>OX459124.1:12510000-13760000 GCA_949775105.1 Oldenlandia corymbosa var. corymbosa
TAATGAGTTCATGCCAAAATCTATCCTTTTTATTATTTTCTATTACACTAAATATTATAGATTTCTCAACTCCATATATAAATATCGAGCAAAGAATGTCGATTAGAATGAATGATTCCTCAGTGCCAATCCTCCCAAAATTCTATACACTTTAGTATTGACAATTTCAAAAAACTGATAATACTATGATTATAGTATGATGGCGGTTGGACAAGTGGGCCCCCATCGTCTAGTGGTTCAGGACATCTCTCTTTCAAGGAGGCAGCGGGGATTCGACTTCCCCTGGGGGTAGGTTACTATGAAAGAAAGTAAATCATGGATTACCAATAAGTTTAAAAGTGATTCGTCCTGGGTCGATGCCCGAGCGGTTAATGGGGACGGACTGTAAATTCGTTGGCAATATGCCTACGCTGGTTCAAATCCAGCTCGGCCCAACAATTCGTCAATCTATCACTATAGGTTATAATAGAATCCCTTTGCCCTTGATAAATACTCGATACGGAGATAAAAAAGACTAAAAATCTTTCCTAGATCCCCATCCCCTATTTCATTGGGATTGTAGTTCAATTGGTCAGAGCACCGCCCTGTCAAGGCGGAAGCTGCGGGTTCGAGCCCCGTCAGTCCCGGCGGCTCCAATAAAAAGACATCAATCAATTTATCTCTCCCTTGTATGACTATGAAATATGACTAGGAAAAAGTTCATATAACTATCAAAAAGTCCCGGGGGCACAATTTTCTTTCTAAACTAACAACTAAAAAAGGGCTCTTTATTTTCCTTTTCTTTCTCTTTTTGGCAAGAAAAGGGGTGTATTAGTACAATTATTGGTAGCATTAATTATTGGTAGCATTATAGTAAGGATTCCAAGTCTGCTTTTTCGATTATTCTAGATACCTGGAAATATTTATATATACCTGGATATAGGGTAATCTATTTATATAGTTTATTTTTGTTGTTTGTATTTGTAACTAATTAAAGTGAAATAGAAGAGCGATCTCATGATACTTGATCAGAGGATTGTACATCAAAAAATCAAAGGTAAGTTATAGAAAAAAGAACGGAACCAAATAAAGATAAAGGAATTTTGGATTGGTTCACGAATTGAAATTGGGTCGGTACGCATAAAAAAACCTCCTATGTTATACTATTCCGTTTTTTATTTTGACGACGAATTTTTTTGGTAACAATTTTTTTGGTAACTCAGGTATTGTTATTCATGATATGGATCCGATTTAAAAACATTAATTAATAGGTAATTGATTCGAAAGAGTTATCATCTCTAGGGGATTAAATCCCGAGTTATTGTAAAATAAAAAAAGCTTAGATTATGGAAGTAAATATTCTTGCATTTATTGCTACTGCGCTATTCATTCTAGTTCCTACGGCCTTTCTGCTTATAATTTACGTAAAAACAGTCAGTGAAAATAATTAATTTCAATTAAGCTTCATTTATAAGTTCTTATCAAAAATGAATGAAAGGAATTCCAATTTTCGCGTCTTAAAAATAAAGGAAATAGGCGAATTATGATCGGGGTAGTATTCTAATAGATAGACCATATGGTCTATCTATTAGAATTAGTAGAATGTATACTGTGGAAAGTTCTACTTTAAAATATACAAAAAATTTTTAAATTATAAAGCAAGCCATAAGTGTGTAATACGGGACTCGCCTGAGAAAGGATTCTCTTATGTATAATATCTTGCTCGACAACCGCGATGTCTCTGCGTATACCGCTTGTAATAGTCATAGAAAGGACATAGATTTTCAAAATTGTCAATTAAAGAGGGAATAATTTCCTCAGTACTCATTTCTAACTCCAGTAACAACCCGTTGATTGAAATATAACATCTCGCAAGACTTGTTATTCTAATGAATTTCCTTTACTAAGTATTCCGAAAGAAATACAAAGATGGCAATTGGTGAAATATCTGTTTGATTGAAAAAGTGTGATTATATAAACACATTCTAAACACATCAAAACAAACATTAACAAATTCAAATCCCAAATCATCCAAATTACAACATTTATACATGAAAGAGTTATAAATTAAAGAGTCCTACAATTGAATTACTTTGACGACCTTTTCTTCCTTGTAGCCCCATCGCCAGGAGTATACTTCTTGGCCGGTTTACTAACCCTATCACTCTTGCGAACCTCGACCGTTTTCTTTTTCTTTTGGGAAGAAACACGAGGTGGAGAGGACTCTTCTTCTTCTTCTTCTTCTTCTTCTTCGCCCCTAATGTAGTAATCCTCATCGCTTTCATTGCCTTCATCATTTTCATCATCTTCTTGCATCGAAGTTGGATTGGGATGAACTATGATTGTTCGATCTGAAATTCCCGGTCGCTTCCTCCTTCCTCCTTCAGTAGGCTTCGATGTTGTTTTCTGCGTGAGTACCACATTTTGACTTGACTCAGGGGGTCTTTTCTGAAGAACTTGAGTATCGGACTGAGTGCTCATATCACGTGGGCCCAAAGTCAGGGCACTGAAACTCTTGTTGAAGATTTGGAAGAGTTTATCCTCTAGACTACCACCGAGGCTTGGATTTTCCCGTAAGGCTACATCAGCGAGATGATATATGTCGCTGAGATTTAAAGACTGCAGAAAATTGAACCATGTGAATAAAGTGTAAGATATAGCAAGAATTAAAATATAAAAAAAAATTTAAGTCAAAATATAATATTAGATCTTACATAAAATCTCTCCAGAGATGAAGACGAGTGATAACCCTGTGCCAGAGGGCCGTATTGAGTGGGATCAGTCATAAATCTGATAGTCTTCTTTTGAAACCACGACATGTAGTCCGATGTGCATTGAGGACCTAGTTCTGGATCACCCAATTCATGAGGGACCACGTGCTGATCTCTCACATTCCAATGAGGCCGTACCTCAGTGTGTTTTTGCACCCAATCATCATATGCCTTTCCAGTCCCAAGGCATCCGTGGTGTATCGCATTCCAGCGATCAATGTCATTGATTAACGGGTACTCTGGCACAGTTTGGACGCATTGAAATTGACGAAGGACCCGATTGGGCTCGTATGGTTTTCTGATGGCCCAACAAAAGATCCACGTCCTACAGAGGTAGAAATTAACCCCCTCTTTACAGAAATCAGGGAGATCGTCGATGAAGGGAGTGTATGGAGTCCATAGAAACTGTCCAAAAATAAAAAATTAGTAAAAATAAAATAGAGAAAAATATGAAAAGGAATTTTATCAAGCAACTTAAACCAATACTTACATCCCCATCCCTTAGGCTAGATAACTGATCCTTGATGCCAGCAACACAATGAGCGGCGATGTTCGCTTTGGATTTTGGGCATTTCCACCTACGATTGAGACATAATAGGAAATAAAAAAATAATAAAATAAATCATTGGATTTTAACATAATAGGAAATAAAAAATAATAAAATAAATCATTGGATTGAGACATAATAGGAAATAAAAAATAATAAAATAAATCATTACCTATTGCCTAATGGTGCGTCCGGCACCAAGTAACTCTCATCTTTAACCTTCCTCTTTGGTTGAAGTCTTGGGATACGCTCCCAAACCCATAACTGAAATTTTAAATCAAATAGAAAAGGCACAAATTAGGAAAACAAACAAAAATATAATAAAAAAATATAAATAAACAAAGAAACACAAAAATTCACCTGCATCAGCATATAACATCCGGTAATGTCTTTTTTCCCGGGCGCGGAAGCTTGACACAGAGCAAAGTACAACTTAGCTAACACAGCTGACCCCCAACTGTAGGTAGCACAGACATCCAAATCCTCGAGTATTGTCAGGATCCAAAGTGGTATTCTGTTTCCCGTATTGTCAGGAATCAAGAAACCTCCAATCAGTAGTAACAGTAATGCACGGGCCCTCTGTGTATAGGCCTCTCTTGGGGCATTTTCTGGGATCGGACGCAGACACTCGTTGATTAAACACTCTGCATAAATCTTATTTCCATCAAACATGTCACTAACGGGTGTAATTCCCAACAATCCAAAGCACAATGCCATCCACTGTGCCATAGAATTCTCAGGTGTCATCCCCTCCACAGGCTTACCATCCACTTTCAACCCTAATAACACCTCAACGTCTTCTAGAGTGATAGTGGCCTCGCCAAAATGAAAATAAAATGTATGAGTTTCAGGCCTCCACCTCACAACCATTGCGGTGATCAAACAATTGTCCGCTTGTATATAACCTAGTTGGATCACCCCCCCCAAAGCCTGCCCGCTTTATCTCATCTATGACTTGTGGAGGGCAATGCCGGGATGGTTTCTCTATACAAGTCCAAAAATGACTATCAAATCTCCTACCTTTAAGGGCTTTACTAAAAGCCTCATGGTTCTCGAAAATAGCTTTCGCCCTATGATGGTCATATAGGTATAATAATGAGTCATCTATTGGAGCCAGATTAAAATGTTGCAGTGTGGGTTGCGAGGAACTCGAACCCTCCATTTTTTAATCCTATAATACCAAATACCAATACCAATAGCAATATCAATACCAATACCAATACCAATAGCAATATCAATACCAATACCAATACACAGAGTGCCGGTACACACAGAGTGCCGGCAACACACACACACACACACACACAGAGTGCCGGCAACACACACACACACACACACACACACAGAGTGCCGGCAACACACACACACACACACACATTCACACAGTCACACACACACATTCACACATTGCCGGCAACACACACACACACACAGAGAATGAAAATGAAAAAAATGGACAAATTACCTGAATGTGTGTATCGCCGGGGAGGGGAATCGCCGGGTTTGGGGAATCGCCGGGGAGGGGAATCGTCGGGTTTGGGGGAATCCAACCTTGAGTAAGGGGAATCGGCGGGATTAGGGTTGGAGAAGAAGGGGGAGTCGATTTTGACTCCCCCAAATTTTGGTCAACCGGTTATATACTCGTCAAAAATCGGATTCTACAAATCCGATTTATTCATTGAGAAACAAGGTCGGATTTTATAAATCCGACCTTGAACAGAGAGTTGCGAAGTTGGTTGCAAATTTTCACCAAAATCCGACCTTCGGAGTGAACAGTGCACAAATCGGATTCAGGAAATCCGACCTTGGACAGAGAGTTATGAAGTTGGTTGCAAAATTTTACCAAAATCCGACCTTCGGAGTGAACAGTGCACAAATCAGATTCAGGAAATCCGGCTTTATGCCTAGATCGGATTACAAAATCCGATTTTCCTTGAAACTCGGATTCAGAAAATCCAGCTTTATGCCTAGATGGGATTTTGAAATTCGGATACACAAGTAGTAATATCAAACACAATAACAATATATTAAATAAACTAATTCATTAAGTCTCATGGTTCAAAAGAACTACAACATAAACTCCAAATCGAACAAACTAAAGCATAAATATCAAAAGTTTCGAGACATGAAACATTGTTTTGCCACAAAAACAACAATTCAACCAAACAATCCTAGTCGTTGTGAATACCATCGGCGTCCCAATTGATCTTGAGCCTTGTCCTATCGGATTTCTTCTGTGATTTTGGGCACGCATTGGTGAAATGATTCCTTGAGCCACATCTCAAACATTCACCCCTCGATTTGCGTCCCCTATAATCCATTTGCATTTTAAATCTCTTCTTTTGCCAACGACCGGGTCCAGCATGCATAATAACTCGCTCGTAGTTAGGAACGAGTCTCCATCCAACCTTAGGCCATCTTCTCATATCAGGGACAGAGGAAAAGTCATCGCCCACTGAATTGGTCTTGCCAAGCAACAACCCTGAAATATGGATTCACCGTATTGATTGGTTGATCTTTTATCTTCCGACACACAGCTAGTGCATGTGTACAAGGGAACCTATACTCTTGCCACTTCTTGCAAGAACACTTCTTGTCTTCATATTTCACAGTGTACGTGTTGTCCCCTTTACCACCAAGTCGGGCTCTACTTTTCACCTTGAACTTGCCATTAATAGTACCATAACGGTTGACTTTGTGTTGCGCGGCTTTCTTTTCTTTTTTCTTGAAGTCTTCCCACAAGTCAGTTGGGACCGGAGTAATACATTTCCTTGACTTCATGTATTCTTCTTGGAACAAATCCACAGTCTTAATAAAAGTGGCTTCCACCAAAGCTCGGATTGGCAAGAAACGAACGCCCTTGAGGACGTTGTTGTAGCTCTCAGAAATGTTCATTGTCTGGTTACCCCAACGATAGTGTTTGTCTTTGGCAAGAGTCCACTGACAAGCATCAATCTCCTCGAGATACAAATAAGCATCATTGCTAAAATCACGTAGCTCATTCCTTAGTTCTTTGAATTTAGACTTAGAAAGTTTCGTGCCCATCTCCCAACACAACCTTTTGATCTTTTTACTTCGAAACTGCGCCACCAAGTTACTACGGACGTGACGAAGGCAAAACCGGTGGTATACATTCCATTCGGGCATTAGGCGTATTGCACTGATGATACCCTTGTGCCGATCGGATATAACACACACAGGCCGGTCGGATATAACATGATTCCTCAAATGCTTCAAGAAGAATGACCAACTTTCCTCACTCTCTTCATCCACAATCGCATATGCAATTGGCAGGATGCGGTTATTCGCAGTTTTGACCATTGCAGCAAGTAATTTACCTTTGTATCCGCCGCGCAAGTGCGTCCCGTCGATACTAATTACCAGAGGACATTTAGCAAAACAATCAATTGCAAGCTTGAATGCCCAAAAAATGTATTTGAACGTCCTCTCTATATCGGTCCAACCCGGTTGCCATTCCCACTCTACAACTGTGCCGGGGTTGCTCTTCTCTAGGGCGGTGAAAAATCTAAATTAAAATAAAAAAATTAATCCTTATTTTATTCCTAAATTACAAACAAATCAAAAAAATTAGATAGGACTTAAGTAAATACCTTGGAAGTATGTCAAAAATGGAAACCCAGTCGCCGTAAACAAGATCGATAGCTTTTCTCCTTCCCTCCCATGCCCTGTGGTAAGGAACATCGACATGCATACGGTCTTTCACTTCTTCCTGAACGAGCTTCACTTCATAATCTGGGTCCAACTCAACCTTATGCCTTATGAGATGCGCAATAAGCGTTGCGCTCAAATTCCAATTATTGTTTTCCTCGGTGACATTCATACAATTGTGCTCGGGCACCCATTTCACAATCTCCCACAAATCGTGGTCTCTCAAGGAGGCACGTACCTTCCAACGGCAAGGAACATAACCCTTAGGGGTTGACTCTTTTAGGGATTTGCACCAAATAGACCATGTTGAATCATCACTTTTCTTCACATAAAACTCTCTCTTTTGCTCTATGTTCCACGCTGCAATACCATTTTTTGCTTCTTCCTTATTCTTGAAACAAGCCCCTATCCCAATTGTTGCGGTTGTCCCGTCCCACATGGTAAGTTGAAAATCATCCTTGTCCACTTTTGTATGATCTCATGTACCCTGTGAACGATATATGTGCCTATCCTTTGTGGCAAATTTGTCTTCGACCTCTTCATCACTCTCCCGACTTTCTTCGGATATTGATTGGTTTTTATCGCTTTGATCACTTATCGATGTGTAGTCCTCATCATCTTTACCATGATTATATTCCATGTGATCGCCATCCTCCATAAACGGTCCACCCGCATCATCATCTTCCATGTAATCGACATTCTCCACATTCGGCCTACCACTAGTTGTCCCTACTTCCAAATGGGACCTAGAAGTACCCGCCACCTCCAAATCTACATACAAATCAATATATGTCGAACTTGGGAGGAAATACAACACTTGCAACGATGCGTCGTCCTTGATTTTGGCGATACGCCTAAAACCATTGCGCATCGTATCATACAAAATCGATAGACTCAAATTCACATTCTTTCTATTCCACCCCACTCTTTCACAAATCAGTCCAACCAAATCATTGTACAATAACTTATGATCAATCACAAAGGAATCGTCCGGCATGTTGTTAAAACTATTCACAATCCCATTCTTCACTACAAATTTGCTCGACCAATACACATTAATGAAATATGGACCGTTAAACGCCATTTATATCTGTTGATTACATGAATTACAACACATCATGAACAAATTATTAAAAAAAATGACACAAACAAGGCATTATCAAACAACTTATTATAACAATTACCACAAACAAGGCATAATCAACACTAAATTTACTAAAACCTCTACAAATTCAAAAGTTTAGGCCAAATTCAAGCATTTTACTAAATTGAACGTTAAATACCACGTATACAACAACAATCATCAACTACACCCAACATCAACCCTAAAACCTTATAAATCATCCTAGTTCTAAACTTTTACAAAGAAAATAACAACAATAATTCTAAATACATCAAAACATTAACTAACCTTCTTATGAAATGGTTTTAAGACATCCGTTGCGAAGAATCGTGAACAAAATCTTCAAATCGCCACTAAAATCACCTCCTCCTTCAAGAAATAGCCTACTTTACCAAAAATCTCGATACGTGAACAGTGTTTTCCGTCGCCCCATTATAACACAAAAAGGTCGGATTTCTAAAATCTGATTTTACTTATAAAATCGGATTTAGAAAATCCGATTTATTAAGGCCGGATTTCACGATTCCGACCTTCTGCCAGCTAATAACGTCCATTCAATGCCGATACCTACTGTTAGGTATACTTAAATAAGGTCGGATTTTGTAAATCCGATTTTGTACTGTTCTTAATTTTCAAATCTCCCGCCTATATTTTTTAATGAAAATAAACAAGGTCGGATTCCTAAAATCCGGCCTTTGATTGTTCTTTATTTGACTTTCAATACATTTTTCTCACATATATTTTCCGGAAAAAAAATTGTTATTTTATTAAATCGGATTCATAAAATTCGAACTACTAATTTAATTAGTAGGTCGGATTTTGAGAATCCGATCTCCACATTTTTCTTTACCAAAAAAAAAAAATATAGATCTCTATACTCCTTTTTCTAGTTGATTTTTTAACCAAACCACCCATATCAATGGTGATAATGGTGAAACATTAGCATCAGTACTACCTCCGTCCAAAAAAAAATAGTTTATATTGATTTTTTAAATTTATACTAAAAATAGTACAAAATTTAAAATTCATTGTGCATTATTTTTATGGGACATGTGAAGTACTTAATTTCCCTGTCTCAAAATTATTGTCCAGTTAATTTATATTTTTACTTTTAGCTCAATTTGTACTAAAAATGAAAAATTTAAACCGGACAATAATTCTGGGACAGAGGAAACTTAATTTTTTAAATTTGATGATTCCATAAGCATCAGCTCGATCCAACTCGTCGGCTGTAGGAATTTTGATTTATGGAACTCAAGTACTGGCTT
Source organism: Oldenlandia corymbosa var. corymbosa (assembly GCA_949775105.1). Lineage (NCBI taxonomy): Eukaryota > Viridiplantae > Streptophyta > Magnoliopsida > Gentianales > Rubiaceae > Oldenlandia > Oldenlandia corymbosa. The sequence goes on from OX459124.1 coordinate 12,519,358, forward strand.
TCAAGAAGTGCTTCAGACAGTGTTTCTGTGCCCTGGAAGAAGTAAGTGAACTTTCCTATAGGGCTTTTCTTTTAACGCATACAAATTAAAGGTCGCTTTAAAAATTTGTCACATTCTTTACTCATTGGTCCAATTTTCATTGCTATATGTTTTCCTCAAAGCTTAACTTAATTTGCAAAATCTGAACGAGATTTTGGGAGAAATGGAACTTCAATTTTCCAACTTCATGGCTAAGTGCCTTTTGCGCGCTTGATATGCTTATATTTTACCTATTTATTATATCCTTAATTTGTGATTTTTACAATATATTTTGAGTATAAATAAGCTATTTATATGATTTTATCTTTATTTGTAGGAATTGTACTCAAATGGAGGAATTGTTGAAGTTTTGGATTGAAATCAAGACAAAAGAGCAACTTATGGGAGCAAGATTGATGATTTGAATAATTAATGAAAAATAAAATCCAGCCAAAAACTCAAATTCCTGCACGGGCAAACGGATTGGGGACTAAAGTGCAAAGTTAAAGAAGTTTTGGGGTAAAATTATAATTTTATAAAACCTCAGAGATTAAAATGAAATTTCCGAAACTTGGGCAGCAGGTCATATGAAGAGTCGGTTTTGGCAGTTTCCATAGGGTTCTGGTTCTGACTTTTGCAGCCAATTATATAAAGGATGATTTTGATTATTTTTTGGGAGAAAACCACACCCCACAAAACCCACGCACCAAACCACCACCTCTCCACCTACATCCAACTCCGCCGACTCCCCCGCCGCACTCCACCTTTCTCCTTCTTGCCCACCACACGCAACACCAGCCATCACCATCTACAAGCCCACGCAACAGCAGCCATCAGCCCTCCATTCCCACGCAACCCACAAAACTCCCTCCAAACCCTTCTCTACCTCCACGCCTCCATCACCCCATCAACACCAACTTCACGCATCATCGGAGGAAGCCGGGCAGCATTTAATTTGATCTTTCGTCCCGGGTTCTTTGGTTTTTATTTATTTTTATTTTTGAGATGATGTGTATATAAATTATTTAATCTAGGGTTTTGGATGCAGCCGTCGTACTATTTAATTTAATTTAATTCATGATTGTGACTTTTTCATTAGTTGATATTTAATATTCTTGTTTTTATTACATGTGAGTATTTGATCACCACTTGCATGTTTTAAAGGTGTTTAACTGAAGGAACGACGGTTAAAGGTTAACATTAGTTAATGGGAATATTAAATTTAGGTAGTGAGCCACGACAGTAGGAGCATGGTCTTTGCAGCTAGAGATTCTAAAGTTCTTAATGTGCTTTTATTATCCCTATAGTCACGACAGTAGTCATAGGGTTAGTTTGAGTAAGAGAATTATATCACGACAGTGAATAGTTCTTAAATAGGTGAATCGTTGTGAGATTAATGAAAGTCCAAAGTCACATGTCTATAAGTTGAGTTAAATTGAGTAGTCGGTAGGTGAACCCTTTGCCCTGAGTTTTCTTTTATTTGTGTAAAATCTTAAATTAATTGTAATTATTAGTTTTAGGTTTAGAATAGTTTAAAATTGATAAATTGTTAATCTAAATAATAATAAGAAATAATTTTAACCGGTACTTGGTAACCTTTTTCTGTGGGATCGACCCTACTTTCTGCTTTACTGCTAGTAATTGTATTAAGTAGGTAATTAATATTTGACTAGTGTGACGACGGCTTGTCAAATTTGGCGCCGTTGCCGGGGAAGGCATAACCAATATCAAAACTAGATTATTTCTTTTATTAATTTAGATTTGTATATATTTTTCTTTGTTTTATTAATTTTTAAATTAATTTAATTTTATTTTATTTTTATTTTTATTTTTATTCTCTTTTCTTTCTTGTGTCAATATTTTTGTAGGATTTTGGTCATGGAGAATTATAACTATGGATATGGAGATGCTCCGTATTATAGTTATAATTCTGAATATGGAGACTATCCTACATATCAAGAAGATCCTTATTCTTGGAACAATTCGTCTTCTGATCCTTACTATGGTTGTGATTATCAAGGGTATTCATTTGATGCTGGGTACAATTCTTGTTTTGAGGGCGAGTATATGACTCCTAGGATGTTGTCATGTTTGGAGAGAATTGATAAATTGCTGGATGACATGGAGAAGAAAAATGCTTCATATCTCTCTCAAGAGGATTGTTACCACTCAAATGTATCAGTATATCAACCACCACCTCCTCAACCCACTCTAAGAGAGTTAGCAGCTCGTCAACCCACATTAAGAGAGTTAGCATCTTCGTATCAACAGCCACCTGCTCAACCTCAACTTACTGTTAGAGAGGCAGCTCTTCGAGATTTTCAAAGTGAAAAAAGGCCAACAACTTATCAAAGAGGTCAATTAATATAGGTTGAGTGTGGGGTTGCCGGAATATGATCCTATAGGAAATTTGCTTAAATTGAATAAGAATGAGAAGATTTTTGAAGATGATTCATTGGTCCAGTCTCCCCAGCCACCATCTCAAACTGAGCTTGAATGTAAGGAATTAGAAGAGACCGAAGAGATTAACAGTCAAGATATTCCAAGTTCTCCTGATTCTTCTGGTATATACATAGTAGTTAAGCATGATTCGCTCATTCTGAGAGTTGGTGACAAGGATGTAGATCAAGTTGATTTCACTGAGCAGAACACTCCTATAGTTTCAAAAGAAGGGTTTGAAATAGACACATGTGGTGAAGTTGTCCCTAGTATAAGAGATAGTGAGGATGATGTAAAAAATAGTTCAATGAAAGACCAAGAAGAGGATCAATGGTACAAGATTGAATTTGAGAAAGAGGATGTTGTAGTGTTGGAGTATAAGTTTATATTTTCTCATGGAAAGGAGAACCACTACAAGAGATTCATTGTTGCTGCTGAACATGGTTTCTTCTGGTATCGAGATGGGTATTCTGACTGATTGGCCATGGAGTCCGGCTAAAGACTTTAAAACAGCGCTTATTGGGAGGCAACCCAACATTTTATTTTATTTTGCTTTATTTTATTTTATTTTTCATAAATAAGTGATGGTTGAGTTTTTTGTTCCTGATTATTTAGAAATCTTTGATTTCTAAATTTTCGTGGTTTTTCTTAATCATCTACCTGATAAAATTTACCTTTGTTTTTGTTTATGTGTGGCAGCTACTCTCTAGAACAAATGGTGATGGAAAATGCTTGGATGGTTAAGTAACAGATCTCTTTATTCTTCAACTTCAATAATTCCGGTCCTCTACTTCACATTCCAAGGTTGTGTCGTTTCTTTTCATTCTTTTTATTTATGTCTTTTCTTTTCTTTTCACTTGGTTGCTTTGTCTTTTGTGTTTTATACATTGAGGGCAATGTATACTTTAAGTGTGGGGGAGAGGAAATTGTGTTTTGTGTTTGGTGTGTTTTGTGTTTATTATCATTTAAAAAAATAATAAATAAAAAATCCATAAAAATTGAAAAAATTGAAAAATAAAAAAAGGCCTATGGTGAAGATGGTTATTATCTACAATATGTAAGAATTAGACTATTTTGAATTGTATTGCTTAACTTATGTATTTCTATATGTTGCTTTGAATACCCTGTTTTTTATGCACTTAGTCGTGACTGTGGGATAAGCCTAAAGTGAGATATAGTTGCATGAGTTTGATGTAGATATGCCATGAAAGTTGTGTTTGATTCACTCATACTTATATGATTTGTATGTGGAACCCATCATGTTGTGAAGGAAAAGCAAAGCATTAACCCAATATCAGCCTTAAAAAACCTTATTACTTTGACACTTTGTGTTAAGTAAGTTTGGGGGAGGGGTATTGGCGGATGTTTCTGAGGTTAGGTTAATTTTAATGAGGGAGAAAGGAAGAGCATTCAATGTTGATGCTAGCCCCTTGAGAGGTGAGGAATTGGCATCTTGAGCGGAGAGTTCTCAGGCCCGATGAGGAAAAATAGATATGTAGACTGCCCTAAGTTGCTGAGCCACTATGTATAGGAGTGGCAAAATGCTCTGAGTAGTGGTGCCTGAGTTGGAAAGAGTCCTGAAGAAAAGCCGCATGGACCGAAGAATGGGTTACGAGGAGGAATAGGTTGTCTGTGAGATAAGTCCTTCTACTTCATAGGATGTCTGGTGGTCCATTGCATTGAAATATGGTATGAAATGTGAATCTGTGTTAAAGTGTTATTATATGGCATATTTGCAATAAAGCTTTTGTTTTCTATGTTGAATTTAAAGTGATGTCCCTAAGAAACGAATCGCACACAAACACAAGCGTGGGGGCTAAAAATGCATATGGTTTGCATATTGTTGGGTAGTCCATACTAGAGTTAGTCGAGATCTTTGTGTTATATGATAGTAAATCTCTGAGGCCGCCAAATTAAATAATTAAATATTTTTTGTTGTTTTAATTCTTGGTCATGCTTGAGGACAAGCAATAATTCAAGTTTGGGGGTATTTGATATGCTTATATTTTACCTATTTATATTATATCCTTAATTTGTGACTTTTGCAATATATTTTGAGTATAAATAAGCTATTTATATGATTTTATCTTTATTGGTAGGAATTGTACTCAAATGGAGGAATTGTTGAAGTTTTGGATTGAAATCAAGACAAAAGAGCAACTTATGGGAGCAAGATTGATGATTTGAGTAATTAATGAAAAATAAAATCCAGCCAAAAACTCAAATTCCTGCACGGGCAAACGGATTGGGGACTAAAGTGCAAAGTTAAAGAAGTTTTGAGGTAAAATTATAATTTTATAAACCTCAGGGATTAAAATAAAATTTCCGAATCTTGGGCAACAGGTCATATGAAGAGTCGGTTTTGGCAGTTTCCATAAGGTTCTGGTTCTGATTTTTGCAGCCAATTATATAAAGGATGATTTTGATTATTTTTTGGGAGAGAACTCACACCCCACAAAACCCACGCAAACCACCACCTCTCCACCTTCATCCAACTCCGCCGACTCCCCCGCCGCACTCCACCTTTCTCCTTCTTGCCCACCCCACGCAACACCAGCCATCACCATCTACAAGCCCACGCAACACCAGCCATCAGCCCTCCATTCCCACGCAACCCACAAAACTCCCTCCAAACCCTTCTCTACTCCACGCCTCCATCACCCCATCAACACCAACTTCACGCATCATCGGAGGAAGCCGGGCAGCATTTAATTTGATCTTTCGTCCCGGGTTCTTTGGTTTTTATTTATTTTTATTTTTGAGATGATGTGTATATAAATTATTTAATCTAGGGTGTTGGATGTAGCCGTCGTACTATTTAATTTAATTTAATTCATGATTGTGACTTTTTCATTAGTTGATATTTAATACTCTTGTTTTTATTACATGTGAGTATTTGATCACCACTTGCATGCTTTAAAGGTGTTTAACTGAAGGAACGACGGTTAAAGGTTAACATTAGTTAATGGGAATATTAAATTTAGGTAGTGAGCCACGACAGTAGGAGCATGGTCTTTGCAGCTAGAGATTCTAAAGTTCTTAATGTACTTTTATTAATCCCTATAGTCACGACAGTAGTCATAGGGTTAGTTTGAGTAAGAGAATTATATCACGACAGTGAATAGTTCTTAAATAGGTGAATCGTTGTGAGATTAATGAAAGTCCAAAGTCACATATCTATGAGTTGAGTTAAACTGAGTAGTCGGTAGGTGAACCCTTTGCCCTAGGTTTTTTTTTATTTGTGTAAAATCTTAAATTAATTGTAATTATTAGTTCTAGGTTTAGAATAGTTTAAAATTGATAAATTGTTAATCTAAATAATAATAAGAAATAATTTTAACCGGTACTTGGTAACCTTTTCTGTGGGATCGACCCTACTTCCTGCTTTACTTCTAATAATTGTATTAAGTAGGTAATTAATATTTGACTAGTGTGACGACGGCTTGTCAGCACTCCCATGTCAAACAAATTAGTGTAAGTTTGATTTTCTCTTCCAAAACATGTCTCATCTTTACTAATTCAAGTTTCTCAAATTTCTTTGCATTTCTCGGTCAATATACACTAAAACCGTTAATGTTGATAACAAATTTAGTTATCAATGTTCATAGCATACCTTTTAGATTTATAGCCAAAACACTACCTATTTGGTCACCAAATGGGTGTAAATATTTTCCGATTGAAAATGATATATAAAGTGAAAATGAGTAGTGATTGATATGGTAAATATGTATTTTTTAACCGTTTTTTATTATGTTGGTAGTTATGAATTTAGTGAAGTGGTGGTTTGTCATTTTATGATTCAATATCTCATTTCATTATATACTATCAATGTTCGTATTATTGTTTCTTTCGAGTTATATTTATAAACATATTAATCTTTCTGTCTGAAAATTATTGTCTAATTTGAATTTTACTTTTAGTACAAATTGAACAGCAAGTGAAAATCAGAATTGGACAATAATTTTAGAAGAGAAGTATGAATTAGTAAAGCTTCACAATGATAAATACAACTAGTAATTAATCACACATTATTGATCACAAAACAAAATTACACGTTATTAAGTCTTGAACAATCTTAAGAGCCATTACATAAGTATCTTTTAATTACAAGACAAGCACATATTCTTGGGCGAAGTAAGGATTCTTGTGTTAGTCTTACAGACTTATATTTTTAACCAGCAAGCGGTCAGTCGCAGATTGACTTAAGAGTCCACATCAAACAATGATAATTTAGATTTGTGAAAGGAGATGAATCATCTGCGGACGTGGTTGACAATAGGCAATCAAAGGTTGAACTTTTCGCATGGACAATCCAGGACCTTCCGCCATATCAATCTTTTCAGGTCCAATTTTCTCCCAATTGAAGCATTGGATGAGTAAGCCTAAGGCAAATGTAATAGTACGCATGGCCAAACTTTCACCAGCACAACCCCTTCTTCCAGAACCAAAAGGTAACCATTTCAGACCAATGTCTTTAGTACTACAAATTCCTTCAAATCTTTCAGGCATAAATTTTCTTGGATCATCCCAAATCTGGGGATCATTTTGTATCGCCCACATATTGATTAGCAACATGGTACCTTTAGGCACTCGATAGCCACTTATCACGCATTCCTGCGACGATATCCGAGGTAATAAAGGGCCTCCTGGATACATTCTCAGTGTTTCAATCACTATGCAACGTAAATACGGTAGATTAAATGCATCCGATTCATCTAATAAACGGTCATTTCCCACAACCTTGTTGATTTCTTCTCTTGATTTCTTCAAGGCTGATGGATTGTTTAGTAATAGAGACAATGCCCACTCGATCGTAGCTGTGGATGTATCTGTTCCTGTAGCTAATAAGACCTGGAATTCGTGCATATTTTGGTTCGTAATCAAAACAAATATGTCATAGTTTTGTGAATAAGTTGCATAGACATGTAATTTATCCATAATAACATTAATTGTCTTCCAGTTTCACTCTAATTTTTAATTTTGAACTGAAATTTTGAAACAATTTTTAGTTTCATTTCTAAAGTTTATTAATTGGGTGAATTATATATCTATATAATATATATATATTGGATATATATATATTGGGGTAAATAGTAAAAGTTGTACTACATCGCCACAACTGGATTTTCACATCGTTTTAAACGCAGTCCCATTCACAACCTTTACATGCCAAATTTTAATCAACATTCCTTGTATAGAGTAAAAATACTAGTAAAAGGTCAAAATCTAGTTACTTTTTAGCTAAGAACTGAATCATTTTCCATCAGTGCCATTTGTACGCCAAACTCCTTTTCACCAACAGCCATTTTCTTACCACATTCGGTTTTAAATGGTCTAATATTTGTTTGCTTCCAATTTTACTACAATTCTAGCTCCCATGTGCCACATGTGTAGATCAAGCATTCAAGCTTGATTGAGAAGTGCCCCACGTGATCATTGGAATTGCCTCAAATTTTGAACATACTTTAACCAATTAGAAAATTTACAACCAAATTATCAACAATAAGCACGATACTAAACCCAAAAAAAGGTTAATTTGGAGAAAAAATTCAAACTAAAGTTCCCCAACGATATTTAAATAAAAAAAATTGTTAGATTAGGTAGTAATTATTATTTATCTGCGTCTTTCCCCTCTCTCTTGAGAAAAAAAAAAAACCACCCTCTTCTCTCGTCAAAAAAAAACCTCCGCCGCCCCCTTCACCAACCTCCATTAACAGTGGTTAGGAGAGTAAAATCTTTGTTTTCTTTCTGTCCACCGGAAAAAAACAGAATAATACACATCCATCTACCATCAGTGAAGCCTCCACTCCACCATCCGTGTCATCAACATCAACTCCAATGCTTCGAAACTCTGAAGTCAGAAATTTATTTTGATCTCCGAGAAATAAGAGTTCTGGTTAGTTCTCTGTCATTATCACGGATGCATTCTGTTGGTCTGACCTGTTTATCAGATTAGAGATCAGTGTTGTGTTTTCTGTTTAATTTAATTTTATATTTTTGTTGTTTTAATCCTAGTGTTTTAATTCAATTAAGTGAGATTTCCCACCCTCAGTATAGATACTGGTTCGATTCTTTACTGAGTGAATATAGTGCGCCAACAGAGCCAGGTCTGTTGTTTGTCTTGTGTGGCTCAGTAGATCATGTTCAATCTGTTGATTGCCGCACGTCGTCTTTAATGACGGCTAGTTTGGCCCGAGAATTTTCAGTCACGGTGAATCTGTTATTCAGATTTGCTAATTAGAGCTTTAATCCGATGGTTAGTGACGCACTCGAGTTCAGATTTTTAATCTGTTCCGTTGTATATCCAACAATAGAATCATGCCATTGGAGGATCTTTCCTTCCGAGAATAGCAACTGGTTGGTGAAAGTTTTATTTTTTATTTCCAATTGTAATAGTTTAGTGACTAGTTTAGTGATTGTATTCTCCTATCAGTCGTTGTTGGATGATTTGTATCAATCAGAGCTGGCTGATTTCCAGCAATCATAATGAAGTTTTTTTTCTTTCAAAAAAATAAATAAATAAATAAATAAAGAAAAAAATTGGATTGTCCGAAAGAGATTTAAATCAACAAACTTGTGTAATAAAATTCCCAATCTAAATTCACCATCTCACAACCAGCACTTCAACCCCTAAGTAAGTAATCTATTCTAAGTTATTACTAAATAATGCATTAAATTATTATAAACGTGAATTAATTAGTTTTAAATAATGATCTCTTGCTCGTAAAATATAAGTAATTTTTTTGATAAACGTGAAATTAATTATTTAATGTTGTGCAAACAAATATGGATTAATAAATTATATCTTGGGTTTCAGAAAAGTAGTCAAAATTTTTTAAAATAATATTACCTCCGTCCCAAAAAAAATAATCTAATTTGAATTTTGAGATTTGTATTAATTTTAGTATAAATTTGAAAACTTAATGTGGACTATTTTTTTAGGACGGAGGGAGGGAATAGTAAAATGAAGTTGAATACTTTTTCTAGAAAAAAGGAGTACTGCTAAATATCGATGTCCTCCCGCGCCCTGGATTTCTTATTAAAAAGGAAAAGGAAAAACAAAAAGGACTACTAAATATCGTAGTTCCTCGGATACGATCATGCATGGAAAAGTAACGTATATTATCAACTTACCAGCATAAGGCTTTTGATACTTTCATCTGTATAATACTCGGGCTCTTTTGTTTGCAGGTCCAACAAAGCCTCCACTAATGTCTTATTCTTTTCCCTCTTTCCATCATTTTCCATCTTCTTAAACTCCTCAATCAAATCTTGCATGAATCTATCCCTCTTTTCTTGAAGAACCCTCAGTTTCGAATCCAACCTATCCAATCTCAGCCACCGTAAAAAGGGCAGAAATTCCGCCGTGTTCGACACCCCGGCGTACCTCACCGTCTCCGCCACAATCTCCCTGAACCTCTTCACCTCCTCAACTTCCTCGTCCACGTTATTCTCGTCGCCGTAATACCTTTTTCCGGCAATCATCCTCATCATAATGTTCAAAGTCAGCTCGAAACACAAGGTCTTCATCTCCACGGCCACCATTTCGCTTTGTTGTTTCGCTCGGGAAGCCGCCGCGAAGATCCTTCTCAGCATCAGCTTGACTTCGTCGGCGCGTATCTGGTGAATCATTTCGAGCCTCCGCGACGAGAATACCTCCGCCGAGGCTATCTTTCTTAGGTTTCTCCAGTGGTCGCCGTACGGCGCCCAAACGAGGGACGTGTAATCGTAGCCCAGGTATTTCCCGGCGATCATTCTCGGGCGGTTCGAGAAAATGATATCGTTTCTTATTAGGGTTTCTTCCGCGGCCCTCGGAGATGACACTAACAGGACACTCCGTGAACCCAAATCGAGCATCACCACGGGCCCATAACGCTTGCTAATTTCAGCTAAGCCTTTGTAAAATGGCCTCTTTATGAGGCAGAGATGGCCGACGATCGGCAAACGGAGGAAAGGACTGGGCGGAAGGTTTCGGATTTTACCGAGGAAGTGCTTGGTAAAGATGTATAGAGCTAGGAAAAGTGGAAGGTAAAGGTATAATGGATGGATGAATTGAAGAAGGTGAAGTATCGGAGGAGTTGTGTATATATGATGCCTTATGGTTTTATTATTAACATAATCGATATATATAGACATTAGGTGTTTGTTTAATGTATGGCCCACTTATTAAATGATATTCTACCCGTCCCAAAATTATTGTCCAGTTTAAACTTTTTATTTTTATTTCAATTTTTACTAATAATAAAAATTCAAAATAGATAATAATTTCGAGACGAAAGGAGTAATAAGTTAGATATTCCGTCTGTATGAGAAAATGCTCTACCTTGTTATAATCTCTTTAGTTGGAAAAATGGATTACTTTTATGAGTGTAATAGAGTATAATGCAGGATTACAGCTAAAGGGTAAGTTGTGGTAAAGTGGGGAAGAAAAACTATGGCTGGAAGGACACTGCATGAGAAAACGTAACCGAGTATAGAAGATTGCGATGCGCGAAAAAGAGTATGATGCAAGATCATAGCTATAAGCAAGAACGATGTCGTTCTAAATTCGCAGGTTTTACTCCAAACTAAATTCTTAATCTAGTGTTGTATAGTTGAGATGTTTTAATCCAAAAATGAGGATGGGTCTAGCCGATTAATGCTTAACAACTCCATTGTACGCCTCTCCCTTGTGGGATTATCTTGAGGCAAGTTGATCGTAATCAAACAGAGACATTTGGACTAATTGAATTAGTAGATGAATTTTTGCAAAAATTTGAACGACAGAAGCTTTTCGAATATTAAAGAAGATTTTGGTCAAGCCGTATCAAGTTTATGGTTCGGAGTTATTTCAACTTGCGTTCATATGACAAATGACGTGGGCGGCGGGGAGAAAATTTCACCAAAAATGGACATAAGATCATTAATTTCATCGAAAACAACAACTAAGATGGATGAGTTTCACTTTTTGAGCACGAAAATTAGTGGTACGAATGGCTTGTGGTTTGCTCCCATACCGACGGAGGAAAACATATTTCGTACACATGTTGTATCACGGTTAGTCTGCACGCCAATAAAACAATAATCGGTGTCATGAATCTCTAATTTTATTACTCTTTTTGTCCTAAATTTGTTGTTCAAACAGGAATTAATGGAGTATTTGATTGTTGAAAATTTGTAATATCATGATCAGCGCACAAGAATCACTCCTACCGATGACGGTGGATGCAAAATTACGTGGTGCAATACGGAACAAGCGGGCATTTTGTGTATGCAATTTTTTGCTCAATTTATGGGGAAATGCCATGACGTCGATTGGTCATAAGAATTTTATTTTCAATCGTTTTTAGGCATTTAAAGGCTTTCTCATATTATGTTTGTTTGTTTGTTTTTTTTGGTTGATGATGATATCAACATTGTGCATGATCGTATGAGAGAAGTTTAGGTTTTCCAAGAAAGATCAATTATTGTAAGGTATAGTACTTGTCCAGTCATCACTCATGAGGTTTTTAAGGTCTTCTTTCTCCAACACTTATTTTGCGTTTTTGTCTCATTTTATCTATTAAAATACCTCTCAAACACAACTCCCAATATTATCTAAACAACTTTTTAATTTGCCTTTTAAAAAATATTCAAAAATTATTTTTACACCATTTTCGTCCACCACCACCACCTATCACCACCGGACCCTCCTTACTGCCGCCGGATCATTGCCGGGCCGGTCGGATTCCGGCCAAATTCTAGCCAAAGGCCGGCCAACTCACCGGAATTTGGTCGGAATCCGGCCAGCCAGCGGTGGCAGACGGCCCGGCGGCAGCGCCGGTGATAGAGGTGGTCCGGTGGTGGTCTAAAAATATTATTATTTCATTTAAAATATTACTCAAGTAACTTTTTAAATTTTATCTCAAACCACATTTTAAATCACATTTCAAACCCAAATAAAAAACTAAAACAAAAACTAAAACAAAATGTTGGCCAAACAAGCCCTAAAATTCTTACTCATTTATTTTGTCTGATGACCTATATTATTCATATCAAGGCTGATATTATAACCAAATTATACAAATATTAAAACTCAATGTGGACTATATTTATGGAATAGAGATATATAAATCTCCATAGTAGAGTTTTTTTCTAAGGAATAAAAGTGTATCCTAAAATATATATAAAAATGGGAACGAGTCTCAAAGCGCATTTGATTGATTGCTTATGAAGTACAGTACCTCATATGGCGGAAATGAAATTTGACATTAATTGCATCGAGTAGTAAGGGGTACTTCAGTTCGAATCACTCAAATAAGTTATTTATTTATTTATTTTACCAAAGAAGACTAACGCCTTAAAAACTTAGAGTTACATTGCTTTGTAAGTGGGAGATATTGACAATATCATGGTTTATTCCCGGAGTATAAGTAAGCTCATTATACATAAAACATATTGTCTTTACACGTTTAAGCTCGTGAAAATATATGTTTCCTCCGGAATGAAACTGTATTGGTCCTAACTGGAAGCCTATAAATGGTAACAACGTGACGTGGAAAACAATAATAAAATAAGCAACAAAATGAAGCTTGAGGTGAGTCTAATGTATTCCAAATATTACAACCAATTAGCAGCATGTAAATCGGTCGGAGCTGTGGTAAATAAGTCGAAGAAAAGAATGAAAGCAACGAGGGAAGAGAACTAAAAGCCTATTAGGGCTTTGATGGTTTTGGAAACCCCTACAGAAAGAAAGATCAGATGATCACTTTACAGTTCTCTATTGTAACTTGCTAATTTGTTTTGAAGATTTCAACTAAAGCTTTAGGAATAAAGGTCCTTAATTGATTTATAAGTCTCCTTTCTAAATTCATACCTTTTTTCACGATGGATCCAACAAACCCTTTAATTTGTCTAATGTCGATCTCCATCAATTGATTGTATAAATATAGAATAAACAAGCATGTACGTTTTGGCATTAGGAGACAGGTTCTTCCACTAGATTGGATGGCAGAGGGTTTTGAAATTGATAAACAATTTGGCCAAGCAATGCGCACCTTGGTGGTACTAGATTTCTTCAGCTTGCATACACCAAAAAATGAGGTAGTTGAAGGACACAATTTATCAACTATTAAAATAAGAAATCCTTACTTTCTTCCAAGAGTTTATAGTGAAAAGCGGAATGACTAGAGAGATTTTGGTGTATTGAAATGGTAAAAAGAATTTAAAAAATTTTGGGGGGAAATTGGAGAAAACAACTTACTTAGTAGGAGTAGCGAAATAAAGTCTGGATATCCGTGGTTTATTTTAATGTGTTATAATCAAGATAATTAGATGTTTTGTGATATTATGTATTATATTATTAGTATCACTAGTTAAATAATGAGTTGTATATAATTATTAGTTACTAATTCACACCTAAATCGATTGGTAAGTCAACCCCAATGGATACGTGATATGGACTAGTGTCACATATTTATGTTACACTACATGAAGTAAAACACAAAAATATCGCAGAAAATTTTTGTGATTAAGAATGGTTTCTAATTATTTGCGGTAGAAATAGCAAATCGAGAATTTTGAGTATGCAATGTTTAGCTCAATATTGTCGGTACAAATATAACATGGACGAAGTCGAGTGATGATGTAATATTATATTTTCAACGGGTTTACGTGACTATATTTGATTACTAGTGTAGGATGACATTCAAAAATGCTACAATCAATATTGATGAAAGTTTGGGAAATATATTTTGCATGATATATATTTTGAAGAATGATGTCCTTATGAATTTCTTGCATGTGGAGAGGCAATAACACAATGTTCCAAGGGTGTGCCAGCTATGATTTTAGTTGTCGGTGAACTCATTTCAGATTTGCAGTCCCAAACTTAAAGGAGAAAATGCTCGTTCCATGCACATAAAGAAAAAAAGAAAAGGAAAAGGAAAAAAAAAAAATTAACCAAAAGACATAATGCAACTTGTATTAATGGAAACTTATTCGAACACATTGTGTTTTTTATGACACTTTTATACAACGTTTACTATGAATATGAGTAATGATATTCCACTCTACAAATTTAACACTATTTATAACTCACTTACATGACAATCTTATTGGTATATTCACATCAACTCATGAATAAATAATATTTAATTAAATATTAAAACGCCCTTGTGACAAAATCTTTATGAAAGAACAGTTAAATAGAAAAACTCAAGAGCTCCGTCTACGGCTGAAAAATGGGAATTCCTCTTCTTCCTCCTAGGACATTCGAGTCTCGCTTCGTCACAAAAAAATACACGGTTCGCTACCCGGTTGTGCAACTAATTTTTTGGTTTTGCCTTCAAATTATGTCGGCATTGCTATTGAGTTCGTCGAGCTCTCAATAATCGCATATTAATTCGATTTCTTTTGCAAAAGAATTTTTTTTTTTTTATATATTTCAGAGAAGAGAATTGGTATGTTTCTGCTTTCGGCCAATCTCAAATCTGAAACCCCCTTATAAATTGGTCAAATACGAATCAATTTAAGACATACGAGATACGACGAGATACGAGATACGAGATACGAGATACCCGGTCCTAAAAAAAAAGTGGAAATACGAATCAAAATTTAAGACATACGAGCTACGACGTCTACCTTGCTGGGCAAGAGCAGTGGTACTGTTTTCATTTCTGACCTCTTCAGTCCAACCCGCCAAACCCCCATCAGAGAAAGAAATGGAGAAGCCAAAATTGTCGTTTACTCGAGTGTTTCTGGTGATTGCCGTTGTGGGTTTTTGTTTGATCGGCCAAATCAAGGCGATTGAGTCACCACAGTACACTGTTATGCATTCAGAATCAGATTTTGAGGTCAGATACTATCGGGAGTCGGTTTGGATGAGTGCACCGGCCACCGAAATCTCATTTGACAAGGCCACCAAAGATGGATTTCATCGGTATCCCCCTTCGTCTTTCTCCGCTCTTGTGTCTTTTTATTTGCTGTTATTTTTCTCTTTATTAGGTTATGATTTGATAGTGGTTGACCTGAGTTATATTAATTTTTTTTTGCTGTCTGATTATCATGTCATCGGATTTCAGAATCATTAATTACATAGTTAAATCGATTTGACTGACAAAAAAGATGCAAGGAAGCCTGTTTTTGGTTGTGTGTGTGTTGGGGGATTGGTTGGCGTGGGAATTGTTATTGCTTTTCTGGATGAAACAAATTTCACAGTTGCATGATTATTGACATTTAGTTAGCCCATTGTCTAAGGACCATTCGTGCTAGAAATTGTTGGAACAATAGTTCCTACCCTCTTAGGTTATATCTACAGTTATTCTTGGGGTTCTCAACTTGATGAGCAGCTTCCCTTTGACAATTTCTGTGAATGCCAGTTTTCTTTCTATTTAATTGGTGTGTTTATTTGAAATGAAACGCTTGAAAACTGAATGGTACTGGAATTTGCAATTATAAAATAGAACCGTACTCATCTAGGATATGACATGAAGTTGGTTCATTCTTAGTTGTAGGATGTGATTATTGACTGAGGGCCTTTGGTTGAGTTAAAGTTCATAGTTGCCTTTTGCATATCTACAATTAGGCTTGGTCTGCATATTTATTTATTTATTTTATTTTTTAATTTTTTTTTCCATTCGCCGATTCCGGAAGGTACCTGATGAAACCGGGTTTAATCCTTGAAACATCATATATTGTTACTGTTGCCGTAATCACATGACTGACTAACAAATCATGTTTACTTTTCTGACAGAAAGTATCAAGAACTTAGCAATTACTTTAATTTGGGCTTGTCCCTATTGTTATGCTATTGAATGATGTAAATAGCATATCGTAGGGTGTCCTTTTATGTACCGATATGCGGTATCGAAATGATCAAAATGTCTCCTTTCATATGTACGTATACACAGGGAACAAATGAAACTTAAGGATTTTGTGCCTGGTTATGCCAGTTCTCCTTGTCTCATTAGATCCAAATTTCACTGTCCCCTTATTTCCTCAAATCTCAGTTGTCTGGTAAGCTAGAGATAAACATTCCATCTATATAATAAAACATGTGAGATCTTCATCAGGCTTAGATAAACCTCCTTGATCGAGAAAGATTTGCATTTCTTTTAAGAATTTTTGTTTACAATAAATTTCCGATGAAGATCAACTGGATGAACTCTTTGGGACTTCAATTATGCTATATGAATATTCCATGCTGAATGTACTGGAGTTCAAGGCAAACATTTGCTAAATACGTGGTGGATGAACTTTTGGTTTGGACTTGATGCTGTAGCCATCTTGAAGGTGTAGGCACTACCTATTGATAATAAAATGTACACGTGTCTGGATTGAGTCCTTTTCTTTCTTTCTATATATATATATATATATAAGGTGGAATCAGAACCAAATTACATACGCACACTTCTTAGGAACGGATTGGCGAATCTATCTATCAAGAGGTGACTTTGTACATACTCTGCGGGGGTTGCCAAAATATGTAACCCACAAAACATATTAATACCTTCCTTAGCTAAAACATCGGCTACCCCATTAGAATCTCTAAACGTATGGTTAATATCTATATCTATAACCCAATTACATCAGAATAGAGCTTTAATCCTTCTGAGCAGTGTGGGCTGGTGTGTCGTTTGTGACTCATCCATGAGCAAGGCAACAGCTTCAACAGAGTCACACTCCACTTGAATATGGGAGAAACCAGCCCTGATAGCATAGCAGTGTGGTAGATTCCCCATAGTTCAGCTTCAGTTATTGAGCAAAAACCGACATTAGCCGAAAAACCCAAAAGCCAGCAGATGTATTCAATTTTATAACCCCAGGAGGTGGTGGATTCCAGGCAAAAAAATAGAGATTAAGAGGTTTGTCATCTCTCCTTTTTCTAAACCCTCCATTACACCAGGCTATTTTTTTTTTTACTGCAGCACGAATGATCATTATCAATTCCAAGCCACTGATTTCATCATTAGTAAAAATTTCCTCATTTCTAGTCCACCACAGCTTCCAACAGATTGTTGCAAACCTGGTATTCCAGGAGATTCCAGCCTGCAAAAAAGAAAGAGAAAGAGTAGTATTTAACCAGACTTGCAGGTCTTCTGTAATTGAGTCCTTTTTTTAGATGCTGTTTTCTCCTTTTAGGCATGCATTCCTTTACCTTCCATTTTTGTAATTGGAGGTGAAAGTAGAGAAATATAGTCCTTTTTTGGTTCATATTCACATGTAATCATTTCTTGTCCACTAATCTTTCACTAACTTTATCAATACTGCTGTGATATTGATAACTTAATTTAATCTATTTTAGGTGTATCGTAATTTACTCATACAATCTTGCATTCTATAAGATGGCTAGAATCTTGAGAGGGCCAAAGAGTTTTCTTCATTAGTGCTATTGATGCGTGTTAACTTCAGTGGAGACGATTTTGCTGCTGGGATGGGTTTCTTCCTATTTCATCTCTGTTCTGGCCGTATTTTATAGACTGTGATAATTGATTCCAGGTAAAATTAACAATAAGTCATGTGTTGTAGCTGGTGGATATTTGGCTCTGTAGTTTCATCTGTTGTAAGTAGACATTCAGAGGAAAGTAACAATATGCATGAAACACCACAGGTTCATGTGAACTTTCTGGTGTTAGCAGAATAGATTCTCAAGTAAACAGAAAATTTTTGCAATACATGGTGTAAGCCGTTACAATGTTTTTGGTAAACGAAGCTATGATTTAGAAGAAAGCAAACCATTCTGTAAAATATTTCTCTTATTAAAGCTGTATTTAACCCTGCTTAACCACTTTATATGGTTGTCTTGAATCTTGATGAACCATTTCCCTTTCCCTTCACAGGTTGTTTCAATATATCCAAGGGGCAAATTTGAACTTCTCCAGGATCCACATGACCGCACCTGTCTTGACGAGCATTGTTCCTGGGGCTGGACCTCTTCATGCATCAGCTTACTTTGTGAGACTCTATCTGCCTTTGGAGTTTCAAGCCAGCCCGCCACTTCCCCTTCCCGAACTTAACCTGAAGCCTGACTCCTGGTTTAGTCATTGCATTGCTGTGAGGAAGTTCTCTGGATTTGCTAGGGACAGCAATGTTGTCAAAGAAGCTGAGAAATTGGCCATCAGCTTGAGCAAATCTCCTTGGGCAAATTCTACTTCTGATAGTAAATCTGCTTACTCGATTGCACAGTACAACAGTCCTTTCCGATTTCTGGGACGCCAGAATGAGGTCTGGGTTGATATTGTGGGATCTGAAGCAAACGGCTGCAAGTCTAAACTATTGGCATCATACTGAAGCTGTTGATTGAAGCTGCTTGTTTGTGTAAAACTTGTACATGTTTATGTTGTAAAAATGTTGGACGCAAAGGGATCGAACAAGGACCTTGTTTATATACAATTAAACTCATTTTGAGAGCCATGGTATTGGATGTTCTTAGTTTATCTGTTGATTTTAACTAAGCTAAAACTGAACTATGATTATTTGCCTAGTCAGTAGCGCTTCAGGGTCCAATTACACTAGCTTTTTCAGCAGATATTTGGCGAATTAGTACTCTATTTTACATAGCTCAATAGTGGCAAAAATGATATACAAAT
The DNA here is from genome assembly GCA_949775105.1 of Oldenlandia corymbosa var. corymbosa. Taxonomy (NCBI): domain Eukaryota; kingdom Viridiplantae; phylum Streptophyta; class Magnoliopsida; order Gentianales; family Rubiaceae; genus Oldenlandia; species Oldenlandia corymbosa. The sequence goes on from OX459124.1 coordinate 12,538,362, forward strand.
GTACAACACTAGCAAAACTTCAAAAAAGTAATGACCTGCAGCATAGGTAAGATGGTAAACAAGCCCTAGCACAAGAGGCATCCCTGCTTGGCATCGGAAGCTTAACTTGATTATAATGTACTACGAGAAGAAGGAACAAAAGTAAAACAAATAAAGGAAAAGGGGATGAAATCATTTTATAATATCTCAGGCTGAAAATGTCACTATCTGATGTAGCAGTGGAATGCCACAGGTAGTCTCCTTCAATCATTGCAGCTCCCAAGGTCCAGGAAATGTCTCCAGGGCCAAAGACTACCTCAACGTTTCTGAGACACAGAGCATCTTCAATCAGAGATGCCATATATGGCACCCGGAAACAATCTTGCCCAGAAGTGCTTGTGTGATCAGACCATAATTTTGGGCACAAGTGTTCACCTGTCTCCCACATGTTTGTTGAATTTGCAGTTCTACTCAAATTCAAGCGACTGTAGATTGCGAAAAAACCAGACATTGCATTATAGTGTCTCGTCATGTTCGGATGAGATGTCACATTCAACAGCATGCTGCCTGCAGAGGAAAAGTTGAGCATCAGAAAAAACCACTTTTGTTTATGGGAATGAAAGATGTTCCTCAAATAGAAGCTCAGATTCACAAAAGGAAAATCTTCACATATATCAATATATCGAAAGGTGAAACGCAGGACTATGTAGAAGCATTCAATCACACTTGTGTACAGGAAATAACATTAGTACATGCCATGGGAAACAAAAGATTATACAAACTTACATATCCAACCATTGCTCAGGGCATGATGGAAAGTCTTCACAGGCAAAATAGATTCAAAATTTCAAAGCCGTGAAAGAAAGGGGAAAGGTAACATTGACTCTGAAGCTTCACATTAAATGGTACAAGGATGAGTAAAGGCACAAGGTGGGCAAGTTTTAAGTTTTCTAACCTTTCACAGACACAAACTTAAGCCCACTTTTCAGGGAATACAAGAAGAAGTGAGCTTATCTGCTGAAACTAGAGTTTGATAATCCAAAGGCACATGAACTTGATTTAGCGTGGAACGTGGTCTTTTGGTAAAGCTACTCAATGATGCATCTGACTTCGAGGTAATGCACACCTTGATTCAAATAAATCTGTGCATGCATATTGAACCCAAACTTGAACTACTTGTGGAAATATTGAAAATTTAATTATTTTGCCAAAACATTTCAAAAGACACGAAATAAAAGTTTATTTGTCCCCTCCAGAGAGGGACTTGTTCCCTAAAATGTACAAGTACTAATAAATTTAAATTAAATGAACTCACCAGTGATGATCATAATCTCAAGCTTGCACAACAGAGTTTTAATGTCAACATTTCATGTGTGAATATCATCGAGACGACCATTCATTTCATATGATTTTCAATAATTATTATTTCAGTATGTCCAAGTTACAACAATTAAGGCCTTCTTCTCACTATATGGCTCATCTATGTGGATTTTGTTTTTCCATCTACTCTGTCAAAACATGCACGCTCACTTAGGTAACTATTGGCCTTTTTAATAGTTCCTTTCTTATTCTTTGTAGGTCTTCCCATTATGCTTTTGATTGGAGTATGTCCTAGCTCAAGAAAAGAACGTACGAAATCAATGCGCCTAAAAGTAAGACACTAGGGAACCAAATTCCTTGGATGTGCTAGAAAAGGAAGTTGCCTCCTGATTTGCAATTGTCACCCTCTGAAAATCCATAATATAACAACCCACGAGGCATGGACCATTTCAGATATCATCGTTACTCATATAGGATTGTTCTTATTAACCGATGTTAACAGTTCCACTCATGAATGGTTTTGGCAGAATCAGAACAACTTCGGTCTTCCAGGCTTTTGAGCAGCCTAGCTCCTCTAAGAGTTAGGGTATCTTATGCTCACAATGTAATTGAAAATCAAGGAAAAAATATATCTCCCAATTTGTGGAATCAGTCAATACGCTTGTATATGAAGAAAAAGCCTGAGTTACGCTTGTATATGAAGAAAAGGCCTGAGTTGTAAGAAACTAAAGGACTCAGGAAACAGGAAGGGTAGTTCTTCGGGTAAATAGTTTAGCAGACACAAAATATTAACAATGAGACCTTTTTATCTCAAGCTTGGGATAATTTCAGGGAACAAGTTTCTCTGCAGTCCTTATTTGAACTCGTTTAGTACTTAATCCTTCTTTTTTCTCTTAGATGTGAAATCAATTTTTAAAAACTCATGTGAAACCTGTATAATGACTGTCTTTCATTAGATACAAGGACAGCATTGTTGCTGGAGAGATTCACAGTTTATCACATATTAATGTTCAAAAAAATTTAACAAAAGAAATTGTAAGTATGAGCTCAATCATGAGAAGAAAAACTACACCAACCAGATAACAATAACAAGAGACTAATTCAAGCACAACAAGACTTGAAACAGCAACTTACAGCTTTTCACAGCATGTTTATTTGATTGGGAACAGAGGACCTCCACAAAAAGAAAAGGGAGGTGGTCCAAATATTGTCATTATGACAAAGGTTGTTATTTGCTCCAAACGGAGATCAGTTTCCTAAGCATTAATATATCTTTCAGCAAATACTATTTCTAATCAATATGCTATTTCAATTAACTGTCCCCAGCTGACTAGAACATAAAAGAGATGAGAAATGATATGGTGATGGAGACATATACACATATGGCCAACCCAACAGTAGGATAATGGCACAGCTGTTGTTATTTGTTGTTATGGTCTGTTTGAGTGCTACCAAATAAACAGTACTTGATCAGTCTAAAGTCCTACCCTAGTAGTAAGTCAGGAACACCTGCTCCAATATGATTTATCAGTTTCTACTCTCTCGTACTGATACACTCTAAAATGCAGAAGCAATCCGCGAACAAACAGTTAATAGGTTGTTGATGCACCTTATCTAGCTAGCATGAACAGATGATTCATGGCATAGAGAAAAAATCAATAAAACCTACCCCTTAGCATTCGTCGAGATAATTTTATTGGTTCAACCCAAAAAAAGAAAAAAAAGGAAAAACACTTTCATTGAAAAAGTAGCACAGAATCTAAAATGCATGATATAGAACAAGAGATTTCTGCAAAACATCCTTCAGTAGCTGCATTTAAACATAAGGAAGAAAACTTCGATAACTAATTTAGGTTTACACACAAAAAAAAAAAAGAAGATCAACAGACCTGCAAGAGAAGACAACCCTATGCAGTTTGAATTCTTGCTCTGTTGGGGCAATGTCGGATTGCTTAAATTGACAGCAGAAGCTCTTGCCACCTCCTTGCACTGTTCCCAATTTGAGCTCCCTCCCAACAGTACAGTATTTGGCCTCTTTTCTTCCATCATTGAGGTCAAATTTTCCGATATAATACGATTTTGTACAAAGCAACCAAGGCATGTATAGTTTTGCAAAAAACTGGAACTCAAACAAGGATGAAGAACTTCAAATACACCGTTTCCACGTTCACGGAGTGCCTCAGAGTGGGTTAGCAATACAACACTCCTATCAAAAGCCTCATTCAAGCCAAATGCTGGTAATGAGTATGCTAAAATTCTACGTTCAAATGAGCCAACTTTTGAAATCATAATATGATCACCATCTCTTGATTTGTCCACTTCAGTCACAACCTGCAATGACGACCCACCTAAATCAAGCAGTCCCAAAGATGGCAATCTTGAGAGGTTGCCAAATATTCCCATCTTGTAATTCAAAGAAACCCATCCGTAGTGAGCTTCTTCTGTACCACTCAAAACTCTGATCCAATCTTTCCTATAGAAGAAACTGTGTTTCTTTAAAACTTTCTGTACATCCTCCAAAACCAGCCTAGCACTTTCAGCCTCCAATTTCCTCATCCCAGCAGTAGCCAAAACAAATATAGGTGTGAGTGAATGCTTATCGACAGGTACCCATTGTTCCGCTAATCGAATCAATGGCTCCAATGACACCATCACTCCAGATGCATTACCTACAAACTTATCTAAACCGGGCTCAGTTTGCCGACAGTGATACTGACAACCATAAGTAGTATCAGAGTTTTCCGGGTAACTTTCTAGCAACAATGGTAATTTTGAGCCATCTTTGAACATCCATTTGTACACATTTACTCTTGAACCAGTACTTCCACAATCCAAAACAACAGTATAATACGTGCCCCTTTTAGATTCATAATGATTAATGTTTGGCCTAGTCATAAAAACCCCACAGACCATAACTAAAATCAATACAGTGAAAATGGCTGTTCCAATAATCAGAATTCTTCGAGTACGAGTAAATCCCATAACCTGGAGTTTAGACTTTGATGGTGATATGGGTTCCATAGTAACAAAAAGAGTAAGAACAAATGAAAAGATGCCAATCAGACAGTTCATACAAATTCATATCAAACAAGTTGTACAATAATCCCAGAAGTTCAGTTCGTATCAAGCCAAAGATGGAATTTCGCACCTAAGTTTTCTGAAATGGAAGATGCAAATTGCAATGAGCCTTCTCCGCCCAACTCCATTGGGTGAATGAGATTGAAAAACATGCCGGTGATCTACTTTGATGGGCACCTTTTGAAAAAAAAAAAAAAATCATTGATGGGCAGAAACAGAATACAAAGGAGGAACAAAAGAATAAGGGGGAATTACATTTTGCCTCCTAGTTTAATGGTCAAAATAGAAAGAAAAACAAAACGAAAAAGAAAAAAAGGGAAAATGAAATGTATGGAAACTATGGTTAATATAGTTATTTCAATATTTAGCCCCTATAACACCATTATTAAAACTCAAGGTATTGATGATAGATCAGACAAAAACTCGGGGGATGAAATGTAGTTCTGCCTAATAATAAATAGAAAAAAATTTATTTTATAATCGTATAAATAAGGGTCTCCAAATCATTTATCTCACGAATTGTTATGTAATTTATGTTTGAATTTTATTGTTTGTACATTTTAAAGGGCAAAATGACAAGACGAACAAAATTTTGGCATAAACTACTACGTTTATTTTGGCATAAACTACTACATTTTCCCCCAAACTTCTGCACAAAAAATAAATAAATAAATAAATTGCACTTAAATTTTTTTTTATTGATTTTACAAAAATTTATTTTTTAGTTAGATTTCAGTAAATTGTACTTGATAACTCTCCCTCTCGAGAGGAAGTAGAGGAAAACCATTCCTTTCACATTTCTAGATTATTGTTTCTTTTTCGCTAGTAGGTTGTGGTTAAAAGATATTCTTTTGGGTTTTTACTTTGGGTCATGACAGATAGTCCCTTATAGTTTCCCTACCTTACTGGATAACGACACAGCTCGACAGGACGAAGAGGTAAACATTTTCCTTCACAAATTTAGACTTAGTATTTTTTATTGTTGCTGTCAATAGGGTGTAGTTAAAAAATGAATATTTTTGGGACTTTTATTTGTCATGACAGATGGTAGCCGACTCCACTTTGTTTTTTGTGTTGGTGGACTACTAGCACGATCCGATTCAAATTTTTTTAAAATTTTTTACTTAAACATTATCAACAGAAGTTAGAATAAAATACGACAACGAGGTGCAGTTTAGTGGTAAGACGCCTCACTTTTGACCTATAGGTCACGGGTTCAAGTCATAACGAGAGTAAGTGGGAAATCACTATTGATCCTCTTTATAAAAGAAAAAAGAAAAAAAAAAGCTAAAATAAAATATGATAGCAATCCGTAACAAAACCAATCTTTAAGAAAAGACCAACTTTGCTAATTCGGAAAGTCAGAGATTTGTAGGCAGCGAATTTGGAGAATTTGGATTTAAAGACTCTAGAACACACGAAAAACAAAAAAAAGAAAAGATATTTGACCTCACGTGGATCAATTCACGAGTTCAATGGTAGAAAAACCCAAATCAAAAATGAAGAGAGCTAATTCTAACCAAGCAAAGACCCTTTGGAAAATTGTGTAAGATCTATGAGCCCAAATACCAAGATTCGAAAGATCCAATACTAAAGACGCCACTATCAAGCGAACTAAACAAGATAGATAAGTCTAACAATTGTCACAACACATATGCAACAACCAAACAAAGAAGTCCTCACAAGAACTCCACGAAAGGAATAAAATCCTAACCAATTTCACTCAGGAAAATATCAATGACACAAAGGTGTCTTGGACAAGAGGATTTCGGTCCCTATATATAGAGGGGTGGCCGAAATTTCTTCCCTAGAAGTAGAGGAAGAACACAACTCTTCACCTCTATTCCTATCTCTAAGAATCTGAAATGAAATCAACCTCTAAAGACTCCTAGTTATCTTAAGTGATAAGATAACGAACCTAGACACTTTTAGTAGTCTTAAAACATTTAAGACTTGTAGGAATGAATTAAAACTCAAAATACAAAGAGATAATCTCTTAGAAAGATTCCAATGGGTAGAATCTCCCTTGAGTTAAAACTCTATCATCATCTTCTTTGTAGAGTGATCTTAGTCATCCATCTTGATGTAGTCTTCATCCAACGGTTGAGTAGACATCAAAAGCTAACTCCTTATAGTAGGAAAATTAAAAAACAAGATAAAAAGAATCATCCCAAATATTATCCTTTAAAGAGATAAAAGTCTTCTCTTTCAAAGAGATAAAATTTGAATGATCTGACCCCTAAACTTTAGGGAGCAATTCGACCAACATGAGGAGATGTGGCCGGCGGTTCCTTTGAGGATTGAGGGCCGAAATTCTTCTCTCCAAATGGGCCATGTCCATTTGGTGTTACTTGCAACAAATTAATAGTCTTGGGCTTGTAATCTTCAAGCTTAATTTTCTCCTTAGCCCATGTAGTAACAATTAGACTATTAAGTGATTCATTCATCCTCTTGCGTCTAGCACGAGTCATTGGTCCAACAATGTTTGAGAGTTGATCACGAATGTAAGGATTATTCTTTAAAGCAGCATCTTTAGATCCTCCATTAGCATTCACGACCTCAACTTGCTCGTCCTCTCCATTATTGGCAGCAACATGTCCCTCTCCATTAGTGTTAGCTAGATGGTCTCCATCATACTCCCCTTCTTTAAGAGAATTCGTCCTCGAATTCAAACCTTCATCAAAATCAAAAGGAGACAGGTCAGAAACATTGAATGTAGCACTAACACCATACTCACCTGGTAAAGCAAGTCTATAAGCGTTGTCGTTGACACTTGACACTACTTGAAAAGGTCCATCTCCGCGAGGATGTAACTTCGATTTCCTAGAGTTTGGAAACCTCTCTTTTCTCATATGTACCCAAACCCAATCACCTGGTTCAAATACAACTTGTTTACGACCACGATTCGCCGACTTTACATATTGTTGAGTCCTACGCTCAATATTGAGGCGAACTTTCTCATGCAGTCTCTTGATTGTCTCAGCTTTCTTAACTCCATCCAAACTAACTTGATCCTTTAAAGGCAAAGGTGATAAATCTAAAGGAGTTAACGGATTAAAACTATAGACAATTTCAAAAGGCGAAAACTGAGTAGAAGAGTGAACAGTTCTATTATAAGCAAATTCAGCAATAGGTAAGCACTCTTCCCATTTCTTCAAATTACTCTTGATGATCGCTCTTAGGATAGCTCCTAAAGTACGATTCGTCACTTCAGTTTGACCATCAGTTTGTGGATGACTAGTTGTGCTGAATAACAACTTCGTACCCAACTTTCCCCACAACGATTTCCAAAAGTAGCTAAGGAACTTAACGTCCCTATCACTAACAATTGTTCTTGGAACACCATGAAGTCTTACTATTTCTTTTAGAAACAAATCCGTAACATGACGTGCATCATCTGTTTTTCTGCAAGCAATGAAATGTGACATTTTAGAAAATCTATCCACAACTACAAAGATAAAATCTATACCTCTTTGAGTTCTAGGTAAACCCAATATAAAGTCCATAGATATGTCCATCCAAGGTTGTGTAGGGATAGGCAATGGCGTGTAAAGTCCATGAGGAAGCGATTTGGACTTCGCTTGTTTACACTCCACACATTGATTGATGATAGTCTGAACGTTAGACTTCATTTTGGGCCAAAAGAAATGCTCTTGGAGCACATCCAAAGTCTTAGGCACACCAAAATGTCCCATTAAACCTCCACTATGCGCCTCGCGTATCAAAAGTTCTCGAAGTGAACACTTAGGCACACAAAGTCGATTTTCTCGAAATAGATAACCTTCATGTCTATAAAACTTTTCAAAAGCACTTTGCTCACAAGCAGTAAAAATATTGGCAAAATCAATATCATTACAATATAGATCTTTAATAAACTCAAATCCCATCAATTTTGTATCTAAAGAAGTTAACAAAGTGTCACGTCTAGATAAAGCATCAGCAACAACATTTTCTTTTCCCTTTTTATACTTGATAATATAAGGAAATGTTTCAATGAATGCAACCCACTTAGCATGTCGTTTGCTTAGATGGTTTTGCGATTTAAGATGCTTTAGAGATTCATGATCTGTATGAATTATAAACTCCTTAGCCAACAAATAATGTTGCCAAGTCTCTAATGCACGAACCACAGCATAGAGTTCCTTGTCATAAGTAGGATAATTAAGACAAGCTCCATTTAACTTTTCACTAAAGAAAGCTATAGCACGTTTATCTAGCATTAAAACAGCACCAATACCAATACCAGAAGCATCACATTCTAACTCAAATGTCTTGTTAAAATCAGGTAATCCTAAAACAGGGGCACTAGAAAGGTCTCGTTTTAAGTCATTAAAAGCTTTCTCTTGGGCTGGTCCCCAAACAAATTTAACTTCCTTTTTAACCAACTCATTTAAAGGGGCAGCTTTAGTCAAAAAATCTTTAACAAACCTTCTATAAAAACTAGCCAAACCATGAAAAGATCTCACTTGTGTCACATTAGTTGGTGTAGGCCAATCCTTAATAGCTTGTATTTTAGATTCATCAACATGAATTCCTTTTGCACTAACAATGAAACCAAGAAACACAACTTCATTTACACAAAATGAACATTTAGGCATGTTAGCATAAAGTTTCTCTTCTCTCAATGTTTGCAAAACAATTCTCACATGTTCAACATGTTCTTGTAAGTTTTTAGCATACACTAAGATATCGTCAAAATATACAACAACAAACTTACTAATATAATGCCTCAAAACATGATTCATTAATCTCATGAAAGTACTAGGAGCATTAGTTAACCCAAAAGGCATCACTAACCACTCATACAAACCAAAATTTGTTTTGAAAGCAGTTTTCCATTCATCTCATTGTCTAACTCTTATTTGATGGTAGCCGGATTTTAAATCCACTTTAGAAAAGATAGTAGCACCATAAAGATCTTCAAGCATATCATCTAATCTAGGGATTGGATGTCTATACTTAATAGTTATCTTATTAACAGCACGACAATCTATGCACATACGCCACGTACCATCTTTCTTAGGCACAAGTAAAACAGGAACATCACAAGGGCTGAGAGATTCTCGAATTTGACCTTTAGCAAGGAGTTCTTCAACTTGCTTTTGTAGTTCCTTTGTTTCCTCAGGATTTGCTCTATATGCAGGTCTATTTGGAATGACTGCGCCAGGAATTAGATCAATTTGATGTTCTATTCCTCGTATAGGAGGAAGTTCATTAGGCAACTCCTCAGGGAATATATCCTCGTACTCTTGAAGTAGCCTTTGAAACACCTTAGGCATATTGCTAGGAACTTCGGTTAGTAAAACAGAATTATCACAAAAAAGCATTAAAATCATACCTGTTCCTTTTGCAAAACACTTCTCCACCGATTTGGGACTAGCGAAGAAATTGTTGTCCACTGGCTCTTGAATTTGTAGATCATTTGAAGATCTATTTGGAACGTCCAAAGTAGATTCATCTTTAGGACTCTGCTCTTTCATTCGTTTCTCTCTTGCTCGAATCATTCTCAGATTACATTCTTGAACTTGAGGAGGTGAAAGAGGTTTCAGGGTATAGCTATGACCATTCATCACAAACGAATACTTGTTTGTGTATCCATCATGCTTTACTCTTCGATCATACCCCCATGGTCGTCCTAAAAGTAGGTGGCTTGCCTCCATAGGTACCACATCACAAAGTACTTCATCCTCCTATTTTCCAATAGAGAATGGCACATTCACTTGCCTAGTGATTCTAAGATTGCCACAATCATTCAACCATTGCAACCGATAGGGTGTCGGATGCTTGATAGTAGGTAACTTCAGATTATCTACAAGATATGAACTAGCAACACTAGTACACGATCCTGGATCTATAATAGTTAAGCATACCTTGTCCATAACTCGACACTTAGTATGGAAAATATTGTGTCTTTGCTGATCATCTTCAGCTACTTGAGTTTGTAATGCTCGAAGGTTGACAAACACTTGTCCAGCCTCAGCATCAATCTCTACAACTTCTTTTTCGACTTTCTCAACAAGTCTTGGCATCTCGTCATCTTCTTCATCTGTTTCACTTTCGAAACTTCCATCCCCTTTAAGGATCATAGTCTTTAAAGTTGGACAAGCATTACTAGATGAAGTAGAATTCTTAACATTAGAAGATGGTTTAGGAATATTAGAAGTATTAGAAGCGTTAGAACTACTTCCCTTCTCTAACTTTGACGAATTACCATACTTCTTTGAATCATCTTTCTTCCATGGTGTAGAAGACTTATGTGGATCTGACTTCTTCTTTGCCAATTGTCTCTCCACAATCCTAGCTTTGTGTAACATCTCAGTTCGATCTAGGTAGTGTGAAAGCTCCACAACATCGGTAATGTTTTTGTTAAGTCCTCCTAGAAACCTTGCCATCATAGCTTCAAGTTCCTCTTTAATATTTGCACGTATCAATGCCAACTCTAACTCTTGATAGTACTCATCAACGGACTTGGTTCCCTGTGAAAGACTCTGAATTTGTTTACACAGATCTCGATAATAATAAGAGGGAACAAACCTTTTGCGCATGAGTCTTTTCATTTCATCCCATGTGGATACGGGATCCTCATCATAGAGCTTCCTATCCTTGACAACTTGGTCCCACCATTCTGAAGCATAGTTATTGAATTGGTAAACGGCCATTCTAATCTTCTTAGAATCATCATAATCCTGTAATGAAAAAACACGCTCTACCTTCTTTTCCCATGTAAGATAGGCTTCAGGGTCATTAGTACCACTAAATTCAGGAATTTTAACTTTGAAAGTACCAAGTTCATAAGGATCATTCCTATTGACAACACGATGAGCTCTATTACGATTTTCATTACCTTCATTACCTTGAGCGCGACCATTGCGAACCTCTAGTTCTAGATCTTGTATTCTACTACATAATTGAGTAGTAACATTATACAATCTAGCAAGAGTTTCTCGCATAGCATCTTGAGAACGGTCGTCTCTTTGTTCACTATCATCTCCAGATGACATCCTTTAAGATCAAAGAACAAACAAGTATATAGGATGTTAGTAGAAAACGTTTCTACCTCACTTCCCCTAACCAATGATCTTTTACTTTTCTCCCCTTTTGGTAGTATCACACACAACTCACCTTTTGTATGCTCTCTTTGGGATTTATTTGGCTTTTCCCCAATATCAAAGTGGAATAGAAAGAAAACACTCAAGCCTTTTACCACTCAAAGACCTTTGATAAAGTTCCGGATCGGCTTCAATGTTCAAGTAGTAGCACATGCACCACAACAATTAATTAAACAATCCACTCGAATAAAACACTCAAAAGTAGACAAAATCAATTAGCACGTAGAGTAAATTTAGGGAAATTCCAGAAAAGAATGAGGGAGAACACGAATCTCGTTCGAGTGTTTGGAGAAAAAATAGGGATCTCGCTTTAGAAGTATAAGCAAACTCAAATGATATCTCAGACTCCAACTCAAACTCAAACTCTTATAGGATAAGGATAAGATTTTATGAGAATCTTATCTTTTACAAGATAAGATAAGGATAAGCTTTGAAGAGAATCTTATCTTTACAAGATGAGATAAGGATAAGATTTTATTCAATAAGATAGGATAAGGATAAGGTTTTATCCAATAAGATAAGATTAGGATAAGATTTGAAGAGAATCTTATCTTTTGAGAGAATATAGGCAATTAAATAGCAAAGATAAACTCCCAATCAAACACAACTTTATCTAACCTTCTTAGATAGAGATAGACTTTGAATATACCTCTTCAAGAAGATTCTTTCCAACTTCACTTCCAACTCTTTTGAAATCTCCTAATGCAAGGCAACCTTTAATGTAGCCAATCAAAGAAGACCCTTTTTTCTCTCTCTTTTTTTTTCTCTACCGCCCTCTTTTTTTTTTGTACGGCTTTTTTTTATTTATTTTATTTTATAGGGGCGGCCGAAAGAACCCTAGACTCAACAAAATTTTTTTTTTTTTGTACGGCCAAATTCAAACAAACGCCTTCAACACAAAAGCTCCTCCAACAATCAATGAATGAACATCAATCACCCTCAAGATGTAGAGATCTTGGAACGAGAGATATATATCAATCACAATCACCAAAGTTTGCTATTGGATGATAACAAAAACGAAAGGCACGAAACTAAAAGGAATTGTCCAAGTGGTGAACAACTCAAAAACAAAATATTACGAATACCCTCTTTTAGGAGAGGAAAATTCGAAGAGAGGAAGAAAAATAAGAAGAACAAAAATCCGAATTTTGAGACCAATTATGGTAACCAAAGATGACTCTTGATATACCAAATTATGGCTCTAAATATGCCAACTATGGTAAAACCATAAGAAGGCTCTGAATACCAAAAATATGATAGCAATCCATAATAAAACCAATCTTTAAGAAAAGACCAACTTTGCTAATTCGGAAAGTCAGAGATTTGTAGCCAGCGGAATTTGGAGAATTCGGATTTAAAGACTCTAGAACACACGAAAAACAAAGAAAAGAAAAGATATTTGACCTCACGTGGATCAATTCACGAGTTCAATGGTAGAAAAATGCAAATCAAAAATGAAGAGAGCTAATTCTAACCAAGCAGAGACCCTTTGGAAAATTGTGTAAGAAAACCCAATAGATATGAGATCTATGAGCCCAAATACCAAGATTCGAAAGATCCAATGCTAAAGACGCCACTATCAAGCGAACTAAACAAGATAGATAAGTCTAACAATTGTCACAACACATATGCAACAACCAAACAAAGAAGTCCTCACAAGAACTCCACGAAAGGAATAAAATCCTAACCAATTTCACTCAGGAAAATATCAATGACATAAAGGTGTCTTGGACAAGAGGATTTCGGTCCCTATATATAGAGGGGTGGCCGAAATTTCTTCCCTAGAAGTAGAGGAAGAACACAACTCTTCACCTCTATTCCTATCTCTAAGAATCTGAAATGAAATCAACCTCTAAAGACTCCTAGTTATCTTAAGTGATAAGATAACGAACCTAGACACTTTTAGTAGTCTTAAAACATTTAAGACTGTAGGAATGAATTAAAACTCAAAATACAAAGAGATAATCTCTTAGAAAGATTCCAATGGATAGAATCTCCCTTGAGTTAAAACTCTATCATCATCTTCTTTGTAGAGTGATCTTAGCCATCCATCTTGATGTAGTCTTCATCCAACGGTTGAGTACACATCAAAAGCTAACTCCTTATAGTAGGAAAATTCAAAAACAAGATAAAAAGAATCATCCCAAATATTATCCTTTAAAGAGATAAAAGTCTTCTCTTTCAAAGAGATAAAATTTGAATGATCTTACCCCTAAACTTTAGGGAGCAATTCGACCAACATGAGGAGATGTGGCCGGCGGTCCCTTTGAGGATTGATGGCCGAAATTCTTCTCTCCAAATGGGCCATGTCCATTTGGTGTTACTTGCAACAAATTAATAGTCTTGGGCTTGTAATCTTCAAGCTTAATTTCCTCCTTAGCCCATGTAGTAACAATGAGACCCCATTTGGTGTTACTTGCAACAAATTAATAGTCTTGGGTTTGTAATCTTCAAGCTTAATTTCCTCCTTAGCCCATGTAGTAACAATTAGACTATTAAGTGATTCATTCATCCTCTTGCGTCTAGCACGAGTCATTGGTCCAACAATGTTTGAGAGTGGATCACGGATGTAAGGATTATTCTTTAAAGTAGCATCTTTAGATCCTCCATTAGCATTCACGACCTCAACTTGCTCGTCCTCTCCATTATTGGCAGCAACATGTCCCTCTCCATTGGTGTTAGCTAGATGGTCTCCATCAAAATATATGCAAATTTAAAAACAGAAACACCACTAACTTAAATACGAGTAAAATGAAATTATAATAATTACTAACTTGAAAACTTACATAAAAAAACAACTTATAAAAATCTACTTAAACAGCTTCTCATAAAAAAATTAAACAACTCATTATGCAAATTAAAAAAATAAAAAAATTCTGAACCAGATCGAGCTAGCGGTCCACCAATAGTTTGTTCAATTAAGGGGCTGGTTACTCACTGGCCCTTTATTTGCTTGTGGATTGCCAACCGACCACAAAGTGGGACTGACGCCCAAAGAGTCCTAAGGCAAAAGGGGTTGGCGGTTCACCAGAAGCCTAATTGAACGGAGCTTTCTAACTGCCCGCTCATTTGATTACAGGGGCTGGTGAACCGCCATCACCATTTTTCCTTTGGGCTATTTGGGCACCAGCCTCTCATTGTATTCAGGCCGGTTGGGCGTCGTCTTAAGTTTTCTTTTTACATATCTGCTCATTTCATTGGGAGGGTAAAAACCATTTTATTTGAACAGTTTTGAGTAATTTTAGGACGAATAAGAGCAGCACTCATCGAAAGAGAAAGTGTGTAGGGTTTATATTTAATATCGGTTGTACTCTCACCTTTGACCTATAGGTCACGGGTTCGAGTCACACCAGGGGTAAGTGGTGGGAACCACTATTGATCCTCTTTATAAAAGAAGAAAGAAAAAAAAACTAGAATAAAATATATGCAAATTTAAAAATAGAAACACCACTAACTTAAATACCAGTAAAATGAAATTATAATAATTACTAAATTAAAAAATACATATATAACAACTTATAAAAATCTACTTAAACATCATCTTATAAAAAAAATTGAACAACTCATTATGCAAATTAAAAAAAAAAAAATTTTGAACCAGATCGAGATAGCGGTCCACCAGCAGTTTGTTCAACTAAGGAGCTGGTTACTCACCGGCCCTTTATTTGCTTGTGGACTGCCAACCCGACCACAAAGTGGGACTGACGCCCAAAGAGCCCTAAGACAAAAGGGGTTGGGGTTCACCAGCAGCCTAATTGAACGGAGCTTTCTAACCGCCCGCTCGTTTGATTTAATGGGTCGGTGAACCTCCATCACTATTTTTCCTGTGGGTTATTTGGGCACCAGCCTCTCATTGTATTCGGGTCGGTTGGACGCCGTCTTAAGTTTTTTTTTTTTTTCTTTTTTCACATACCTGCTCATTTCATTGGGAGGACAAAACCATCTTATTTGAACAGTTTTGAGTAATTTTAGGACGGAAAAGAGCAGCACTCATCGAAAGAGAAAGTGTGTAGGGTTTATATTTAATATCGGCTCTACTCACTGCACTATTTTAACATCTTAATTCTGCACACCCATCTCCACTCTCTGCACTCTTTTATCGTTTTTATTATTAACACCCAACTCCAATCTCTTTTATCACCCTTATTGATTGGCGGGTTACTTTAATATTAGGTGGAAGAAAACTAATTGGGTTACCGGGTTTCTTTGATTAGGTGAAAAAAAATTAATTGGGTTGCCGTCGAACTCGGAAACTCTCCGGTTGCTCTTAGTATTATCAAAAGTGTGTTTAAACTTCTCTCACTTCCTCTTTCTTTATAAAAGTGTATCTCACATGCGAGTGCCCTTGAACTCAGGAAGCCCTCAGTTGTCCTTGCTAATACTTCCTACTATAAAACAAAAGATATATAATTGGGGCGGGCATCTTAAATAATTTCTTTCTTCAATGTAAGAAAAACAAACAAAAGTGCATCTTCAATTTACAAAAAAAAAAAAAAATTAATTGTCCCTTCGGAGACATCCGACAAAATTGGAGACAAACAAATAATTAAGAGTGCATCTAGGTGACCCACGCCACCTCGTGCTTGCCTGAAACAAAATAGGTGAAAGTGTTAGTTTTATTGGAGAAAAAATATAATAAAAGGTGACCAAAAACAGTATTTAATTTCCAACTGGCTGGCTTGTATATTAGATTTTTCCTTAAACTAAGCCTTCTATTGTGTTGGAAAAACACAAAAAAAAGGTTAAAAGGGACCCGCCTGAACGAAGAAAAGAGTTTATTCGACCTCCAAATGTCGTATCTAGTTGTTAAGTTGGAAGAACTCTATTTTTTATGTTATTTTTGCTTCTAAACTATAAATAATAATAACCTCATAAAGATTACTTTTTAAAAAACATTTATATGATACCAATTTTTTTTTTAAAAAAAATACTCACGTCTAAAGAATAAAATAGAAGAATTTTCAGCAAGGCCACAACTTGAATACAACAGATCTGAGCCTTCAAAACCTTCAAAAACTTAGTTTAAAGTCAAATGGCACATCTTCAATACATGGATGAATTTTTTATTTTTTTTTCTAAAAAAAAATTCGAAAATTCTGGGACTTTTGGATGTTTGGTGATTGAAGGAGGGATTCACGTGGAATAGATTGCTCAAAACTTAGAACGATTATGTCAATCTTAAGATCATTTGTTGTGTATTGTGGGTAGATTTGAGAAGGAGAGACGAAGAAAAAGGGGGAGGAGTAGGGTTCCCTTTGGTGGATGCGGAGCCATGTGCTGGCGGCTACAAAATAAGAAGAATGAAGTTTGAAGAATGATTGAATGGGAGAAAAGGAACCCCTATTGTGTGTCTGTATATATGTATATATATGAGAAACTCCAGAGTCCTGTTGCTCATTTTTACTTAATCGTCCCGTTGTTTTTCAACAAATCAAGATTGAGTATATAAGATGTGATCATGAGGTGAATAATATGTTAACATATCCCAAACTAGTTTTTCATTAAAAAAATATTAAAAAATAATCATAACATGTTGATCAAGTCGTTTACCTGGATAAGATTGTTCGAAAATTATGTAATAAGATTGACGCTAAGAACCGATCTACTTATTTCTCAGATAAATTTCCACAATTGTAAATCTTTCTTTTTATCAAGAAGTGGAATCCATGAAGAAAAACAAAACTGGTGTAAGCATCTCCAACATCTAAATGCCACAATAAATCAACGGGTTTGTATATTGAAGCATGGGAGTAATTTGATGTAAAGATCTCTAAATTTCATGTCTATTCGATGAAGATCCATGCGGCAGCGGCGTCAGAATCCGATGGAGGTGGCGGCTAAAATTCCAGAACGAGGAGGAGAGTAATAACCATTATGAAAATCGCACAAAAGCCCCTGCGATTGAGAAACCTTTGCAACTAAAGGCTCAAGCTTTCCATTGTGTCCCCAAATGTTCCAACTGTTGCCAAAACCACCCCAAAAGTCCATGAATTCTCTACTTTTAAGTACAACTAATTGTGCCCAATAGTTTCTTTTATGTACACTTTTGACCCAACGTTCCCTCCTCCATAAATACCGCAATGTACGCAAATTGGAGGGACTTTTGTCTCATTTTTCAGAACTTCTTTTAAGTTAAGCTTTCTTATTCATTTCTTAGCTTAGGTTTTACATCCTTCCATCTTTTTGTTAATTTTAGCTTGTAATTAGTTTAAAGGGAGAGAAAGAGAGAAAGAGGGGGAAGTTTGGTTTGTCCATTTGGGATGACCCTTCACCTTTGAAGATGGAGAAAAGGGGAAGAAGATAGAGAGAATTGAAGAACCTTGAGTATTGAGGTGGTATCTCTCCTTTCAAGTTCTGAAGGCCATAATTCATTTAATTGGTTTGGTTTCCTTTCCCTTTATATGGCTAGCTAAAGTCTCCTATTGAATTGTGAATGTGAACCCCTATGGATTGCTAATTTATTCTAGTAGTTACTTCCATTATGGTATTAAGTTTGGATTGTTTATTTATTGTTGAATGCTTTGGTTGATTTTATGGGGAGGGAGGGTTGACGAGTGAATTTTACTTGTGATTCTTTGGGTGGAAATTAAATGGGATTTTGAATTCAATTTGTGGTTTAGGCTAAGAATTAGAATGATAATCGCTTCTGAGATTGGGAACCCATTGGAGGAGGGTTAGTTCATGGAAGATCATGTATCGGACAATATTTAAGGTAGGCAATTACATTCAACGTGGTGATGGTAGCGGTAACTTGACTGTTTGGTATTCAACGTGGAAATAGGGGAATAATGAGTCCACATTTAATGAAAATATGGATTGTTGAGCTACTTAGCGGGGGTTTACCTACAATGAATAACTTAGGCTAGGTTAGGAACCAACTCTAATAGGGGTGAGCTAAATTTATTTGGTTGAGCCAATTATTTGAGTGGTTGCAACTTACCTTAGACTCCTTTAAGGAGACTTTCCTTGTTAACTAAATGATGAGAATGGTTTGAATGATCAAAATCCACGGGGTGATAAAATACAATTCATAGGACCCTCGAGTATC
Source organism: Oldenlandia corymbosa var. corymbosa (assembly GCA_949775105.1). Classification (NCBI taxonomy): domain Eukaryota; kingdom Viridiplantae; phylum Streptophyta; class Magnoliopsida; order Gentianales; family Rubiaceae; genus Oldenlandia; species Oldenlandia corymbosa. The sequence goes on from OX459124.1 coordinate 12,556,896, forward strand.
TTGATTTCTCTCTTTACTTATTTTGTTATTTACGTTTTCTTAGTTTTAAAGTAGTTTAGTTTACCACTATGTTTTTATTTACGGTTTGTTTCTTAGAGTGACTTAATAGTTTAAATCACTACTATCCTCGTGGGGTCGACACTTACTAGTACGATACAATAACGGGCTTACACTTGGGCCTTCAGTGCGTCCGAATGAGGTTATTTTTATTTGTTTGTTTGCGCGCGTATAATTTCTTATTTGTTCAAATACGCACACAACAAATTGGCGTCACCCTCAAACTTAAACTTTTGTTCGTGCCAAACAAAAACAATTATGAACCTAAAGAGAGTAAGATTTCACATCATGAATAATGACTCATTTCACATATGTTAGCATATTAATTTTTGTCAAGGCATGTATTTGCAACTTTAAACCTCCCAAGCAAGGAAATTTACTTGAAACTCTATCACTCTCATGATTTAAAAAGATGCAAAGTTTTAATTTGGTACATTTTCAATCATGAAAGTATTAGGTTCTATAAACAGTGTGGAGTGCCAAAGATCCCACAAAAAGAAACACCCTATATGCCTATCATGATAAATGAAGGTTTCAAGGTAAAACTCCATGATAGCATTGCATTGCACACTCTTTTGGACTCAAGAATTTTCTAAGCCACCTCAATGATCGTTGAGTCTACTGAAAAATTTTGTTCAAGGAAAATGCAAGTGTCACACAAATCTCAAAACTATCGTCATTGAATTCATCAAACATGCATAAATTGGTCACCTTTCTAATGGATTCACTCAATCCGCTCAATTGTTGGGTATTTCACTCAAAGAGTCAATCAAAGTGCCCTCTTAATAGGCTAGCGAAGAATCAAATCGCACACACATTGGAATGGTTTTATACACAAATCAAAGGGTCTTTAGCAAGGTTGTAATGGACTAGGGACATCACGGTGGGATAAGAAGGGAATTCAAAGGCTAAGTATCAAAGAAATCGGAACGGTTAAGCATATCACCTTAGAAATCTCTTTCTCCCCAAAATTTCATCTTTACACTATACAAACCCGAAGATCACTATTTTCTTCTTCAACATAGAGACACATAACACCCCTAAACTTAAGAAATTTTATCATTTAAGCACAAGAGCATATTCACTTTTGCTCACCAATAATTTTTCTTTTCCTTTCTCATTTACCCCCCTTTTTCATCATTTTCTTACAAAGAGATTTTTCTTCTTTCATATATCAACACTTTTTTTGAAGTACAAGCAAGCGATGCCATTCCCCTAATCATCATTCACCAATAACTACCAATCCAAATTCCTTTGAAAAGTGACCAAGAGAAAGCCAAAATAGGAAAAAGTGTTAATGTATAGTATGTTAAATTGAAAATTAAGGCCAAAAGCTCAATGTGTTTCACTAGGGGATGCTAATGGGTAGGTGTTTTCGCAAGCCAAAAGTGGTTAATCATGAATTCCCTCATCATCTTTGTGCACAAACCATATGTGTGGTGGTGAAACGTATAACAAGGTGAGTTCAAAAATTATCAACCATGGAAGACACACTCAATAAAAAAAGTTGGGAGCATTTAGTGATGCTCTCTTTTTAGGCTCATATATGCCTCAGTTTACTAGGCTTTTTGTGACCAAGCATGCATATTCTCATTCAATTCAAGTGCCAAGAAAGGAAACACTCATTTTTAGCACAAAAATATGTTTAGACTCAAGTCATTTTTGAGAGTTGAAAGTCAAAGTACAAAACTAGGTCCAACAAAGAGATGTCATGAGGTACATGGGAGTTTACAAAGAAGCTCCCCTCACTTTCTCATTTAGCACCTTAGTTGTGATTACAATTATGTTTCCTCAAGTATAACCACCAGATAATGAACTTAGTTTATTCTTTTTGAGTCCACCATTCATCCCACTAGACATCATGTATTTTATTTAAACTCAAAAGAGGGTTAGGGTTCAAAACACACACATTCAAAATGGATTAGAATTAAATACAATAAACTTATCCACAATATCCAAGTTGAATTCAAGAAAACATAAATTTAAATTATCATCCAATCTTTAAAACCAAGGAAAATTTGAAGTAAAGCAAGGGTGACTATGGTACTACTAACAAAAGGCATGCTCCCTTAAAGATAAAGAGTCATCCAAGAAAGTCCTATTGCACACAATTCAAGTGATCAATCAAAGTGTATGCATCGACCATACTGAACTTGTTAGTGAACAATTATCATGATCCATAGCAACAACCAATCATGAAAAAAGAAAAATTAGCTCAAATTTTCAACACATCAATCTTTCAATCTAAACTATCATCTAATGATGGCAATCAAATACTACTTAAATCATGCTTTCCCCCAAACTCAAACTATACATTGATGTGAAAATAGAAGCTGAAGAATACTCCCTTAACCAAGAAAGGCCGGTGGATTTAGACAATGATGATGGATTCATGAAGAAATTGCTCATTTGTCTTCCCACATAGGTTGGACCCTAGCTTGAGATAGCCACTTTGATGTGTTTAGAAGTTGTTGAACATAGCAACAAATGTACCTCCAAATGTACAAATGCAAGATATCCAAAGCAAAACACATCCACAATGTGAATCATCATATTAGGTGATCCATAACATTATCAACGTTAGAAATATAAGCACAATGGTAAAAAATATGATGAGAAAAATGTCTTAGACTAAGAATGAAAGCACAAGATTGATGATTCACATTTAAGAAGTGGCACTACACTACACAAATTTAAGCTAAGATAGAAATTGCGTTCGAAGTGTAACGGGAAAAAGAATGGGAGTGGTAGGTGGATGAACTTAGTGGGTCACCCCAGAAAACTCGGTGAGTCTAGCTCACGAACTCCCAGATGGGAGTGTAGGTGGATGAAAGTTTATAACTAGGTTTTCTAAGTCACAAGAGCTAATCTTTAAAAGATTTAAACTCAAACTAGATCAAAACAACTAAGGCTCATAAAAAGAGATTGGTTGTGACATTTTATAGAACACTTGAAATGCATAACCTCAAGACTTTTAATCTCATTATCATGTGGTGCATATGCTTGAATAGTTTGATGATTATTATGGTTGTTTACTCCAACCTTAATACTTTGATGATTATTATGGTTGTTTGATTATTATGGTTGTTTACTAAACAACCATAATAATCAACCATAATAATCATCAAACTATTCAAGCATATGCACAACATGATATAACATGTCCTAACTCATACAATGGAATGAAATTCCACAACTCAAGCTACAATGAAGAAGAGATAAAAATGCAATAGCTAAGATGACATTGAACATACAAAACATTAAAAAAAAAAAATTCAACGTGCACGGTGATTGGATAAGTGTGAGTATGTGAGTGTGCAAAAAAAGAAAAAGACGATAGAGAGGAAAGTTGAGCAATTTTTCAAAGTGAAAAGAAACATAAATCATTGAGTAGCACAAGTTTCTTACCCCATTTTTAGACCTATACCACAATGTACCAAATTTGAAAGTTACTGAAATTTAGAAAACATATAAAGTAAAAATAAAAACTATACATGGGTGTTATTAGGTTGGGTTACCTCCCAAAAATTGCTTGTTTAACATCCATAGCTCGACGTGAGTCCTACTTAAATCAAGGCGAGAGATTCATGTGACTTTACAACACTATCATTTCTTTAAGATTAAAGCTTGATATAGACACAAACTTTAAACAAAAGTAATAACTCCCACATAGCATAAGAAAAAGATAAATTTTTTTTAGAAAAGGAAAAAAAATTAGCAAAGAAAGAGACTAGAACAAAAACACCACCAAATAGACAACTCAAAAACAAATAATTACAAAAGAGCGTCAAAATAACAAATCACAAAATTATCCCCGGCAAGGTGCTAATTTGTTGTGGTGTGATTCAGATTTATATGAGAAATACACACGCACAAACATCCACCAAATGAGCTTTAAATTCCTCTATCCACAATGGAGATTAGAAGATGGTCTATCGGATAACTCAACAGGATACCACATATCAGCTATCAGGCCAACATCGACTTTCAAGTATCTCTCATATCCTGGATCCTTTGAGTTTGAATCCTGTAGTATGACATAGTTCACTATGGGTTTGTGGGAAAAGGCAAGCATTGAATGCATGTGACAAACATGTGCCTTCTTTTTTCCCGGCTTAAGTATGTAACTAAACTTTTTGTGAATCCAATTTTTCCATTGGGGAGTGGCACATATGGAAACAACCGCCGGACAATTTCCAGCCTTTCAAGAATTTTTTCATGACTTACCCAATCAGCGTCTACATATTCATACTGCTCCAGAAATAAATTCGTTGGGGGCCAATTCTGTCCAATGTTGAAAGGCAGGCGAATCGCTTCTTTCGGTCGATGAGAATAAATCTAGATGGTGCTACTGGCTGCATGATGCTTTCGCCACCAAAGTTTGGAGGGCATAGCCATTTTAGGGGAGGCATCAGTGGCAAAGTATAGGTAGATTCCTTCCTCTGGAGTGCTCCACAGCATGCCAAAACCATATTAAACTTCTTAGAATTTCACGAAGATCTAGTTCGCAGAAATACTCTCGGTTGTTATTATCGTCGAATGCCAATTCTGTGTCGATGGGGACGAGGGAGCTTATACATAAACATGTGTAAGATTTCTGGGTTACAATGTCCCCAGGGATAAATTCAAGCCAATTCGGGTGGCACTTTTTGAATTTTTTTACTTAAACATTATCGTAAAAAAATAGAATAACTGATCTCCAAATTCGGAAACAAAAACACCACTAACTTAAATACCAGTAAATCAAATTATAATAACTAATAACTACATGTATAACAACTTATAAAGTCTACTTAAGCATTACCCATAAAACAATTGAACAACTCATTATGCAAAAAAAAAAAAAACAGAATAAAATTATCAACCAGACCGGGTTGGCGGTCCACCAGCCTAGTTCAACTAAGGGGCTGGTTGCTCACCATCCCCTTAATTGAAACGAGATCCTGGAGTGCCAGGATGAACACAAAATGGGGCCGGCTCCCTTATAGTCTCCCTCCATCACCGGATAACGACAAGGCTTGATAGTAGGAAGTGGTAAACCCTTTCCTTCACAAATTTAAATTTAGTGTTTTTATTGTTGCTGGTATTATGGTATGATTGATAGATCAATATGTTTGTGCTTTTTATTTTTCATGGCAGATGGTGGCTACTAGTCTACCTCGCCAAATATGGGAAGGGCTCAAGGGGAGAAGGTTGCTCTAGAAGAGGTAAAACCCTTCCTTTCACAAATTTAGACTTACTATATTTTTTTGTTGCTGGCTTTAGGGTGTGGCTAAAAGATAAATATTTAGGGCTGTTTTTATTTTCTTTTTGTTAGTTGCTCTTCACCATCCACCAAATTACTCACAACCGCCCAAATAGGTTGGGGACCGGTTCAAGGTTTTTTTTTTCATACCTCTTGGTTACTCATTTCTTCGGGAAAGTAAAACCGTCCTATTTGGACGGTTGTGAGTAATTTTTGGATGGTCAAGAGTACAACTCCAATTGTTTAAATGGTTATAATGAAAGTCCATGACAAAATAATATCAGATTACCCACTTTGTCCCCTCTATTTTTAATCAGTCTAGTTTTATAGAACCGTTTTTATGTGTGTAACCCATAAAATTTGATGGGAGACCATCCTACTGACCCGACATCACTCAAAATCAAAATTAAAAACCCTAAACCCTCTCTGCGGTGGTACAATGTCTGCCACAGGACGGCTGGTGCGGGAGGTGGTAATGGTGGTGATGACGACAATTCTTTACCTCTAGCATGGAGGCTGGCCACCCTTAAGTATGGTAAGACAATTTTGGATTTGTTTAATGTCAAGAGAGGGCGTGAGAGAGTTGCCAAGATGATCAAGAAGAAGGTGATTGATCCTAACTCCAACCTTAAACAAGACCGTAAATCATAGTTCAACTTTGGTTTGATGAGGAAAGCGGGTTCTGTAGTCATTGATGGGAAGTTTGGTCCTTACATATCTAGAATTGTCTTACATATCTATCAGTACTAATTTGGATGAACTGTAACAAGGGGCTGCTTGCACTCTTTCCTCAATAGGAAGCTATCGCTGATGTCAAGGTTTCTCTTCCACTGGTTCCTACCCCACTACTAAAATCTTCCTTGTGATTATGATTTTTGAAGTGTTGACATTAAGATTTTATGAGTTAAAAGTTGAATATTTTTTGACCTTCTTTTATTATCATGCCAGATGATAGTCCCTGATAACTCCCCCTCTCAAGAGGAGGCAGTAGAGGTAAACCACTCCTATCACAACTTAAGATTTAGTGTTTCTTTTTCGCTGGTATTAGGTTGTGCTTAAAAGATGAATTTTTTTTGGGCTTTTTTTTGTCATGGAAGATAGTCCATAAAGTCTCTCTCCCTCACTGGATAACGACACGGCATGGCAGAACGAAGAGGTAAACCTTTTGCTTCACAAATTTAGATTTAGTATTTTCATTGTTGCTTGCCTTTGGGTGTGATTAAAAAATGAATATTTGTAGACTTTTGTTTGTCGTAGCTATTAGTGTCCCTCTCCATACATGGGAAGGGCTCGAGAAGAGGAGGTTGCTTTGGAAGAGCTAAACCCTTCCTTTCACAAATACTGTTATTTTTTGTTGCTAATTTTAGGGTGTGGTTAAAAGATGAATGTTTTGAGCCTTTATTTTTGTGAGTTGCTCTACCGTCGACCAAATTACTCACAACCGTCCATATAGCACGGTTTTACCCTCCTAAAGAAGAACAATGAAGAGGTACGTTAAAAAAAAAAGAACTTGAGCAGCTGCCTAGTCGACCTGAGCGCAAAGAGGGACTGGTGCCCAAACAACATGAATGCAAAAGAGGCTGATAGTTTACCAGCCCCATAATCGAACCGAGCTTGTGGATTATGGGGCTGGTGAAATACTAGTCCCCTTTTGCTTTGGGAGTGTTTGGGCGCCGACACCCCTTTGTTTTCGGGCTGGTGGACCGCTATCCCGGTCTGGTTCAAAATTTTTTAAAATTTTTTACGTAAACATTATCTAACAAAAAAAAAAGATAACAACTTATATGCAGATTCGGAAACAAAAACACCTTTAACTTAAATACATGTAAAATGAAATTATAATAACTACTAAGCTAGTTAAATAAAATAATAGGATGCGTAGTAAAAAAAAGAGAAAAAGAAAAGAAAGGGGGCTGGAAAATGGTAAGGACAGAGAACTTGAGAGGAGGAGAGAACTAGGAAACTAAATAGGTAAAGCAACTCAAAATTGTGCTTGGGAACTTAGGGACGTTGACAAGCTGCAAGAGTAAGTAATCCTTTTACCCTTGTTTGATAATTTATGGCAATTTCATGTCAGCGATCATATTGAGATTTGAAGGATTTAGGGATCTGCAAATGAAGAAACACCCAAGAAGCTTGATGATTATTGCATGTTGTTCCACTCTGCTTCCAGACTTGTTGCTTCTGCGATGTATTTACTTTCTGCTCTTATGATGACTACTTTTTCACCTCTAATAACATAACCCCATCTTGCTTCTCGTGATTGCTCTAGAGCTGATCCGTCTATATGATTTTGACCATTGTATTTTCAAGTAAATGTACCAGACACCACTTTATGATGATTCTTTTACACTTGTTACGAATGGACAAAAAATTTAGTGTGTGTCTTTTCGTTTTGAGTCTTTAGACACAAACTTTCATTCATGTCTTTTCATTTAGACTCAATATAGACACCCCTTAGTGTATCCTTCCATCCAAAAATTTTAAGAGACACATTCGTCCATGAATGACAGGCATTTCTTGTCACTTCATGAAACTTATACATCATGGTAAGAATCACTTTAATTTTATACGTTATGCAACATATTCAATTTAATAATGAATTATGTATTGCTTGCACAAACAAAACAAGGAATTCGTAAATTATTTTATCATCTTGAAAGTATATAGGTCTCGCTTGAAATAACATAGATCACATTATACTATGCATCACATGAATTTACCATTTTATTGCAAATTCTTTTGAACTATTACTTATTCATTGTATAACACAAACCAACACCAAACGAGCACTATATTGGGATCAAAGTTCTTAATTTGTTGAACCAATATCAGAAAATTAATATGTGATACACTAATAAGAATTCTGCACACAAGAATTTAGTATTTTGGTTTGTTTTTTCTTAAGTTTCTACGTCGACGTTTCTGTCGACTTTATCTAAGCGACAACTGAGCTGACGAGGACAAACGACTAGATACTTCGATGAATGTCGACTTTGCTGTCAATTTTAATTTGGATGACGTACAAGTCGACATAGCCAAATAGCTAGGCATATCAACAAACGTCAACTTTTCTGTCAACATTACTCTAGGCAACGAACAACTTTTCTGTCGGCGTTCTTTTATCAACAAAAAAGTTGACTACACTTCACAGAATAATTTATAACATGCATTCAAAACACTATTTTTATATTGATGGTTTGAAATGTGACTATCGTTGATTTCAAACCCAAATAGAATATTTATAAAACCTACTTAAAATATTAGCTAATGGTAAGTAGGGTCGTTCCACATAGGCGGCAGTCAACCACCCAAAATCCGATTAAAGTGCAAGAAAAGGAAAGTAAAAGAGTTGAACAGATTTGTCACTTGGGACAGTGAGAATAGTCACTTGACAAAGTGAAAAGGCAGAAGGGTCAATCACCTTTCTACCTTAATGATCCAGTTTTGATTCAAGTAATCCTGTAGTGTATCACTTATTGTTTGATCGGGCACATGTATTCTTTACAATTCCTCTTAGATAGAGTAAAAAGTCCTAGATTACTAAATGATCTACCTCTTAGTCAGATTATTGAGATTAACTTACGCCATTGACTTCTTGAGCCCTATTGATCACCTATGCCCATCACCTAACTCTCGTTGATGATTGAAACCAAAGGGTAGATTTCCTCCTATAGACTAATTTAAGATGTTCTAGTTATGTTTGCCCTCTCAGATCTCCATAACATACATGCACATTTAATAAAAGTGGCCAGTTTAATCAAAAGATTAATTTAAGCACTTAAACTAGAAACAATGTCTCATCAAGGAAAACTGAATCAAAACCTTCAAATAAAGATAGTAGGGATTGAACCCTCAACTGAGTTAGCTACTCATGTTTATCGAGTTAAACATGAGAGAAACTAAGTGCAAAAGATAAGACATAATTCAAGATCAACGGTTAGAAGATAGAAGGGAAAGATGGTAGCAGGGCAGTCACTGTCTGCTCACTTAGGCGAGTGGCCTTCGCCACTTGACAGAGTGACAGTTTGCACTCCTGTTCCTGCTACTACCCTGTTTCTTACCAACTAACTAGCTACCTAACTACTGTTTTTGTAGCTGATCCTAACTACCCAATCTGTTCTGTTTAACTACTGCTATTAGCTGGCTATTTATAGAGATTTGGAGAGGCTTGGATTGGTGAATTTCTGGCCTTCCTTGCAGCAGATTGGAGGAGACAGCAACTTGCAGCAGCCAAAGGCAAGTTGCTGTCTTCTCTGGTTAACTCCTTCCTTCTTCAGCCGTAATCAACCACCTTCTACTCATCATTGCTTCTTCTCCTTAGTCTTCTTCTCCGGCGCATTCTTACCATCTGCAGCTACAAATCTCCATTTCTTCATTCTTTAATCCTCACAGTTCAATTTGCAGCAGTCAGTAAGCAACAGCATTAGCAGCATGCTTCTTTCCATCATTGTGTTTCTAGCTCCCAATTCAGCCACAATCCTCTGCCCTTTTTGTCCTTGTTTCCTGGGTCACTTGCTATACCATTGCTCACCCTTCTGCAGTAGCCAATCAATTAACTTAGCAGCAGCATCAGTTGGTAAGTAGCAGAGTTGCAGGTGCTGTTCTTCATATATTCTCCCTCTTTCTCTTCTTCCACTTGCAGCAGCAACAACTTTTAGTGATGGAAAAGCAATTTCCTTCCTTGGCACCAAGATTTCAGCTTGTGGCTCCTCTTTGATTGACAGCAGCAACAGCAACAGCTACTGCAGCAGCGACTTGGCAGCAGAGTAGCAGCTCTTCTTCTTCTCAATTGAGTGTGCTGCTCTAGATTCTTCCAAGTTGTGATCATCTGCTGCCATTCTTCCTTCCTCAGCAAGGATTTCTCTACTTGCTCCAGCTCTGATCGACCTTCCAGCAACCCGATTTCCAGCAGCTTCCATTTCAGTCCAGAATGATACAAAATCAACCCAAAAGCAAACTAATTCTAATTAATTGACACCTAATACTAAGTAAAAATGAGTAGAAAATGCCTGCTAAAAGTGTATATATTTTAGTGTCATCATATATCACAGAAAGGCCTATTTTTGCATTTTTTTCCAAAGCAACATGACCAAATACTCTATCAAACCTTTTAGGACATACATTTTCCTCATTAATCATCACATTAATTAATTATTTTATTTTGATAAAAACTACTCATGCGAGCAAGAAACAAATAATACATAGTAAATCTCTTTTACATGCAAAAGTTCATACATTTATGACCATATTCACTCAAGCATAAACCTTGTCAACTTCATTCATGTATTTGTCAAATAAATACATATCTCGGACTTAGAATGTCACAATTCATAAGTACAGTTTAATTTTTTTACTTTAATGATGAGGTCCATTGTATTGTCTCATGCTTTTTTTTCCATTTGATTCCAATAATTTGCTAACTTTCCACCATTTTTGTGTGCAAGGAAAATATCCTAGTTTGATTCTTCAAGTACTAGCCATTGTTTAACCAAAATTAGCCTAAAGATTGTTGGAATTCTACTTCAATAATATTGGACAATAACGGTTGCACTAGATCAAGGAACAAGAGGAAGAATTTATAGTTAGAATGAAAGAAAGTTTTGTCTTCAAGTCACAAGTAAAATTACTTTCCTTTAGGCCATATAGAGTGCAATTTTCTAGGCGAATTCCCTATGAAATAAAATAGAGACCATGTTGTTTCACTATGCACTTTTATGAACCATCAACCTGATACAAGGATAAGATGCCGGTGGAAATATTCCAAATATACGGTGATTTTATTGTTCACTAAAAGTATCCAAATGATCCATATTTATAGAGTTTTAGGAAACTCTTGAGGATTAGACATAACCCTTGATTATAGTCACAGACAAAACTTTTCTTTAATGCCTTTTCATATGGAGTCAATAGACACAATTTATTATTTGTGTCCCTACAATATATTGAAAAAAAAACTCCAACATGTGTTCTACTGCCCCAAAGTGTAGCAAAACTTTTACTCAGACCAATATTGTTTCATTATTAAATTTTGTGTTAATTTAGTTCCATGACACTGATCAAACATAATTTATTTATTGTAGCAATCTGACATAATTCTGTCTGCTTTAAAAGGCCATTTAAGCCCCCTAGTACTCCAGTGAAGCAGGTTAAACATGCTTACCTAGATCAAAGGGATTTCCACACCTAGCATTTTCCATGATTCACTTCCATCTTCTTCCTTCTTTGCATCGTTCTCTCACTGATCTGATTTAAAGGTATGTTCTTATCTACTAGTATGCTAAATCCATTAGGAAAAATGACACTTTGACTCCTCCCTTTGACACTGGGTAGTTTTCTCTGCATCTCCACTTGTGTTAATTCTTCTTCATCATGTGCCTTAGGTTGTTTCTCCTCTTCTACCTTTTTTTTTGTGACCTTTATTGAAAAGTAGCATTACTCTTTTTCAACACCTATTCCTTTCCTTGAACAATTGGGATCACCTGTTTTCTCTTACATTCTTCGCCCCCCTGACCATACTTTTTGAAATGATTGCATTGGGTGGGTTTCCATTCATAAAAAAATTGGCTGCTCTATTACTTTTCCCATTTCATCAACAAAATAAGCTATCAGTGGTGGTTTCTCCTGAACTTCTACTTCGACTAACACCCTCGCAAATGTTGCTCGATCTTTCCCAGCTGTGAGATCATCCATTGCGATTGGTCTTCCCAATGTACTCGCAATCCTGCTTCAAGTAGCAGGATTCCAATAATTCAGTTCCAATCCATGAAACTGAATACACACTGGCACATGCTTGATATCTTTTTGATTATACCCTTCTCAACTTTCTAGGGTTTAATGATAAGTGTATTGGCTCCAAGATAGTTAATCGGCTCTGTTAAGACTTCCTCTGCCCTAGGTAAAAGTAGCACCTTATCCACTCCTAAATTTTTCCATATCCTCCTGTGGTAATTCCCCATAAACTTATATATGGTGGGTTAGCTCCAAGAACAAAACTTATTACTGATGATTTACAGTAATCCATCTCTCATGTGATGTACTTTTTACCCTCCAGTTCCTCTAGCTTTACATACTCAAGTGGAACCCCTACCTTTCTCAATTTCTTAACATCGAAAGTTTCCTAGACCGATTCCTGGCTTTGCCCTTTCAGTTCTAAAGATGATTCCTACTTTCTTGAAGTACTCACTCCTAGTAGGTCACTTATTTTCTGCACTTGCTGTTTCAGACTATGATTCACAGCAAGATCATCAGACATGACGGATTTTGCTGGTGACTCCACTCTCTTTCTGATGCCAGATGAACCCGCGAGATTTCGTATATCCTCATGTTCTTCTTCAGATCTACCCAAATCCTTTAGTGAATCTATTGACAACTCCTCCGGCTTCTCTTTTTCAGTATCCTTTGCAACAGATTTGTGGTATATATCTTGTTATGGGAACAAGATTTAAATATTAGCAACAAAATCTCTTGTTAATGTAATACCAACACTAGCACAAATTGGACATGCGCAAACTTACATGATAAGTAATAAATAAAGATAATTATGTGTGTTATTAGTTTTATTTAAATTCATGTTACACTTGTTTGTATTTATCATAGTATGACAATAGTGATATAGTTATGATTTATATCATATGTGTTAATATATGGTTTGAAATTCATGTCTTACTACATCTTTGAATTGTTTGTGTCAGTTCTTTGAAGTTCCCATGACATCTCAAAGAAAAGGAAGATCATATGTTTGAAAAACTTAGAACTCTTGATGTATAATGAAAGAGTTTGAAGAGAATAAAATAGTTCTCTATTAAGGTTAAAGGAAAAGGAAAATGATACTTGACCGAAGTTCACATAGTGGAAAATGGACAAAGTATCAACTCCATGTTTTGAAATCATTTCAACCTGAATAACAAGGAATAAGGTAACAGGAAAGCTGCCACATTGTAACAAAGAAGGGCACTGAGAGCTCAAGTGTGAAATTCTTGTAAAAAGAGAAATCAAACTAATTTTTCCAGGAATATGAAGAAAGAAATCATGACACGGTGATTTCAAAAACTTCATCTTAGGGAAGATGATTTCATTGTTGAGTTGATTACAAAGTTTCAAAGAATAAACTGGTTCTTCAAATTGCTAAATATGATCATATTAGTTGATCGTTTCCATGCATTATTACTTGAATTGTGATCAAAAGATGAGTTAATGAATGCATATTGAGAATTAAAATTCTTAGCAAGACTTGAGTCAATAGACTCATGTGAAGAGATCATTAAAATTTGAGTTTAAGAACTCATAAATAAGGACTAAATCTTGAAGACATTTGGTCTAAAGACTGAATGACATAAAGGAATATGTCTAAAGTTCAGAAATCATTTCTTACATTGGAACCTCAATTCAATGCTAGTAAATACTCTAGTCTTGAATTCAATGAGCGATAGTATAATATACAAGTAATTTAGCACTACACTATTTATCCCAAACTAGTTGGTGCTATATATTTCCCGTTGGGTATAGGTTGGGAATTGTCTCTTAACAAACACTTCTAAATGCTTAAGAAGTTTGCCTATGTGAATGTTGGACCGGGGATCCACAAAGCTTTGGACTTGGCTTTGTTAATATTCATGAAGAGATATGCGTATAAGACCTTGCGTACCACACGCATGGCAAGGTGCAGGCAAGTTGAGGAGAAAGAAACTTATGTGTGTTGACAATAGTGGATGGAGACATGTACGCACAGTTCAAAGCTAGTCTACCGGGTTGTACTACAAGTTTTGAAAACAACACTAAGGTAGTGGTTCAAGTTTAACGACACCATTATTTTATGCATTGATTTTGCTCAAATTATTCTGGATTCATTTAAAAATAATTTTTAATATATTGAAAATGACAGGAGATTGTTGGAATTATTTTCAATATATTGTAGGGACACAAGTAACAGGTTGTGTCTGTTGACTCCAAATGAAAAGATATTATCAGAAAGTTATGTCTATGACCATAACCAAAGGTTACATCTAATCCTCAAGAGTTTCCAAAAACTCTATAAATATGGATCATTTGGATGCTTTTAGTGTACAATGAAATCACCAAATACTTGGAATATTTCCAATGACATTTCTTATCCTGGTATCAGGTTGTTGGTCCACTAAAGTGCATAGTGCAACAACATGATCTCCATTTTATCTCATAGGGAACTTGTCTAGACAATTGTACTGTATAGTTGGCGAATTTAAGCTAAAGAAAAGCAAGTTTACTTGTGACGGGACAAAACTTTCTTTTATCCTAACTATAAATTCTTCCTCTTGTTCTTTGATGATCTAGTGTAGCCATTGCTGTCCACCAATCTTGAAGTAGAATTCCAACAATCTTTAGGCTAGTTTATTGGTTAAACAATGGCTTGTAATTGAAGAATCAAGCAAAGATACATTCGTTGCACACAAAAATGGTAGGAATGTTTCAAATCATTGGAATCAAATGGAGAAAAAGCAATGAGAGAATACAATGGATTTCGTCATTAAAGTAAGAATTGAATTGTACTTGTGAATTGTGACATTCTAAGTCTGAGGTTTGTATTCATTTGACAAATACATGAATGCAGTTGACGTGGTCTATGCTTGAGTGAAACATGATGATAAATTTATAAACTTTTGCATGTAAAAGAAATTTACTATGCATTATTTGTTCTTGTTAGCATGAGTAGTTTCTATCAAAATAAAATACTTAATTAATGTGATGATTAATTAAGAAAATATATGTCCTAAAAGGTTTGATAGAGATTGACCATGTTTTATCATGCTTTGGAATAAAAATACAAAAATTGATCTTTATGTGATTTAGCAATAGAGTTCTTTAATTGCATTTTATAAATTTTCTGCTAAGTGGGGTCAATCTTATTGTTGATTCAAACAAGTGCATATTGATGAAACATACTAATGCCAAATGCTTCATTATATGTTTGGATGTACATGACAAGTTAATTTTTTGATATAGATAGACTTAGAATAAGTCTTAAAAATGAAAAATTTATTGTCTATTAAGTTTGAGATTGAAGACATGATCAAAATCAATGACTTGTTTGAAAAAGAATTGAGAGAAAATGTGATACAACCACAGTATTTACTATATTTTCTGTATATGTTTATTGTTTATATACATGTACTGTAGCATATATGAACCTATGTGAAATATGGTCAAAATTTTGAACTTGTATAAAATAAAATATTGCTTTCTGTACACCACTAAAAAGGTGTGTTAATGTTTAAGATATTAAGCCAAAATGTATGATGTCTAAGTATGGCATTTAGCTAATGCTTAAGGCCAAAGCCGTTCAACAGCTTGTGATATATTGATAGAGTTCTAAATACAAGAGATTCTATACGTCCTATATTTTCTTTGGACTAAAGAAGACTGGACCTCAATCACGAGGAATTTGACGTTGCCGGTCAATTGTTAAAGTCCCATAACCTAATACAAGTAAGTTGGGTGAAAGAGGTGTTTCGTGCGTTTATACTGGATATGCACATCATAATCTGGTCTATTGGTTTAATAGATGCTATCTTTGATGAAGATAAGTATACCTTAATATTGACAACGGTGAAAAGGAAATAAAAAGAGACAGCTTGAACTAAAATCAATGCTCAAGTCATTGAGACTTAAGAAGCAAATACCAAGTAGGGCTAAGTCTTTGATTTGTGGTATCTATCTTGTTATGGGAATAAGATTTGAATATTAGTAACAAATCTCTTGTTACTGTAATACCAACACGAGCTCAAATAGCACATGCACAAAATTACATGATAAGTAATAAATAAAGCTAATTATTTGTGTTATTAGTCTTATTTAAATTGATGTTACATTTATTTGTGTTTATCATAGTATGCCAATAGTTATATAGTTATGAATTTATATCATATGTGTTAATATATGGTTTGAAATTCATGTCTTACTATATCTTTGAATTGTTTGTGTCAATTTTTTGAAGTTTCCATGAGATCTCAAAGAAAAGAGAGATCATATGTTTGGAAAATTTGGAACTCTTTATATATAATGAAAGAGTTTGAAGAGAATAAAATAGTTCTCTATTAAGGTTGAAGGAAAAAGAAAACGATCCTTGACCAAAGCCCACATAGTGGAAAATGGAAAAATCATCAACTCCATGTTTTTGAAATCATTTCAACATAAATAACAATGAATAAGGTAATACGAAAACTACCATATTGTAACAAAGAATGGCACAAAGAGCTCAAGTGTGAAAATCTTGTAACAAGAGAAATGGAATTAATTCTCCAGGAATATGAAGAAAGAAATCATAACATGGTCATTTCAAAAACTTCATATTAGGGAAGATGATTTCATTGTTGAGTTGATTGCAAAGTTTGAAAAAGCAAACTAGTTCTTCGAATTGCTAAATATGATCATATTAGTTGATAGGTTGCATGTATTATTATTTGAATTATGATCACAAGATGAGTTAATAAACTCGTATTGAGAATTAAAACTTTTGAAAAGACTTGAGTCAGTAGACTCATGTGAAGAGATCATTAAAATTTGAGTTAAAAAACTCATAAGTAAGGACTGAATCTTGAAGACATTTGGTCTAAAAACTGAATGATTTACAGGGATATGTCTAAAATTCAGAAATGATTGCTTGCATTGGAACCTCAATTCAACGCTAGTAAATACTCTAGTCTTGAATTCAATGAGCGATAGTACACTGTACAAGTAATTGAGCACTACACTATTTATCCCAAACTAGTTGATGCTATATATTTCCTGTTGGGTATTAGGTTGAGAATTGGCTCTTAGCAAACTCCTCTAAATACCAAAATGGCGAGAGAATTAAGAAGTTTGCCTAGATGAATGTCGGATTGGGCATCCAAAAAGTTTGGGACTTGGCTTTGTTAACATTCATGAAAAGATATGGGTACAAGACTTCACGTACCAGACGTACTGGAAAGGTTCAGGCAAATTGAGAAAAAACTTATGTGTGTTGACAATAGTGGTTTGTGACATATATGCACGGCTCAAAGCTAGTCTACCGTATTGTACTACAAGTTATGAAAACGACACTAAGGTAGTGATTCAAGTCTAACGACAACATTATTTTATGCATGAGTTTTGCTGGAATTATTCTAAATCCATTTAAAAATTATTTTCAATATAATATTGACTCCATATGAAAAGACATTAACGAAAAGTTATATCTATGACCATAACCAGAGGTTACGTCTAATCCTCAAGAGTTTCCAAAAGCTCTATAAATATGGATCATTTTGATGCTTTTAGTGTAAAATGAAATAACCAAATACATTGAATATTTTCAATGACTTTTCTTATCCTTGTATCAGGTTGTTGGTCCACTAAAGTGCATAGTGAAACAACATAATCTTCATTTTATTCATAGGGAATTCCTCTAGACAATTGCACTATATAGTGGGCGAATTTAACCTAAAGGAAAGCAAATTTACTTGTGATTTGGAGACAAACCTTTCTTTTATCCTAATTATAAATTCTTCCTCTTATTCTTTAATCTAGTGTAGCCATTGTTGTCCACTATTCTTGAAGTATAATTCCAACAATTCAAACTGCTTAAAAAGAATGTTCAATGAGCAGTCATTGTTTGGTATGGTAGTCATCAGTTCTTGGCAGCAAATGCATATGCGTCGATTAAACTTCGAAACTCCAAAGTCTCGCGCTTTCTGTACTAGAGGAACTTGTGAAAGAGTTTTCTTTTTATACTCTTGGATAAATCAGTTCTGTTGAATTATCTTCTCTGCTTTTAGCTTAATATTTATACCAAAGCCAAATTTTTTGAGATAAAGAATGGGTTGGGAGGCCAGTATCACATTAGTTTTTCCACTAGAAGATCAAATGAAACATGTTATAAATTGCCAAATCCTCTTTAGTTGTCTCCAAAATTTTACCAAGAAGTTGTATACAAATATGGGACTTTGTAGTCAAGAAGAGGCAGGAACTCTACATAACAAGAGATGCAAATTCTTAACTTCAACTCCAGTGGTTGCATTTTCCAGCTGCTATTCTCCCAATGAAAAATCATTAGACCCTTCAAGGAGATGCCAAATTATAGCTTCAAGCCTCAGGGAAGCCTTTTCCGCTTGCCATGCTTTTTGTGGAAAACTTTCTTCTTCATTACCGAAAGAAGATCAAGCTTAATTATCAGCCCTGTTTGAGTGATTTACATGATGATGAAGTAGCACTTAAAAAATGTCTATTACGTAGTTTTTGCTTCACAAAACGCAATGTTAAATAGTTTCTCTTTGAAGTGAATGAATTGATACGTATTTGTTCAAGTTTGGCAGGTTTTAGTTTCTAAAGTTACTAGCAGATACATGGAACCCAAATCCAGGCGACATAATATGGAGAATTTTAGTTGGGCATTATCTCCGGAAACAAGAAAACTTTTTGTCACTCCAAGCAATGGAACAGAAGAACAATGACATCGAAACAATGGATGACTTCCTTCTAGCTCAAAGTCAGTTATCCTACTAGTCTAGTTTACAAGCATGGAGCCTTTTGCATCTGGTAAGGCGACATTTTCCCCCACCTCAAGCTTAAGCAGGATCGATTTCCAAGACTTGGAGAGGCGGCGCTTGTTAATTCAGGAGTTAGAGCCATGGTAAGGGGGGGGCCATTTGGGCTCTGCAAAAAGGCGTTTCTGCTTCCACCTCTACCAAAATCCCCTTCTGATTCTTGGTTATGGCGCAGTAAATCAGCCAGAGCCATCAGAGCTAGGTTATCCGAACTGAAGTTGAGATCTTGAGAGCTTCATCTACATTGTCCTAGTTTTCTGGTAGTTCAAATGAAAAAGTACTATTTGAAGAAAATCGAACTGGAAACACATTAAATTGATGCCATGTCTACAGCTATACTATCCCCAGAATAAGATTAAGAGGGCGAATGGTAATAATAAGAAGATGAACTAAAATTATGCAAAATTGAGCAGGTCCAACAAAAAATCAATAGCTTTCTGAGTGTGAAGATGAACTAAAACTAAGCAACATTGCGTAGCTAGAACACAAAAAAAGAAAATTAGCTTGAGAGGATAGGGCAGCCATGCATTTGCGCCTTGGATCATTGGATGGCTGTAAGTAAACATCGGTGTATAACAGTTTTGTATGGGAAGCTGGAAACTAAAGTAGTTGGTTAATGACATTTCATCGAGCATGACAAATCCATTCTCTTTACAACTCTATACTTTCTTATTTTCTAGCCAAATCCATAAATCCAGAGCATTGGCACCCAAAACCAACCCCAGCCCGTTAAAAATGTTCTTAAATTTTTTAAAAGGATGGAAACTAAAACATCACATGCCCCGACTTATGCTCTTTGCTCGACATATGACTCGGCAAGTCCAGAAGTCCCAAGAACTGTGACCTGCAATATGGAGGGCAAACATCTATCATGATTTCATTCAAATAGAGCATAGTTATATCCGACATGGTAACCTATTTGGTCAACCTGACGAGACATTTATTCTGAACAATTTGATTTCTTACGATCGTAATTTTGCCAATTTAAAATTCAATATAAAACACCTTTTAGAATTGTAATTCATGACAGTAAAATCTAACCTACATAGATATGGTAATGCAATGATAAGATTTTTTATGGTGATGAGATATCTGAAACAAAATCAAAGCACACCCTAGCGAAATAAAAATGCATGCAAAGGAAAAAACCATTGATCAGTATGAGAACGATTGTACCTTTCCCCATTCTTTATTGAGGCCACTGCACCTCATTTTCAGATGTATCATTTTTGTGCTCAACTCATTCTCTACTTTCTTCTTCAGGTAAATCTCTTCTGGACCAAGCGCTTCTAGGTATGCTTCAAAGCGGTTATAGATAGTTTCAAGTGCTTTAACAAATTCTTCAGGCATTGGCTTTACATCCTGCATTAGATACTAAGTCTTAGCATAATGCAAATACACCTGCAACATGTTACTTCAAAAGCTCACACAAATCATCTCACTTCACCACTCAATCCAATGCTATCACCAATTGCCATCTTCAAAGAGGTTAAAATTCCAGTGAACTCTTCAACTGCCTCAACAGCTCGGAGAACATTGGCTAAAGTACCCTGGCTAGTCTTGTCATATATGCTTTTAGACAAAGCTTTCTTCACATCGTGGACAACAGCTGGTGGAAGATCATCCTGGCTTGTGGCCATCACGTCCTTAAATGCACATTCAATCTCCACATCCCTTATGACAGGCACACGAGCCACATCTTTCGAAAAATGATGAAAACTACCAATTCTCACTGCAAAAGTAGGCATGAAGTCTAATAAGTTGAGCGAGTTCAAACAAAAACATAATCAGATCCTATACACCAATCAAGAATGACAACTTTTATACAAGCAATTAGTAATACATCACAGCCCATAGGTTACTACAAATTCACCTTGATGCTTTATAATTCCAAAAAAAACAAGGTAATTTTCATGCAACGAAGTATTAACCTATACGGATGGAATCTTAACCTATACGGAGGGGCCAATTATTCCAAATCCGAAGCCAGTTAGTTCAAAACTCAATCCAAATATCCAACTAAAGAAAAATAAAATAAAATCAAATAAATCATATTATTTCTATAGAGATTAAGAAATTGAATTTTGACCATTTGGGAGGCAAGCCAATGATGAATTCCTCTTATTTTATCTATCGACAGGTACAATAATCGATTTCCATAGCAAATACATCTCTCATAAAAATTTCACCCCAAACTAAACATATGCTTCATCAATTAACTACTAACAAGAAACCTATTTATCATCGGTCAAAAGTGGACCAGAACAAATTTTGGAAAACAGTGTCGGCGAGACTACTCTGATAAAAACTAATTACTCATTTGACCAATCCACAAACTAAAATCTTAGAGTCTAAACCTTTAAATGGAAAATCGATTAAGCTGAGACAAGTAGAAAGTACCAGAAGCGAGTTTTTGGGGAGTAGAGGAGGCAATGGAGGACCGATGAAGATGGAGATGTCTGATGTGATTTACAAGCATCGGGTCCGGCGCATCTCTGCTGGAGGACGAGATACCTAGACCCTAGTGCCGAGCAGCTCGATAAATTGATCTTATCGCCATGGATTTCTCCATCACAGTCTTGAATGATTCAGGAGAGCAGCACGCTAATTAATGTTTTGGTTGACATTGGTTGGATCTCAATTAACCTCGAACAAGGATAACTGCCTGATAAGAAAAAGTTGTGGTAATTTGTTACTGAAACAGTCAAAAACTTCTGTGGTAACTGAGCCTTTGCAAGAGGATATACACAAGCTCAGAAATTAATTCTCCCATATCACATATTCATGGAGTTCTAAAAAAAGAAGCATGCAAGAGCAAAGAACTCCATATTGACATGTGTACAAAAGAAGTAGGTTTGAACTTCTCAACCAAATTCCTGAGGTGAATTGCACTTGCATTAAATTAAGTAAGCATAGCAGAGTAAGCAAAAAGGATAAACAAGGACCGAAAGAAAAGAATCATATATCTCACAACCACGGTTCAAGATACTCATATAAGTGGCATTCATCTAATCAAAGTGCTGGAATCAAGGAAATTAGAAAGGAAAAGAAGATGTCTCGGCTGAAATAAAAACAAACTCCGGCTACATCACAGGCTGGAGCTCTTGAAATTGAAGATGATGAAAGAAGATGAACTTCTGCTGATATAAGAATGACATATACACATCCAAGTCCAGATTGTCCAGTAGTAAAGCAAAGAAAAAAAGCAGCATAAAAGTAAATTTTCTGTAAAAATTATTCAAGATTATATAGCCCTTGGCCATAAGAATGATCATTAACTGTCTTCTCCCCCTTCCCCTCAACCTTGGGTTATAGCTAGAGCCTATAACTTAACAAATTACATTTTCATAAACCTTGGAAAAAATCCATAGAGATCCCCACATAAATATACTATATATTAAAAAAATGAAAGCGAAAGAAAGGAAAGAAAAAAAAAAGAGTGTGAACTTGGTGATATCCATTATTTTTCAACACTTTGAGCAACATACGAGAATGAAACATGTCACTACAACTGAAAGAAAGTTAAAAATTGAAAAGATAATAAAAGTTTAATACTTCATCAATTGCACCAACGTCGAGGCCAAAATCCATAAAACTAAACAAATAAAGGTTAATAATCAGGAAGACTTGCAAACTCACAGAAACCAGAAAAGAGGATAAGGCTATAGCAAACATACGCTAATTGAATTAACCACAGAGGGATCCAACCATTAACCTCTACTGTCAAAGCTTAAATGTCCATCCATTCAGACCCAAAAATAATTCATTAACGATCAAAATTCTTATCCACAAAAAATCAAGAATTAAAAAATAAACAGCGGTGAAAGACATTGAACAAAAGAAAAGCGGCGAACAAAAACAATGCATCACCCAATGTCACTTTAGTAATCATCAAACATCGACAAACAGAAAACTCCAAATGATAGAATAGCAAGAACCCAAAATTCAGATGCAATTACGAAGTGGAAAGATAAACCCAGATAGGACAAGTACCTAAGATCAAATAAGATTAGGTGATTAGAGGAGTGGAACAATAAATTGAATTTGTATGTTAGGATGCGTTGGAAACTTGGAATAATTAAAGGATGAAGAAACAGTCTTTGTAAGTTCTCTAGTCAGTACATTACTGAAAGGAAATTGAAATCTCATCAATCTCACCTTTTGAATTTCCAATTAATCAACTTTATCCTGTATATTTGAATATTTGCCAATTTTATCCCATATATTTGAATTCCCCAATTTCGTTCTATTGACCCAAATTCCACTCAACTTGACATATTTCCGTTAGGTTTTTTTAAAACAATAACTAGATGCTTGCCCCGGCCAAAAGGCCGGGCGGACGCCTTCCTATTTTTCTTTTCCTCATATTCTATGACATTGCTTTATGATATTAAATTTTCTTACGACAAAATAACAATAAAAAAGATATTTAAGAGTGAAGTTATACATTTAAATATAACAATAAAAAAGTCATTTAAGAGTTAAGTTATACATTCTTGTGGCACTAGTTATATGCCCGGGAGCAATCCTTACTTAACAAATTGATATGTAACTACAGAAAAATATACTATCCCCTAACCAAAACATAATAATTAACAAATAACAATTTAGCTAGTTCATCTACTCTTGGAAACCCTGGAGCACCATTTGGAGAACCTTATAGAATGTTCTTAGTGTTACGTGTATTGGATTTCTTCCTCGTATTACCTAGCTTGCTTGAAACCTGCTTTGGCAGCTTTTTTGTTGTAAAATCATCTTCTGGTTCCACTAACTTCTTAGGCCGACGATGGTTCCACTAAAATCATCTTCTTGTATTACCTAGGACATATTAAATATTCTCTTCTAGGACATCATAACCACAATGTTTGAAACACCAGGTTGTTGCTCTATGATACTATTGCCCAACAGATGAACCAAATTTCACAAATAACTGATTGAACTAAATCTCAAATTCATATATTGTAACATACTATATGAATGCATAAAGTTAGTGAAAGTTACTGGTGCTTGCCGAGTTCACCAAAAAATAATAAATATTACTAGTTTGGATTATGAGTTTTGTAGATAATGGAAGCTAGGTCGATCCCACGAGGACAGCTAATTACCAAATTTGTTGTAAAGAAAAACTGTCAGTCAACAAGGTGTCACTCAGGAGAATGGAAACAATCACTCAGGGGAATGGAGGCCAGGGGTGTTCTTCTCCTCTTCCTGCTGTTGTAGTTGTTTTATTAGCACAGTAATGGTTGAGTTCTTGTTCATTCAGCTCACTTATAACTCTAAGTCAGTTCCCATTTTTCCTAGAGTCATCTTTGCAACCTTAACAACCTATTTTCGAATGATTGATTCCAGCTACAAAGTCATTAAGTTCTTAGGCCTTCAAGAATGCTTATGTTAACTAAGTATGTTCCTATCTTAGTTAAAACCATAGACTGTTACCTCTATGTCATAAGCTAAAGTTGAAACAATCCAAACCGAGTTTATCCTTCCAGATCTCCCTTAGTTCTAGCATGCATTCAATTTAGTGATCAAGTAAATGAATGTAGAAAAACTTTCAACCATAAAACAAGGAACAAAACCAGTGCTTGACAACTACAACATCAGTTGAGGAGAATAACCCCTGGAAACTGTTTAGCTACTCATACGGATAAATGCTACATCTACTACATCGAAAGACATCATAGAAGTATGCATAATAAACAAAGTTCAAGCTAACAGTCAAGAGATGAGAAGGAAGCTTGTTCAGTTTCTGAGCCACTCCTGGGAGTGAAAGGGTTCACTCGTGGAACTGAAGAAGAAACTGGGTTGCTATTCTTCAACTTAGCTTCCTCACTGAGTTGTTGCTGCTTCTTCTTCTTTCTTGTCTTCTACCTGGAGTTTTTCTGAGTGTTTTTGCAACTGAGAAGCTAACCAGAGACTGAGAGATGTCCTTTGAGAGTGCAGTTCCCTTTCTTATAGGGCATTGCAGCCGGTGTCTTCATCATGAGAACCTCCCCATGCTTGAAGTTGTTTAATCCTCCCAATGTCTTGAGCCTGCAATCCAACTTGGCCGTTCCTTTTCTCTCTTCCAGCAGCAGCCGTTTTGCTCTCATTGATCAGCAGTGGTGGCTGGGATTGCGGCTGGGGGACAAGCATGCCTCTAGGAGGAGGCAAGGTCATTAATGACAAGATGCTTCTTGTCTAAGGGCCTTCTTCTTCGTCCAGCTCAGCACCCTTGCCTCAGCAGTCCTTAAATTGCTCCTTTGGCTTCCAATTTTCAGCAATTATTCAGTCCGGTCTTTTCCTAACAATAACATAAAAATGAGCTAAGTAAATTGCACCAATGTTAGGAAATACCCCCAATTGTTCATCAAATACAAAGTTAAGTATGATGCTTTTATGTAACAATTTAACCATTATCAACTCCCCCAAACTGGAAGAATTGCTTGTCCTCAAGCAAAACACTTAAACTTTTGTTGGTACTTTCAGAATTGCACAAAACAAATAGGGAAGACAAAGTGACTGAAGATTGACTTATTCCCCTGAGTGAGGATTCCCTCTCAGGTAAGTGACACTAAACAAGCAACAACTTTAAACACAACTAGATAGGTGCTGTCAACTTTCCGTCTCAGATTCAAGTGAAGAAAACGTACATTGAGGATACCAAATCTTTCTGCAATCCAGAGTCAAACAACCAACCTTCACAGGGAATTAGAATGCATATGCCACAAGTGTTTGTTCATGCCAAACCTACCAATCCATTCTAAGTTAACCGGTTAAACTTTTGGTGGTCATTCTTGTGATCTGGTCTTGCCCGAGTTACTTGACTCGATTTACCTACTGAGACTTCAATCCTGGAGTTCCTGCACAGCCTTTATGCTTTATTTATTTAGAAAATCTCTTTTTTTTTTTTTTTTGAATGGGATGTAAATGGACCAACCTACAGGGGTGTTATTCAACCTTATCTCTCCACTGCCTTATACCTCAACCCTTATTACTCCAACAGTTTGGAACTTTTTGTGGTGGTTCCTTGCTGTTACCCCTAAGGTTTCGGTTGATCCATTCCCTAAGTTTTTTTTTTTTTTTTAGCAAAGCAAACAAGCTGTGAATGGGTACCACAAAGGAAGCCTCAGATTTACGGCATTTCTCATCTAATTGTAGCTCAGAACTAGACACAGCTCACAATAGTGGATTAGTCATGCCAAATTTTAAGATTTATGTTCCAGGCAGTCACTTCCACGAGTGGCATTATTCACGTGTGTGAGTGAGTGTCAGCCATTCTTCTTTCATGCATCAGATTCAGTATCAAAAAGTGGTTTAACAAAATTGTTTTTCAAAACCATTATCATCCTAGACTGTTGACAGCTCCTTAGAAGATTTTCATTTTGTTTTGAGAGATATTTTACAGAGTCAATCTAGACATGAACCTAATGGACCTAAATGGCATTGTCCTGACATTGACCGACCTAACCAAAAACTAACTACAACTACTAACTACAACTACTACTACTGCATTACTCCCCCCAAACTTATCCTAAGCATTGCCCCCAATGCTTAACAACACTAACCCGGCAACAACAATAACAGAAAACAAAAGGTACAGAAAACAACACATGAAACATTAAACAGGTAACAAATAAATTGCTGATTAAGGGAAGCAGAACAGCACTTCTCTGAGTGTTCATTGAGGCATTCCGTGAAGTGGGTGGACTGGCGGATCATGCGGCATTGGGCAGTTTTCAGGGCATCCAATGCACTTGTACATTTCCTGCAGGAATTGCTCCGTCCTCGTCTGGCATTGGTGGACGTAATCCAGGATGAACCTGCTCTTCTTGTTGAAATCCCTCTGCTTCAATTGTCCAGTTGAAGTGGGAGTGGATGTTGTTTGTCCCGCCCATGAGGCACCTGGGGGTTTCTGGTCCAGCTTATGCATCTTCAATGGTTGCTGCAAGTTGCTTTCTGCGTCGGTGTGCAGGAAGGTCACCCCTGCCCTTTTGAATAGCATGGTGACCATAACTGGGAAATACCAGCTCTTCACCTTTGGATCAGTGATGCATCGGGTGAGTTGCTCCCGGATGACTGAGGCTGCATCAAATGGTGTGTCTGTGGCAATGGCATATAGCAGCAGGGCCATCTCGTAGGTGACCTTAGCAGTGTAGGATGTTGGCATCAGATTGAAGCAGATGAAATGGTGCCAGAGATTTAAGTCAGGCGTTTGCAACGCGTTTGCTGGAAATCCCAAAGGGTTTTCTTGATCATCCATTTCCCAGCTTGTGCCCTCTTTTGCCAATCTGGACAGAATGGCCTGTTCCAGCGGTTGATTTGGATGCAGGGCAGCCAGGGTTTCCCTGTAGTCAGTGCTTATTCTTGGTAATGTCCAGATGGCCCTGATGGCCTCTGTGCTGCAATTGACGCTGATGCCTCTGACGAACACTCCATCTCTGGGGCAGTGTGGAAGTTGCCGTAAAATTCTTGCACAATCTGGATCCTTGGCTTGACCGGTGGTTTGGAGAAGGTCTCCCAGCCATGGCGCTTGATGTAGGCAAAAGCAGCGCCATCTTCACCGATTCCCCTTTCTGGACTGAACTTTCGCCTTATGTGTTTCAAAAAGAAATCCCAACCCTTCTTCCTTGGAAACAACCTGGGCTCCCATTCATCTGTGATGGCATTAAGGGCTTGTTCTTGCAGCGCCCTTGGTGGTTGTGGAGGTGGCGGTGGGGTGGGTTCTCTGACAGGGGATGCTGGTGGAGTGGGCGTTCTTTGCCGTTCAGGAGAGGGCGAGGATGAGGAGGATGATATCCTTCTCCTTGTGTTGGAGGCGTTCTTGCGGGCAGCAGCCTTCCTCCTTGCCGGCGGCATCTGTGACAAACCCTAAGAGTTGTGTTGGCAAAATTGAAAGAGGGGTTTTGTGATTGAATCTGAAAATTGCCTTATGTGCCTGGAAACTTAGAGAAATTGTTAGTATGTTCACACAGGGAAGTGGTGGTTGCAGGAGTGATTCTCGGATTAAGAAGAAAATGAAGAAGACGAAGCAATGAAGGAGTTATGAGTTAATGCACAGCAGTTAAAGTTTTTGGAAATCGTGGCTGACTGAAGTGACTCAAAGAGGCGGACGTGGTTAAAATTGAAATTTGAAATTTTCCGGAAAATTTCCCCCCCCCAAACTTAAACCATAACTGCAACCCAAAAGGTGACTTTTTGCAGAAAGTGTCGTACAGTTGTTCTCACTCAGGCGAGTGGATTTTTCCACTTGCGTGAGTGACGTCAGGGTTAGAAAATTGGTAGGATTTCTTCCCGTAGGTTCACTCAGCTGAGTGACCTTCTTCACTCCTAGGAGTGAGTTTACCTGAGGCCCTTTCTGTTACACCTTTTGAAATCTGTCAGGGTGGCAAATTTCTTGTCTAATCCTGCAAAAGTTAGAGTAGCACATTGTCAGCCATACAAAAGCAAAACGTATGGGTTGACTCCCATAAAGCGCATTGGTTTTAAGTCTCATGCCAGACTTCAAAAGAAATTTCAGTAAAGTTCTTTCAGGACCAGAACTTGATAGTTCTATCCTTTACTCCCTTCTGTCCATCCAAGGTATGGCTTAAGCCTCTGACCATTAACCAAAAAGGTGTTGCCATTTTGTGGATTCATGATCTCCACTGCTCCATGAGTTAGGACCTTGTTGATTTTGTAGGGCCCGGTCCATCTTGACTTCAGTTTCCCTGGAAAGAATTTCAGCCTGGAATTGTATAACAAGACCTCTTGTCCTTCTTGGAAGTTCTTCTTGACAATGTGTTGAGCATGGTAAGCCTTAGTTTTCTCTTTATAGACTCTGGACAATTCGTATGCCTCTAGTCTGAATTCTTCCAATTCATTCAACTGAATCAATCTCAATTCTTTGCTTTTGTCCGGATCAAGATTCAGTTCCTTGATAGCCCAATAAGCTTTATGCTCCAACTCTACTGGCAAGTGGCATGCTTTTCCATAGACCAGTTTGAATGGAGACATACCAATGGGAGTCTTGTATGCTGTCCTATATGCCCATAAGACTTCGTCCAGCCTTGAAGACCAATTCTTCCTGGTAGAATTAACAACCTTTTCCAGGATTCTTTTCACTTTCCTGTTTGACACTTCTGCTAGCCCATTTGATTGTGGATGGTATGGTGTTGATACTTTGTGCCTGATTCCATATTTCTTTACCATGACTGCAAATGACTTGTTACAGAAGTGTGATCCTTCATCACTGAGTATCATCCTGGGTGTACCAAACCTGGCAAAAATATTTTTTCTTAGAAACCTGAGAACAGTTTTAGCATCATTGTTCTTTGCAGCCACAGCTTCTATCCATCTTGAAACGTAGTCCACTGCCAGTAGGATGTAGGAATTCCCAAAGGATGACACGAAGGGACCCATGAAGTCTATCCCCCATACATCAAACAGTTCCACTTCAAGCACGTTCTGCTGTGGCATCTCATTTTTCCAGGAAATATTTCCTGTCCTTTGGCACCGGTCACAGCTTTTGACAAATTCTCTTGCATCTCTGAACAGGGCTGGCCAGTACAGTCCAGCTTGCAGAACCTTGATTGCCGTCCTTTGACCGTTGAAATGTCCACCATAAGGTGAACTGTGGCATTTGTGCAACACCTCTGTGAATTCAGATTCTGGAATGCACCTTCTGATCAATTGGTCTGCACATCTTTTGAATAAGTAGGGTTCATCCCATAGGTAGAGTTGAGCATCGTGCAAGAATCTCTTGCGTTGTTGTGGGGTGAGATCTGGGGGAATAACACCAGCAACAACAAAGTTAGCAAAATCTGCAAACCAAGGCCTGTTACCTGTCACTCTCATGAGTGTGCCTGTCACTCGCCAGAGTGACTCATCAGGGAATTTTTCTGAGATTGGAGTTGTGTCTTCTGGAATTTCTTCAAGCCTTGACAGATGGTCTGCTACTTGATTCTCAGCACCCTTTCTGTCTCTTATCTCCAAATCAAATTCCTGCAACAACAACACCCATTTAATCAACCTTGGTTTAGACTCTTTTTTGTTGATCAAGTACCTGATGGCTGCATGGTCGATATAGACTATGACTCTCATTCCTAGCAAATAAGCTCTGAATTTATCAAATGCAAATACAATTGCCAGCATTTCCTTCTCTGTAGTGGTGTAGTTGACTTGTGCGGAGTTAAGGGTTTTACTAGCATAGTAAACCACATGTAGCACCTTGTTCCTTCTTTGTCCAAGTAAAACACCAACTGCAAAATCACTTGCATCACACATTAGTTCAAAAGGTTGTGACCACTCGGGTGTGATGATTACAGGTGCAGTGATGAGTTTGTTTTTCAATTCAGTGAATGCATTTAAACAGGATTCATCAAAAATAAAAGCGTGTCCTTTTCAAGCAAATTGCACAAAGGTTTAGAAATTTTTGAAAAATCTTTAATGAACCTCCTGTAAAAACCAGCATGGCCCAGGAAACTTCTCACTCCCCTGACTGTGGTTGATGGGCTGAGCTTCTCATTGACTTCAGGTCTTTGCCTTATCCACTTCAATTCCCTTTTGTGAGATCTTATGCCCCAAGACAATTCCTTCAGTTACCATAAAATGGCATTTCTCCCAGTTGAGAACAAGGTTGGCTTCTATACAACTTTTCAGTATCAGCCCAAGGTTGTCCAAACATGCATCAAATGACTTACCAAAGACCGAGAAGTCGTCCATAAAGACCTCAATTATGTCTTCCACCATATCAGAGAAAATGGCCATCATACATCTTTGAAAAGTTGCCGGTGCATTGCACAGTCCAAATGGCATTCTCTTGAAGGCAAATGTGCCATAAGGGCAGGTGAAAGTCATCTTCTCTTGATCATCGGGGTCTATGGCAATCTGGTTGTAACTTGAGAAACCATCAAGGAAACAATAATACATGAATCCAGCTAATCTATCCAGCATTTGATCAATAAAAGGAAGGGGAAAGTGGTCCTTTCTGGTAGCTTTATTAAGCTTTCTATAGTCCATGCACACTCTCCATGAATTGTTCAGCCTTGTTGGGATTAGCTCCTGGAGGTCATTCTTTACCACTGTGATTCCTCCCTTCTTGGGCACGCATCGCACCGGACTCACCCACTTTGTCGGATATTGGGAAGATAATCCCGCATCCAGCAGCTTGATAATCTCCTTTTTTACCACTTCCTTCATGACTGGGTTGAGTCTTCTTTGTCCTTCAATGGTTGGCTTGGCGTCATCTTCAAGCAGGATTTTGTGCACGCATATGGAGGGGCTGATGCCCTTAATGTCAGCAATTGACCACCCAATGGCTTCCTTGTGCAATCTCAGCACTCTCAGCAATTTGTCCTCTTCAGTACCTGTAAGCATAGAAGAAATGATTACAGGTAAGGTGTTACTTGCTCCAATATAGGCGTACTTCAAATGTGAGGGCAGAGGATTAAGTTCGAGATGAGGTGGTTCTTCAATTGAAGGTTTGAGGCATCTCCCTTCCTTGGTCAGGTTTATCAATTCAAAGGGTTGCTGTGTAGGATGCCACTTGGGGGAGTGGTTCAGGTAGCTCAGGCAAGTGTCCCTGTACTCATCCCCTCCTTCCTGTTCCTCATTATAGTCTGGGCACCAAAGTTCTTTGAGGAGATCATCTTGCAGTAATTCTTACATCACTTGCTTCTCTGCTTCTACATTTCTTACCATGTAGCAATCGTGGACTTCAATGGGATATCTCATATTTTTGAAGATGTTGAAGGTGACCTTCTCCCCATCAAAGTGCAGTGTGATTTCTCCCTTTTTCACCTTAATGATTGTATCGCTTGTTGCCAGAAAAGGTCTCCCAAGATGATGGGTACATCCTGTCTTCTTCCATGTCCAAAACCACAAAATCGGTGGGTAAACAAAGTTACCAACTTTCACGAGAACATCATGTAAGATTCCCTTTGGGTAAGTCGAGATCCGTCGCCAACCGCAAGGTCATGTTAGTAGGTACCGAAATTTGTCCAGATCAAGGGATTTAAATACGAGACAATGGCATGAGATTTATGCTTGCACCAAGATCTAGTAATGCTTTTGAAAATTCTCTCGATTCCTACGGTGCAAGGAAGAGTGAAACTACCTGGATCTTTCGGCTTAGGTGGTAATTTTCTCGGGATAGCTGCACTACATTCTTCATTTAGAGTGACAAAAGCAGAGTTATGCATTTGTGGCTTATTCGCCACCAAATCCTTCAAGTACTTAAAGTATTTAGGCATTTGTTTAAGTGCATCAACAAGCGGTACATTAATATGTATACTTTCTAAATTCTGAATAAACCTGTTGAGTCCTTCATCCATTTTTGCTTTCTTCTGTCTTACTGGATATGGTGGCGTTGGAGCTGACTGTTGTGGTTCCTTAATTGGTGCTGGAAATTGAATTCCCTCCATTCCAGGTTTTTCAGCGGGTTGCTCATTTCAACCATATCATCATTATCAGATATTTGCTCAGAAGAAGTTTCATTCTTACCTGCAGGGTCACTCGCAGGAGTGACTTCTTCACTTGGCTGATTGAGTTGTTTTCCACTTCGGAGAGTGACAGCCTTTGCTTACTCTTGGTCATTCCCCTTGGGGTTCACAATTGTGTCACTGGGTAGGCTCCCCGATGGTCTTTCAGCATTTTGTTTTGCAATCTGGGCCAACTGATTTTCCAAACTTTTACAAGACACCACCAAACTCTTGATTGCATTTTGTACAGAAATCCATTCATCTTCCCTCGGTATGTATTGTTGGTTAGAACGTTGCTGATTCTGATAGTTGGGAAGCTGACCATCTTGTCTATGGAATCTTGGGGGTTGAGCAGGCCTTTGATAATTTCCTTGTTGTGGAGCATTGTTCCAGTTGGTCTGTTGCTGATTTCTCCAATTGTTGAAGTTGTTGAATCCCCCTGCATTGCCCTGTCTGACAAACTGGACAGCTTCCATTTTAGAAGGGCAGTCATCCAAACTGTGGGATCCATCACATAATACACATACTTCTGCCTTGGATTTGGACAGTTCACTTCTGAGCTTAGTCATTTCGTTCATCATAACAGCCATTTGAGCTTGCAGATGTGTACTGGGATCAAGTTCCATCATCCCTGGCTGTTTTGAAATTGCCCTTGGATCAAATTGCCATCTTGAATGGTTGGTGGTCATATTGTCGAGCAATTGCCTTGCTGCATCAACTGGCTTCATCATAAATACACCACCAGCTGCAGCATCAAGGGAGTCTCTTGTAGTTGGTAGCAGACCATTGTAGAAGATGCTCAGTTGAAGATGCTCTTCTAAACCATGCTGAGGGCATTTTCTGACCATTTCTTTCAATCTTTCCCATGCTTCATAAAGTGTTTCTGTTCCATGCTGCTTGAAGTTCATTATTGCTGTTCTGAGTTGTGCAGCTTTTGCAGGTGGAAAGAATTTTGTTAGGAAACTACCTTAACTCTTCCCAAGTGGAAATGGAGTTGTTGGGTAGTGTGTTGAACCATGCTTGGGCTTGATCCTGCAATATAAAAGGGAATAGTCTCAGTCTAATGTCATCATTAGATAAGCCTTGAATTTTAAAAGTATTGCATAAACGCAAAAAACTTCGGATGTGATCATTAGGATCTTCATGAGGTAATCCATGGAATGGGCAGGCTGATTGGGTCCATTGGATCATCTGTGGCTTGAGCTCAAAATTGGTTGCTTCTACATCAGGGAACACTAGAGGAGATTGGACTTCTTCTTGCTGTGGGATGAAGAAATCTCTAAGCAGTCTTTCTGGTCGGTTTTGTTGATCCCCACCAGGGTTCCTATTGTTCTCCGGATTGCCACCTTGGTTAGCCATTTCACCTTCTTGGTTGTCCTGTTGCGCCCGGTTCTGCCTTCTTCTTGCCGCTCTGGTTCTACGGATGGTAGCTTCAATTTCTGGGTCAAAAACGGGTTCACTTCGTTGGTGCCTTCTAGTCATACACCAAAGAAAAGAACTGGAAGCTTAGTGAGGTAACCAGAGAAGAATTATATATATATACAAACGAAAACAACAAATTTTTTTGGAGGTTTTACGCCGTCCCCGGCAACGGCGCCACTTTCTGGTGCTGGCCGAGTTCACCAAAAAATAATAAATATTACTAGCTTGGATTATGAGTTTTGTAGATAATGGAAGCTAGGTCGATCCCACGAGGACAGCTAATTACCAAATTTGTTGTAAAGAAAAACTGTCAGTCAACAAGGTGTCACTCAGGAGAATGGAAACAGTCACTCAGGGGAATGGAGGCCAGGGGTGTTCTTCTCCTCTTCCTGCTGTTGTAGTTGTTTTATTAGCACAATAATGGTTGAGTTCTTGTTCATTCAGCTCACTTATAACTCTAAGTCAGTTCCCATTTTTCCTAGAGTCATCTTTGCAACCTTAACAACCTATTTTCGAATGATTGATTCCAGCTACAAAGTCATTAAGTTCTTAGGCCTTCAAGAATGCTTATGTTAACTAAGTATATTCCTATCTTAGTTAAAACCATAGACTGTTACCTCTATGTCATAAGTTAAAGTTGAAACAATCCAAACCGAGTTTATCCTTCCAGATCTCCCTTAGTTCTAGCATGCATTCAATTTAGTGATCAAGTAAATGAATGTAGAAAAACTTTCAACCATAAAACAAGGAACAAAACCAGTGCTTGACAACTACAACATCAGTTGAGGAGAATAACCCCTGGAAACTGTTTAGCTACTCATACGGATAAATGCTACATCTACTACATCGAAAGACATCATAGAAGTATGCATAATAAACAAAGTTCAAGCTAACAGTCAAGAGATGAGAAGGAAGCTTGTGCAGTTTCTGAGCCACTCCTGGGAGTGAAAGGGTTCACTCGTGGAACTGAAGAAGAAACTGGGTTGCTATTCTTCAACTTAGCTTCCTCATTGAGTCGTTGCTGCTTCTTCTTCTTTCTTGTCTTCTACCTGGAGTTTTTCTGAGTGTTTTTGCAACTGAGAAGCTAACCAGAGACTGAGAGATGTCCTTTGAGAGTGCAGTTCCCTTTCTTATAGGGCATTGCAGCCGGTGTCTTCATCATGAGAACCTCCCCATGCTTGAAGTTGTTTAATCCTCCCAATGTCTTGAGCCTGCAATCCAACTTGGCCGTTCCTTTTCTCTCTTCCAGCAGCAGCCGTTTTGCTCTCATTGATCAGCAGTGGTGGCTGGGATTGCGGCTGGGGGACAAGCATGCCTCTAGGAGGAGGCAAGGTCATTAATGACAAGATGCTTCTTGTCTAAGGGCCTTCTTCTTCGTCCAGCTCAGCACCCTTGCCTCAGCAGTCCTTAAATTGCTCCTTTGGCTTCCAATTTTCAGCAATTATTCAGTCCGGTCTTTTCCTAACAATAACATGAAAATGAGCTAAGTAAATTACACCAATGTTAGGAAATACCCCCAATTGTTCATCAAATACAAAGTTAAGTATGATGTTTTTATGTAACAATTTAACCATTATCAGTTACCTTAATGTACCTTCACCAGAAACAACTTAATCGAGATGCCTAATCTGCAGCATAAGAAAACAAAACCTAAAAGGAAATAAGTTTGCAGTCTTGTCCATCTCTGTCACCACTGCACAACTCAAATATCAAAGCTAAATGAACAACAAATGCAAAATTCCTACACATTAACCAAAAGGACAATAAAAATAACAAATGAACCAATCTTGAAATATATTTCCAGGTCCATTTCCCGTTCTTTCTTAATGAAGTGCTCCAATTCATTAAGAGAGAAGAAATCAAAAGCATTTCTAGAACACTTTTTCAAACAAAATCAACATACAACTACACACAAAAGAATCAAATTTTGAATCACTCATGAATTTGCATCTGTTGAAGAAAGTAAGGCCGGCAACAATAATCTATCATAATTTACCTCATTCAAGAATCACAAACCCTTATTAATCTAAATTTTAAATCTGCGTTACCTAAGCCCCCATTTTTACAAATTACAATAAAGATAAAATTGAACATACCGTATAGATATTTTGTCGTTATTCTAAAGCTTATTAATCTTCTTTACCCTCTTCTTTACCATGTTTTTCAAGAGCAAAAGAATATACATGGATGGTGAGGAAAAGGTGAAATGTGACCAAGACAACAATTAATTAAGTAACAATACTCTTGACCTTTGACCCCATTCCTCTTTCACCAAGAAAACATTCACGCATCAAAAAAGAGTTTTATAAGTACGCCTTCAAAATAGATCTAAAAGTATAAACTCTGCAGAAGGAATTGCTTACAAAAAATAAGAATTGCTCACTGAAAAAACTCAAATGAATAGAAACTTCATAACAAGCGTTCAAGATAAATAACTACGAATTGAAGATAAATACGTACAGTCAATAAGGTGACAAATCTGGTGGATAAGGCGTAGGATACGGTGGGTCTGAGGGAGGAGGATATGGAGCTTCCGGAGGCAGGGGGGATACGGAGGTGCCGGTGGCGGCGATTATGGTGGCAGCGGTGGAAGCGAGTAAAATCTAATAGACCTCAAAGCTTTAGATACGGTTCCGGATGACCTTAATAAACCACCACATCATCTTCATCTTCTACAACCGCTTCTTTTTTTCTCTGTTGTAGAAAGATTGATAATCGATATCAGATTGTCGGTCACCCGTGATTTCCTTCCACAGCGCTGTAAAAATTGAATTTGATTGAGGTGAAAATAATAATAATATTTGATAAACATGAATCGCAAAATATTAGATTTATACCCATTTAAATGCTGATAATAATCTCGTTTAGAGCCGATAACAATCTCGATGATTGCTCCAGTGATGTTCAATATCCCCACACAATACATTTGCCCCTTTGCCAATGGAGCATGGAGGAGCAGGGGAGAGAGATGGAGAAGATGAAAAGGTTTTTCGTCCCATAAAAAGATCTAAAAAAATCTGACAAAATTCGATCTTTATCCGACTTTGGGATTTGATTCTGCGATCGATAAAGATCAAAATTTGATTTCCTGCTATAATTTTGGAGATAAAATTGGGGAGTAGTTATATGAAATTGGGGACCCGTATATTAAGTGATATAATTCTCTTCAAATGGGGAGTGATTTATATTTGCAGAATGTAAATCCTTTAAATTGGGGAGTGTTTAACGTGAACATTTATATTTGCATAATTTGGGGTATGGTTTCTTTTTTTTTCCGGATGAACACAGTACACGTGGCGTTTTGCTTTTGCAAAAGATGTATATTTTTCGTTTTGGGAAAAAAAGCTCTGTGAAGCTGACACGTGCCCTAAGTGTCATTTGCTTTCATGAAGTGCAAAAAAAATTAAAAAATAACCTCAAAATATGTAAAAATAAGAAAATCCCTTTTGAATTTTTATTTGATTCTATTTCTCTTTATCATTTTTGATAATCATAACTATATAATATATCATTTTTAAAGAAATATTTATTTTATTTTGAAACTCGATTTTTCTTTGTATAGTTCTTGCTGATGATTTTGAACGTGAAAGGCTTAGGGATCCAAGGGTCTTCCCATATGTCAACTGTTGCCCCGTCGCCAATTCTCATCCTGCAACCGCATTGGAGAGCGTTTCTGCCCTGCAAGATACTTCTCCAGCTGAATGATGGACGCGATCCAAGTTTAGCTGACATGAAATCACCATATGGGAAATAGCGGGACTTCAGAACTTGGTAAAGAAGTCATCGACTATTTGTCGACAGGCACCATGCCTGTTTTCCCAAAAGCGAAAGGTTGAAGAGTTTTAAATTTTTGAAGCCAAGTCCACCATCTTCTTTAGGTTAGCATAGAGATTCCCAGCTCTTCTAATGTATTTTCATTTTGTTTTTTGAGTCCCCCCACCAGAAAGCCGCCAATATTGAGTGGATTTTTTCACAAAGTGTATCCAGGAGTTGGAAACAACTCATTGCATATGAGGGAATAGCCTGAGCAATCGACTTTATGAGTACTTCTTTTCCGGATTGTGAAAGGCTTTTTCTCCATAACCATCTACTCTTGCGCGAATACAATCCTTGATGTCGCTGAAAATCTCCTTTTCTCGTCGACCTGTGACAGAAGGAAGGCCGAGATATTTTGCATGAGAGTCTGTTCGCTTTACTCCGAATTTGGCTGCTAGGTTTGTGGCCACTTCAATCGGGGTGTTTGGGCTGAAGATCACTGCTGATTTATTTAAGTTAATGAGCTGCCCCGAGACTTGTTCATACAAGCTAATAATGCTGGAAAATGCATCAACTTCTAACTCAGTTGCTTTTCCACAAAAGAGAGTGTCATCAGCAAAGAAGAGGTGTGATATGCTTGGTGCGGTTGGAGCAACTTGTACACCTTTGACGTTTCTGCATCTTTGTGCCTCCTGTATCATCAAAGAGAAAAATTCCGCACATGTGATAAAGAGGTAAGGGGATAGTGGATCCCCTTGTCTTATACCACGTTACGGGGTTAGTGAACCGAACTCTTGACAATTCAATAGAAAAGAGAAGGTTGAAGATATGATACATTTTTCAATTAGGGATATATATAAATTGCTGAAACCTAAAGCTTTCATTACTAAAAGAACAAATTTCCATTCATTTCTATCGAAAGGTTTGCTCATGTCTAGTTTAATGGACATTTGGCCCTCTTTTCCTCCTTTTTCTTTTGCAAATTTCATGTTGAAGTTCTTGTGCAATTAGAATATTATCTATGATCAATCTCCCTGGGACGAAAGCTGATTGAGAATCAGAAATCATATGTGGAAATTATTTTATAGATAACATTGCATAATGAAATTGGCTAAACTGAGAAATGAGTTTTGGAGATTTTAGTTTTGGGATCAAAACCAAGTTTGTGCAATTTATTTTGGTGTCAAAAATGGCAGAATTTAAAAAATTTAAAATGTAATGAGTTACATCTTCTCCTATAATGGGCCAAAAATTTTGAAAGAATAAGAGAGACATACCGTCGGGACCTGCGGATTCGGGGTGCATTTGATTCAAAGCTTTCCTGATCTTGAGTGCTATATAAGGTTGTTCCAGTCTCCGATTTTGGTCACTCGACACTTTTGGTCTTATTAGACAAAGGGCAAAGTTGAGGTCATCTTCTGGAAGATTATTGGCAATGAATAGCTCCCCGAAATGGTTTACGATTATTGACTCCAATTCACCTTCTGTTGTACACCATGCTCCCTGGTTATTTTTCAAACCTTTGATTTCATTGACCTCCTCTCTCTTTGTTGCATAGGTGTGGAAATACTTTGTGTTACAGTCCCCTTCCTTGTGCCAGTGCAATTTTGACCTTTCTCTCCATTTGTCATCCTCTTCCGTTAAGATTGTCTCCCGGACCAGTTTTTTTCCAAAAGGGTTTCTTGAGCTTGGTCATCTAAAATACCATTCTGAAGTTCCTCGATTTCTCTCCGTAGATTCTCGATTTCCTTTCTGCTCGCACTAGCGTAATTCCTGTTCCAGTTTATCAAACCGATTGCACACTCGTTAATCTTGTCAAGCAGGTTCACATTTTCTCCATTCCATGAATCTTTTATGGCTTCTTCGATGTCTATTCTTCTGATCCAGCATGATTCAAATCGGAACCGTCTTTTTTTTCCTTTTATATGAGAGTTAATTAAAAATAGGTCATTATACTATGACTGTTTTATCATTCTAATTTTATTTCCACTACATTTTATTTCCACTACATCTACATTTACAGCTTTACTAATCCAAAAAGACATCCGAAGTCATTTTATTAGTTTTGGGCATTAAATAATAATGGATACCTATTTTTCATGTGCAATGCATATGTGTAGGGTCTAGGAACAATTTTGTCATTTTATATTTTATAATTATTTTAATTTTTTTTTTTTGTTACAATTCTTATTATCTTCTTATTAGGAACAAATTATCTGTATAATATAATTACAAAATTTCAAGAAATAAGTTACCTTTTGTATTTCAACTTCTAGTTTATAAAAAAAAATTATTATGGAGTTCTGGATGAATAAAATTCATTCTTAAACGAATAATTTGTGTATTTCTTAGTGGTTCTTGAGCAAGTTCTACTCCTAGCACAATCACTCTATTAAACAAAGAAAGAGTGAGAACCTGTCATTTTTTCTCGGTCAAACAAGATAAAAAGAATTTTTCCATTGTACTACTTCCGTTTTAGAAAAATAATCCACATTGAGTTTTTAAATTTGTACTAAAACTAGTACAAATGTTTTAGTACAAATCTCAAAATGTAATATGGACTATTTTTTTTTTTTTTTGGAATGGAGATAGTATTATTTTATTGTTCAACCAAGCAAAATCAGACCACTAATATGGATTGCCTCATAAGATATACTATGATACTACTCTGTCCTAGGAATTTTTTACTTTATTGAACTAAAATAGTGCAATAAAATAAACTATTTTTCTTCGACAAAAGAAGCGAATGGTTTTTTTTTTCATTTGTAAATACTCCCCCTGTCCAAAACCAAAATAAGTCATAGCACTCTTAAAAGATGAATGTAATTACTCCCCTGCCCTAAACTAAATAAGTCTAATAGGGTGAATGGATGTATTTTCATTTCAACGAAGTTGAAGACACTTATTTCGAAAGTATTTCGTTTTGAACAGTAGAGGGGAATCAGGGGATCTGTAAATTGCGTATTTGTTTGCAAATGAACAATTAACACTCATCTCAAGGTCTAATACACCAAAGTGTTTCCCGTCTTATTAAAGGTTGAAGGGTAAAAAAAAGATTTGAAATCTCAAATAGGAGAGAATGTAAAAGAAATTAAAAGTAATTGAATTAAAAAAGGCAGGAAGACTGTTAATGCAATCGAAGGACACTGGTACTTTACAAGATTGCTATTTTCAAATTTGATTCGGCTTGCTAAATGCTGATCACCAGCTGTTCTATTCCAACAGAGAACTTGTATGAAGGTAAAATGGGAGAACCAAATGGCAGGCAAATTGAAACCTGGTCCGAGAAACACTTATGTGCACTAAATGCTGAAATAAGTAGGCTTACAGAAAGAGAGTCCCAAGTCCCCATTTACTATCCAAGGACACAAAACCCATCCCCTTTAATAATACATGTCCCTGTTAGAAACAACATAGTAGTTCTAACAGAAATCCAACATCAAGGTAGCCGAAGGAAACATATAAAATATGATAGTTATGCTATTTAACGAAATAGACAATCACTTCCAAGAAACGTAACAAAGTATCAAATAGCTTACTCCAGTCTCAAAAAACAATTGTATCCAACATGGTTCCTAATGTTTGAATGATGTTTGAAGACATCAGATTTGAGACGTGTTCTTCTATATGCTTTTTTGCATCTTGTCTCTCTACATTTGCAATGGCCAGTTTCTGAGGTGGGAGCTCATCCTCCTCTTGAAGTGCTTTGTTATACTTCATGGCCAAAGTCAACATTTCCTGCATCAAATCCAACACTTTTTAACTTTATAGGAAAAAGCATACTTAAATTTAATCCAGAATTTTATGCATTGTCATACATCACCCACAAAGTAGAATGAAGATTGACTAATCTGAACAGTTTGTTCATTGGTTTTGGAGTGAGTGTCGAAACGCTGGAGGGTCAACCCATGCGTCCACTTCTTCCTGTGAAGATTCAATAGCATCTTCTCCTCAAGTTCATTCTTTCTATAGTTGATGGCAATCGAGTAGTATTATCGGTTCAACCGATGGATCAATGCCTGCAACAAGAGACTAATAAGTAACTTGAGTCTGCCATGTTATTATTTAAGTAAGAGTTCAACGCAGTAGAAATCAGCATTACTTGGATTGATGGTTTGTTCAGATGGCCAAGATTGGAAGTGGTCTGTCGTGGCTCTTTCCCAAGCATCATAGTTTGTGGATTAATCAATCGGAAAGCATCAATGACCACCTTTCCTTTGACACTCTGAATTGGTTCCACAACAAATGCCATAGCTCTTTGATTCAAAGCTTCAAAACACTGTCAACCACCACAAAAAAAGAAAAGGTCAAAGTGAGAACTAAACAGTGTATCTGAAAACATAGGCGACTGGCCAATTACAAGTGATAATTTTCTGCAAATATTAATGTCGATATGCTTAACCAACCAAACATCAACTCCATAGGCCCACGCGTAACAGATTTGTAACTTGCAAAGAATACCACATAGCAAATTGTAGCAAAAGTAGTTGTGAGGGCCTTCAATTAGAGAGCCAGGGGAGGGGGCAAATAGCTGGTGTAATATGTGCACACATCATTTGAGGAGAACAACACAAAGGGAAAAGCATAAAAAGAGGACAATTGAAGGCAATTTTTGTTGCACAGATGATTAGTGTGAATAACAAAACAGATATATGTATGACAGTGCACCCAAAAGATAATAACATAATCGAGTTGCTCATGATGGTAAAAATAAACTAGAACAGCCCCACCCCCAAAGAAAAGAAGTCTTCACTTGATATCTAAATGGACGAAATGTAGCTAAATCAGAATACAGACACACCTGTTGAGTGTTGATATCCACACCAGAGAGCCAACAGCCAAACCCATGGTGGGAATGATACCAACCATCCACCATTTCCGGTCTGCAACGTTTTAAGACACAATAAACAACAAAGATTACAAATGGACAAGGAAAAACATAAGGCTATAAGGAAAAAAAGGTAGCACTGCTTGAAAATGACATGGACATCTCAACTTAAACAAACTCAACAATCTAGCCTATTACTGTATAGCTCATATAGGATCTATTCACATTACAAATTCTAAAATGTGAGACCATAATGCTCAACTATTTCAAAATTAACAGAGTACTTTGAGACATTCAAAGAGATTAGATAACGGGAGAGGTTCGTTTTGCATAATAACAAGTTTTAGACAAAGAAGTTCAATTGTCCAACTAATAAAAAGCAGAATATTATCAATAATGTTGGGTGAATCTGATGTACAATGAAAAACTGTAATATCATACAGAGCAAAAAAGCCACTGACAATAAGAGATTATTCACAGGTTCAATAAGAACCTTATCGGGCTCATAAGCAACTCAACATAAATTTCCCTGATGTTAATGTATAACTAGGATGCAGTAGTAATGCTATTTGCACATTTGCACTTGCTAAGATATCAGTCAGCATCAATTAACTCCTAAGAATTTTCTAAACCGTTCACTTGCGAGGGAGCATCAATGTTAATTGCAATTGTTTAACACTTGCGAGGGTCCAAAGAAAATTCTCTAGTATCTAATGATTAACATTAGTTTCTCATGGAAGTTATAAACATTAGTGTTCTCAATGGGTAAATCCGAAAGACAACTTCTTACAAAATTCAATTCCCATTTGGAAGTGATAACAATAATGCCTAAGAAACATGTCAAACAACCTAACAGTTAAATGGAAGGGAAAAGTAAGAGGGAAAAATACATGCCGGTTTGTTTGAGCATATCGAGCATATTTGTCTGGAATACATGATCAAAGCTTCAACACTAACCCCAGTACCACTTTGAGGCATAGCAAACACATCCACAACACGAACCGTATACTCATCAACCAATCCCCCAACATTAAACCCATAACTTCCATCAGTACCCCAGCTCTCCCTATTACAGTCATAATATGAAATTAATTCCATCAAACTAAACACAAACAACCAAAACCCTAACTAAAAGTTAATCAATAAACACAAAAAAAGAAAGATCGGAAAAACCTAGATTAACAGTTATCGTGCTTTAACATCTTGAGAAGCACGAGGGTCGAGATGTAAACTTGTTCCGATGACTCAAGGGTTGGTGAGTCCGGAGGAGGATGGCCAAGAGCTCTGGCGCTGGCGAACATTCACTACAATCTTTCCATCCCGGACATACTTCTTCCAGCTAGATTCAACTATTTCTACTACCAAATTACTCTGATTTTAATACGAGTCACAATGTTTTCGAGTTTTTTACTTAAATATGTTTTCACCAAAAGGAGCTAGACAAAATATATATTTTGGAAAAATTATTGGACAAAATTAAAACAACCGAATTTCAGAAATTCGCATTTAAAAACACTCAGATTTGACAACTTTGAAGTCGGCTGAACTCGGATTCTATAAACTTAATTCAAAATGCAATAAAAAAAAATGGCGTTGTTTAATAAAATTAACAAGCATTGGGATTACAAAAAATCAAAAAATGCGAATAAAAAATTATTTTCCGTGTGAAAAAAATTCAAAGTGTTGTGATTTACATTTTGACGAAACCTGGATTTGGAAAATCCAGAGTTACGTTCGAATTTGGCAAAATATGAATATGTCCAATTTCCTATAAAATATAAACTCTGAGATGTATTTTCCTTTGCACAGAAATTCGAATTTGAGAAATCTGAGTTTGGTACAAATTTGATTAATCCGGAGTTTCCAATCCGAATGCGTTGCATAGAATAAAAAAAAATACTGGTTTAATTTAGTGCAAAATCTTTTTATTTTC
Source organism: Oldenlandia corymbosa var. corymbosa (assembly GCA_949775105.1). Taxonomy (NCBI): domain Eukaryota; kingdom Viridiplantae; phylum Streptophyta; class Magnoliopsida; order Gentianales; family Rubiaceae; genus Oldenlandia; species Oldenlandia corymbosa. The sequence continues at coordinate 12,601,114 of OX459124.1, forward strand.
CAACACGAACGAAAAATAAATGCAATAAACCAAGATAAACAAGAAAAGGCATAAATTTCATTAAAATAAAGTTGGAATATACCAAAAACTATTTAGTTACTAACGAGATTACTAAATTAAAAGAGTAGCCAACCATAAAAAAATCTGGGAGGCTACTGAACGTCTTAATTTTTTCATTTGAACGCCCTAAAAAATTTTAAAAAGACTATTTTACCCTCGCATACATATTTTGTTTTTTTAAAAAAAGAGAGAGGGCGAGGAAACATTGCGCCAGCCTTTCACGGCTGGCGCAGGAGAAAGGCACCACCCTTTGCGCCACCTTTTAAAGGGTGGCCCACAATTTTCTCGCCTCCCAATTAAGGGAGGCGAGAAGGAATGTTACCCCCAAAATGGGGGTGGCGCCACCTCAGACGCTCGCCAATCCGAAATTATCATTTTTTTTAATTTTTTCTATTTTTTAATTTATTTATTTAATTAATTATTTAATTTATTTAATTCATTTATTTATTTAAGTTTATTTTTATTTATCTATTTGGCGGTTGAACAAATAATTTTAACTTAAATATTTTGACTTTGTAATGGGATAAATTAAATGAAAACGATGTGCGGTCTAGAGGTAAGACATCTCCCCTTTGACCAATAGAGTCGCATAGGGGGTAAATGGGGAACCACTATTAATCCTCTTTTAAAAAAGAATAAAAAATATTAAAAAATTAAATAAATAAATAAAAGTATTTTATATTTTGTCCATGCTTTTTAATTTTTCGTTTCAACGTATTTTATATTTTATATTTTTTTCCAAAAAAAAGTATTTCCAGGACAGCTAGATGCACCAATGATAAATAATTAATTTGTTTGGTAGTAAATTCATAAGTTTTAGTTTTTATTAAATGATAATTTTTTGTTTACGTTTAAAAAATTTTACATAACTAAATGATAAATTTTTATAAACATTTACTACGTAATTAAGCAACATTCTCCAAATATTTAAGTTAAAATTATTTGTTTAACCACCAAACAAATAAATAAAAAAATAAATTTTAATTAATAAATAAATTAAATACATATATGAATTAAATAAATTAAATAAAAACATGAATTAAATAAATTCATTAAACTAATAATTTAAATAAATAAAAGAAATTATTAAATTAAAAATAATTAAATAAATAAATTAAAAAATTAAAAATCAAAAAAAAAGTAATTAAGGTGGGTGACACACAAAATGGCGCCACCCACCCTTTGGTTGGCGAGCAAAAGCACAAATGTGTCGCCCAGAAGGGTGCCACACCTTCGCCATGCAGCGTAGGTTTTCTCGCCTCCCTTTAGAGGGAGGCGAGATTATTTTACGCCACCCCTTTTCTTTCTCCCTCGCTGTACCTTTTTTTTTTTGCAAAAAAAGCTAATGTAACGCTATTTTGCAGGGGCGTGTACGTCTTTTTTAGGGTGTTCAAGTGAAAAAATTAGGGGACTCAACAGCACGACCCTAAAAAAATTAACAAGGAAAAACGTACAAATGCTCCTTTTTTTCCTTTTTTAGGACTCTCGTCTGGGATGTATGTTTTTGGCGGATTGTGCGGCCTATCTTCCCTCCGAAGATAAGTAAGCAATGTGTGGTCGCGGATGTGGCTCTCCCATGATTGGAAGTAGGATATTGGATTGGGATTGTGACTCTCCACCAATATCAAAACACAAGATGTCATTTTGTGTGTGCGAACCCCTAGAAGAAACAACCTCATTTTCTTGCCTCGTTTCTTGATGGTCGTCCTCGCCTTGTTGATTGCCTGAAGTTTCACCTTGATTTTGTGCTTGAGATGGCCTCAGGGGAATCAAGATTTTTCGCTCTCTTCCTTCTCCAATCTTATCTCTCCCCACGACTTTGCCTTATTCCCGACCACCAGTTGTGATGGTTTTGTCAGATCATAATAAAATACTTTCAAAATTTAAAATAACACTGTAAATACAAACATGATATTGAATAAAAATATGTCATACCTACAAAAGATATATATATATATATATATATATATATATATATATATATAATCCGATGATATCCCTCTTTTCATAGTGGCATGCCTCACACAATCCAGAGTACAAAAGATGCCAGGAGAGCCGAACCCCAATTGTACTGTCTACACTTGTCTATATCCTTGAGATGGATCAAATAATAAAGACTTATGGTGTTTTGGCTCTTTCCAGGATGAATGTATGGGCCCTCAGTTTGTAGACTCTGGGGAGCCCTTAGGGATTACAAGTCGCATTTGATCCTCAAAACATACGGCGTTGATTATGTTATTATTTATTTGATCCCTACTAGGGGTGAAACCCAAATTGGCATCTTTGCTGCCATTTCACAGGAGTTCGCGACAATGTCTCCCCATGAACAAAATCCCCATCGACAGGGAGACTGAATAGGACCTCAGCATCATGGAGTATCACGGTCGCCTCACCGAATAGAAATAGAAAGTATGTGTCTTGGACCTCCAACGCTTCACAAACGCAGTGATTAGGTTGTTATCTACTTTTTTATTGCCAACTTTCAAAATCCCCCAAAATCGTCACGAATCATGATTTGCTTTACCGTATCATTAGTACCCGCATCAGATTCCTAAAATTTCCCATCAAACCTATGGCCCGGTGATCCTTTTGGAGGTATAACAGTTCCCTATTAATCGGGCCCGGATGAAGATTTTGTATTTTTTATATTGGGAAGATAAAGACCGCATATATACCTACACAACGACCACACACACAAAACCAATTCAATTTTTATTTTTTCTTTTTTAGTTTTAAATTTGTAAAATACATTGAAGAAAACACCAAAAAGAAAAGGAAAAGAAAGGATTTTGGCCAAAAATAAAAAGTGTCAGGATAATAAGATGATAACTTGGTATGATTTGATACAAACAAAAGCCATCATAAAAAGAAAACACACGATGATTATTTCTAACATATTGAACGTAACATGATGATAACATGACCATGGTCTATCTTGCATTGTGAGCCAAAAGAAGAGGTGTTAGTCACTCTCCTAATTAGTGAATGGTCTTTTACCGGAACTTTTTTTTTTTTGTAATTATCTTAAATATTATCTCTCCTGTTTTTAATTATTTTCTTTTCATAAATTCAGTTTGAATTTTAAATCATTATTCATTTTGCCATTATCAATTAAACTTCAACAATAGTCAGGAATTATAAAGATAAAATTTTGATGAAATGAATTTAAAAATAGGAGATGTTAGTATTCAAGTTAGATTTTAAAGTAATATTACTCAATACGTGTTTGAACTTGAATATATTAAAGTATGAACATTATACAGTTTGTGTATGAACATCCAAATGAGTTTGAACATGTAATTATTATTGCTTGATCATGAAAAACTAAAAAATGAATAAAACACATATTAATATTATAAGATATGTTATAATTATCTGATAATGTGGATGTCCACAAGCTAGTAAAGTTATATGGGAATTCTAGTATAGAGATAATATTTATTAGATTTTATCACCAGTTAGATGTTATCTCTATTTGCTCTTATCTCTGTATCTGCTATGCCTATAAAAGGACAGCAATCTCTGCAGAAATAATACACAGATCATTCTCTCTTTCTCCCTCTCTATTGTTCACTCTCCCTACTTGTTCTTTCTCTCAGCTTTATAGTTTAATTCTTCACTTTATATTTATAACACGTTATTAGTACGAGTCTCTACCTCTTGCAAGTTTCGGTTGGGTAAGTGTTGTCAATTGTTTTTGTTTCTTTTATCAAGATGTCTAACCGTGCAAAACTTGAATTTGTCCCTCTTGACATATCCGGGAAGAACTACTTGTCATGGATTCTTGATGCCGAGATCCATCTCACTTCAAATGGCTTAGAAGAAGCAATCAAAGCTGGAAACAATGCCACAAATCAGGACAAAGCCAAAGCCATGATTTTTCTCTGCCACCACCTTCATGAAGATCTAAAAGCAGAGTACTTGACGGTGAAAGATCCATATACTTTATGGACGAGTTTGAATGAAAGATATGACCATAAGAAAACTGTTATTCTTCCAAGAGCTCATTATGAGTGGACGCATTTGCGTTTGCAAGATTTTAAATCTGCTAGTGAATATAATTTAGCTATGTTTCGAATCACTTCCCTATTGAAATTGTGTGGTAAAAAGATTTCTGATGTGGAGATGCTAGAGAAAATATATACCACGTTTCACGCATCTAATATGCTCCTGCAGCAGCAATATCGTGAAAGGGGATATAAAAAGTATTCAGAATTGATTTATGTCCTTCTTGCTGAACAAAACAATGAGCTCTTGCTGAAAAATCATGAGGCCGTCCAACAGGTGCTGCTCCATTTCTTGAAGCAAATGCGATAGCAGCGCATCCTAATAATGGACAAGCTCGAGGCCGTGGTCATAGCCGGGGCCGTGGTTGTAATCAAAGCCGTCATAACGCCCGTGGTGGTCATAACAAAAATACTACCCACTAGAAGTTGGAAGTCAATGATGATAAGAATGGGAAGAAAAAGAAAGACGGTGACAATTGCTTTCGATGTGGCATGACGAACCATTGGTTGCGTATCTATCATACGCCAAAACATCTTGCAGATCTCTATCAGGAATCACTGAGGAAAGCAAAAAATAAGATAGAGACAAATTTCATCCAGAATGATGTTGTTGATGTTAACCATGGTTTTGTTGACAATGGTTTTACTGAATTTGCTAGTTTAGATGTTGCTGATTTCTTTGTCAATTACCCTGAAGGTGAAGTCAATGCTGAAAATGTCTTTCAGGGATAGATTTTTTCCCTTAGAGATAGGTTTTATATTTTGAATTTGATGTAATGAATTTTATTTTCATTTGATGAATTTCAATAAAACATTTCCTATTTATGTTTATTTTATTGTCCATTACTTTAATTTTGTATTAAATAAAGGAAAAATATTCTTATTTAGAATCTTTTACTCTTGAAGATACTGGATGTCGCAATCAGCAATGACAAAGAAATATGTCTAGCAGACAGTGCAACAACATATTCAGTACTCAAAGAGATAAAATACTTTTCTCATACAGTGTTAAAAAAATTCCATGTTAGTACAATATCCGGGAGTACAAAATTAATTGAAGGCTCCGGAAGAGCAAATATAATACTACATGGAGGCACTAAATTTTGCATTAATGATGCATTATATTCCCCAAAGTCTCAACGAAATTTGTTAAGTTTTAAAGATATTCGCCGAAATGGATATCACATAAAGACTTGTTGTGAAGGTAACATTGAGTACTTGTATATTACGAGTAATGTTGATGGGAATAAAAATGTCTTAAAAAAATTACCTTCATATTCCTCCGGATTATATTACATATATATTACTATAATTGAAAGTTATGCAACGGTAAACCAGAAATTTACTAATCATGATGATTTTGTTGTTTGGCATGACCGGTTAGGCCATCCTGGTTCTATTATGATGCGGAGAATTTTAGAGAATTCTTATGGTCATTTTTCAAAAGAGCTAGAAGATTCTTCAAGCCAAGGAATTCTCTTGTGCTGCTTGTTATCAAGACAAGTTAATTATAAGGTCATCACCAATGAAAATTCATACCGAATCTCCTCAATTTTTGGAATGTATACATGGTGATATTTGTGGGCCGATTCACCCATCTTGTGGGCCATTTTGCTATTTTATGGTCTTAATTGATGCATCAACTAGATGGTCCCATGTATCTTTATTATCAACTCGCAACCTAGCATTTGCGAAATTACTTGGTGAGTTGATTCGGTTACGAGCACATTTCTCAAATCCATTGTACTTAATTAAAGCAACATACAACAAGGACACGTGTCAGTTTCACATTAAAAATTTTCCCGCCAAAGTTACTTTTCAGTACAAAATGAAAAATGCCTCGTGGCTCATCAGATGAGCAGAAAAATGATGTTTGATGAAATTTTTTCAGGGATTTATTTAAGAAAATAAAAGAAAAAAAAAAAACTACCAAAGTTATATCCCTAAAATTTTGGCCGTCCGAATCAATCTCATAATTACAGTATATGTATATCAATAAATGTAAGTAAGGTTGATAATAAACAGTAAATAAAAGGATAATTAGTAACAATTCTGTTTATTACAGTACAAAAACGCAACGATAAAATTTGCAGAGTTGCTATAACCCAATTATATCATGCATCCAGATATGTGTCATTATCAAATTTTACTGCACCGTCATCCGTTTGATTCCCTGAAATATGCCTTAATCGTCTCCTTTCCATATTTTGTTGCTGCAAATATACGGTAAAGATCAGATAAACTTCCCAAATAACAGTTTTGAATTTTATAAATTACATATTCAAATTAAATTAAATAACAATTCATAACAAGTCCATATCCTTACCATCAGTGATTGATTGATTGATTGATCCATGTTTATCTCCTTAAAAATCAAAATCTTACCTTCAGAAACATTTTTTCAGTTAACATCAGAATCTCAGAGATATGCTTACCTTCAGAATTTCATGGAATTGAATATCATATGTTATGTATATATAACTTGATAGAGATATGTCATACTCACCAAAACCTGCGACCATTTATTCTAAAGCTCCATTGTTGTTTCTGTTTCCTATTCAAATTTCCATTCTCCCTCTGTGGCTGCAACTCCCATGGCTTCATCAGAAACCCCCACTGTCTTTGCAATGCCCATGGCTTCATCAGAAATTCCTGATGTTGATTCTCATAATCAAAACTATCCTGAAAATCCAATTTCTGGATCTCCAACCCACAATTTTGCTAATGCAGTGGAAACAGATACACCTGTTCTTGATTCTGAAAAACAACACCATGCTGAAAAACCACTTGCTGGAAATCAAACACCCCCTAATTTTGATCAGACATTTCCAACAGGTTCTGCACAAAGGTACATTGCTGACATCAATGGCTTGGTACCAACCAAAACTATCCATTTCCACATAGTTGTTTGTGTTATGACCATCTGGAAAATGATAGAGAAAAAAAAAAAGAATGTCAAATCTGTTGAGTTGGCATTGATTGATGCTCAGGTATTATATTATTTAATACAGTATTCAACATCAAACAATGTTTTACTCATTAAGAAGATGCAATTCTTATATGCTTATTTGTCCAAACTTTTTGAAATATAGGGATCCAAGATTCAGGCTACTATACCTGCAAGGATAATAAAAGATTTCCAGAAGTATTTCCTTCAAGAGGGTTGTGCTAGGAAGATCTCACGTTTTGATCATTGCCTGAATATAAGTGGGGGATATCGTTGCTCAAAACACGAATACAAAATTGTATTCCGACCTGATACATTGGTTCAATCTGTTGGTTACCATGACATCCCTAATCATGTATTTGAATTTACCCCTTTTGCAGAAATTACCAATTTTGTTGCAAATTTTGACTTCTGTTTTGGTAAGGACAACATCTTTCAGGAAAACCTCACTGGCGGTAAACAACGGTCGGCCTTTGGCAAAAGGTCGAAAGGTAGATAATGAAAAGCCAGTTGGAGTAGCAAAGAAATGGATGTGCAAAAACCATGGACCTGTTTCTGCCGTCGCTGCAAAGTAAAACAACTATAGTCACGTTATATAGTTTATAATGTTTTTCATACTAAAAGTTTACATTATCTCTGTTTATTGTACTTTGTACAATCTGTAACTGCTGCACAAATTTCAGATTCAAGTTGTAGGTGTATTTAGTTGATGGTTCAGGCAGCAGAATTGGTACTCTATGGGACAGAATGGTGTACAACTTCATAAACAAGACCGCTTCTGTGCTACATGAAGAGGTACAAATTATATACCATTACAGGGATAATTGTTTCTATGCAACTGTAATTGTTGCATACCTTTCAAGTTATTGATTATTATCTGCTATTAATTTTCTCATGCTATAACAGTATCCCAAAGGTTACCCTGACATTCTAGATGAAATTGTGGGGGAAAAAGTGTCTGTTCAGGCTAGATGTCTCAGACTATAACATTAGAAACAACACCAGTGCGATATCAGTTGCAAGGGTTACAACAGATGCAGACGTTATAAGGAAGTACCTTGATGCTGTTTCAAATGATCAGGTTTTAACTATAACATCTATTTGTGTAACAATGTAATAACTGTTGATATTGTTTACAAGTCAGATTATTTCATACATTTTGCAGGAAATAGATCCTGAGCTAAGTGCCGAGTTCTGCCACAATTTAACCCCATTATCTGAGAGCACTGCTAAGGTATTTAATAGCAACAGTTTATGTAATGTACAAAGAAAACATACATATTACTGTAAGTGAACAAGTTTGTTGACTTACTATTCGTTATATTTACAGACAGCAGTTTCTTGCACTGACGATAATGATATGGGAACTCCTGGAGATGAAACGGGTGACAGTCCTCCACCAAAGAAGCATGCATCTGCACAATGTGGCGAAGAAAGTGTCAAGTCCCAGCCCAACAAGCGTGTCAGAAAGCTTTAATCCGAATGAACAATTACAAAGAATTTTACTGTCTTAATAAAGGATTCATGTTGCAGACAATTTATTTCCCTTCACCGTTAGTTTTCGTTCGGAACTTTATCCTTTAATCCGTCTTTCTCCTCTGAGATCAGTACATCCGTTGGATTTTATCATGGTTGTTTCAAACTTATTTGTTTAAGTTTCATAATAGTATGCCGGATGATATTGCGATTTCCATTTTTGCATTATTGAGCTTGAGAATATTTGTATCCACTTTACATTTCTTATAATTTTTTTGTTCCTTCTAACAATAGATCATTGCCTGCATATTTGCCTTTACTTCCTAATAAAAAGTGCAGGTTTCTGAAGTTGATGGATCATGTTGCAGTACTGGTAAAATATGAGTATACATGCACTGGTAAGGAACATTGTATGTAATTATATAATGTACATATAAATACATGGTTTACTTGAAAGTGGAAAAATTTGATGGCTTACTATGCTTTATATTTACAGATTCCACTTTTGTGCTCTGCCTGTTCGTATAATGGACTTCCTGGAGATGAAACAGATCACATGCTCCACTGAACAGTTTATCATTTCCTCAACTTAGTGAATAAGTGTCAGTTTCAACTCCAACAAGCGTGTCATAAATGCACGCTGCAAGTTTTTTTATCTTTGTATTAAAGGAATGATCTATTCATTAATAGTAGATTCATTGTTACTAATGTTTAGTTTGCAGCCTACTTTTTCAGCCATTTCGGTTGTTTTTCCTGTAACAAGTACACCTTTTAGGTTTCTGACGTTTGTTTTAAAAAGTATATAATCATGTTTTCAATGTTATCAGTTAATATATGTCGATTTCAGAATATGAATTATTTGTAGCAAATTATTGGTTGTGTTCATTTTACACTTACCTGACAAAAACTAAACACAATTATATGTATACAAGTTGTATTTCCAATATAAATTATTTAAAAACTAATGCACAGTTTAATATCAACTATATTTAGATAAACAGAAAACAGAAAGGCAATACATAAAAATATGATTCTCAGAATATTGATCAAATATTAGTTAAATTTAAATTGAATAGTTGTCATTATCAAAGAATGAAATAGCAGTTTGATTTGGAATAGAATTCCTCCAAACTGACACATCTGTTCCTAATTTTAAGGTGCCTTAAATAGGTGTACAACATATCCAGACATTTATATTTACACATAACGTATCTAGATCATTACAAAGTTCTTTCCCCTTCTTTTCACAGTGCTTTTCATTCTAAGAACAGGCAGAACACAAGTTGCCATGGATTTTGGGTACGATCAACTTATTACTGTCCCAACAGACATATGGAGAAAGGGGTTGGTAAGTATATAATATAAATTCTGCCTGTCTAATATATAATATATCATCCTCTTTCTAAGTTTTCTGATTTTACCAGATACTTAGCAGTAATCTTACTGCAAATATGAATCATGTCGGTTAGCAAATAATGGTTGAATTCCAGGGAAAACAAATTGTGTTTGCAAATTTACATATTACGAAAAAAAGAAGATGTCAGTTGTGGGGGAATGCTCTAGAAGAATTATTTACATCCATTGGTGTATCTCCTCACACAAAAATTCACGTTGTTTACCATCAACAAAGAAAAGTTCTTCAGTTATTTTATTTTTTAATTGATGGAACATAGCGGCTCAGATCAGATCCAACTGCAAATATTGGCAGTCGTTACCTTTTGGAATTGAATCCAAACGTTGCCAATCGATGTGTAAGCTTTTATAACCAGAATTTCATATATGGTACTTGGCTTTTAATCTTTTAATATATGGAATTATTTCACATCTGTTTTATCTTCCTCCTGACCTTAGGTTATTAACACACAGTACTTAGAGCCATAAATTGGCCTTCAGAACAAAAGCTTTCATTGGTAATTGATGATAATCAGAAGCAGTGGAAGTTTCAGATATATACCCAAGAAGATGCTCTAGCAGGTTTTGAAGGCCTTATGTGGGAAGAATTCCATGATTTTTATTTTAACCACTATGAATGTGTAAATGTTATATTGATTTACACTGGAAACCAATACTTTAGAGTCAGGGTATTTAACAAAGAAGGGTACTGTTTCAGCAATCATCAAAACACAGTCGGTTCATACACATCTGAAGGTTTGTATAAGTTTACGTCAGTTGTTTACTACTTTGTATTTTATTATATATAAATTCATATATATTCCTATGTGTTTATATAGAATTCATAACAAGTGTAATATTTTCTTCACAGGTGAGGTTCACATAATTAACTACATAAGGTCCAACAGTGATCAGAATACTTTCAATGTGGTTATGACCAATGATGTAATTAACAAAGGCCGACTGGTAAAAATTTGTGATCTGTTTTAATATTACATCTTACTTATAATATGTAACAAAAGTTTTTAAATTGAATTGTATTTTTTCTCAACAAGTTTAAATGTACTGACTCAATTATTTGCCACAGGAGATCCCATGGCACATTGTCAGAAGATTGGACATTCAAGACAATCAATTGTTAATCCTATACTACGATGGAGAACCTATAATGAGTATGGTTCGCCCCAGTTCTGGAGATTTTCTACATCGATTCATTGTTCAAGGAGACCTCCAATAAATGATGACTTTGAAAAGGATCCCAACTGGTATAAAACTCGGATTTCGTATAAACGCCCAGAAGGCAGCCAACAAGGAGTCATTGATATTGGAAGTGCTGTAATCAAATTTAAGTGTAGTTTTTTTTCATTTTCGGACAATAAGTTATTTTTTTTTTATAAATTTCAGTACAATGATTTTCAACCTTTAGTTAATTTTGTTTTTGGACATTTATTTGGTGATTACACATTTATTTTTATGTCAACAATATCATCAATCTATTTCCTGCAATCTTTCATGTACATATTAATAATATATTTCACTTTACAATTTTATTCACATATATATGACTTAATAATCTTATATTTTGGAAAATATTTAACTTTATTTAATATCATGAATTTTGTATTGCTGTAAAGCTATAATTACCATATTCAAAATATATTTTCACTTAAGCTTTTATTCATATCCATAGTACATAATTATTTTATAGTTTGGAAATATATTCTTTTATTTAATACCATGGATTGTATAATTCTGTAAATTGCTTATCGCCATTATTAAAACTCCAGTCCTGTGTCAATTATTATTATAATATCCTGTATTAACTTCATTATAATTGATACTTATCAAAATGTTGTGATCTTTATCATTTACATATATAAGATAAGTTATTCAACCACTATCAATCATCAATATCAAACATATTATTCCTGATAGAAGTTCAGTAAAATATTATCTATTTTTTCATAGTTATTCACTGGAGATTCTATACTCCATTGGTTTTTTAAAAAGAAGGAAAAATTATATGAACGACGATGAAGATTTCTGATACAAAGGCTGCAATGTTATTCAGAAAGCAGACATTGGACAAGAAAAGGAATAGAGTTCTTCGACCTATAAGATATGTTAAAAGTAAAGTTCCTATAAGATTACCACGGCCTGATCTATTGACTGCTAAGATCTCAAGGTATCAGGGGAAGAATATCTTATATCAGAGACGTTTCAGTTTAGTTATCAATAACCAATCTCCAGTCATCTCCAACAGGCAAAGACCATTTTCTGGAAAGGGTTCTCGATTGGAGAGGAAGAAACAGCTTGATAAAAAGAAGGGCAAAGTTATTCCTGAGGAACAACCTGTTACCCTTGGTGGTATTGTTATAAGTGATTCCAACAATTTCACAGGAAATGTTTTCAGGAATACATTTTCACAACAAATTAAGTATACAGCAAGTGCTAATCAAGGTTGCAATTCCAATTCACAGTTACATAAAACTGTAACTAAAGTTAAAGGTACATATTATATTCCAAGTTTACCCTTTCTTTTCAAGTGTTTATTGTACTTAACAGTTACACATACTGATTTGACATAAAAATAATACATACATCTTAAAAAGTGCCTGTATTATTATGTTTCTTCATATGAAATCACATTGTCAGAATTCGTCAGCTGATTCAGCTGAGATTTTGTCTCCAGAATCATCTATAACCCATCAAGCTCAGCCAGTCAAGTTAAACAGGGTTTGCAGCCTGGAAAGTATCAAATCAACCACATAAATTTCACTCACATAAATACAGGTAAGTTTGAATCAAATCTAAATGCATATATTACTCACAGCAAGTTTCACTTTTCTGACAATAACATGCCTCATTATTTGTGTTATGTAGAATATGATGATTTGGGAGATCCCGCGAATGTATGTGAATATTGCGGATCGAATATGTGGTATGAAGAAAGAGTCAACAAGTACAGGAAACCTCAGCATCCTAAATTTTCTATATGTTGCAAACAAGGAAGAATACATCTTCCGTTGTTAACTGAACCACCTCCAAAGTTAAAAGAATTATTTATTTCTAATACTGAGAAAAGTACTCAGTTCCTGGAAAATATCCGAGCATATAATAATATGTTTGCTTTTACTTTTATGGGTGGTAACATAGTCAGTTCAATTAATGATAGTCGTGGCCCTTATGTGTTCAAAATGCACGGACATAATAGCCATTTGATGGGTAGTTTACTTCCAGAAGACAATGAGAAGCCGAAATTTTCTCAATTATACATATACGACACCCAGAATGAAATCAGTAACAGAATTGGAGCTCTAAGGTACTTTCAATTTATTATATGCATAGTCAATTTTATGCTACGTAACTCTGGAACTATCATGAATTTTTCATCTATTACATGATGATGATTATGCGTTCTCATTTAATTGCAGTTCAGGGAAAAAACATACAAAAACAAAGGAACTTGACAGTCAGATTGTAGACGATATAAAGTCAACAATGGATGAATACAATGTATTGGTCAAGACATACAGGAAGGTGTGTGACACTGTTCAGACAGACGGTTCACATGAGATTAGACTTAAGCTAATTTCAACTAGAGATACTGATGCTCGAACACATAATCTACCTTCTCTGGAAGAAGTAGCAGCTATATTACCAGGCGATGAAGGGAATGAAACTGAAACCAGGGACATTATTGTTCAGTACAAGTCTGGACAACTACAACGTATAAATGAGTTGCATCCATCATATATTTCCCTCCAATATCCTATACTGTTTCCTTATGGTGAGGATGGTTTCCGTGTCAATATCAAACTCGGGGATCCAGACACTGATTCTGATGAAGAAGATCAGTGCTATGATATTGATGGTGTTGATGACCAGAAAAAAGGACCACGAAAGTGGATGAGCATGCGGGAGTGGTTTGCATACCGTTTAATGGATAGAGACATGGAAGGTTCACTGATATTATTGGCACGCAGGTTATTCCAACAATTTTTAGTAGATGGTTATAGTGCAGTTGAAGCTGGAAGAATATTTTGGATTAGAAGAAATCAAAGAAATCTTCAATGTGAGACATATGAAAAGATTAGAAAGTCACTCGAAGATGGAACTAATGATGCGACAGATGTTGGTCAGCGAGTTATAATACCGTCTTCATTTACAGGAGGTGAGCGATGGCAACGTGAAAATTATATAGATGCAATGACCATAGTGAAGACTTTTGGTTATCCAGATATTTTTATAACCTTTACTTGCAATAACAAGTAGTCAGAAATAGTTAAATATTGCTCAAAATTAGGATTGCAGTCTGAAGATAGACCAGATATAGTTTCAAGGGTATTTATGATGAAGCTTAATCGATTGATGAAAGAGATTAAAGACAAACATATATTTGATCGTCAAGTAGTAGGTATGTACAGGTTTTAATAGTTTTTTTAAATTTCATGCATTATTTATTCAAAACATAATTATTTAATAACACGAACATACTAATCCTTTTTTATTATACAATACAGCTCTATACACGGTAGAATATCAGAAGAGAGGTCTCCCTCATGCCCACATAGTTGTTTGGTTAAATCGGGATGACAAATTATCAAAACCAGAGGATATAGACAAATTCATTAGTGCTAAACTTCCTAATAAAGATGCTGATCCCATGCTGTACAATATCGTTACTGAGCTGATGATTCATGGACCTTGCGGTATGGAACATCCTTATCGTCCTTGCATGGTGAAGAATGAATGCTCAAAGAAATTTCCTAAAAAATGGAAGGACAAAACAACTATAGGTGATGATGGATTCCCTGTTTATAGAAGGCGTAATGATGGAAAATCATTTGAGAAAAATGGGGCTACTATAGATAACAGATGGGTTGTAGGTTACAATCGGTATTTGACACTAAGGTTTCATGCACATATCAATGTTGAATGGTGCAATCAAGCAGGTGCTATTAAATACTTATTCAAATACTTGAACAAGGGTTCAGACATAGTTTCTTTCAAATATACTGTCAACGGAGAAGTTATCACTGAAAATTATGATAAAGCTCCAAAGGATGAAGTGAAAGATTGGTACGAAGGCAGGTATTTATCTGGTTGTGAAGCTGCTTGGCGTATGTTTGAATTCCCAATACATCACAGGACACATCATGTTGAACGATTAAGTTTCCATATGCCTAGTCAGCAAAGTGTAGTATACGATGAAGACCAGACAATTGAATCTGTTATCAGTAGAGCTTCTAACAGAGAGTCAAAGTTCACTGCATGTATGGAATGTAACAGCATACACTCTGAAGAAAGACACCTTACGTACATAAATTTTCCATCCAAGTTTGTCTGGAAAAGAAAGGACAAAATGTGGAAGCCGAGGAAAAGAGGTGATAGCATTGGCAAGATTCATGGAGTTCCTATAGCTGTTGGTTAACCTTATTATCTAAGAATGCTTCTTAATATTGTTAAAGGTCCAACATCTTATGAAGAAATAATGACAGTAGATGATATAGAATACACTTCTTTCAAAGAAGCTTGCTTTGCTAGGGGTTTACTGGGAGATGATAAGGAATACATTGATTGCATAATGGAAGCATCAACTTGGGGTTCAGCAAGTTACTGCAGACATCTTTTTGCAGAGCTTTTGGATGGAGAAATTCTTTCTAAACCTGATCATGTCCTAGAGCAGACTTGGGACTGCTACACTGAAGATATACCATTTAAATTAAAGCGTTTGTACATGAATGAAGGTATATTTTATTCCAGTTTGTTATTTTAAGTTTCTTTATCTGTTTAAACATTATATATCCTGAATTAATTAAATGTGATTTGTTTCTTTTCTTATTACTGTTATTACCCATAAACATTGTTACACACAGATTACGTAGTGTCCAAAAATGAGAAGAAAATGCATGCATTGAAAGAAACGGACTCATGGTAATCCTTGAAGCAATTTCCTGGAATACCGTATCCAGGAGATGTTTTCATTGATGATGGAACCAATACCATGATTCATGATGAATTAGACTACAATAGATCAGAATTGAGAGAAGAACATGATGTGCTATACGGAAATTTGACTTATGACCAGAGGGAGATTTACAAACAGATTACAAGTGCAATTGAAAGTGGTAAAGGAGGTTTGTTTTTCGTTTATGGTTACGGTGGGACTGGAAAGACATATGTCTATCGCACACTTTCAGCTGCCATTCGAATGGAAGGCGAAATTGTCTTAAATGTTGCATCAAGTGGCATTGCTTCGTTGTTGTTGGTTGGTGGAAAGACTGCACACTCAAGATTCCAAATACCAATTGACATTACTGAAGAATCAACATGTACCATCAAACCAGGAAGTGATTTGTGTGCTTTGGTTATAAGAGCAAAACTTATTATATGGGATGAGGCAGCGATGGTACATAAACATTGCTTTCAAGCACTGGACAGGACACTAAAGGATATATTACACCGTACAAATCCAGAAAGTGTAGAACAACCATTCAGAGGAAAAGTTGTTGTTCTCGGAGGTGATTTCAGGCAGATATTGCCTGTGATTCCTGAAGGTACAAGAGCTGACACTGTCAATTCTGCAATAAACTCTTCGTACTTATGGAGGCATTGTAAGGTACTAAGGTTGACTGTTAACATGAGGCTACGTGTTGATTATACAACAAATAGTCATGATGAAATACGTGAGTTTGCTGACTGGCTGCTAAAAATCGGAGAAGGAAAGGTAAATGAACCAAATGATGGTAAAGCTGAGATTGAATTCGCAGATGATGTCATTATATAGGAACCAGGAGATCCTATCGAAATTATTGTTAAGACTATATATCCAAACTTATTAAATAACCTTGAAAACCCTATCTGGTTCCAGGAAAGAGCTATTTTAGGACCAACACATGAAGTTATTGATAAGGTCAACGATTACATGACAGGTTTATTACCTGGCGAAGAACGTGAATACCTCAGTTCAGACAGTATGTGTAATTCTGAGCATGGAGGTGAATCAGATCAGGGTATATACACTCCCAAATTTCTCAACAGTGTAAAGGCTTCAGGTCTTCCCAATCACAGATTGGTACTGAAACGTAATGTTCCAATCATTCTACTCCGTAACATTGATCAAAGGTTAGGAATGTGCAATGGTACTAGACTACAGGTTACACGTATGGAACGTTACGTGATAGAGGGGAGAATTATATCAGGAAGCAACATAGGTCATGTTGTGCCTATTCCCAGGATGAAAATAATTCCATCTGACAGGAACATTCCTTTCAAAATGAAGAGGAGGCAGTTTCCCATAGCAATATGTTCTGCTATGACCATTAACAAAAGTCAAGGTCAGTCTCTTTCTACAGTTGGACTTTACCTACCACGACCAGTTTTCAGCCACGGCCAGTTATACGTGGCTCTGTCAAGGGTAACTTCTAAACAAGGATTGAAAGTGCTGATTTGTGACAGTGAAGGTACAAGATCAAATAAAACTATGAATGTCGTCTACAAGGAAGCTCTCTGTAACGTTAGATGAAATTAGTTGTTTTAAATTTCTTTTTTATAACAGTAAAATGTTACAGTTCTTTTTTTTGATCTGTGCTTGCTATCAAACCAATTAACCTGTTTTTACACTAAAACCTGCATCTCTATTCAAAGTGAAGATACTTTATTGGTACAAGAGGTTTCAAATACATCCAGTTCTTTATGTTTTCCGGAGGAGAAGAAAGAAGGCATTGTAGTACTTAACTGCAATTTCTTTTGACAGTGGAAAACCCAAAGTATAACTCGACCACGAGTTTTCTTTCAAGAAAGGGAGTTTATGCAAGAAGATTTCAGCAATATGGGTAACTTCATATTAGCTTTAAGGAAATGATTACATCTGACAGATATTTCTTATTCTAAAATCATTAACATTTTTCAAAAAAAAAACATTCTAACCACACACATGATAACAAATTATTATGCACATCATAGAAACAAATACATACAAATATTCAATTAACTGTTAAAAACAAAAAATAATATCAGTTGAATTAGAAAAACGTATGTGCTTTAACACAGTAGATGCTAATTGAATAATATCAGAAAAAAAAGTTAAACAAGTTTATAATTACCTCATCCAAAAACATATTGCCCAAATATCATCTTGCATGTTAAACTGCAGCTTTATTACTGAACATTGTTTGAGTATTTCATCGAAGATATTCTGCACACACCATTCACATGTTCAAACATAGATTTGTAATGAAATAAATGATTGTAATACATTACTGTCAATGAAAATAAATAGCATACTATTTCAAAATATTAATAATATTACCTCCGTAGAATAATCGAAGTGATTCTTTTTCCGCACAGATTGAAATGGGATTTCCGACCTAGAATCTTGCATGAATACAGTTCACAATCTTTGATTGAACACTCCTACATATGACGAACCGATTTATATCCCACCATAGAAGATGCACGGAAACCGATGTTTTTCCATCTGTAATCAAGAACATCTTTAAATGCGAACCCATCAACAGCTTTCAATCCCTTCGATGATGCTGATTATTCAAATCAATCTGATTCTTCTCTGACCGGAATGAATGTTTCGATTTCCTCGAAAACATATGAATATAGATGAACAGCTGAAGAAATGTAAACGATGGTAACAATGAACATATGGAAAGAATTTGGAAAGCCTTTACATTAATTAGATCTGATGGCCGGAATTTTCAGACTGAAAAGGAAATGTTCACTTTGCAGATCTGTTCGATATGCACAAGAATGGAATTATGCCTTTCTCAATTTTTTTCTTTTGTTTATATTTTTACAGAACACCATTTTACGGAAGTGATCCCCCGACTTTGCTATATTTATTTTATACCCACAGCATTCTATTATTGACAATTCTTCCATATGATTTTCATTTACTTCTTTTTAACCCAAATCTATATATCATCGTTATTTTTATTACTATCATTATTATTATAATTATAAATTATTAACAATATTATTTATAAGAGATCGGCCGGGCATCCGCCCGGGCCAAGCATCTAGTAATCCTATTAAGACAATACATTTGGATAATGCTGGTGAATTTACATCCCAGTCCTTATTATTGTTTGTCAATTGGGATTAAAGTTGAACATCCTGTAGCTCATGTTCACACACAAAACGGTCTGGCAGAATCGTTCATAAAGCGCATCCAGTTGATAGCGAGGCCTTTACTTATAAGAACTAAACTCCCAATATCTGCTTGGGGCATGCTGTGCTACATGCCGCAGTACTAATTCGTATCAGGCCAACAAATTATCATGAATACTCTCCTCAACAATTAGTTTTTGGTCAAGAACCAAACATTTCCCATCTTAGAATTTTTGGTTGAGTGCTATATTTTCCTATTGCTCCACCACAACGCACAAAGATGGGACCTCAAAGGAGGTTGGGAATATATGTTGGATATGAATCTGCATCAATCATAAAATTTCTTGAGCAAAAAAACTGGAGATTTATTTGCAGCTCATTTTGCTGATTGTCATTTTGATGAGTCAGTTTTTCCAACAGTAGGGGGAGAAAGTAAATAGTTGGTTAAAAATATTAGTTGGTGACAAGCCGTCGTCACACTAGTCAAATAATTAATTACCTACTTCATACAATTACTAACAGCAAAGCAGAAAGCAGAGTCGATCCCACAGAGAAGGTTACCAAGTACCGGTTAAAATTATTTCTTATTATTATTTAGATTAACAATTTATCAATTTAAACTAATCTAAACCTAAAACTAACAATTGTAATTATTTAAAGATATAAATAAGTAAAAGAAAAAAACCTAGGGCAAAGGGTTCACCAACAGACTATTCAGTTTAAGTTAATCTATAGATCTGTGACTTTCAACTCTCATTAATCTCACGACAATTCACCAATTTAAGAATTATACACTCTCGTGTCATAACCCTCTTACTTAAACTAACCCTATGACTACTCTCGTGGCTATAGGGATTAATAAAAGCACATTAAGAACTTTGGAATTACTAGTCGCGAAGGCTGTGTTCCTACTCTCGTGGCTCACTACCTAAGTTTATTATTCCTACAAACTAATACTAGCCTTCCACTCTCGCTACTTCAACTAGCACCTTAAAGCATACAAATATTGATCAGGTATTCACATGGATGAAAAACAAGAATAATAAATATTAATTAATGAAAAAGTCACAATCATAACTTAAATTAAATTAAATAGTACGGCGGCTACATCCAAAACCCTAGATTAAATATTTAACCACACATCATCTCAGAATTAAATAAATAAAATAATGAAACCCGGGAGAAGTCCAAACGTTGATATGAAGTGATGCGTCTTCCTCCTTTCTGATGATGATGGTAATATATGTGTGGTGTGTGCGCGTGGGGTTTTTTTTTTTTTGTGTGGAAGTGGTGGCTGGCTTAGAGGGTTAAGTTTGGGGTTTTGGGCTTTGGTGATTGTTTTGCGGTGAGGAGGAGAAGATAAAAGCAAGGTGGTGTTGCAGCGAGGAGAGAAGAGCAGGCAGGTGGGTTTTTTTTTTTTGCGTGGAGAAGGAGGGTGGTGCTGGTGCGTCGGAGGTGTGCAGGGCTGCTGGTTCACGCGTGGGTTTGTGGCTGTGTGAGAGAGTTGGAGTTTCGGTGAAGATGGAGCAAGATGGCTTTGTGCGCAGCAAGGAGAGGGCAAGGTGGTAGTGGTGATGGAGGCGTGGAGTTGGGGCTGATGGTGGTGGTTCGGCGAAGCTGGAGAAAAAGGTGGTTCGGCGGAGGGTTGCAGCGGCGGTCTTTGTTTCGGTCAAGTTCCGCCCACAAAAATAAAACTCTAATCCTTCTTTTATAGGTTTCCGTCAAACCCTATTTCTTCGGGAATAAGGAAACTATATTTCTTTCAAGTCAATTGGGATTAAAACTCCTCCGGATGATTTTAATTGGCCACCGAAATCAATTCGGAAACCTTCTTCGCCAAAAATCCAAATCGGCCAAATTCAAATCAAAACCCCAAATTTGCATCATTGGTCCTCTAATTTTTCAATTACTTCAATTTCTTCCTTGTTAATTTATCAAATCTTCAATTCTCCCCTTTGAGTTGCTTTAATCTCTAATTTAGCTCAAAAACTTCAACAATTCTTCAATTGAGTACAATTCCTACAAATAAAGATAAAATCATATAAATAGCATATTTGGACTCAAAATATATTGTAAAAATCACAAATTAGGGATATAATAAATAGGTAAAATATAAGCATATCAAATATCCCCAAACTTGAATTATTGCTTGTCCTCAAGCATTTTCAAAGATTAAAACAAATTAAAACAGTTAATTCTTTAATTTGGGCGGCCTCAGAGATTTAATATCATATAACACAAAGACCTCGACTACCTCTAGTATGTACTAGCTAACAAAATGCAAACCATATGCTTTTTTAGCCCCCAACGCTTGTGTGTGTGTGCGATCCGTTTTTTAGGGACATCACTTTACATTTAACATAGAAAACAAAAACTCTGCTGTAAATATGTCATTTTAATTTAACAACATACTCACGTTTCATACCAAATTTCAATGCAATGGACCGCCAAACATACTATGAAGTAGAAGGACTTATCTTACAGACAACCTATTCCCCCTCGTAACCCATTCTTCGGTCTATGCGGCTTTTCTTCAGGACTCTTTCCAACTCAGGCCACTACCCAGAGCATTTTTCCACTCCTATACATAGTGGCTCAGCAACTTAGGGCAGTCTACATATCTATTTTTTCTCACCGGGCCTGAGGACTCTCCGCTTAGATTGCCAATTCCTCACCTCTCAAGGGGCTAGCATCAACATTGAATGCTCTATCTTTTCTCCCTCATTAAAATTTACCTAACCTCAGAAGCATCCGCCAACACCCCTCCCCCAAACTTACTTAACACACAGTGCAAAGCAATAAGGTTTTTTTAAGGCTGATATTGGGTTAATGCCTTGCATTTACTTCACAACATGATGGGTTCCACATACAAATCATATAAGTATGACTGAATCAAACAACTTTCATGGCATATCTACATCAAACTTATGCAACTATGTCATATTTTACGCTTATCCCACAGTCACGACTAAGTGCATAAAAAGCAGGGTATTCAAAGCAACATATAGAAGTACATAAGTTAAGCAATACAATTCAAAATAGCTTAATTCTTACATGCTATAGATAATCAAACCATCTTCATCATAGGCCTTTTTGAATTTTTGAATTTTTCAATTTTTATGGGTTTTTTATTTATTATATTTTTTAATGATAATAAACACAAAACACACCAAACACAAAACACAAATTCCTCTCCCCCACACTTAAAGTATACATTGCCCTCAATGTATAAAACATAAAAGACAAAGCAACCAAGTGAAAAGAAAAGAAAAGACATAAACAAAAAGAATGAAAAGAAACGACACAACCTTGGAATGTGAAGCAGAGGACCGGAATTATTGAAGTTGAAGAATAAAGAGATCTGTTACTTAACCATCCAAGCATTTTCCATCACCATTTGTTCTAGAGAGTAGCTGCCACACATAAACAAAAACAAAGGTAAATTTTATCAGGTAGATGATTAAGAAAAACCACGAAAATTTAGAAATCAAAGATTTCCAAATAATCAGGAACAAAAAAACTCAACCATCACTTATTTATGAAAAATAAAATAAAATAAAGAAAAATAAAATAAAATGTTGGGTTGCCTCCCAATAAGCGCTGTTTTAAAGTCTTTAGCCGGACTCCATGGCCAATCAGTCAGAGTATCCATCTCGATACCAGAAGAAACCATGTTCAGCAGCAACAATGAATCTCTTGTAGTGGTTCTCCTTTCCATGAGAAAATATAAACTTATACTCCAACACTACAATATCCTCTTTCTCAAATTCAATCTTGTACCATTGATCCTCTTCTTGGTCTTTCATTGAACCATTTTTTTCATCATCCTCACTATCTCTTATACTAGAGACAACTTCACCACATGTGTCTACTTCAAACCCTTCTTTTGAAACTATAGGAGTGTTCTGCTCAGTGAAATCAACTTGATCTACATCCTTGTCACCAACTCTCAGAATGAGCGAATCATGCTTAACTACTATGTATATACCAGAAGAATCAGGAGAACTTGGAATATCTTGACTGTTAATCTCTTCGGTCTCTTCTAATTCTTCACATTCAAGCTCAGTTTGAGATGGTGGCTGGGGAGACTGGGCCAATGAATCATCTTCAAAAATCTTCTCATTCTTATTTAATTTAAACAAATTTCCTATAGGATCATATTCCGGCAACCCCACACTCAACCTATATTGATTGACCTCTTTGATAAGTTGTTGGCCTTTTTCACTTTGAAAATCTCGAAGAGCTGCCTCTCTAACAGTAAGTTGAGGTTGAGCAGGTGGCTGTTGATACGAAGATGCTAACTCTCTCAGAGTGGGTTGAGGAGGTGGTAACACTCTTAGAGTGGGTTGAGGACGTGGTAACTCTCTTAGAGTGGGTTGAGGAGGCGGTGGTTGATATCGATGCATTTGAGTGGTAACAATCCTCTTTAGAGAAATATGAAGCATTTTTCTTCTCCATGTCATCCAGCAATTTATCAATTCTCTCCAAACATGACAACATCCCAGGAGTCATACACTCGCTCTCAAAACCAGAATTGTACCCAGCATCAAATGAATACCCTTGATAATCACAACTATAGTAAGGATCATAAGACGAATTGTTCCAAGAATAAGGATCTTCTTGATATGTAGGATAGTCTCCATATTCAGAATTATAACCATAATACGGAGGATTTCCATATCCATAATTAAAATTCTCCATAATAGCTCAAAAATCCTACAAAGATATTGACACAAGAAAGAAAAGAGAAATAAATTAAAAGTAAAAATAAAAATTACAAATAAAGAAAAATATATACAAATCTAAATTAATCAAAGAAATAATCTAGTTTTGATATTGATAATTGCCTTCCCCGGCAACGGCGCCAAATTTGACAAGCCGTCGTCACACTAGTCAAATAATTAATTACCTACTTCATACAATTACTAACAGCAAAGCAGAAAGCAGAGTCGATCCCACAGAGAAGGTTACCAAGTACCGGTTAAAATTATTTCTTATTATTATTTAGATTAACAATTTATCAATTTAAACTAATCTAAACCTAAAACTAACAATTGTAATTATTTAAAGATATAAATAAGTAAAAGAAAAAAAACCTAGGGCAAAGGGTTCACCAACAGACTATTCAGTTTAAGTTAATCTATAGATCTGTGACTTTCAACTCTCATTAATCTCACGACAATTCACCAATTTAAGAATTATACACTCTCGTGTCATAACCCTCTTACTTAAACTAACCCTATGACTACTCTCGTGGCTATAGGGATTAATAAAAGCACATTAAGAACTTTGGAATTACTAGTCGCGAAGGCTGTGTTCCTACTCTCGTGGCTCACTACCTAAGTTTATTATTCCTACAAACTAATACTAGCCTTCCACTCTCGCTACTTCAACTAGCACCTTAAAGCATACAAATATTGATCAGGTATTCACATGGATGAAAAACAAGAATAATAAATATTAATTAATGAAAAAGTCACAATCATAACTTAAATTAAATTAAATAGTACGGCGGCTACATCCAAAACCCTAGATTAAATATTTAACCACACATCATCTCAGAATTAAATAAATAAAATAATGAAACCCGGGAGAAGTCCAAACGTTGATATGAAGTGATGCGTCTTCCTCCTTTCTGATGATGATGGTAATATATGTGTGGTGTGTGCGCGTGGGGTTTTTTTTTTTTTGTGTGGAAGTGGTGGCTGGCTTAGAGGGTTAAGTTTGGGGTTTTGGGCTTTGGTGATTGTTTTGCGGTGAGGAGGAGAAGATAAAAGCAAGGTGGTGTTGCAGCGAGGAGAGAAGAGCAGGCAGGTGGGTTTTTTTTTTTTGCGTGGAGAAGGAGGGTGGTGCTGGTGCGTCGGAGGTGTGCAGGGCTGCTGGTTCACGCGTGGGTTTGTGGCTGTGTGAGAGAGTTGGAGTTTCGGTGAAGATGGAGCAAGATGGCTTTGTGCGCAGCAAGGAGAGGGCAAGGTGGTAGTGGTGATGGAGGCGTGGAGTTGGGGCTGATGGTGGTGGTTCGGCGAAGCTGGAGAAAAAGGTGGTTCGGCGGAGGGTTGCAGCGGCGGTCTTTGTTTCGGTCAAGTTCCGCCCACAAAAATAAAACTCTAATCCTTCTTTTATAGGTTTCCGTCAAACCCTATTTCTTCGGGAATAAGGAAACTATATTTCTTTCAAGTCAATTGGGATTAAAACTCCTCCGGATGATTTTAATTGGCCACCGAAATCAATTCGGAAACCTTCTTCGCCAAAAATCCAAATCGGCCAAATTCAAATCAAAACCCCAAATTTGCATCATTGGTCCTCTAATTTTTCAATTACTTCAATTTCTTCCTTGTTAATTTATCAAATCTTCAATTCTCCCCTTTGAGTTGCTTTAATCTCTAATTTAGCTCAAAAACTTCAACAATTCTTCAATTGAGTACAATTCCTACAAATAAAGATAAAATCATATAAATAGCATATTTGGACTCAAAATATATTGTAAAAATCACAAATTAGGGATATAATAAATAGGTAAAATATAAGCATATCAGTTGGAATGAATTGTCATTATCTTATCTTGATCCTCGTACAAGGTAATGTGAACTAGAAGTTCAAAAGATAATTCATTTGCAACAATTAGCAAATCAATTGCCAAATACTTCTACTGACTTGAAACGTGTGACTAAATCACATATACCAGCTGTTAATGCTCTTTCCCGAATTGATGTTCCTGAAGGACCTTCTACCACAAATCATGAATTACGGGCACAACAAAAACGTGGTAGACCAATCGGTTCTAAAGATAAAAATCCTCGTAAACGAAAAAGAGCAAACACTCAAGATGGAGAATTTGAGGTTGTTAAGCTTCCTGAAGAAACTTTGGCAATAAAAGATCCCGACGTAACAGAAAATCAACTTCCTGAAGAAGTTCATGTACCTGAAAGTTTTGAGATCTCAATTAATTATATTATGACGGGACAAAAGTGGAACCGATGTACAATAGAAGTCAACGATAAATTTGCCTATGCTGCAGCAGTTAACATTATAAATGAAAATGAGGATCAAGAACCACGGTTTGTAGATGAGTGCAGATGAAGAAATGATTGGCCAAAATGGAAAGATGCTACTCAAATAAAATTAAATTCATTGGCAAAAGATAAAGTCTTTGGACCAATAATGCGCACATCTGAAGATGTGCAACCGGTAGGATTCAAATGGGTATTTGTGCGAAAAGGAAATGAGAAAAATGAAATCGAGCGTTATAAAGCATGTCTCGTCGCACAAGGTTTTTCCTAGCGACTGGGTATTAATTATGAGGAAACATATTCTCCGGTGGTGAATGCAACAACGTTTCGCTATTTGTTAAGTCTGGCAACAAATGAAAGATTAGAAATGCGTCTCATGGATGTTGTGGCTTCCTATCTATATGGGTAACTTGATAACAAAATTTACATGAAAATCCCTAAAGGTTTTCAGATCCCTAAAGGATTTGGTTCTCGAGAGCTTTATTCAATTAAATTGTGTAAACCATTGTATGGCTTAAAACAAGCCGTGTGAATGTAGTATAACCGCCTTGGTGAATATCTAATAAAGGAAGGTTATTTAACTGATCCAATATGCCCATGTATTTTTATCAAAAGATGTGGATCTGAGTTTGTAATCATTACAGTTTATGTTGATGATTTAAATATGATTAGGACTCCTGAGGTGCCTAAGCTGCAAATTACTTGAAGAAAGAATTTGAAATGAAAGACCTTGGAAAGACAAAGTTTTGTTTTGGTTTACAAATTGAGCACACCGGAAGTGGCATCTTTTTACATCAGTTTGCTTATACTACTAAAGTGCTTAAACGTTTTTACATGGAGAAAGCACATCGTTCGAGTACACCTATGATTGTAAGGACACTTGATAAGGATAAAGACCCTTTTAGGCCTTGTGAGGATGGTGAAGAGTTACTTGGTCCAGAAGTACCTTATCTTAGTGCTATTGGGGAGGATGGTGAAGAGTTACTAGGTCCAGAAGTACCTTATCTTAGTGCTATTGGGGCATTAACGTATCTTACTAGTCATACACTAAGCTGACATATCTTTTGCTGTGAATTTATTAGCTAGGTATAGTTACTCACCTACAAGAAGGCATTGGAATGGTGTTAAACATATATTTCGCTACCTTCAAAGTACGATAGATATGGGTCTTTATTATTCAAGAACATCTAAGCTTGATTTAGTAGGTTATGCAGTTGCTGGGTATTTATCCGATCCTCATAATGGTCGATCCCAAACTGGTTATGTTTTTACATGTGGGGGAACAGCTATTTCATGGCGGTCTATGAAACAGACTTTAGCTGCAACTCGACTAATCATTCTGAACTTATGATAATTTATGAAGCAAGTCTAGAATGTGTTTGGTTGAGATCTATTATTTCTCATATTCGAGGGTCGTGTGGATTACATTTGGAGAAAAAAGTCCCTACTACTTTGTTTGAAGATAATACTGTCTGCATTGACCAATTGAAGGAAGGATACATCAAAGGTGATAGAACAAAGCATATTTCACCCAAATTTTTCTTTACCCATGATTTTCAGAAGAATGGCGAAATTAATGTTCAATAGATTCGTTCAAGTGACAATTTAGTTGACTTATTCGCGAAGTCATTACCAACATTGACTTTTGAGAAGTTAGTTCACAAGATTGGAATGCGGCGGTTGAAAGACGTCAAGTGATGTAATCAACAGGGAAAGTTTCTCCTCACGCTGTACTCTTTTTCCCTTGATCGAGGTTTTGTCCCAATGGGTTTTCCTAACAAGGTTTTAACGAGGCAACGTCAGATTTGGAAATGTACTCTTTTTCCTTTATTAGATTTTTATCCCACTGAATTTTTTCTAGTAAAAGTTTTAACGAGGTATTATTCCAGAAAATGGTCATCCAAGGGTGAGTGTTATAATTATCTGATAATGTGGATGTCCACAAGATAGTAAAGTTGTATAAGAATTCCTTGAAGAGAGATAATATTTATTAGATCACCAGTTACATATTATCTCTATTTGCTCTTATCTCTATATCTGCTATGCCTATAAAAGGAGAGCAGTATCTGAAGAAATAATACATAGATCATTCTCTCTTTCTCCCTCTCTATTGTTCTCTCTCCCTACTTATTCTTTCTCTCGGCCTTGTAACTTTATTCTTCACTTTATATTTATAACAAGATATACATTTTTGGCAAATGGATGTTACTAAGTTGCCTGGTTTGATAATCGAGAGAAGAAAAAAATTGTTAATGAAGATACAAATTTATAACCAACTGAAAATTACTTAAATGTGTATCGTCACTATACTTTATATGTATGAATTATAAAGGTAAAACGTATGAACATCTATGTCAAAAACTATGAATTGAATAACATTTTTTAAATTAAGAATGTAAATAACAACTAAAGTTTATGTGTACGAATTCTAAAGATTTATTGTATGAACAAATGCTTAAAAATACAAATGCTATAAGCTTTTGCATAAATTAAACTACCAAATTGTGTATGACCAATAACTATTATATGTATGGATTTTAGATCAGAAACGTACAAGCCTTTACATAAAAATTTAATATGATCATGACATAAAAGTTCCAAAAAAAAAAATTAAAAGTTTATATGCACAAAAAGAAATACTAAAAATTTGAAGATTAATATCCTAACCTTGTCATTTGAAGCAAGAAAACAATGTATGACCAAAATGAGCTGTCTCTATGACTTATCCCATGTTAAAATATGAGTAAAAACTCTTAGTTATAATTATTTACTAATTATAGATTTATCAGATTATGAACAATAAATAAATACTAGATGCTTGTCCCGGGCAAATGTTCGGGGCGTCCTCCCACCTAATAAATTAATATGTAAATAATCAAAACTAATTAGGAATGAATTTAGTTTTTGATGAAGATAATTGATTGATCGAAAATTAATTTTTTAGAAAGTCCTAAGTAAGTGGAGAAGGAAAGTTTCATTCATTGTCAAATTCAAAATTTGAATGAACATGGCCATCTGATCTCTTCGTTAATATTGTAAATATATTTTTTGTTTTTAAAAGGAGGTGACACGTGGCAGAATGGTTTACGCAATATGGTGCATTTGGAGCCAAAACTTTTTAATAAGAAATTGCCACATCAGCATCCTGTTTTCTGCTTTAATAGGGTAAAAGGGATATGAACAATGAGTTATTAATGAAAACGATAAAAAACAAGTTTAGAATTAAAGAACATAAAACGAAACAAGTTAATTACATCTCAAATGGGTAGAAGAAAAAGAATAAGAAGAAGAAGAAGAAAGAATCCAACCTTTTCTTCCCATCATTAATTAATTCCGGTACATTTAAACAACAGCGCTAAAATAACTTGGACACCCTAATAGAATTTGAGTTTAAGAAGAAAAAGGTTGTGAGTTATGGATGAGCTTAATCCTATGAAAAACTGATCTAAATTATAGATGAAAATTAAAATATAAAATTCCTATTTTTCCCCCTTATAACTAAGTTCCTGATTTTCCTCCATCCCTATTTCCCTGTAGCGCGTTAGAGACTATGGTCTACATTGCAATATTACAATAAAGACCATGGTCTACTTTATAAGAAATGCACAAATGTAACAACAAAATGCCACAAATATATTTTCTTTTCTGCCAATAATAAATACGTTAAAATGCTATCAAGCGACGACTCATCTTTTATCCCAAAAAAAAAAGAGGACTCATCGACCATTCTTTTCTTCCATTGCCTCAAGAGCATCCACTTCCTCATTTGACAAAAGATCAACAATGGGTTCAAACACATCCCAATCTTTCCTTTTCCTAATGACACTGGACTTGTTACCAAATGACTTCACCAGGTCCACAGCAACAGCACCAGTCTTACTAGCTGGTAAATATTCAAAACCTTTGCGTCCCTTTTTAATCATTCTACTCTCTTTTGCTGAAGCAACACTTTGGACTGCAATCTCATATAGTTGTTCCCTAATCGCAAATGCAACTGCAGGTCCAACTTCTGGATCCTCGATTCCCATATCTTTGCAAAAAGTTCTTGCAAACTCTTCTGGGTCACTCTCAAAGTTGTTCAGGTCCCACAAAAACTGGTCCTTTATAAGTGTGTTGTTCACTCGGAGATCCAGCTTGATGGGGACTACTCGCTCACCAGTGTACATATCTTGACCTTCATAAGAACGAAACTCTGCCAACTGTGACTGCAAGGATTGAGTAATTTGATTGTGAAAACTCTGAGGAAGTTTTAAGTCTTTTATGGTCCTTTTAGCAAAAACAGCCACTTCTGTATCAGGATCAGAAGGGTTCCACACGAAAGCATCTCTATATCTCTGGCCCTCACTTACAATGTCCAACCGAATAGGAAGAAGATTATCTGCAGTAGGAATTCTGAACTTGACAGGATTCTTCCCTGAACCCCATGCCGAGTGTGCTTTCATTGTGCTTCGTCTTTTGCACAAAACCAATTCAATCTAACAAAACATTCACCAGAAACTAACACAAATTAAAAAAACACACAAATGTAAACACTTTCCAAACCAAAAATGCAAACTAATTCAATAGCATTCACTCGGGACTAAAAAGCAAAATAATACCAATTCATTCAATATAAACGTGACACTTCAAGAAGCAAACCTAAAAAATTCAATAACATCCATTCGGGAAACTAACCTAACAAACAAACCTAATACCAATTCAATATAACCGAGACAATTCAAAAAACAAACCTAAAAAATTCAATAGCATTTTTTCGGGAAACAAAACCTAGCAAACCTAAAAAAAAGGAACAGTACAAAAAATTCTAAATTCCATTTTCACCAATTAATAATCAAACTAATCGAACCAATTGATAAAACATAAAAAATACTACACAAAAAAATACTACACAACATTCGGATTTCGCAAATTTTATTTGAAAAAAAGTTTAAAATTACCGGAAATTGGCCGGATTGCACGTCGAAGTCGCCCGAGTCGCCCAAGGAGGTCGCCGTGCCGGAGTGGAGGTCACTGGAACCGTCGAGAGATGTGGTGGTTCGCTGGGGTTTGGAGGGCTTAGGGAGAACCGCCGGTAGTGAATCCGGAGAAAGAAGAAATGAAATGGGAAGGAAGTGAAGTAAACCGATTACAGAGTCCCGACTGATTCGGATCAATGTTATTGTCAGCCACCGGAGGATTAAAGGCTAAAACAAGAAGGAATCGACAAAATTGAAAGATGGAATTGGGTAAATTAGGGTTCTATCGCAGAGAGGCTTTGGGGATCTACTATTTTGATAGAAACCAATTTAAACCTTTATTAATCCATAATGTCTTTTCAGCCCCTGGGGCGAATACATATATATATATACTTTACGAAACTGCAAATAAGTCGCTCTACTTTGAATCAGGAGCAATTAAGTCCCTATTCGTGACAACCCCTTGAAATCAGTCTTGCCCCCACGACACATGATAAGAAGCTACTCACTACAGAGTATTTAGCACCATGGCCATTTCGTCTACAGCCGAAAGCAAATAGCTACCAAAAACAATAACAACACTAAGAAGATAAGAAAAACTAAAACTCACAAAACAACAATCTAGCATAGATATTGAGCTAAATTTTATGTCACTTGATCGCTTTATTAGAACATAACTTGAACGCTGCCACTCTTTAACTTCACCCAGCCTCATGATCAAGGGCCAGAGCGCAATTTGTACTATTATGTTTAGTAAATTAGAAAAAAGAAGAAAAAGGAGGGTTGAAAGAAAAAACATATTATGTTGGCAAACTGTTTCAGCAAG
The DNA here is from genome assembly GCA_949775105.1 of Oldenlandia corymbosa var. corymbosa. Classification (NCBI taxonomy): domain Eukaryota; kingdom Viridiplantae; phylum Streptophyta; class Magnoliopsida; order Gentianales; family Rubiaceae; genus Oldenlandia; species Oldenlandia corymbosa. Next base: position 12,632,913 of record OX459124.1, read on the forward strand.
CTTTTTCTTTTTCCTCAAAATGATGATTTCTTTTTCCCCCTATCGCCAAAATACAAACCTCTACTTCCCCTAAATTTATACCGGAGCTTGAAAGACACCTCAGTGGAAGATTTGTTCCTGAATTCGTTCGAGATTCGAATTGGAACTTTTTCAATTCTATTCCTGATAAAATGGCGAGGAAAGAATCCTACTTCTCTGCGTCATATTCTTCAAGTAAAAATGCTGCATTGCTTGTTTGCCAGTGAATTATGTTGAAGGAATTTCTGCATTTCTATTCTGCCGTTAGTAGATAATTATTCAACTTAGTGGGTTTAAGTTAAGATGAAACGGGATTCATTTTTTTTCCTTTTATCTGTGAGATCATTTACTTGAACATGATTTAGGTAGAGGAATAAAATTTTGGGCTTTTATCTCTGTGATTTTCGTTTTTTTTTTCTCGTTATTTGGCCGCTGATTTAGTGAAATTAAAAGAGGTCATATGGGGCTAGGAATCGGTTCTTCCTGATTTATTAACCCTTTATTTACTGCTACAACTGGAAGGTAACCTGGTCTAGCTATGTTGTTTAAGAACTTTGATTTTATCGATATATCTGTTGCCCAATTTATGGAATTCGGAACACGATTCAAGCATTTTCACACAAGTTACTTGTGGACTAATGCACTTTCCCGTTTGCCGGTTCTATGATGTAGGTGAACACATTAAGATTATATCTGACTTGCATAAGGAATACTCTTGAAGCTGCAATGTGTCTCCAGGTATTTATAATTCTTCCTTTTGAAATATTGGTTTGAAGGCATTTTTTGTTTCCAATATTCTGGAGTACATATACTGAATCAAATCCATCAAAAGCGGAACACTATCAGCATATTTAGTTGATTGTGCCAAAGTTTTTCCTTAGTTCTTTTACCTTCTCTTTCTGTGTATTGTTGGTTGGCACCTTTCCTAGTACTATCTTGTTTCCCTGTTTTCCGTATTGCCATGTTTTTCACATTCAGCCTAGTCTCGTTTCTCCTTGTGATAAGCCTATAAATTGTACTTTCTTTCTTCAAAGGCGTGGACGGTTAAAAGCTATACAAGGACTTCTGCAACCAATGTTGTCATATGTATCTCCGGTTCTGATATTTAGCAAAATGCTGAGATTGACAAGTCTTTTCCACGATTTGTTGGTGATGACTTCCTTATTTACACCTTTTCCTTTCTTAATTCTGGTGGCAGAATTTCCCTTGTCAAGAAGTTGAAAGACACAACAAGCCTGAAGTTGAACTAAAGTGAGTTGTAGCTTATTGTTGTCATATTTAGCTCCATTTACTTGTTCTTGCTCATATAATTAGCTTCATTACTTGTTGTTGCTCATATAATTAGCTTCATGCTCTTGTTCAGAATTATGTAATGTAGCCCTCAAGGCAGAAATTAAAAGATTCAAGTTGTGATGCCGCCGTTAGGTTTGTCTGTCACTTTCAGCCTCATTATGAGTAGGTTGTTTCTTCCAAGGCCAGTACTTGCCTTACTTTCATAATTCCAGACAATGTTATTAGTGTATTTCCGTCACAAAATGAAGATGATGCTGCTGGCAAGCACGAGACGAAATAGGAATTGGCTTTCATTTTCCTGTTTGCGTCTTTAGACAGAGTGTCCATATTCTTCTGTATGCAATATTTGATAGCAGGGCGCTGTGTGAGTGTGCTTTTTCTGATTGAGCACGGTGAACTTGCCTATCAACACTGACGATGATGGCTTGTTTTGGTTTCGAAATGATAAGCAAACCCTTGGTGCTCATATTGTTGATATTTGGAGATTTTATCTGATGATGAAGCCAAACAGAGTCTTTTCGTGCTGTTTTCTTAGCATTTTCACCATTTGGGATTTTTATTTCTGCATTTTATGGTTTTACTCTGATGAGATTCATTACCTACTATGTCCAGTAATCCTTATTCATTTTCATTGTTGCGTTCATTTTCAGGACTAGCCCAGAGCTTTTGCTTAATTCTGTAAGAACCATTTCCCTGGCATTTTTCTTGTGGACGTTATGTTTCTCATGCCAATTTTGTGCGTTAAATTTTTAATGCATAAACATCCCAGTTCCTGTGCGTGGACTTTTTATCGCTTTGCTCCTTTTCTATTCATAATTCTGAGTTGGAAATCTCAATAGATGCGCGTTAGATTTCAAAATGAGAAGTGTTTCTGTTGGGTTCTTTGTCTACCATATTCAATTTTGATTGAACATTTATAAATGTATTAAACTTTTGTGTTTGCGATAGTGGAGTATGAGCAAAATATTCATGCATTCTGTATTAAATTTAAAAGAAAAATGACCCATAAGATGCTACTTGGAGTTATTTTGGGGGGCTTCTTCCTGGACAGCAATTTCTCTGTGTGTGTGTGTTTATGTGTGTTTTGGTTTTCCTTTTTCCGTTAAGTTTAGTTTTTCTAGATTGAAGTTGTAGTACATTGAAGGAAAGTTCGAATCGGTACTAGAATTCTGCAGAAAATGAAAAGGATCAGTGGAGTATATTTGTGCTTTTCAAGAAATGGCTCTTGGAATCCAATAAGCATGAAGGTAGAACGTTTTCACCAGTGAATGTTCTTGGAGTATAACCGAAATAAAGTTAGTCTTTATTTTGTCAATGGGAAACCCCCTTGCTTGTGGCGTGGTGCTTCTGATTCCTTGGCGCACATGCATGTTCTAGTTTTTTACAGTATGTAACTGATGACATAGACTTTGGGTGTATATACCAACACCTACTTTGCATAGAATCGATGAGCAGATGTTATGATTTGACATATCATCTTTTTAAATAGCAAGAACTTGATGTATCTTGAAACTCTATGATTCAAATGGGCATTTACTTACCCATTTGGCAGTGCCTTTTGTTAGGTTGTGATATGTAGAAATGAGGCAGAAAAGTGCTTGATAGAAACATCAATAAATTCCCTACGCATAAGCCTTAAGGTAACTATATCTATTTTAGATGGATAAATCTTATTTATGTATCAATTCCTTGTGTGTAATATTTATGTTTGCTTTGAGATTTACTAAAAGGTCTGATTGTAATTGAATTGGTAGGTTGATAATTATTTGTCAAAACAAATAATTTGTTATACTTCCTCTTTTCCTTTTTCTTGAGAATAACAAAACTTTTTTGGAAGGAAATTCTTATGCTTTTTTTTCCTCCTCTTTTCAGGTGAAGCAGACAGATGAACTTGAAAACATTTTAACAAAAAAGTTCCTTCGATTTTTGTCAATGAGAGCGGAGGCTTTTCAGGTATTGAGGAGGAAGCCTGTGCAGGTATGTTTGGCTTAATTTTGATCAGCTCATAGTGACTTCAAAATGTTTCCCATAACTTTTTTTTTGATTTTCAATTGTTTAAGTTTTATCATACTTGTAAAAGACACTCAATATGGAAATGGCTGTATGTACGACTTTAACTTGAATAAAGCACAACTTTTATGAACAAGAAAACTCTTCATATGGATATGGTTTTGTTTTTTGAATGGCAACGTTGGAGATGTTCATTACTCTTCAATCTTCGATAGATTAGATGTTAAAAGTTGATGTTTACTCTGTTATACCGACAGTTTTGAAAAGACTATTGATCTGGGGTTTTAACTAAATCAACTCTTCGCAATAACCCCAGATCAGTAGTGAACGACCAACACCACTTTAGATAGACACGTAGTTTTCTTTTAGATTTCCTTTGAGCCACTTTTATTATTTAGCATAACTAATTATCACTGCGAGGAGATGCAGAAACACAAGCTCATAGATTTTATTGTTCAGTTCATGGAGGTAAGATTTCTTTTAGTCTAAACATTGTTGTCCCCAGTTTGCAGAAACACATGACTTTGATCCAAAAGAACCTTCTTTGTCCTAGTTTATAAACAATGATAATCTTGTTTTTTGTAATTTGCATTCTTCTAAAGGCTACACATCTTTTTTGCTTCTTCTATTTGGCAAATGATCTCCCGTTCTGTGTTCTGGAAAGTAATTGAAGACTCCTCATTTTATGAAAAAAACACATCATTATTTCTCTAAAACTGCATGTTTTGGTTCCAAAAGATTTTGTGTTTCTTGAGAGTACCGATGCATCTTAGCTTTAGAAATTAACATGCAGTATGTACATAACTGGATAAAAACTAATTTGGAGAAAAATTTCTACGATTTGGTTCAATACAAGAGGAGGATTTTTGTTGTTTAAGGCTCCCCAGCATCATTTCTTATTGTCACTATGGTACTTTCTACCGTAACGGCAGGACATTGATAAAGAGATCAGTGAACTGAAATTGTCTGTGAACACAAGAGGGAGGCGTGTTGCGACAGAGTTTCTCAAGCAATTCATCTGAATGACATCTACTGAAAATCAATCGAGGAATAGTCATATTCCTTGATATCTGCTGTGTAGGTTAAGATCAAAAGCAAATTTGTACTCAAGGAATGATGGTTTCATAAAAGATTTTGGTTTGATTTTTAGAAGGAAAGTATTGGCTTGGCGAATTATCTGGTACACCCGGGGGCACCGTGTACCCCCCTGCGCGTGTACGTTACTCTCTTAGAATAGCGTGAGTTTGCTAGATAATTCATCTTTCTTTTTCTTTTCTTAGAATAGCGTGATGAGTTATCTCGTTGAGGATTCCGACTTGATGAATGCGGAATGTAGTGGTGGGAAATCCATCGGACAATCTTACTGTGCTAATATTGACACTGTGGATAATCAGTGTGCAGACTATGGATAACTAGTTAAATATAGCTGGATAACCAGTGTGCACATTATGGATAACCAGCTACACACTATGGACAACCAGTGTTTACCATGTGGATAACCAGTGTTGCACTATGGATAATTAGTTATACAACTGTATTGACAATATGGATAATTAGTTATACACAATTGAACGTATCTTATTTCCATCATTTGGCAAACTGCCCCTCATTCATTTTTGTTCTCCATCATTTGGCAAAATGCCACTCATTTAATTAAATACTATTTATGAAATTTGCCGTGTTCGGTAGGGGGGCGGCGCAACCAGGTCGTTTAGTTTATCACGGGGGGATTTATACAAGTAATTTGTGTCTCCTCTTAACGCAATAACACACTCTCCTTACACACACACGAAAAAAAGATTACTTTAGCTACATTGGCGTGTTCGGCGGGGCGGCGCAGCCAGAGCAGGTTGGTGACCTGCGATTCCGGTAGCCGCAAGAGTCGTTTAGTTTATCATGGGGGGCGAAGCCCTCCAATTAACATGTCGTTTGCTTCTTTACCTCTGGATAACCAGTTTACAACTTGTGGATAACCAGTTTACACTTTCTGGATAACCAGTTTACAACTTGTGGATAAGCAGTTTAAACCTTTTGGATAACCAGTTTACGCCTTGTGGATAACTAGTTTACACCTTTTGGATAACTAGTTTACCCCTTTTGGATAACTAGTTTACCCCTTCTGGATAACCAGTTTACAACTTGTGGATAAATTTTGAATAACCAGCAATTGTGTGTGTTTGTGCGTAAAGATGAAAACAGTAAAATGGATTAAAACAATTTTGTTTGTGCATTTAATGTAACGGTGAAAAATATTGAGCGCATATAGTGCGTATGTTTGGTGGGATATACGGTATACCCAGGTGTACTGGATACGGTCTCATTGACTTGATAAATTTTCTTTTAGCATTTATTCTTTTGTTATTACACAGAGATAGTAGCCAGGTTCACTCAGGCCTGAGCTAGTAAAATCAGAAGCTGAAAAAGTAATAGCAAGATGTAACTCACAGTTGTCTGCTCTTAAAACAAAACCGCGACATGAAGGAACCACCACTGCCTAAGGCAAACTGAAAAGCCCATTTCGATCTTGAATTCGATTCATATGGATGGAAAAAACAATACTTTCAGAAAAAAGAACATATTTTGTTGAATTAAAATCGTAATATAACATAGATTATTTTTGTAAGACACCACGAGTTATCATGAAGAGTTATTATTGCTTCCCCTTGAAATCCGAGTGATATGGTCAGACTTGAATCAAGTGAGTATAATAAATCAAAGTGTAGTAAGCTCATAGAAGGGACAGATTTTTACATAACAGTATTCCAAATTTTGAATGATGATAAAGAATTCATTCAATCTACTGATTTGCTCAATTTGCGCCTCCTCTTGGCTTCCTTCCGCAACCGCTCCATCCGTTCTTCTTCTGCAATCTTGCGAAGCTCTTCTTCATCTTCTTCCGACCTAATTTGGCACTTTTTCTTTCTTCCTTCTCAATATCATGGAAGCTGGCCTCCATGTTCCGATCATCCCCTCTATCTGTATACGTCCGAGGGTCGTATCCAGTCATCTCCCTCATCATCCTTAGCGCATTTGCGTTCTCATCCTCTTCCTCGTCATCATAATGCCTCGTCGGTCTTTTCATCGGACGGCGTGCTTCCGGTGATGGTGGCCGGCGGCTTACTTCCTTGGGTACCACGGCCGCCACCTTTGGTTTGTTTTCTCTAATGAGACGATTAACATCGTCGTCTTTCCTTGCTGATGAAGATTGCTTCAAACTCACTGGAACTGGTGCGATGACCTTCTTTTGTGATGCAACTACCGGAACCCTAGTCGTCACCTGTGGACCGATCCGAACATGCAAGGGAGAGACTACTTTTGGAGCCGCCGGAGCATCATCATCGGAGAATAAAAAGGAGTAATCCCGGCAGCCGGCTGTATTTTATACTCTCTAGCTTGTCGTCAACATCCAGATCCTTAACTCTTCCGTCGTCTTTCCCTACTCTGGATTGCTGGATCCTTCTGAGAAATGATCCTGGACGAACTGAGTAGCGATCGCTACTCTTTTGAATCACTCCTTGAGAAACAATAAGTCGCTCTGAAGTTCCAAAAAACGAGCCATTATACATCGAAGAATACTCCTTCTCCATCTTCTTTATTAGTACGAGTACTTTCAATCTCTGGTTCATATCTCAAAACTCAGAGAAAAAGTGTGAGATTATGGATTTCTAACAAGAACAAAGAAATAAAGACTTCAGTGGAGGAGATATTGATTAGGGCTCTGATGGCGATACTAGTTTATAAGGTATGAAAATTGGCCTCCAAACCAAATTTGGATTTGGAAAGTAAGTCGGTCGTTCATTCCTACCACTCGAACTAGGTGTTAAACCCGTCCGATGGACGGAGAAGGCATACACATGTAGACATTTTTATATAAATTTTGTATTTTTATAAAATATGTAATGATTTCAGTTTTAAATATGATTACCTCTGGGTTTACAGGAATTTGTTTTTTTTAAATGACATTTTTAAATTCACTGGTGACAAGGTTTATGCAGATCTCTCTAAAATTTGTTAGGATTTGGTACTCTCTCCAATCAATCTTTGTGTTCGGATTTGGTTCATGAAAATAAAGGTTCGGTTTTTATTATTTTATTTTTTAAAAAAATTATTCTAGTTGCTTTTTTTTGTTTTATTATTTTGTTTTGTGCATTTTTAAATCTAAGAAATTAAGAAAATACCACATAAGATTAAATCATATGTAGCATGTGCTCCATGCCTTTAGTTTTCTCTCTCTGATTTTTGCCTTAGTATAGTATATAGATATAGATGCTTAAACGGGAAAAAAATCGATTTCCTAGATTTTAATTTTTATTATCCCTTTACTCTTTTTTTATAAACTTATTGAAACAACGAAAAAAAAAAGGTATACTGATGCACAAAATGTGAACATTGATAATTTACCTATGACTATACCACCAAATAAACACCTATATAATGCTTAATTAAATAGAAGAAGGAAAATAATAACTCTCTACATAAAATACAGGCTAAAAACATTAAAGAATAAAGAAACTAAATCTAACTTTAACTTGGATTTTTCTCCTCAATTATAGCGATCCGCCAATCATCATAAGATTCAATCCTGATACAATTAAAACTAATTTTATGCATGTCCGTTGCACTGAATCCCAGATATTGTTGCTTTAAAGGTCGAATTTATCATCTATTCAATAACCCACTTTTGCATTAGAATCTGATTGCATTTTATTAAGTAAACAAGGTTAAAATCGTAAAAAAATTATTGGACTTACTGTCATGAAAAAAAAAAAGAAAAAAGATTGTTCTAATACACGATCACATTCGTTGTAGTGCTTTCTTGTATATCTTATTTTTTATTTGATTATTGAATTTTCCTTCTTTGTTGTATATGAGTATTTTAAGACTTTTTTTTTAATTTAAACCTTTTAAATCACTTCATAAGGTTGTTCGTGTCGCACATATTTCAAATATTTTTGTTAGAAAGTTCAAATGTTACACATAGTAAATTAGTTCAGTAGTAAAATCACTCTTGTATTATTAAAAAATGTCTTATATTTAATTTCCCACTCTAGTATGGAGTGTTGGTCGTGAATATCTCTAGTGGTTTGTTAATTATTAATATATAACACATATACGCATCGCTAATTTTCGCGATCTTGAAACTTAAAATTTACCAAGAATGGTTTACCTTCCATTTAGTTTGCATACTCCGCAGGTGTGGGTTTATCTGTTGCTGGTAAGACTCATAGTATTACCACAAACATAAAAACAAAAAAAGTTCGAATACTACTATTTCCCTGTAAAGGGATGTATAATGATTTGTAAAGCACAAATCAATCTAATTTACAATAGTTTTTGAGTGGCTTCTTGTGACTTTATTCATATTCTAAAGTTGACATTGTTAGGTGTGACTATATCAAATTTATTTACGAACAAAATTATTAAGGATAATTTAAAGAATAAATGATTTGAAGATAAGTATTAGTTCTATTATTTTCATGATCAATAATTGACTTAATGCACAATACTTCACAATAGTATTTTATTCTATAGACATAATGAAAAATCGCAATAAAATTTTTTGACACAATTCAAACAAATAACAATAGGAATAAAATGTGTAATTATGTGATATGAAGTGCTTCCTTGTGAACAACATTATTTTAAAAAACAATAAAATTCTCCTTTTTATACATATACAGAGAAAAGGAGACAATTTTATTTCAAGGCATTATAAGAATAAACAAAAACGGATTGGCTTATATTTGGTCATTATTAATATGATTTAATCACTTATCATAATTTTCCAACGATCAATAATTTTCCAACGATCAAGTTGCTTTTCAATCCTTTTCCTCTTCAGTACTAATTCTGCGTCCTCTTCAGTACTAATTCTGCGTCCTTTTGACAGCAATGGAAATGGAGTTAATGGTTTTTTTATTTTGATTGCCACTATTGTTGCGTTTCAATGAAAAATAAAAGGAAAAGGATTAAGTTTTCCAAGTTACGAGACAACACCAATGTAGTAACGGTAATACCATGTTAACATTTCTTCAATATTGATCTTTATATCTAAATTTCTTTAATCAGAAAAAATTTCAAAAGACCAGCTAAAACACCTCAACATTCATTTCATTAAATTATTATTGTCCAAAATTTATTTTCTTCTTATAATTTATTTAAAACTTCAAATTTAATTCACATAATTATGAATAAGAAACGAATCAATCATCAAATAATAACCATTTAAAACAAGTCAAAAAGTAATGAAAGATTTCTTTAATGAAAGGACAATTCCTTTCAGAAATGAGATTCGTTTTCTCTGATTCTGTTTCTAGACAAAAGAACATAGCCTCATGGTTGCTTAGAATGATATCTTATTAAATTCACATAGCCTCATGGTTGCTTAGAATGATATCTTATTAAATTCACAAATTCTAGTCATTTTTACCCACTGCTTCAGTAGCAGTAGGAGCAGTTGTGCAGATTTCATCACCAATAGTTCTATTCATGAGTTTCCCATGTTTCCACTATACTATTTTGGCTAATTCATTCTTTCAGGATTATATTGAATCATGATTTATTGAAAAAAACATAGGAGTTTATAACTATTGTCATCTCCTAACAAACTTAGCACTGGAAGTGTGACAAAATTTCACCGTTAAATGAAATTTTTGCACGAAGTCAACTTGATCTTTTCACTGTTTAGAAACATAGAAGTCTCGTATATCTGAGTAGTTATTTCAATTAGCAGCTGAATTCCACGTGAATTTGGGATATGGCCTGGAAGGGAGCGGCTCCGATAAAGTTTGATTGGAGACGTAAACTTCCCGTTAACATTAGTTAGGGATAAAAAGAGAAAAGATAAGACAATAATTTGATGATTTAAAGATATATATAAAATGTGGTCATGTCCTTATGAATAATTTTCATTATTTCAATGTCCTAAAACAAAATTCCAAAAAAAAAAAAACATCTTTCATGTATTTCACCCAAAAGGTTCAAGAACTTCATTTTTTTTTTTCCTTGGAATTTTACCTAAAAAGAGGAATGATCATTTGCCTAAAAAATAACCTTTTTTATTTGAAGTTATATGGATTTCAAAGTGCACCTTAACAATATTATTGGTCATCATAATAATATTTTATAAACACTGATTGTAGAAATTAATTAATATTACATTTTACTATTTCATTCTAAAGACCTTCAATCGATTTGCTAGTGAAATTTAATCATCAATTACAACCAAATTCATTGCTATCTAGAGTTAATTAAATCGCCCCTCTCTCCCTCTCCAACCCTAAAATCCTAAAACAAAAAAAACTCCATCTTTTCCCCCATCTTTCCACCATGGAAGGATGGGAGAGATATTTATGTCCCGATCCTTATATTTTTTATTGTTATTTAATTTATTTTTAATAAGTGAGATTATAATCTCTTCTACTAGTTAGGTATAGCGACTTCTTCCTTATGGATGTTTGCTGGTATGGCGGCAACTTCCCTGGTGATGTTCATTAGTATGGCGACATTTTTGTCGATGATATTTTCAGGTGTGGCAACGGGTTCGTTGGAGTTCGCTCGTATGGCTTTAAAAGTTTTAGTCATCATAGATTTAGTTGTTAGATCGATGATTTGGGAGTTTCAACTGATTTTTAGTGTTGTATCTTTGTTTCGGCACGTGATACAACCACTACTTGATAGGGTAGATCTATATAAGTTTATCTATATGAAACACAATAAAGGCACTATGATTATGGCCAATGGTAAGTTGTGTTGTATCTTTTCTTATCAATCGCTGCTGGACGGTTTCCAGTAAATTAATAAATTTTATTTCTCAAAAAAAAAAAGAGTTAATTAAATCTGTTGTTCACCATAGTGTATATATGAAATTAGATTTTTCATTTGTTCAACGCAAAAGAAATTAAAAAACACCCAATTAGTCAAACTTTCTTTTTCTTCCTTTTGTTTTCCCACTATGCAAAGTAACTCTATTAAAAATGACGTTATATTGCATGTATTTAACTGGTAAAACATCTTTTACGCTACAATTCGATACCATTTTCCAAACCATTCACCAATATTTTGACACCTTCCGAGGGTAGAGTAGCTAAAAATTAGAGGAGCTATGATGTTTTTGAATAGAGTGATAGCTGTTGTACAATAGATTTTTTCAGGCTAGGGTGTAAATAAATTCTTTTAAAAAAAATAAAGTAATAATTGAAGAGAAATGAGAAAATATTATAGGGTGATTTAGGAAGTGTTGTAAAATTATAGTGGAGAAAATTTGTAGCCCGGAGATGTATGTATAGCAAAGAACTATAATTAAGAATACAAGAATTAAGTTTGTATTGCAAATTAATGAACTGCAAATTAAGAAATATAATAAACTAATGTATAGATTGGGTGATTTTGCAAAATATGAATGAGCAATCGACTTATTGTACAAGTTTTTCCAAAGTCCGGATGTTAATAGTAAAAAGCGATAAATTCTCTTATGGTGGATGGAAATATTTATTCTTCTGTTATTTGCTAAATTTAGCAGCAAATGAAGAAAAAAAATGCTTCTAGTGAATATAGTGATCACTTGAAACAATACTTGATAACTGCCATTTAAAAATAGTGTCTACATGAAATCCTCGAAGGATTTAATAAGAGACATGGTTCAGATTCTCGAAAAATTAATTTGAAAGACTTGTGCAAGTCCTAGTATTTTCATGTGTTTAGACAAATATTTAGGTGCATAATATTTTTTTTTGGAATATTTTGGTTGTTACTATTTATGCACTTGTCTATTTTTGTTTTATTTTTATATTTTATGTTGTTTGTAAAATGATTTTGTATGTTTTCTATGTGTTTCTATGATCATATTAATTTGCAATATTGATATGAGTAAATTATATATGTGTTCGCTATTTGGTTAGCACTGCACTTTTAGAGAGTTTGAAAAGGCTAAATATTAATGAAACTCATTACAGAGTTTGAATAGCCTGAATATCATTAAAACTCCTGAAAAATTTATCACAGTTATTAAGACTTCAAAAAGAAGTTCAAAAGATAATTAAGTTGAAAAGGTTGCTACTTGCCTGAAGTAAGACTAATGAGAGACTATGAGTACAAAATTGGTCATAATAGTTTGGCCTGAGTATGAATACATTTAACACTTATTGAGCGCACTTGATTAAAATCGTGATGTGCATACAGATCCTTTTTTAGCCTTCTAATAATGATTTAAACTGATTTGGTCCTGGAGTACCATATTGTAACACTCATAGGCATCGTTTATTACGTAAGGTATTAAAAGATTGTATATATAGATACCTTCATAGTACATATCTCTATTGTTATAAAGCACTCAAGATTACACATGCCATCGCCTGCATAAGAAACTAAGGTGCCTATTTAGAAAATATAATCAATTTCAATATTGGCAAAACTAGTCAACATATTGGCGTGTGATAAGAAAATCACAAGTGATGTACTCAACAGGGGGAGTAACCCCACGATGTATGTACTCTTTTTCCTGATAAAGTTTTGTGTGAGGCAACGTCATATTCGGGAATGTACTTAAAGGATTATTTAGAGTTAAACTTCCAGGTGGCTTCAACCACAAGGATCGAACCTGCGTCTACGCTAATTATCAAATGCAGGAGATTGCAGCTCAATGAGCTGGCAAAGTTTTGTCTGCTAATGCTGGAAATTGCCTAGTAGTTTCCTAGATGTAGAAAACCATCCATCAAGAAACCTTGTATATATAGGGCTCGTTCCCTTATTTCCTAATTAATGAGATTTTGAGTCTTTTCCTTATTTAGTATCAGTTTTGTTTTCTTAATCTGATGATTTCTATTTCAATTATGTTCTGATTCCTTAAATCCAAGATGGTATCAGAGCAGGTTTAGGCCTGCTCTGAGTTCCGCTGCAAAAATCATTATCCACTCTGATTAAAAACTCGATCTTTTATAAGGTTTTACATTTAGGAGAACTGTCTTTATCGTTGTGCAAAGAAAGATAATGGAGGAAGCAATCCAAAGGAGGCCAGTAATGGATGAAGCTACACATAGAGAGCTGGATGAACTGATTGAGGAGCAACTGCATGTCCATGGTTCTGAGAACCCAGGTACTCCCTTTGTTGCTGTGCCTTTGAACGAAAGAAATTATCTTGTTTGGAAAAATGCTATAATTTCTGCTTTAGATGCAAAGATGAAACTTGGTTTTGTTACTGGAACTTTTCCTAAACCACTCGAAGGATCTTTGAAATATATTAAGTGGAATAGAGGAAATAGTATGGTCTGTTCTTGGTTGAAGAGCTCTATGATTCCTGGAATTGCCAGTATGTTTATGTTTGTTCATGATGCTCGTACCCTTTGGAGGCAGTTAGAACAGAGATATGGAATTACCACTGCCCCTCAATTGTTTTAATTAAAAAGGAAAATGGCATTGATAAAGCAAGGTACTCTGCCATTTCACAATATTATGGAAAGCTTAAGCAGCTTTGGGATCAATATGAGCAATTGCGTCCTAATCCTGTGATTGATGGAGAAGTTGGTATGTTGTTGTTAACTAGAAGTTGGTATGTTGCTGTTAACTAGAGCAATTGAGGTTAAGACAATGGAATTTTTTTATGGGTTTAAGTGAAATCTATGAGCAAGAGAAAAATGGGATACTGTTCATGGAACCAATGCCTTCAGAGGAGAAAGTGTACAATTTGTTGCTTAAGGCCGAAACACATAGACAGGTAAGCACTAATATTGTAGCACGATCAAATGATAATATTGGTATGATGGTAAAGATGTCTGAGTGGAAAAGGAATATTGGAAATACTGGAAATGTGCAAAGTAAAACCAACAGCAACAGTCTATTTCACAATTACTGTAAAAGAAATGGACATTTGAAGAATGACTGTCACAAGTTGAAGATTAAACCGGCAGAAAAGGCAAATGAGAAATGTACATTTTGTCAAGAAAAAAATAGTTTAACCACAAATCAGTTCGTAGATAATTTTGCCTTCACGTCCATAAGTAATTAAATTATCCACGGATTTAACAACAACCACTAAGACGTGGTTATATGCTCCGTTGCAAATCAAATAGCGACAGAATGTCCTTTCGTGGATATTTTAGTTACGGAAAAATCCGTGGATAAAGCTTGAACCTTCCATAGATAAATTTCGTGGCTTTTGATGAAAAATACAACAATTTAACCATGGAAACTCCATAATTAATCTGTGGTAAAATATATCCACAAATTAATCGTAGTTATTTTTTTACCACAAACTTTTCATAGATAAATCCATGCTAATTTTTCACAAACATTCCATGGAAAATCTCTGGGTAATATTTTTGACAAAATGAGCGTGTATAATCTGTGGATAATTCAAATTTACCTACAAACTCTTTTGTGGTTAATCCTTTATCATTTTCGAGGGAAAATTGAGTATTATTCACAAGTTGGTTTGTGGTTAATTGATTAAACTGTCCATGGTTAAATAAGCGCGATCAAATTTTTTGGGTAGTTTTTCCTAAAACATAAAATAAAATATTATATTTGTACAAAAATTCCACCAATTAGATTTAATGAATCAAAGTACAATACACTAAAATGCTATATTACATTCATAGTGTCAAATATATAAAAGCCACTAAGTCTGAACTTATACTAACAACATTGTTGATTGCAAAAGACTTGAACTAATATTAATCACATCATCTTCGATCTCCAACAACAACAAATATGTCCAAATGACTATATCTCACATAGTAGGTTCTGCAGGGGCCAACATGCATGTGCTCATCATATGCCCAATCCTTGCTCCTAGATCAAAGAGTAAACAATCTGTCAATGCAAAATAAGTGGCATTCTTGTATTTGTTCACTATCTAAAACAGTCAAAATTTAACTCAAGTCTACTAGTTTTTCTAGTTCAAAAAAACAAAACTATGCTACTATAATTACTTCACAATCCAGAACACAAGAGATAAGTAAGTACTACAAAGATACTACTATAATTTGTCCTTCATAAGATATTTTACAGAATTGGAGTCACGTACAAAAACATGCATATAAAGAAACTAGAGCTTGGTTCCAGAAAGTTGAAGACTTTAAACATGCAAAAAATAGAATTCAATTACACCCTAGTTTACCCTCTTCACAACCCAGGGTATACTACCTTCCCTACCCCTTTCTGTCTTTTATTCTGGTCCTTTTGTTTTTTTTTTCTTTTCAATTAACAGCCCACAACTCATCTTTAACCCACAAGAATAACTGAATTTTAGCTCCAACACACAGAGATAATCAGTCGAAGTCCATGGAGATAAAAGAGGAAATTACTTGAATTTAGCTCCATTGGTGCTTCTCCTTTCCCTTCGATCCCTCATCTTCTGTTGAACTGATTGAAAGAAGAAAAAATCAAACCAAGAGGGGAGGACAAGAAGTAGCATCGCTGCATAAGCTCTAGCACAAAAATTCTAAAACCAAAAAAAAAAAAAAAAAAAACTAATGTTAAGCTAACCAAAAAGTTACTGCCGGCGGGGCATTTTATCAAGCACCAAGCACGCACTCAAAGCAAAAAACTACAAGTAATTCAATTTAGTGATGTAAAGAATTCAAAACATAAACTGAACTAAACAATTCAAAACATAAATTTAACTAAAGGTATAACTATCGATTCAAGAAACATACCTTGTGCTCCTTACGGAGTCTTCACTCTGGATCTCAATTCAGCCGCACCGGGCGACTCTGTCTTTGTTTCCATGGTTAGGAACCCCAGAGTTGACTTGTTTTAATGTGGACCCCGTCGGAATAAGCGTCGGAGGACAAAACCTTCTAATTCCGCAATCAATTTTCCAAGTGGACAGAACCTACAGATGAGACATAGTTGATTCGGCACTCCTCTCAAATTCGGATGAACAGGACCGACGATGTGAGAGGAGATCTGATGTAGAAGTGGACTTTGGTTTCATTGTTGAAAGACGGAGCTATCGACAAGGTCGGCGATCACACACCTTTTCTTCTCAATTACTGCAACCTGAGAATCACCTTGTCTCTCGAAATTCTTGGTGCTTCATAACAAAATTTTTAACATTGGAAGCATATAAACTTGTCGGATTTTGATTAGAGGAGGAGGAGGATGCCGACCACAGATTTAGTTCGGCTTATGAAATTTTGTGAGGGTTTGGAAAAGATCAGAGAGAAGGAGAGCGGCATAGTTTTAGGCAGATAGAAATTGGTTTTGGGTGAGGGTGGGAGCGGGGAAAATTTAGGCACAAGGGCCAAATTTTGGCAAAAGTTGGACTTTTCCCCCTTTTGACATTTTAAATTAATAGTTAAATGAATTTCTTATTTTTACTTTCAAGACATTGACATTAGATGAAAAATTCTACATTGGCACCTTTAAAATAAAATAGACATCCTTAAATTTACAAAGTGACACTCTTTAACTTCTTTTCTTATTTGAACTATATACCAATGTAAATATATTCATTTACACCCTTAATCAACAAAGGAATTTAATATTCAAAGAGTAAGGCAATATTCAATTTCCAAGTTATAATATATAATTATTGAGCTATAAAACAAAATAGTAAACACTGAAACTAAAAATATATTCTTTGGCACCTCTATGTAACATTTCGTGTAGCACTAGTTGAATACTTAAAACATTCAGATTTACTTACTATTTTGTTACGGTGACACAAGAATTTCAAAAACACTTTTTATTATACTTTATCTAACAGTGGTTAAATAGTTGACACTCGTTAATGCCAACACTTTACATTATGCTAGTGTTATAAAAATTGTATTCAAAATAATAGCTTCTTATAATTCTATTTATCAAACTCGTAACTAGTGTTATTATTCCAAGTGATAAATAACCATTTGAGTAAATTAAATTATATATGTCGTAAATAATAAAAAATTATGAAAAGTGTTAATTTTCGGATTAAGTTGTAAGCAATACACACTAATACAACTTAATAGATGGTATGTGAGAACGTTTTCATTATTCTTACATATGTAACTAGATAGTCACACTTTACAATTATTATATTGTACTTCATAGTTTGCATATCAAAATTTGTAATTATTTACGCATTAACTATGGAAAATTTTGCGTCTAATACTTTTTGTGGAAAATCCGTGGATAATGTCTCCATTAACCCCGGATATAACCACGGAAATATTAAACACGGAAGATTTTGTGAACAATCCATGGTTAATTATTATCTTGCCTACGGATTAACCACAGACTCATTATCCAAGGAATTTTTTGTGTTTAATTCGTGGGTAACGAATTGCATAACCACGGATTAACCATGACTACATATTTCTGTGTGTAAAGTTGTGGATATTTCGTGATTATTTCGTAGATAAAATTTTTTATGTGGTTTCTGTGGTTAATTCGTGTGTAAGTCGTAGTAATTTAAACACGAATGAGACTTCCGTGTGTAATTGTGTGGTAAATGGCTCATTTTCTTGTAGTGCGACTATTTCAAGCTGAAAGGGTTTCCAGAGTGTTGGCCATCCAAGAAATCTCAGGAAATAGGAAGCAGGTTTGGATCAGCTCATATGGTGGATGTGCCAATATTGACTTCAACTAATCACTTGAATTCTCCTTTATATGTGAGCACTAGTAATTCAGATCAACTTCAGTCCATGATTACAACAATGCAGCTGGAGTTGGATCGCATGTTAAAAGGAAAAAGAGTTACAGAACCTGTTGAAAGCCACAAAGTGAATATGGCTCACTTTCATGATATTTCAAGTAGTGCATCTTACTCTAAATTTAGTTCCTTTGTCTCCGATTACATAAGTCCTAAAGCTTGGGTGACAGACACGGGTGCAACAGAACACATGTGTAATAACCTTTCTTGAATGCATAATAATAGATCATCAAACATCATTACTACAATCCTACTCCCTGATGGTAGCATTAAGCATGTGACTCACTTTGTGATGTTACCATCTCCGAAACACTCGCCTTGACCTGTTGTATGCATGTTCTTGGTTTTAAATACAATCTTTTGTCAGTCAGGAAGCTTGCAAAAACAACAAGTTTTTTCTTTAAGTTTTTTGCTGATTTTTGTTTACTGCAAGACCTTAGTACAGGAAGGGTCCTTGTAGCTGGTAGAGTTGTTAAGGAGCTGTACATCTTGGATGAAAGAAGACACGTCACAAACAATTCTCCATTCACAAGAACTCTATGCTTCACATCTATTACATATTCAAGCCTCCACCTCCAAGCTTCAAGAATCACAGTTTCTTCACAGTGCCTGTACCATTGTTATCTCTCCAAATTTATTGCATTAAAGATTAGCTCATCCATCATTCCTTGTAATGCAAAAGTTAGTTTGATTCAGATAGAAGTCTTTGTACCTCCTTATCTTCTAATAAACCTATATTAGAGCTATGCAATATCTGTCCATTATCAAAACGGACCAGAATTGTATCTTCAGTTAGATATATTCAGTTTAAACAAGTGTTTGAATTACTGCATCTAGATGTTTGGGGGCCTTACAAGGTGAAATCCCTTACCAACTGTCAATATTTCCTAACCATTGTGGATGATTATAGTTGTAACACATGGACATTACTTGTTCAACATAAAAGCCAAGTTCCCTCACAGATTTCTCAAGTTTTCAGCATGGTCCACACTCAATTTGAAACTAAGGTTAAGAAAATTCGAACTGATAATGGTACAGAATTCATTAATCAGAATTGTACTCAATTGTTCAATGATCTTGGTATTTTACATCAAAGATCATGTATCTACACACCACAACAAAATGGTGTGGTAGAACGTAAACAACGACATTTACTACAGGTTGCAAGATCACTCCTCTTGCAGTCAAAGTTACCAAAATTCTTTTGGGGAGATGCTTTACTTACAGCTACTTTCATTATCAATAGACTTCCAACAGCTCTTCTCAACTAGAAATCCCTTTTTGAAATTTTTTATGGTGTTATACCTGATTTGTCAATCCTTAGAAACTTTGCTTGTAGAGCCTATGCCTTAGATAATGGTCCCAACAAAGACGAGCTTGATCCTTGATCCTTTGAAGGATTTTTATTGGATATCCACATTCTCAGAAAGGATATAAAATTTATGTCTCCTCTTTACATAAGACGATCATTTCCAGGGATGTAGTATTTCATGAGGATGTATATCCTTCAACATCCCAAGGTCAGCCATCAAATCCTTATCCTGATCAATCAGTTTTATACAACTGTGATAATGATCCTTCATCAGATTCTACTCTCTTTCATCATTTTGATGACAATCCTTCCACTTCACTTGATCATTCCACCTCACCTATAATATCAGTTCTCCTGTATTCATACATACCTCTATATCTACCTCTGATTCTCCAGTAAATACATCATTGGATCCTGTCCCTAGAGTTAGCACAAGGAACAGGTATCCACCAGTTTGGATGGCTGATTATGATACTTCCTTTGTTTGCATTACATCTTCCAGTGTTGCATCATTTCTTCCCACACCTGCATATGATTCTTTTATTGCAAACATGTCTGATTCAATCTGAGCCAAGTACTTATAATCAAGCCAGGACAAATTTAAAGTGGGTTGAGACTATGAAAAATGAATTGGCAGCATTGGAATCTAATGACACTTGGGAATTAACTACTCTGCCTGTTGGAAAGAAACCAGTTGGATCAAAATAGGTGTACAAGATCAAAAGGAATGCAGATGGAACAATAGATAGATATAAGGCAAGGCTTGTAGCAAAACGTTATACTCAGGTTGAGGGAGAAGATTTTTGTGAAGTTTTTTCACTTGTTGCCAAGGTGGTTACAGTTTGAATTGTCTTTGCCATAGCATCTGCAAAGGGTTGATCAGACCATCTATTAGATGTAAACAATGTTTTTTTGCATGGAAGTTTGGAAGATGTGTATATGTTGCCACCATTAAGATATGATAAAATTCAACCTGGATAGGTTTGTAAACTCAAGAAGTCACCGTATGGATTGAAGTAGGCTTCAAGGCAATGGAATCAAGAATTTTCTGCCAAGTTGGTTAGTTATGTTTTTAAGCAATCTTATAGTGATCCTTGTTTGTTCACATACATCACTGATCAGCACCAAAGTTTCCTTCTGGTCTATGTGGATGATGTTCTAATCACTGGAACACATCCCTCAGAGATTGCCAAAATCAAAGTATACCTTCATGGTCTTTTTACCATAAAGGATTTGGGACATGCCAAATATTTCCTTGGCATGTAAATAGCACGATCAACAGCTGGTATTTATATTCATCAATGCAAGTATATCATGGATCTTCTTGCTTCAGCTAGAGTTCTTGATAGCACTCCTACTTCAACACCTTTTCCACCAGGCTTACAATTTGTTTCAGAAGACAAAGACCAAACACCCCTTCATTCTGATCCAATGCAGTATAGAAGGCTAATTGGCCGACTCTTATACCTTAATTACACCAGACCAGATATTACTTACGCAGTGCAGCAACTAAGTCAACATGTTTAGAAACCACATTCATCACACTGGAATGCTGCTCATCATGTTCTCAGATATTTGTCAGGCACAATTGGTCAAGTTTTGTTTTATCCTTCAAAATCTTCTCTCTCCCTCAGAGTTTACAGTGATTCAGACTGGGGATCATGCAGAACGTCAAGGCCACTTGTGTATTCATTAGGGACAACTTGATCAACTGGAAAACGAAGAAACAAGGAACAATCTCTTGCTCCTTAGCAGAAGCTGAGTACAGATCCATGGCAATGGCAACCAGGGAACTTCAATGGATCTTCTATATACTGAAAGATTTCAATATTTTGCCTCCACTGCCAGTACCTTTTTTTTGTGACAACAAAGCTGCTTTGGACATTGTTGCATATCCTGTATTTCATGAGAGAACGAAGCACATAGAAATTATCATGTGGTTCGAGACCAATATAAACTAGGATTGCTGTTGCCATTACATGTCTCCTCTTCACTTCGATTGGAAAATTTTTTCACTAAACCACTCTTCACTTCGATTTTTTCAATAAACTCCTAGTTGGCTTCAACCGCAAGGATCAAACCTGCATCAACTCAGGGAGTACAGGAATACGCTAATTATCGAATGCAGGAGATTGCAGCTTAATGAGCTGGCAAAATTTTATCTGCTAATGCTGGAAATTGCCTAGTAGTTTCCTAGATGTAGAAAACCATCCATCAAGAAATCTTGTATATATAGGACTCGTTCCTTATTTCCTAATTAATGAGATTTTGAGTCTTTTCCTTATTTTGCAGTATCAGTTTTGTTTTCTAAATCTGATGATTTCTGTTTCAATTATGTTATGATTCCTTAAAATCCAAGAGCACTCTTTTTCTTTTACTAGATTTTTATCCTACTAGGTTTTTTTTTAAGTAAAGGTTTTATCGAGACATTAGCCCAAGAAATGAACATCTAAGGAGGAGTGTTATAAATATTTATTAATGTGCATGTCCACAACTAGAATAGTTATATAAGGAATCAATGTATAGAGATAGTATTTAGTTAGGTCTCATATTTTTCTTATTTTTATCTTCTTTTTTTTTTGGGTAACGTCGGGAATCCCACCAGAGACGGGTGAACCCACACCCACTGCAATAGCCTACAAACAACAGCGGGAGGTAAACCACGTTAGACAAACCCAAGGTGACAAACTCGAGTGCGAAATCAGGAGTTCATTAGTGGGTTAGCCACCTCCCACCTTAGACAAACCCGGGGTGACAAGCTTGAGTGCGAAATCAGGGATTCATTAGTTGGTTAGCCATAACAAGTCTCTAGATGTACCAATAGGCAAGCTGAGAGCCAACTCCTTACTTTTTGTTGGAGTGGGGGGTTGAACTCATGACCTTATTTTGGAGCAAGGGTAGTTTTACAACTGAACCAACTCCTCATTCGCTCCTTATTTTTTATCCTTGTATACTTTATCTATAAAAGAGATTTGTCTCTATAGAAATAATATACAGATTAACAGATCAATTCTTTCTCTTATTCTTTCTTTGTCGTTCTTATATTATTTTATAATAAAAATATAGTGTGAAGGTTTTTTTTTTTTTTTCAATTCAAGAAATATATTAGATGAAATTTAGCTCAAAATGCCTTATAATAAAATTGAAGGGAGTACTTGGGTATTTTCATCCGCAATAGCGCTCTCACTTCACGCCTTCACCCACACAAAAAAAAAAACTGCTTGTAGATGATAACTAAAAATAGTGAGGAAAATAAATAAATAAATGAACAATGACGAGGCAAGCCACCGCTTTCGTTCTTTTATTTCCCGTCTTCTTCTTCGCTTCTGGTTTCCCTCCTGAAGTTATCATAACCCATACCTCAGAATCTCCGAATTTACTGCCATTCTCAATTTTATATTCTCCAATTCTCCTTCATTTTTTGGCCTTTAATGCTCCCTATTAACTTGATTCCAAATGGGTTTTTCTCCAGTAATTCATCCTGGTGGTAGTTCGTTGTTAAAGTATAGATTGACCAAGTGATTTTTAAGCTCACTGTTTTTGTGGTTGTGCTCGTAAAGAGGGGAAATCAAAGATGGTGACTGCCAAATTTGGTTCTTCTTTTTCCTGTGTTTCTTCATTTATTCCTTCACCCTTAAAATCCAAAGGAACTTCCCTTAAGGTAGATACTGATACGTGTATTTGGTATTCTAGAGTATAATGCCAAAATTGTAATGTTGAATGTGATATATCTGTTTCACATGTTCTTGAATTTCAGTTATAGCACGTCTGATAATGGGCTTTGATTCGTGTAGTCTGTGAAGTGCTCAGATTTGTATCAGAAATGTGCTATTATGTTCTTTGATAAGCATGATGCCTTGTTGGATGAATAAGTTTGATTGCGGTGGCTAAAAAATTCCAAACTTTGAGTATTTCCTCTCAAATAACGTTCACTCAATCCACTTCTTCCAAGACTTAACAATCAATCTAGAAATTCGTTTATGAGTGTCTGGTTGTAGGTCCTTTGAAATATTTCTTTTAGCTATAACTAGGAGTTTTTACGATGGAACAAGCCTTTGGAATCAATTCTGTAATTAATTTGACTACGGTTAGCATCTCAGTTTGGAAATTCTGGTTTGAACTAGTTCTGACTGGCCTGGTTTAGCTACTTGTTCTCTCATTAATAATAAATTTATAATAATTTCCTTGAGCGATATTGATTAGAAGAGGGTTTACATGGGGGGGAAGGCTTCCTGCTTCGCGGGGGTATGGGGGGAGAGTCTCATTGTATGCTTCCTTACCCTTGCTTATGCAGAAAGGCTTGTCCCATATTTGAACCACTGGCCAATTTGTCTGAAACGAGCACCCTTACTGTTGCACTGGGCCTTGGTCTCATTGTTCTGTATTTGATTACTAAAGAATATAGAATGATATTGAATATTCTTGTTGAAAAAATATTTTCAGTTTTTTTCTTAGTTTAGATTAGTCGACGGCATGCATGTCCATTTCGATAAAAGGATTGTTCTGTGATTTTTCCTTTTTGATATCCTTTTGCTGCAATCTGTGAATTTGCTTGCTTGTGACTTGTTTTGATCATTTAGTCAGAAAGGTTGGGAAAGGTTCGAGAATGGTCAGGTCACTGTTCACCCTGGTTTCCCCTTCCCTTTCATCAGGCTTGCAATCATGCAGTCTTCATGAATGATGCTCTATTTGGTTAAAACCTTGTTACATAATAGTATTATCATTCAGGTATATTTGGGAAGACGACTGTTAGACATGCAGCCAGTTAATGTGGAACAGCTGAGGAGTACTCAAGGTAGTCTAGTTAACGTACAAAGGTTCTGCTTTATTTTAAATCTTCCACACTCTAGTCTGTTCATTTTGGTTCTTGTGAAGTAAGCTACATAGGTGATTTAGAGGATTTGTTCTTAAGCTACTCTGAGAAAGGCCCTGGTCCGTCAGAGTCTATTTTACAGGTTAACAGTTTTGCATAGATTCTTCTGCCTAGTCGAAGTTTTATCGCCTTTAGTCATACTCCTTGGAGGCTGCATTTTTGTGGATGTTTTGAACTGTCTTTTTACGATTGCTGGATGCTTTTGTTTGTTTCCATTAATCATCTCATTTCCTTTTTTTACTCGGTTATCTTATTTTACTTATTTTCTTCATTGCTAGTTGAGAAGTCATGGCAGTTTCTTAATCAAAACCCAAGGCTCAAGGAGAAATTACACCAAAGGAAGTGTTTCCCTGACGCTGTTTCTGCAGATCAATTTGACAGTAAGGAGATTGAAATGGATTATCCAGACGAAGAAGCAAACCACTTATTAGTCGAAGCTGTAGCCGCTTTGGATGGTTCACAAATTCCATCTGAAGGGACCGGAGGAAAGCCTGGCATAATCTCATTTTATAATCGGCCTTACAAATCAGAGGTTAAGATAGTCCAGTCTAGCTCCAGAAAGAATCCAAAGAATCTACTCTGGTTGGCTGGTCCAGCAGTTCTTGTCACCTCTTTCATCTTTCCCTCTCTCTATTTGCGCAGGATTCTTTCGACTATATTTGAGGACTCTTTATTAACAGGTAGACTACAAAGTATTCTTTGTATTTTCTTTTTCTGAGTGATCTGTGCAATTAGTTCTTTTTGGTTTCCTGACGAGCAGGATTGGGGAGGTTGATCTGTTATCAGATTCATGGAAAAGATTGAGAAAATCAGCATTTTGTTGTAATTTGGGATCTTCTTTGTAAGTTAGAGTTTTGTTTTTACTCGTGAGGGTGTTTTGGGTTTTCAGTCAACTGCTATATTCTAGAAGTCCGAATTCTATTTTGTTTCATAGTAGTTGAGGAGTTTTTAATCTCTCTTGATCAGTTTGTTTTTCTGAGGTTTTTGTGCTCCCTGTATTAACACTATGTTGTTCCTGCTCAAGGTTATTACTTTTGCTGTATTTGTTGATCCTGGTTGAAAATGGTAATCCCATTGATTTCTGTTCTTTTTTTGGAGGAATTTCCCACGTAGTTGAATAGCCGACCCCACTGAGATAAGGGCTTCTTCTGCTTGTTTGTTGTGAGATTTCCCTTTGTGTCATTGCTTGAGCTCAGGCTTCTCTTTCTGAAGTCCTCGAAGCTTCATTCCAGGGATGTGAAATGATTTGTTGCACATAGAAAATTAGTTTTTATTGTTTGACGAAACAATGAAGCTTCAATTATTGCTTCTTATGGCTTTATCTAGCATTTGTTTATGAAAGTTTACCAACCTCTATGCATATTGTTCTGAAGCAGCACTATGTGTCATAATGTTCAAATCGCTCATGTCATTTATTATATGGGAAATAATTAATGTCATATTTCATTTAACATTTCTGCTTGAGTAACTTATTAGTGATAGAAAGCTATACATACAGTTTCTAGGCCTGTTAGTGCTAGGCTCTTCACTTGCAATTAATTAAATTCTTCAAGAGAAAGTTTTGAATTTTTTTGATGCTATGCATAGACGTTTTCATTTGAAGATGACAGTGTACTCTTATGTGTTGAAAATTTATCCGAATCACAATGAGTTGGCCTTTCAAACTCTTGACTATTGCCTTCTGTGCCCCATTCCTCTTCTTAAATCGTTCAATAGCAGACATTTTAGACCTTTACATATTCATCGGAGGACGAACAAAGCCATTCATATATTCAAGTCAGATGTTGCATCCAAGTATCCTCTGATTACTGTTGTTTTCGGGTTTTCAATGACGTCTGATCTTCTCTAGGTGTATAATTCTGTCAAGTCACTAAACGTTGGAGGATTTCATTGGAGTTCAAGATATCTGAGCCATCCTTTTAATAATCTGACTAGTTCAAGCAATTTTGGTGCTCCCTTCTTCCCCCAATAATAGTTGGAAGTAAAATAAATTTACTGCCCATATTAATTATGACATGACATATTTGTGGATTCTTGTGCTCAGGTTTGAATGTGGTGGTCAAGAACTCTAATTATTTTCATCTCTCTGTCTTTGATTTCAACCTGACAGTTAAAGTAAAAGCCACCATGAATCTTATTCAATATTGAGTTTTGTCCATAAAAATTAGGATGAAGGAAAAAACACAACCCATGGTGCTGTAGTTCAGAAATGATTGAGTGATATTCTAAGATCGGAATTCCAAAAACTTGTGTTTTGCAAAGAAATATCTTTCTCTTTTCCTGATTCATTTAAATGAGTCAACTTATATAATTCTAGTGTGCAAAGTTGATTTGTAATAAGTACCTTTAAAAACCTTGTCATGATGATCCTTGTAAACTTAGAAACTGTTCTTCTTTATTTGGTATGAATTGGACTGATATTTTATTGTAATAAGGGAAAATTGAAGAATATTTTGAATTGTGCGCAAAAGCTGTAAGTTTTTTGCCAAGTTGAGTTTTGGAAAAGCAATACTACGTAATATTTAAGGCTGAAGGTTAAATCTGAAAGATAAAAAATCTGTAAAATGCCTGTATGTAGGTTTTTGTGGATGGAAAGTGTGTTCTACTGGTGAGAGTTTCAAGAGGTCCTGTAGTTTGTGATTTTCTTGAGAAACGGCTATGCGGAACGTAAAGTTTGGCATTTGAACTCAGATTCTAAATTGGCGTTTGATGCTGATGTATGTGTATGTCTTTCACTCTGATATTGATGCACACTGTGATTTGCCGTTTGCTTCCCTACACAATACTTTACCATGGAATAGCTGCTTTTTATTATCTGAGTTACCATTTCCTTTCTGTGCAGACTTCCTCATACTGTTCTTTACAGAGGCTATTTTTTACTGTGGAGTTGCTATCTTTCTTCTCCTAATTGATTATTTAAGGAGACCTATCGAAACGCTGTCTTCTTCAAATATCAGGAATGTTAATCCGCAAGTAGGACACCGAGTTTCTTCTGTTGCAGTCCTGGTGCTTAATCTTCTAATTCCAATGGTGACAATGGGGTTTGTTTGGCCATGGACGGGCCCTGCTGCTTCTGCTACTCTTGCTCCCTATCTAGTTGGCATTGTGATTCAGTTTGCTTTCGAGCAATACGCAAGATATACTAAATCCCCATCGTGGTGTGTAATCCCCATTTTATTTCAGGTAAGAACTTGTACCAGTTGTCCAAGTGTTTATAGCCACTGATGGTGTTTTTGTTCTTTCTTATGAAGTTTTTTCTTTTCTTTTCAAATGTATGCATCCTGCGGCTTTAGTCCGAAGTAAATTTCACAGTTAAAGGGCAAATGTTAGTTTGTCCCCTTGTGGTTTGGCCAAATTCTTCAGATATCTCCCTTGTTTAAAAACCTACAAGCAGTGGGTTGTACTTTCAAATGGACGAAAGACACTAGGCGAAAATAGTGAAATGCGTGATAGGCGCTTTGTAGCACAAGAATTTTGATGTCAGCTATAGTAGTGACAAAATTACCTTATAACTGATAGTTCTTTTCATCATTCGGGAGAGTAATGTCAACAAAAAACTGGGGTGTAACCTCCACTTTAAGCAAGTCATATGCAGGTTCTCTTCACTGCTAATATTTCCTTCATTTTAATGCTTCAGTCTGACCCACAGTGCAAGTCAAGATTTTGTGGATCGCCAAATATAATTGAGAACTTTGCAATTTCATGGGAGGAAATTGTCATTTAAGAGTTTGAAGTCAAAGGCCAGCCGAACTTTAGGATTGCTCATCCTTGGGTGGCTCTAAGTTTAATTTGTGCTCCACGAGTGTGCTAGTAAAAGGCCTGTTGTTGTTGCTGTTGATGTAGTAATGTCCTAGAAAACCTATCAAAACATTGAAAGTGATGGATAAGTAGAGAAAGGTGCGTAATAGTCCACCCTTGAATATCTATTATTAGTCATTTAAATAACTATGCCTTCTGATAGATGGGGTTGAAGCATAAGCTTGTATTATCCACCCTTGAAGATTTATTATTTATCTGGGACGTAAGTGATGTTGGAAAAGTTCAGCTGTGTTAATACTGAATGATCGATGCAAGGGCAGAACATATCCCGTTTGTCCCTTTAGGCCAAGAGATTATTGTCCTTTCTTTTTAATATTTTTTTGGTTTTTTAATTTATTTTCCTTTTTGGTTGTAGAGAATTTTGTTAGTTGCAGAGAGATTTGTTTAATATTGGAAGGATATATAGAGGACATATCATAATCACTTAAATTCGTAAGAAACTAAGATACTGAATTGATACGTTGTGAAGTATTTGAGGGCAGTGACCATGAGCCGAAACCACTGAGATTTTTTTTTTATTTTTATTTATTTATTTTTTTTGAAAGGGAAACCACTGAGATTTATTTTTGCTGTAAACTGCTTATGATTATCATTGAATGCTCTCATTTTCACATGTAAAACGAGCAATTAGGAGAATGAAGTTTTGATACATCAACCAAGAGCTGTGGAGTAGGCTTTTATGAATGAACAATTTTGGTTATGTGTTTGTTGTTGTCGATTGCTTTTTACGAATGCGTAAAACTTTGCTTTTTGACTAATCTTTTGATTTTGTTCTCTGCTGGAGATTTGTAGAGCTCGTCAGACTGTTCACCTAAAATTTATTTAGATTCCTCACGACATTACCAATGCCGAAGAAATATAAATTTTTTATAAATCTTATTTCACGGATTGGCAAATATTAGGTAATTGAAGCTCTTTATTTGTCATGATGCTCAGCTGCTGGGGACTCTAATCCCACGTTATACTATCTTGTTATTGTCAGTTGTTTGAGAGTACAGTTGCTTAGTCAGATTTTAGCTTAGAACGACTCTTTTCATTTAGTGTACTTATAACTGTCATGGGAAAAACTCTTTGAAACTATGCTTCTTAGTTCTCCTCCGGAATAGGGGAGCAAGCAGCTTCATCACTTCTAAGTTCTAACAAACAATTGTCCATTGCAGGTTTACAGGCTACACCAACTGAATAGAGCAGCACAACTGGTAACTGCTCTTTCTTATACTGTAAAGGGGGCTGAGATGACGTCACATAACTTGGCAATCAGTAGTTCGCTAAGCACTCTACTGAATGTTCTTCAGCTTCTTGGTGTGATCTGCATATGGTCACTGTCAAGCTTTATAATGAGATTACTTCCTTCCTCCACCATTTCTGAGGACTAAATTACATGATAACGTAAGCTTGATTTGGATTTAGAACTCTTTTTCTTTTCTTTGTAAATGATCTAGTTAAACTTACTAGCTCGAAGTCCTGAATCATGTATACTTCCTGATATCACATTTGTAACTAATTTTGACAAATGGGAGAACTGTTCATGAAAGTGATGTGATACACACAATGGGGTACCATTTTTTTTTTTTTTTTTATTTCTCTTTTCTTTTCCTTCACAATTCTGGATCAATCAAATTCAGTACACTCCTTATGTTCTGTTTGGCATTGGGTATTGTAGCCTTTCACATTGTAGCCATAAGTGAAACATTGTAACTGTACCGGAAATGAATTCATAGAACCGATGAAAATGCTTCTAAGGACCTTTGTTTTATGTTTCTCCATCAAGGATTGTAATTGTCTAATTGATGCTTCTGTTTTACCATCTGTACAGCATCAGTTTCCGTGTCATTCGATAATTTGTACTCCTTCTGTTCCAAAATTATTATCCAGTTTGAGAATTCACTTTTAGTACAATTTGAACTAAAAATGAAAACCCAAACTGGATAATAATTATGGGACGGAGGGAGTAATATTCATTCTTCTTGCACATTATTCAAGTGAGAAATTAGTCAGTTGGTTTCTACTTCTTTAATACCTGGCGGATGGAAACAATTCCTCTGAGTTGTTCTTTGGGGACAGGAAGTATTTAAATGTTCAATTATCATACCTTCTCCTTTGGATTTTCATGTGCATATTTTCTTCCTGTTTTGTCTCATAGGTTTTAATGTAATGCATAAATCTCAATCACAGACCCATTTTTTTCATTCTTAATTCCAGTATTTGGTAGTGTTTCTTGTTGCTAAGTGCTTGTGCAAATTCTAGTTGAAGGATCAGACAAGAATATTAGGTAGGGAAACCAAGGGAAAATCTGCAAAGAATTGTTTGAGAGTTTTCTTCTGATTGTGCTTTATAATTATTTCTACTAGCATGATGACACGAATACGTGTTTTATGCCCTAATTAAAGAAAGCTTTTACATTTTCGTCAAGAAAACGTAAACAAGAAATTAAGTACAAATGCCAACCATGCCATGAGATCAAAGGTGGTAGGTTCGAACTTGCTAATTAACATTGTTTTTTCTTTTCCACTTTTTGTGTTACTCGTAACTGATTATGTGAATTTTTTTTTTTCTGTAAACTATTTTGTATTTTCATTTACAAGTATATTGCGGTAAATAAAGTGGGTTTGGATTTCAAATATACAAGTTTATTGTATATCATAATTTAATATCTAAGGACATGAAATATTCGTTTCCTGGAGATTTTAACAATTACTACAACATATGTTCATGATGAAATAGAATAACGAACCTGATAATCATTTCATTTTTAACAAGATGTGATGTGACACAGATTAATTTTGTGTTTTTATGTATCACACATATTATTCTTATTCAATGTCACATAATTTCACCAGTTACAAAACAAAGGAGAAACTTATCAAAAGAAGGGAAACAAAGGCTCCATAAATTCCAACTAAGTCTATCTAGTACTTAGTAGTTCTCAATCTCATATCATTTTTGTAGAGTAGTGCATGGAAGGCATGGATGATCACTTTGATGGTAATGGTGGCAAATGGCAATATGGTCCATTAACATTAAAAATCAAAACCTCCTCTTGGAGATAGCCCCTCCTTGGACCATTCAATTGGGACCTTATTTCTAATTATTTTGCTCTCAGATCTTTTAGCTCACTTTTGTCTAAAACCTTTTTTTTTGTTTTGTTTTGGAGGATTTAGATATATCTCAAATCACTTATGTTCAACTCATTTTACTTGGTCCCAAACTAAATATATCGTTTATTCAGTTTATTATAGTACTATTAAAGTAACTTTAGTAAACTCCATTAAAATGTGAGTAAAATTACCTTATATACCCCTGATAATAATTGAACTCGATTCTTTCCAAAAAAATACAATATCCTAATCACTAAATTGTTATTCCCAATTATTATAATATTACTGGTCGTTCTGTAGATGATTTAGATGAGCTAAAATTAATTAATTCTTAGAGACGATTTCAAGTTCTTTGTCTTCAAATTTTTGAGGTCTTATTGCCAGCAAGAACCGTTTTGTTAAAACACAATTTTTTTTCCCCTTATGAAGCATTATTAAGCCCTTTGTTATAGCTCTACAGATGGAATATCTCTAGCATTAAAGGACAAGAAATCTTCACATGGTTTTCTTTGTATTAGGTTTTGATCTATTTCTACATAGTATATAAATCATTTTCCCAAATCCATTTTAGCTGTTTACCTTTTCTTGTTTTCTTCTATTATGATATTTGCATTAGGTGGGGATTTGGTTGGTTGGGATAAAGGAATGTCAACTCAAGAGACCCCCCGAGTTTCTGATAATGATCAGAGCCAAGTTGATGAAACACTGAAAAGCAAAATGAAGCAAGTCAAAACATTCCAATCTTTGATGCGAAAACTGTGTACTATTGTTCTAAGCATTCGGCTTGTAAAAGAAATGAAATGATATTTGGAAATTCTCTTTTGGAAAAGATTATGTTCACAATATGATCAGTGAATATGTTTGAGTGTCATACTCCCTCTGGTCCATATTATAAAACATTTTGATTTGTTCTAAGTTTCACTTAAAATATCTTAAAAATATTTCCTAATAATTAGGAAAACACGATGAATGTGGAAATATATTTTTAATTTTTTTTTCTAATTAAAAACGCATCTTAGGTGAAATTTAAGACAAAATTAAAATGTCTTATAATAAGAACTAAATAAGGACCAAAGGGAACATGTCTGTGCCCAGATCAACTCATCTGTATTGGAAAAAGAAAGAAAAAAAGAGAGACCATTTTGGTCAAAAGCATCGTAATCTTTCTTTCAGAAGTCCTTAATGTGAAAGGCAATAATGCTAATGGCTTTTTGTGAAAACTCACCATAATATTGTGACTTTGTTATAGTTTAATTGACTCAAAGAGAACAGCAAATAATTAAACAAAAGTCCTAACACAGAAGCTTTTTGTTTGTAGTTTCGACTCACCAAATAATCATTCAAAATAGTCAAATAGGACTCCTGTTTTCCTCATCATTTGTTTTTTAGTATGAAATGTTATTGGCTTGTTTACTTCTACTTCCGTCCCAATCAAATAAGGATGGATACTTAAATTTCTGGATTTCTCTCTACTGAATTGTAATTTCATTTAGATTATTAATCTTTATTTAAAATTCCAAACCAAACTATTGAATTTCAATATACAGATTCTACATTTTTGTTACGAAGTACTACTTTTGTATAAAAAAATAGTCCACATTGAGTTTTCAAATTTATACTAAAAACAGTACAAAACTCAAAATTCAATGTGGACTATTTTTCTGAGACGGAGAGAGTACTTACTTCTTACGCCGTCATAATAGTTATACTCTTGATATTATTGATAATGTTAAAAAGATTATTAGTATATATGACAGAAATTAAAATTTACCCAAAGGAAAGAAATGTTTTACTAGATACTTTCTCCATCTAAAAAAAATAGCTCATATTATAATTTGGAAATTTTTTTAGGGATAGAGGGAGTAACTTTTAATGGTTATTTCAAAAAGAACAAAACCCCGCAAGTCCGCAACCATAGATGCCCACACAGAATATTCTTTGTAATTTCTACTATGAACTACTGTGAACTAATCAAACATTATCATTATGAACTAGTACCCTAAATCTGAATGTAAAATGAAATGTTGGAACCCTAATGTGCTCCCATTTTGAGGCCTTGAAACTGGGCGCTTCTCATTCTCTACCTCTCTCTCTTTCTTTGTTTTTGTTTTTTGTTTTTTGTTTTTTGTTTTTTTTTTTTTTGTTTTTTGCCCAAATTATGAGTGATAATAGTAGTTTTTTAATCGTCTTGTTTTTCACGTATCCTCCAAACATATAATGTATACCTTTTTCATCCATTTCGCTTTTTTTTTCTTTATTTACAAAATGGATAACGATTTTGTCACAACAATTTTTAGCATCCACGACAAATTTTTAAATTGAAAAGACATGATTAAACCAATATGACAATTTGTCTTCATCGTGTTCCGAGTTTCTGCCAACCTCATAGAGAGCCATGATTTCTCTATTCTCCCACTCCAAGCAAGAACATATAAATTTGATGTCTTTTCTCCTCTAATCGAAAGTGCTATCTATCTTAATTCAGTTGAACCCAAAAATATTGGCCTTGAAGAGAATCAATAATTGTTCCTAATCCTTGGGCTCCAAACACATTGATGAGATTCCCAAAATTCAGATCATTCCTGTACACAAGCAATTTTGGACTAAAGATGCAGATTGATAACATGTCTCTAAACTTTTTTTTCTTTATATATTCCCTTTCGCAAAATTGGAGATCGTCTTTATTCGTTGTTTCTAATTTCGACATCCTACGTTTTTATCTCTCTGGACAACATTTTCACGTTGAAAAGGATGAGCAGTGGAATTAAATCAATCATCACAGATCTGAGTGAGTAAAAATCCATAAGTTTAAAGGCAGAGAGGAGGGGTACGTATTCCAATAGATATTTTTTTTATGAGATGGGTAATTATGTCTTTTTATTTTAAATTTGTTGTGGCAGAATCGCCGGCCCTTGCAAAATATAATAGTAATAACCTTTAGTTCAGAGATTGTGAGTGTTTTTCTTTTATTATTATTATTTTTTTTAAAAAAATGTTATATTACGAAATATTTTCCAATATACAACTACTTATAGCTTCAGAAAGGGGAATCAATTTACGGTGATCTTAGGTCATGACTCCTATAAAATGAGTACCAAATTACGCATATTAACAAAAATTAGGTCACAAGTGTATATGTATAGACAACATCGAACACCCATAAGAAACCCGCCTGTGAATCATATCACGGATTACTTCGGGCAACTACAGTTGAAGGCATATGATCCAGCAAACGATTTCCAGCAACTAATATGTGCATATCACTAATATTTTGACGAGTAATTTGGTCATGATGCATCTTCCATGTGATATGAAAATACTACTTTATTTGTTTCAAAACTATTGTCCAGTTAATTAGATTTTAACTTGTATAACATAATTTGAACTATAATTGAAAATTCAAACATGACAGTCATTCGAGAAAAAAATGAAATAATAAATAGCCAAAATCAAATTTCTTTGTGAACATTGATTATTTGGCAAGTAATCTAACAAAAAGATTAGGTGATGTTCTTGAAATGGCACATAAGATTCATGAACAATGCCCTAATTCTGTCACTTCAAGGGATTAGCCATTTAGCGGCTGGGGGACGTTTCCTTGATGGTGTTGATTCTATACTTTCAGAGTTGGATATTTGATCCAATACATAATGGAATCCTGCCTGCTAGTTTGGTTTGACCTTTTGCTCAAGCCCCCCTTTGACCACATGCTAGTTTAAAAGTCAAACAAAATCAAACTCTTTTTCCAATATTTATTCCGTACCATGTTCCATGAATTCCAAATTTAGTTGCATTTTGAAAAATATATTAATGTGTGTTGTATTGTTAGAATTGTGAAATTTTCCGGGAAAACAATCGCTATAAGCACCATCAATAACCCAAGGAACAACTCCTTGGGCTAGGGAGATGGTTTGAGTGTGCATATTCAAGTATAAGAATTAGTTTGTTATTTATATACGTACAATATGCCCGGTTAAGATATCTTACAGTTTCTCTTTTATAAAAATAAAAAAAATAAAAATGTTACCCTATCAGTTTGGATTTTGACTATCTTTATATCATAATATTACATTTTTTTGGTCATAAAATGATTGTTTTCTTTTTATGAACATTAATACACAATTGACAAAGTTCCTTCGAGTTGCAAGATTTAGGTTTTAGGTAGTGTGCTTGTGCTCAAACCAGAGGTATGAGATGAAATTTCATGGTTAGTTGTAGATTCGTAATTGGTAATTTTAATGTGGACCCTGCGATTCATACTGTGACAGTAAGATGTATAAAAGCATTCTTTGTATATTGTCTTCTTTAAATTATCTCCGTTGTACATAGTTAATTTTCTAGGATTTTATCCAATACTCATTACCTGTATTGCTACATATATTATAAGATATATGAACGCATGCTTTGTTTATTGTCTCCTTTAAATTATTTCCATTATACATAGTTACTTCTTTAAAATTTCATCAAATATGACGAGTTAACCCTAATAGGTTTGGGCCAGCTACTTTGAAAGTTAAGCAACCGCCTTATTCATAATAAATTTAATCCTAATAGGAACTGCCTAAACAGGTAACAACATCTCTATATAGAGAGGTGGTACTTTTCCCATAATAGATATCCTTGATACCCTCTATATATCTTCTAAACTTTTTTCTTTATTCTCTTATTAATTTAAGCATCGGAGAGTCTACTTTCGAGAGATCCTCGAGACTCTGTCTTGCAAATTTTAGGCTACCCACCACCGCTTAGATCATCGTCGGTGTCCATTCTAAAGTATCGTGCAGATTTCGACTTCGTCAAAATAATGATTGCATGTATGATTTACTAAAAAAGTTACAGTTCAAAAAAAGGGGGGGGAGGAAAAAAGAAATATCCACTTTGAGGCATTTGGGAAGAAACCGTGGTCACCAACACCAACTACAAGCACTCATTCATCAATCTTTTCAGGGACTTTACGAATGATGTTAGCATCATGCCAATGGAGATTACTTCAAAACTAAAAATAAAAAAGTAAGCTAAAGTGACTATTCTCATATTATTAAAAAAAAATCAATCATAGTTTCATTATCAATTTTCATCTACATGATTTGCGCTTCTGGGAAGAGTTAAACTAGAATGAACTGTTGTATCATTTCTACTCTCCTAATGAGATTGAATCTTCACCAACAATACGTGCGATTATTAGGAAAAAAAAAAACAAAAATAAGAAAAAGAAGAAGTGAACATGAAAATTGAAAATACAAAAAAAAAAAAAAGAGAGAATCAGTGGGTATAAATAAAAAATTTATCATTTTCTTTATCCAAATTAAACCATCTACTTTAACTTTTGAAATATTGTCCTAATCATATTGAGATGTTTATAGATGCCACAACTATTAACTCGCTCAATTAATACACTACCCGAAAAATACATAATATAGCATATGAAAAGTGTTGTAGTATTATTTTTTTTTTTCCTTCATGTGAAAATCATTACTCAAAGAAAATAAGGCTTTACTGTTGAGAAAATAACAAAAAAAGGATGCCATGCGTACTAGGCAGAGCCCCACTATTACATATGTTTCCAAATAGCGGCAAGTGGGTTTTCGATCTTACCCTTTTTCCCTTTTTGGTTCACATATTTCAGATTAGCCCATCATCAAACACTTATCTTTTAGATTCTTTACCGCGCCATATCCTTCATCATTATGTGATCACCAGCGTCACTGCACCTAGACTATTATAGGGGAAGACTAATTAATATACCCTTGAAGAAAATAACTATGATTAGAGTATACTTTAGTAGCAAAAGTAATAAATACGCGATTGAAACCTTCAATCTCATTACATTGTCAATAACCGATTAACCGCTTTGACAATTATTCATTCGTATGATTTTTCTAACACCTTAGAGAGTCAACAAGCTTTCAAAAGGACATGAAGATGGACTACCATTTGCTCTTGAGGTTTAGGCTTCGATCCTTATGGGTACTTACAAGAATGTCTAACCTTTTCAGGGTTTGAACTTTGAAGTGCCTATAAAATAAAACTATCAATTAATTACCCCTTATTTCATTGTAGTTTTTTAGTTAATGGTATAATTTGTCATTCTTGAAACTATATCATATCTTTATATGAGTTAATCTCAATTTTAATTTAACTACTTCATTTCGCATCAGAGATGCTTCTCTTTAATTTGAGATGAACTGTTGTCATTTTGTTTATAAATATACCTTTGAAAATGAGAGAGACGTAAGAGAAACAAAATATGCCAATCGAAATGTATTTTCTCCATTCTAAATTAACATGATTCTTTTTATTGGGACGGAGCTAGTAGTTTACCTGACCAAATTGCGATGAAGTTGCAAAGTAGGAGTATTATTGTTCCAAAAAAAATAAAAAATAAAATGTAAAAAGGGCTGCAATTTAAAAATGAAAACCTTAAAATTATAAAAAGCTACTTGACTTTCCATTAAAAAAATAAGATTACCCTCTGTTGAAAAGATGATTGAAAAAAGGCTTATGTCATGAAACTATATATAAATCTCATCAATCTTGTCAGTTTAGCACTCTCCCATGATCTTCTTCTTCCACCTTCTTGCTTCTTTCTTGAACTCTCTTGTCAATTCCTTCTCTTCCATCTTTCTTTGTTTCAATCAACTAAAACATCCACCATTGGGAATGAATGCCTTTCCCATCAAATCTCATTCTTTCATGATTTGTTGGAATAACTGAAATGGCTCTGATCCATCAGCTTTGTCAACTCATGCTTCTTTTCTTCTCAGTTCTGAATTCTGTTTTTGTACTCTGTTTGGGTGAGAATTTGTCTGATTCAGACACCCTTTTGAGGATAAAGTCGGAACTTCAAGATCCATTTGGAGTTCTTGAAAACTGGTCTCAAGGGAATAGTAACAACTTATGCAACTGGACTGGGGTGGCATGCTCAAATGATCAACTCCATGTTGTGAGTTTGAATTTGTCTGCTTCAGGACTAATAGGTCCACTCTCCCCTGAGATTTCAAAGCTCAATTATCTTGAAATGCTGGATTTGTCCAAGAATTCGCTTACCGGAACAATCCCACCTGATCTTGGACAGCTTCCAGATTTGAGGGAGTTGCTACTTTTCTCAAATTTCCTATCAGGAAATGTTCCTGTGGAGATTGGTCTTTTGAAGAAGTTGCAAGTTCTGAGGATTGGAGATAATTTGTTGACTGGTGAGGTTATCCACAGCATTGGTAACGTCACAGAGCTGAGAGTTCTGGGGCTTGCTTATTGCCAGTTCAATGGAAGCATACCAAAGGAAATTGGCAATTTGAGGAATCTGAAGTTTCTTGATTTGCAGCAGAACAATCTTGATGGTGTTATACCAGAAGAGATTGGTGGTTTGGCTCAGCTTCAGAACTTTGCAGCATCAAATAACCGACTTGGAGGTCCGATTCCGGTCTCAATGGGTAGCCTAGAATCCATTGAAATCCTGAACTTGGCTAACAATAGTCTTTCTGGAGCAATTCCAGACAAGTTTGGTTCCAACCTGAAGTACTTGAACTTGCAAGGGAATGAATTGGATGGCGAAATTCCTCCGGGGATTAACGGATTAAGTTGGCTCGAGGTGCTCGACTTGTCAAACAACCAACTTTCTGGGATCATAAACCTGTCAAATTATCAGCTGAAAAATCTCAAAGCTTTGGTTCTTTCTGACAATTTTTTGACTGGCAGCATTCCTAAAGAACTATGCATCCCGGGCTCAAATTTCCAACAACTTTTTCTGGCTCGAAATAACTTGTCTAGCAACTTCCCAATGGAGATATTGGATTGCTCATCCCTTCAGCAGTTGGACCTTTCTGGCAACAACTTCCGCGGCGCAATACCATCAAGCATCGACAAGTTAAGCAACCTTACAGATCTTCTACTCAACAACAACACGTTTAGCGGAACTCTGCCCCTGGAAATCGGAAACTTGAGCAACTTGGTTTCTCTGTATCTGTTTGACAACATGATCACAGGACCAATCCCAGTTGAAATTGGAAAGCTTCAGAACTTAAGGTTTCTGTACCTATATGACAACCAAATGTCAGGGAGCATTCCAACAGAACTGACAAACTGCTCCACCTTAACTGAGATTGATTTCTTTGGGAATCGTTTTAGCGGTTCGATTCCTTCAACAATTGGGAGGCTTAAAAATCTGTCTTTCTTACAACTGAGGCAGAATGAGTTGACAGGTTCAATCCCACCAAGCTTAGGCTACTGTGAAAAGCTTCAAAAACTGGCCATAGGGGATAATAAACTGTCAGGCACAATTCCAGCAACATTTGGTTTCCTTTCAGAGCTGATGCTTTTAAGCCTTTACAACAATTCATTTGAAGGTCCACTTCCCGAATCTCTTTCCCTTCTGAAAAATCTCACTATCGTTAACTTTTCGCATAATAGATTCAATGGAAGCCTTTCTCCTTTATCTGGTTCCAATTCTCTCACACTTCTGGACTTAACCAATAACAGCTTCTCTGGCCTAATTCCTCCCAGTTTAGCCCTGTCCGTTAATCTAACCCGTCTTCGCCTTGCAAACAATCTTCTCACTGGTAGCATTCCCTCCCAATTAGGCCAACTTAAGGAACTCTATTTCATTGATTTATCATTCAACAACCTAACGGGAGAGCTTTCGCCTGAGCTCGCTGGCCTGACAAACCTCAAACACGTCCTTCTTAACAGCAACAGGTTCTCAGGAAGAATACCTCCATGGTTGGGGAGCATGCAAGAGCTTGGTGAACTAGATCTTTCATTCAATGAATTCAATGGAACAGTGCCCACAGAACTCTGCAACTGTTCAGGATTGCTGAAACTGTCTCTCGGCAACAACGCGATTTCAGGAATTATCCCACCTGAGATTGGCAATCTTGCATCTCTAAATGTCCTGAATCTTCAAAAGAACAATCTTTCTGGTCCAATCCCTCCAACACTTCAGCAATGCAAGAAGCTCTATGAATTGCGGCTTTCCGAGAACAATCTGACTGGTTCCATACCATCCCAGATAGGCACTTTGACTGAACTTCAAGTGATTTTAGACCTCAGTAAAAATTCCCTTTCAGGCGAAATTCCACCATCTCTTGGAAACCTTCTCAAGTTAGAAAGACTAAACCTTTCTTACAATCACCTTGAAGGGAAAGTTCCATCTTCACTTGGAAAGCTCTCAAGCCTTCACAGATTGAACTTATCCAGCAATGATCTTCAGGGACAAATTCCAGGGATTTTCTCAGGATTTCCAGTCAGCTCCTTTTCGGGGAACGATAATCTCTGTGGCCATCCATTAGCATCCTGTTCTGAATCAGCTCCACAAGCGAAGAAACCGCTGTCGAAATCCCAAGTGGTTGGAATTATAGTAGCAATTGTTTTCACATCAACAGTGATCTGCTTGGCTCTGTTTTACATCATGCTGAGAATATGGTGCAATTGGAGAGAGGTGTCAGTTTCTTGCTCAGAAAATGGAAAAGGAGTTCATCATGAGCACAAAAAAGAAGAAGAAGATTGGGTTTATGGAGAAGAGATCAAGTACACTGAGGATTACTATGATAACAACACATTTGTATTGATGCATGCACAAAAGCATCAGATCTCTCCTTGAACTTAATTTGCTTCCTTTTTTCTTTTTCTTTTTTTTTTTTGGAAATTGGGCAGCTGGAAAAAAAGGAGTTCATTATGGAGCAAATTTTATCTTGTTCTTTTTAGTCTAATTCTTTAATTTTGTAGTTCATTTTGTACTTTTGTACATTGAGGGAAATCAAATTATATTAAAATGAACTTAATAATTTATTTAGTTTTGGCCTCTAAGGAGTTGTTAACATCATAATTACCTCTAAGCATTTTACGAAAACTACTTTTCCATTCCGAAATTATTGTCTATTTTGAGTTTTCATTTTTAGTACAAATTGAAGCAATTAAAAGTGAAAATTCAAACTGTACAATAATTTTGGGACAGAAGAAGTATTATATACGAGTAAGTAGTTGCGGTCAGATTTTTTTTCTTCTTTTCTTCTTACTCTTCTTCTTATTATTATTTAAAAATTAAACAGATAAAAAGCTATGGGAAAAGGGGCCAAATTTGTTTTTATAGTGGAATGCAAGAGACGACAACTATACTGCTAGATTATGCACCATCTTCTATCCGTAATTTACATGAAATCTTCTTTAGAGGAATTTTCTTGTTTGCTGAATACTTGTTCCGGTCCTTAATAGAAGACATTTTCATTTTGTTCTAAATTTAATCTAATATACATTTATAATTGACGGAAAAATCTTAAACATATATTTTCACATTCGTTATATTCTCTTTATTGTTATGAAATTTTTAAGGTTTTTTTGTCAATTTAAAATATATACTAGGTTAAAGTTAAGATAAATTAAAATACCTTATATTAAGGACCGAATGGAGTAGAATATAATAGAAAATGTTTAGGTTAGATACTTGATTGTGCGTTGTTCGATTGAACAATGTTTGACCAAAAACAGTTAATTAACAAAAACTCGTAACAAATTGTTCTAAAAGTTGGGCTCTTACATTTAAGAATTGGTTCGATCGCGATGAGGTGGTCTATACAAAATTCATGGATAACCCCTAATTTTTTTTAGAAAACTAAGAT
The DNA here is from genome assembly GCA_949775105.1 of Oldenlandia corymbosa var. corymbosa. Taxonomy (NCBI): domain Eukaryota; kingdom Viridiplantae; phylum Streptophyta; class Magnoliopsida; order Gentianales; family Rubiaceae; genus Oldenlandia; species Oldenlandia corymbosa. The sequence goes on from OX459124.1 coordinate 12,674,581, forward strand.
GGAAATAAACTGTAACTACTAAATAAAAGACATAAAAGCAAGAAAAATAAAGTGTTGTATGATGAGTTGTGTGTTCTTCCAACCTTAACCCGTCTTGCTTTTATAGCAAAAGACCTCCAATCTCAAATCGGTCACAAATTTTGTCAAAAATTGGCCCAACATATGTAAAGAAAAATAGTTTCAATTTATCTCAACTTAAACCATAATAAGTGGAAACGAATGATGTCGAGTTATTTAACGTCAATAATTCCAACTGAGTTGCTAGTATTCAAGTTCTAATACATACGATTATGTATATTCTTTGTACCATCTTAGAAAAAGTTATAAAATGATACAAAGAATATTTAATAATTCGATTGCCCCTATCTATTTTTAAACCAACAAGAAAATTTTCTGAAGAGTTGGGAGTTAAACAATTGTGTTTGATTGAGCTCAAAACTCAAAAAGAACCTTAGATTCAACCACTCTCTATATATATTAGGGGCTGCATTTTCTAGAAAAAGAAAAGATTAAACTGATACGTATAATTAAAGGAAGAAAAAAAATATATAGCAAGGAGATGATTAATTTTGTTAATACAAAATATAAGTCGTCAACTTCAAAATTAGATTTAGAAACCCCAAAAAAGTTCTGAAATGAAGGAAAAACCTTAGGGTGCACTTATATTACGTATACTAGTATTGTTTTATCACGCCTGACGAGCGGAAGTGAAAGGAAGGTCCATGTTGGTAAAATTAATGGTGTAGAAATGATAGATGCATGGTTTGATAACTTCGTAAGTATTTAGATGATGAATATTAGTTTAAGTAAATTTCGTTCTTGTAAAGTGAAAGAAGAAAATAAAAAAGAATTTATAAAAAGAAAATATAGTTTTAGTGTAGGGAAGAAAATTTTATGGTAAATGGAAAGATTTTAAATAAATGGGGGTTTTTTTTTTGAAACTTACAGGGAATAATACCTCAAAATTATTTCTAGTACAAGTTAAAAATAAACAAATGCATTGATTTGGCAAGATGACTTGCATATTTTTATTAATACGTAAAAAAGAAGTAAAAGATTTAAGTTTGGTTTTTACTCTCCTAATAATCATATAAATTGATAATGATATAAAATTCCCAAAAAAAAAAAAGAAGGTTTAAGAAAGTAGGAGGCAGTTGAACTTTTTTTTTCCTTAAAATTTACATATAAAGAAATTTATTTCCCTCCAACAAGTAAATAAAAAATAATATGATTATATCATATAAGAAAGTAGGGTTGAACTTTGAGTATTTGTTTCCCAATAATAATCTCTATAACTTAATAAATTTCTGCTGGCTGAACACTATTAATTTATATAATATTTATATAGCAATTAAATAACGACGCCAATTATGATTAATGGTGGTTGCCGTATCACCTTGTAATTAACGTGTTATAAGATAGAAGATTAGAAAGAACGCATACGATAAGTTGTCTACTGTACAATCTCACACTTCTTAACTTAAACACATATACATGATTTTTTTTTGGGTATTTTAAAATATATTTACTTGACATTTTTCGCATAAGAAATGACAATTTTCTAATTACATTTTTAGGGAAAAATATATATTCTCATACATAATTTTTAGTTTCCATGAAATTAATATTGGACCGCAGATAAATTATTTTTGGCTTAAATATACTTGAACTTTTGCACCTAAAAGAAAAAGAAAAAAGAAATAAACAAAAAATTCAGGAAAATGATAGCAGCAGGTTACTATATTATATAGCTTAAAAAAAAAACCCACAATCTTAATTACAATCCTTAGTCAAAGTGGAAAAAAAAAAAAAAAAAAATCTACTTCCTCCGTTCCAATTCCAATTTAATTGGGTTGTAGTACCAATTTTCACCACAGATTAATATAACTAATTTAACTAATAAATTAGTGGACCAAGACTTTTAATAGATTCTTGAAAATTGTTAAATCTACATAATAACTCATTAATTAAATGCAAATTCAAAATTCTCATTTCAACGAAAAAAAACAAACTTTGCCTCCTTCCACTAATCCCAACACTTTTAATAATGTTCAAATAATTAGTTAAGTTAAGAGCACATTTGAAATTTCAATACAAAAAAATAAATCCTATATATAAAAACCAGCCTATTTAGTAGGACACCCTAAAATGAAAAGACAAACTCCGTCATCGATGATGACTATTTTCCTTATGAATAGTAAGTACTCTTATGGTTGGGAGGTGGACTGCTAAAAGTTCTAATGGCCGAATTGATTGAAATGCACTCTGACCTAATTCCTAACTGAAATTGCACTTTCGTCTAAATAAATTCAAAAGTCCGTCTACAATTAATGTTAATAAGGCTAAGACCTAAACACCAGCGGGTTACAAGGGGAAAGAATTGGTTAAGGCAAACTATGAGCTAAAGATTCTAAACTAACCCCAAAACTAGTACTAGTACAATACAGACAAAGAAGAATTACGGTACATGAAGTCGCCAACATCTAATGGGTTCTCGTATGATTTTCTCCCTTGATTTTCTCTAAAAATTTCGATTCAGCTAGCAAGCGGGAGTACTCTCGTTGTGCCAGTCCAAATTCGATTTTCAGCCGAGCCACCTTCAGTTTGAGGACAGTTTAGCAGGGTAAGTCCAAAAGAAGAAGATGATGGTAAGCATATTTATACGTTGAAATAATTACAAGAAAACAAGGTTCAACAATTTGCTAAAAATAAAATTTCCTCTTCGGTTCTCACTGACACAAAAGAGAAATACATGCAAGGTTTCTGACCACAAATCAGGTTCATAAGTCTATTTTATGCCGCCAAGTGCTAAACCCTCGTCGGAAACAATAAAAAATCTAACACAATTTCTGGTTTTCGTTTGTATGTTTTCCATAAATATATGCAGCTTATACATTGCAGCTGGATAGTATCCAATTCGGTTTGAGTTTCTCCATCAGATAAGTCATGCAAAATTTCCCCAACTCGAGATGCGTGTGATTTGAAAAAGAAAGTTAACCAAAACCTTTCCCTGCACCTGTTTCTTAGGATAGAAATGTCCGGATAGCTTGCAACGCATAGGGTCATCTTGTACATATCTACTTTTCCCTCTGTTCTCGCCGATGTCTAATTATCAATTTTCTCCTAGCTCTATAGACTCATCTTCCTTGAGTCTGCATTGCATTTTGCTCTCTTTGATTTCTCTACATGTCCCACCCCACTGTAGTCTACAGACAGCATTCGTCTATCTAACACTAACCCCTCCCATATCCACTTAGTTTCTTTGGGTTCTCTTTGATCTCACTAATTAAACTTGCTTACTTTGACCAAAAATCCGCTCTATTCATCAACCAACTAGAAAGAGTCCTAAGGCTACAACTCTAGATATGTACTTTGCGCTGCCACCTTGCTATAATCATAAAAGTCACTATTTTCGGCTTTGCAGGATGCAACTGCCATTTGGTCTACTTCAGAATCCCGACAACAATCTCATCAGTCAAAGTCCGGTCTTCACAGTTAAAAATGTAATCAAAAGTTCTCAATGCTCTCAGAGATCAGCTGCGAGGTTTGACACTTACACCAATAAAGTTAAGCTTGTGTAAAAGACGTATAGAAGTCTATGACAATATGAAGTGGTGGCTATAACAGAATGATGAGTGCCAGCACTTCAGTTTTCTTTTTAACTTTTTTATAAGTGAAATTTTAGCAAATGTACTTGTCTTTTGTTGCCCTCTAATGGTGAATAGGCATATAGAAAGTGAAACTGCCTTCACCAAAAGGGAAAAAAATCTGAAAAGCTTGAAAAAAGTTGGAGCAACAATCCTTTTGTTATGGCAGACTGAAATGCCTCAACAACTCAGCATCAAGCATCAAGAGGTTAGGGGAAGATAGCAAATGGCTGGGAAGTCTTCGTTGCGACCCAATATACATTACGTCATTTGAAGTATTCATTTCCGGCAACTTCACTAATAGAAGAAGCACTGGAATTTAATAGAGCCATTTTGATTTAGTCCATTATTAGCACAAACCTAATAGACTTGTCAATGATGACTCTTCCAGCTCCATTTGCAATTTTTTTATTTACTCCCTATTTCCTCTATTTTAAAACTATTGTAGATACTGCAAGTTTAAAGTTCCTCTTTTTCCCTTTGAAACTTCAGGAGTTATTGAAACCAGACCTCTTAAATTATATTATGAACCTATCATCAAACTGTAAAATCTATCTCACTAAATGATTAATGACTAGCTTTGAAATAGTATATTTATTCTTAATTTCATCGTCATTTAAGAACGGATTGGAATCAAAAGTGGACATTTGAGATTACATAGCAATGCTGGAGTTTCAAAATGGGGAAAAGAAATAAACCTAAACCCAAAACACCAAATTTAGCTTAAGAGCCCCCTCACATTTTCCTTTTCTTTAGTTTTCTTTCCTGATTTTTTAATGGTTTCGCACCCCTCCGCTGGAGGTGTATGAAACAGTACTATCTCCTAATTGATTGTTCTCGATAAGTAAATTGATGCGCTTTAACACCAACAAAAATTAATATCGCATACTACTAATAAAGTTGTGCAAAAAGGATGTGGCCTTGTAAAAGTGTAGCTAAATTGCAGCTGGAGCTTTCTAATTGGAAGATACTACAACAGAATGCCAGAGGAAAAGATTTAACAGTTATCTTGAACTGGAGTGCGGTAGCTGTTTTCAGTAAGGGATGAGCTTACAGAGAGAGCTTTGGATGGACAAGCTGCTTAAGATGATGGGTACAAGAAAGCTAATTCTTAAGGTTGTTCGAGGAAGAAATCCAAATTCAAGTCTAAATTTGTTATATATATTAATTTCTGTAATTCCGTTCACAAATTACTAGCGAAAAACCGAAATTTGCTGAAAGTTAAACAAAGAGGTCACTAGTTGAACTAGAAATTGAGTATGTTGGTTTTTAGGCTGGGAAGTCAGCAAACCATCAATCCCACTCCGTAAACACATGCTTGTTTTCTTTTTACAATACAAATAAATAAATAAAAAAAATGTTAAAAAAAAAAAAGATGTTATCCAAAAAAGATAAGTGCTCACGAGTTACCTTAGTATTTAGTTCTTCTGCTCTTTTTTCATATTCCAAGCACCTACAGAGTCAAAAAATGCATAGTGTGTAAATATCACCTCAAAACTTACATGAAACAAGTACCAAAAATATCCACACTAATATGGGAAAGGAGAAACACCCCTTGTTGCAATAGGTACATGGTTTCCCCGCGAAAGGAGAAAAATTATTTATACTGACAATTCAAGGTAAGCAAGAGTTTCAAACTGTAAAAGTTCAGAACATCGCGCAGTTTCAACCCAGAGTGATGGTGGGAAGAAGAAATAGCCAACAAGGTCACAAGGAGCAAAAGGAAGGAAGAGAGCTTACTGAGCAGAGAGCTTCTTGTTTTCTTGAATCAACTTATCAGCTCCCCGGTTTTCAGATTCATTTGCTGCCACTGCTACTGACTACAGGAAATAGAGAAAACTATTAGATCACAATACGACTTAAGCCGGAAAAGGTGATGACGACAGTGGAGTAACATCAGCATGACTAGTTATTGCTTTTCGGAGGAAAACGCAAGAACAAAGTGGTAATACAATCTAGATAACTGCTCTATGTCACAGAGTAATTCAAATTAACCAGTCATCATGTTGTGATTTAAAAAATGAGAAGGCCCGTTCAAGCTGTTTGTGACAAAAGGATAAAATATTAAAATGTTACCCAACAACATAAAAACAGATGTAATGCTCAGAATGCTGTATGCAAGTCATGTCCACAACTTGAAACTGGCAAATAAAAGGGTGGAAATGGCAGATGGTATAAACGGCCATGCTCATGTTGAATGCATGTCTTCAATATTGGAACAACCAAACCCACTACAAACTGACCAAGTAACCCGCAGGAAAATCCATTACTTTCTAAAGTTATGCGGCAGAGTGTGTCCTGTTCCAACTGACTCTTTCATTGCCTTAGAGGCTGAGAAACAGCCAGTGCAGGAACCTTTTATACAGACTGATGAGGCTTCCTGCTCATGCTCGTTCAGGAGAACAAGAAAACACACCTACCTTTTCATGTAAAGCAGAATCATGCACACATCATTTAAAAATTTCTGCATTTGAACTGATTTGATCATTTATAATTGCTGTATTGCCTAGCAGAAGCAAGGTAAATGGATTTTTTTTACGCGTTCTTAGGCTCTAGATACCTAAAATTGGTTCTTATACTGATGCCTACTATTAACTCTAGCCTTCCTTCAAGATGAAAAGGAAAAAATAAATCTGTCCAACCTCTCATAAAGTTCAAATGACCTCTTCGTATAAGATGATATACTGAAGTGTCATAATCCTCAAATCTTTGGACAGCCAACAGAAATAAATTAGTGGTTTCACTTTTTCCATGAAGCACTGGACCAAAGTGTATAACTAAATTGACAAAAATATTTCAACAGACATCAGGTATCCGTACTGATTATTTTAATGTGTGTGCATATTTTAGAGAGAAAAAGAAGAACATACAATAATTTCTTTATCGCTCAATACAGCTTTAGCTCCAACTCCAACTTTTCTCCTGAACCTTTCAGGTTCTACTAGATGATTGTTCTCTTTCCTTTTGAAGGGTGCTCCTGTGTAATTCAAACCCAAAGGTATGAAAATCGTCCACAACAACTATGCCTCTGCCCCACTAGGTGGGGCCAGAATGAATAATGTCTCACCATTGTGTTTTACCACAGTTTTGTGAGATAACATACTAGTCAAGCTAAATACTTAAAGCCAAAATCAGATATTTTGAATGTTCAAAATTTTTCTGGGTTACCATGAACAGAGGATCCGTTGCTACTTAATAGAACAGGTTCATATGAACCAGGACGTTCTTCTAGATCGGATGTAGAGTTAGATGTGACTGCCCGAATTTTCTTTTTAGCCTGATAACCAATGAGGTGACAATGATAGTCCCTGCGAAAATCAAAACTTCCATCCGTTGACAATTGTTTTATTTACGAAAGCATTAATTAATCAGTCATGAACTCATCCAACTTGGTGTTAGATTCCGTTACGCTACTTTAAAAATACACCATGTCCCACCAAATGAAGGCCCAGGGATTATGCACAGTTCTACATGTAGAAATAATTTTAACAAGAGCCACACTCCAACTTGTTCAAAGACATGCAGAAAGAAGGTTACGAATGCCAGCTCAAACTTATTGCATACCGTGAGAGAAGAAGGCAAGAAGAGAAGGAAACCTACTTCCCACCAGTCTTAAAAGCCTATGAATCAAAAGAAAAACTTACCAGTACTCCCAAGTCATTTCTTTCATACGATGCTCAAGCTTTTGAAACACCGGAGTTTTCTCGAAGTCCTGTTTATTGTGTGTTGGTTTGATAAAATTTGCTTCTAAAACACCTGAGAAGCAAGTAAATGGTGATATCCATACTTCATATAATACAAAAACAAAAACCTATAAAAGGGATAAAGATAACTACATGTTGCTTACCAACAACACCTCTGCCTCTACTGTCAGAATAGCTAACCACGTGCCAAAATGGCTGTAGAAGAATTCACAACAGAAACGAAAATCAGTGATACATTCTGAATGAGAAATCGCAAGATAAAGCTGAGAATCCTAATGCGGAAAAAATAAACTAATGACCACATTTGGAACCAGGAAAGTAAGATGGCTAAGACAATTGAATCCAGTTAACAAATTTTATCTCAAATTAAATGCCCTGACATACTCGAAGTTATGTCAATCTCAGGAGAGGAGGAAAACCCCCAGGAAAGGGAGAATGACCACATTTTAGATGGTCTCTCACAGGAGTAAGCAGGACTACAAATTATAAGGAAAATCTGAAAATGTACACCATTCTACGAACTCCAACTGCTCGTAGAAAAAATAGCTAAACAGATGTTTTGACAAATGAAACATACTTCTCAGGACTCAAGTTAACATATCTAGCAGGATATAATTTTAGCATTAAACATAACGATTTCTCTGACATCTGCAAGCAGCACAAGCCTAAGAATCATCATAAGCCATGGAAGAGTAGAACTGGAAAATAGAGCTGGAAGAAAAAGTAAACAACTATGCGGAGTTGCAGACGATCCTTCTCCTTTTCATGAGAATAGTAAACCGTTTCAATGCCAGCTTGAAAAACCTACCAGCATTTTTTTTAAAAAAAAAAAACAAAAGAAGGATGCATGTATATAGCCGACCCCACCTAGTGGGAAAAAGGCTTGTTGTTGTTGTTGTTGTTGTAAAAAAAGAAGGATGCACACACTACCAAAAAAAAGCCCCCACCGACCAAAACTGCATGGAGTCAAAATGACTTAAATACTTTTTCTTTTCAGTACACATCTTAAATACTTTGAAAACTCAAAACTTACAACTCATTTAAACTGTGAACTTGATTTCCAACAAAAGTAAATCAAGTTAAGTAGTGTTCCCACCCAATCTAACGGTGAAAGGAAGGTACTACAATTTCTAAGTCTGATACATCTCCAAGTACTTCGCATCCAAGAATCATTAGCTCAAACAAGCATAAAACAGATTCTTTCACTCACAAAAAAGACTACATATGATAATTCCATTGAATTATGAACCTTTTAATAATCATCTTGTCACAGGCTCCATCTGCCATGTTTTAAAAGAAACAGAAGGGAAATGAGGTAATAAACGTTTCACAAATGGGTCTATTTTAAAAATTAAGGGGAACAGCTACCCCAAGTATGGGAGGTTGGTTTCAGATATTAGTAATAAACAGTAGAAGATGAACAAATTTTCGAAGTGAAACTCGTTAAAATAGACACATAAGTAATCCGATGGTCAATTTGAGCCAATATATAGAACTGGGAAGTACCCGAGAAACATGAACTGGCCAGTGCTTTGCACTAGGAAACCCATCTTGAGGCGCTATGACCAAGCTAATTATTTTCTAACATCAATTAAGAACTACTTTTGATGATTAACATGCATCTCGACAGACACTGCATTGATATTGTTTCAAATTAACATTATACAAAAGGGCTGCCAAAAAGGTGCAGGGAGGGAAGGGTGGGGCCTTGTAGCCCGGAGGTACCTTTACCTTACATTTCTAAGGCTGCTGTTTCCACCAAATCGAATCTCTAACTAAGGATACATAGCAATCACTCTTACCACAGCTTTAAATTTATTCAGTTTAAGTAGTTTATATTTACTACTCTTCCCTTTCTTAGATTTTCATGATATTAAATTTTGAATGCACGGTGAAATTTCACAATTAGGGAAAACAAAAATAAACACACTGTGCCACTCGTATTAAGCATATTCTCTTTCCATAGCATGCCCACAGGATCCTCTCGTAAATTGATTTTTTGTACCAGACTGTATTTGTTTGAAAACAATTCACCCTCAACAGTACAATTCCAGAACAATAATTTTTTACCATGCACGCACACCAAACAAAAATAAAATTTTCAAGAGAGCAAATTGAGAAGAACTCACCAATATTAAGCGGTTTCTGTAGTAAACATTGAAACCATGTATGTTTACAAGTGGAGCTTCCTTCAAGAACCCAATTGTTGTAAGAACTGTCCCCTGAAATTAGTTACGAAGAAAAAACATATATAATATTAATACCGGCAATTTATTTAAAACTCACAGACACTAGTGCATCAAGAAAACACCAAGTTGTTGGTAAAACAAACAAGAAATATAATAGAAACAGTTTGCTGTGACCACTACATGTCATAGGTTCACGTTCCACTAATTTAAAATATGCGAGCAAGGGAGGTAGAAATTTAACATAAGGAATCAGAGGTGATGGGCTAAGGAACATAACAAACATTGAGCATGCCACTAATTATACATGAAACAACACTATTAGTATGATACATGATCATCTTTTAGCCAGAAGATATATTTCTTCGAACTTTTCAAACATGTCAGCATTATATCATCCAACAGTATACTAACTGCATAATTAGTATTTAATATTAAAAACTACAAAAAAAAAAAACCAAAAATCACAATCTGAAGAGGAAATGCTGCAAAAAGTTGTTCCATAACCTCTATATTTCCAGAATTCTGAGGTTTGTATAAAATGACCTCCGGAAATTTGAGATCACTTGCGATACTATGATACTCCACAACTTGTCCTCGCAACAATATAAAGAAGTTCTCTGGGACGCGTAAATACAAGACGGACAAGTATGCCTGTTGAAGTTAAGGAAAATATCAATATTAACACTGGAGAACACTGCAGACAAGAATGCATCGATTGGTGAAGAAAGTGAACAATAGAAGACGGGTCATCACTAGCTAGTTTTCATTAGGGGGTGATAGTGATAGTGAATGATCGATTGTGGTTTTCTGGTTGTGGGTTGGTCAATCCAAAAGGATACCAATCAATAGAGAGGACTCGAGCTTGAGCTCACCCGAAGTGAAAAACGAAGTCGGTTAGCAAGATGCTCATCACTAATAGCCATTCTAGAGCCATTTTTCTCATTTTTATTTGCTTCCCCAGAGATACGAATGTCCTGCAAAATTTGTTGATCTAAAGAATAAATACAAAATCAGACTAATCGCTGAAGTAAAGAGTGAAAATTTAAGTAGGACCTGTGGATCTGTTTCGAAGTCAAGTTCCATCTTGCCATCATCAGTAAGCCATAAGTTATAAACCACAATTTTTGTTCCATGGTCACCAACATCATCAAACTGCCCAAGCAATTGATGGAGAAAGAGAAAACTTCAAATTGAATAAACATAAGATTCACAGTTTCGTATGCTTGAGAAGATGATTCCATGCTTGACACTACTCAATTCCTGAACAGGCTAAATTGGAAGAAAAAGACAGAAAAGTTTGCACTTACTTGCTTCAGAAGCTCAGCTTCGGTTGAGTATGGAGACCAACGCAACAACAACGATATATTAGTCATATGTTGTTGTGTATTGTGTAATGATTTCCACTCATTACTATCATTGTATTCATAATGGACCTGCAGATAACATCTACTCAGCGAACCAACAGAGAATTCACGGTAGTTAAATGCACCAACGCGATAGCAAAAAGGTTGTTTGTCATTCAGGATAAGGGCATTTTCAACCAAGTCAAAGCTAAAGAATCATCAAATTGTGTTTGGAAACTATTCTACCCATCAATCCCACACATTCTGTGTATACTTTTTCGTCCCATTTTCCCCACAAAATTTTTCAAGTAATGATTTTGTAATTAGATTAAGTTCTAGCTATGGAACACATCCAGCTTAAATACAACAATATTCCTCAGTAACCATGGAAAATATGCATAGATCACAGAATACGGATAAAAAGTAAAGTAAGCGTTGCACTTTCTCTTAGCACATTATCATATATTCATACTCCCAAAGATCTGATATTCCCAGACAGGTAGCAGCTATAATAAGAAATGGCGTAAATCAGTAAAGCACAATTGTTCTTTTATATAATTACAACCACAACCCTCTTACCTACAACGTTTATTCGAGTTACAAGCAGCAGATCGTAAATGATTAAGAAAAAGAATAATATTAGCAATGAAGTTTTGCACTGAAATGGTGCAGTGAACTATTTGATATAAATGAAGAAGAAAAAGGAAAAATTAAACAATGATAGCTTCATAGCAATCTTTGTAAGGAATGTGATTGGTGATTTTGTCGCTTGCAAATGACCAAATAATTCAAGTGTGTTGTCTTCCTGATTTCACCGAGAGTACCATTACTCTTGTACAAAAAACATAAAAATAAATTAATACACTCATCATCAGCCTATTCCATCTGTGCCTCACCCAGGGGAAGATATTGTAAGTGTCAAATCAATGATACGACAATTCACATAAAGCAAGTCATCAATAAATCCATGAGTAACATTCTTCAACAACAGTAAAGTGTAAAACAGTTTAATTCGCTCTCAGGCACGCAATGGCCTCATAACAGGTGAATTAAAAAATACAAATCCAAACAAAAAAATAGAAAAGTTGAAAACTTACCATAGGCACTACAATCTGATTATGGCCTGTCTGTATCAAAAATGTATATGATAGAAGTCCCACGCTCTTTGTTATGGTCCTGGAGAATTTAGCAGATGAAAGCATTAAACCCAGCATTGCCAGCATCAGGGAAATACAGTGAACAGCAGAGGTACTCAGTAGTGTATGCATTGTTGCAACTATGTTCTAAACAAAAGTTCAACATGGACTATTTTACTATCATCTACAGCACTAGTATGCTTTGAAGATTCTTAGCTAACATTCATATTCGCCAAAATACCAGTGAAAAACTGAAAATCAATAGGATAGTGTCACTATGAAGAGAATTAAGATAAAGGAACACATCGTTTAAATTTTCACCCATCAATCCACTCACTTCTTTCTACGGTCCACTACTATGTAAGGAAATGGAGTGAGTCGAGAAATAGAATTTCACTATTTTTAAAAACTCAAACATTTAAACCTGTCCCCGTACTTCCATTCTGAATGTTACTTCAATGCAGTACTCATGAAGAAGAAAAGGAAAACAAAACACACATAACAAAGGACAGCCTTTTGAGATATACTTCATAGACTAGAAATATATGCATTTGTTCAATAACGCCGTAGTAGGTGCACCTTCATAATTTATCTTAGTCTTGACAACAATCAAATTAGTTGACCAGATCCATCTCCCAGTACCAAGAACAAATCTGAGAGATACCCCATACAAAAATGCGGTCCTTCATGCATCAGGTTCACAATGACAGAAAGTAAGCACTATGAAGCAAGGCTTAAAGCTTAATAATGAATACATTTATCTTACCTGTTCTTTTTGCAACGACTGAAAACAATAACATCCGACCCGAGCCTCATAGAACTGGTTTTGAAACCATTTCCATCTGAAAGGAATGAGTTTTCATAAGATTATAGATAGATATAAGACACATGGCAGGTGATCAGTTAATTCCCATACATACACTGGCCAATAGCTGAGTCTGACTTCCTCTCTGAAAAGCCAAAACTAAGGCAGCGGCGAATTGCTTCGGGATCCATTCCTCCACCGTCGTCTAATCATCAAGGGATATAAGAATTATTTACAGCTTCACTACAAGAGTGCAGCACCAACTGGAATTATAGAAGCAATTAAAAAGATGGTGGAAGTAAGGAAGACCTTGAATGAGGAAAGCCGAACTTCCATCCTTCGGATTCGTAATTCTATCCATAATGACAAAGGTAGCCCCATTTTGCATCTAGCCAACAGATGGGATATGAGCAAAACAAATAAAATAAACATATCAGAAAGAGTGTCAAAGTAGCATAGGTATGAACCTCTAAACCAAAATCTTATTTGGTAACACAAACTTCAATACCATGCCTACAAAATATATATTGTTTGAAAAAAGAAGCAATTACAAAAATAAAAACAAGATATACATTTGGAAAGGGCAAAAGGCTACTTCACTCAACAGTATGCATATCCCTCGTATTAAACAATAACTCTGGAATACCATTTAACAACCATCATTCAACAGAAAAGGTGCATCATACATTACAGTTGCTTGACAAGAAAGCAGAAACTGATATTGCAATCTATTCTATCAAGTTGAACATATGAGATGAATCTAGGATGACTCCAATCATAGATGGAAAATTATTACATAAAAAACAGGAAACATAATGTAAGAAAAACGCATTTAGTTCAAGTATCAAGAATAAAAAATTCCTATTAGTTGCACTACAGAAAATCATTTTTGGGAGGAAACAAGAATGGACAAGAATATTCAGAAAAAAGTCAAACAAATTCACCTCATCAACAGCATTGTCAAGGAGCTCTGCAATCGCTGAAACACAAAACAACAGGATGAGAAATGTCAGACAGAGTCATTTAAGAAATACTTGATCAAATGAAGTTACCCATGCTTAAGAAACATGATACCAGATCAGTTATGAAAATGAACAGCACCTACCACCAAACGCCCATTTATGTGAAGTAGCATTTGAATGGAGAAATTTCGGGTGCACGTGCAAATAACTTGTGCCTTCTGTCATAACAGAGAAGATAAATTCAATATTAGTTATGCAGATTTAGGGCCATGTCTTTTGAAGAGTAAGAACAGTAAAATTGATAAAGAGAGAGCAACAGAAAGCTGCAGAGTAAATTATCAAGGCTTGAAGTGTGTCAACCCTAACCTAGAATTATATATCAATTACCACAACCTTAAGAGCAACATATCTGTCAATCACATTCTAACTTTAAAAAAAAGAAAAAATGGATTTGTGAGAGTGAGATAGAAAGGATGAGTACTTTGAATGCTTGGTTTGACAGAATGTCCTACATCATAGTTCCCAGCTCTCCAAAACTGACGGGTAAGTGGTGCAGGACACAATGGTGAGGTCGAACAATGGCTCGAGTCATCCACAGGAGGTTTTTCTGGGTCAACAACCCTGGTATCAGCGCGTCCAGTACTACAAGCACCTGAAAATTTCACTTGTCCTGCAAAACGGGGCTCTGATTCTTGAGGAGCCAATTCAACACGCTCCTCCCTCATTGATTTTCCGAGCAAATATGTGCCAAGATTGGAGACTTTCAAATCCAAAACCTACAAGTCTGTTGAAAAATGCTTTGTTATATACTCCAATTGAATGCCGCAAAATAGGCTTAATTGTAAAGCTCAGGGCAATAGAAGTAAGCACGAATTTAGGTGTATTTGGGATTAGGATATGAATTCTGTCAATTTAGGGATAAACGAAAGATTTTTCACCAATTTAGGTTGTTTATCACCAAGGGAGAATCAAAATTCTCACCAGCATGAATTACTAGTATTTTTTATACTTTCATAAATTGGGCAAAACATCCTAAGCTGTGCCCACAACCAATTGCCCAGTAGAACTAATGCAGAAAATTTTAAATTTAGCGAAATACTCACCTCTTGAGAATTCAAGCAGCTCCAAATGATGCACTACTGAAACTCCAAAAAAAACAAAAACAAGGCTCTTCCAACAAGAAATTTTTGCTCAAAACACAAAGGAAATTTTACTCTTACCTTCTTTTGAATTGCCAAGTTTCTCTTTAGAGTTTGTTTTTGGAACCAACTACAAAAGAAATCCCCTCTAATTTGAAGTTTTAGCCCAAAAATAAAAATTTATTTCAAATTTGGTGAAATCTTCTTGGAAAAGCAAAACTTTATGGGAATATAGAAAAGGCATTTTAAAAATAAAGACCCCAAGTGAAATTGTGAAATTTAAATAATAAAAAGACAATTATGTCCTTCTTGAGAATATAAAAAGACAAGTATTAGAGAACATAAAGGTAATTCTTGAAAATAGAAAAATAATATTAATAAACAACAAAATCTATATCTATGGTTACTCATGAGAAAGTTTCAACATAATCAATACCATACTATTGCGTAATACTTTTCGCAACCAGTCGTATCTTATAGTTAGACGCATTGTCATCCATGCTTTCTTCTATCTAAAGATCCTTTTACACCCTGTGAGTTTGATTCCATCAGGTGGATCAACTAATGTCCATAACTTATTTTTGTAAATAAAATCCATAATTCACTTCTCACAAAGTCTTTATCAGATTAGGAATCTAGATAAGTAGATTAATGTCATCATCTATGACAAAAATGGCATCGTACCTTAAAGGAAGATGGCTACTCTTTCGAGTAACTTGTGTTTCTGAAAGTTCACGTTGTACTACATCTTGATGTAGTGGAAGTTTTTTGTGTTTTATATCTGGTGTATTATTACTTTGTGGTACTTGAATTTCTTCAAATTCTATTTTACCCCACTAGACTTCTCAAAAGAAACTCTTTCTCGAAAAGAAAATAGTATATTTTGAGACAAATATTTTTTGTTTAGCGAGATTATAAAATAACATCCATGTGTTTCTCTTGGATATCCCACAAATAATCATTCGTCAGATTTAGCATCCAACTTGTCTGAGTCCACTTTTTTTGACAAAAGGGACACCCCTAACTTTCATGCTCGTAAAGTTTGGTTTTCTAATTTTCCATAACTCATTTACGGAATACAATTCAATAGATCGTTGACAGTCTCTAAGGCATAATCCCATAAAGATTTGGGCAAATCGGCATAACTCATCATGGACCAAACCATACCCGATAAGGTTCAATTTCTCCTTTCAGACACACCATTGAGTTGCGGTGTGTAAGAAGGAGTTCATTAAGGAAGAATATCAATCTCCCTTAGATAATCTTGAAATCTTGATTAAGATATTCATCACCTCAATCTGATCGAAGTATTTTTATACTTTTGCCAAACTGCTTTTCGACTTTATTTTTGAGTTCTTTGAACTTTTCAAAAGGCTTCAGATTTATAATTCAAATAATTTAATAGCATTCAAATTGGTATCATCACGAGATCTCCAAAATTCGTGAAGGCTCTATGCAAGGGTAAAATTGTCATTTTACACATGAAGGGCAATTTTAAAATTTCATTGATGATGCATATTTTATTATTTTTATTACAGATAAAAGTGTTCAAATTGATGTCTACTAAACATGGATGGATATGCATCAAGATGAATGACTATTATCACTCTACGAGCTGATATTGATTGAGTTCACACTCAAAAAATATTTTTCATTATCAAGTTGATTGTATTCACACTTGGATGAGATTCTTTAAAAGAATATCTACTTGCATTATGACTATTAAATTGATTCCTTATTGCTTTATTGTATTTGAGTCCAAGATGTAATTATTAGATTAGATAAAATTTTATTCTTAATAGATAAGAATATCAGTTGTCAATCCCTATCTTATCTTTTTAGAATATGGGATTAGGATGATGAAAAGATTCTTCTCTATCGTTTAAGGAGTCCAAACGCGTTTTTATTTTCTTTTTCTTTTTGTTTTGTTGCTCTAATATTTTTTCATGCATTCCTTTTTTCTTTTTGTTGTCAAAAACTCATACGTACGGACTGCTCAAATTGTTTTCTATGTTTTTTTTCCCTTTTAAAACATAAAACCAACAAGTCCGTAACTAAAAATCCTAACTAGCACTTACCTTTCTTTTTCCCTACCCAGCACATATGCAAATCACCAAAAAGCTAATTTCCTTCATCCCTTGTGCTGCTGCAACAATCTTGGTAGCTGGTATGACGGCCGAGGGACAATTTGTTTTTGGATGTTGCATTTATTCAATTTTCTTTGTACTCAATCCACAATCTCGATAGCCAGTGCGACGGCCGACGTACAATTCTTTTTTGACAGTTGTAGTTGTTCAATTTCCTTTGTACTTAATCCATGTGTGGTGGATTTTTTTTTATTTTGCCTAAATGAGAGATATGTAGAATATTAAGTTTGATTTTGATTCCGACGATCGATCCTACCCTTTGTTGTCCTTGCCATCATTATCAAGTTCTTTTTTCCCCCTCTTTTCTTCTTTTGGTTAATACTTAATGTGCGCAACTAGTCCTTTACATCACTATCATCTTCAATTAATATGAAGGACATTGTAGATTCGGACGAAAGAATACGACTTTCAAACCTTCGAAACAACTACACGTAACTGTATTGAATTTGAAGTTTTGTCGAACATTTTCTCTTTTTTTTTTCATTTTGGTTAACAATTTCTTTTTTTTTTTTGGTAAACATTGTGGATGTGTTTTAAGTTTTATAAGAGAATTGCATAGATGGCCATGTTTTGTTTTTGCTACAAACATAAAAAAGATTTTACTTTCGCCCAAAAGACAAAAAGAAAAGGCCTAAGTTTTGGCCCTATAAAAGCCCAAAATTTGGTCCAAACTGTGAAACCGCATAAACCGGACCGTTCGATACAAATTGATTTGATTTGGGTTTTAAATGCAAATTGGTCCGGTTGAACGGTTTGGTTCACAATTGAAGTGAATCAAATATACATTTATTTTTGTATGATTTATTTATATACGATTTCACACGTTATTTACTCTTTTTTTTAAACAAACAAATAAATAGTCTATTAAGGACATAGGATGCTTCATACCCAAAATATTAAGATCCAAGTTTGACCTAGAAGAGAAATAGTCTTATTCTTTTAGAACAAAAAGATAGCAGTGAAGTTGGATTTTTTTTTTTACACTACAAACGAAGTAAGGTTAAAAACTCTATAAATAACAGTCACAAAGAAACTCTCACAACACCTCACATAAGAACAAGTCGATACAGTGCAGGAAGCCCCATGTTCCGGTGTATCATCACGTTTTCAATGTGACGCCTCGAATACTAGATTGTGATATCTCCATTTTGGTTGAAATGGATGGCTTTTGCACAGCCACCCATACATTCGTCAAATCTAGTAACATAGCAGATAGCTAGAAGTACAATCTCACAAGCAGTGTCAGACAATATCACAAATCGATGTCTTGTTTCAAGAAATGGTGCGCCAGACTGAACCCCAGACCCAATGATACAAAACAAAGGTTCTTCAAATGCATCACTAGCATTCAAAACACGAAAAATATGTGCACCCTTATCATCATATTCAGCTACAACTGACGAAAATCTTGTGTCATTAGTCTTTTGATGAATAGATAAATAATTCAAAACTCCAACAACTGTATTCTCACCTTGTATCCTCATTCCTTGCACCAGACTTTCCCCAAAAAGAACCACACCAGTAAATCCAAACACAAGCCTGGGAGTGAGAACCACAATTGTATCTTTGTTCTCTTCACCATCACTCACACGCCCATCGCATCCAAATGCGAAGCACACAACCCCATTTTCTGATTACTTAACAACGATTATAGTTGTGTTACTCCTAGGAGATTGGTGACTAAGAGATAAGTGAGGGAGGGAGTGGGACATACCTTATTTACTCTTATTTGGACTCATCTATATGGTTTTAATTGTAATAAGAGCACAACTAGAATTATCCCCGTTAGGGGTGTAAACGAGCCGAGTCTAGCCCAGTTGTATCCCTACACGAACTCGAACTCGACTCTGTTTAGGCAAACTCGAGCCGCCGAGCTCGTTCGAGCCAAAAAAAATTTACACTCGAACTCGGCTCGTCATGCGGCACGTAGCTCAAGTTCAGCTCGACGAAGCTTGAAAAATATTTCGATAGATTCACTTCCCAAACACCACAAGTTTACTTAGATCCAAAAGTCAGAAGTCACAACATGAAAATAAAGCCTAGAGGGATTGAATCGATCAACCAAAAAAGGGCATTATTTGAATTAACTTTCAATCAAGGAAAATTCACTAGAAGATTGAATCAATCACCCAAAAACAAAGAGATTATACTTCAATAAATACTCTAAAAATTGCTAAAATCTTTCAAGCCCTATGTACTAGAGGGGAGGGCATTGGAGTCTCAGGGAAACCACTCCATTACGGCTCAATGTTCCACAGCATCGTTCAGAATTTCATGTGTCAAGTTGGTGACTTTACAAAGGTGCGAGATGAAATCTGCAGATGAGAACTTCAAAAGCTATTGGTCAGTAATATCGGGAAAAAAATTTGACTCAAAGTTGATGGAAACTAAAAATTTGATTGGAAAAACTCTTTCAAATCTTCTAATATAGGTTACCTTCGATACATCATATTATTCAATCAATAGAAGAAGAATTAGAAGAAGATTTTGTTCAATCTCCTATTGATTGCAGCGGTCATCGAACTACACTAACCAGATCCAATTATAGTTAAACCCACTGTGCTAATCTTTTGTTTGAATGATAATAAGAAATTAACAAAGTTAGATTTGATTTTGGTTAATGGATGAGATTCGAGAGAGAAGAAGGCATAGAAGAGAAAGGAGAGAGAGACGGCCGAGGGTAGAAAGTTACCTTTATACAATATATTAATAATAAAAAATTTAAAAAATAAATCGAGCGGCTTGTCGAACCGACGAGCAAGCATTAACCGAACTCGAGATCGGCTCGATGAATAAACAATCGGACTCGAGATCGGCTCGAACTCGGTCAACCCGAATTTGAACCGAGCTTTGACCGAGCCGTCTAGCAAATAACTCACGAGCGGCTCGGTTCGTTTACAGCTCGAATCCCCTTGCATTGCATGGATTGTGTTACATGTATTGCATAAAATTATAAAATTATGATCGCATGTGAGCCGAGCGTTATCGTCATAACATGATAAAGTTTGTGTCGGGATTTGTGATATTACAACTCTTGTTCATGTTTTGTTGGGTAAATTACATTCATATTATATATATATATAAATATATTTCATATTCAAGATAGTGTATATTTTGAAAGATAAATTATTAGTATGACTCATTTATAGTAAAATTTTAGAATTACTAATCGATAAAATTGATGATAACTTGCTAGAGTAATTTTGTAAATTTTTACAAATGAATTTTCAAAACTCAAAATGAAAGTTTTAGCGAACTTAAAAGAAAAAGGAAATGTAAATATATATACTATTTTGTACAACATTTCTTTAGTAATATTTTTTGGTTAGATTTCCCTAAAAAGTACATTTTAATGGTTTTTTATCCACTGAAATAAATTTTATGATTTTTTTTAAAAAAATCACCACAATCAACTCTGCTTAAAAATGTGTGTAAAATCCTTCTCAGCAACCAATAAAAAAAACTAAAAAATAATTACCAATGGGAAATATGGGTTTTATTATTAATAAATAGATAATCAAATATATATGGAATGTGATAAAGATGTGTGAAATACATGGGTGAAAATTAAATTGAAATAACCAATTTACAAAAAAATTTAACACTTTAATGAAAGAGGTCTTCTAGCGTTGACACATGTCCAACAAAAAACCTGAACTTGACATGTGGCAAACAAATCTCTATTGAAAACTCTCCTTTAATATATAGTATAGATTCTTATTTGCATGTGGTTGATCATTGTAGAGTGGCTAAATAGCATTAGAGAAAACTCATAAGCACTCATGTTGAACAAAGGCGAACAATCCATCTTGGAAGTTGCATAACTTGAGCTAGGAGCCTCCACTCAGAATGATCAAGATACGGTTACGAAGCTGAAAGATAGAGCTAACTCTGTCATGCAGAACACTTCTCCAAATTCAGGCCTTTCAATGATCAAAACTACCGTCGAAGTATAAGCCGTCAGAACTGAACCAAAATTGTCTAGAAACTTTAGTAACCAGCAGTCATCTTACGGAGATCATAACTTGGGATTCGTAACTCATATTTCTAAGTTCTTTATCTGGTTGGTGCCACAACTTCTCTTCAGAAGTCAAATCCAAAGTCCAACTGAAAATAGGTGAAAAATTGCAATGAAATTGGTCAGTCAGACTGACAAAATTTGGAAATTCCAGCAAATAGAAGAAAATGCCAGCAAAGCCAAGTCCTTAAGATGGCCTGAAATTTGTTCTGAAATCATAGGGGAAATGTTACCGGAGTATTATGTAGCTGATTGACAGTGATTCAGACTTGAAAATCAACTCAAATCAGCAATGACAATGGATGTTTTCAAATATTGCAAGATGGATCACTCCTTCCCTAAGAATTTGCAGCGACAGTCAAAGGTTTTAAAAGAGTCAAGACTAGTTCAGTTCTGCCCGAAAGTTTAAGAAGTTGTGCAGACCAATACCTATAGTTATGCTTCCAATTTTGTAGGACGTCCATTTTGGGAAAGAAACTTTCTTACTTATTCATTTTAGTCCTAACGTGCCAAATGCCTATAAATACCCAAATGTACCAAATTTTAAGGGGATCTCCTTTTTTAGCTTAATCTTAGAACTCTCTTAGCATATTTCCTTTTTATTTACTTCCTATTTTCATAGTTTTCATCTAGGGTTTTAAATCTTTTGATTGTAAACTAGACTTTTTAGTATGTAATTCATCAAGAGCCTTGGACATTAGCTTAGGGCTTTTACTCAAGCTCTATGATTAGGGAAAAACACTTGCTCTATAACTCTTTTATGGAGTTTTGGAAATTTAGAGAAGATTGGAGTTTAGATTTTGCTTCTCCTTGGAAAAAGGGAGCTTTCTTATCTTAATATCTTTACTTTTGTTTTATGTTCTTTTGATTATGTTTATCCTTGATTATGTGTGTTCATAGTGGATAGTTCCTAAGTAGATGATGGGTAGATGTCCTTGCTCTTAATTTATGTCATATATACCATGAGATATGTTATTTGAGTTCAATCATTAGCTCTTATTATGTTATTGTATATAAGTTGAATGGATCCTTTGACTTGAATGTTTTTGGACCTTCATGGATGACTTTTTATCTTCATGAAGGTAGGACCTTAATTTTAGAACTCTTGTAATTCTACTTTAAGCATAAATAGAACGATGGGGTGGATAGAAGATGTTAATGTGCTTAATCTAATTGGCTAAGGTCACCTAGGCATAGAGGGTTAGTTATATCATACTAGGGACTTAGCATAGAAACTAGAGACAAAAACAACATCATCCCTCAATAAAACACTTCTCAATGGCGGTTTTGTTTGGATTATTACTCAAGTCCAATGAGGAAATATGAAATGCATGCTAGTATGCTATAAACTTTTGTGTAGTCTTTGATTACATGGAAATGTAGACCAATTGGACTTGAGATTGTGGTAACTCTACGACCTGGAAGTGTAGAGAGTGAATCAATGGGCCTAAACCACCACACTTAAATCTAATTACTAGATGAGATTGGAAGAAGATTCTATTCTTTGAGTTCCAACAACTAGGAATAGAAGTTAGAAGTGCAAAAGGCAAAAGCTCCATAGTTTCCAAAATCTTATTGGCATAGTTAGGTTAAATGAACACGACCTTCATCACATCTTAGGAACATATTACTAATCGTGTTGCCCTTCATATTGTCCTAACCCTACTTTCCTTGTATTATTTTCCTTTCGTGTTACTTAATTTTTATTCTTAACCTTTAATAACTCGCGTGACCAATATTTAGTGTGTTTAAAAACACCTATTTCTCTAAACCCCTCACAATTTAGCACCAGCATAGGAAATAGCCTCCTCGTGGGATCGGCCATAGTTTCACGACACAACGACATGCTTATTTTTGGGTCTTGAGTGCGTGCAAACAAGGTTTCTATATTTGTTTGCGTGTGTGTATGTCTAATATACATCCGAAACGCACCACAACAATGATTTAGGCCAAAATCAGACAAACCCAGATTGTGAACACCCCTACCATATAAGTTCGCGATTACATTGGTAATAAATATAAGGGTGAATTACATTTGACCGCCTAAGTTTGGCCATATAATGGCACGGACCTTATCGTTTGGACATACAACAAATAACCCCTTTGACCGGTTGTTCAACTAATAAATAACTCCCTTGTTACCAGAAATATGACATCATGGCCTGATGTCAATATAACATTCAATGTATTGAGACATAGATGCCCTTACAATTAATACTAAATACTTATTACAATTACAACCACAAATCATCACCGTCATCATCATCATCCTAGCTAATCAAAAGACAATCTTTCCTTCATTGAAGGATATTTTTTCTTTCGTTCAATCAATTTCCAAAAAAGATTTTAATTGTCCTTCACTACTACTAATTGGTGAGTCCCAAAAAGATAACTAACCTCCCCAATAAGACAATACCCACTTGTGCGAATTGGGGGGAAGAACGGCAGATCTGGGCACATTATTTTGAGTTTAGTAGTGGTAGTGAAGTTTGAAAATTATTAATAAACTAAAAATAATATGAATGAATCTGATTCATTGGATGCTGGGTGATGATTTGTGGGTTTATGGCAAAAAAAAAAGAAGGTGATTGTGGCTATGAAGGGTGATGATTGAGGTGGAAAAGGATGTTGGTGAGAGGGATGACGATGTAGGTGATGGTGAAGAAGGTGGCAAAGGATGTTGGTGAAGGAGAAGATTGGTGACATGGGGTGGGTGTAGGTGAAGGATGGTGGTGTGCATAATTGCCCTGGTGTGCGGGCACCCAGTGGTGGTGGTGATTAAGCGGTTTAAAAAAGAAGGGGAATATAGAAGGAAGAAAGGAGGAAAAGACTTTTAGATTTTTTCAAATTAAGGTTGTTTTTGTCGTTTAACACTGCTAGCCGTCTGAGTGACAAGTTTGACTGGTCAAAAGAGATGTCGGTTATATATC
Organism: Oldenlandia corymbosa var. corymbosa; assembly: GCA_949775105.1. Lineage (NCBI taxonomy): Eukaryota > Viridiplantae > Streptophyta > Magnoliopsida > Gentianales > Rubiaceae > Oldenlandia > Oldenlandia corymbosa. The sequence continues at coordinate 12,698,601 of OX459124.1, forward strand.
CAAATAATAAGATCCGGGCAGTTATATGGCGAAACCTCGGGGGGTCAAATGTAATTCGCCCTAAATATAAACAATAACCTGTTTGTTGAAGACGTAAAATCAACATTGTCAATATGATTTATAAAAGGAGGGGTTAGTATTTATAAAGAATTATTGTGTATATGCGATTATGTAAATGAGATTTTGGGTGCATAAACCTCAATTTATACATTACTATTTATAGAAAATTATTTGGAAAAATGCCTAAAATAAACACTTTAATGAAGTTTTTTTTTTTAATTTTTGTTTTCAACTTGCAAATCTTCCCCGTGTTCATGTTATTTCATCTTTTTCAACCATCATTTCGCAATACTTCTCCTTGGATGACAAAAATTTGATAGCACTAAAACGAAACATGTACTTATTTCTAAAATAAATTAAACTAGTGATACTGTCTCGTTAAAAAATCCTGGAAAAATCTTGTGGGAAAAAAGAGTTTTGACATAGGAAAAAAGAGTGTCGTGTGTAATATCTCCCCCTAATGGTAACATTGGTAATTTTTTATATGTTGTGTAGATGTCGCATGTCAATGTTATGAATATACTTTCTGAATATTGGAGTAGGAAGTGGCTTGTTGAAGAGATCTGCCGAATTATTGTTGGACTGAACTATTAAACATCAATATCATTTTTTCTTTATAAGCTCTTGAATAAATGCAAAAAATTTTGGAAGTATGTTTTGTTCAATTATTTTTGACAATTTTTTCTTTAATTATTCAAGACAAGATGAGTTATTTCATATAAGATGGTTGGACTTTTTTTGACTGGTAAATCATAGTTTTGATATGTTGTATAATTGATCTGAGACATATACATTCTCTACTTGTTTCATTTAATGTAATTATTTCTACATGGCTCGAAGAAGTAGAAACTGATGATTGTTTCTGTGAGTGCTGAGAAATTGTAATCCCTCCATATGCGAACACATATCTAGTTTGAAACTTTTCGTAATGTGGAACAGATAAATAATATGCATCTATGTAACCAACAAAATATTGTTTCGAGTCATTAGGATAAAATAAGCCCAAGTAAATACATCCCCAAAGATAAAAAACTATGTGTTTGTCGCATTCCAATGACTTTTTATCTACGATAAACTGTAACTTGATGATAAAACTACAAATATCAGGTCTAGTACAATTACCAAGATACATAAGAGCTCCAATTGCACTAAATCACAATACTTCGACACTAAATATCTCTTTATCTTCTCTCAATGACTGAATGGAGCTTTCTCAACTTTGAGCGTCCTAATGACAAGAGCAGATCTATATATTTGGAGGCCTGAAACAAGGTTTAAACAAAACTTCATCTTCTTTCCTATTTTTATTTGGGTTTGGGACCGGCAATTGTAAACAAAAGTTTTTATCATGTGGAGTTAAAAACTATTCTTTTGATTTTTTTTTTATGAATTTCCGGCTCTATATAGTGGCAGCTCTAATAGTTTTTTGATGATCCGTTTCATATTTTTGAATTGACAACATTGCTTTACAAATATATAAAGAATTATAAAATAAAGTAGTTAGGTTCATATTAATTTTAACAATAGAAAATTTAAAGGATGATATCCGGTCTATAATTTTAGACTTGTATGAATGTGAGACTTGAGAAATCTTATCTTCTATCTAAAATCTAAATGTTGCTCCAAACCTGGACAATAAAAATCCAGTGCCGAAATGAACTAACCAAACCAAATGACACCGATCATTAAATGTTTCAAATACCAATATTACTTTAGTAGCTTTTTTTTTAACTAATCCAGAAATTAAATTAACAAGTTGTCAGAAAAGAGACTTGACAAATCCAGACTACTTAAAGCCTCTATTCACATTCAGAACTACTGTTCCTAAAGCCTAAACATAAAGTCTGCTACTCATATTCAGAGCATAAAGTCTTCTATTCAGATTCAGTATTGATCAAAATCTCTAGACCAATCTTGTTTTCAAAATTAGAGTTATAATTTGGGAGCGCCATTTGACCATGAATCCCATGCTCCCTCATATAGCGCCTAATCCTTGTACCCCAGGTGGTGACGATAGGGAGCAGCATTATATCTCAAGCGAAATGATTTGACATAGTCACCAGTGGTTGCATCGCGAAGAGAGAAATCGTACACGATTTTCATGGCAAGTCTACAAGCTCGGTCAGTTGTAATTGGTCTCTTAAACCTCCCAAAAAGGTCTCGGTTACCCATATCAGAACATGTGCCTACCACGCCAAAATCCTCTTCGGGAAATGAAATCCCTTTGTCACTTACAGTGTAGATTTGTCTTTCGCCCATGTCATTAAAGCCCACAAGTAATAAGTATTACTTTAGTAGTTTACCCAAATTGAATAATTAAAAATATGAGGTGTAAATAATACCAATACACACCACCAATTTATTATCACCATGAAGCCATAAGCACATGAACATGACTCATTAAAAAAAAACTAAAGAAACAGAGAAAAATGAATACAAACAATACAAAAGAATAAAAATATATTTGAATAAATCTCAGCCTCATATGAATATTATTTTTTCCGCCACTTGAATAAGTATATGCAATTCAAAGTTTAAAAATTGTGATAAAACTAAAGCAAAAAAGATAAAGAGTGGGATTTGGGAGGAGAAGAAGAGCTATGATGAAAACTCAATATAATCAAGTATGGTAATTAAAAGAAAAGAGGGAGGACTTTTAAAAATAAATTTCATAGACTAAGGTAGTTGGGAAACTTGATTATTAATTACTACTTAATTGAAATTTGGAAACAACATTTTTTTTTGTTGATGTGGAAATTAAACCTCACGTATGTCTTATCAATTTTTTTTTTTAATGTCTCACTTAATATTCAAAACCTGTCCAACTAAGAGGCCTTATTAGAGTTCAAATTGGGAGACTAGAATCTTAGGCGGCTAATTAAATGTTGATATAACTTTTAAATTTTTGGACTCCCAATCCATCTATTTTCTTTATATATAATTTATTTTTATTAATAACACTTTATAATATGGGGTCTTCCAAATTATGGGGCCTAAACCTTTAGTTTTACCAGCTTCCCCCTAAAGCTGGCCCTTTCTAATGATCATTCAAATATTTAAAGGACTTTCTTTATCCATATTAAAACGTTTTAAGACCTCTTTCTCCATAAATGCACAAATATTTCACTATGTATATGTTCAATTCGAAAACAAGACATTGGTTGGTTCTACCAAAATTTTTCATCTCAAAGTCCCCTTCTAAATTATTATTTTATTAAAATCTAATTGAATTACTATTTTTTGAGGAATTAATTTGGCGTATATATCATTTATGCTATAGTTTGGGGCTTAAGAAAATATACCTATAAATCTGAGGTTATAAGGGAATAATAAATAATTAGTTTATAAGGCATTATTCTTAATTACTGGATTTAGGTTTTTTTTTTGTTTATATTAAGCCTGCAAAACTGTACGATTGGACATTTGAATTTGAATTAATATATCCATTCGTTTGAAATGTAACTGATTCTTATTTGTAGAATTTTTTCATTGGATAAGTGTCACATTTAAAATATGTGTTTTTTTTTAAAAAAAGAATTATATAGCTTCTAATTAAAAGATATTTACACGTAGCAAAATGACTTCTAAAATCTGAAATATGGTGCATTGGAGCCAAAACAGATGCATACGTAGTTGCCACATAAGCTTCATGTCTTCTGCTTTAATAGGGTAAAAGGGATTTCTTTCAATTTTCCGATACTATTTAAATCATCAGCATATCTGAATATTGCTTTTTTGCACTAATACACATGGACAAATGACATTGTTGGTAATTGATTATACCACATGCGTCCAGATTGCTTTAACCCATATAAAGATTTTTGGAATTTGATCGAATATAATTTTTTTTCCCCAACAACCATTCATAACATTCATCCATAAGTGGTAAGATTAAATGTTTAGGGGAACATAAACTTTCCAACAATCATACATTACCTTCATCCATTAAAAACAGAGCTAGAAAATCTAAAAGATGTTACACTTACACAAAGAAGAGAAGTTTGCGTGTGTTTTAAGCGATGAAAAACACAAAGCTGATTATGTTTAACCATAAATAAATTCATAAGAACATGATCATCATAATCAAAAAATACAAATGCCTTAGTTGGAATATTCGCCTTCACTGTATTCTTTATCTATCTAAACTATCAAAACCGGTAGAAGTTGTTTGTAGTCTGAGAGTCGCATGAACACTCTACTGCTGTGGCCTATCTGCCCATGAACCTTTGAAACATTTTGTTCCACGAATTAGTAACACGAGCCACCCTGAACATGGGTATTCATAACTCCATAGCAAACTCAAGAGTCTTTTGACCTGCACTAGTATTTCTCACATTGTAACACTTGACTCGTCCGCTAAGCGTAAACGTATCATACCCCGAAAAGTCTCCTAAAGACCAATTATCATGTCCATAGAGAACTAAGACTAGGGAGTTATGGATTGGGTGTCATACCCATTCCGACATATATCATCAAAAACCAACAAGTTTTTTGTTGGATTTAGTGAAAACAAAGTTTCATTAATCATAATTTTTGTTCACTTTAATAATGCGACAATGGATTTACCAATTCGTTCAATGAAGTCTATTGGATCTCATATTGTATATACAATTACCTCTGTATACACTATTTTCTAAAAGGAACCACATGATTTTATCTAAAATAGCTTCAAAACTACTAAGATAAGTTTTGTTCTTTCACTTATCCAAACATCACGTCACAACATAGTATGAGAAAATTTATGATTTCAATTCTATTCTAGATTGACAAATCCAAAGACTATATGCTTACATAATAAGAATGAATAAGACAATGTATCCAATTACAAGTTTAAATTTAACCACAAACTGTGTCCAAATGATCTTCACCTAAAAAATCACTATAAAAAATGAAAATTCTAAAGTCTAATGCAATAGTTTAGTCGAAAAAGAATGTGAGAAGCTTATTTGTTATTTTGTAGGATCCCAGTCTAACTTTTTTTAAAGCAAACTCAACTACCCCCGCTTTAAATTAAAGTGGAACAATTTAATAAAAGAGTCAAAGTTCGCAACTCAAATGCTTCAACAGCCTTAAAAAACCTCAAGAAAGAAAGCCCCATAAACAAAGAATAGGTAAGAATATTCAAAGACTTTTTAAGTTCACAAAAGTAATACTTTGATATGTTTGCTTTTCAAGAATGTTTTCCAAAACTTTCTATCTATTGTGCCACCTTCTTCAGAATACTCTTTCTCAAATTTCTATTTTCATTTATGGTAATGTCATAAATAGTTCCAAATTGTGGATGGTACACTCCCTCGACAACATGTGGAATGACCTACAGTGCACTACAAAGTTTCTCGATATTGTTGTGATCCCTTTAAGACACATGGACGCCATAAATTATGTCTCGCAGTGGGTTTTGTTCTTAAATGTGGATGAAACTTTTTGTTAAAATAATTGTACTTGTATTTCCTGTTTATAGGCACACATTTAAAATATAAACCACAATCAACAAAACTATGTTTCATTCACAATAATTGTGGTCAATAATTATTTAACGCATAATCTTCAGTTTCAGTAGCAGGTAATAAGACACATGTCTATTTTGTACTAATCATGATGCCAAACAATTCTCTAAAAATTGACATGTACCTTGTTATTTGTCCATTGACTAGCTAACATGCAAAATTGAAATTCATATATTCGATTAAGTCATAATTTGTTTTGGGCTCAAAAGGCATGCACAATGGTTTCTTTTAAGTGTGTCAAGATACTTTATAATCAAATGAGGACCAACTTGAAATCTAGCACAAAAACCAACATGCATCTGATCTACTTGCTTAAGATAAACTAAATTTTTAATAATTTCTCTTTACTATTTTGATCATTATCAAGCTTAATTTAATTACATATTAGAGTACCCCAATTGTTTGTAATCTTCAATTCCAATCTTTTTAATAAAGAGTCCTGATAGACTAAACAAAAACTTTTTTTAACAACGTCCAATGAATCCAACCTGGCACTGCATGTCAGAATAAAAAAAATAAAAATCAAAAAAACAAAAATATAAAATTGGACCCTTAAAAAATACTCCCACCAGAGCCATTTCTTTACTTTCACACTTTTAGTACATTTATTTGGTTGTCGTTGCCGTCAATCTTTAGCGCCTTCTCCTGCGACGATGGACTCTGAATCTTATTTAATCTTCCCTCGTAACTTTTTCATCAATGTTGACGGCCTCTGCCAATCAAATCATTCCTCTCCCCTGCATCTATCTCGTCACAAATAGTGAACAATGGAAAAATTCAAAAAGAAGAAATGGTGTAACAATTGAGCAAGCTGTTTTAGTGATTCTCTAAAAGAAGATATAAAGGTTATCTACAAGCTAAGCATAGGGGGTAATAAAAATTAAGCCTTCCAAATTAAAGGCGGTAAGGAAACTTTTGCTCCCATATCATTGATAATAACTTGGGATACCAAGAGATGAACCCCCAGAATCCATCGTTGAAAAATAGATGGAAGAAAACGGGAAAATCATGCTGAAATTTACCCAAAAACAAACTAAGAACAACGAATCTCGCGGCGAGGACAATGAGTTTTGAAATCTGAACTTCTGATGGCGGTCTAATTTATAGAGGAAGAAAGAGAAGGATTTTTTATTGATTTGGGATCTAAGTATGAAAAAGAGAAGGAGAAGATATGGTGTTTGATAATGGAATGTGTAGGGACAACTACTTTCTCACTCTGTTTGAATGGATCACATGTGGGTATTTTTAAGGGAAATGAGGATTGAGACAATGTGACCCTGTCTCTCCTCTACTGTTTGTTTTGTTGATGGAATATTTGTCTAGAGTACTAAAGGAAGCTGCTGAATTGCCTGGATTTCAATTTCATCCTTTATGTAAAAGTATGAAACTGTCTAATATCTGTTTCGCTGACAACTTGATGATATTTAGTAAGGCTGATTTGAAAGCAATATATTCAAAAGGCTTTTACTGAATTCTCTCTGGTGTCGGGTCTAAAAGTGAATACAGTAAAGTCAGAAATATATATGGGGAGGGTAGATGATGAGCTGAAACGAAGATTATATGACCTAACTGGATTTAAGGAGGTGCCGTTTCCAATGAAATATTTAGGCGTACCACTCTCTGAGAGAAAATGGAACCAAATGGAATGCCAGTTAGTAGTAGAAAAGATTGTTAAAAGACTGAAATGTTGGAGTACTCGGCATCTTTCCTACGCTAGGAGGCTTCAATTGGTAAATTCTGTGCTTATGAATATGCATGTGTATTGGTCCTCTGCCTTTATTCTTCCTTACAGTATTACAGAAGCTGTTAATTGTAGGTGTAGAGAATTCTTATGGGGAGTAAGGAAATCAGGGAGATATTATGCTCTAGTAGGTTGGGAAACAGTATGTCGAAGTAAATCTGAGGGTGGACTAAGTGTTTACGATGCTAAGTTATGGAATGTAGCAGCCATCCTTAAACAAGTATGTAGATAGCTAGTAACAAAGATAGTTTATGGCTAAAGCGAGTTCATGAAATCTATTTAAAAAAGAAAAGTATATGGGAGAACCAGTATAAGCCCGATAGCAACTGGTCTTGGAAACAAATTCTGAAAATGCGAGATAGAGCTAAGGAGGGATTTGATAATGGTATATAGAAAGCAAAAAGAAGGGATGTTTATACAGTAAGCTCAGGATATAAGGGGTTACAAGGAGAAGGAAGTAAAATGCCTGCTGCAATTGTAATCTGGTCCAGGTTAAACATTCCAAAGGACGTATTTATTTCTTGGCTTGTATGGACCGCTAAAAATTATTCCAAACCATGACGATAATTATGTTAATTTCGATCATATAATGGTTAGGTTTAATCCTTGTTATGTAAGATGATGGAAGAATAAAACAAAAATTAAAGGATTTGGAGCGAAAAATAGGTTTGTCAGCTTGTTAGTTGACTTAAAAAATTGCGATGAGAAAGTCGACGGTAGTTACCTAATTTGATAAAGATTTGGATTTTTCGTATTTATCTCATTTATTTCAGATGCAGATTACTACATTAATCGCTTCTCCTACATTATCTCATTCATGGAAGGATAAGATTTGAATTGATTCTGTTTTACTTGTTTTAGAGTTTGTTCACAATAAGAAATCTATTATTGATGTCTATTTAACCGTTGGATGAAGACTACATCAAGATTGGGTGGCTATAGTAACTCTACAAAGAAGATATTGATATAGTTCACAACTCAGGAAGATTCTTTTCAAAATAAGGATAAGATTCTTTTAGAGTTCAACTTTTGCGGGGAGAGTGATTTGATGAATTTTAATGATGGTTAAATAAGAACGAGCGAAGTTGTTTTTGTGTTAATCTCGTATGATTTATTTTGTGCGTAAGGTTGAATTTGGTTTCTTGCAAACTGTGCGACTAGCTACCCTTGTTTGAGATTTGATATTTCTCAACTTGGATACTGAGTCGTGGTCCTTTTGGAATAAATCGATACATTTCCATCTCGAGATGGGGATTTAATTGACACGTTCTAATAGGGTTTTGTCCCGAAAACACTTCTTCCATTCTTCTTGTCTACCATATTTTTATAATTTTTTTCGATTCATTCTTGAATCAAAATATCCTTAGAGTCGTTGGTTGTCTTAGCTAGTTATATGTGAAATAAGAACAGTTCTTGGTGCCATAATTTGATACAAACTTCCGTATTTATAGAGTAGCATTTTGTTGGATCGAAAGATTCATATCATTAAGACTTACCCTAAAAGAATCCATCTTACAAAAGTTTTCTAAACACTCCGTGATGGTTCTGATGCATATTACCACTAGGAAACTATCTTATAAATTTTTTTTCTACAAAATCCCATGACAGTTCTATTAAAACTAGAAAACTAAATAAAATTACGTAATTTTAGTCTATTACAATATTATGTATTGCATGGATTATTTGATGCGTAAGTATGATATGGATTGATCCTCCAACATCAGTAATACTCGAATATTATGTGGCAATTGAGTTCTGCTGGTAAAATGATTTGTTGATCCTGGTGATGGTAATTTAGCCAATGAGTCTGCTACAGAGTTTGCTTCCTGGTACACATTGTATATGTTGTCCTGCTCAGAATGAGTTCAGTATTTTTAAGAGCATTCCCATTCCTACAAGGATATAATATTCCTTTTGTGAGCATGTTAACCACTGTCTGATTATTGGATCTCACTTGAACCCTTTGTAGCTATAAAGTGTCGCATTTTTCCAATCCAACTAAAATTGCTTCCAATTCAGTTTCAAAGCTATGTTTTGTTCTAAATATTGGCTCGCTGCATAAATTAGATTACCTGGATCACCTCTAATGATAAATGCTAATCCCGCTTCTCCTGGTGATCCAAGAGCTGAGCCATCTGTATTGAGAGCATAGGTGCTCGGACTTGAAAATTTTCAGTGTTTGATTTTGATATTTTTCCTTTCCGGCCTGGCTAAATTCACTTGAAATATCTCCTCTAGTCTTTTTTGTTCTCTTATAGATTTAATCTTGAGCTTATGAACACATAATAAATTAGTAATATGTTCTTTAACGGGAAAAAAATAAATGTTAGAATTAAATAGCTTACCTTCATAGAGATACCTATTTCTTTCCTTCCATATTTTCCAATAAAAAAAGCTAGGAAAAATCATCGTAATTAATTAAAAACTGGATCATTACTGTCTAACACACACCATGCATGTAAGTAAGCATTAAGACCTACTACTGAGGATATAGAAAAACCTAACAATATTTCAAAATGCTTCCAAATGATTTGAATTGGGGGACAATGAAAGAATCCATGAGCAAGTATATTGTTCTCCTTTTGGCATGCGTGACATCTGGAGGGGAAGGAATTGAAACCTATCCTTGAGAGTTATCTGCAAATGGAAAAAGCTTATTCAACAATTTTTAAGCAAAAAAAAGAAGAGAAAAAATTTCAGTGGAATGAGTTTATGCCATATAAATTTAGCCAAAGAGAAAAGGTTCTCAGACTCCTGATAACTTGATAAGCTGAAGAGATGGAAAACTGTCCAGTGAAATTTGGTTGCAAAATTTGCTCATCCTTTTCATGTGAAAAATTCAAGTCTATCCTCGAGCATCATCTTCAATTGAGTCGGCAGAAAATTCCTAAATTCCTCCAAGTACTGTTACTTTCGTTCAAAAATTCTCAGATCGCTAGATCTTTAAAGTGATGATAATCTTCAACCACAATATCACGAGATAATTCCTGACCGAATCATCTATCATCCCAAAATGAACTCTCTTCGTTTTCAATTAAACCAATGATTGTTCTTTAGCTTTTTGATCGATTCCATGCACTTGTTTTTGGCTGGTTCTTTTTCTTGTAGTGGAAGACAATGATAAAATGAACATCACCCAGATTCTGGTATTCGTTTTTAGCTTCCACCATAGCTTAAATGAGAATGCATCAATTATCTTATGGAATATATTTTCGAATTCCAAGACCATTTTCTTGGATTGGATATGTAATTCTTTTCCAAGATCGTCAATGCCATTTAGGTCTGTCTCAGAGTCCCCCGACAAAAAATTTAGCATTTGTCTTCTAGAGCCCTTAATATCGTTTTGGGTGAACTATTCCCGCAAAAGTAAGGATAGAAAGAAGCTTTTTTCTTTGTTCATTTTTTGTCCAGTGATTGCCTCGTAATCTTTAAAGAAATTATTTAACTGCAACATTGAACGCTTCAATCCCTTCGTGAAGATAATGAAATTGTCAGCGAAACTTAAATGTGAAATCATGAAAGTTCTATCTAGCACTCCATACTCAGCAATTTTCCCTGCATGGGTTAGTGCTTTAAGATTCCGAGTGAATGCTTTCGAAAGAATAATGAATAAGTAAGGCAATAATGGATCTCCTTGCTTGATTCCACAAGTTGCTTGAGAGAAACCATTAGGGATTCCATTCACCAAGATTGAAAACCAGTTTCCTTTTAAATTTGGCATGATAAGCGATTGAAGTTATCTTGAAATCCGAAGGCTTGAAGAACTAATCATAAAAACTTCCAAAATACTCGATCAAATGCTTTCATCATATCAATTTTAATGATCAGGTTACTTTTCACTGTTAGATGGTCCAAAAATTGACACAAGTCTTGAGTCATCAAGATATTATCCATGATATCTCTACCGGTCAAAAAATCAGATTGTTCTTGTGAGATTAACTTGTGCAAGACTCCTTTTGAATCTTTCTGTTAGGATTTCTATGTATAGTTTGTTAATGAAATTACACACACTAGTCGGTCAGAAGTCAGCAAAAGTGGTAACTGAATGTTTCTTAGGTATAAGCGTGATGAGATTGTTTCCGATAGCTCTCGAAATTGGCACTCCAACCATAATTTCTGAACAAGCTGCCAAAAGGTCATTCTTTATGATTTCCCAACATTGGCAATAAAAAATGCTCCGAAACCATCTATTCCCAGAGCACTTGAAGCATTAACTTTTAATACTGTCATTTTAATTCTTCCATGGTAACCCGGTTTAACAATTTGTCACTCTCTTCTGCAGTGACCAATGATGGAATATAACGAATTAATCTATGTTGTCCTGCCTCTAGATTTTCAGTCGTCTCTTCTTCTATCAATTTCCTAAAAAATCCACTGCCAAAGATTCTATATCCGCTGAAGCCGTTATCCAAATGCCTTCTTCCGATTTTGTTTTGTGAATTCCAAGTCTTGTATTTTTTGTTTCTACAAGAGAAGTATGAAAGTATGCCGAGTTCTTATCCCCTTTCTTTAACCAATTCAACATCATCTTTTGTTGTATAAAGTCTTCTTGCTCCTTGAGCTAAAGCAAGTGAGTTTTTGCTTCATATAGGGCAATTGGATCCATTACTTCCTGAGAATTATCAAACTTTTGTTCCTTGAGAAAAACATCTTCTTCTGCCATTTTCAAATTTTGGGAGACATCTTCAAATTTCATTTTGTTCCACTCTTTAGGCGATGTTCAGCCTTCTAATTTTTTCGGAAAAAACAAAATGACATATGAAGCAATTGGTTGCTCCCAACTATCATGGACAATGTCCATAAAACCTCAATGCCTAAGCCAGATCTCTTGAAATCTGAACTTTCATGGCTTGGATTCTATATTGGAACTAAATTTGGCAGTGGGTTATAATTAGAGCATGTACGTGCCAAATGTTGAATCGAAGAAGTTGGGAACAATGAGATCCACTTAGTCAAAATAAAATTCTATCCAATTTCTTGAGCACTCAACCCGTTAAACGCGTTACTCCCCAAGTTAAGTTACTTCCACGTGTTTGAATTTCTAGTAGCTAACAAGCATTAATACAACTATTGAAGTCTTCAATCGGCAAACGATCAGGTTCAGAGATTCCCCAGTATTCCTCCACTGATCGTATAACATTAAATTTTTTTTAAAAAAACACCTTATGTTTCTTTCTTATTTTTAATGATGTAGAGTGCCAAGTGGGACCTCCACATAAGTGGTGATGAGCTTAGTTAAAAAACCTTCGTGAATACACTCATTTTTCTTTAAAAAATCTTTAGTATTCTTAGTTTGATTGTTTTTTATTCATCCAAACAAGTTTGTGTTTAATTGCAAAGAAAGAAAAATCAGTTCACCCATCATTTTTGTTTCAATTTTTTGTTGCTAAATTAAAAAAAAAGGCCTGCACGGTAAGATTCATTTGGTCCCTAAAAAACAATTATCCCTTTATCCTTAAAAGTTGTCCACCTTAAGTTTTGAGATTTCTATTAAAAAATAGAAAAATAAAGTCAAATACATGGATGATACAATCTCAGATAAATGGAATACACCATTTAACATACTATCAAAGATCATTTACAAACCCATCGAGTTACTACTAGGTGAATCAACTAACTCTTGAGAAATGTTAACAGCCGCACATACACGCACAAAATAAAACCAATAGTTAACAAGCTACTTTTGGTCGAATAAAACCAAGGTTTAGGGCAACAATTTTTAAATGCATTTGGGTACATCAAATCCATTTCTAACAAAAGTTATTATAGTTTTTGCCCCCAACTCCATAAGCTCATAGGGAAGGTTGGTATGCAATACAATGTAAAGCAAAAACTGTTAACATTCCTAGCTAGAAAGCACACAACAACACTAGGCCGCTCATCCTCGATGCTTTTAATTCATGTGTCATTGAGGGCAGTACTTACTAAATTTCTAAAAGTTTTCTGAATAAATTGTGCACCAACAACATATCAACTGGCCATGCTGACCTTTCCTATCTGGTCTTTCACTATCTTTAAAATAGTTCTAAACGATACACTTCTCTTTGCTTCAAATATTTCATGTTGGTTGAGCCTATCAGATATGAAAATTACCTATGAATGCAGAAGCAAACCCCAAGACTTGAATTCTTGCATTGAAACAGCCACAAACACATGAACCAAAATGAGATTCAGACCACAAAAATCCAAAACAAAAGGATGGAAAGATCGGAAAGGAAGAAAGTGATGTTGATGTAACCCCAAGAGTAATGACTCTAACAACCCCCGCCTAAAGATCATGACATCGATGGATAAATGTGCTTCCTTACAATGACACCTAAAGAACTCCACAAAAAAGCACACAACCCTTGGATGCACATTCACTACTAAATGCAAAACTCTAATTCTTGCAAAATGCCATATAACCTCAAAAGGTCAAGAAACAAGGAATTTTCCTCATAAGTTTGTATTGAATAATAATTCATCAAAAATCTTTTGAAAATCACGGCCAAGACCCCCTTTTATCGGGCTATAGGTCGGCCAAATTGAGTACCAATCCTATTAGAACTCTAACTAAGATTTCTTAGACTATAAGTTTCCTAAAAAGGAAAATATTTGTTAATTAAATAATTGCACATGTCACAATTAATTAATATTTATTAAAAGACAAAAAATTACCTATTTTAATCTGTTTTGGTTGAAAATATATAAAAGAAAACTAAGTAAAAGCAAATTTAAATCAAAACGCGACGCCTTTGAACTTTGATACAAATGCACAGAGTTTCTATTCTTCTTATTCTTGAACCCAAGCTTGCAAGTACTGAGTTGGAATCTATTAGGTGGAGTTAGGGTTTGAGAGAAGTTTCAGCTCTTCTAACAGTAAGATTTGGGTTTCTTGTAGAAACAGTTTTACTCTAGATTTGTTGATTTCTACGGAACAAGTGCTTCACTTTTCAACGAGTCATGTTTCACTTCCGAGACCAATTTTCCTCTCGGCTGCATATGCTAAGTCCACAAGAAATGAAAGGCGGTAGTTATGGCAGCAGTTGGTTGACTTTAGGCAGCGGAATGCAAATGTTCCTTGGATGGTTGGTGGTGACTTTAATGTCATTCGTATGTTGGATGAGTATTCTGGGATTTCAGTTCAAGATCCTCTGGCTATTGGGGAGTTCAATGAGTGTATTCAGACTTGTGATCTTTTAGAAATGCCGGCGATTGGAGAGGAATTTACTTGGGGAGGAACAAGGCAAACCAGTTGGGTATCTAAGAAGTTGGATAGAGTCTTAGTCTCACAAGAATTGCATGACTTATTTCCAAGCTCCGTTGAAAATCTTAGTAAAACCACTTCGGATCACTGTCCTTTGTTGCATTTATTCAATCGTCAAGTGGTTAGCAAGCCTAAGGTTTTTCGTTTTCAAAGGATGTGGGTATGACGCGCCGACTTTAAAAATGTAGTCAAGGAGATTTAGGTTCAGCCTAGTGATAACTATGGCATGCTTGGTTTTTCTTTAAAACTTAAGCATTTAAAAGCAAGGTTGAAGGTATGGAATAAGGAAGCTTTTGGAGATGTATTTGAGAATTTGCGAGAAAGTGAGAGTAAGGTGCAAGAATTGGATAATTTATTTGATCATTCGGGAAATGATGAAGATCGTTTGCGAATGCAAGTTGCTAAAGCAGAATTACTCCGAAGATTGAAAGAACATGATGACTTTTGGTCTCAAAAGATGAAAATCAAATGGCTAAAGGAGGGGGATTCAAACACAACATTCTTTCATGCATCTTTGAAGGAACGAAGGTTAAGGCACGGTCTATTTAAAATCCAAGATTTAGATGGATGGACTTTGACCTCTATGTCCGAAATTGAAGATGAGGCAATTAAATTTTTTAAAACTTTTCTCCATGATGATGAGATTGATGATGATGATGATGATATGCAGACTGCCTTCACGGCACACATTCCTCAGTTGCTTGATGAGGAGGATGCTACCTTGTTGCTTCGGCCAATTTTGCTTGAAGAAGTGAAGGAAGCCGTTTTTAATTTGAGTGAAGATAGTGCTCCTGGGGTTGAGGGAATTGAAGGTTGCTTTTATAGAACTTGTTGGGATATAATAGCTGATGATCTTTGGCAAGTTTGTCAAGAGTTCATGGTTGGTGTTGCTTTGCCAAGGTCGATTGTGAGCACTTTGATCACTCTTATTCCTAAAAAGGCAGCGGTTAGTACTTTTGCTGATTTCCGACCTATTAGTCTTTGCAATTTTTTGAATAAGGGTTTTACCAAAATTCTCACAGAAAGACTAAAAGGTGTTCTGTCTAAGTTGATCTCGGAGGAGCAATCTGCTTTTTTGGAGGGCCGGGACATTATTGATAATGTGATGCTTACAAAGGACTTATGCCAGTTTCTTAATAGGAAGGCCGAAGGATGAAACTTCATTTTAAAACTTCACATGATGAAAGCTTTTGATCGTATCAAATGGAGCTTTTTGGAGAAGGTAGTGATCGAGTTTGGGTTTCCTACTCATTTTGTACCCTGGTGTTGAACAATCTCAGGAATTTATGGTTTTCGGTTATGATCAATGGTAGTCTGGTTGGATTCTTCCAATCTTCTAGAGGCATCAAACAAGGGGATCCTTTGTCTCCTTATCTATCCATCCTAGTGTCAGAGGCTATGACTAGAAGGCTAAAATCTTGGTTTCTACTGGAAGGGTAGCAAGTTATGGTACACCGGTTGGATCGTTGACTATTTCACACCTAGCATTTGTAGATGACGTGATTATTTTTTCACGGGGTTTGAAACGGTCTTTGCGCGCTTTGAATGATTTCTTCTCTGACTATGAATGAGCATCAGGCCAGAAGTTAAGTAGAGAGAAGAGTACATTTAAGGTTTCTGACACATGTAGTCCAAGGCGAGTGGCTATTATACAAGGAAAGCTAGGCATTCAGCGGGGTTCACTTTCCTTTGGTTACTTGGGTTGCAAGGTCTATCAAGGGCAAAGGTTCAACTTTCCAGTTTCTACTTGATAGCATTGATAAGAGACTTCTTAGTTGGAAAAATAAATTGTTGAGTCAAGGAGGTTGGCTGGTTCTAATCAGGAGTGTCTTGGTGTCACTTCCGATTCATGTGTTTTTGGCTATACCACCTCCAAAATATGTTTTGGTGGAGATGGAGCGTAAGCTTCAAAGGTTCTTTTGGTGTGGTACAAATGAAGAGAATAAAAGGCATTGGAGATTGATAATGGTTTATTTATTACATAAAAGTATCACAATTAACTCTGAATTTAGTAAGAAATTGGGGGTATTTCCTAGTATTAATGCATTTCACTTAACTAGTCTTTGTGTTTTTATTAGGTTAGAACTTGATTGAAAAATTGCTGAAAATTGAGGCCAATGGAACAAATTGTGGGCTGCTGATACAATTTTTGTTGAGCTGGTCGAAAAAGTACCCCCAAGACACAAAGCATCTTGCCAATTAATGAGTATGTCTTTCATTTGAATTCCAAGGGGCATGCTTGTCTCTCAACCGAAATTCCAGCCACCCATGCTGATCAATGAGGTTGCTGCTACCACTACTGGAAGAAGAGAAGAAGACTAGTCAATTTTGGATTCCAGACACAAGGCCTAGGAAGGATTAAACAATTCACAAGCATGGGAGGCTCTCTTGATTAAAGAATCAGCAACAAGGCTCTATAAAAGAGGAACTTCACTCTCAGAAGAAAACATCTCTGGCTACCCTTTCAGTTGCCAAAAAAAACCACACAGAAAAACTCCAAAAGAAGGCAAGATGGAAGAAGGAGCAGCAACAACTCAGTAAGGAAGCCAAGTTGAAGAACAGCCATCCCAGTTTCTGCCTCATTTCCATGAGTGAACTCTTTCACTCTCAGGAGTGGCTCAGAACTGCACAAGCTTTTTTCTCGTCTCTTGACTGTTAGCTTGAACTTCGTTTTATTATGCATACTTCTATGATGTCTTTTGATGTAGTAGATGTACCATTAATCTGCA
Organism: Oldenlandia corymbosa var. corymbosa; assembly: GCA_949775105.1. Lineage (NCBI taxonomy): Eukaryota > Viridiplantae > Streptophyta > Magnoliopsida > Gentianales > Rubiaceae > Oldenlandia > Oldenlandia corymbosa. The sequence goes on from OX459124.1 coordinate 12,715,884, forward strand.
TGAGTAGCTAAGCAGCTTCCAGGGGTTAATCTCCTCAACCTATGTTGTGCTTGTTGTAATGCACTAGTTCTGTTCCTTGTTTTGAAGTTGAAAGCTTTTTCTACATTCATTTACTTGATCACTAAATTGAATGCATGCTAGAACTAAGGGAGATCTGGAAAGATAAACTTGGTTTGGATTGTTTCAACTTTAACTTATGACATAGAGGTAATAGTCTATGGTTTTAACTAAGATAGGAATATACTTAGTTAACATAAGCATTCATGAAAGCCTGAGAACTTAATGACTTTTTAACTGGAATCAATCATTGGAAAATAGATTGTTAAGGTTGCAAAGATGACTCTAGGAAAAATGGAAACTGACTTAGAGTTATAAGTGAGCTGAATGAACAAGAACTCAACCATCACAGTGCTGATTAACAACTACGGCAGTAGGAAGAGGAGATGAACACTCCTGGCTTTTATTCCCCCGAGTGACTATTTCTATTCCTCTGAGTGACACCTTGTCTGACTGGTAGTCTTTTAACAACAAGTTTGGTAATTAGCTGTCCTCGTGGGATCGACCTAGCTTCCATTATCTACAAAAATCACAATCCGAGCTAGTAATATTTTTTTTTTGGTGAACTCGGCACGCAGTTGGGAGAGATTATCATATCCTGTTTCTGAAAATGGTCTTGGAATACGTAATTTCCAGGGTATTATTGATGCCTTAACTACAAAATTATTGTGGAAGCTGAAGAGGAATAAAGGCATTTGGAGTAACTTCATTCATTCATTGTCTAGGACGGCCAAAAACAAAACATCATGGAGGAGGGTTCCAAAGATTAGGGTTACTGCAATTCAACATACCAAAGTAATCATTCGACGTGGAGGAAGCTCTTTTTGGAAAGATAATTGGTCACCTTTCGGAGTATTGTGGGATATTGAAAATGTGCATTCCTCGGATTTAACTATTCGGGAATTATTTCAAAATAAGCAAGCATTTCTACCTTTGTTGAACAATATTCTTTCTGACGCAATATTGAGGTTTCTTGCGGACCATGATCAAGATTTTTTTTGGATGAAGAAGATTTGTTGTTGGTAAGGCAGCATACTACAACAAGGAACTTTTCTGTCAAGTCGGCCTATGAACATGTTAGGAGAAGGAGGGAGGAAGAAGGTTGGGCGCGTAATATTTGGAATGCCGTAGCTCCTTTGGGAGTTTCAATCTTCTTGTGGAAGTTGCGCAACAAATTATTACCTTTCCCTGAAATTTTAAGCCAAATGGGAATACAATTGATGCCGACTATTTGCTTGGCTTGTAGGGAAGGAGGTGATAGTATCCCTCATTGTTTCTTTGGCTGCTCCTTTACGAGCCGAATGTGGAGGCATTTTTCCTCTTTGCTTCATGTTAATATTGCTGGAGTTGCTTCCATTGCCTCTATGCTTGGGAGATGGTGGTGAGAAGGAGACTTGAAGACGGCTTATGGGGCTTTGCGGAAAGTATTGCCATCTTATTTGGGAGATTTGGAAGCATCGCAACAAGCTAATCTTTGAAGATGTACAACCAAATGTCCCTTTGGTGATTTGTCTCATTATGGAACAGGTGCTGAGTTTATTGATTGATACATGATTTCAAAATTCATAATGATGTTGAGAAAAGGTTTTTTACGAATGTTTTTCATGTAAGTATTGGAAGATTAATTTTGCCTAGGGTTTTGCAAGTGAAATGCGATCCTCCTCTTGCCAATTCATTTATCCTTAACACTGATGGATCTTCTAGTTTGAATGAGGCTGGTTACGGTTTTGTAATAAGGGGTGAAGGGGGATCTTTTATATATGGTGAGAGTGGCTATCTTGGAGCAGGAGACAGTTATATGGCGGAAGTGTTTGGAGTCTTATTTGGATTGCGCAAGTGTGATCACCTGCGGCTTCAGAATGTGGTGGTTCAAATAGATAATAAAACTTTGACAGATTCTCTAGCTGGAAGAAGCGGCTTTCCATGGAGGTATGTTTTTCTTATGCAAGAAATGTCATTTATAATGCAACGGAATCGTTTTTCTATTACTCATGTATATAGAGAAGCTAATGCTATCGCTGATAGGTTGGCTAAAAGTACAGCCTCTGGTACTTCTGAATTGTATTCTTCTTTACATCTTTTACCAAGTTATGTAAAAGGATTATTGGTTTTAGACCAGTATTCCTATCCCTACTTTAGAAGTCGGATTCTTTGATGTAAAAGTGGTTAGCCATGAACTGCCACTTTATTTGATTCAGAAGTAATAAAATCCAGGATGGGTATGGGACTAGGGAACTAGATAGCATATATGTCCATCTCTTGGGTATATCTCTTGGGTGCATTATACCATCTGGCACTTGCTGATTCAAAATATATCTCTTGGGTAGACCCCTTGAGTATTTTTGGGTCAGTCGGAACCTGAATACAATCCTAGCCTTTTTTGCTTAAAAAAAAAATTGGAAACTTTAGCTGTCGACTTTGTTGTCGGGCTTCATGGACTCGACGAAGGACTCGACGCAGCATTGTCGACTTCGTTATTGGCCGACGCGTTGCTTGACAAACCCTCCATGGCTGCTGTCAACTTTCTTTGTCACTCAACGAGCTGCCCGAAGCATGGATGAATTTCAACACTTTCCAAGGGTAAATAAATTATCCAAGAAACTTTGTCCACCTTTTCGGATTCTTCTTGAGCTTGAACATCCTTGATCAATGATTTTAGCATGGTGATCACATAGTTCCGCCGACTTGATTTAAGCACGCCTAATTTTGGTTTCAATCTTCCATCATCTTTGATATTAACACTTGTCAAATGAACCATTTTGAATATATTCAAGTCATGTATAACCATAATAATGTAGTAATCATCATGACTTGGAATAGTCCCTAATGACCTAGGGATTTTCACGTCACTCCCTTTTTTTTTTGAAAAGATTTGTCCTTGAATCTTGCAGCATGTAATTCTGGAGGAACAATTTCTTCAAAGACTTCCTTTGCTTCTTCACATATGAACATTGCCAACAAAAACTTCAGAATTGCTGAATGGATTGAAAACCAATTCGCTCTTGGAAAAAACATCACCAAACACAAAGTCAATGTGTTTAACTTTCTGAAACAATGTCAAAGGATGCAATGCTTCTTCTTTAACATCTTCAAGTGATTAAATTTCAGACTTTATAGGAATTGATTTAGGCTCTTCTATAATTTCAAGCTATGAACAAGAAATAGAAACAATGAAAGAATTAAGTTGGTTAGAATAATTTTGTTCAATCACCAAATCTTGTATCTCATATTCAAATTCATGTCTCTATTCTTCATATTCTTGCTTCTCTTTTCAAATTCAAGCCTCTGTAACTCAAGCTCTTTTTCTTTTGCACTTTGCAACTCCTCAAACTTTTGTAATTCAAGCTCTTTTTCTTTTGCACGTTGCGACTCTTCAAGCCTTTGTAAATCAATAGCTCTAGCTTGAGCTTGTTTTTTATCTTCAAGCACCAACAATTTCGTAGACTTAAGACTCCCATTCTTCAGCTTGACAAAGTCTTGTTCTTTCTTTAATCATCATTGTCTTGGCAATAGCTTCTTGACTTGGTATGAAGGGATCTTGATGTTCTTGTGCACGATATTTTTCGATCGACGCATAATATCGGATTCTTCTTATCCTTTCTCTTTCTTGAAAGTCATATTCTTGGTAGCAATTACTCCGTTGGAAACCACCATCAATACCATAATCATATTGTACCTTTCTTTGTCCAAGGCAAGCATTATCCATGCGATTCCCTCCTTGAAAAACATTCCTTTGAATTTCATAAAGATCTTCATTTTGTTGGTCCACTTTTATGGATATTTGCATCAAAGCTACCAAGATTTTTGACACATCCACCAAAGAAAGTGTTTCTTCTTTGTTCACCATGGCTTCATGTATCTTTAAAGCCAACACACACACACAAGAAAAAGATTTAGAAGAACTCACTCCATTTATGTAAACCCCTTCCCTACTAAACTAACACTCTCCCAATAACTCTCAGGTAGGTTTAGAATATAGTAAATAGGGAAAAATTCACTCTTGTTTTACCACTGTCCTTGAGTCTTTAACCTTTGTGCAATGAGATTACTAACAAGGATCTAACACTAGTAACACGCAAACAAGAATACCATGATAAGATATCCTAAATATCAGTATTGAATCTATGAAGAACACGAAATATATTATTGATATCACAAATATGAAAAGAAACCTCGCAAAGAAAGGATCAAATTGTGGAGCAAAATATAAGAAAATATTTGAACTAAGGTGGTAAGTCTTAAACCCTAATTCTCAGCCAATCTAAGCTTTCTAGAGTTTATAATTTTCCAAAACCCTAATATCCAAACCAATAACTCTTAGGAAATTTTTCCAAACCCCAATTTGGATAAGAATCAAAAGCAGCAACAATGTACTATCTCCTTGTTTTTTTGTACAATCTATTTTTTTTAATCAAGCTGCTACCTCTCTCTTTTCCGTGGCCAAATTCAGCAACAAAAGAACACACCAAACATGTAGCTCAATCAGCAAGTTGCTTGTTACTAATCTTTTGCACGTGAAGATCAAACAAAAATGACCACGCAAGCACCTCAAATTTTGAAACCAAACAAGCACCTCCACTGGCGGATCCAGGGTGGGGATCATATATATAGTATTATTTTTTTGTTTTGTTTTTTTACCTTATCTTTTTGGTTTTTATTTTTACTCAGAGCAAAGTCTACTTGAGTTTTATGCGATTAATTATGTTTTGTTGGACCATGAATTTTTCTTAATCTAAGTATAATTTTGTTTTTGAGTATTCACGTTTTGCATCTTTTTTTTTTTGGTAAACAGTTCTTCTTCTCCCTTCTCTCAAAAGAAAAAAAAACATAGACCACCAAAATGATCAGACCACTATGAAAATATGAAGACTCATCTCGTGAATAAATTTAAATTGTTTTATTTTAAAACAATTAATTCTTGGGAATGTTGAGCATTTTTTTTCCCCTTAAAATGATATTGAGTTTAATGGTTGTCATAAATATGACTCCTCCATCCTGAATTAATGTAAAATGTGAATTTTCTTTTTGTATTACAAGTAAAAATCTAAATGAACAATCGTTATATTAAATGAAGAAAAAGATTTCTTCACATTGACATTTTCATATTATATAGGGCCCCTTCTGTATTTTTGTTATAGATCCGCTGCACCTTTATTTTTTTTTTCGCCTACACGGGCGAATCAAACAAAGCAAACAAACAACACTCTTATTTCAATTTTTTTCTGGCAAATATCAACAAAAGCAATGGCCAAACAGATTTCTACTTTCTTTCTTCTTCACGGCCGAATACCAAAAGCATCTAATTAAACCAATTTTTTTTTCTCTAAACAAACACTATGGCCGAATCACAAAAAAGCAACGCATGCGATATTTTAATGAAAAAAACACCAAAGAACACAAGGATAATTAACAAAAGATTAGCCTTGATTAATTAAAACTAAAACATGCAAGAAATCAATGAATTTAGGGCTGCTAGTTATTCAGGCCAACCCGACAAACCGCCCGACCTGATCTTCATCGGGCTAATCGGGTCAGCTAATAGGTTTAATTGGGTGCATTTTGGCTCCACCCGACCAACTGATTAGCATAAGCAGTTCGGTTTCGGTTTTAAGAAATATATTTCGGGGATGCTCGAATAACCCGATTAATTTAATTTTTAATTATTTATTTTTTATTACATATATATACTCTCAACCTGATTTAGGATTTAGGTCTTTCTTTTTTTTTCCTCCCCGTTTTCTCCTCTCCTCATTCGTTTCTTTGATGCCATCGCCCTCCAACCAAACGCCGTCATCGATTTCCACCCACAATCCCACTCTCACCTGTACCTCCATGGCCATTATCACACCTCCTACTTTCTGCCATCACAATCCACCAATTTCTTCAAGTAATACAAATCAGATCTACCAAGTTCTAAGTCGATTCCTTGGAGCAGAAGTAGATCTCGCCGGAGTTCTACCAATCCCCAGATTCAGTGCTTGATTTGCTATTAGATTCAATCCACGGGTTCCCCTTTCCTTTACTGTGGAGCAATTACATCAATTTCTTCTGCGTTTCTTTCTCGACCTTGGCCGGAACCCGGTGGGCAATTGCAGCTCACGGCTGATGCAACTCTGTTGTCCGCCAAAATTGGTGTATCCGTCGAGGACCTCTTGTTGTTGCCATCCCTTGATGTGACCAGAGAAGAAAATCAAATGTTTGGCAATGAAAGTTGATGAGAACTTGTTCAAATTTATGCAATCATTCTGTGGCGTTAATGGGAGTAAATTGGTGGTGCCAATGGACATATTGGACCTATGGTTTAGAAGTTCCAGGAGCGGGCGAAGCGGGACCCCGAATATCTCAAGGGTTTTGCATTGTAGCTGTTAAGTGAACAACACTAGCCACCAATAGTCTGTTAAGTTAAATCTCATTGAATAGCTAGATGAATTTCTAGTTTATTTGTGTGTGTTGTTTATTTATTTATTTTTTTTGATGGTGATCTTTTCAGTTTTAAGTTTGAAATTGAAACTTGAAACTTTATTTTCTGGTGATTTTTTTCCTTGGTAAAATTTCGATTTAATTGACCCCCGAACCGAAAACCCGATTGAGTATTCGGCTCGATTCGGTTTGGAGGAACATAAATTTCGGTTCGGTTTCGGGAGGGTGAAGTAAAATGAAAAAACCAATTAACCCAAACCTAATTCACCTGAACCGAGCCAAACCGACCGAATTAGCAGCTCTAAATGAATTGAAAGCTCTAAGGTCAAATTGATATGAAAATTACCTATGAACGCAGAAGTAAACCCCAAGACTTGAATTCTTACACTAAAACAACCACAAACACACGAACCAAAAGGAGATTCAGAACACAAAAATTCGAAACAAAAGGATGGAAAGATCGGAAAGGAAAAAAGTGATACTGATATAACCCCAAGAGTAACGACTCTAACAACCCCCGCCTAAAGATTATGATGATGATGGATATATGTGCTCCCTTACAATGACACCTAAAGAACTCCACCAACAAGGACACTACCCTTGGATGCATGTTCGCTACTTAATGCAAAACCCTAGTTCTTGCAAAATGCCAAATAACCTCAAAAGGTCAAGAAACAAGGAGTTTTCATCATAAATTTGTATTGAATAATAATTCATCAAAAATCTTTTGAAAATCACGGCCAAGACCCCCTTTTATAGGGCTATAGGTCGGCCAAATAGAGTACCAATCCTATTAGAACTCTAACTAAGATTTCTTAGACTAGAAGTTTTCTAAAAAGGAAAATATCTCCTAATTAAATAATTGCACATGTAACAATTATTTAATATTTAGTAAAAGATCAAAAAACCTATTTTAATCTGTTTTGGTTGAAAATATATAAAAGAAAACTAGTTTAAAGCAAATTTAAATCCAAACGGGAAATTTCCAAAAATTGGAAACTTTAGCCGTCGACTTTGTTGTCGGCTTCATGGACTCGACGAAGAACTCGACGCATCCATTGTCGAGTTCGTTGTTGGCTGATGCGATGCTTGGCAGACCCTCCATGCTTGCTATCGACTTTCTTTGTCGCTCAACGAGCTGCCTCACGCATGGATGAATTTTAGCACTTTCCAAATTTAAATAAATTATCCAAAGAACTTTGTCCACCTTTTTGGATTCTTCTTGAGCTCGAACATCCTCGATCAATGATTTTAGCATGGTGATCTCGTATATCCGCTAACTTGATTTAAGCACGCCTAACTTTGGTTTCAATCTTCCATCGTCCTTGATATCAACACTTGCCAAATGAACCATTTTGAATATATTCAGGTCATATATAACAATAATAATGTAGTGATCATAATGACTTAGAATAATCCCTAATGGCCTAGGGATTTTCACATTACTATCATAACATATATTATTTTTTTCATTTTGATCGATAAACCAAATCATGTTGGTTATGTGAGGTCTTAATATGAAGTTATTCTTCATACATCATTTTTTGTTAGAACATTTTGTGGGTTCAGATCTTTTGCAAGGATCCGAAGTCTTGGGATTGCTTCAACGTCTTCTATTAGGTAAATTTCATAACATATGGTATTAAAAGATTGATTTATGGATTTCTTGGTTATTGAATCAAGCAAGTCAAGGCTCTCCCTTGATTTATGTTTTTCTTATTTAGGTTAAGTGTTGTGGACTGAAATCTCGCATGTTTTAATTTTTTTGTAGTCTAAGGCTATTGAGTACAATATCGTTTTCAGTTGCTATGTTGAATCGGACGTAGAGTTTTTGCTTCGTTGAAGATTTTATGGTGGTTTTTGTGTTACTTAAGAAAAAGAAAAAAGAAAGTGGTGGCCCTGATTGTTTTGTTGGCTAAGAGCTCTCACAAAAAAAAAAAACGAAAAAAAAATCCCAAGTTCCTTTTGTTTATTTATTTTTATTGTACCCCATGTAAAAAAAAGAGGAAAAAGTGTAGCTTGTTCGGTAAAAATTGATTGAGTAGCTATGTTCCCAGTTCTTGCTTTCTGTTTGATTCATAGTTGGGATCTGAAAAACCCTTTTTCTAAGTTTATTTGTTTGAAACACAACAAAGAAACCTTCGCATCTTTAGGGTTTTTTTCCTATACAGTTGTTTCAAGCACAAAAAAGAAGTCGTCGCATCTTTCTATCAATTTCCTGGCCGATATTGATGTAGATTTGGAGCGCGTAATATCAACTTTATTCATATATCATATTAAACTGAATATTTGGTACTTTATTATGTTAACTCCTTTTGTTAAAGTGTTTAGTTATTTTTTTTAGATTTTGTTTTATTAAGATAAGAAGAAAAGAATTTTAGTAGAATAAAATTCTATAAAAAGGAAATAGCCCCTAACACTAAGTAAAAGGAACATAGCTAGACAGTAGTATTCAGTTTAGGATTTTCTTCTTTGTACTTCACATCTTTGTCTAGTATTTTGATGTCTTTTGCTTTGTTTTTCAATATACTTAGTGGTTAAATTTTCTTATTTAAGTCGAAGAAATTATTATAATCATTCAAAACTCTCTCAGAGAGCAGCCAAATATACATCTTTTTCTTCTCAGACACAAGAAATTATGAATCTTCAATTAATTATACTCCTCTTCCTCCATTTCTCAATAGCATACGCTACTCAACGAGATGTTTACATTGTTTACTTGGGAGTTCATAATGGAACTAGAACCGCAAATGAGATTGAGGAATTGCATCACACGTTTGTCTCGTTAGGGATGAACACTACAGAAAAAGCAAAAGCATCAATGGTTCATAACTATCAACAAGTTATCAATGGTTTCTGAGCCCTATTAACCTCAAATGAAGCAGCCAAACTCTCTAAAAGATATGGAGTTATTTCGGAGTTTCAAAGTGAGGCTAGAAAGATGGCAACAACTCGATCATGGGAGTTCATCGACGAGCTCAGCTCAGATGATGATGATGAACAGGAGTTCGGAAGGCAAGAATTGCTAGGAAAAACAAATAATGGACAAGATATCATTATCGGAGTCACAGATTCAGGAGTATGACCAGAATCCAAAAGTTTCAATGGTGACAGAATGGATTTGATCCCAAAAAATGGAAAGGAACATGCGAGACTGGAGATAATTTCGACAGATACCATTGCAATAGAACAATTATGGGAACAAGATGTCATAAGCAAGACTTTGAGTCACAATATGGACAAGTGGATTGAAAGTTAGATTATCGATCACTACGAGAAAGAAGTCCAATGTGGCATCATAATAATATTGGTTTTTCTCTGCTTGTGAAACATTGTAGATAAATAAGTTATGCCATTTAATGATCATCTTCTTCCTTTTTTTTTCAATTCAAGCTGCAAAAGTCATATTTTACTTGATTATAAATCCTTAACCAGATCATCTTTAACTAAAGTAAAAGCAAATCATTATAAATGAGGAAATCGAAAGGAAAAACTCCATAGACTCCATTATAGCTCTATAATAGTTTCTCCATAATTTAATGATGGTAAATATACATTGGAAATTTTTATGGAACGGATGCAAAATTCACTCTTTTCCTTTATCATCATCTATCACTCTCTTGCATTTTTGATTATTTGTGAACTGGGAAGATCATCGCATATCTTGGTCTTCTCTTTGTCTACTGGACTACTTGTTGTGCATGGTAATTAATTCTTTAATTGCATGATTGTTATCTCTAGACTCAAATATAGCATTCTTCGACTCTTCTGTCATTCTGGTGGTATTGCCATTCCGAGTTACATCCTAATTTGACCCTCCATCCTGATTTCATTGCATGCATATACAAATTGGTGATTTAGATAAGGATATCTTAATCTTGGCCGAGTGCTACATGGTTTAAGGAGATGTGTGTGGGAATTGTGTGATCGATATATCAATTATTGTGATGGATGTCGAACTCACCATAATAAAAATCAGCTAATAGCAGTAAGTTGGGTCAATCCCACAGGGAAGAGTAAAACTCTAATAACCCAAATATTTCAACTAAAAAAAACTAGCTAATAATGAAAAAAAATATATAAGCGACTTGCAAAAGTGATAGACTGACTTAGCTAAGTGTTCTGGGGTTCATATTCTACTATCCTCTCTCTAGCTTCTTATCCTGATTTTTACTTTGTGGTTTGAAACTGTGTTTGATCATGCACCTATCTATTGTAATTGTAAGCTACTTCCGATTGTTCCAAACAGATTCCGAGAAGCAACAAACCAACAATCTTCTGATATTAATTCCAGAATACTACTAAGCCATTAAGTTCCTAAGTCTTGTGCCAAATAACTACCCGATGTTGGTTGAAACCTCATGCTATTACCCCTTCGTCACTGACAGGTGTCGAAGCCACAAAAAAAAAAAAAAACCTGCTTAAAACTGGTGGTCAGTGATAAGGCGGGTCGATCCCACAGAGACGGGAAACAACAGATGAAAATTTGGATCCAATGGAAGTTATGTAATGTATGAACGGAATTAGACTTGGGCAAGTGAGTTTATGACTTGACAAAGTGATGGAAGCTTAGGGTCGTCCTACTCTCTACTCTATATGCATCTTTGATGTTCAATTACTCTCTATGTGGTATGAAACTGTGTTCAAATAGGCACATTAACACTGTAAATGCCCCCTCTCGATATTCCAAACAGCAGTCCTAGAAGCAACAAGCCCACTAACTCTTGTTGCTGACTCCGGAATACTACTAAGTCATTAAGTTCCTAAGCCCTTATGATTACCTCGTGCCAAACAATTAACTTTTGTTGTTCTTTGAAACATTGGGCTGCTACCCCCTTGTCACCGGTTAATCTTAGACGTTCTAAGTTAAGTTTACCCTCATAGGTCTCCCTTAACATACAAGCACAATTAGTTAAGTGGCTAATTCAACTAAAGAATAATGAAAACTCTAATCCCATCGGGTAAAGAGGAGACCAATTTGGCTAAGCAAGATTACTTCCCCCAACCTCTATATAAACCAGCAACAACAGTTGAAGAAGGAAACAAGAGTTAGAAGATTAGAAGTTAGAGTTAGCTTAATTCACTAGGTTAGAAACAGAGCATAAGTCTGGAAAGCAGACTCAGAGGTGTCCCTTGGGGAAGTGAGAAACTGACTCTGCGAAGTCAACTGCACTTTATCACAATCCCTGACTTTGTTATTCCCCTGTTTTTACCTTTTCTATTGTAACCATGAGTAAGTCTCTCCAACTTGCTTCTATGTGTTTGAGCTTCCTGCCATGTGTGACTAAACTTATTTCTAGGGTCTAATCCTTTTACTCTATATAAGTATGTTTTGATTCAAGCTCTCGGATGATATTTATGTGCTTAGTTTTAGCATTTTCATTATCTTTTTAGTTGAATTAGCCACTTAACTAATTAATTCTTGCATGTTAAGGGAGACTTGTGAGGGTAAACTTAACTTAGAACGTCTAAGATTAACCAGTGACAAGGGGGTAACAGCCCAAGGTTTCAAACAACTACAAGGGAAATCATAAGGGCTTAGGAACTTAATGTCTTAGTAGTATTCTGGAGTCAACAACGAGAGTTAGTGGGCTTATTGCTACAAGAACTGTTGTTTGGAATATCATAAGGGACCTTACAGTGTTAATGTGCCTGATTGAACACAGTTTCATACCACATAGAGAGCAATTGAATCATCACGTATGCATATAGAGTAGAGAGGAGGACGACCCTAGGTTTCCATCACTTTGTCAAGTCATAAACTCGCTTGCCCAAGTCTAATTCTGTTCATACATTGCATAACTTACATAGGATCCCGATTTTCATCTGTTGTTTCCTGTCTATGTGGGATCGACCCTTCTTATCACTTACTACAAGTTTTAAACAGTTTTTTTTTGTGGGTTCGACACCCATCAAAAGTGGTGCCGTTACCAGGGACGGCGTAAAACATCTTTTGAAAATTGGTTACTATTCATTGTTTTTATACTCTGTTATTTTTTTTATAACTGAAAAATCCAAACCTTTTCGTTTTTCTCACTTGTTACTTCTTGGTTCTCAATTTCTGGTGTATGACAAGGAGTAATCCCCCTGAGAAATTCTTCTTTGACTCTGAAATTGAAGCTACTTACAGGAGAATCAGACACCTCAGACGTCAGTACGCAGCTGCTGAAGCTCAAGAGGTGTTTGCTAATACCATGGAAGCCTTAGCTAAAGAAAAAGTTAAAAACAATGGTGGAGCTGAGATTCATCCAGCTCAACCCCGTAGAGATTATTTTATCCCTCAATAGGAGGAGGTTCCGTCACCATTAGTTTTCCCAGATGTGGAGGCTGACAATTTTGAGCTCAAATCAAATATGATTCGATGGGTTCAAGCAGCTTGTCCATTTCATGGTTTACCTCATGAAGGCCCCAACGATCATCTACGAACCTTTTTAAGGGTTTGTAGTACATTCAAAATCCAGGGACTATCCTAGGATAATATCAAACTGAGATTATTCCCATTCACCATTCAAGATCAAGCTCAGACGTGGTTGAATTCTCTGCCCAATAACTCCATTACAAGCTGGCAGGAACTAAGGCAAGCATTCTTAACTAAGTTTTTCCCACCATCTAAAGCAGCCCATTTTAGAACTATAATCATGACGTTCGAACCACATCCTGATGAATTATTATACGAGTCTTGGGAAAGATTCAAGGAGCTGCTGAGAAAATGTCCACAGCATGGGATTGAGGATCATATGAATTTAGGTATTTCTATAATGGCCTAACTCAGTCCTCCAGATATTCCCTCAATTCCTCTGCTGGTGGGGTATTCATGATAAAGAATGTGGGAGAAGCAATCCAGCTATTGGAGAACATGGCTACCAACCACTACAAATGGCAATCAGCTCCTAGAGCTCTGCCCAAAAAGGCTTGTGTGTTTGAGGTAGACATAGCTACTCATATGCAAGCCCAACTCGCCCAACTCTTGATCAAGATGGCCAAAGTAGAAGCTCGCATCACCAAGTCACAACCTGGCTTATGTGAGTCACGCTCTTGTCCACATAAGATTGGCAATTGCCCCGAGTTGATGGAGTCAGATCAATCTGTTCGTGAGAACAATGCTGGTGGTTTCAATCCTTACAACAATTGTCGATGGAATTCATGAAAATTATATAAAAGGCAAAGTTTCTGGACAGTGGAACCTCAACAGAGTTCAAGTTGGCATTGGAAAAGGCTACTACAACTAAAGGAGAGAGTAAAGGATGAATTTGATAGCTTGAAGTGGAAGCATACTCCAAGGTCAGTACTCTATTACTTTTGGTTATACTTGGTTAATGGGCAGTGCTGGTAGCTTGAATGAATCTCAATTTGTATGGTCTAGATATAATGTACCTAGACACTCATTCATATTTTGGTTACTAATGAGAAAAAGGCTGCAAACAAAGGATAGGCTAGCTAGATTAGGCTTTTTGAATGGAGATCAGAGTTGTGTATTATGTAATAACTGTCAAGAAACCTCTGAACACTTATTTTTTTAGTGTGTTTACTCAGCTGATGTGGTGAAGAGAATAGTTCACTGGCTAGATTTGCAGAACTTCCCCGTTGAACTGAGAAAATGGAAGCAGGAAATCATGAATGTATGGAAAAATTCTAGACATAAGAAGAAGATTTTATTTGCTGTATGGGAGCAGCAAGATACCATGTATGGGAAGAACGCAACAAAAGGGTATTTGTAGGGAAGCAGCAAAGTGTTGACCAGTTGATGACAGTTATTAGACAAGAGGTAAAGTGCGAATTGATTTCTGTTTAGGCACCAGGAAAAAGGATTCTGAAGTTAAAATTTTGAGCTGTTTATTCTGATAGTGTAGAGCATGTGTATAGCATTGACTAATCCTTGTGATAGAGACTTTTGGTTGTAAATAGGCGCTATTTGGCAAGCATCAATATATATATATATATATATATATATATATAGTTTACCAAAAAAAAAAACAACTGGAGAGGGTAACAGAACAACTGGAACAACTATCAGCAATAACGTAGCTATCGAAGGCTGGACCAACCCCCTGGTTTCCAAAAATTAGATTAGAGCTTAAAGGAAATTGATGTGGTTCTGATAAAAACACTGCTCAAGTCTTTACAAGCTAACCAGCATCAACTGGAGGCAAGGTTGAGTCAGAATGAGAAGTTATGCGCAGAAAGGATTGCAAGAAGTTTGCCAAGTGATACGATAGAAAACCCCAGGCAAGGTCCACAGGAGCAAGCCAAGGTAGTATCACTTCGCCGCGGGAACAAACTCACTTCCACAAGTGAGGTTCCAAGTCAAATACCTGCAGAAGAACCTGAGGAAGCTGAAGAGATCATCGACCTTACTGGAAAGAAAAATGTAGTGGATCCAAAGAGGCATTCCACAACAGGATCAGGCTTGTCAGGAGAGGCTCAATCTCCATCTCCTCAACAGCAGCTTGATATTCCAACACCCCCCCCTATCCACTCAGGCAAGCTAGGAAGAAGACTTCAGATGCAGCTATGAACAGATTCATGAACAATTTGGAGAGCTTACACATCAATATTCCACTGATTGATGCTCTGAAGAAGATGCCAAAGTATGTCAAGCACCAGAAGGAGTTAGTCTCAAGCAAGCCAAGGATTCATGATTCATCATTCATAACTTTGAATGAGGGGTGCAGTGCAGCCATTCTGAAGAAGCTGCCAGCAAAGCTCAAGGATCCAGAGAGTTTTACAATTCCCTACACTGTTGGTAACACTAAATTTAAGAAAGCTTTGCTAAATTTAGGAGCAAGTATTAACTTGGTGCCTTTATTTATTTTTAATGCACTTGGAGTCAGTGATATTCTTGTTCCAACTAACATTACCCTGTAGCTAGCTGATAGATCCCTTATAACCAAAGGGCATATTGAATGACATTTTGGTGAAAGCTGGATCATTTATTTATCCAGCTGAATTTGTTGTCTTGGATATGGAAAAGGATAAAGATATCCCTATCATTTTGGGCAGACCTTTCTTAGCAACTTGTGATGCTATTCATTGAAGCAAGAAAGGGAGATGTCACATTGTAGTTTGATGGAGAACAGGTGACATTCAACATCTTCAACAACATGAAATTTCATACAGAGATGCAGAAGTGCTTCAAGATTGATGTTGTGGAATAGACCATAGAGAAAGCATATGTAGAGGTAATTAAGTCTGATGAATTGCTTAAGATACTCATTGATGTTGATAATGATGCAGAGCCTGCAGATGAGAACTCAGCCATGACATGGCTAAGTTACTTAGATCACTCCCCTAAGTGACCACACAGAAGTCAACCTGTGGAGATGTTGGATCTTTCCAAGGAAGGAAAAACTTATAAACCCTCCTTAGAAGAACCACAACTCTGGAGTTGAAGCCATTGCCAACACATCTCAAGTATGTGTGTTTGGGAGAAAACAACACTCTGTCTGTGATCATCTCAGCATCACTGACTGAGACAGAGAAAGATAACCTGATGAGAGTACCGAGGATGCATAGGGAAGCTATTGGTTGGCCCATAGCTAATATTAAAGGCATCAACCCTTCCATCTGCACTCACAAGATCATGCTTAAAGAAGAGGCAAAGCCTAGTATAGAAGGTCAAAGAAGATTGAATCCAACCATGAAGGAGGTGGTCAAGAAAGAGGTCATCAAGTTGTTAGACGTAGGGATCATATACCCTATATCTGACAGTACTTGGGTGAGCCCAGTCCAGTGTGTCCCTAAGAAAGGAGGGATGATTGTGGTGAAAAATTATCAGGATGAACTCATCCCAACTAGAGGTGTCAGTGCTTGGAGAGTTTGCATAAATTACAGGAAACTCAACAAAGCTACCAGGAAAGATCGTTTTCCACTACCTTTTATTGATCAAATGCTGGACAGACTAGCTGAATATAGTTACTACTACTTCCTGGATGACTACTCAGGATACAATCAAATTGTTGTTGCTGCTGAAGACCGGGAAAAGACTACATTCACTTCTCTTTATGGCACTTTTGCCTTTAGAAGGATGCCATTTGGCCTGTGCAATTGACCGGCAACATTCCAGAGGTGTATGATGGTTATTTTCTCAGACGTGGTGGAAGACATTATTGAAATCTTCATGGATGACTTTTCAGTGTTTGGGAATACATATGAAGTTTGTCTGGAGAACTTAAGTAAGGTGTTATAGAGATGTATAGAGACCAACCTGGTGCTAAATTAGGAAAAATGCCATTTCATGGTGTCTGAAGGCATTGTTCTAGGCCATAGAATTTCAGAAGAGGGCATTGAAGTTGACAGAGCAAAGATAGAGGTGATAGAAAAGCTCTGTCCACCAACAACATTTCGTGGAGTGAGAAGTTTTCCTGGTCATGCAGGTTAGTACAGGAGATTCATCAAGGACTTCTAAAAAATATCTAAGCCCTCGTGCAACCTCTTGGAGAAAAATGTTGCATTCATCTTTGATGAACCTTGCATCAAGGCATTTGAGGAGCTCAAGGAGAAGCTTATTTCTATTCTTGTGATACTCACACCTGGTTGGACCTAGCTGTTTGAAATAATGACTAATGCCAGTGACTTTGCAGTTCGAGTTCTGCTAGGTCAAAGGAGAAACAGAGTAATGCATGTCCTCTACTACAAAAGCAGGACTCTAAATGCAGCCCAAATCAACTGTTCAACCACAGAGAAAGAAGGAATGAAGGTCATTGTATACAATGATGATGCAACCATCAAGTATCTGGTCATCAAGAAGGATTCAAAGCCAAGGTTGATTAGATGGGTAATACTACTGCAAGAATTGACCTGAGGATCAAAGACAGGAAAGGCATCCAAAACCAAGTAGCATATCATTTGTCAATGCTTAAAATGTGCCTGAAGATCCTGAGCCCATTTCTGAAGCATTCCCTGATGAACGACTTTAGAAAGTGACAGAAGCACTTGCCCAAGTGTTTGATCAGAGGCCATGGTTTACTGATTATTCAAACTATGTTGTCTCTGGAGTTACACCAGAGGTACTGAACTGTCAGCAAAGAAAGAAGTTCATTCATGACACCAAGCATTATTATTGGGATGAGCCCTACTTGTTCAGAAGGTGTGTGGATCAACCAATTAGGAGATGTGTACCAGAATCAGAAGCACCAGAAATTTTTGAGAAGTGTCACAGTTCACCATATGGAGAACATTATGGAGGCCAAAGAATTGCTGCTAAGGTACTACAATCTGGTTTCTTTTGGCCTACTTTGTTTAAGGATGCTAAAAATTTTGTGTTTAGCTGTGATAGATGCCAATCTAGGAGAAATGAGTTGCCACGGGAAATGATCCTGGAAGTAGAACTCTTTGATGTGTGGGGCATTGACTTTATGGGACCATTTGTGTCATTTTTTTGGCAACACACACATTCTACTTGCAGTTGACTATGTTTCTAAGTGGGTAGAAGTTGTGGCAGTTCATTCAAGTGATGCAAAAACAGTGATAAGGTTCTTGAGAAAGAACATCTTCTCACGTTTTGGCACTCCAAGAGTAATGATTAGTGATGAAGGCTCTCACTTTTGTAATAGAGCATTCACAAACTGATGGCTAAGTTTGGCATTAAGAACAAGGTTTCTATACCCTATCATCCACAGCCCAATGGTCAAGCAGAGATATCAAATAGAGAGATCAAGAGGATATTGGAGAAGGTGGTTAGTAGCTCAAGAACTGACTGGTCTCCCAAGCTTGAAAATGCTCTATGGGCATACAGAACTGCATTCAAGACCCCAATTGGCATGTCTCAATTCAATTTGGTGTATGGGAAAGCATGCCATCTTCCTGTTGAGTTAGACCATAAGGCTTACTGGGCCTTAAGGAAGTTAAAAATAGATCCAAAACTCAGCAAGGAACTAAGATTGCTGCAGCTAAATGAGCTAGAAGAATTCAGACAGGAGGCTTATGAGTCATCCAAGATCTACAAGGAAAAGGCCAAAGGATTTCATGATAGGAAGTTGATCAGGAAAAAGTTGGAGGTTGGCCAGTTTGTCTGCTTTACAACTCCAGGCTGAGACTCTTCCCTGGAAAACTCAAGTCAAGATGGGGAGGACCATATAAGATCAACAATATCCTGAGCCAAGGAGCTGTGGAATTACTCAATCTACAGGATGGTAGCACATTTTTAGTGAATGGACAAAGGTTGAAGCCATATTTGGAAATGCAATCTTAAGGAGAACAAGATAGTCATATCCTAGCACTCCATCACCTGGAATAAACTTGCAGCAGAGTCTGGCATAGGTAGGCATACCGACCTGATGCCAATGTGTTCAAAGACTATAAACTGTGTGCTTCTTGGGAGGCAACCCAAACATCTTTTGTTCTAACCCTTTTATTTCCTATGTCATATGGAGAAAAGCGAAGAAACAGGATCAACACTCTGAGGAGTTTGGATGACCACTTCAAGAAGTCAGCTTCTAACTTGTGTCAGTCATTTTCGACGTTCAAAATGCAAGTCTGTCTTTTACTTTGGGAACTGGTCTTTACTTTTAAGTTTAGGAGACGACTGTACTGCATTAAGTATTTTGGCGGCCAAAAAGGAATAACTTTCTGCATATGAAAAGACTGGGCATGGAGATTTGTTTCCTTTTACTAAAAAACCGTACCTCCCTACGTCCCTAAGCCTTTCTTGTTCTCTCACAACCTTCCCATCTTCTACACTTCAACTTCTTCTAAACACTTGTGAGTAACCTTTCTCTGTAAAAGAGAAACCCTTGAAAACCCTCTTGTTTTCATTGATCTCATCTATTTGAAGGAAGTTTCTAATATTGTCCAAAAGATCAATAGCACCCCATGTAAAGCAGACATCCAGAAAAAGGACCTTCCAGATCCAGGAGATCGGATTTCCATGGGTTCAGCCAGTGATACCACCCCTACCAATCCCTGATTCAGAAAACACCAAGGAGGAAAGGGATGAAGTTCGAAGATGCCTCCAAGAACCTAGAGATTGAAGTTTCTTCTTGTCCAATCTTGCCTGGGAATTTTTCAAGAAGAACAGGAGTTGGGAGGCCATTATAGAACATTGACTCATCAATGAAGGAAATCCCTCCACATACATCAAAGATAAAGGCTAGGAAGATCTTTGTGATCCAATCTTTTGGCCACGACTCTTCGTTGTCCAAGAATTCTATGCAAACCTTGCAAGTGTGCAAGGAGAAAGGCGATACGTCTTCATTCGAGGCTATACAGTGGAGGTTAGCACAGAGGTTATCAAGGAAGTTTTGGGTCTACCAGAGGCCAACAACGATTGGGAGTATGAAGTTGCAAACCTCCCAATAAAGAAGGACATATGGCATTCCATAAATAAAGTTCTTTGCAACAATCCAAAAACTTTCGATTGAATGCCGAATAAAAATGGTGACCCCAAACAATTCCCTGTCAAGTACCTCAAGGATCAATACTGAGGATGTTTCTACTTGGTTTGCGCGAACATCAAGCCGCCAAAGTCTCACCAGTATGTCACCTTCAACAGAGCACTGTTAGTCTTTGCTATAGTGAATGACATCACCATCAACATTGCACCAATCATCCGATAGCAAATAGACGCATGTGCTAAAAACCAGAAGAAGAAATGCTGGTTCTTCTCGTTCTCATCACCAGGTTAATGGAGCGAGCAGGAGTACACTTCGGACCACGAGATAGAAGATCAGAGATGCCAAGGCGCTAGCATCTAGAACCACCACCACTACTACCACCTCTTGCAGGATTACCAGACCTTGAGGATTAGGGGAGTCACTAGTTCCCTTTTCGTTTCCTTTTTGTACATTTTTGTTTTTCTTATTGTCCATTCTTTTCATCTCCTTCTCTTTTCTTTTTATCAGCATTGGGCACAAAGCTGCATTTTATGTATGAGGGGGGAGTGAATATGAAATCTATTTTTAGGTCTCTGTTTTTAGGTATGTGCATGTGTTTTTCTATTTTTGGGCACTTTGCCATGTTTTTTCTGTTTTTCTGTGTTTTGTTTTTTTCTTCTGTGATCGAGTCAGTTGAGTCTTTCTGTATTTAGGTAAAATTGAGAATGCATGCTAAGTAGATAGTCAAATGTCGAGGATGAAAATAGAATTGAGGTTCACATTTGGCTGAACACTTGTTTGAAAACCGATTGATCAAAATCGAGACTTACTTCTACTTCCTTATGCACACAGTTCACTTGACAAAGTGTTGTTCTCGACTTAATTGCTTAAATTTGAAAATTTTCCTGCATTGTTGTGATCTGTATTGGAGCTCACTTGTTTCTTAACCTGGGGGGACTGTACTCTTGGATATAGATTAAGGCAGCCCAACGCACTATTGCAGCCTTGATTCAAGCCCATAGTGGTTTGTATTAGCCTGAAATACATGGAAAAAGGAGAAGTTGGTGGTTTAAACTATGGTTATCTGTTTAGCTAATTGAGGGAGTATAGGTAGATTGCCCAATGTGGCATTATAAACCCTTGAGAGGTGAGGCATGGCAACCCACAAGAGGAGTGTCCTCAGGCCTGGTGAGTTGAAAAATATAAATGTTTAGAATACCATAAAAGTACTGAAAAAATGTGCTTGGTAAAGGCTTGAGTGGGAAAGATCCAGAAGAAAAGCCAACTTGGACAAGGAGGAAAATTGTATGAGGGTGAAAGATGCAGCTAATGTGCTAGCAGTTCAGAGAGGAAAGCCCTTAGTCTAAATTCCAGTAAAAATACCCTAGTTGCAGACTTGATGAAAATAGGTACAGATCCAAAATTATCCACTTGCGCTGAATTGAAATTAACTTAAAAAGGAAAATCAACTCTTTGTTCTATGTTCTGTCACACACATACTGGGAAGTGAGTTTCTGTCTTGCTCATGTGGTCTTGAACTTTAGTTTATAACCTATCTCTGATGAGACCTATTTCTGAGACAAAAATTTTGACTGTTTTCTTTGCTGCATTCTCATATTAGACTCAGTAATGGGGGCAGGATAGAGAGTAAGGGAAAATATAACAAGAAAAATATTACAAAACAAGAAAAATATAACAAAAGAAAGGAAGAGAGTAAGGGAACAAATCTCCTATTGCTACTGTTGGCTGGCGACTTGGGAAAGTGACTCTGTCACTTTTCTGAGTCGCTGCATGTGGCGTCTGTCACTTTTCTGAGTCGCTGCATGTGGCTTATGCGTATTTTTTCCTTTCTCTTCTCCCTATTGGCTATCTTTCTACGGGTATCACTCCCTCTCTCTCTCTAATGATCTTTTAATTGAGATTCTCTCCCTCCTTTGTAGAAGTATGGCCTCCTCCCCTTTTGCTTGATTTGAGGTTTCTTCCCTAAGAGTCAAGACTACTTTCTAGTTTAGTCTTTGGACACTTTTTGTGCCCATACCTTTGTTGTCTTCTTTGTCTCTTGACCAAGTTGCCTTGTCTTCCGTAGCATCTAAGCTTCCAGCCATATTTGCATTTTGGTCCAATTGTCATTCTCCAATTTTGCCCGATTTTTCACCATTTTGCCCACCTTTTTGTCCATATTTACAAATAGGTCCCTAGGTCACCTGAAACATGAAAACCTAATTGGAAATTAATACTTCTTAACAAAACATTATAATTTACAGGTAAAAAGAGGTAAATTAAGCCTGATTTTAGATGCATAATTTGGCTCTCATCATATTGCCCTTGACATGGAAAGATTGGTGATATGTAGGTATGTACATCGCCATATTTTGAATTGTTACATTATTTTTAAACCAAGGATCGATGCATAAACCAAGGTGGATATATATTTATTTGACTAGAGCTTTTAAGTTTTTGATCAATTTCAACCATTCTATTGTTCAAATGTAGTATCAACTCCAAAGCCCCCATAAAGTTACTTATTTAAGAGAGATGAATATACCATTTTCTAAAGAAATAACCTTACTTCTATATGCCATGCTAAAATTGCAAAGTAAGTTAAATTATATATTGGTCTGACACCCCCACCAATTTTCTGCAACTAATCATGTGATTTTAGACTTTAGGTAATAAATCCCCAAAAATAATATAATAAGCTTATGTAAAAAGGGATGAATTTTGTTGAGCACCATCAATATCTTTTTTTGATGGCACTGTCAATACTTTCAATTATATTGATGATAATGATTCTACTTAGTTAAGGATTTTGTTAGTTTGTTTTTTGTCGACCTGGCGTTGTTTCTTCTCGTAAAAAAATTCCAAATTAGTATCTCATTGTTTGATGATTTGTGATGTTGGTGGAAGTAGTTCTTCCTAACTTGTAATAATGACGGTAGTTTATAATGTTGGTGAAAGTGCTGGTTGTGATCATCACAATGGGTGCACATAGAAATGATGATTGATTTTGTCATGATTATCGTTTTTTTTTGTTTTGATTGGAGAGACGAATGAACATCGAGAAATGCCACCATGTTCTATTTTCACATAAACAGTTATGTGTATTTTAAGGAAGGGAAAAAGTGTCCTCATTGCCCCTTATTTTGTGGTTGATATAAATATTCATCATTTTCCTGCTGCGGGAGTATTGTTTGACAACTCACCGATTAATGAGGGATTTTGAATTTATTTTTCCATAAGTTGTTTTAACGATTCAACAAAACTCGAGCAAAAATTTAATATTAACATCTTCATGTTTTATAAATTCCCAAGTGATGACATGTTGTTCGTCCTAGAAAAATTGAAATTGGGTCTCATCACAATCACTAGATATTTTATAATGGTTCAATTAGTTTAGTTCTATAACTTTGTTTTTCTTTGATATCAACTTCTAGATGGAA
This sequence comes from Oldenlandia corymbosa var. corymbosa, assembly GCA_949775105.1. Lineage (NCBI taxonomy): Eukaryota > Viridiplantae > Streptophyta > Magnoliopsida > Gentianales > Rubiaceae > Oldenlandia > Oldenlandia corymbosa. The sequence goes on from OX459124.1 coordinate 12,739,111, forward strand.
CTTTGGCCCTCAGAAGAAGAAGCCTCCTTGGGAATTTGTGATTATAGCTTAATCGAGGTAATAATGTTAAAGTGGAATTCTTCTGTGCAAGAAACAAGATCTACGACACATCTATCTTATCCTTGTGGCAGCCAATAATGAGCTTTTTCTAAGACTCTTGTAGAAAAGGTTGTAAGTTATTATTATGCTAAAGTTTTTTAAGGGGTGTTGATAGTTTCCATGTTTGGTGGAGATTCTTCCTACTAAAAAATATACAGATTTGTCATTTTTTTATTTAACTTTGAGATTTTTTTTAGCCTTTTCATAAAGAAATCTCGAATATGATGTTTACCGCATCATTAATGGATGGATATGCATCAACATGAAAGACTATGATCACTCTCTACAAAGATGACATTGATTGAGTTGATACTCAAGAAAATTTTCACTATCGAATTGATTGTGTTCACACTTGGATGGATTCTTTTCAGAGAATGTATCTTTGTATTAGAATTTTTATTTTGTTTCCTTATTGGTTCATTAAATTTGAGTCCAAGATTTCTAGTAGATAAGAATCTTAGTGGTAAATTCCTATTTTATCTCCTTAAGATATGGTATTAGAATAGTTAGAAGATTCTCTCTCTCTCTCTCTCTCTCTCTCTCTCTCACACACACACACACACACACACTTTAAATTCGTGCTCCCCTCCTCTCAATATGAAGGGGTCGAATGCTTGAGATTTTATTGAATTTAGTATTGGGTTGTTATTTCACTTGATTAGTTATTGCAAAATTCTGTTTTGTGTCTTCTAAGAGACTTATCAATTGAAAAGTGTTTCTTTCAATTGTGGTGTTCAGAACATTTGTTTTTCTTTCACAATAGATATACATTGGTATTGGTTCTTTCATTACCAATGTTCTTCATATGTGTTAGAAATGTAATGCTTTATGATCAAGGTGCTCTTCCATTAGTTAGATTCGTGCATTGGTTTCTTGGAGTAAATTACCATTTCATCTATTTTATAGGTGTCAAAAGAGGCAAACTATCATGACAATCTTCAAAATTTTGTAGATTAAATGATTCCACTACTACAAGTCGCTATCATTTGGTCATTAGAATTTTTGGTGAAATCTTGAAGATATATCCCTTTTCTTTTACTTATTTATTTATTTTTTTCGAGATAATCTACTTGCTCAGAAAGACAATATGTGATGTTGTCTAGAAGACCTTCCAAAGTAAAATCAGAACCACCATCATTAGGATAGAATTCTGGTACCGTATACACTTCGGGCAAAGTGTTCTTCCACTAGAGCGCGTACTTGATCTACCACTTGGATCCACTCTCCTTGTGCATTTTTTGATTTGGTGATCCATCAATTATCTTTTTTCCTCTCACCTTGCATAGACCAAACAAGAATGATACCACCTGCATCGGAAATGGTTGCACTACACTAATAAGATTAAGAATTATACCAATACTAAAAAACTAAATTTTGGATGTTTTCAAATTGCGAATTAATTCACTATCTTTTAGCCTAAGGATAATCATGTTCAAATAAACATTGTGCTAGCTATGTTTGCAGAACTGATCAAATTATCCATACTATTAAAACCTATATAACTTTTGGGGATTAACCACACAAACTTGTCCATTCTATTCATTAGTGTGTCTTCATTTGGAGTCTCTGAATATACCTTAAATAGTTTGTTATTATGGACTTGATATTTGTGTGTTTCATTTAATGCTTGTGTGAGAGTCAAAATGTTTAGAAATGCGTTTGAATGTGAATTAGGAAAGAAAACAACTTTGCTTGATTGATTTAAAACTTTTCACTAAATTTCTCTATGGTCTTACAGAACATTGCCATCTTGTGACTTTTGTCCGAATAATACATTTACCAAAATGTTACAATATTCTTCCAATTAGGGCCCTCAAGAGACTGATTAGTAGTCCATACATTGTGTACCGTCCCATTCTCTTGTAGTTCTGGGCGTCAATTTTTTTTTTTTTTTTAAAGAAAATTCATTTTTTTTTTTCACAAGATGTATGTTCTTTCTTGGTTTGCATTCAGAAAAATTAAATAATATTTTACAGTTTATGGCTGCAGAGTTTTCTGAGATATTCAGAAGAGTCCCCCTCATGGATGAAAACAATATTATGGCTGCATTATTGACTCATGTTTCTGATCCCTTTCTCTATCACTTATGGCTTCATTTAATTTGACATCTTGTTTCTTTGAGAATCTCTCTTCTCTCTCTCTCTCTCCCCCCCTCTTATCTTCACTACTAGTGAGATGGATTTTGTTGAATTGTCTGTCAGTCTCATGTGCACTATCCTCCTCACAACCTTCATCAACCACTAATCCCATTTCTCCATTTTTTTTTCCCCTTCCACCTTCTTCATTTCACTTGTTAATTATAACACATTCATAATGTACAAATGTACATGAAACAGAGTACTTGTAATTGACCATTGATTCTCTGTTTTCTGTAGGAAAACTGTTCATGCAGGACAAAAACTCTGCTTCTTGTAATTGACCATTGATTCTCAGTTAATCTTTAACTGGTACTAATGGCCATGACATCATCAACATGGCTGACTGTGGAGTTAATGGTAGTGTTGATACTGAGTTTGAGAGCTAATTGTGGCAATTCAGAGGTAAATGTGAAGTTGTTAAGGACTCCTCATGCAGTATCGAAAAGGGATTTCGCGCTTTTCCAATTTGAAGTCTCCCGGAATCGAAAAAGCTGCCTAGAGTGTGGTACCATTTGCAAGGTCAGTTGATGCATGCAATGAATTTTCAGGAGTTTATTGCTTGCTTCTACTATATATTGCTTCATTGGGGGTGCAAATCTCTTGCACATTAATTGAACTCTTTAGTGAACCTTAATCTTTTAGTTGTTATCATGTCTCTAAAAAACTCTTGAAATGGCTGGCAATTCGTTTCTAATTAAAGCTTCAAGCTGGTAGATTTCTCCGATCTATCTGTAGGAGGTTCTTAGGAACATAGTCTATTGTGTTATAATAATTGGGGCAACAAAATTCTGGACAGAATTCAGAGATTGCTCGTCTTGCATGTTCGCGTTCTTTACTCCATTTACGAATTCAATTTGTAGAACTGCACCAATATAACACTACACACACACACACGCACAATTAGTTTCATTCCTTTAATCAGATTTTCACAAGTTCTATATTTGCTCCAACAAGCAGCTTGACCATCATTTGCCATCGGTTTGTAAGCATGGAAGAGTGTCTTATGTCAAACTGCGGGATGGATTTCACACTTTTGAGGTTTGCACTAATCGGTCTCAGGGAATTGGATGCGCTCGCTACAACTGGACAGTCGGTGAGCAAAACCCTTGCCACAACGCTTCCCATTGAGCTATATAGATTAAAATCATGTGATAACAAAAGCTGATGATTGATCATTAGTCGCTGAACCTAAAATTTGCAGCTAAAAAACATGCACTATTTAGAAGATATAAGTGATGGTCGGAAATGAACATAAACACAGTGACATGATGCTTTCACTTCGGCTTTAGGTTCTATAAGAACTGCCTTTTCCAGTACCAGAAAATTTTGTAAACAACTTCAGATTAATGAGCCTGAGTGGACTTTGAAAATGGTAACTGGCAATGCCCAAGCATGGAATCCAAAGTTAAATTGTACAGGACTGATCTCTTAAATGTTGCCAAGCAATCCCATTTTCTTCTCAACTGAAATTCGACATGTGCAAATTGCTAAGCCATCAAAATAGTTCCTCTCTGCTTAGATTGGATATTCTCCTTTTAAATACTTTATCTTAGAAGTTCGAGTTCTACATTTATATTGCAATTATGTGTTTTAGCTTCTTTACTAGTGACTAGAACTAGTTGGTGGCTTCTGGACATGACCATGTTGTTGTTAATGTGCAAAGAATGAGGTTGTTAAAGGAGTCTCATTTCCTGGTTACATCATTTATTGATATACCTCAACCAATTGCGCATGAGTATATTTTGAGTCTTGCAGCAGAATGCTAGTGTGAAAGTTCCTTTCACTTCTCAACGAATGTAAAGTTGTTCAAATCGAGCCTTAACTTTCAAAAACCCATATTGATTCAACTGATGCTGTTTGCAGACACAGTCCCACCAACAGCACAAATAATAACTTCGAAATCCTTTACAAATGCATCAAATCTTCAAGTGAACATATCGTTTAGTGAACCTTGTGGTGGTGAAGGTGGCTTCCAGTGTTCATCACCTGATGCCTGCAACGTGAGTATGTGACCAGCTTGATCTCTTAAAGTGTATCAACTACTCTATCACTGTTGGAACCAAAAACCAGTAACCTGAAAACAGCTATTTCTAGTTTGAAAAGAATATACTTCCTTCTAAATTAGAATGGTGATTATATCTTTGCATAATTTCCCTCATTCTATGTTCAAGACTCTGAAAAATGATGCCAAAGGTAGAATTCAAAGCTTCAATGGATCTGATTTCTGACATTATTCACTCCATTACTTTCTTTTTTCACATTTTTTCCCCAGTTTTTATCAATTCATAATCTATTATGTTGTTTCTCTGGTGATACAAAAGTTTTTAAGTATGTTCTGTCTCCACTTCCTAGGAGGTTTGTAGTTTTAATTATAAGAATTACATAAACAAATCTAGGTAATTTGCAGAAATGGCTCCACATGATTTATTTACCGATAACATCTATGTCTTGTCTGCAGCTTCTTGTATATGGTGATGGCCAGGTTATGCCAAACACATTAAATGTCATTGAACCGAACCTGAAATATTCACTTACTGTCGGTTTGTCTGAAAGTGTTGAGTATGGAAGAGCGATAGTCGTACTGGACAAAAGTTTCTGTTCTGACTCAGCAGGAAATAGATTTTCAAGGACAGAAAATTCAAGATTACTGATTCATATTGGTAAGTCTTAGCTTCTATTATTCTTGAGCGAAAATATAGAGGTCAATTCAGAATGAAAATTTGTTCAATGATATGGCCCAACTATTCCTCCAGCACTTTGCCGCTCATCATTTTTGTATCTATGGTAACTTTGACAGGCTTTGCTGGCTGTTTACACTGTAAAGTTCTAGTGTTGTTGCATTATGATATGTCTCAACTATTACTTTGATGATGATCTACTTAATTTTCAAGAAGACAGTTATGAAACTTAATGCTGTGTGAAAATGGTTGATATTTAGTAGCTGTTGAGTCATCATTCTTCAGAATCAGTAACAGTGTTGATCCTTTTCTTGTGAAACTTTAGACAGGAGAAGTGTATTAGGGAATCTGAGGACTCGTATACCTGAAAAGCTAGTATACATCAACCAAGAAGCTAGATCACTGTTGGCAACCAATAAAAATAAGAACTTGGAAGTGTATGTGTACTTCACAGAACCTGTTCTCAACTCATCCACAGAAATTTTGGCCTTGCTAAATACAAGCGTAGGTTCATTACTTCCTTTGAATGGAGATACTTCTGGAAATCAAAGATTCGGTTATCAGGTTATTGTTTTTCAGTCGCCTCCTTTCGTATGAATCAATTGAGTTTGTGTTGGTACAAGAATTGTTTTGTAGTTATTTCCTGCTCACGTAATATTACATGTATTTTTCAGGTGAAGGATATATCAGAGGTGTCTATTGTTACTGTGAGTCTTGATTCAAATTTAGTTATAAGTCGACAAGGAACTCCTGTTTCTCCAGTGACTCCTGTAACCTTTCTTTATGGTATGTGCAGCTTTGTGCAGAACTTATATATACACATATATTGGTTAAGTAGAACTTATAAATATTACAACAATAGTAAGAACTATTGGTATATGCAGCTTTCTGCAGAACTTGTAAGTTTTTCATTTTTATTTTTTGACAATATACTGAGAACTACTATCATCCATCAATGTAATCAAACTCACTAACTGGAAAACCCTACAGTTCACTGCTAATACAGTAACCCTCAGCACTTTTAACTTCTCACTGTTACCTTCTGACATAAATCCTTATTGATCTCAGACTCTATAAGGCCTACTGTGAGGTTGAGAACCACTTCGCGCAGGAGGACAAAGGATAAGAGTATTCCGGTTCTGATTAAGTTCACGAAGGCTGTTTTCGGCTTCAATTCTTCTCACATGTCCATTTCTGGGGGACATTTGTTGAGGTTAGCAACTTAAGAAACAGTGATACAGTTTCAGCAATTGGTTAATATCAGAATGGTTTGCACTTCTGTGTAATTTGATCAACAGAGAAATGATCAGAAAAGCATTTGTTTTGGAAGTTTTTTCATACCTCTTTTCATGCGTTATCCAGCTTTCAAGAGCTGAGCAGGAGCGTGTATACTATGGATGTTCGTGCTGATGGTGGAGTTATATCCATCAGTGTCCCTGAAAATATAACAGAAGATGTTGCGGGAAACCGGAATCTTCCTTCGAATATACTTCAAGTGAGACATTGTAAGGCATTTGTTATTTTGGTCTTTACTTTCTCCTAATAAATTTCCTGCTTGGAAGAACTTTACTTGGTTTTTCGATTTCCATTTCTTCTTTTTCATATACGGATGCTGGCAATTCTGCAGATTGTGTTCCTGCTGTATCTCTAGTGGTTTCCTCCTTCGCAACAGCAGCTTTTGCTCTTACAGCTTTATTAGCAGGCTTTCTCACAATTTCAACTGCAAGCCTCCAGTCAGTTGGGGCTTTTAGGAAACCATCATCTCTTCTGACATCAGATCCATCTAGAAATCTTTTTGTGAGTTCCCTTCATATTCATTCATTTATATATTTTTTTTATCTGAGTGTGTAGCTTGAGAGAACTGTTCAGTGCACATTTTTTTGTTAAGTTTAGAGTCGGCTTCCTCTTCTTGTCTGTCTCACTATTCTAAATAGTACAAACGATATCAAATCCACTATAGCTTTCTGCATGCCAAGTCATTCTATCAGCACCTGGGTTGTATTATCAGCTACATTCTGTTCCTTATTTTTTATTAGTACAAGCGGTAAATGTGCAGACATAACATTAAATTCGGGCCTTGTAATAAGAAATAAGATTCTTCATCCATCAGATTTTATTTGGTATCGTTGAGGTGATATTCATCCCTCTTTCTCTTTGTTTTTGTGAGATAAAATATGCAAATCTTTAGCATGGTTTATATCTGAGTAGTTTGTGAAGCTATGTAGTGGTTTCTTATATAGGGAACTGTTGTGATTGGCTTATTGGGTTTAGTCGTAAAGCCTTATTGTTGCAAGAAGGATAATTCTTGCGAATTTCCAGGGAAAGTTTTCCAGTCTTATTGTCTTTCCATGACTCTCAAGGCATCAAAATAAATCTCAATAACTATCTTAAGAGTTCAGTTTCATCAAAGAAGAAAAATTCTGACTCCATTTCTTTCTTCTTTTTGCTTTGATGAAGAGAATGGCAAGCCACATTCAGATCTATGCACTATCTAGGTGGTTGGCAGTTGGCCTACCTGTTGAATATTCAGAATTTGCAAGAGGTTTACAGTGGAGCATTCCCTACTTCAGTCTCCCTTGGGAAACAGAAAAGATTCAACCACTACTAACAGGGGGTTCAAACTTTCCCCCATATAGCTCAAAAATCGACAAATCAGGAATTCTAGTGGATGTGGTATACGAATTGCATGATCCGAGTAAAGCTACAATGGTATCTGGCTTGCCACTCACACCCATGGAGTACAGAACATTCTTTGAGGCAAGATGAGGTCTCTATCAAGATTCACCTGATTTCTTTTGTTGGTCATATATTAACGTTTTTTTTTTTGTCATGTCAGGGAGGAAGTGTAATTCCAGAAGCAGACTTCATTATGTATCCTCAGGATACAAATGGGTACGCATTGTTCCATTCTGTAGCTAGAATCTTATGAAATCTGGTAAAAAATGTATCAGCATTACATTTGATCCTCCATATTAGAACTTGACAGCGAAACTGGATTTGGGTCATCAAAAAGTCTTCATTGTTAAAGGAACTAGAGTCCTGTCATCTGCAGACTTAAAAGTCCTCAAGCCAGTGGCTTGTTACTCAAATACCTGTGTGTTTATATCTCTGCTATTTATTCTGTATCTCTTTCTGAGGATTTAAGAAGAATATTAATCATAAATGTGCTCTAATTTTGTTTTGTTCTATTTTTTAGGTGGAGAGGCTTCAAACGAAGCATGTTCTGGTTGGCGATAATCTATGGCAGTCTAATTTTGTTGCATGCCTTATTCTTCTTGATTATAAAGTTCAGAAAGAAGAATGCAAACAAAAATAGAAGCTATGGGGCATTGGTATTTCCACGATTTCACATCTTTCTTCTAATCCTTGCCTTACCTTGTCTTTGTGAAGCTTCAGCATCCTTGGTTAAAGGTACTTCGAAGTTCCCTATTGTCTACTGACCTGATTTTAAACCAATAAAGTTACATTTAAACCAACCCCATGAAACTTGTGTTTTGAAAGGAGATGCAGTATTTGTGCCAAGTACAACATATCGTTTTGATTGAAGGTTGCTTTCCACTTGATAAGGCTTCACTATTTCTGCAGCTTCCACGTGGCTGAGAATACTAATGCAGTTCCTTCTTTCTCTTGATGTATTTGTGACTATGTATAAACTGAAAAACCCTGTTAAAGAAGGTGTTGGCTGTCCAAACATTCTACATTAAGTTAGCTGCTAATTCATGCTTCATAAGAGATAACGGTTACCAATTAAAATGACTTCATGATATTAGCACTGCCTGCCATGCATCTGTCTTACTATAGATTTACATATATTTGTTTTTTGTTTCTTGATTGTAGGAAGAGAACCTTCAGGGATGGTTGTCGGAATTCTGCTCTTAGGTTTTGTATTTTTTCTGCTGCTAGCCTTGATTCTATTCCTCTCCATCGGAATAACATTAGGAAAGCTACTTCAGTATAAAGAGGTGCATCAAGAAGGTGAAAAATTTCACTGGTACCAGGAGGTCATCCGTGCAACACTTGGCCCTGGTAAAAGAGGGCAGTGGACATGGAGAAACCAGGCAAATGCCATATATCTAACTAAGCTTGGTCCATTGTTTGAAGATCTAAGAGGTCCTCCGAAGTATATGCTATCTCAGATTGCAGGAGGAAATGCTCCTAAGCGTGGCGAAAGAATCATTGACTCAGAAGATGAGACAGAAGATGCAGAAGCACCTTTCATCCAAAAGCTTTTCGGAATTCTTCGTATATATTACACTCTACTTGAAGCCGTCAGGCGCGTTACTTTAGGCATTGTGGCAGGTGCATACTCGGAAAACTGGACTTCAAGAGCTCCTACAATCACCTTACTCAGCATAACCTCTTTCCAACTTTTTTTCATGGTGCTTAAAAAGCCATTCATCAAAAAAAAGATCCAGTTGGTGGAGATCATCTCAGTGGCCTGTGAAGTCGGCATTTTTGCAGCTTGTATGGCCCTTGTAGAGAAAAAATTTTCAGCCGAAGACGAGACAAGAATCGGGATCTTCATGGTATCACTCTTCTTGGTAGCATTCTTGGCTCAGTTGTTGAATGAATGGTATGCATTATTTAGACAGACCAAAAGACTAGACCACGCCAAGAACTTCTGGTCCGGTTTGAAAATCGCTTCGATTGGTTTCCTCTTGTTTTTCGTCCCTCGAAGGTGGATAAAAAATTTTGAAACCAAATTCCCTGCAGCAAATGCCAATGGGGATGGGGAAACGAATGCTACTACTACGCCTTTGGGAGACCAAAGATCCAACAGTAGAAGTTCCGACGAAAGGCCATGGCTGAGGCAACTAAGAGAACTAGCTAGGTCCAGCTTTAACAGGGAAAGAAGTGGAGTTTCAACTGAAGATCCTTCCACAAGTCAAGGTAGATGGAATGCATTTTGGAATGCGAAGAGGAGTGGAAGCCCTTCCATGGCTTCATCGTCTGATTTTAAGGGAAAATCTAGAGGTTTATCTAAAGATCTGGAAGCCATTTTTGGATCTAAATGATCATCGCACTGACTCTCTTTTTTTGCATTCATAATGATCATTCTGATTCACACAAATTTTTAGTAAGGATTAATGTATTCACCTTCCAAGAGTTTGCCAAATGAATGTAATTATCTGCAGCAAATATATAATGTTATGGTACATTCTAATTTTCTCTAATTGAATTCTTTCCTTTTACTTACTTTTTATACAGCTCAATTAATATTTTTATAAACTTCTTCAAATTCTTTTCCAATACAATCTTGGTTATTTGTTAATCAAAATTGATACCAGCATAAGATTGATACAAGTATGAGTCGTAATTCTCAACATGAATAGAGTATGATGCAAAGAGCATCTCCAATAGTTGCACTAAATTCAATCATCACCATTTTATCTGACACTGTTTATTTATCTCCTTTTCCTCCAGTAATTAGAGTTGTACACAAACCCACCAATTGGTCATCACTACAAATTAAAGTACAACAATAATAATTAAAGAAAAAACAATAGAAAGGCCAACAAGAAAAGAGAGAGATCTGGAAAATGTGAGACAACTTCTCTCTTCTTTTTTTCATTAAAACTCCTAGGCTCCAAGTGTCAGAATGGAACCGATTAAATTTACTTCTAAACACACAATATTTTAAACTCACTCCGACGGTGAATGTGCATTAAAAAAACTAACATGTCTCTAAGGGCATGTATAACAATGGTGCAATTGTTGTATCATCAGAAAATTGATCTTATTGTTGGAGACCGTATTTGTATATTCATGTCAGGTGTATCAAATAAATTACGTGCTGAATTCGGACAAGATGTCGGGCGTCAGCGGGGCCAATTACATTGCCCATTCCTGTTTTTTTTTTCTTTTCTTTTCTTCTATTTTAAAAGTTTATTATTATGTAATTTTTTTTACCGTAACGTTTTTTTTTTCTTTTTTAGATTAGATCAACAAATTTTTTTTTATCTTGTACGTGCTTTATGAATGTTGTTTCGTATTGAAAATTTTGTTAGGGTCATTTTTTTAATTAATGTATTTTATTAATGTGTTGTTTAGTCAATGATAATTAATTAATTTATTTTTTATATTATTTGGTTACATTTTTTATATTTTTAAAGAAAATAATAAAATTTCATTTAAATAATTTTTTAAATTTCCACTAAAATCACATTTTAAAATCTTCTCCCAAATCCAAATCAAGAACGAGAACAAAATGTATCCTGACATTAATAATACAAATTTAAAACTGAAAATATTAATGAGATCTTTTTGGCTTCTTTTTTTAAATAAATCTTGAGCAAGAAGGAAAAAAAGATTCTTTTAACTCGCCCCCATTGCGAAAACAAATAATGAGATAAATCTTGAAAAAAAAAACTTATCTATTTATTTCTCTTATCAGATGATACACATACTTTGATTGTATCTATAGAGAAGATGAAGTTAATTTTTCATCCATCAACTTCAATTTAATTTAATTTTTTCCCCATGAAGGATTACTAGAAAAAAAATAGTTCTATACCATCATCTAGCATTGGGGGAGGAATGCACAATCATCGCTCTCGACTAAACAAGCACAAGTCGATTGAGGATTATCTGGTTTGTCTGCACAAGTTGCATTAGCCTTTGGTCCACATATATTTTTGCAAATTCCGGTGCATTCCTTGGTCGGACCTCCGTTCTGGCAGGCCACATCTCCAACAATTTTGAAGCAAAAATCAGCCCTCACTTGAATTGATGCAAAAAGTATCAACCCCGCTACAAATACAGAAACTTGTCGTGTAAAGAAAAAAAAATATTGTCCGTTTGATACATATTATCTACGATTATATAATGTATGATTTTATTTATTTTTTTTGTCTAGAAAAAGTAATTCATATTGAATTTTGAAATTGATATTGTTTTTCGTACAAATTTGAAAATTGAATGTAACAATTTCATGATGTCTTATGCAAAAGTAAGAGATGAATAGAAGTCAATACCTGAAACGAAGAAAGCGACCAGCAAAAGTGCTTGACGGAAACTCGCCGAATTCTTCATGGTATGTCAAAATTCTCAACAACAACTTATCTCTTAAATTATGCAGTATAAAGTATAAACTCTAATATTTTCACAAGATAAGATAGGGAGTCTAAGGCCTTATTTATATATAAAAAGAGTTTTTTCTTTTGTTTATATAGAGAGGTGCATTGAATAATGTTATTATACAGTTAATCTCACAAACGTGTTTTAGGATATATACATATCTTCATTGTAGTAAATATGGTAAATGGTTCAAACGTCAAACATTTCTTTACTTAAATCCAAATTCACTGAATATATTTGAAAGGTTCACGTAGATAACTGTATTCGTATAATTAAAGATAATTGATATTTCCTCCAAACAAAAAAAGATTATTGATAATTAAGTATTATTACACTAGTGATTTATGATAATTAATTATCAAGATATACAATGAGGGGAGAAAATAACGATCTAATTCACATTCATGCACCTCACTATAATGCCTTATACCAAAAGGTCTCAAGCTAAATGTAGGGGAAACAATTTTAGAAAACGTCGCAAATAGATTTCTCACATATTTACTGATTTATTGCTTCGACCAGTTTTTAATGTCACAGTTAATGCACTCATTCGCGATTTGTAATAACTACAGTAAAATTTTATAAAGTAGTAGTGTTGGACCTACAAATTTTTTTTAAGTTATAGATATTATTATTTATTGATGATTTAATAAAAAAAAAATTATTTTATCGAAGTTAATATCTTATTAATATAAAGTTTTTTTTTTACAATTCTATTTGGAAACAAAATGCTCAAATTAACCATTCCTACATGTATGATCCCATTATTTTTATTTACGGGTTAGCGAAAAAAATGGCAACCCTTCCTACCTTTTGCATTACTAGTTCTTATTAATTTTTTTCTCTCTTTTAAATAACTTCCTATATTTTGCAAATTTAATATATGTTACTTTTTTTTCTCTCTTCCAAAAAAACATCTCTAATCTTTAAACGAACATATTTCTCAATTCGTAAAGAATTTGTGAATGAGTTAGATATGCAATTTATAGACTTGTCAAGATCTATTCAACAAGATCTATATCGAATTTTTTTATCGAACTTAAAAATGATCAAATTTCGATGAACAGAATTAAGATGGATATCCAGTTTAAAAAGATGGATAACCAACTTATTTTATATTGATATTCTTGTAAAATTTATATTTATCAATCCGAAAAGAATTATAAAACAAATTATAAATAAAATTTATAGTGTTCGACGAGATTTATCCGATAAAATCAATGTTGAATATTTTTTTGAACTGTAAATGCATTTAAATTTTACGGGTAGAAAAGAAGAAATTTTTTTTTTTCTGAAAAATGGTTATCCGTTATGTTCATACTGATAATCGAACCGGTTTAGACTGATTATCCATTTTGTTTATACTGATTATCCAATTATATTTTTGGCATTCCCTCCTCTTCAATAAAAAGAAAAAAAATAAATTATTTGGATAAGTATTACGAACAATTAGGATAATTATTGAAAATAATTGAATAAGCAGTACAAATTGGTTGGGTAATTAGTACAAAAAAATCGAACAATCATTTTCATAAAAAAGCAAGGGAAAGAAAAAGTTGTATAACTATCACCAAGAAGTTGGATAATCAATATGAATACATTGTACATATATTTTCTCAAAAGAAAAAAAAAGAAAAATCATGTTCGGATAATCAGTGAAAACTATTGGATAACCAATACAAAACGATTTCATAGTCAGTAAAAAAAATGGACAAGGATTTTTGCAAAGAGTAGAGAAAAAAAATGGTTGGATAATATATACCAAGCAATTGGATAATTAATATTAACACGTTAGACAACCATTTTTTTTTCAAAAAAAATAATAAAAAGAAAAACTAGGTTGGATAAGCAGTACTAATTAATTAAATAATCAGTATTAACACATTAGATAATGATTTTCTAAAGAAAAAAAAATGGATAACCAGTACAAACGAAATGGATAATCAGTTCAAACCGGTCGGATAATTAGTATGAACACAATGGATAACTAATTTAAGAAAAAAAAATTAGGTTGAATAAGCAGTACCAATTAGTTGGATAACAAGTACAAACATATCAAACAAGTATTTTCATAAAAATAAATAAATAAATAACTGGAGAAATAATAGCACAGGGTTGGATAATCAGTACTCTACATTAGACAAGTATTTTCTCAAAAGGAAAAAAAAAATGATTGGACAAATAATAAAAACTTATTTAGACAAGCAGTAAAAACAATTGGATAACCAATACAAATCGATTGGATAATCACTACGAACACATTGGATAATCGTGTTTCAAAAAAAAAATGATTGGATGAGCGGCATAAACAAAATGGATAGCCAGTATTAGCGTGTTGGACAATGATTTTTTCCAGACAAACAAAAAAATGATTGGATAACCAGTACAAACAATTTGGATAAGCATATAAATCCGTTGGATAACCAGTACACATAAGTCGGATAGACATACAAACCAAATAGATATCCAGTACAAATAAGTTGGATATCTAGTACAAACAAGTTGGATATGCATACAAACCCGTTAGATTGCAAATACAAAACAAGTTGGATAGGTATACAAACCAAATGGATAACCAGTGCAAACCGGTTGGATAATCAGCACGAACACAATCGATAACCAATTTAAAATAAGTTGTTTATCCATTTTTTTAAACGGGATATCCACCTTATTTCTGCACATCAAAATTTGATCATTTTTAAGTTGAAAAAAAATATTCGATATAGATCTTGTTGGATAGATCTCGACGAATGCAATATATTTCATGTATAACACGTTCTCAAATTTTTTACGGATTCGGAGATATGTTCGTTTAAAGATTAGAGATATTTTTTGGAGGAGAAAAAAAAAATAACAAGGACTAAATTTGCAAAATATAAAAAGATTGAGAAAAAAAGTACAGTGAGGATCATATGTGCAAAAGATAGGAGGGGGAGCACGTGCACCCGGACTCTAAAAAATCATTAATTTTCTCAAATCTAAATTACAAGAAAAAACAGAGCTCAATATTTTACTTAGTTTTTTCTTCTTCTTTTTTTTTGATATTCTAAATCATTATCAATTTATGATTTCAAATTTTATTATCTTATTAATTTATTGATTTTGTTTGATTTTTGTACTGATCCTGGTTAGAGCCGAATAATTTATCAATTTATAGAGTATTAATTTAGGAAGTTTTTATTATAATATTATTTTAAAAAATGAAATGGTTTAAAAAAGGGTAAATGTGATAATGACTTGTAATCACAGACCTTGTGATAATTTGGCTAGAATTACTTGTGCCGGGTGTAGACACTATTCGGCAAAAGTTTTTTATACTTTCTTGTGGTCTGTTTCAAGGATTGTTTCGTTACTTCTAAGCCTTTCATTTACCAGTTGTCCGTTTCAACGATTTTACAGTTTGATTTACTTCTTTATCATTCTTCAAGTTACACAATTCAAGTCCCACTGTTACTTATAGTCTCGTCATGTTTGTTTTATAGTTGGATTGATCAATTAATTCTTTTACATCTCTGATCAATTATTTGTATCCATGGTACATATTAAAAGTTTAATTAAACATGAGATGCGAATATCACATAGATAGACGATATCACGATAGAGAAAGCAATGTTGTTATTGGATTCTTGTTTTTTTTTCTTTGGGCATCTAATTTTTGTCCGATTCTCCTCCAAATTTGAGAATCTTTCGTACGACGCGTATATTAGATATCACTTTAGGATGTTTATTTTTATACCAACATTTTTCTGGCTTCGCCTTTTGTTTTATAACTATATATAAGGGGAAAAAAAAGAATATTTTAGAAAAATAATCAATTTTATAGAACCATTCTTTTACCCAAAAGATCTTTTGCTTTGGCCTTGGGTGAGGTTTGCAGCCATGATTTCTCAACCCAATTTAAGGTATTTCAGACAAAAGAAGGTGTTCAAACTCTTGAGATTCTGGGCATGCTGTTGTTTTCACGGGGGAGAATGGTGCTGTCTTCCAAATTATTACACCAATGTCCTTCCGGTGGGAACTTGTGAGATTCATCTACTCGCTTTCATATGCAACTTGTTTGGCAGATGCAGTAACCATAGGACTTCGTCCGAAGTCAAGGTTCATTTTCCCTCTTCGGTTTGAGTTCAAATTCCGAGATAAGCTTGTCGTATGTTTTCTAGTTGGTATGGATGCAGAAGACTGATATGCTCATCAGAAGTATCCTCTTTCAGTTTGATTTCAAATTCCAAGATAATCATAAGATTAGTCACTCGTTATGCTTGCAGTCGTAGCATTGTAATTTCCCTTCTCTTTTCTCAAGTTTGTTCATTTCTCTTGGTTTCATCTCATGAAGTCACATGATGTGCGGGCCAGATTATAAATATAATTCAAAGAAAGCCCCTGTGATACTTGGAACTACATGATAAAACCCCCATGGTACATAAATATCAAAATAACCTATTTGTGCTTATTCCGAAGTTAGTACTGTTAAAACTACATGTTTTGACTAACGGTGATAAGTTAAATGGCCAATATAACCTTGTATAAATGGAAATTATTAGGTAGTTGTCAATTAACTCAACTCTTGCTCACGGAAAAAATTAAGAAACGAAAATCTCTCCACAAAACGAGCGAGGCAGTAAAATCCAAATCGAATATGAAGATCCATTTGTCACGGCGCACGATTCCATGGAATGATAATGGATATGGACAAATTCTAATGAGAAGGCTCCCGATTATGACATTTTTATTCCTTTGCTTGAGGACAAATCTTTTAGGGCATCTAAAAATGACGGACAAAGAAGAACAAGAAGGTATATAATTTTAGTTATTTGAATTCATAGGTTCGAAGGGTTTATGCAATGTGAAGATTTCACAAATGATGTTTTGAATTTTTTTTTCGTTCGATTTTATAAGTTTTCAAAAAAAAAAAAAAAATTGTTAGGCTTTCAAAATTACCGTGCCCCAGTAGTGAGAAATGTTTGAATTTGGGTTCGTAATAGGATTCTTCTTGGGTGATGTATGTAGTTTTGTCCTACTTGAATTTATGCAGTAAATTCTCAAATAATTTAGTTTTGGGGAGTTGATTCAATTAGTTTTAAATGGTTTTGTAGCTGGGATTATTGGGTTAGAAAGTGTCATGCCTTCGTTCCTTTATATTTGTGCAGTTTAGAGTAGTAAAGTTAGTTTCACTTGCTTTCATTAACAGATAGATACATATACTTTAACCTTATCTATTGTTTAGAAACTTATAACATTTAATTGTCATAATACTTGGCTATGTGATGCAGAATTGCGACATCACATTTGCTTCGAAATGAAGGAAAATTGATCTAGTTTTTGAAAGAATACTTACTTTATGTTTGTTGTAATTGTAGGAACTAAATGGCTTCCAATTGATGTGGTAATTCACTTTGGTGGAGTTGTTGTGTATGAGCCTGAGTATCACTACACGGGCAACCTAATGAAGGTATTTAAGAATGTGCATCTAGATTATTTGTCTGAAGATATACAAAGGGAGATGTACAAGAATGCCAACCCCAATTATGTTTATGGTGTCGTTGAGCTCCATATTGCACCTCCATGCGTTGGAATAGATCATGGATTGGGACAACCAAATGAGGAAGCTGACATGATGCAACTTTGGGATGCATACAATGGATTGGAAAAGCTTGACATTTATGTTGTAGAGTCTGGGAGCCCAATTAAAGAAGTAGAGTTTGCAGTTTTGAATATCAACGCCCATGGATTTACTAATTCTTCAACTGTAGCGAGTATTAGAAAGAAGAATGGAGGTGCCTGTAGAGCCACCAAAACCAGCTCCAGCAGAAAAACTATAAAAATCAGAAAAACAAGAGCTAAATCAAGAATTCTGGATACAAAGATTCCATGGGAGGTTGAACAAGCCCAATGGGAACATGATAGAGGTCTTCCTAAAACATGGCCACAAGTTGAAAGCATATCAGTGACTGAAGAACAGCCTGAAACATGTGCTGAAGATTGTGAAACCATAGAAGAAAGTGGATGTGAGATATCAAGTAATCTAGTGAGCCAAGATCAGCTAGAACCAAAAGGGAAAATAGGTGCTAATATATTTGAAACAACTCTAGAGTTTAGATCCGATGACAGGGGCAATCTTGTGAGTCAAAACAATGGAATCAAATCCAAGAAAATAACTCCAAGGAGGATGGAGCTGACACAAGCCGATTCCGAAGAGGGTTACTTTTTGCATGTAGAACAAGATCAGGAATTTGTGCCTTATGATGAATCATGGTTAAATGAGGGGATAAACAGACCAGAAGATGAAAATGTCTTTGGCATATTAAGGAGAGATGATGTTCCACTTACTAGCGCTACAAGTGATAAAGGAGATATAAGAGGTAACATCCCAAGTAAACATCCAAAGAACAACCAACCACAAGGAAATGGTGATGATGATGGTTATTTTAATGGATGTGTAGAAGAATGGAATGAGCCGCTAGTAGAGGATTTAGCTACATTTTATGCCCCCATAGCTGAAGATGATGATGGTAATGTTGCAGAAAATCTCACTTTTTACCCTGATATTGAGTTTATGAAGCCCAATTTTGAGTTAAAAGTTGGTCTTAAGTTCCCAAATATTAAGGCTTTCACAGAAGCACTTGTAGAGTTCCACATAAGGGAAGGGTATAAGTTTAAGTACAAGCACAATGAGGGATCGAGGGTAACTGTTTATTGTGTTGAAGGTTGTCGTTACAGATTGCATGCCAGTCCTATTCAGAAGACAAAAACATTTCAAATCAAGACGATCGGGCAGGGCCACATCTGTGATAGACAATATGACAACAGGAATTGTACTTTTACATATCTAAGCAAAAAATACCAGTACCTTATTCGTGCTGCTCCAAACATACTCCTCCAAGGCCTTATTGATATTGTAAATATGGAGTTTCAAGTTGAAATTACTGTTAGGCAAGCCTGCTGGCTAGAGCGCAGAGCAATGGCCGACATTCATAGAGTCCAAATGGAGCAGTATTATAATGCTAGGAATTATGCGAATGCTCTAATAGAAGCCAACCCAGGCAGTAGAGTGATTGTCAAACCTAAAAATGAGTTAACTGTTGAAAATGAGTTGGGTACATTTCATAGGATGTTCTTTCCTTTAGCTGCAATGAAAAATCGGTTCTTGTCTGGATGTAGACCATGGATAAGTTTAGATGGGTGTTTTTTGAAGAGTCCATTTGGGGGCAATTGCTAGCTGCAGTAGCGAGAGATGGAAATGAAAATTTGTTTCATGTTGCCTTAGTGGTTGTTGAATCAAAATGTACTGCAAGTTGGATATGATTTCTGAATGAGCTGAAGGAGCACACTGGAACTGGACACAATGGCCACAAATGGACATTTACTTCTGATAGACAAAAGGGGCTCATAAAAGAAGTAGAAAATGTATTTCCAGGTGACGATAATTTGTTTTAGTATAAGTTTGGTATTTTTTTTGGTTTCCTAATTTGTTTTTTTTTTCGGGGGGGGGGGGGGGAGGGGTAAGAGTATTTATATGTCAATACTAAGTAGTGCATTTATGTTCTCAGAATCGTCACACAGGTTTTGCTTGAAGCACAGTATAACAATTTCAAGAAAA
This sequence comes from Oldenlandia corymbosa var. corymbosa, assembly GCA_949775105.1. Taxonomy (NCBI): domain Eukaryota; kingdom Viridiplantae; phylum Streptophyta; class Magnoliopsida; order Gentianales; family Rubiaceae; genus Oldenlandia; species Oldenlandia corymbosa. Next base: position 12,758,700 of record OX459124.1, read on the forward strand.
AGTTCAAGGGAAAAGATCTTGGTCAATATTTTGGGGCATGTGCATATGCAACAAACATCCTTGACTTCAACAAGGCAATGTCAAATTTGAAAAAAGCTGATCCAAAGGTTGGTACGACAATGATTGCTGCAGAGTGGATGAAAAAAGAGCCCCTTGTTGCTTGGAGTATAGAGCTCATTTTGATCATAATTGTAAGATTGATATACTGGTAAATAATCTCAGTGAATCATTCAATGCATATGTTCTTAAAGCCAGAGATAAACCTGTCGTTGGAATGTATGAGTATATAAGGAGAAAATTGATGAAGAGATACAATGTGAAGAAGGAAGGGATGGGAGGTATCATGGAAATATCACCCCTAATTGCAGGGTAATACTGAATAAAAATTTAGAATTGAGCAGATATTGTAGGCCTTACTATTCTTCACCTGATATTTATGAGGTGGACTGGGGTTCGAATGTTACTTATGTTGTGAATTTAAAGGGAAAAACCTGCACTTGTGGATGCTTTCAATTATCGGGAATTCCTTGTCCACATTCTTGTTCAGCAATCTTAAATGCTAAGAAGAATCTCGAGCTCTAGGTGGATGATTGTTATACAAAGAAGACATACTTGAAGACATATGCACTGCCTGTAGGTGCTATGCCTTCGAAGGACCACTGGGAGAGGCAAAGGGTAAGCCATTAAAACCACCTGAAGTTAAAAGACAGCCTGGAAGGCCTAAGATGAAGAGAAACAAGAGCACTGATGAAACTAAAACTACTGGTAGATACACAAGAAGGGGTCTAACTGTGAATTGCCAGCGTTGTGGTGTACAAGGACATAATGTCAGAACATGTAAAGGTCCAATTAATCCAAGTTCTCCATACTACGTGGTAAGAGTTCTGCTTCATGTATACTATGATTATGTACTTTTTGATTTGTTTTTTTTATATATATAATTTTTAATCTTAATTTACATGTGTGAATGGCTTCAATATCACAATATCAGCCACCAAAAGTTAGTGGTAATCAAAGGCAAGGATCTGATACGCATCAAGGCGGTAGTAATTATGTACAAAGAGCTGCAACGGAGCAAAGTGGTGGTAATAAAGTGCATGTAGTTACTACACGACACGATAGTGTTCAAGGACAAGGATCTGTTCCTCATCCTAATGTAAGAATAAGCAAAAGGCTTAGAGATGATAATGGAGTCCAAACAAGTCCATATCGCAAGTATGATTCTAGATCTTTTTGTTTATTATGCATGTTTTAGCATCATCTTTTTCTAAATTGTGCGATATTCACTTTTGTTTATGTGAAAGCCTCTTGCAAAAAAGAGCATTAATGGTGTAGCTAGTCACGGCAGGAATTCACAACCATCGAATACAATAACATTCTCACAGGTACAATAAATTCATATACTTTAGTGTTTTTGTTGAAATCACTTATAAAATTTTAACCTTGTTTTGTATTGTGTTTGTGTTGAGCAGCCTGTTGCAAGGCAAACAACTCCGTCTAATTCACAAGAGTACCAGTGGGGCAAGCTGAGTGAAGGGCCTCCTTCTTTTGCAAATGTTTTGAAGGCTATCAAAGCTAGAAAGATGCAGTTGCAGAAGTAATACGAGATTAGTGATTGTTTTCACAAGATCTCCATGTTAATTTTAGTTTTACTTTTGGGATTCTTTTGGGTATGATGGAACTGAATTAGTCCATGAATAATTGTTGTTGGGATATAGATTTTGTCTTTCTCAGTTATATTCGGTGTCATAAAGAAGTCCATGTTATTGCAATTTTGCAATTTGTGCAAATGTGACAGAATTTGCAGTAGTATACTTTTATTTTTGGAAAGGTTGCAGTAGCATATTGCTGCCATGGAACTTTTTCCATGTTGTGCTAACCATATTGTTCATTTTTATGTTATTGGTGTCTGCTTATTCTAAGCAAGTAAGATAAGCCATATGTTGTTTACAAATAGGAAAGGCCTCTGTAAATCGTACAAAAGAAGATCAATGCTTCAATTCAATTAACACATCAATACACAATAAACTATTTTTGCTTGATTGAAAGAAAGTAATTGCTTACGGAACCGAATTATCCATCCGCATCATTTCTAATATGAAACTGAAAGTGGTGATGCATACGCACACAAAAAAACCATTAGGACAAACTCACATTAATGCTACTACTACATATCCCACTTTAACAGTGCAAAACATGAAATGAAATTGATCCAAGAACTAAATAATTCAATGACCCAATCATTCCTTCAATCCCTACAGTTCTCACAACAAAATTCTACTTGAGTGAAAAAAGAAAAATGTTTACACAAAAATACGGTTAAACAGAACGACATGCTTCAAAATGCTGGACAAATATGGAGACTGGACATATCCATGACAAAAATTCTCAATAATGCTTCATATCTCACTTTAATAGAACGATTACGTTAAAGGACAAAGGTATTACAATTAACCAAAACACTAACTAAATTCATCAACTGATGAGAATCATATAGCCTTCCATGGTGGTTCTCCTAGTGAGGGGAATGAGCTAGTCCTTCATTCTAGTTTTGGGATGCCAAGTTTACTTTGTAGGCCAATCAAGGAAGAAAGGATGGATCTTGACTACCTATGCGATAAGAAGTTAGTTCAAGGGAGCTATGATCAAGATGATGAGACTGTCATTAACTTTAGAGTTCAAACCGAAGGAAATGATTCACTCATGGAAATAAGTGTTCAAGAGTATCAAGGGAGTTTGACTCTAGGTGCTCCATGAAGATTATTGATCAAGCTAGAGAGAAGAATCATTTATGTTCTTGAATGGATGGCCTATTTGATCAAAGTATTCAAGATTGAGTCCATCGCTACACAATTGGATAGAGTGCAAACTATCTCAATTGTTTCAAGTGTTTTTCCATTCTTTTGGAGTCAATAAAGAGAATTCTACAAGTTTTAGAGTGAATTGGAGTTATCTACAACTAGAGGGGCGCAAGACCAATATTCCACCTTTTGGAAGGGCGTTCAAGACATTTTACTTCAATAATTGTTGCTGAATTTCGAGATTAGAGTTGTCTAAGTCTAGGAGTTTAATTTTTCGAGTTTATCTAGTTAAGATAAACCATGTGGGCTGAATTAAGCTAGAGTGTTTTGTTTAGGAGTCTTAGATTCCTTCTAAATATTATCCTAATTGAGGATAAGTCATTTAGATAAGGTTTCTTAGATTTTAGATAGAGTCAAAGAGATCAAATACTCTTCTAACTCTACTCCTGCAAGAGATAAGATTAGAGAGTCCTAGTTGGTTTTCTTTTGTGCTTTGTGACCGAGGTTACTACTCTATAAATAGGGGGCAAGGCCTAATGTTCAAGGTACCCATGTATGGTCATTTTGAGTCTTCTGTAATGAGAGTTTTTCCTTTGAGGAATTTTTGTTAAATGGTGTGTCCATTTTTTATTTGTCAATTATGATTTAACCAAGAGGGTTGTCATCTTGTCTTGGATCTTTTGATCTTGCAGAAATCGTTCTTTTTCGAGTATTCTTCTTGATAGAATTGTTTTAAAACTAAACTTTTTCTTTTCAAATTACTTCTAGTAGTTCGAGAGTTGAGCCTTTCTTTTGGCTAGGGTTTTCGAATTCATGATGTGTGTGTTCATGAGTTCCTTTGTGGGGTTTGTTCTACTTTTTGTTGGATGAGTTTTGCTTTGGCATAAGCATTTTGAGATAGTGTATGTGTAGCATATCTTTGTTGGTTATGGAGAGTACTAATCAATAGTATTCCTTCATAGTTGAACATTGTTTGCTCCTACCTTTCTTGAGTCTCTTGAATTGATGATTAATCGAGTATATTGGATGGTGTCCTTACTATTCTTAGTGTGGGTTGTTGTTTAATTTGAATCTTTTTGAATCTTTTATAGATTATGTGTTCTTTGTTTGGTTTGAGTTAAAGAGATAGAATCCTTAAATAAATGATCGGCTTACTGTGAATTTTCCGTACTTTTTTGAATTTCACGGGGTAGACAAATTATCTTCGTACTTTCTTGTTTGATGGTTGCATTAACGAAATTTGTTACATCTACGAGATTGCTATCATCAACTCAATCATTCCTTCACCACAAATATTACAATTGATCTAAACACTAAACAATTCATCAGCCTAGTCATTTCTTCCATTTTCCAGATTTTCGTTGATGAACACCGTGCAGAAGCTCCATTAATTTTGATAAATCAGAACGGCATACCTCAATTATGGTTTGTCAATTGAGTTAGGGTTTGGTTTCCCCTAACTAATATCAGCACCAATCGAATAACATGAAGCCTTAATTCGCAACCTTTTCTTCTGAAATAAAATAAAGCTTGCCGTTCGAAATTCTCTCTGAATTAATCTTCCTTGCAGTCTTGGTGATAATTTTGAATTTCTTTATTGTGTTGCGGGTTGTTGTTCAATTGCGGGAAGGAAAAAAAAAAATCTTTTAAGAAAGGGGAAACATTCGATTTGGCAAAGAAGAGAATGGTTCGGTAGGACTGTAAATTGCTATTGAGGAAAGTGAAACCCAAAAAGATAAATGAAAATTATGTAAAAAGATTATAAAAATGTGTTAAGGATATTATAGGAAAAAAAATTAATTCTTCGTGAGATTAGAAAACTTCACACACATCTCCTTCACCTATTTTACACGCTCCCTTATTTTGCCCACTTTCTGTCAATTTACAAACTTCGGTACAAGCATAAGGGGTTCCTTTGATATTTATGTACCAAGGCGGTTTTATCATGTAGTTCCAAATAACCCTAAATATTTTTATGAGATGTTTATAAAATTTAAAATATATATAAATTATAATTTATAAAATAATAATTTGTATGATTTGAATAAAGGGAAACGGCATGACATAATTATTTTTGCTTATGACACCATGCAAGAGTAAAAAAGTATTACCATTTGGAAAATAACACTGAGATATGACTTGTTTTGGAAAAGTGCTACCATATTCAATTCAAGTATTTAATTGGGAAACATTATTTTATAAATGAATGCGAATAATTTTTCAGTCGGAGGATTAACTTACATTTTCTTATGTTTAAAGAATATTGATCTCCCGATGCTTAGGAAGTACATATCCCAATGATAAATGGTTTTATTCCTATTATTTATCTCTTAGTTAGACACAATATTTGACATGTCAAATAAATAGGTATTTATAGAATTAGGATTTTGTTTTAGCTATACACATTATTCTACATTTGCTTTAGAATTTCTTGTTAGGTGTCTCCTATGTGGTTTTTATCGTATTTGGTTTTCCCTTTCCCATCGGATGGGCATGGAGCCTTAGGCTTCTTCTGCAAATCGTCGATTGCGTGCTTGAGCTAGTCGGGGGATGAAGGGCAGAACATTATATTAATGAATTTAATCAAATTAATTATGTGAGGGAAGGAAAAAAAGGACAGATTCTTTATTTGGTAAGATCAAAGATCCATAGTTTCATAGTTATTATATATATATATATATATATATATATATTGGATAATGTTTCATAGTTATTATATATCAATAGAATCATCAAATTTTTATCAATTGCAAACAAAAAATTAAAATCCTCGAAGAAAAAAAATTCAGAGAAAAACTTTTTAAGTTCTTGTTTTTGCGTTTATGGATAAAGGAAGAATATTCATACAATCAAAAATAAAATTATCCAAAACACAGTTTCATTCTTGCAAAAACACAGGGAAAAATTATTTGAATTTTAATGATTCCACAGCTTTCCATAAACATCAAGCAACAAATGCAACCCTTAAAATCACATGAAATTACCAATCAAAGAACAAAATTTTAAGATTAATAAAAAGCGCAGGCAGGCAAGACAGCACAGGAGAGTCATCCGAGGGAAGCAGAACAACGCCATCAACAGAAACAACTCAAGTTGATTCCTCCATGCAAACATGAAACAACTATCATTTTAATGATACCATTGTCAGTATTCTTTGACAAAAGATTATCAATCTTTCATCAATAACTTCGGCTCGGAATCATTGGAGAATGCTCCTAATGTCATCGGTGCATGGAAAGAGAATTCTGTCAACGAAAAAAGGTAGCGGTCACCATGATTTCATTTCTGTAACCTGATTTAACAAATAAAACCCTTTATTCAACAATATTAGTAATCCAATAACAAAAGAAAAAAAACCAATAAACCTAAAATCAGCACAAAAAAGAGAAAAGAGCAAAGCGTATCGGGTAAACAATTAAGAGTATAAGCATCTGATAGAGCAGGTATGAATAGTATAGATAGAGTTGATAAGAGAGATTCAAGGAATCCGAAATGTCCACAATTTTGAAAACCTTATCTGATTTTATCTTTGAAAAAAGAAAGACGTTCTCACTGTGTTGTTAAGAAGTTAAATAAATAGTTAATAGTAACATTTGTAGTAATTTTTTTTCTATAAATTTCTTAACAAAAAAAAATTAATAAATGACACATAGGATTTAGTTCAATTATCATGAGAAGAATAGCCAAGTTTCTCTTTCTGGGTTTTATTTTAGTAGATTAAGTAGACTAGATGCTTGTCCCAGGCGAATGTCTGAGGTGTCGCCTGTATTTTTAAATTATTAAATAAAAAATACGAATCATTCTTAAAAGAATAAAAAAAAATCAGAAGAATAAAAAATCGATTGAAAGGACAGAAAGCAAGTTTACACATACATCTATGCCCATATTTACAACATTTAATTTATAACAGTTGACTTATGCCCGGGTTTACATAAATCATAAACCAATATCTACAACAGAAGAATAAAAAAAAAATCATCCTTAAAAAATCAAATTTCTTTCATGACGGTTTATTTTTTCTCTGTTGTAGAAAGAGATGGATTGATAATTGATGTCAGATTTTAAGTAATTGATTTAAAGGCCCGGGTGTGAGAGAGGAGTGGAATGGAAGAGATTCTTTGAAATTGGAGATTAGGAAGAATTACTGGTGTTTCAATTGATTTAAGGGGATTTTCTTACATTTGATTTTATCAACTAAATATTGTTGTTTTAAGGGATTAGTATATACCTATAATTAAGATATTTTTATGTAGTTATAATTAAGGGATTTATGTATTTATCTATTTTATTTTTTTCTAATTAGTTAGAGTGCCACGTGTCAAAAATGATTTTGTACTGAAAATGACTTTTGGCGGGAAAATTTTCATTGTGGTGGTGACACATGTCCTTTTTGTTTGCTGCTTTAATTAAGTATATACTATAGATGACTTTTGGCGGGAAAATTTTCATTGTGGTGGTGACACATGTCCTTTTTCTTTGCTGCTTTAACTAAGTACTATAGATAGACACTCCCTCCGTCCCAGAAAAATAGTACAGTTTGAAAATGTACAATTTTTTTAATTTGGTCAACACACAAAATGTACAACTCATTTTATACCTCTAACTTCCACTAATACCCCTGCTAGTTATTTCTATAAAAGTTAATTACATATGCATTTATTTTACAACTTAAATTTGATCAAAATTTTTATCTCACAAGATATTGACAATGGATTTTGATAGAAAGATCTCGTTACGCAGATTAATTTGATATATAACACATTTTTTAATTATTCATGTATTAAAATATATAATAATTTGAAAAAATGAGAGAAAACTAAAAAAAAAAAAAATCAAATGAAATGGATCTTGTTTTCCTTACCACTGCTCTTTTAGATATTCAAGTCATTTCAATTCAATTAATTTTGACTTTTGTGAAACTGGATTATTTTTTTAGGACAAATTTTTTTATTAAATTGGACTATTTTTGTGGGACGGAGGAAGTAATATATAGAATAAGATAGATATCGTTGAAAAATGTTACTATTAGTCTATTACTTTTCAAAAAAAAAAAAAAAATCCAAAAAGTTAAGGTAAGGTAGACACTAAATTTAAAATTTAAGGACCTCTTGTGTAAGTCATGAATATTCATTTTATTCTTGAACCTTTTGACCCAAAGAAAACCAAACATAATTCCAAAAAGGAGGAGATGAAAGCAAAACTTTGTGAATTCGCAGTTGAAAGACACCTGTGTTTTCTGCAAAAGACTCTCACCAAAAATCCCTCTTCTTTTCGCCTGATACAGTCCCAACTCCAAAAGCTCTGTCAACATCTCCACATCCCACGTTGCACAGTGCCCGAATCCCTCTTGCAGAGCTTGTTTTACCCTTAATATAATCTCCTCTTATTCACGAGAAGAGCATGGGATCTCTGTTGAGCACAAACAAATTGAGTCAAGAACAACTTGAAATGGCTCTCTCTAAAGTCAAACAAATTGTTTCATCCAACCCTGTTGTTGTATTCAGGTACTTCCTCTTTTAAAGCCAAGAAAATTCTTCCATCTCGATTTTCTTTCGGATTAATTGAAGCCCTTTTCAATTCGTTATCTACGCCAATTTGCGTTTTCATTTTTTCAATTCGATTCTGATGGGTTCGTCTGGTCCGCTAGGATTCAGTAATTTGAATCTTTAATTAGTGTGTTCTGAATTGTTTAGTTTCAATTTGGTTAGGGAGCAGGATGACTATATTCGATCCCATAAAGGGTTTTGTTGTTGCTGGTTTGTTGGTTAGAAAGTGGTATTGATTTTCTTTAAGAGGGGTTTCGTTTCTCTTCTTTTGCTTTCAGCAAAACATATTGTGGTTATTGTAAAAGGGTGAAGCAACTGCTTTCCCAGCTTGGTGCAGCTTACAAAGTCATTGAGCTTGATGAGGAAAGTAAGTGTTACAGACTGTGTCTAATCGGTTACACATCATGAATTACTATCTTGAATTTCAGCAGTAATGAATGAAACAGAAGCGTTGCAAATTGTTAATGTTTTTTCCCCCCTTTTTTTTTTTGTGTGGAGGTGATGGAACCGAAATGCAAGCAGCTTTAGCAGAGTGGACTGGTCTCAGAACAGTGCCAAATGTGTTTGTTGGTGGCAAACATATTGGGGGTTGTGATAGTGAGTGCATTCCGCTTGCTCTTTGTGTTTGTTTTCGCAGATTTTTGTCACTCGAATAATCCACATACATTGTTATTGTCGCAAATATTTGGCAAAAACTATCGGATGCACCAGCTCCTGAAACACATATATAAGTGATTCTATTTGATTCACTGCTAAAGTAACTTGGGGCAAAAAACAATTCCTTCTAAAGGGCTATGATTCGATTCAATTGAATATCTCTTGTGAGAGTTCGTTACTTTTGATGACGATTTCCTAGAAAAAGCAAAGTATTCGATCAGGGCTAGAGGCTAGCTTGGGACAATAAGGAGGAAATGTTTACTTCATTAATTTCTTTGGTGCTTTAATAGGGCAGTGGGCAATGGCAGTGGTATGATGTTGTTGTTGCTCTTCACTTTGCAGCTGTAACAGGGAAGCACCAAATGGGAGAACTTGTGCCCCTTCTTACCGAGGCCGGTGCCATTGCAAACAATTCTGCTCAGTTGTAAAGGAGTTTTGACATTTAAGAAAGCCTTTTCCAGGGGATGTATGGACACTCTTTCCATGTATAATCTAGTTAATCTTTGGATGGTTTGCATATTCTCTTCTGTGTTAGGCCTTGCAAACCCTTCTTGCTCAGTTGATAAGAAAACTTTGATGAACAGGAAGTTTATTCTGTGGGGTATATTTCAGTTCTTCTCTTCTTCTGTTTCAGGAACAGTTTAGTTACTTAGGATGTTTTCTGAGTTCCTTCTGGATTATGTACTTTTTTACTTAAAAATATGGTGTTGGAAATCCTTTCTTCCAGTATCATATGGCCATGGTGCTGCAGGATTTGGATTCCTTTTCATTTCTTTTTATCTAGAGAGATAATTTAATAGGGGAAGATGACATTTAGTCCCAAGTTTTCTTTTTTTTTTGGATGACAGTTTCTTATAAAAATTAGTGAAAAACTCTGAAGGTGGTTGGAGTTAAACGCATTCATAGGTCATGGAAAATGGCAATGCCAAAATTTCAGCCTAAACAGACACCATCCTCTTCCTAGTTTAAAGTTAATAAAAATAAAATAAAAATAATCCTCCTCATTTAGAGTTTAAAAATTAAAGAAAAAAATTGTCTTGCTACATTCCCTGGATCCTCTAATTTGTGTAATACCCAAGGTTGATGTCTACTGCAGTGCCAGAAGTCATTATCAATGTGTAGACTTAATTTGTATGTAGACTTAATTTGTATCCTCTAATGTTTGCATTATCAACCGCTTATTGAAAATTTGAAATAGACCATTCTCATCGGTGAACGACAATCATCCCGGTGGAAGCAGTGCAACTTTTAATTTTAGTTATGTATAATTTTATTTCTTATCAACTGATTAAAGGTAGTAGAAATGATGTAGTAAAAAGTACAATGTTATATACAATTGAATGAGATGTAATAATAGGGTGAATTAATATAGGTACTTTTTTCAGAAAAAATAATAAATAATTTTAAAAAAGTGGTTGAAGGTGTAAGTTTTATGAGTGATTTCAACTTTTACCGAGACATCGCTTTTTCACATAAAATTGTAATTTAAATTTGGTATGAGTAATTTAAGACGCAAGTGTATCATGTAAATAATATTAAAATGATGTGATTGTAAGGATATGTCTTGATTAGTATTTCAAGGCGTAGGTTTATGTTATTGATAATGAGTAGCTTAAAACGCATCAACCATGCTCCTGTCTATTATTTTGTACACAATTTAAAAAAGAAAAAAAAAGGTTATAGCCCTTTGACTTTTGTTTTTCAAGTTTGATATTTTGGTACACATGAATCATGGCAAAATCAAAATAACTGCAGCTACTAATTGAACAAATTCAAGCACTTTATCATTAATAATTCGTTACGATAAACTAAAAATTGATTTTGATTAGATGTGAGTATAATAATTTATTGTATTGTTTTAAAATCGTTCAAATGAGCGAATGGGTATTGGTTCAGTGGTAAAACTACCATTGCTCTCAAGAGGAGGTTATGAGTTCAAACCCCCCACTCCAACAACAGTGAGGGGATGGTTCTAACCTTGCCAATTGACATTTCTAGAGGGCTTGTTATAACAAACCTACTCATGAACCCCAATTTTGAACCCGAGTTTGTCACCCTGGGCTTGTCTAGGGTGTTCGATTTCGCATCCGAGCTTGCCACCATGGACTTGTCTAAGGTGGTTTACCTCCCACGCTAGTTTGCAGACTATTGCAATGGGCGTGAGTTTACCCATCTCTGTTGGGTTTCCGGTGTCACCTAAAAAAAATCGAAAAAAATCGTTCAAATGGTGTTAGCACACAATAATTGCGACGAGAAGGTTTAAGAAGTGATGATCACAGCTAATTGAAGGAAGCTCCATTATTCTGTTTGATACTAACAAAACTTTGCAGTTAAACATCTCATTACGTATACGGAATTTAAAGGCCACAAATGAATGAAAGAGCCACAAGTTTTGCAATATTCTTTATTTACTTATTTTTATCTCATTTTCTTTGTGCTTTTTGAGAATGAAACAAATCCTAATTTCTCTCTTCATGCATCAGCTGCTGTTCACCTACCAAAATAAGGCAACAACCCAACTCTCGTCAGGAATTATTCTAACAAATAACATAACTCAAAAGGTCAGAAGCTACAGGTGATCTCATTACTTTAGCCTTTTTTTCTTGTTCTCTAACTATAAACTCTACAAGTAAAAAAGAAATCATCCCTTTTCTTCATTTTGCTGAGATGTGATTATGCTGTGTTGTTTTCCTTGATACATCAGTTAAACATCATTGTCACACTAAAGGTTGCATGGACTTGGGTGTTTTTTTTTTTTTTCCGCTTCAGGCTTAGTCTTTGATTTTTCTATCAAATTTGTATCTTTTCATTTTTTATTATCTTTTTAGTTACATATCAATGAACTGAAATCAGTGATGTTTTGATGACAGGATCGGGAAGTATGACCCTCATGGATAATTTCATTGAGTTGCTGAGGCCGATTTTCGGCTTGAAAAGTTGGGATTACCTTGTCATTTGGAGGTTGAATGAAGATCAAAGGTAATATGCTTATTCATCTTCAAAAATATATTCATCTCGCCCTATAATAATAGTCATGTTTTCATTCTTTCTCATCTTTTCCCGTATAGTGCCCTTGAATGGATGGACTGCTGTTGTGGTGGAACAGAGAATATGCAGGGTGGTAATGATGAAATGTTCTCAGGTTCTTCTGCTGCTCTTCCTTGCAGAGATGTTGGCTTTCAACATCGCAGGACCAAATGTTGCGAGTTGTTAGCAGAGGTGCCTTCTGTAATCTCTCTAGATTCTGTCTCTGGGTAAGGCTTTTCTTCTTCTGGATATGTTTTGGTTTCGGATATCCTTCTATGTTGCCAGAAGTTATGGTTAACTGAAATGGCAATTTTTTGTGCAGCATATATGCTGAAACTTTGATGTCTAATGAAGCCAAATGGTTAAATTTTGCACCCATGTTGGAATCAAATATTTCCCAAGTGAGATTCAGTCCTCAAATGCTCACACTTAAATGCCTAAGTCTTGTTGGATGTAATTTTTTATCTCTGTGATAAAACTTCAGGACTCAATAGGAACAAGACTTCTGATTCCGGTACCAGTTGGATTGGTCGAAGTGTTTGCGGCCAAGCAAGTAAATTTCTTTTGCTATTTTTGCCCCCTTGAAACAATTAGAAGCCTAACTCATCTTAACTTTAGTGAATGATTGATGAGGGCGAGGAGGATTGCGAATATGAGCATTATGTTTTGCTTTATGTTATGGATTCTTTGTTCAATTTCAGGTGCCTGAAGATCCTCAAATCATAGAATTTATTACATCACAATTCAACATCTCGTTTGAGCAGCAAGCAATGATGATGCATTCAGAGGCCTTGAATTCAAGTTTTTCAGTGAATGTCGATGGATTTGGTGATGTCCCGTTGAAGAACCCTGCGCCTGATGAAACTCATGAGAAAGATCAGTCCCAAGGGAGGCAAAATCAGGATCTGCCGTGCGATGTATCCATTGATCGGGTGCATTTGAGCCATTCCCCTTTGAATCTGTCGCAACACTTCAGTACTTGCAGTTCAGATAAATCCGGAAAGAATGAGATGATGTTTTTCGAAGGAACGCATGATCATCAGTTGAATCCTTTTGCATCCCCTCCGGGAACTGGAATCCATGATATGGATGCATTGCAGAAGAACATGATCAGCCAACAAGGAAATATGCTAATGCAAATGATGGAGCCCTTGTCTAGCAAAGATGATCAAGCAAATGAAAATGACTCATCTTACAAACAGGAGAATGCTCAATCAAATTCAGCCTCTGACAGTGATCCAAATGAGGATGAGGATGATCCAAAAAGCCGAAGGCGAAATGGGAAGGGCCCTCAGTCCAAGAATCTTTTGGCTGAGAGGAAGCGAAGGAAGAAGCTCAATGACAGACTCTATGCTCTCCGAGCCTTGGTGCCCAAAATTTCAAAGGTAACTGCAGTATTTAAGTAACTATAATCATGGAAATGACTAAATAATCACCATCTAAGTCTGAGTGTAGTAGATATATAATTATATACTCATAAAACTAAAGAAATATTCACAATTCTGATGCCTGAGTATGAATTTAACCATTTGAAAATGATGGAACAACATTAGATGGTTAAAAATCATTATAGATAGTAATGCTACCGACGTAGCTTAGACATTGATGAACTGATTGTTACACAGCTGGACAGAGCTTCCATCCTTGGGGACGCAATTGAGTATGTAAAGGAGCTGAAGAAGCAAGCGAAAGATCTCGAGAATGAGCTTGAAGACAATTCAGATGATGAGGATCCAATGAACTCTGTGATAACCAACAATCAAAATGTTTCCCAATCAAATATCTTTCAGAGCATCGGCGCCATGTATGGAACTAAACCTGAGACCGACAATTACTCCAATGGAAGTCGTAAAAGGGCATTTGATAATGGAGGCATTGACTATTCACAGCGACATCAGGAACGCGAAAACCACGAGGAAAAGGTCCAACAAATGGAGGTAAAAAAAAAAAAAAAAATTAATGCTGAATCACCATCATTGTTACCATTTTCCATTTTAATCCCTTGCCTTAACCATCATCATGAAATGGTTATTGCAGCCACAAGTGGAAGTCACCCAGCTCGATGGAAATGAGTTCTTTGTGAAAGTGTTTTGCGAGCATAAACATGGTGGATTTGTAAGATTGATGGAAGCACTGAGTTCTCTTGGCCTGGAAGTAATCAATGTAAATGCAACCAGGCACACATGTCTGGTTTCATATATCTTCAAAGTAGAGGTAACTTTTGTTGCCAGCAATATCATCATGATTTGGATTTTCCATTGTTTCCTTTTGTTTTATATGGACCACTTGGTTCATTTCATTGCAGAAAAGAGATTGTGACTTGGTTCAAGCAGATGATGTTAGGGAGTCCTTGCTCGAACTCACTCGAAATCCATCCAGACCATGGTATGAGATTTCCAAGATATCAGACAATGGCGACAGAATGGATCAACAGCACCAAGTCCATCACCACCAGCATCAGCATCACCATCGCCACCACGCCCACCTCATCCATGGCTACCAAATGAATCCTCACCACCACCACCATCATCAAAACTAAGCCCTGCAAAAACATACACGTTGGCGCGAGAGTTCACGACACATCTGTTGTGTGATCTCAAGAATAAGATGAAAGTTCTATGTCGTATCCTAGGATACGAAGCAACTCATTTGATAAATATGACTGCTGCTTGTGCAGGCTACAAAGAGAATAAACAATGATGCATCTCTGATATTTTGTTTCTTTACTACTACTATGCTAGCCAAAACTTCTGAATTTATCCATCAGTTACAAAAAAATGCTTGAGAGAAGAAGTTTATGGCATCATTTAACTGTTTGTGGGCTTGGAGTCCTACATTACAATGACATAATCATTATTCCAAGCATATTTTTATCCTGTCCTATACAGGCTGATTTTTGTATGAGATGAATGGTTACAAGTTCTGCCATCAATCAAAGTTGAGAGTTCAATTCAATTGTTTCGTAGTTATACTCAGTAGTGAAGAGAAGAAAATGGCTCCACAGA
Organism: Oldenlandia corymbosa var. corymbosa; assembly: GCA_949775105.1. Lineage (NCBI taxonomy): Eukaryota > Viridiplantae > Streptophyta > Magnoliopsida > Gentianales > Rubiaceae > Oldenlandia > Oldenlandia corymbosa. Next base: position 12,773,736 of record OX459124.1, read on the forward strand.
AAGTATGTAGTTTCTCCTAGTCTTGTCTGTATACTCATTCATTAAAGATTTGACTATTTCAGAATTGCAAAAAAATTAGTAAAGATCAGGGATGAACGAAACATATATTGACTACATGAGCATTATAATGATCCAACAACTTAATACCAATCATCTTCAAAGAGATTCTCAATAAACAAATCGAGCTTTTCTTCATCATATTTAGTAAGCTTATCTGACCAGGGAACCTCCTTCAATATTCCCAACTGTTTTAAGTCATTGCCACATTGTAATTATTCTTCGAAATTCAACATTGGTGGATCAGCCATGGCACTAGTTTCAAACAAGCCTTACACAATAATTTACCTTTTACAGTAGCACGGAATATAACAACCTCCCTGCGTTTGTTAGGGCCATGATCGCCATTGACGTTGCTTTCAGAATCAGTAGTATCACGGTGAATTCTTTTGACAGATTCTATTCCATGATCTTTGTCCAGGTATCATAAGAATGGGTCCATAGATATCACAAATATATATATGAATGAATGAAATTAATGAAACCTAATAAAAGAAATAACTAAGAAAAGAAGGAAGGCACTAGTACACGCACGAAGTGAGGGCAATTCCACGTTTTTGTATGTGAGATTTCCTTCTTTCTTTCGGCGTTCATATTTCGATCGCCAGTCATGGTGGGCAAAAGAAGGAAGGGGAAACCATAGAATACAACAACAAACGTCGATTCACGTCTTGATGGCGGTGAAGAGAAGGCGAATTGGGAAGATCCTGAGGGCAAAGGTGAGAAAAGGAGTTCAGGGAAAGCGGTTAGGGTTCAGCATGAAGAGGAGTTAGACCGATTGGTCCCAGTGATCGAGGCGTCAACTTCCACGAAGAAGTTGAAGGATCTGGGGAAAGAGAATCTTAGCACGCCTGAAAAAGGATTGGGAGATCTGAATGCTGTTCGGACTGCATTTGTTTGAGGGGTGTCTAAGTGGGAGAGAAAGAGATGGGATGGAGAATCGAGAAAAGGAGAAGAACACTAAATGGCAACTTCAATGGAATGAACCGAAGGTGAAGGGTTCCGGTGGGAAAGCTTGGGAAGGGTTTGATACTTATAAGTTGAAAGCACCGTCTGGAAAATTGAAGTTAACCCCACCCTTCCAGAGACATGGACAGAACGTGGCTAAGATGATGATGGAAGATGTTCATGCTGAAAAAGTTTACTGGGAGAATTCAGTGGTTTGGTTTGTCCTGGGAGCCAATGGGTGATGGAAGACTATTTCAGAAGAACATTGGGAAAAAGTGGGGATAGAACAGGTGATTCAATTGCCTTTTGGTTTATTTGTTGTCAGATTTAAGAATTCTGGTGCTAGAGATGAAGTACTTTGTATCAATTTTCGGCACTTTGGTAATAAACCCTTGATTGTTAAACCTTAGAGTGTAGAAAAGGGGTTGAACTATAGAAAAGTAGATAAAGTGTCTGTCTACATTCAATTGTATGGCTTGGAGTTAAAATACTGGAATCTGAACTTTCTGGATAGATTAGCTAGTACATTAGGATGCCCTATACTAGCTGATGATTATACGGTGAACAAAAGTTGGATTCAGTATGCTAGATTGTTTGTGAAAATAGAATTACAGAGAATGTTTCTGATCGAATTGTATTTGAGGATGAGTTAGGTAATATCAAGGTTCAAAAGGGGTTAAAAATGCAGAGAAGAAGCAAGAGGATGTAAATCTGAATGCTCAGTTGAGAGGGCACCCTGTGAATGAGACCAGTAAGCAACTGATTACCAAAGAAAGTAGAAGTAAGGATGAAGAGACTGTATAAGGGGATAGAGTTAACACTAGTGCCACAGATACTCAGGATGTGGTTGTTAGGATCCTTCAAATAGAGGATCTTGGAAAAACTGCAAATAAAACAGGCACTGATGTTAACTCTAACGTTGGAACTAGGGGAGAATTGGGCATACTGCTTGATCCAGGACCTAATTCTGATGTGTAACATCCTTGTATAAAATATAATGGGTTTAAACTCTCCCCTGAAACAAAGAGAGTTGCAGAGGAGGCTGAAGCAAGGGCAATACAACATAGTAAGGCTGGTGGAAACGAAGATCGTAAAGAAAAGAGGGGAGGAATATATGAAGCCGTATTGGCAGGGCATGAATTGGACCTCAAATTAGTCTTCTAATGATAGAGGTAGAATCATAATAGTATGGGATGATAGTGTGATGGTTTCAAAACTATGTAAGCATGAACAGTTTATACACTGTGTTTATATGGTGAAGAAGAATAGAAGCATGTTCCATTTCACTTGTGTATACGCTTCTAATGAGGCTGGGGAGAGAAGTAAACTATGGGAGGAGATGATAAGACTTGCTCAACAAACACATGTACCATGGGTATGGATGGGTGATTTTAATAATATCTTGCATCCTGATGAGAAACTTGGGGCAGAGCCTGTAGAACTGAACGATTTTGAGGAGTTTCAGTATTGTTTGCAAGCATGTGGAGTAAGTGATTTACGACAAAATAGAAAATTTTTCACATGGTGTAACCAAAGAATTGGGAATGAGAGAGTTTATTCAAAAATTGACCGAGCGTTATTCAACGGGGATTGGGTTAATATGTTCACTGAATCCATTGCTTTCGTGCAGGTGGAGAGTATATCAGATCATTCTCCTCTTGTTTTGCAAATTGAGGGAGAGGTTAAGAAGAAACCAGGTCCTTTCCACTACTTTAATATGTGGAGTCAATCTCCACAGTTCCAGGACATTTTTTATCAGGTTTGGAGAAGAAGTTAAAGGGACTCAGATGTTTCAAATCTGTACTAAGTTGAGACTGTTGAAGGCCCATTGCGACAACTCAATAGGAATCAATTTGATGATATTGTGGAAGTGGCACAAAGGAAACAACTGAAGCTGGAAACAATACAGCTAGAATTGAGTAGGGATCCATGTAATGCAAATTTTCAAAATGAGGAAAGACAGGCTTATAAAGACTATCTGGTGAGCAGGAATGCTGCTAATAGTTTTTTGCAACAAAAGGTGAAGGTACTGTGGATGGAAGGGGGAGATGCTAACACCATATTCTTTCACTCTGTCCTGAAAATCAGGAACATGAGGAATAGAATTTGGACAGTGGTAGATGAAGATGGTGTGGAATCTACGGCTTGGGAAGATATTGCAAATCACTTGGTGGATTTCTATCAGAAGCTGCTAGGGCAAGCATCTAAAAGGAAGAAGACAAACCCTGGTATATTCAAAACTAGACCTGTGCTGAGCAGTGACCAACAATTAAAGCTAATCAAACATGTGAGAAGGGAGGAGGTAAAAGAAGCAATCTGGGAGATGAATCTAAATAAAAGTCCAGGTCCCGATGGATTTGGTTCTGATTTTTATAAAGCTACATGGGAGGTGGTTGGGAATGATGTTACAAATGTTGTGCTGGAATTCTTCGCAACGGGGCAGGTACTTAAACAAATAAATCCTATTACCTAAGCATTAATTCCAAAAATTGATTCCCCACTGAATACCAATCATTTTAGGCCTATTGCTTGTTGCAATGTTATACACAAATGTATCTCGAAGATTTTGTGTAATAGGTTGAAAGTTGTACTGCCCTATTTGGTAGATGAAAATCAAAATGCTTTTGTCAAAGATAAATTAGTCATGCATAATATACTCATTACACAGGAGCTTATTAGATTGCATGGTAGAAGATTAGTGGTAGTCTCTTGATGAGAATAGATTTAAAAAGGCTTATGATTCGGTTGAGTGGGTTTTCATTGAGGAAATGATGGTAGGGTATGGATTCATGGAGCAATTTAAACTTTGGGTCATGACTTACATTACTTCCACGTCTTTTACCTTAGCACTAAATGGGTGTTCTGTTGGATTCTTTGCTGGAAAAAGGGGTTTACGGCAGGGAGATCCAATCTCTCCCTTGCTATTTGTCCTAGTTATGGAATACTTAATTAGAAGTTTGAAAAGTGTAGCTAATGAGAGGTTTAAATTTCATCCCCTTTGCAAACAATTGAATTAAACTCATGAACATTTTTTTTACGGATGACCTTATGTTGTTTTGCAAAGCTGATCTTCCAACTGTTAAGGTTATTATGGAAGTGTTTAGGGAGTTCTCTGATATAACAGGTTTGGTTGCAAATCCTCAGAAATCTGAGATATTCTTTGGGAGTGTTGGAATTTGGTAACATGAGATATTTTGTAGTATAACTGGGTTTTGTCATGGATCTTTTCCTATGAAATATTTGGGGGTGTCTCTTTCTCCGAAAAAGTGGAATCAAGTGGAGTGTCAATGTATTGTCAATAAGATAGTAGGTAGGAATAGATGTTAGAGCTCTAGACATCTTTCGTATGCAGGGGGATTGATCCTAGTGAACTCTGTGTGCTTATGGGTCCTAAGAATCAGTGATTAATCCTATATGATACAAGTATAAAGTTTTTGACAATAATTGATATTAACCTAGAGATATAATGCAAATATAAACTTTGTTTTTTCCCAACTGGTAATGTCATGACACCAACAAAAACTCATTGCTGTTAGATATTGACACCTAGGTACTACGGTCCTTGTTTGATACTTCTGTTTTGATTGTCCTGTTTGGATTTTCACTTATACTGTAATTAGATGTTAAACCGGCACGATGTGCAGGATATGTTACATTTTTTGTTTGAGTTTTTTTTTTATACAATATAAAAATGTGTCACAAATGTATAAATCTCGTGAAATCTTAATTATTAAGATTTTGAGTAAACGAAAATGCGGCACGTATTATATATATATATGTATATTTACTCATGAAATTAAAATATTAATTGTGGGTACAAAAAGATCGAATGTGGGACAATTGTTTCAGTAAATAAATGTGTATTGTTATTGTAATGTATTTATTTTTAAATATTATCAATTAGAAATTGTTAATAAAAACTAATTTTATTGGGCCAATTTCTTAATCATATATATTTATGAGGACTTTGTTTTATATTACACAAAATTATTTATTTTGGATTAATGAAATAATGCCAATTTTATTCTAGGTGACACTCTAGGAAAGATCAACCAGTTTCTCTCTCTGGTTTCTTTATAAAAATATATAACTATAAATAGATTTGAAGTATACTTAAAAGGTAGTTGATAAATCCAGGCTTGATTTTTTTTTATAACCAGGGATAATATTTTTCAAATCCTACTTTGCCCTTCCTAATTAGTCGTACCTTATGCGGCTTCTCCCAACTATCCTTATTCTTCCGAAATTCAATTAAAAGACTTTCTTAGTCGCACCTTAAAATGGACTAAAAAACTCCAGAAGCTTCTCTATTCTTTTCTTTGCTTCTGGATTCTATTTCTTTATATCAAGAAAATTGGAGGGATGCCCGCCAAGTACCGTCTTCATTCTCTTAAAAAAAAAAAAAACTTCTTACTACTATCATGGACTCTAAAAAATATATTTGTAAAATAAATTTGTCAATAGTAATATTGAGAAGAGATTTTTTTTCTTTTTAAATTTGCGAACGTACTCTTAATTTTGATAGACTTCATTCTTGAAAGTTGATGTGTATAGGAATTACAAGTAATAATTATTTACTCATTTTCACAAAATTTTTCAAAGCTGCCTTTTTTTTTTGGAATTTATTGTGCATTTTTTTTACTCATTCTCGCTTGGTTCTTGGAAATTCTTTTAATAATGTTATTGTAATGTGAAAAAATATCACAAACTCAGCTGTAATGTGAAAAAGTATTGTGGTGATGCTCTCAATACCATAGAGGAAGCCCAGATCGTGGTCTCAAATGGTGTTAAGTTAAATCCGATTATGGAATTAATTCGTATGTTGCTCACCCAGGTTAATTCCTTAGGGATTTTATGGTTCCGTCGATATAATAACAACATGGCACATGAACCTGCAACTAGCAAAGAATAGTTCCGATGAATATACCAACTGGTTTGAATTGCTAGTAACTATAAGTCAAGCGCAACTGGACGATTTCCAGCAGTTTTAATGAAAATATCTCTTTTTATCTTCAAAAAAAAAATTAAGAAGTGTGTTATTGATGATTAGAAGTACATGAAATTGAATCTTATGATTAATTAATTCAATTATAAGTGCAATTTCTATGGGAAGAACATGAACTGATATTGTAATTTGCTACGGCTATTGATTTTACTGTTTCGGCACATAGACTATAACTGTTGACACGTTAAATTTGCCGTAATTAAACAGTAATGGCAAAAATAGATTTGACAGAAATTCGCCCTAGATTTTGTGAAAAATGTCTCTGGATTTATCAGTGGCCATACTTAAAAACTTCTAAATTAGACACCTTTTCGAAACAACGGGAACAATTCTTAAGATTGATAATTAGTAAGAATTCAGAATCAAAAATAATTGAAAGAAAATTATTTTTGTGGATTGGTCGGCAACTCAATGATAGCGTTGAAAGAAGATTTTTATTTTTTTTGGGAAATGAATAAAAGAAAATACTATTTTTCTTGTCAATGGATAATAGTACATCCATGTAACGCAGTTTCTTGGAATAGAAAATTAAGAACCGTCATGGAGTTTACTAGATGAACTTCTATGCGACAATCTCTTTTGGATTCGGGTAAGTCTTAAGCACTGCCCTTGTAATTTTTATTTTAAATTAATAAAATGGAGGGAATGTCCGTCAGGTACCACCATGGTTCTGCTTTGAAAAAAAAAAGAAAATACTATTTTTTATTCAAAAAAAAAGTCTAGATTAAGTTTTAAGATTTGTATTAAAATAATACTAGATTTTCAAACTCACAATATGAGTATGATAGTATATTATGGTTTTAAGCATGTAGTTATCTCACCTTTAAATTTAAAAAGAGAAATAAAATATTTTGTTATGATGATGTGGATCATTAAAATGAAACTAAAAGAGGAATATATATCACTTTTCCCACATAAATTTATTTACACACTACTAAATTCTATGACCTGAAATATTTGTGTAGAACAGACTCATAGTTCAAAAATGTTTAGGGAAAGAAACAACTAAACACATAGAACCTAATCTTTACAGATTGTAAAATATAAAACACCTGAAATATTTGTGTAGAAGAGAGTCATAATTCAAAAGTGTTTAGAGAAACAAACTAGTAAACACATAAAAATTATTATGTACAAATTGTAAAGTACTCCCTCCGTCCCATAATTATTGTCCACTTTGTCCAAAAAATTCTGTCCCAAAATTATTGTCCAATTTGACTTTTTATGGATCAAGTTACACATTTGTCCTTAGTAAAAAACATTATCCATAAAATCTTAGTGGTTAAATAATTTCTTATATAGGGGTATATCCGGTTGTTTAAGGTAAAATATAGTTAAGTTTGACCAAAAATAAAATTTTTTATTTTAGTAAAACTGGACAATAATTATGGGACGGAGGGAGTATAAAACACTTCAACTCATACCTCAAATTGAGAAGACATCCACCTTTTTTTTTTAAAAGAAAAATGAAAGTTCCAATTAGAACCTTCATTTGTTGTTTTAGGATCTTGCAACTCATTTCATTATTATTTGATTAGCCAAACATGAGCATACTTACTTCTGTTCGAAGTGATTTTGAACCCTCAGTCAAATTTTAAAAACATTTAAAAGAACTTGCAAAAGAAGAGAAAAAGAAAAAAGTAAGGATAAGAGATAAGTCGAGAAGAGGAGAAGAAAGAAAACCAGCACAAACGTCTGAGTTATGTAATGGGTCCTAAATAGTAGACAAAAAGACACCAAATTAATAAAGGAGTTGTAAGAACAGATAAGAGGAGATGAAAAGTATAACACCATTAAAGAATAGAAGACCAGGGGATATGAGCAATTTAACACAAGTAGTAAGGAACAAAAGATGAAGGGAGATAAAACAAGATAAAAAGTATAAGAATTTTAATAAAAGATAACAATAAATGAAAGAGTAATGGGAAAAGAGAAAGTATGAGAAAGAAAATGAAGAGATACGAGAGTTTTGGTCTAAAGAAGAAAAAGAAAATAAAAACTAAATCAAAACACAAAATACATGTGAGATAACTACCAAGATCAATTTTACGTTTTGCAATCATAATATATATTATTGATAATCTCAAACTTTAATGTGAACTATGTTTTTTCAGACAGGAGGAGAAACTTTTATTTTTAGGTTATAATTTTTCATAAAGAACCATATGTGAACCTTATTGAACAGGACTTAAGATTTAAAACGTAGCTTATCGTGGTTCGGAGGAGATAAAAAAAGAGTGGGAAATATTGTTGTCGAGCATATCCAAATGGGAAGTGATTACGAAAATTATGAGATATAGCTATAACAAGCAAAGCAACTTCTTTGTTGCTCCCTAACGGTAATTAGAACTTAAAAATAGGTGAAATATATATGAAACAACATTATACTCTCGCTCTACGAAAATAAATTACCTCGACAAACAAAACTAAGCAAATAAATAATTTTTGTGGATAAGTAACGACACATTTGCATTTGACTGATTAAAAAAGAAATTATCAATCAATATGTAAGAAAATTCTAAAGCAAGTATGGGAAAGAGTTTATGGTCAATGAAAATATAGCTATTATAGGTGTCAATGACAAATATATTTCTCATACGGTTGGAGGTAAAGTGTCAAAGTTAACAGACTCTTTCTAGAAAATAATTAATTTGTCATCTCTCTAAAATAAGTGAAATCCTAGTACTTGTCTGAAATGCCGACCGCCTATGGCCGACAAAAAGTTGCCGCATCCTCCTTTGGAGATCTTCCGACTTTCGCTAGCTTGTTCAAAAAACCTTTAATGCAAATGGTTGCGCAGCCAGAAGTCAAACAGATTCAATATTACAAGGGTAAATTAGTTACATGGTATGATGAAGATGAATTCAACCTTCTAATTAATTGCGGATCTAAATTTTTGTTTGGTTGAAATATTTTCCATCAGAAAACCTCAGATGCTAGAGATTTGCTAAGAATTAGGATTCACGGGTTCATATGATCTTGGACTTATGAATGAAAGGTACCTTCTCATCCGTTTCGGACTACAAGATAATTATCAACAATGTTGGATGAAAGATATGTTGGACTTGTCCCGAGTCAAAAAATTATAATTACTGGCACTGTTATAAGGACTTTTTGGGTCACACTCTATTAACCAATTAGATTTGGGCTTAAGTCTAGTTATTAATTTAATAAGGGTTAAAAATTAATTCGTAAGTAAATTAATGAGGGTTGTATTTGTAATATGACGATTAGAGTTGCGGTGGGTTTCACTTCGTATTAGTCTATAAATACATAGTGATGGATAACCCTAAATACATACGCCTAAAGACTCAGTCAAAATATCAGCCGTCATCTCAAAATCGGGGCTAGCACGCCAATTAAGAGAGCAGCTGGTGCTTGCCGAGTTCACCAAAAAATAAAGATAAATATTACTAGCTTGGATTATGAATTTTGTAGATAATGGAAGCTAGGTCGATCCCACGAGGACAGCTAATTACCAAATTTTGTTGTAAGGAAAAACTATCAGTCAACAAGATGTCACTCAGGAGAATGAAAATAGTCACTCAGGGGAATGGAGGCCAGGGGTGTTCTTCTCCTCTTCCTACTGTTGTAGTTGTTTTATTAGCACTGTAATGGTTGAGTTCTTGTTCATTCAGCTCACTTATAACTCTAAGTCAGTTCCCATTTTTCCTAGAGTCATCTTTGCAACCTTGACAACCTATTTTCCAATGATTGATTCAGCTACAAAGTCATTAAGTTCTTAGGCCTTCGAGAATACTTATGTTAACTAAGTATATTCCTATCTTAGTTAAAACCATAGACTGTTACCTCTATATCATAAGTTAAAGTTGAAACAATCCAAACCAAGTTTATCCTTCCAGATCTCCCTTAGTTCTAGCATGCATTCAATTTAGTGATCAAGTAAATGAATGTAGAAAAACTTTCAACCATAAAACAAGGAACAAAACCAGTGCTTTGACAACTACAACATCAGTTGAGGAGAATAACCCCTGGGAACTGTTTAGCTACTCATACAGATTAATGCTACATCTACTACATCGAAAGACATCATAGAAGTATGCATAGTAAACAAAATTCAAGCTAACAGTCAAGAGATGAGGAGAAAGCTTGTGCAGTTTCTGAGTCACTCTTGGGAGTGAAGGGGTTCACTCGTGGAACTGAAGAAGAAACTGGGTTGCTAATCTTCAACTTGGCTTCCTCTCTGAGTTGTTACTACTTCTTCTTCTTTCTTGCCTTCTACTTGGAGTTTTTCTGAGTGTTTTTATCAATTGAAAGGGGGAACCAGAGATTGAGAGCTCACTATGTGAGAGTGCAGTTCCCTCCTTTATAGTGCCTTGCAACCGATGTCTTCATCATGAGAACCTCCCCATGCTTGGAGTTGTTTAATCCTTCCAATGTCTTGAGCCTGCAATCCAACTTGGCCGTTCCTTTTCTCTCTTCCAGCAGTGGCCGTTTTGCTCTCATTGATCAGTAGTGGTGGCTGAGATTGCGGCTGGGGGACAAGCAAGCCTCTAGGGGGAGGCAAGGTCATTAATGACAAGATGCTTCTTGTCTAAGGGCCTTCTTCTTCGTCCAGTTCAGCAACCTTGCCTCAGTAGCCCGTAAATTGCTCCTTTGGCTTCCAATTTTCAGCAATTATTCGATCCGGTCTTTTCCTAACAATAACATGAAAATGAGCTAAGTAAATTGCATCAATGTTAGGAAATACCCCCAATTGTTCATCAAATACAAAGTTAATTGTGATGCTTTTATGTAACAATTTAGCTATTATCAGCAGCCCAAAGTCAACTCAGTTGGTCAACTAGATCTCTGATGGAGGAAGACTGCTAGTTCTTGTCCTCTTGTGATTTACGTTAAGCACAAAGTAACATCGCTGAAAGGTACGTATTACTATTAATATGGTCTAATTCGCATGAATTGTGACTAGGGTTCTAGTACTATTTCTGCTACATGTTTGTTGATATGCCTTGAACCTAACAAGATCGTGGGATATTGGAGGCTTCACAATGAGAGTTTTGATCGTGGGACATAGTCAGTTGGCAATAGTATGTAGTTATAGGGTATGGTAGATGATGAATACAAGCACAAGCAGGGAGGCTAAAATGAAGTTCATCTGCATGAAGATTGAGGAATTATTATAAGGTTATCGTACTTTAGTTGGACCATTCTTCAGGTACAACAAAAGATGAAAATGTATATATCTATTTCAAAAGAACATGGCACATTTGAAATTGTGAAGTAGAGGCTTCTATAATCTGGTTCTTCAGTTTGTGTAATAGAGTCCTCTGTTTTGCTGCTGACTACTGTTGGTTAAATTTTTTTTATTGCAAAGATTTAATTAGAAGAATAAATTTTTAGTTAGGATTGAGATTTTTCTAGATTAGTTTGGTTGAATTAGTTTTGGAGATTTTTTAGTATTTGAACAGAGTTTTAGAGATATTTTAGAGATTGAAGAGTGATTTCTCTTTTTTGTTATTGTAGATTTGTCCATGAATTAGACTTCTCATAGAATAAAATGTACCCTGTTCTAATAAAAAGTTTACGTCCTCAAAATTCTCAGATCTTTTCTCATCTCTTTCTCAACAAAGTGGTATCAGAGCCATGTTCAAATAGTGGGACCTGTGTGAGCGAATTAGTGAGGAACCTTTCTAAATAAACAAATCTTTTTTGTCAATCTTCTTTTATCAAAAGAAGGAGAGAATAATTTTATGTCTGCTCCAGTTTTTAAAGGAGAAAATTATCATATTTGGGCCGTTAAAATTGAAGTCTATCTAGAAGCAAATGGTAGGGCTGGTAATTCGGTCGGTTCGGCTCGGTTCGGGTGATTCGGTCTTTTCATTTTCCTTCACCTGTCCGAAACCGAACCAACATTTTAAATTCCCCGAACCGAATCGACCGATTAAACAGTCGGGGCGATCGGTTTGGGGCCAATTAAACCGAACAAAAAATGGCAAAAAAAAAAATAGGGGCAATTTTGACAGGATTTCAATTTTCAAATCCTTGAACTTCAATTTTCAAATCCTGTAAATTTCAACTGAAATCCACATTCTAAAGTCTAAACTTCAACTTAGACTGAAATTACAAAGTTCATAGGGCACAATCCACATACCAAAAGTCTACTAGTGTTAAGGCTTACACAAATGAATACATGATAACAAAGTTAACAAATTTCCAAGTTTCAGAAACTGAGAAAAGAAATGGTTCTGTTTCAACATCAACAACAAAACTGAAAATTGAAAAAGCAGGAAATTGAGAACTTCAGTTCAGTCTTCAGTCATCAGTCTTCACTCCTCAATATTCAGTCTTCAACTTGTCCAATTTTGACAGCATACATTGGCTTAATTTCAGGCTTCAACACTTAACAATTCAATAGACAGCAAGCTGAAATTTTACACTCAAGTCAGAAAATCAAAAATAAACCCACTCATGCAATCAAGTTTCAGGTTGTAATCGCCATGAAAAAAACAATAACAGTCATGAAAGTCGAAAGAAAATATACCTTTTTAGCAAAGATCACAGCAAACTGCAAACCCTAGTTCACCACAGTTTTGTTCCCCTTTTCAGCAGCTGAAAAACAAGAATCACACAATCAAGTTAAAACTTGCAAGCTGAAACTTTAAAAGTGTAAATAAACAACTGAAAGTGTAACAAATGTAACCTTCTTCCATACGAATGAGGTCTTCCCAACTCTCTTCAACACCTTCTTCTTCAACTTCCCCCCGAAGCCAATCCTGAGTGCAAATCAAGCACTGAGCAGTCTTCGGAGTTAAAGAACTCCTAAATGCATCCAACACTCTGCCACTAGTGCTAAAACATGATTCTGAAGCCACAGTTGAGACCAGAATGGCAAAAAGATCATGAACTATCAGAGAAAGGATAGGAAACCTAGGGCTGTTCACCTTCCACCAGTTCAACAAATCAAAATCTGGACAATCTGGTTCATCATCCTCGTTCAAATACTTGTCCAATTATGATTTTTCATTTCTGTTTAAAGCCCCACCAGCTTCTTCAACCTTCTTCTTCGCTAACTCCATCCTAAACTGATCTCTAAGCAGCTTTGAAGGCATGATATCAATCAGGGAAGGTCGTTTCCCCAATAAAGTGGATTGAGATGAACTGGAATCAGAATTGGAAGGCGTACTACTAGAACTAGGTTTAGGGGCATGGATTCTAACATAATCCGCAAACAACTCATAAATGGCGATTTTAACAAAATCATATATACTTTTTCCATCCACTAACCCATAGGCCTGTTGAAATACAACTTCAATGTATTTCAACTTATTCCTTGGATCAAAAACACATACCATCATCACAGAAAGATTGATCGATGCAATATGACCATAGTATTTATCAAACTTATCTTTCATCCTTTCATCCATCATTTTTTGACCATTATCATCAGTTTCATTAATGATTTTCTTCAACAACATATCAATGCAAAGAAGATCAGTGAAGAAAGCATCCAAAGAGACAGATTTTGTACGAGAAACCTTCAAGGTTATCTCGTAAAAATGCTGAAGAATACCAGCAATCCTCCTAGCTTCTACCCAATCTATTGAAGTAGGCAGTCCAGGCCTAGAATTTGGCACTTCGGGATCAAACCTCAAAGTGTATTTATAGTGCTGATTTCCAGTTTCATATCTCCTAAAAGCTCTTTCATACACTTGAGCAGTTTCTAGCATTAAGTATTTACTATTCCACCTAGTACGAACATCCAATACTAGATTCTTAGAGCTACCACACTGCTCAATTTCAGCACATTTTTTAAAACTTGCCAATCTTTTAGGAGACTGCCTAATATACTTAATTGCTGCTCTAATCCTATCAACAGACTTGCGTTTATATGCCAAACCATCTTTAACAACCAGATTCATCACATGAGCCATACAACGAACATGCAACCACTTAGCACCCAACACACAGTTTTCTCGATGAGAAAATTGCTCTTTCAAATACTCCATGGCAGAATCATTAGAAGAAGCATTATCAACAGTTATGCAAAATACTTTTTCGAAAGGGATTTCCCAATCCATCAAACAATTCTCAATTGCAGCCCCGATATCTAAACCCTTATGACTTGTAATAGGCACGAAACTTAAAATTTTCTTTCTCAAAGTCCAATTATCATCCACATAATGTCCAGTCAACCACATATAATTAATTTGCTGCAAAGAAGTCCAAGTATCGGTTGTGAAGCAAATTCTACTAACATTTTCTTTTAGCTCAACTTTCAATTTTTCCCTCTCAGATAAATATAGTTTATAACATTCATCAGCCACTGATTTTCTACCCTTAGGCACAAACTGTGGCTGCAACTTCCTAAGAAAATACCTAAATCCTTTCTTGTCAACAAACCTAAACGGCAATTCATCAACAATTATCATACAAATCATTGCCCTAATTATTTCTTCTTCATTATATTTCCAAGTACCTACACTAGGTTTTCCATCCCCAGTTTCAATTACTAACTTACTCTGACCAGGATCATTATTCAGAGATAAGTACTTTTTACAAACACGCAAATGCGCTTGAAGACTACTTGTACCATGCTTTTTACTATCAGCCAAATAAGAATTACCACAGTATTTACAATCAGCCCATAACACACCAACATCATCTGTATGAGTTGTGAAGTGAATCCATACCAGAGAGTGTTTACGAGTTACCCTGTGCTTCTTCGGAACAATAGCAGCTTGCGCTTCAGTCCCCCGATCCTCAATCTCTACATCTATCATCATTCCATCATCATTGTGCAAATCCAGCAGAGGAGGAGGCAATGAACCAGAACCTTTCTCGACTTCAATCTCCTCAAGCTCCTCAATCTCCTCAAAATCAGACTCTACTTCTGACATCTACACAAAAAAGGATGGAAAAAAGGCATTTCAGTTACCTACTACAGGCAGCAACAAGCATGTTACACGTAAACTCAAGCCAAACTTGACACAAAACACTGAAACAGATTGCAGAAACCTCAAAACAGATTGCAGAACACACAACTGAACAACATTTTCAAGTTTAAAATCACTGAAACAGGAAGCCAAAAATACATAAATTGTCAACAAAAGCTTACCTTGAAGATAGCTTAACAGCCTTACACTTCAATTCTCAGGCTTGCATTAAAAGAAAACAAAAACAGAAGCAATATCAGGCTTCAAATTCTAAACAAACATCAACAATACTCAATATTCAACATTCAGTTCTTTTTTATCGTGTTCTTACCTTAAATACAGAAGCAATATCAAGCTTCAATTCTCAGTAAGTCAATCCTGCACTTATAGAAAACAAAACAACATTCAATAATCAGTCATCACTCACATTGTACTGACTACATAACTTTATAACCAACAATACATGGTATTTGATACATACAGTGAACTCAATTAGAAACATCAACAACCACAACTCACAACTCTAAACTCAATCACTCACATGCAATCATCAGTTACCACTCACATTGTACTACACTAGTAACACTACTACAGTATACGTACGTATCATGCATATTTGCCAATAAACAGTCAACACTCAACAGAAACTCAGAAAGATCAATTTGATCAACAAAGATAACCAGAAAAAAAAGGTATTAGTATTACCTTGAAGATAGTAACAGCTTGAAGCTTCAATTCCCAATCCTGAATAAAACATAAACAATCATTCATAAATCATAAGTGGCCTGAGTAACCAATTAACCAAGTCTAATGAAATTTGCTCATAAAAGATAAAACAATAAAAGAACTTAAAGAAATACCTTAAAACAGAAACACTCAAACACAAACCAATTTCCTGACTCTTGCTCCTGCATTTGAAGAAAACACAACCAAAACTAATACTTTCAGTAAATCAGTAACAACCTAACAGAATAACAGTTGAAGGAAAACACTCAAACACTCAAAAAAAATTGAAAGAACGTTCTTCATTTTTTACCTATAGCCTTGACGATTTGGGGAAACTAGAAGTGGAGAGTGAGGTCACTTCGAATCAGAATTCACAGAGCAGCTCAGCAGCAGCAAAAAAAAAAAATCCCCCAATTTGAGAAATGAGAACTTGGAAAAAGTGAAACCCTAGATCTGGACCATCTGATTTTGGTTAGGATTGGTCGAGGTCGATTATCAGGATTGTGGTTTGTGGAGGTGAGAAATGAGAGGAGGAGTCATGGAGGTGGATGAATCGAATGATCGAATCAATCGACAAAAAAAAAGCATCAATTTGAGAACTCTGAACTGAAACCCTAGATCTCGTTTTAGGTTAGATTGGTAGTGGATTTGGTTTATTAAATGGGCTTAGGAGGTAGGAAATAAGAGGAGGAGTCGTGGAGGTGAATGTGGAGGTAGGTTTGTGGTGGAAATGCCGGCGGCATATGGTCAAAGTCGACGGCGACGTATGGTCGAAGAAGCAGGCGGAGAGAACAACGAAAGAAGAAAGAAGGAGAAAATAAAAAATCTGGAAAAAAAATATAAGGATGGCTATATATATTTAATAAATAAAATTATAAAATAATAAAATAATTAATTAATCGGGTAAATCGGGTATCCCCGAATAATACTTATGAAAACCGACCCCGAACCGTATTATCTAATCAGTTAATCGGGTGGAACCGAAATTCCTCCGATTAAACCGATTAGCCGACCCGAAATGGCCAAAATGACATCGGGTCGGGCGGTTCGTCGGATATACCCGAATAATGCGCAGCCCTAGCAAATGGATTATGGGAGTTGGCGAAAAATGATAAATTTCAACCAAGTATGGAACTCGCCTCAAACAAGATATGGATCTTGAGCTGGGATTTGGATCATCAATTGGATGGAAGCTTTCTAGAATTCCTTACTAAAACTATGAACCTCTGGCGGAATTAGCCAGACGTATCCCCCTGGATATGTAGTTTCAGAGCAGTTGTTCAATGCCTCCACGCTACGACTACCATTCTTGGCCTGGGCTTGTAGTTAGAAGCTCGCTTAATGAAGATGATCAAAACCCCAAGTTCCACGATGTTTCTACGTGAAACCACAACTTTTGGGTTTTATGTGGCGTTGGTGGTTCTGCAGGAGTATTAACGTTCTTTCTTTAAATCCTATACTATTCAAATTAAATATATAATATAGGTATAGATGTAAAATAATAATAAAAAAATATGAATCAAAGTGACCCAATTTCCCATTATTTTTTTTCATTACCAATCCCCTCAAATATTAGAAAAGAAGAAGATTACGAGAATATCCACACAATAATTATTACGTAAGATAGTACTAGGAGTTCCAACAGTTTGGATTATTAAACAACTTAGATAACATAGCTAGAGGAAGAAACTAGACACCAAAACTGTCCAAACAATCTCTAACCACCACCATGACCTAGGGCATCTGGGGATCTGGTCAGGGTTTTTTAAGACCCTCAACCATCTTGATAAGCTCCTGAGTCTATTGGATATGAGGAATCCAATTTCTCCGAGACCGCAATGATATCCCTCTTGAGTTCATTGGTTGATGGGACACGGTTGACAACTGCCAGGTAGTAGAAAGTGTAGTAGGAAGAGATGGTGGTGATGGGAAAGATAACAGTTGCTTTGAAAGCAATAGCACCATGACCCAATTTTCCATTAAAAAGGAGCATACGCATTAACAAAATGTTACTAGTATTTCTTTATTTTTTGATGAAAAAATGTTACTAGTATTTCTGGCATGATGAACTAATTCTAGAAGCAATTTAAATTTGTAAAAGGGGTGAAATTAACCTGTTTAGATGATTTTACCGCTAGTCAAGTGATTGAATAATACATACTTTATGACATCTATTTCTTTAGAATATTTATCAATTCGATAGGCACTGTAAAAGTGTTTTCTTGGAATGGACTTAGTTAATTTTGCACTGGAAACACTTTAGTTTCGCTTATTATAATTATAACATCTTTATATATATATAAGAAAACCACTTCCTAAAGATCCAACAATTGCACCTTAAAGAATACAAGAAAGCTAAAAAGAAGAGGAACAAAGCCAAGATCTGTATTCACTCTGCTGTATCAGAAGAGGTGTTCACAAAAATCATGACCTGCGAGACTGCAAAACAGGCGTGTGATATTTTGAAACAAGAATATCAAGGCAATATGAAGACAAAGCGAATGAAAATCTTGAATTTGAAAAGGGAATTTGAAATACAGAAGATATCAAAGACAGAGCCCTTGAAGGATTTCACATATCGATCGATGAAGGTAGTCAATAAAATCAGACTTTTGGGAGAACAATTTCCTGGTAGCCGAGTTGTTGAAAAAACATTTATGACTTTGTCAGAGAGATTGGAGTCCAAGATTTCATCACTTGAAGAAACTAGAGATTTATCAGAAATATCTCTAGTAGAACCACTTTCAACCTTTGAACCTTAAGGGAAAAGAAGAGTTTTCATAAAGAAAAAAATAGATGTCATTGAGGAACTTTATAAAATGGACGGAGTTGGTAAAGGTAAAAAGTGGGATAGAAAGGCAGTGGGAGCAAGTGACAGTAAAGAAAAATATCCTCATTATAAACACTGTAAGAAATCTTTTCATTTACCACAATTTTGTTATTTTAGACCTGATGTTCAATACAGGGGTTACAAGCAAATGGGGAACATGGAAAAAGTGTGCAAGAACAAGTAACAAATTATTTTTTTAATGAAGAAGATAAAGATGAAAATGAAGACTTGGTTTAAATATGGTTAAATTGTTTAAATTGGTGGTTAAACTGTTTTTTTACGGTAAAGATTTAATTAGAGAAATAAATTTTTAGTTAGGAGTGAAATTTTATCTAGATTAGTTTGGTTGAATTAGTTTGGAGATTTTTTAGTATTTTAGGGATTAGGGAGTGATTTTCTCTCTTTTGTTATTGTAGAGTTGTCTATAAATTATAATTTTCATAATATAAAATGTAACCCTATCTGATAAAAATTTTTCATACTCTAAATTCTCAGCTCTTTTCTCATCTCTTTTCCAACAACTACTTGGCTACCTTGCTAGTGTCATATGTGTATCGTGACAAGAATTATGTGGCCGACGACATGCCTTCCTTGGCAGTGTCAAATTCAGCTGGCCTGTATAGGATGGATTTCCTATCTTGAGGGGTTAGAAATTGGCTATTTCGTGGTGTTATCAGGGCGGCGCCCAAGAAATGTAATATTGTGGGAGCTAAAACTTATTCCCCTTTTGATTCAAAAAAAAAAAGAAAAAAAAAAGAAAAGAAAATGAGTCTTCTGTTTTGAGTGTTTTCCATATTTTTCTGATGAACCACACTGTCCAATGTCGATGAGGTCTGATGCCTGCTTCCACTCTCGCTAAGAAATGCATATGTTCCACGGTGAAAAATAAAATATGCTTGATTTTCATAACAAGTAACAACAGCAATAGCTCCCCAACCGCAACAATTGGACTTGCCTAAAACGGAATATTAAAGGGCAAAAGACTAGAGAAAAGTATCTTTTGATTGAAACATTTCTCCCTTGACCAAATTGTAATACAATTCCAAAATGGTGTCTTTTTTTTGTTGGTGTTGAGCGAGGGGTTCTCTTTTGTATATTGATCATACCAGTCTTAGTTTAGTTCTTAAACATGTACATGAGAAATTCAATGTCTCGCGGTCTCACTGGTAGCTCTCCTATTGGCAATGACTAACATAATGACCTAGCCTCCTCACAAACCTTAGGAAGAAGTGCAAATGAGTATCTATATTGAACTTACAAAATGTAATTTATAAGAATGCTTAGTTTAGAATCAAAACTACTTATATATTTCTTGGGCTTTGTAAATTATGTATAGTGACATAATATCTTGAATATAAGTTCCTTCTTATGGAATGAAATTAGCAAATAAGAGCTAACTAGATAATTTACACTTTTGTAAAATAAAGTAGTAGCTACTCATGTGGCTTTCATTCCAAATCATTTGAGAGGTTGAGGTTCTTGAACATGGCTTTCCACACCAATTGTTCTGATCGCACTCGTGTCAAGCTCGATCGATTTCTTTATTATCCAGTAAAGATGGCTTCACTGTTACAATGATTCTCATTGCGCTCGTATTTGCTATTTTCACAGCCTTACAAACTTACCTGAAATGCATTTTCTTGGAATATTGGTTTGCTCCAACTCTACACTTCCAAGGTTGTACTACTATACATCTCTCCTTCCAGCTCCATCCCCAGCTACCTTTTCCAAGATCATAATTTGCCTGCCCAAAGTACTGACTAGAATTTGCTCTCCACTGTGAGAAATATTAGTGTATCAACATTTTAAACTTGTTTTTATATGTAAAAGCCATGAAAAGCCCAAGTAGATGATGACTAAAAGTTTGCAGCATATCTGCATATACTTGTCTGAGGAGAAAAGGCATAAGCCATGGCGCGTTCCCTTTTAACTGCTGCCACTTCTCTCTGTTGAATCCTCTAGAGAATTTTTTCCATGGTTTCAGAGCCACCACACCATTCAACCTACCCACACAATCATCTCATTCAACTTAATAGGGTAAAATGACAAGGCTAAAAATTTTAGTTTTCAAAATGAGAACGTGTCTTTCGTTTGATATTGATTCGTGGAAAATGGTATTCAGATCATATTAATTGCACAACATAGAAGGAATCACACAATGTGCACAACATTCAGATTATTTCAATGGTCCAACATTAAAGAGATTTTTATAAGAGATTATGGCTCGAGTTCTGCTAAGAATGGCATTACTAGGGGAATACTTGCATCTTCTATTTATCGCATTTGGGAAGTAAGGAACATTTCATTATTCATATCTCAACCTTTATCAGAAATGAAATCATGAAAAACGTTAACTTTTCTTTGAAAATGAAGCTCTCCACAATCAAGAAAATGAAAAACACTGTGACGAATAGAACTTGGTGTAGGATGATGAAGATTTTAACATTGTTTGTCTGGTGGTTCACCTTGCTTCTTTTGCTTGTTTGTATTCCACATTATGACAAGATTCTAGCATAGATGTATTCCACTGATGGAATTTTGATATGTAAATGAGTGATGTACTAAACCCTTTTAATCTTGGAATCAAAAAGCATTTTTCATCAAAAAGAAAATAAATAAAATCTTCAATGTGTGTTTGTGCGCGCATGTGAGTGTGTGTGTGTATGTATGTATATATATGTGCCAAAACCCAATGGAAATCTCTTTTAGAGGACATGAATCCAATTCACATGTAAATAACTTATTCCAAGATTCTTATACAATGGAAATCACTTCAGCACCGGCCGCCTCTATTAAAAACACTAATGGAATTTTGGGATTAAATAAGAAACAATGTGTTTTCTAATTCATATTAAACTTATATGAAGCACACCAGCGCCTAGGACAACACTTTCAGCCACCAGAAACTATATCAATCTTGAAACAATTGCCAATCTTTCTTGAAGTAACTAAAGAATTCCTCCCATGAAAGTTTAAAGCATGTTATAAGGGATACTGTGTGGATGTACCAAATTATTAATATATATATATATATATATTAGTGTGGATTTTTTTTCTCAAATAACCTTATCTGTCAAACAATTTCCATAAGTAACCTAAACTAAAATCATATTCCTTCAATAATTTTAATTATACCATGTCATAATTTCAATTGCCATGATGGAAAATAGATAGATAAACGTATAAACTGTTAAGCATAACTATCCCTCCACTTTTTTCTCTTAATCATCCCACGTTTCCATATTTTTCAATTATTCAACCTTTGCAAAGATTTTTTTCTGTTTCTTTTTCTTTTTCCAACGTTTGAGAGAGATTGAAGATTAGGGCCACTGCCGTTTTCTTTTACTAAGTCCTCTTGATTCGGCCGTACTCTGCAACAATCTTCTGCGGAAGAAATACATCAAAAGTAAGTAACCATGAATTTTTGTTTTGTAACTTTTGTTCATCATAGTCTTTGTTGTATTCTAATCTAGAATTCCAGTAGCCTTTAATTGTCAATGGAAATTGAGTTATTTTATAAATTGATTTCTTTATAATCTCTGTTGTTACAGACTAATAATGACCAATGCAAATATCAATCTCCTATGTTATTGGAATGGTAGAATGACTACTGGTTTACACGTTTTAGCCTATGAAGGTGCCACTCCAAAAGCAATTAAGGTGAGTTCTCGGATCAAATACTCTGAATTGGTGGATAAGATATATGCTATCACTGGCCATGAAAAGGAACAAGTTCACATAAAAATCATTTGTAGATATCCAACTTCAAATAAAGAGTATATTGCTTTGCCTGTTGAAGACAATGATACCTTGAATATCGTATTAGATGCCACGAAACAACCAAGAGTTCATTGTTTGGAAATCTATTTGGAAATAGATAGGCCAGGCATGGATATATGAGGTCGTCAAAAAACTTTTAGTCAAGCATCTACTCAGGTACTCACCGAGGAAAATTGTAATGTCATGGAGAACAATAAATCATGGCCAACGTAAAAGAGAGCTATTTTTATCTCAAAGGAGTACTCAAAGTCTGGAAATGGATTCGATTGAAGCTCATAATGAACATAAAGATCTTGCACTTGATGATGGCTTACCCGAAGTCAGTTGCACATCTACAGTTGAAGAAATTGTTGCAGCTGAAGCAGAATACTTGTTTATTAATGGTACGGAAGTAAATAATGATCTGTTAGAGTCTGATGATGAGATAGAGTTGGAAGAAAATGAACCCCTTGATTTGTCAGTTGAAGAGGCACCAACTCCACATTTCACTAATATTGAAGGGATGAACAATGCTAAAATAGATGCAACAATTTCCAATGGTCATCTTGCTGCCCCAACAGATGATGATGAATTATATGCTGGCGAAAGGTTTACAACTAATGAACATTTACAAAATGCAGTGAAATCATTTTCCATCAAGCTGCATCAAGAATATGAAGTTGCTTACTCTACGCCTCAATTGTGGGTTCTTAAGTGTAAGCAAACACCTTTATGTCCATGGAGGTTGCGAGCTACTGTTCTCAAAGGTACTTCAAATTTTGAGATTAGAAAATATGGAGGGCCTCATACTTGTGTCAACCCTATCATAAATCAAGATCATGTTCAATTGGACTTCGGGTTTATAGCTGATCAAATCAAAGCACTTGTGAAAGCTCAGTTGTCAATAACATTGACAGCAATTCAAGCTGAAATTGTAGACAAGTTTGGTTACAACATTTCTAAGAAAAAAGCATGGTTGGCAAAGCAAAAAGCTATAGCTGAACTTTTTGGTGATTGGCTAGAATTGTATAAAGAATTGCCTAGATACATGGATATTCTCAAGCAGAAAATCCTGGAACAGTTGTACATTGGGATAAGGAGACGGCTCCAGAAAATTTATCACAAGAAACATTTAATCGCGTGTTTTGGGCTTTTGGTGCTTCAATAGAGGGTTTTTGGCATTGTCGTCCTGTCATAAGCATTGATGGTACATTTTTGTATAGTTAGTACAAAGGAACATTGCTCATTGCCGTTTCAGCTGATGCCAATAATCAATTATTTCCACTTGCTTTTGCAATTGTGGAAAGTGAGAACAGTGATAGTTGGGGCTGGTTCATGTCATGCATTAGAGAGTTTGTGACTCAAAGAAGAGGTCTTTGTGTAATATCAGATCGCCGTCCAGGTACAATCATGATATCAAAAGTGGCCATGTCAAATATTTATTGCAAGATGTACAATATTCTTGATTGTTGGTTTTGGTTATTAAAGGACAATTATGATTGTTGGTTTTGAGTTGTATTATGTGTTAGAACACTAATTTTATGTCTGTATATGTATGATTTTTTTTTTCATGCAGGGATTATTGCAACAATGAAGCAAGTCGGATTGGGATGGACTGAGCCATTTGTGTATCATCGTTTCTGCAGCCGCCATTTAGCTAGTAATTTTAATACCAAGTTCCATGACAGAACATTAAAAGATCTTGTGAGTTGGGCTGCAAATGAAAATCAGGTTTCTAAGTTTAATAAAAGAATGGAAACTATCGGGAGAATAAATCCTGATGCTAGAAAATGGTTGGATGATATAGAAGTTAAGAAGTGGGCATTAGCACATGATGGTGGCAAGAGGTATGGAATAATGACCACCAATTTGTCAGAGATATTCAACAGTGTGTTGAAAGGTACACGCTCATTACCAATAACAGCTTTGGTTCAACTTACCTTTTATCGGATAAACAACTATTTTTCTATAAGAAGACAACTAGGGATTGAAAGGGCAGAAAGTAGACAATCATTCACTCCTCTTGTCGATGGAAAGATGATCTCCAATGGCATTAAGGCTGGTGGCCATGAAGTGATTTTATTTAATCGGGCTGATGGAACGTTTAGCATCAAAACAGGTCGATCACCAACAAATAGAAGAAAAGGTGGTCGTGTCCAAGTGGTCAAGTTAAATGAATATAATTGTTCTTGCCAAAAGTGGCAGATTCATGGTTTCCCTTGTTCACATGTATTGGCTCAATGTCAATATTGTAACTTAGATTACAAAACTTTTATTCAAGATTGGTACTCTCTTAGCACATATAGAAAGACTTGGGCGCCCCTTTTTCATCCGATTCCTGACAAGGCTTATTAGCCTCCAAGTGGAGGAATGGAACTTGTTCCTCACATTTCAATGAAAAGAACTTCTAAAGGGCGTCCAAAGTCAAGCAGGTTACATAATGAGATGGATGCTAAAGAAGGCAAAACTACAAGAACATGTAGTATATGCAAGCAAAAAGGACAAACAAACGGAGATGCCTTGGGAAAAAGAACTAGTTTTATGAGGTAAACAACTCTCAGTCCTTACTTTTATTTTTTTTTCCAAAAAAACTCTCAGTCTTTAAGATATTCTCTTCTTGACTTTTAAGTTTTTGTATGCAACTTTTAGTTTGATGTACTTCATGATTACAATATAGTTGTTAAATATCATATATTCATGATTTCAATATAGTTGTTAAATATCATATATTCATTATGTAGGTGATAAAATTAGTGTAACGTTTTTTGTTTTTCCAAGCTATGTCAAGAGGATAAAGAATTGCTGGTGTTTTAGCATTACATGTTCAAGAAGAATAAATAAGAGCAATGAGGTCAATTGGAAGAAACATGGCTGGAAGATGCTGTTTATAGCCATGTAATTGATTGATGAATGTAAAGTAGTTTTCTGGAGATTCAAAATTCAGCAGTTTGTTACTTTATTTTGGGCTTGATCAGTTTGTTACAGAACAAACATTTAAAGTGGTTGCGTTTGTAATAATTACTTAGCTCATTCATTCATTTGTCTTGAGGGAGAGAAAAGAGTTTGTTTTTCCAGCTACCAAAGTTTAAAACTGGAAACCTCCAACACATTGTTTATTTAGAACCAAGCATAATGAAATTTGTTGTTATGAATGGATGGCCTTTAGCTACACCTAGACGTGCTTTATTGATTAAATCATGCAAACTACACTTCAGTGCTAGAAAGAGGGCTTGAACCTCCGACCTTGTGGTGAACAACCACATGCTCTAACCGTCTGAGCTATTCCAGCATCTAGCTGAAGGAAAGATATTTTGACACTGAGTTTCCAAATTCTAACACTTCATTTCAAAAATAGACTCAAGAGTAGGATGAACTTGAGGTTTTAGGATGAACTTGAGGTTTTGATAGATTCATGTGAAGATTCTCTTAAAAGAAAAAAAAAACTAACACTTAATTTCAGAGACAGACTCAAGAGTAGGATGAACTTGAGGTTTTTGATATATTCATGTGATGATCTTCTCAAAAGTAAGACATTTAAGGCCGATGAAAAGAGGGCAATGCTTCAATTCTAAGGAATAGAAGCAACCAAAATACAAATCAGTAAGCTACTATGAATGAGCTACAGCTAAAACAAGAATGCATCAAAACATAAAACCATTCACTATCATTAAAACAGCTCCAAAGTGCTACATATATTCATGAGCAGGAAACTATTCTTGTTGCTAGGAATTCTTCAAAAATTATTATTCTTATGTTTTTGAAGATCGAAAAATAATACCTTGAATCAAAGCAAACCAACGAAAAAATTGAGTTGGGGCCGCTTCAACTGTTGCAAGGTTTACGGATTACCTCACTGTACAGGAAATAGCAAAAAACAAAATTATGAAAAGAAACACAAGTCACTTATCGAAAAAAAAATATTCAAAGTTCTCTTTCGCATTTTATCAAAAGAGTAGCAAGCAACAATGGTTCATGACAAGAAAAACCATTTATCTTTTCCACTCTGACCAAAATAAAAAAAAAATAATTAGAAATATACAGGTGATTTTACCTTCATAAACTAATTCTTCATGATAATTTGATCATCAGCAATAATGAGAAACAAAATATTGACTTTTAAGTCACTTCCCAACTCCATCATAATCTTGTGATCTATGCCCAAAATTTGTTGCTGCGAAGAGCTTTAAACAAGTTATCACGGCTAGACAAGAGAATTTGGCTGTGGAAATCTTGGAATGAGCGTAATTAAAAGAAATCTGAGAATGAGCGTAATTAAAAGATGAAAGAAGATGAAACTTGAATCCTTGACAACAACTTTTTACTTTGACGGGCATTGGGTCCATTGCAGTGAGAGCGTTCTTCGCAACGGCAATTAAAGAGAAATTAGAGTAGACGCTAATCTAGGACAGGTAGAAATTTTAAATCCACGTGGAATTACAAATAGTTAAACTTGGAATATGATTTCAGTTTAGGTTATTCATGGAATTAGTTTGACGGATAAGGTTATTTAAGAAAAAAACTCTATTAGTGTGGCATGCCCCCGATATTATATTATCATATCAAATATATATATATATTAGTGTGGCATGCCCCCGATATTATATTATCATATAAAAAAAAAGAAAAAAGAAATAGGCAGCGCATACAACTTACCCGGTTTGTACATAAGGGAAGGATTGTTTGTCTAAGATAATCAAACCTTGTGAGAAATCTGGCAATTCATCAAAAATTAATAAAGTATTAGAATAACTTGAAGAGGCCATTCATACCACTATCAGCTACAACATTAGTTTCCCGATATACGTGGAATATGGAAAAATTCCTTTTTTGCATGATGGAGGAAATCTCAAGAAACTCAAAGTGATACTTCCATGGATACAAACCTCTCTCTCTAAGAATATCAACAAGTATTGTCGCTTTGCATCTCCACATTAAAAAGATTGAGAGATTCGCATTTCTACATCCCAAAAAGAATACCATAGACCTCAATTTTCAAACTATCACCTGGACTCGGGTATCAAATTATTAATATATATACCAAATTATTGATATATATATATAGTTCTATATTAATAAAGTTAATTTAGAAATTAATATAATCACTGTAATTATAGGTACTGATCGTTGAATACTATACACACACACACACACACATATATATATAAATGCAACTATTACTTAACGTAATACACATTATGATATCATATTTACATAATTTTATAAAATAGTTATACAATAAATGTCGTGGGAAAGAAATGTTCTGTGGGCAAATCTATGGGTAGTGCAAATATTACCCACGAGTTACTCACGGATAATTTAATTACAGAATAATTTGTGGGTAAACCGTGGATATATGATTACCCGCGAATCCTTTTGTGTGTAATTGCATACAGACAAAGCCTGAGTGTAATATGTAGAAAATTTGTTGGCGTGAAAACATTAGCTATGTATTAATCACAAATTTTTGAGTTGTGGGTAATTTTATGGGTAACACGTAGGCAAGTTGTGGGTAAATCGAATCTAGTGTAGACCAGGACTTTGGTCAATGGTTCGATAGGTTATCCGTGTCGGAATACCTATGCTTGTGTAACTTCCGTGGACAAGGCTATGTTTTTCTGTAATAAGAGGTGGTTGATTTCCACCAAATCTAATGAAATGATTTTTTTTTCAAAAAGAAAAGTTTGATGAAACTATTTAGGTCATACGATATCTGCCTTAAACCCATAAATATATATATATATCAAAGAAAATAAAAATAAAATGACACGTGTCAATTAATTAGACCATCAATCGACTCAATCTGATTTGTTTTAGTTCATGATTGGCCATTTATTAAAAGAAAAAAATAATTAATTAAACCGTAAAATGCATTAAACATAACAATCTTTATAAATGAAATTGATCTGATTTTTAATTCTCATTTATGTCGTTAATTCAAAATCCTAATTAACACCCCTTTCCACTCATACACTAAAAAATATTCTGGAAAATCCTAAAATATTTAAAAATCTGCACAATGTGCAGAGGAAAACTAGTTAACACCCCTTTTTGTCTTTATTTATACAGCTACAACTGCTTTTAGCTTGGCGTTTCTCTCTCTCTCTCTCTCTCTCTCTCTCTCTCTCTCTCTCTCTCTGTTTTGTTTTGTTTCTTTGTTTTTTTCTTTTATGTTTTGCTTTAACCAGGGCGGCAGCGCTTTGCATCTCTAAATGTGTCATTGTCATTAATAACAAAACTAATTACATTTCATTGAATTTCAATTTTCAACTACAATAAATGTATATAGTCAAATATATTATCTTCACCTACTGAACTAAGATATAGGTTAAACATTTCAATCACTGACCTCATACCACAGTCTTGTGTCATGCCTTTTGTTAGTCGTTATTAGCAAGAGTGCATTCGCAAAAAAAAAAAAAAAGAATAAATAAATTACTCGTAAATTTACTATTTAAAATCACACTAATAACACAGAGTTTTGAGTTTACTCTTAAGTTTTCGTACCTAACAATGTTGACGTAAACAGCGGAAATGTGAAGCAGAAATCAAACATTTAGCTTGTACTTTCCCCGAGTTTTCAAAAACTTATGAAATGTCTCCTACATATATATTAGTTAAAACTTATAAGTATGTTTTTCCCCTGGACTAGTTGAATGGTAAAGTCCAAAGATCTATGCAAGATGCAATTGATTTCGCCATAATAAATTACCTTTCTGCTGGTATCAAATGAGTAAATAATAAGATAATAAGAAAAAACGTCATGCAATCTTCTTCTATTAAATTTAGTGATTCGATATCGCGTAATTGATATAAATTCAAACTAAAAAAATTTAATTTGGTGTGACTTGATACACGATTATGATATGATTAAGGGGGTTTTATATATATAGTTCTTACAAACCTTTAAAGTTGCAGGATACAATATTTAAGGCATCTAAATTAACAGGAGGACATACTATATATAATTATTCCCTCCCGAAAAAAAAAAAAAGACAAACAAAAAAAAAAAAGAAGAAGAAGAAAAGAAAAGGGAAGGCGCACTAGCAAAACACAAATTCAGTGGGCGTGGGGTGAAGGAGGAGTATAGTGATGTATTTTGTTCTTAGATGGGGAAGGTGGACTTGGTAAATTTCTTCCTCTTGATGTCTTCGTTATTTGATCTGCAACGCCAACAATGATCATCAATTTATATATAAGCTTGCATGAAAAAAAATAAAAATACAAACGCTACTAAGCTATATCTCTTTGAGTGACAATAAAAAAACATAAATTTGAAAAATACTAATTATTTTGTAAAACTCTTCCTTAAAAATGATCATCTACGTACCTTAGTATGTTTATTTAATATGTTTCTATCCCAATTGAGAAGTTAATTTCTGTATCATACGCTATGTTTTTTTTTATTATTATTATAGCGCTTTATGGTTTCTCAAATGTAACTTCTATGATTTAGAATTCTTATGATGACACAGTTGAATATCTTCCACATCCATCTAACTTCCATAAATGCCATGAACAAAGTTTCAGAAAAAGTAGATAAAAGGGTTTTCTGATCAATATGGTGTTTTTTTCTATAAAAATAAAAATAAAAAAAAAACTCTAGATGAAGTTGAATACAGTAACTTTGTACGTACCTGCAGTGACATAATGAATCTGTTGCTTAGTGAAGAATATAAAGAAGATCATCAAGATGATGAATAAATTTTTCAGCACTGAAAGAGTTGATGAAGAAAGTGTATCCAACCTCTTGGATTTGCTTGAATTCACATGTAAACTTCTTCTCCTCACCATCATAATCCTTGTATAAGAACTCTTGAGTTGCAACCTTATGTTTTGGAAGCTGCATATGATATGGAAGTTTTGTCTTAAATAAAGTAACAGACTGACTATTTCTTCAGTTCCAAAACCATTGTCAACCTTAATACCTACTTCACTTGAAATTGGGCTACAATATCATGTAATTAAAGTCATATGATATTGTATTCTTCTTCTTTTCTTTTTCTCTTTTTTTTTTAATTTAGTTATATATCCTTGAACTGTATTAACGTAGTGATTTTTTTAAGTTCTGAATTACTATTCTTGATGAGAATCATGTAGCCTTCCATAATGATTCTCCTAGAGAGGGGAATGAGCTAGTCCTTCATTCTAGTTTTGGAATGCCAAGTTTACTTTGCAGGCCAATCAAGGAAGAAAGGATGGGTCTTGATTACCCATGTGATAGGGAGTTGGTTCAAGAGAGTTATGATCAAGATGATGAGAATGTCATTAACTTTGGGGTTCAAACCAAAGGAGATGATGACCTCATAGAAATAAGTGCTCAAGAGTATCAAGGGAGTTTGACTCTATGTGCTCCATGAAGATCATTGATCAAGCTAGTGAGAAGAGTCATTTAGGCTCTTGAATGGACGGCCTATTTGATCAAAGTGTTCAAGATTGAGTGGATTGCTACACAATGGGATATGTTGCAAACTATCTTAATTATTTCAAGTATTTTTCCAATCTTTTAGAGTTAATAAAGAGAATTCTACAAGTTCTGGAGTAAATTAGAGTTTCTTACAACTTGAGGGGCGCAAGACCAATATTCCACTTTTGGAAGGGCGTTCAAGACATTTTACTTCAATAATTTGGAGCTGATTTTCGAGAATTAGAGTTTGTCTAAGTCTAGGAGTTATTTTCAAATTTTATCTAGTTAAATAAGTCATGTGGACTAAATTAAGCTTGGGTGTTTTGATTAGGAGTCTTAGATTCCTTCTAAGTATTGTCCTATTTGAGGATAAGTCATTTAGATAAGGTTTCTTAGATTTTAGATAGAGTCAAAGAGATCAAATACTCTTCTACTTCTACTCCTGCGTGAGATAAGATAGAGAGTCCTAGTTGATCTTCTTTTCTTGGTGCTGGCCGAAAATTCTTAGCCTATAAATAGGGGGGATGGCCGAAAATCAAAAGCACCCTTTGAGTAGTCATTTTTGTTGTCACTTTTGAGAGTTTTTCCTGTGAGGAATTTTTGTTAAATGGAGTGTCCATTTTTCGTGTCAAATATGATTTAACCAAGAGGGTTTTCGTCTTGTCTTGGATCTTTTGATCTTGCAAAAACCGTTCTTTTTCAAATATGCTTCTTGATAGAATTGTTTTAAACTAAACTTTTTATTTTCATACTACTTCTAGTAGTTCGATCGATGAGCCTTTCTTTTAGCTTGGTTTTCGAGTTCATGATGAGTGTGTTCATGAGTTCCATTATGGGGTTTGTCCTACTTTTGTTGGATGAGTTGTGTTTTGGCATAAGCATTTTGAGATAGTGTATGTGTTGCATATCTTTGTTGGTTATGGAGATTACTAATCAATAGTATTCCTTCATAGTTGATCATTGTTTGCTCCTACCTTTCTTGAGTCTTTTGAATGATG
This sequence comes from Oldenlandia corymbosa var. corymbosa, assembly GCA_949775105.1. Taxonomy (NCBI): domain Eukaryota; kingdom Viridiplantae; phylum Streptophyta; class Magnoliopsida; order Gentianales; family Rubiaceae; genus Oldenlandia; species Oldenlandia corymbosa. The sequence goes on from OX459124.1 coordinate 12,805,357, forward strand.
ACTGATCGAGTATATTGAATGGTGTCCTTACTATTCTTAGTGTGGGGGGTTGTTTAATTCGAATCTTTCATGGATAATGTGTTCTTTACTTGATTTGAGATAAGAGATAGAAATCCTTAGATAAACGATCGTCTTACTGTGAATTTTCCGCACTCTTTTGAGTTTCACGGGATAGACAAATTATCTTCGTACTTTCTTGTTTGATGGTTGCATTAACGAAATTTGCTTCATCTACGAGATTGCTATCAGTTTCTGGTATCAGAGCTTGGACTACCTAAGTGATGGTATTAATTGATAATATCATATCAGTTTCTATTATCAGTTTGATTTTTGAGAGATTTCTTTTTCATTGAGGACTTCATAGTTCTTGGTTTTGAGAATGTCTTGAGTTACCACGGAATCCGTTTACTTAGTGTGGTAATCAAGCTTTGTGCTACTAACGAGTAGTACCATCTTTATTTGTTTCAAGGTTCCTTCTAGTTGCAGAATGGGTTTTGAAAAAATAAATCAAATTCTTGTGAAAACTACTTTTTCAAAATTGATCTTGTCTTTTGTGTGGTTGTGCGTGACTACTTACACATTTGTTTAATCTTATGGTGTTATTTTGGGGTCTATGGGAGAGTACATTGGTATCTAGTCAAAGTGGGCACTATATCTTGAAATTTATCCTTGATTTGCAAGTAGAGAACTGTTTCTCCTATGAGCAAGTTAGTGGATCTTATTTGTTGAATCTTTAAGGAGAGAATTGATGCCAAAGAAGAGCTTCTTGCTCGAGATAGCCTTTTCTTTCTAAAGGAGATGTCTTTACATGAGGAGGGTTTAAGAGTTTATCTTGTGGTAAATATCTTGGATCTATTCTTTGAAAGGTGAAGCTTAGTGATTTTGTACTTCTACATAAAGTATAAATGAAAAAGCCTTCCTTCTTGTTGGTTATTATTTGAATCTAATGAGTAAAATGGAATTTATGGATTTTCAATCAATGAGAATTTCATAGAGTTCCGATCTTGTTGGTCATTTTGTTTTGTTTAAATCTTAGTGTCAAAAGATTTTTCAAAAGTAACAAATTTCGGGTCTTTTGTTTTCTCGAGTCTTATACTTTGAGAATGAGTTGAATTAGTGGATCTTCCTATCATTGGACTTTCCATGATTCTTAACTTGAGTTTCAAAACTTTGTTTATCATTTGATGAAGAATGAATTTTGGTTTCAAATGTTTTAAAGGTCTTTGAAGTTGAATTGTGCCAACTTTAAGGGTTGAAGTCTTTGACTTGTGTTTAAAATCTTAATTTTCGAGAGTTGAATCGAGAATTGAGTGAAGTTTTACTAAAGATTCTCTTATTTATAACAAGAAATCTTATAGGCTTTGAGATATGCTCTTGAAGTTTACATATTTGGTCTTTGGAAAAGTTGATTTTCAAATGGTCACTTATGAAGATGGCATTGTTGAGTCAGTGAGTTTTATTAATGGTTTGTGTTAAATTGAGTATTATGAAGCAAACGTCATAGTTGAATGAGGAACTTTAATTTCCAACTTCATTATACTTATGGTGTTCTTGTTACTTTATTTGCCATAGATTGTTTTGGTAAAAAGTGATTTTTGTTAATTCCATATACAATTTGGAAAGGGGTTTTTAGAAAGTATTCTAAAAGTTGTTATCCATTTATGGAAAGTGGTAATTTTCAAGTTTCCTTTTTAAAGTGAGTCAAAAGTAATTTTTTAAATTTTAACTATGTGGTAAAAGGTTAATAGCCGAATTTTTGCTGACTTATTGCATGTGTGTGCGTGTGATTTATGTGAAATTCTAAGCCTAGTTGGTTTTGAATTTTAGAGTCATAGTATAGCCAAAATTTTGAAGCTAAAAATTAGGGTTTCCTAGTCCTAGTTGAACTTGAATTTTGGTTGTCTATTCATGTTACACTTGGAGACCTATTCGGTCTAGTATTAGAGTGTTCACATGGCCAAAAATTTTAGCCCTAAAATTAAGGTCATTGAGTCCAAATTGTGTTATGATTTGAGTCCTATTCGGTTTTGGATTTTTGTGTTCACATTGGCCGAAAATTTGTAGCTGCCTGGTTTCTTCGAGGACATATCTCCGCATCCTCTGTTGCTGATCGCTATCATCTCCTAGCTTCTTGAGTTCAGCCTCGATCTTGGCTAGCTTCTGATCCTCCAAACGCTTTTCGGCAGCAGGGGTATTTCGAGGAGAAGGTATATCCTCTTTCTCGAGTGGAAGATTGGTTTTGCCTTGTTTCTTCGGATCAGGTTGGGAAGCGCCAAGGACCAAGTGTTCTTTTGCTGGTTCTTTTTCAGGTTCTCCGCCATAGCTTTTTCCTGTCTTCTTTTTTTCTTGCCTGCATTGGAATTCGGCCAAGGGGGTGTTGTCCCCTAGACTATGCCGTTGGCCGGAAAATGTTGTGCTACCGGTGTCTTCTTCAACTCTAACCATTGTGTTGGTTGTTCCTGCAACCCTAGTTTTTACCGGGAGATGTTAAGGAATCCTGAGAAGGTTTTTGTGACACAAACCCTAGTTTTCGGGTCCCACTGAGCGTGCAACTTGGCGATGCTTGGTTTTGCGCCGCCGGTCTAAAGGTGGAACTCCGGCTAGGGTTTCCTGCAAAACAGGGTCTCGGGGTCTCCCGAGGGTAGATGCTCCGATACTTAAGTCAATAAAGGGTTGCCAGAAGATTTAGGTATGTAATATACTAAGCTATGTATTGCGTACCTGTATTGTGGCATGAGCAACCCTATTTATAGGTATTAGAATACCTGGAAAATCCCTGAGTCCTATTAGGTTTCGGGAACCTAAACCGCCTCAAGAGTCCCGGTTGGACTCTCCTTTCAGTTGATGGGCCGGTCCAGTCTCGGTGATGGATATGGACTCGTCAAGAAGCTTCGTTGAGAGATCTTGTTTGCCATCATTGTGGCTAGTTATTACCACATATGGCAAAACAAAAACAACCAGGTTCATGAAGGCAAGCATACAGCACTCAAAGTGGGGGTGGAGCAGATTAAAAAGAAATTGCAGTGGAGACTCCCATATGCACAAAAACATTATCTGAACGGACAAATTTTCCAGACCCAAAATGAATGAAATCAGGTAGTTGATTCTTCTGTCAGTGTCATAGTGGAGTTAAATTTGAAATTTGGGTTGTTCTTGGAATAGTGATCACCACCGCATCAAACAACTGGCGAACCACAAAGCCTTTTCTTAAGTAAAAAAAAAAAGTGGCTCAATTCAAAACCAAAGCTCCAATGTTTAAAATCAAGAGAAGCTCCCAATATTTTGATGATGGTTTCAGTACTGTGTCAAGAGGATCTAGTTTAATTGTCCAGTTTATCAAGATAAGGACTCTGTCCGGATTAGAAATTGGTGCGGTAATGTCAATATCCTTCCCATTTTAGATGTGAGTGAAAAATTAATCGGTTCCAAATGATGAATCAAGAGAACTATGTAAAGATAGCCACTGCAATTGCAAGTTCCTAACTCGAGGGACCAATAAGATTTCCTTTCAATAATGCAAAATAAAGAAGCTTAGTAGTTATCTTCAAAGCTAATGTACCAGAAGTTTTGACTGCATTCTTTCACAGTCGACTGACTAATAAGAGAATGAGTTATGCCTTTGTTGGACATTTTAAGTAAAAGCTGTTAACTTCTAAGCAGAACGTGTGAAGAAGAAAGGTAAGACTGTTATGTTAAACTGCCTAGTGGTTGATCATCCAGTCGAGATTAGTAATGAGGAGTCTTCAAACTTCAATCACTAGGTCGCCTTCCCGCCCATAGATAAAGCTCTCTAGTTCATTTAACATAGCTGTCAGGAAGCGTAAGAAACATTCATCAGCTAACTTGATCCAAAAGAAAGAACAATGACAGAGTAGAATACAAGAAGGATATATATATATATATATATATATATATATATATATATAGAAAGAGAGAGATAGAGAGAGAGAGCTTGAAGATGAACTCAAGAGTACTCTTTTGACTTGGCTATGCAAAAGCAAGTTAGAAGCCATTCATTGATTGATGCAGGCGTGTACACTAAGCTTTTCATAATCCTAAACTGATATAAAAAGGGAATACTGGATCTGAAATAAGGTGCTGACAAATAATATAAAACTTTCCTAAGATCATAGGAAAAATTGGCCGATCTACCCAAAGGTTGACATGCGTTGTCAATTTCACCCTATTCTTTTTCGGTTAGCCAATATTACCCTAAGCTATCCAACCGTTAGCCGATTTTGTCCAATTTGCCAATTTCCGTTTAAATTAACAAAATTCTGTTAGTTTTAATTACAAAAAATACCCTGATAATTTTAAAAATTAAAAAATGACCCCAAAAATTTTTAAAAATTACCAAATAGTCTTTTTTCACTTTTTATTTAATTTTTTCTGTTTTCTATTTCTTTTCACTATTTCTCATAACTATAAAAATATATTATATAATCTTTTAAAAAAAAGCTATTTATTTTTAAAACACTATTGTGCAAATTTATAGATATGCATATTCGTAACTCATGGTTGATTTACATAAATATATTAATTTTTTAATAATATGGTTTAATAGTAATGATATTATTTTTTTTAATCTATTTTTTTCAATCTAAAAAATAAGATTATTTAACTAAACCTAATTTTGCACAAAAAATAAAACATTTAGCATGGATTAAATTTTTTTTATTGGTATACTTTAATGTATTATTACAATATAATTCAACAGAATTTAGATTGTATTGTAAAATTAAAAAAATTATTAAACTAAAATATACATTTTCTTTAAAAGGCTAAGTACAAACAGAAAGTAAAAGAAATGGTACAAAATATTTTATAAAAAATATGTAAATTTATCATTGCAAGAGTTTAACATTTCGTGATAATTTTTTTGAGATATTAACATCTAACTTTAGCAGGAAATTTTTTTTTAATAATAATAAAAAAAATCTGCTCCAGTACTGGATTCCACCTTTTAAAAAAAAAAAAACGATTGCCCCAGTGAGAATTGAGGACTCGAACACAGTAATAATCATCTCCCATCTTAAATCACCTAACCATCCAACTCAACCCTCTCACCTTTAGTAAACCATGCATAAATGTGGATAAAATCACTCCCCCGGTTAAAAATCTTTGGTGAGAATTAATCTTATATCTACTATCATGAAGCTCAACACCCTAAACACTAGATTGTACACTATATTTTAGTTTAGTAAATTTTTTAATTGGATAATATAATCTATAGTTTGTTTATTCAATTTGTAATAAATTAAAATGTACTAATATATTAATTTTTAATCTATGCTAAATGTTTTACTTTTACAATCTAATATATTAATTAATTTCCTAATTGTAATACAATTTTGTTGTGTGTTTTATTTGAGTCCTACTTGGATTTAAATACTAATTTTTGAATGTGTTAAATTATATTCAGTGAGATTATAACTAGAGTTTTAAAGTGAGTCTATTTTCGAAAACTATTGAGATAAGGAAATCTTATCCTAATCTGAAAATTTTTTAGTCTTCTAATACAATTGTGCTTGTGTGTGGCCGTGTTTTTGAGTCCTAATTGCAGTAGGGGGGTCGGATTTTTATCTCTAATTAGTAGGGATGAATTTTCATAAGTTGTATCCAAAAAGGATTATGATTACCTAAGTTTTAGGACTCTATCCTTTTCTATATATATGTGGCCAGTTTTTCTTCCTTTTATTCCATATGTTCGACTGAATTTTATCCATTAAAGGGGGAAATATTTTTGAGAAAATTTAGGTCCTATCTTGTAGGAGTTTTCTTGCACAAAAAGACTTGCATTGCCTATAAATAGGAGTGCTGTTTTTCGAAAATTCTCACACCACTCTACTCCATTCTTCTTCTTCTTCTTCTTGCTGCCGAGGTCACAAGGGTAAAATAAGAGAAGCACTCTTCTCTTTATTCTGAATTTTTGAGAGTTAGTGTTCTTAAAAATACAAGAGAGTTTTTGTTTTTGGGGAGAGCATTATTCGAACCTTCCTTTGGTTCTTGGGAGGGGGGGGTTTCGGCCGAACCAACATTGGTTCTAGGGTTCAAGGAGTTTTTGTGTAGTCACAAAGGCACATTACTTCTCTTGTTGGTGGTTTCTCAAAGTTGTTGAGCAAAGATATCATCCGGAGTTGCTGGTTATACTCAAGTTACATCAAAGAGTGTTGAGGGTCGCATGGAGGCTCAAGTACAGCTCATGAAGATTCAAATTGACTTCTTGCATGATGCTTTGGCCGAGGTGAAGGAGGCAAACCGAGACTTGACTCAATTGCTTTCAAATCAGCAAGATAAAGCTATAGTAAGTTTTGAGAAAATTGCTGAAAATTTAAGAGTCTTATGTGATCGTTTTGAAGTAAAACAAGTACCCTTGTATGCTGGAATGTTGCAAGTGTCATTGCCTTTGTTTTATGGTTGCCATAGAGAATATGATACTTGGGAAAATAGCATAGAGAATTTGTTTGTATTGCTTAACATAGAGAAAGAGAGTGAGAAAATAGCCTTAGTTATAGGTTGTTTTCGTTCTAGTGCTTTGAATTGGTGGAAGCTAGTTTCAAATATCTATTCGCATCATTGGTATCGTAATTTGGATGATTGGCATGATTTGAGAAATGCTTTGCGAGAAAGATATGCTGGTATTAACACCTTTGATGAAGCAAAAGTGAAGTTGCTCAATTGTAAGCAGAATGGTAGATCCATTCAATCTTACTTTGAGGAATTAGAAGGGTTGTTTCTGAGTTCAAGGGTGGATGAGAACGACTACAAGTTGACAGATCATTTCCATTATGGCTTGGACAAGGGGTTCAAATAACACCCAAAGATAAGGAGGCAATCAAGGCTCTATGAGGCATATTATGCTGCCTTAGAAGTGGAGAGAGAGCATGATACTTCTTGTGGTTTGAATGGTCCAATTGAGGATCAAGGGTTGGTGTTTGGCGCTGAAGATGGTGATCAACGGACTTGTATCTTCCGTACTAAGTGTTTAGTTGGGTAGTCCAATGAAGTTGATTTGGTGATCGACGGTGGGTCGAGTACTGATTGTATAAGTGAGGAATTTTGCATAGCAAACGGAATCAAGATGGATCCGCATACTAGACCATACAAGCTTCAATGGTTGAGTGAAGAGATGGTTGTGGATGTCACTAAAAAGGCCATGGTATCTTTTCAAGTTGGTGAGTATAGGGATGAAATTTACTTTGATGTAATTCCTATGTCTCTTTGTGATATTTTGCTAGGTAGGCCTTGGCAATCAGATGTAGATGTTGTGTACCATTGCTCGAAAAATATCTTTGTCTTTACTAAAGAGGACAGAAAGTATATTCTTAAGCCTTTGGCTTATAAAGAAGCTGAATCTGTGCGAGAGAAAAGACGTAAGATAACCTATACACAAGGGAGAGAAAAAGTCGAGAGAGTGACGCAAGAAAGTAAAAAAAATGAGGTAAGACTTGAGGCGAGAGAAAACCATGAAAATAGCGTGAAAACAGAAAAAAAAAATGCACGCAATGAGAGAAAATCAGAGTGTGGTGAGGGTGAGGATTTTACTAACGCTTATATCTCGTTTGTTCCTTGTTCATGTTTAGAGGTTGATGATTCGAGGACGAATCCTCTTAAAGATGGAGGGGATGATGAGAATCATGTAGCCTTCCATGGTGATTCTCCTAGAGAGGGGAATGAGCTAGTCCTTCATTCTAGTTTTGGAATACCAAGTTTACTTTGCAGGCCAATCAAGGAAGAAAGGATGGATCTTGACTACCTATGTGATAGGGAGTTGGTTCAAGAGAGATATGATCAAGATAATGAGAATATCATTAACTTTGGGGTTCAAACCAAAGGAGATGATGACCTCATGGAAATAAGTGCTCAAGAGTATCAAGGGAGTTTGACTCTATGTGCTCCATGAAGATCATTGATCAAGCTAGTGAGAAGAGTCATTTAGGCTCTTGAATGGACGGTCTATTTAATCAAAGTGTTCAAGATTGAGTCCATAGCTACACAATTGGATAGGTTGCAAACTATCTTAATTGTTTCAAGTGTTTTTCCAATCTTTTGGAGTCAATAAAGAGAATTCTACAAGTTTTGGAGTAAATTAGAGTTTTCTACAACTTGAGGAGTGCAAGACCAATATTCCACTTTTGGAAAGGCGTTCAAGACATTTTACTTCAATAATTTGGAGCTGATTTTCGAGAATTAGAGTTTGTCTAAGTTTAGGAGTTATTTTCGAATTTTATCTAGTTAAATAAGTCATGTAGACTGAATTAAGCTAGAATGTTTTGATTAGGAGTCTTAGATTCCTTCTAAGTATGATCCTATTTGAGGATAAGTCATTTAGATAAGGTTTCCTAGATTTTAGATATAGTCAAAGAGATTAAATACTCTTCTACTTCTACTCCTGCATGAGATAAGATTAGAGAGTCCTAGTTGATCTTCTTTTCTTGGTGCTGGCCGAAAATTCTTAGCCTATAAATAGGGGAAGCACCCTTTGAGCGGTCATTTTTGTTGTCTCTTTTGAGAGTTTTTCCTGTGAGAAATTTTTGTTAAATGCAGTGTCCATTTTTTGTGTCAAGTATGATTTAACCAAGAGGACTTTCATCTTGTCTTGGATCTTTTGATCTTGCAGAAACCGTTCTTTTTCAAATATGCTTCTTGATAGAATTGTTTTAAAACTAAACTTCTTATTTTCATACTACTTCTAGTAGTTCGATTGATGAGCCTTTCTTTTGGCTTGGTTTTCGAGTTCATGATAAGTGTGGTCATGAGTTCCATTGTGGGGTTTGTCCTACTTTTGTTGGATGAGTTGTACTTTGGCATAAGTATTTTGAGATAATATATGTGTTGCATATCTTGTTGGTTATGGAGATTACTAATCAATAGTATTCCTTCAAGTTGAGCATTGTTTGCTCCTACCTTTCTTGAGTCACTTGAATGATGACTGATCAAGTATATTGAATGGTGTCCTTACTATTCTTAGTGTGGGTTGTTTAATTCGAATCTTTCATGGATAATGTGTTCTTTGCTTGGTTTGAGTTAAGAGATAGAAATCCTTAGATAAACGATCGTCTTACTGTGAATTTTCCGCACTTTTTTGAGTTTCACGGGATAGACAAATTATCTTCGTACTTTCTTGTTTGATGGTTGCATTAACGAAATTTGCTTCATCTACGATATTGTTATCAATTCTCTTTGCAACGGAAAAGAAAAGAAAAATCAAATACATCAACCGCTCATAATTAGTCATCGCTTGAATAAATCGCTTAATTGGTTTCATGGTTATGATTCTTACATTTTAGTTCACCATAGTGGGACAAATTCAGAATGGCAAATTGATTTTGAATGTACCAGTCCAAGTGATGTATACATGGTACTCATGTCGCTCATCGCTATGTGGAAAAAAGAATCCTTTTTGTTGTAAATTTTTTGTTATTTTTGCTTATCAGTAATATAACTTACATTTTTACAACAACAAAAAAAAGGTAGAAAGAAATTAAGATTTCGGGTTTGAATGGTAACTGCAGAAGTAAAGGCTTACGAGTTAGGTCAAATATGTTTAGGACAAATGTTTTCATGTTAGAGGTCAGTACGTATCCAAATTAATTTGTTCTAAATGTCTAAAAACAAGAAAATTTATAACAAGGAATACGGATATGATATAAAACAAGGAAAAAGAATCTAAAATTAATATATTAATAAAATCGATTAAGGTACTTCATATTATATTGTTGTCATTACCCTGATTTTGTACCCCCAAAAAAAGAAATAAAAGATAAAATTATACAAACGAAAAATAAAAAGAAAAAAGAAAAACTTAAAAGACAAAGAAGGTGCCGTTATTGGACCTGTTGTGAGAAATTTATCCGCACAGAGAAACATACCTGACCCGATCGGGATTAGTCAAATTAATAAATGCAAACATTGAGTATATGCGTAATATATCTTAAAAAAAAAAAATTGTCAAGGGTCACATAAATTATTTTTAATGCTCGTACGCTTATCTCGAGATATTGACAATGTCTAAAGGCTAAAGCTAAACCATTAATTACTTAACTAATGAATTTACCATTTCAAACCTTCACTTTACTGACTATATATATATATATATATATATATATATATATAATTTTGAAGCTAAGACAGGTATTGTTAGTTTAGGTATTTCAATCCGTCACCGTCGTTGACATAATTACTTCAAAGCTCGCCACTTAAGTCGACATGTTCCAGGTCCAATATGTCTATTTCTCTTTAGCAATTTGTTCTTGTTTCTAAAGTACTTTTATGATCGATCGAGGACAGTGAAATATAGTAATGCAAAGTTTAATCGTTGAGTTGACAGATTAAATCTTGTTTACCATTCCATTTTTTAATTTGTAGTAGTTGTTAGGAGTGGGATCGGAGAGTTAGTTTGGTTACTTACGACAAGGAAGTGAGGAGTATGAAGTATGAACTGACTAATGCTCCCTCCAAATTTCTTGAAAAGACTAAGAACTATTGACCATTGGGTTGATTTGAAAAAAGTAAATAAAAAAGTGGGACACTAATCCCTATTTTTTATGAAAAAAATCTTAACGTTGGTCAGAATTTGATTTCCGATGATCTCCGGTGTAAAATTTTGTATAACGGTACTAAATCACGAAGACGAATTCCTGAATTTTTCATAATTTGGGATGAAATTATTTTAGTTTCTCAAACCTCCGGCCAAAGACCAAATTTAAATGCTAATGGCAATGTAAAAAATTAAACTTTTATCCTCGATAACATAAAGTAATAAAAAATATGACGAGTAATCACGATAACATTCTATATTACTGGTTCATTTTCTATTGTACTAAATTCATATAAATAGCACTAGAATTTTGAGCTAGACGGACTATACATATTACCGATCCACTTACTATTATACTAAAACTATTAATATAATAAATGAGACAATAATTTTAGGACAGACGACGACAGATAGTAAGAAAAAAAAAAAATTTCAAACAATTACTCATTGAAATCTAGCCCATGGGAAGCAATGAATTTTTTTCTTAGGAGTTGGGGAAGACTGTAGCAGATGTCGTTGTTGTGATTGTTGTTTCCCTTTTGTTGTCACTAAGTGGGATTTTAGTTTATTGACATCAGACTGCTTGACAGGTTTAAGGAAGAAATCCTTTGCTCCCTCTTCCAAGCATCTCTTAATCCTTGATGGTTCATTCTCAGATGACATTATTACAACTGGAATGTCCTTCAGCACTGATGATTCCTGCAAATTCTTAGTTAATATATAAGTGGCAACAAAATGAGAACTAATTTATAATAATAATGTGTATCTACAAATGTTATAAGAATATTTATTTATCTATTTATTTACTGCAAAAATAATTTCCAAAACAGTTCTGACCTTAATCTTTCGCAATAAATCATAACCCGTCATTCCTGGCATGCAATAATCCGTGATGATCAAATTGATTTGCATATTCTGAAATGGTTAGAAAAAAAAAGAGAGAGAGAGAGAGAGAGAAAACAACTGATAAATATTTGTTGAGAAAAATCATTAACATAAGATGGGCAAAAATAAATAAATGAAAATAATTTTTACATCGTTGCAGCAAGCGTTTTCTTTTTCCTCTTCGTGTAATCCCAGAAACTTTAGAGCGTTAATTGCTGAATCAACAATGGTAACTGCCCCAAAAAAAAACAAAGAACAAAGCAAAACCAAAAAAATTAATTAGATTTTTCAAACAAAATAATTAAAACATTAAGATTATCTGTCATTAAATATGTAGTCCCTATTACTTAATATTTTTTACGGTCGAAATCTTCTTATATGTAGGTTTGAATTAATACCAAAGAAACCACGAAAAAAAAAAATTGAAAGCCAGCATTAATAGATTTTTGTGATGTATCTTCATTTTCCTCTTCTTCTTTCTTGTTTATCTTGGAAAAAGGATAAATGGTTCGAAAGTGATAAGAGAGGGATCCATAAGGTGGTAAGAGTAAGAAGATCTAAAATTCAAACTTTGGTACATACAATTTCGAAATGAAACAAAAAAAAAAAAAAATTACCACAGAGAAACTGTAAAATATACCTTGGAAAGAAGAAGTCTTGAGGAGCCTCTCAATCATCTTTCTATCAATGATGCTATCATCAACAGCTAAAACATGAAACCTATAATTATCCGTGGCCACTTCTCCCATTTTTTTGTCAAAATTTGGAGAAAACCCTAAACCAGAAGAATTGAAGGAACAAATGATTTGTGAAAAGAAACAAAAAAAAATAATAAATAAATAAGAGAAGCCCAGATGAATAATACTTAGAAAGAGGATTGAGGTTGTAATAATCATCATCAGCTTTATATAAAACTGCCTAAATGAAGTAAATGTTAACGAGGGGAAGGAGATAATTAAGCAAATATTGTATAGGATCTGTGAGGTTTTCTCTTAGCTGGTTTTTGAATGTGTAGGTTGAAGAAAAGAATTACACACATTCACATAGTACGTGTCAGATTTGTTTTTGATGCGTTGATTTCCAAAATCAAAGATTTGGTTGCATTATTTCGTGCAAAGAACCTTGTTTTTTTTTTTTTCCTTTAAGAAAAGATTAATAATAAAGATGATTTTTTTTTTTCTTGATCTCTGAGATCTTCATATATTCTGGGTGTTTGAATTTTAGTCATTTATTAGGTTGAAGAGGTATCATTGAGTCAGATTTTTTTTCGTTTTGAAGAGTGGATGTTTGATATGAAGATTTGGTTTGTCTTTTGTGGCATTGAGGATATTCTCTGAGATTTTATTTTATTTTATTTTTTAATTTTTTGAAGCAAAGTCTGAAGAATCAGCAAAGTTGCATCGCATAATTATGTATGGTTTTAGTGGGATTTGTTTTATAAGTGATGTTTGACAAAAAGATTTCCTTTGGTGGACGTCTAACGTGGTATTACGTAGCCTCGAGGCTATTTTTTTTATTACATTATGCAAATTAATTGATTTCTTATAGAACACAGTATTGGTAGGAAACAACATGAAATAACTATATCTATTCCCTCACTGCAAAAAGAAAATACATTTCAAATAATTACACCATCCAGATGTAAAACAAGATGGGTCGTATATTCTTTGATATGACATGATATTAAACTTTCAATATGTTTGAGAAAAAAAAAATTAATGCGTTGCTTTTTCTGTCCTTTTTAATAGTCAGAAAGCTTATTTTTAATATTAATCTAATTTGTTACCCGTTCCTTGAATAGGAACACAAGACTTTAATATAAATTAATATATGCTGTTACTTCTCTAATAAACAATTTATACTCCTGTTTCTAAAATAGTACTACTAATCCACATTGAATTTAGGAATCTGAATTTTTAAAATGGTGATAGAATATAAAAGTAAAATATATTATTTAATCACTTGAATAATGATATCCATAAAACCAAGAAGATGCTATTGTCAAAATTTTACATTACATATTTTGCTAGCTTTATATTTTCTAGATGTACGCAATTGATAAGTATACAATAAAAGTGACTATAAGGGGTCAGAATAACTGGGAGGGACAACACAAAAGTTCCCCCATAAAAAGAGGGAATATCCTGGAGAGAGGCAGTTATTTTTTGAGTTTTAGTAATCATTACTTTCTGTTTAAAAAAATAATTCACATTGTATTTTTGAATTTGTACCATGACTAACATACTAAAAAATAAGCACACAAATGGAATCTAGGCTTTGTTGGCATAAACCCTAAACCTTAAACCCGTCATATGGTTACAAATTTTCCCCTCCATTAGTGGGAATGGGGAAGTCAGCAGGTCTTTCACATCTTCTACTCCATATATGGCTTCATCCTACGTACATCTGCGTACTAACTCTACAGTCTACATCAATGTTAAATCTAGGCTTCTTCCGTGTAGCAGCCTATGTGAAAAACCTCAACTGTGTCGACACTTTGATCCTCACTAGAGGTGTTTTTTGATGAGGACTTTGCTGTGGAAAAACTTCGGTAAGGACGACAAACTGGAGGTAAAAATAATCCTGATTGTTTGTCCATCAACAGCAGCCGCCCACATTTGCTGCACAAACATCTCCCAAATTTCAGAACCAGAAATGATAATGTTGTTCTAGCTTAATGACTGGAAGGAGATGTTAGTCTCACCTGCAAGCTTTTGAGAGGATAGTCTGATAACTGCACACCCAATTCTTCAAAAAACAAAACGAAATACACTCAAATACATTTCGACTGTGTGCAAATCAGGAAAAAATAACATCATGTATTCGGGATTCTGAAAAAGAAAACCAAAAATTAATGAGAATTACCAATAACGTATACAGGGCCGTTTCTGCGTTGCTACCAACAAAATACTGCAGAGCAAGGGAAGCATGTTCCTATGGCATGGCAGTATTTCAACAATATTACAGTCAGACAGGTGAAGCAATACCAACCACCACATCACCAGATAAAAGGAACAATAGAGACAAACACCATAAAGTATAGAATATTCAAGCTGTTACCGTTATATGCTTAAATACATGATGAGTTGAAACCCCTCTTGCATGCATATAACTGCCACCCTTCATATGGAAGTAGTAAGTCATCAAAAACAAGTCAATAAATTTCAAAAGAAAGCTACTACAAAAAGTAGGAAGAGAAAGGGAGTAGAGTGAAAACCCCCAGGTCTTTCTAATATGTGAGATGGGCTATATGACTCGTATGACATGCTCTCTCAGGGAAAAGGGAGAAAAAGGATCCAATAATTGCATTTACATGGTAGAAAAATTTCAATCTCAATCCAGAGAGAGAGAGAGAGAGAGAGAGAGAGATAGTTAAAACACCTTCATGCAGCAGATTAAAGCTACGTATATTAACAAAGAAAACTGTGTGATTCCGGATGCTTTTTGTGAAGAAACAATTTACTGGACATTCATCAAGAGAATTCCGGATGCTTTTTGTGAAGAGACAATTTATAAATAAATGCTGTAGTCTTTTTCCCACAGAAAAAATGCAGGTTCCAGTAATTCCTTTATCTACAACGTGTGGAAGTACTCATTGGCAGGAATTTTATTACAAATTAACCTAGGGAGTAAGTTTTGATGTAACTGTGCCCCAGTAATAAATTATTTAACTGTGCTCAAATGCCAAATGAATTAACAGAGAGAAATGAGAATCTTGCACAAACCATATATTCTTTGGTCATTAAGGTAGCCTATAGGTTCAGAAAGCACTCTCTGAAAGAGCTGAAAGAATGAAGCAATAAAGGATTGGCTGATCTGGGGAGACGATTTTCTACTTAAGCATACAGCATTCCGTACTCGGTTGTACCAAAAAGCATCTGGACAGAGTACATCTTCAAGTAAGCTTCAATAACAAATTAGCATTTATCCCAGTATGTAGGATCGGCTAATTCATGGCAATAATGTCTAACATATGAAGCATTCTTGACAGATTCTAAACAGAATAAAAGGGCGCAGATCAAAAAAAAAAAAAACTTCTGCATCTGGAACAAAGGTTACCTCATGAGGAGAGAAGAAAGCTACAGCATCAGGATCGGTGGAACCAGCTGGGTGTAATGATATTATAACTCTGAAGATGGATGGACACAACAACTCGATAACAGAAGCTTTATCTGCAGTAACATTGCTTACTGATGGTAGTCCTAAATCACTGTGAAAGCCATGATCCTTCGGGGACTCTATAGAACTTTCACAAGAAGGCAGCATGGAAGCTCGTTTCAACCACTCTAACCTCTGGTAAGTAGAGGTTTTGACATTTGGAACCTCTTTCTCCAGAAGCATCAGAACATCTGACAATGTTCTCTGGTCACTTAATTCTTCCGAAGGTTGTGGCACACAAAATTTCTTTTTCGCAGGTTCTGCACCATCATCGTCATCAAGATGGGGAAAAAATCTTCTTTTTTGATCAGTGAATGCTTTGAGAGCCAACCTACAAACATCCCAATTCAAAGTAATCCGAATTCAAGAATTTAAATTGAGAGAAAGTGATAAGACAAAAAACGGAAGCATGTATGCTAAAAGATTGACGGCAGTAGAATCTAGCTAAATACTAACCAACCATAACCCCATGATATTGGTGGGGAAAGCATTTATTGACGGCAATGAAGACAGTCAAATTACGAAGGTATAAGTTCCTTTTCATTAATCACAACTGAACAGTGTCTATACACTACAAATATTTAATTAAGTTGTATGCACATCAACATTTTACCGCAACTAAAATTCCTTACAGAAGTCTCGAGTTATGGAAACACGGAACACCAAACCACAACTCAACTTTATGCTAGTAAACCTTCAGTGTTCAAACACCGCTATAGACCATCTTATATCATATGTTCAACGGATGATAAGCTTAATGTTTCCCATCGTCAAGGGGTGTGTGTCAGTCAGGCATTGCATGTGCTCTCGACAACAGGCCTGTGCAAGTGTGTATTTTCAGTTCTTGTTCACTATACTTATTTTTTAGCACCATCACCTATCTAGATATCATCAACATGAAACCAAAAGTGAATATCTATACTTATTTTCAGTGCATAAACCAATCTCAACCACATCTTTGAATATGAATCGTAATTTGATTATGCTAAAGATAAATAATCGAGCATAAAGTTTGGAGTTGAAATTGTGAGTATCGAAGAGTATTTAGAGAACATGGGCTGGCTGCAACAGCAACCAAAAAGTTTCCTCACAACATAGGTGAGGTCTACAGGATCTAAAATCACATTCCGTCAAAGACGTCCCTGTTGAGGTTCTGAAGTCCAGTTATTACAATAATTTTTTCCCCATTCTTTTTAAGTGTTTTGTTTCCCCTTCCAATTTCAAATATTGTTGATGCTTGTCTACTTCCTATTCATCTAGCTGAAAAATCTAAAGAACATCGGGTGTCTTTATGGCTCTCACAAAAAAAAAAAGCAATTATAAAGTTTTTGTTAGTAAATTCTCCACTTCCGAAACAAATTTTAGGAAACAACTATATTCTCTTGATTAAGTTAAACGGATACACGACACTTGACCAATATTTCTTAAGAATGTAAAATTCTTGATGATCCACAACTCTACTTCAATGATTCTATCAAAGCAATATTATGCATATGTCATATATTTATCAGATAACAAGCATTTTAAATTATTAGGTCACCCGTTCTATGTGAATGACTAATTCCATAATTACTGTTCCACGTGAAAAACACTTTCGCTTTAGTACCCCTTGTAGAATTAATGTTCAGCATACTAATGATCAATTCAAATATAGAAGGTTCATCATTCACAATTTGACATTAGGCCAGGCACAATGCTTATTTTGACACAAATAAGTTAACTGTAAGAAAGATCAAGTTAGAGTTCTAAAGATCTTGTCTTAGCCATGTGAATCATTCCCATTCAAAAGGCAACAAGAACAATTAAATTATCAAAAATAAAGTGGACATATAAACATGTGGACAAAAGAATGCTACCTAGTCCGGTCTACGGCAGATGCACCAGCCTGGCCAGCAAGTTGACGTTTCCATGCATAAGCAACAACAGCACCATCTGGACAAACCAGAGGCATGTGAAGCCCCCATGAATTACTTCTGGAGCGAAGAGAATCGTTGAGAACACCAGAATCCTCTAACTGCTTACCTAAGGCACCAAAGCTCAACTTAGATGACAAAACCAGTCGGTCCAGTTAAACCACACAAGATAAGCATATAAACCTTTTCTAAGATGAATTGGCTATATTGTCAGTGTCTAGACTAGAAATAGTTCAAATGATAATGAGAAGCAGAGAGACAGCAGATGTAAATCCCTGCCCCCATCTAAATACCACCGTCATCATTTCTCTCTATATTTACCAAATTAAAAGTATCTTGTTAAATTCATTGGACTGCATTGATAGTAGTACAAGTTCTAGTTAGTTTAGATGCTTTATAACTTTTGCTCAATGAGCAATACATTCCAATATAAACTTTGCCAGATGTGTATATTTTCAAATTGGGCCACATGAGTAACATATATGATCCTTACATTAGAAAAATTAATTATAGGAAAATTGATTTTCCCCCTTGTCCCAACACAAAGTCACACATGAAAAAGCTCACGTACAAACAACTTAAACAGATCATCTGGCAAATGCAAAATCTAAATTCACAGGTCATAATACCTCAATTTATATAATACTCCAGGTTAAACGCCAAAGAAGCTTCATTTCTTTAAAACGGGGGATAGAGGGAAAACCAGTCCAATCATAAACTCTTCATTAAAATTAAACGCCAAAGCCCTAATTTATAATCTGATCATTCCCAAAAAGGGGGAAAAAGAACCAATGTAAATACAAAGAAGCTAGAGCCTAAAAATGTTCATATTGACATAGTGTCTACGAAAATCCGATTGACATATTGATAATTGCAAAATCAGCAAATTTACAGGTAAACAAAACAAAAAAAATACTAAGCACTTACCGATAGCGAGGAGGTCTTGGAGATGCTGACGCATAGAAGCTTCTTCTTTAAGGATGAGTTGCAAGGGTTTATTTGATTGCTGATGTTGCTCAGAAGCGGACACAAATAGGGCTTCTAATAGCCGATCGGCACCGATTCTAATGTCAGCAATGAGACGCCCGGCTTGAGATAGCCTGTCCATGGCGAGAGCCACCTGTTTGGGAGGCGCCTCGAATATTGGCTCACTGGCCGACGGTTGTGGCCCGGCGTTGCTCGCCGCCGTTTGCGGTGGCGCTGGAGATGATTGTTGCATACTGGAATCAGATTGGGTTACTGAAAACAGAGAGGAGAGATTCTAGTTTCTGAGATTGTGATGGGTTGTTTTCAAATGAACGAGTCGTAGGTGTGTGGGGTTGACCCAACTAGAAATAAGAAAATAGAAAATCTCTTACTATATTAAACTCAAAAAGTAAATTCAAGGATTTCCATGTAAACAAGACTCACTGTATTAAAGATCATCATGTTATTTTACCAAAGTACTTATTTACCGTCCATTAGACGGACAGACAAATTTAACTAGAAATTATAAAATAGAGAAAATAAATATATTACTCCCTCCATTCCAAAATAAGTGTCATTCTAAACTTTGCACATAGTTAAAGAAACTCTTAAATAGGGTAATAAAATTACTTAAATATCCTCAACCAATCCCACTAAAAAAATGTCCACCAATAGTATTAATTCTTTCGAGGGTAAATTTATAAACTTTGGACAAAAAGTGCATTAAAATGTGAGAACGACACTTATTTTGAAATTTTTCTATTTTGCTTAAACAACAATTATTTTGAAACGGAGGGAGTAGTACTTTATGAATTCCGCGTGAAAATAAATATTAAAATTGAAGTTTAAATATAATAATACCTTTTTCAATCGAAATAGAATATTAAAAAAAACACAATTTTCGTTATAAGTTATCGTAATATTTTATTTAAATATCAATAGTACTAGAGAAACAAAAAAAATAAAATAAAATTGTTTGGCCTGGAATTACATAATCACATGTATCTCTTGCAATACTTATTTTTACAAGATATCTGTCATTTTGTTAATGATATTACTATATCGATTCCAAATTAGTATCTTGATTCGTTGTCTTGAAATAACCCTTGGTAAGACAATACATACTTGTGACTAAAAACAAGGCGACAAACATATACTATCACGTGGAAAAAAGACGGGTCTGATTTTTAATCATTTCTGGTTCTGCAGAATTTATGCAGCATTTCGTATCTACATTCGACCAAATTTGGAGTACCACAGGAGGAAGTGGTATGAAAAGGAGTTAATGGGTTACTTGGTTCAACCCAGATCTTGACTCTCAAGTACGCTGCTTTTTGGAGCGAGAAATAATCCTCCTTAATCTTCTCCACCTCTCCTAACATTTCTGCCAGTTCTCTGGCCCCTCTCCAGTTGAAATTAAGAAGAGGAGTCTTGTGCAAATGTACCCACATTGACAATTTTGTAATTCGGACTCTGTCCAAAACAAGATCATCGTCCTCATACCACCTGCGTAAGATCAGCAGCCCTCCATATACTACATATGGAACATTATCCAATGCTGCAAGTAGATCCGTCTTATTTATAAAATGAATTATGAAGAAATTCAGTCATAGTGTTGCACTCTAGCATATAGAGCTCAGTTTCTCTGAATGTAGTTCTTAAGTTGTTCACCATTGAAGTATCTATCATTGATTAGATAACCCAATAGTAAGAGAGATTGGTTCTCTGCCGATAATTCCTCTGCTGCAGCGGAACTCTGCTTGTTGACGACTCGCATGTGAGGCCTATAAATCATATTTGGTGGAACATCATGCTCTGGATCATAGTTCCTCATCTCTTCTGGGAACTTTGTTCCTTGAGGAGTATATACACTAGAAGCTGAGTAAGACATGCTGATTCACTACTTAAAGGACTAGATTTAGGCCTCTGAAAGGTTTTACTAAGAATAAATGCACTCCTATAACCCACCAATATACTTTACTCGTTTTCCCCAAATAGAGCTAAATAACATTTAAGATCTTGCCAAAACTAGGACCTTTGCATGTACCAATATAACTTCGGAAATGCTTCAATTCTTTTGAAAACAACATCTCGAGACCCTAAGAAAACCCCTACTCAATATCATACACCTGCCAACCTTTTTTTCCAAAAAGATAACCAACAAACACACATTGACGACTACGACTAGCAAATTTATCGCCGTGCTGATTTTAGTTATGAACATAGCACAAACACCCAAATACCTTCAAATGATCAAGATAATGAGGTTTGCCAAATAACAATTCATACGAAGATTTTCCATTCAATGTAGGTGTAGGTAGGTGATTAATTAAATATCCAACAGTTAACATACAACTACCCCAAAACTCAAAAGGTAAATGAGCCTAAAAATGCAAGGCACGAGGAACATTCAAAATGCGTTGATGCTGGCGTTCAACACACCCATTTTGTTGTGGTGTTCCAACACAAGAAGTTTCATGAATAATTCCATGTTCACGAAAATATGAGTCCATACAGAGAAATTTAGAATCATTATTACTTCGAATCATTTTCACCAATTTTCCAAATTGTCGATGCACCATGGCAAAAAAATTCAACAAAGACATAAACACCGCCTTTTTATCATGAAGTGAAAAAATCCATGTGGCACGAGAATAATCATCTACCACTGTCAAAAAATAATGCGCACCAGAAAAAGTAAGAATTCGATAAGGACCCCGCAAATCACAATGTATTAACTGAAAAGGCTCAATACTTTGAGTTTCACTAACATGAAAAATATCCCGTGATTGTTTTGCTCGAAGACAAACATCACATGACTTATTATGCAAATGACTACTAACTATAGAATCATAACCAGACAACTTCGAGAGAACTCTAGAAGACGGTTGTTCCTAACGTTGATGCCACAAAGAAGAGGAAAGGTTACCTCCAGTATGAACATCAGCTGCAGTCACCATTCCCCGGAAGAAATAGAGACCCCCAAACTGCTCACCCGCACCAATCACCATCCTCGAAGTATGGTCTTGTATAACACAAAATGTATTCGTGAAGTGAGCTATACAATGAGATTGATCCAATAACTGAAATAAGGAAATCAAGCTACATTTTAAAGTAGGAACAAATAAGACATTAAATAACTTCACATCTCTACTAAGATAAACAGTCTGAGCCTTGTTGGCTACAGTTAAGGTGCCATTTGGAAGCTGAACTGGACGAGATGCAATATCCCTAAAACAAGAGAGATACTCAAAGAAACAAGTCATATGATGCGTAGCACCGCAATCATACATCCACTGATGGGAAAGATTCTTACCGGTGAGAGAACTAGAGTTACTACCATTTCCATATTTCAAATATGCAACCATCTTGTGCCATTGATCATCCATCAAGCCAGTAATGGCTTTGTCACCTTCACCAAGCAGCAATTGACCACTAGAAGCATAAAAAACCTTTGCTGCATTGGCGAGAACCACGCCCAAACCCTGATCAACACCAATTCCACGTGCAACATCAAGAACCAAAGCTGCATGGACTACATTGGCTGCGACAACACCACTTCCACGTCCAGCAACAACAAGTCCACCGCGTCCAACCCCATCAGTCCGAGTAGAAAAACCAGTGGTTGATCTTGAAGCAGCAACAATGTTGCGCGATCCACGGTGCCAATCAGGATAGCCGGTGTTCCCAAAACAAGAATCTTCATCGTGTTTGGCTCATCCACAGTAGTTGCAGACCCGATTGCTTCGATCTCTATCGGAACAATGTCCCCGACACCGAGAAGCAGAAGGAGCAACAACCCGTGAATTGGATGGAGTTCCAGCAACATTACTGGCGGCATTAATGGCAAAAACAACCGTCTCTCCATCGTGAACTTCAGCATCAACAACAGAAACACGTAATATGTCCTCTTGAACCATGATGGAGTAAGCACGATCAAAAATTCGGGAGAGGATCTTGTGCCAACAGATTCGAGCGAGCTGTACCATAAAGATAAGGGTCTAAACCCATCAAAAATTGATGCACCTTCTTGTCCTCTCGCTTCCGATCCCATTTGGCCAAAAGATTACATTTGCACATACCACATTGGCGCATTGGTGGTCGATCAAAATCGGCTAATGCCTCCCATAGTTGGATTAGTTTCCCATAGTATGCTGCGAAACTCGACCCTTTTTTGCTTGCATTCGGCCAATGATGATTTGATTTGCTGAATCCGAGTATCATTGACAACCGGAAACCTTGATTGAATATGAAGCCATAGATCACGGGCCTCCACCAAACTAGAAATCAAAGATCAGAGAGACAGTTCAATCGTATTGAGCACCCACGAGCAATGAAGGCTATTGTTAGCCCACCAATCAACGAGAACGTCTTGATCATCAAGGGGGGCTTTGATAGAACCGTCAAGAAATCCAAATTTCCTCCGAGCCCGTAAAGCCATCTGAATTGCACGAGACCATTCTTCATAGTTGTCGCCGGTAAACTGAACATGAGTGACCATCGAACCGGGATTATCATTCCCCGTTAAGTTGTAGGGTGAAATTGTGTGCCGGTTAATCACATCATTGCTACCACCGCCTGTAGTAGTACATTTCCCAGCAGTGGCAGAAGGTTCAACAGGACTGGTCATGATCAAATAAAGAAAAAAATCCTTGCACGCGATACCATAACATAACAATCAAGAGGTAGCATGAAATGGCCTTCGAAAATTCCCCATTATGATGGCAATGCAAAGTTATTTATATATTTTGGGTTAGGGTTTAGTTACATGTGGTAATTAGTAACTAAGTAAAGTAAATATCTATAGTAACTATATTTACATACACTAACAGTATTAAGCATTGCACTATTATGATTAGTCTCCTAAAATCAAATAGAAAGGGGAGACATGCTCCCAAGTACCGTCCTAGGTGGTTTTTTTTTTTAATTTAAGAATCTCATATTAATCTTATGTCTTATACATGTAACGACAAATAAAAAATATTCACATGTAACCTCATCGATAGGTTTTTGTTCTCAACCTCATGTTCACTGGTATTTTGTGATAAAATGCTTCTTTTAAGAATATTTAGTATTGTTGTCTAACTGCTAAATAGCTTGAGGTTACACCTCCAATTTTATTGTTTAGAATAAAAAGTACACAACCTGTTTAAGACTTACCATGAAAAAATTGAAAGCCTTATAATATAGTTTTTCCTTACAAAACTTGATTAATAAAGAAAATATTAAAGGATCTCATACAATTTTATATCTATCTAGCTTATAGCCATATGTATGATGTTACACGGCAATCCAAATCTAACAGATCATGACCTCCATGAGCCACGAGGCACCTTTGATGATTGGTAAAAACTGCAAACATTTGTACAATTGTGTAGACCTTTAGGTTACAAAAATCTGCGTACTGCATTTGACATTCCGTAAGAATGAGCCCTATTATGAAGAATAGAAGAAAATTTTAGCAACTCGGCTTTATACCCTCCACGGGTAATTTTGGATCAACATTCCACTACTTTGAAAACAAAGCATATTGAAATCTTGCTTCCAAACAAAAACCCCCTTCAAATCTTAAAAAATGTTTTATGCAATTATCCACGCCATACTTTATAAAACTTTGTACCAATACCATGTTGTGCCAAGAAACCAATGAGCTCATTACATTTTTATGGTTTATGGATGAAAAACCACTCTATATTAATCTCCAAATAACTCTAAATAAAACAACATAGATTCGTTTTCAGTTTACCAGCAATTGACTTACTGTAAAATTCATTGTGAAAATGAAGGAGCTATTATCATATATAACGTTACCTCTGACCTCCTACAAAATCCATTTATGAATGAGAGGAAATTAAAATCACACACACACACACACACACACACACACACACACACTAACTAAAAGTCAACCTAAACTCATAATCCAGGAGTATATGGTATCCCTGTGGAAGGCAACCACGAGTCCCTAGCAATCAAATTCGTCACTGTAAATTGCATCGCTACTGCTGGATCGTTAATCACATGAAAACCCGGCCAGTCCACACGTTGACTCACGTCCGCCCTGCCTCCCTGATTTTGGTACTCCCCATAATACAACCTATCGAGCTCGTCATTCCTTGACCAGGGAAGCCACCCCGAAGATGATATATTGGCGCTTATGTTCGACTCCATGAACATCGTCGTCGAGTATGATTTCCACGGCTTTCCGAGGAACGTCTCCACGCCCGCGGCCGCGGCTTTTGGTGATGCCATGATGGTACACGATTGAATAGAGAATCCCGAGACTTCTGATTCCTCTCTGCGACCTTGTGCCGTGATGGTGTTCTTCTGTTCTGGTAGGCCTCTCCGGGAGATGACCAGGCAGTCCTGGAACACAGCCGAGGCACAGCCGAAGATGAAATCCACGCTGCCGGTGATCAGACATTCTTTGTAGAATTGGCGGTTCTTGTGGGCATACAAGGAGTCTTGGTAACCCCTAACGCTGCATCGGTATAGGGCCAAAAGGTCAGCCTCACCAAGGAAAGCAACTGCTTGGTGCATTTTTGGCCCCGCCGTGTTCTCGAACTTGATGTATTTTCTGACAAAACCTTGGCCCTTCACAGCTGGAAAGCATTTCAAGAAAAAAAAAAAAAGAAATCATAAAATTGAAGTTATTGTTGCAAAATGTACGTAGTGGTAGGTGACTCAACACAGGATATGACCTTTACTTAATTTGATCAAAATGATTCATTCATTTTGAAGGTGAAACAAAACTTGATATATACAAATATTAGGACTCATTAAATTATCGGTTGTAATTATTGATACGAATAAATATATTATTCTATACCCATAAACACAAAATACTATCGAATGCTAACTGATACAAGGTATAAGTTTGATATAGATACTATTTATATGAAACTTATGACCACATGTACATTATTATAACAACAAGAAAATGTTGACCCTATTGATAGAGGTATAAATAATCATAGAAAAAGTGTAGTAACGGAAGCCTTGTGTTGAACTTGTTCTGATCATGTGAATATAAATATTTACGGTTTTAACCAAAAAAAAAAAGAAGAAAAAAGTATATTGGAGAAGGGGATTCTTACAGAAGGTGGCAGAATCAAATGTAGAATGGCCGTTGTACACACTTCGGCTACCGGTGATGATTGTAGCATACATTCCATCTCCAATCATAACAATATTCCATTTACTTTTCTCCACAATCACGTACTCCGCATAAACACCTGCTTTCACGTATATCACAAATGGCTCTGAGGAGTGATCTGGGGCGGAATCCAGAGCTTCGTTGATGCTAATAAAATCGTTGGAGCCGTCCAGTGCCACCATTACATCGGCCGATTCCTGAGAGGCTATAACGAGTTTCTGGCTTCTAAGTTCGAGCCAAGAAGACCAGAGCTGAGTTGCATTATGTGAATGACAATTTGGATGCACCATGCCAAGAATTTGTTTGACTAAGGATGCGATTACTTTGAGTTCTTTTCTCAATGAGATTTTGTTGTTGTTGTTGTTGTTGTTTCCATGGTCGGTTGAATCTTTGCATGTGTCTAGATCCACTAGAACACTGCTTAACCATGTGCTTAGATCAGAACTTAAATCCACCGTACCAACTTTTATATCTGTCCGGTTGATTTGAAAACAATATTAGACATAATTTTTTATTTAATAAGTTAAACAAAATTGTGGCAGCTATAGAAAACAACTACTAAAGGAGAGAACTTAGGGTAGCAATTACCACATTAATTATTCACACTTGTTTTTAGGTACAATAAAGGAGACAATAATTATATTTTCATTTGCACTCAAGCTTTAACATCCCGTACAGGGGCCCTATATAAGGAAACCTTAGTTATTAATATTATTTGTCATATACCATCCTAAAAACAGGCAAAAGATTCTTATAATTTATACTGAATTTCCTAAATTAATCATCGGAATTTTCAACATACGACTTATAAGCATTCATCGATTAGTAGATTACAGTGTTAATCAAATTTTAATAAGATAGTTAATATCAAAATAAACACATATGAAAATATGGTGATTTTGTGTTCTATAATTATAGTATAAGAGATCATAAGTCCAAAACTGTGGATCAAATAGATACGAAGATGGCCTAGCGACAAACAGATTAATAAATCCCCAATTCAGACTTCAGAAATTAATATACCTACTAGAGATTGAATAGATCTATAGGAAGGAGCTTCTAATGGTTGAAATTAAACATGTAATAAATACTTAATCATGCATAATAAACATGTATATACACAATAAAAATTATAACTGACTCAATTGATTAACCTAAACATGAGATAGTAATATCCACAAGAAAAAACTGAAACTTAGTTTTTCTTTTTAAAAAAAGCAATAAAGAAAAAAATGAATATAATCAAATAAGATAATCAAGTTAACAAATATATACCATTAGGGTTGAGTAAAGCATCCAAGGTCCAGCCTAAGTACTCCGCCGAAGTATCAAGCAACTGAAGGCAACCGGGAATAGAACCGGACACCCTGAAATGATCATCCCTTCAATTTTTGTTGAACGTGGACACAGTAGACTTTGTCTTCCCAACTTTGTGAAATGTGGTATTCACCGTTGAAACGAAACGATCAATTGGCACCCTCAAGCAATTTGTATGAACCAAACTCAAGTTCTTTGTATCATCAAAACTTGCAAACGAAGAAGATAAATACAAGTACAAAGCAACCAACAACAATGATTCGAGTATCTTGAAAGAAGAGGCCATTTATTTCTTCCTCTATTTTTTCCCCCTTTCGTTTGTTTGTATAGTTTTGGTTCTCCAAATCTCTAAATTTCCTGCACTGAACATATTTATATATATAATGAGAAGAAAATGATTAGGGGTTTGCTTTGGTATCTTTCATTTAAGGTATTAAGAACAAAATTGGCAAAGGAGCAAGATATTTACCATTTTTAATGAGCATACCTTACAAAAATTACATGTATGAACCAATGAACTCTATATTTTATTCAATTTATAACTTTACATAAGATGCGCTGAATAATTATCTATAACTGATGTATATCATTTCATTATTATCAATAAATTAAAATGAGAATTTGGGGGGAAAAAGAAAAGAATGGCTGGACTCCATATTTTGTGGTGTCATCTTGTAAATTCTTCCGCAATTGCCATATAAACAGCCCTAACTAGTTGAAAAGTTATTGAAACGAAATTCATGAAACTAAAACTTGCTCCAAATAATAATAATATAATAGAGCCGAGCTCTTCAACTCTTATCACTTAATTATAAAAAAAAAAATGAAAAGGAAAGAAGTAAAAGGAAATCAAATGTCGCACATTGGTAGCAAAAAAATCAAATTCTAAACATTAATTTGTCGAAATGTTCGGCAAACGTAATTCAAAAAATCTTTAGAAGTACTTTCTTTCAGTAAATTAAGACTCAAATTATAGAGAAAAATTGTACCACATTTGTCACTTATCACTGATTTATGTGTGTATTTTTTAATCCTTGAATAGGTACAACCTAATATTGTGTTGAAAAAATAATGCAACAGAATCTATATTATATACTATACTAAAGCAAAAACCAGACAGGGAAAAAGCCTAAGTCATTTTCTCTATCCCACATAGGATTTAATCCTAGGTGGTTTTTTAAGACATTTTTCACTTTAGAAAAAAAAAATATGGCAGATTATATCTTAATCAAACTCTTTACAAATCTTTAAAGGTGATGACGGAAATCATATCTTAACTAGAAGTTCACAGAAAGAATGTTTGTACCTTGAACAGAGGTATAGTTAGTTTCGGATTATTAGAAATTCAAATCTTATTTTTAACTTAAAGATATAGCCAACCGCACATAAAAACAAACTTTCTTGCGTTGTGAGCCAGGTAAGATCCTATCAGAATTAATCAGAGGGACTGAATTATCTAAAATATTGATAAAGGGATTGACTTGCACAAATCACAAACTAGCAAGACTGACTTGTACAAATTAAAAGTGATAGGACTAATTTGCAGAAAGGAAAAATATGGAGCCTGATTTGGAAAAGACATAAATTAGAAGGGCTATAAGTCTGTAACTGCAATACTTGTAATTTGGCCAAACAAAGGCGCGTGAAGATGATGATGATGGTGATGGATGATGGATGATGGATGATGATGGTGATGGGTGGGTGTGGTCATGGCAGCAACAACAATTAATCTGGTTGTCGTCTCTTCTTTTTGGTTTGCTCCGAGTTTGTCATGGTTCGAAGGTCAAAAACAACCCAAGGTCAAACAACACGCTGATTGGCAAAAGCCACTTCAATGCAACCGGAGCAGAAAGCTTCACACAACAACGACAACACCAACCAACAAATAGCTTCACACAGCTTGATGAACTACAGCCGACCAAGGCAAGTCGACAGCAAACAGCAGGCGGGCGGCAACCAAAAAAAAAAACAACAAGCGGCAAGCAAAAAAAAAAAAAAAACAGCAGCAACGTCAACAATTGACAGGATGGAGAATAAGCTCGAAGAGACCAAACCCGGCAGTAGAAGACAGCCGTAAAGAACAACACTAGGGCCGAGAGAGAGCAGCAAGGAGGCGGCGGGAGCAGCAATGAACAATAGCGGTGACGGTGGCGTCGTGGAGGTGGCAAAGGTAGCAACAAAAAGAAGATAGAAGGACAGTCCAAGGTCTCCAAAGAAGAGAACTAGAAGAGGAGGAAGACCACACACCGGCAAAAGAGATAGTAACGTGGCGAGTAATCTAAGAAACCAATTGTGGACAAAAGTGTAGTTAGGATTTTTAACGTCGACGAAACTATATTTTCGCATGATCAAACTATATTTTTGGCAATTTGCTTATCAGCTCCGCTGATTCCTTAATGATGTAATTAATTTTTTAATAAACTGATTTCATTACGGTAATGAAGTTTTAGTAACACAATACGCTAACTTACATTAAAATAAACAAAAAAAGAACAAATTTGGCAATAATAAAGAGTTATGACTTATACGTGGGTAAGATGTGAAAGACGTCTTTGTAAATATTTTTTTAAAATAATTTGTTTGAAAATATTTTAGTAGAGAAATAAATTGTTGTATTATACTCCCCCTGTCCCACAAAAATAGTCCAATTCAAAAAAAAATTTGTCCCAAAAAAATAGTTCAGTTTCACAAAAGTCAAAATTAATTGAATTGAAATGACTTAAATATCCAAAAGAGTAGTTGTAAGGAAATAAGGTCCACTTCCTTTGATTTTTATTTTTTTAGTTTTCTCCCATTTTTTCAAATGATTATATCTTTTAATACATGAATAATTAAAAAATGTGTTATATATCAAATTAATCTACGTAACGAGATTTTTCCATCAAGATCAATTGTCAATATTTTTCGAGATAAAAATTTTAATCAAATTAAAGTTGGAAAATAAATGTATATGTAGTTAGCTTTTAGAGAAATAACTAAAAGGGGCATTGGTGGAAGTTAGGGGTATAAAATGAGTTGTACATTTGGTGTGTTGACCAAATTAAAAAAGTTACACATTTTCAAACTAGACTATTTTTCTGGAACGGAGGGAGTAATTGGCTTTTGGCTTTTAAGGTACTATATGTGGTGTTTCTCTTTTAGCTTTTAATATGTCAATACCTTTTTATTTAAGGTAAATTTTGAATAATTAAATTAAATTAAATTTCGGAGAAAAAATAGTTATATTTAAATACGGTTATGAAGACTGGCATTAGTGAGAATATAAAAAATGCATATGTTTTGAGTTTATAATTTCATCTTTCTAGTATAATTTATTGTTTTATTTATTTTGGTATTATTTTGTTCTTTTTAAAACTTAAATCAGTAACATCTTTCAGAAGACAACATAATAAGATGCGAAGATTAAAATTTAACAAAAAAACTGAAATAAAATTCACGATGAAAATAAATTCAGGGACAATTGTTTTTAAAAATAAATAACAACTTTCGCATATCTATTAGTTGAATCTCACAGTTTCGCATATTAGAAACACGAAAGGTATAGAAATTGCGACAATTCAAAACCTAGGATTACTTCTGCCTACACATTTGAGTTTGGGGCACCCAAAACTCAAGCTCCCGTGACGTGGTCGACGGTGAAGAGGAAAAAGATGGATGGCTGAGAAAGATGAGAAAAGTGAAGGCCGAAAAATAAAGATACAACCCTAGCTCTGTGCTAAATTAGAATAACTGAGATTGTATTCCATGCATATATATTATGTACAATATATATAAAGAATGTTATAGACAATAGCAAACCCTATACATAGGTCATTATAGTGATTACAATTATTTCAATACTGTGACTTCTGGTTTTTGTTTCAACTAATCCTCTGATGATTACAATTCGGCGGCAGTAACAAAGCCTTTGAGATTGAAGCAACGGTTAAACTTGAGGAAGATTGGTCTCTCTATCAATAGCTAAAAGAAAATCTCATGTATGTGGAATGGAATCGGGTGAAACAACCCCTTTTGTTTGATTGTATAGTTTTGAAGGCGTAATATATACATATATATATATAGTGCAACCTGAATGTGACTATTTTTCAAGCATGGACCAAGACAGCAGAGAAAGTAATGCAATTGATTCAGCATGGTGTGAAATCGAGGATGCAAGACAGATGCAAAGCAAAGATCAATAAATTATAAATAAGATGGATTAAGTATTTTCCATCAGTTTTTGTGTTGTTTGTATAGATGCAAGAATTAGGTGGAGAGTTTTCTTTTCTACAAAAGGGTACCCTCTGTAAAAGTGTGTCAGGTAGTTCTTATTTGAGAGGTGCAATATAATTAACCCTTTACCAAAACAATAACAAAAAAAAAAAAAAAAACAAACAAACAAGCCTTCGGGGATTTGGCTTCACTGGCGGCGACAATCGATGTAGATTGACCCGATATCATAGGGGTTTCACACCTAAAAAGGATTGTGATGTAGTACTACTACATGGCCTCTAACCAAACAAACAAAAAAAAAGCCTTCGAGAAGATTAAATATTGATTAGTTGCCCGGAAACTCAAGCTGGTCCTCTTTAAGTACATGGAAAGTTTGGTATCTGATTGATGATTATCTTTATTGAGGCTTCTTACAAATGCATCTACAAGTTAAAAGGCCGATGAAATCAAACTCTTTATTTCCTCTCTCCCTAATCTCCAAATCTCAATTTATTCCTGGTTGTTCCCATTCATTCACAATGTGCGCTCTCTTTCCCCATCTATCATCACCGTTTTGTCAATTCGATGCACTTTGTCAATAGGTCTGATTTGGCTACTAGTGTTAACAGTGATGTATCGCATGTTTTTAGCTAGGCATGAACTTTTCGGCTGGTGGTGTTTGTATTTGTAGAAGATGCGAGATTAATTATGAACTAGACAGAGAGGCAGGGAGAAATAAGGGGAAGGAGACCGAGAAATCATGGAAGCGAGAGTGTTTGACTTTCATATGAGCGAGTTTAGAAAAGAAGAAGGTCAGTGATTTTGCCAGAACACTTTCTAGCATCTAGGGTAAAATTTTATCTAACTTTCAAAATTATCCCTCATGGAAGTCAAAGTGCATAAACTAATCTCCGGTCGTGTTTATCTCTTCCTTTCAATTCTCTTTGTGAACGAGGCTTTACTAGCCGAGATCTACTCCGCACGCTGCACAGAGGATTACATGCCCGTTATATAAATATTAGTACCTTCTTGATTGATGCATATTTGGAATTCTACTCGTGTGAATCTATGGACACATTTTAGTTCAATCATTACATGGGGATTGACAATGGTTTTGACAGGGGTCCTGAGATTTATGTACCTCAAAATTAAATGGGTAGAAAGAATAATACCTAGGATTGAAAGTGTAGAAATTTATATATTTCTCGCATTTGGCACATGCGAAAAAAAGGAATTCGCATTTCCCTAATGCGAACGATATTAATTCGGTTTTTTAATTACTTAAACTAAGCCAATATTAATAGAAGAAGTAAAAAAAAATATTATGTTGAACTTTCGCATAAGGGGAATGCGAAACATTTATATATTTAAATATTTCTACGAAGGACACGAGTACTGTTCACGCTTGAAAATTTCGCGTGGGAGAAAAGAAAGATTCGCATATGTCAAATGCGAAAGTTTTTCTTTTATTCAAAAATTCTTATTACTCAATCTCTTTTCAACACGCAGTAATGTCAGATTTGTAGTCGCATTTGACCAAACTTTCGCATTCAGCGAATGCAAACATATCATTTTTCGCATGTGTCGAATGCGAAAAAGGCTTTTTATCTATAAAAATCTTATTGGCCAATCTCTTGTGGACACGTGGCAGGAACTGGATAACTATTCGCATTTCAGAAACGCGAATGTGATGCAAGTATGTTATTTAAATTCGTCGCCTCTCCAGAAATGGTAGAACAAAACCCATACCAATAATTTTTTTCTTACATTGAGCCTAAAGCTTCATCCCCGAGAGTCATTTGCATAGAGGCATTATATCAGATTGAAAGTTGTTGGCAGAAACGAGAGCAATTGGATGGAGAAAAATGGGTTAGAAACGAGAGGAATTCAATGGCTTGAGAATTGGAGAAACCATTTAGGTATGCAGTTTTGCTATTTTAGTGAATATTGAAAATTTATAGTAATATTATTAATGGTGTTTTGATGTGCGAAATTATTAAGTTATAGTTTAGGTAGTTTATGAGAATTGTCAGTTGAAGTAAATATTGTTATGTATATATTTGATGTAAAATCAAGAATAGAAATTCTTGTCGTGATATTAAATTGTAGAATTCCGTCGAATATTACGTGTTCTTTTGTTAATTTAGAGAATGACCCGGCTGATCTCGAATTTTGTTTTTATCCCTCAATTTTGTGAATTTTATGTTGTGACGGAATGATTTGTAATGTTACTGATTTGACCCAATTTTTATATTTTTTGTTTTTTAATTTAGTTAATTTTATATTTTATGAATAATGTCGAGTGCTAAATTCATCAATTGTTGAATAAATTTAGTTTTAATTGATCAAATACATTGTGTAAAATAAATTTATTTGTTTGATCAAAATTTGTTCTTATTTTAATTGAAAATTTTGTTATGTAGATGTCGCATTATATTTTTGAGTTATTAAATTATGTAAGAGATTTTTTAGTATTTTCGGAGTAAATTACTGCTAGTGAAGTAGAATATTGTTATAACAAACATGAATTGGTGTATTTGTATGTTTAATTCAATAAAAATTAAATGTGCAGGCCTTTAATATGTCTTTTTCGGGTCCCTTCGATCTGAATATATTCTGTTCTAGTGATCGATCTTGTTGGGGAGATTGGGATAAGTTATTTTTGCCAGATGCAACAGTTCGTATCGAACGAGTGTGGAGTTTCTCTGAACTTGATAATTATGTACACAGTCTGTTGGAATCTGAGGACCAAAAAATACTTCCTCTGCAATATGTTTTGTTCTGCACAGATAGGTACGGTAGAAGGGGGCAAGCGCCCATAAGAGATGACGAGTCAATGTCATGGATTTACCGAGGTGCCCATTTGCGTCCAACATTGTACGTAGAGGTTGCAGATGAACCTGTTCAAGATCTTGGGGAAGGAACTAGTGGTGGTCAGTATGATAGTGTAGGGACTAGTGGTGTTGGTGGTACAAATGAAGATGGCGATAACATAGAAGATGACGTACAGGGAAGCAGTGACGAGGAGTATGTGCCGTCCGATGAGCCTGATGATGATTACAGTGACAATGACGCATCTTCAGTAGTACCTTCTATTTTCGACGACATCAATGACATGGACAAGTCTGAAATGGATGAGGATTCTGACGGGATCAAAATGTGGGACGGTAATTGGCAGACGGTTAGACATGGTGTATATTTTGCTAACAACAAAGAGGTACGAACAGCTGTGGGGAATGGTCATTGCGACAAGGTCGGGCATGTCGGGTAAAATATAGCTGTCCCTATACGTGGGCCGCTGAATGTGAGACTAAAGGGCCGAAGTACCCACAAGAGTTTCTCCATGGCAGTACTTGCTTGTGGAAATGTCGAGCTACCCTGCAAAAAGACACAAATCCTTGGAGAATGGTGGTATGGATCAAAAGCCACAACTATCTTGGTGCAACCACAAGAAACGAAGCTCGAAACTTGACATCCACAATGATTGCTCGATTGATCACAGCCAATGTCTGAAAAGATTGAGGTTATTCAGTCGCGCAGATCCAAGTCGAAGTGAATAAGAGATACAGGGTCACCCCCAATTACAAAAAGGCATGGCATGGTTGGAGAAAAGCACTTGAGAGTCTGTATGGCACATGGGAAAGTAACTTTCAACAACTACCCAGTTTTCAGGAAACATTGCTCAGAGCGAACCCAGATACCCGTATGCAGTTTAAGTTCACTAAAGATACCAAGAATCGGAAGAAGAAGGTATGCAGGTACATTTTTGGGCATTTGGACCAGCTATACATTTATTTAGAGCTGCTTGGCCGATCATAACCGTTGACACCACCCGCCTCCAAGGTACATACAAAGCAAAATTGATCGTGGCATGTGTGAAGTGCTCGAATAACACAATTGTTCCCATCTCGTTTGCCCTCGTGGACGAAGAGACATTGCCTAGCTGGAAATGGTTCCTCAAATACCTGAAAAAATTTGTTCTACTTGACAAGGAGACCTGCATTATCTCTGATCGCCATCTGGGTATTCTTGCTGCTATGGATGTTATTCTTGATAAATTTCCAGGGATGGGAGTGCACCGTTATTATCTGGAGTACATCAAAGCAAATTTAGCAGGCAATTTTCCTGGGCCGAAACTCAAAAGACCTTGTCAAAGGGCTTGTTCAATGTTGCAAAAAGGCAAGTTTAAAAAGAATGGATGAATTTAGAAAGTAAAAATAGAGATGTAGCCATATATCTTCAGCAAATCGGTCTTGAGAAGTGTACTCGTTATTGGGACGGGGGATATCATTGGGGAGAAATGACTTTGAACATATCTGAGAGTTTAATAATGTCTTAAAAGGTTGCCAGATGCTTCCTATCACTGCTTTGATTCTTGCAACATTGTATAAGACTAACAAGTTGTTTCAGGAAAACATAGATGAAATTGACAAATGCCATTCACCCCTCACAACGAATCCCATGAAACGGTATGACGAATACCGTATACATCAGATGGGCCATGAGGTTACCAGATTTAGCAAGAGGAATCAGAAGTACCAAGTGGTCACGTACTCACCACCTGATCGACCATGGAAGGGTGGAAATATCCATGAGGTAAACTACGCCGCCAGGACGTGCACATGTAACAAGTGGCAGACATACAGGTTTCCTTGCTCCCATGCGCTTGCTGTTGCCAGGTTTCTATGTCATGATCCATTACCCCTTTTTAATTCATTTTATAGTAGGAAACAATGGGCTATTTAGTTTTCTGGATAATTCAACCCAGTCCTTCAACCATGGCCACAGGCAACGTGGCAGCTGAGGCCTAATGATACATTACTCATCCACCATGCTGGC
Source organism: Oldenlandia corymbosa var. corymbosa (assembly GCA_949775105.1). Classification (NCBI taxonomy): domain Eukaryota; kingdom Viridiplantae; phylum Streptophyta; class Magnoliopsida; order Gentianales; family Rubiaceae; genus Oldenlandia; species Oldenlandia corymbosa. The sequence goes on from OX459124.1 coordinate 12,841,322, forward strand.
CCAGGTCAGAAGCGTGTGAATCAAAAGAGAGGACTTATGTATTATATGAAAAAATCTAGCAACAAGAGAGTTCAAGTTTGCGGTCGATGTCATCAAGAAGGCCATAATGCCAGTGCATGCGCAGTTTTGAAAGTTTGCGCGCGATGTGGAGGATTTGATCATGATACCTTCAACTGCCTATTCTCACATCCATCTTCAGACAGGACTCCTTTGAATCATGCTTACGACCGATATGGAATGCATGGTGTACCCCGTATGCAAACTGATGATTCTGATGATCAATCTTCAGAATTCTCAGTAAGAATTCAAAGTTGTCGCCGGCGGAATAATCTGAAAAATCTTTAAGTAGTGGTTATGTTAGTATTTGTGTTTGTGTACTGGTTTGATTAATTCTGAGTTTGTATTTGTGTAATAATTCTAAGAATTCTGAATTTGTATTTGGGTTTTGGTTTGTGTAATAATTCGAACAATCTTCAAGTCTATGTTTGTATTTGTGCAATAGTTTAAAAAATATTAAATTTGTGTTTATAATTCAAATAAAAGTGTACTAGTGTTAATTTTTGTGTAATGTCCAGGACTACCCTCAAAGAATATTAGTAAAAATTATATTGGAGTCCAGGAACTGGACTCCCATATAGTGGACTAAAATATGTTCACATGTATGAAATGCGAACAGATTCATGCCTCCATTTCATCGCGCCACGTGGCAAAAGCAAACAGGCTATGGGACCATCAATATTTCGCATAAAGGAAATGCAAAAAAACTGAAACTGGCCTGGTCGCGCCACGTGGCATCATCTGGGTGTTCCTAATATTTGTGTTGGAGTCTAGGAACTGGACTTCCGAATAGTGCAGTAAAATATGTTCGCATTAGGAAATGCGAAAAATTTGAAACTTGCCTGGTAGCACCACGTGGCGTCATCTGGGTGTTCCATTTGTTGTTGTTGTTGATTTTGATTTTTGTTGTCGCCGCCGGCCTGTGTTCTTTGGTTGTCTCCGGCGTTGTTGCTTGTTTTTTGCTGTAGTTGTTGTTGTTGTTGATTTCTGATTTTTGTTGTTGATGATGATGATTTCTTATAGTTGCCGGTATTTTAAAATTTTTGCTGTTGTTGTTGTTGTCACCAGTCGGTCCCCGGTATTTTTTGATTTGCTGTTGTTGTTGTTGTTGTTGTCACCGGCCGGTGCTAATGTCGCTGGCGTTCTGATTTTTGGAGGATACGCCGGCGACAAAATCGGCGGCTTCATCAGCTGGTTTTTTTGAACTCCGGGTTCGGATTTTTGTGCATTGTACTTTTTTAGATGTTTTATTTATGGTATTTGTATTTTTTTGTTAGATTCCTATTTATGGTTTTTGTATTTTTTTGTTATATTTTTTGTTATTGTATTTGTTTTTTTTTGTTAGATTCCTATTTATGGTATTTGTATTTTTTTGTTAGATTTTTATTTATGGTATTTGTATTTTTTGTATTTTTTGTTAGATTTTTTATTTATGGTAATTTTTTTTATTTATGGTGATTTTTTTTTCTGTTTCAAATAGTAAACCCATAATATTTTTTAATTAGGGGTATGGAGACGGGATCATCATCATCTTCGCAGTCTAGACAATATGACCTCCAGCAGGGTCCTATAGACAAGAGTTTATTGGTCCTTCATGATGATCATAGGACGTTCCATACGTTTAGGGGTAATAAGGCTTATTTGAAAGAATTTTCCGCCTAACAAGTGGATAGTGACCTATGGCCCGAATTGGACAAGGCTACCCCACAGACACATGCCCAAATAGCGAAGTTTGGTCTAGGGCCGCTTTTTTGGATTGGTTCTATTAAGTTAGATTGGGCCCTCATTACAGCCTTAGTTGAGTGATGGCGGCTTGAGACCCATTCCTTTCACTTGCCTATTGGAGAGGCGATGATTACTCTACAGGATGTCGAGGTCCTTCTGGGTCTCCGGGTGAATGGGCATGCAGTGGTTCAGGGGATTGTACCTCCTCACGATGTGCAGTGGGCCGATTATTTAGAGAGTCTATTTGGTTTTCGACAGCTTGCTAAGGCCACGAAGGATAAGGTAGTAAACATCACAGATATAAAGAGACACATTATGACCAATCTGCTACTCGGGGATGCTACAGAGGACATGCACCTTCAGCGGGCACGTTGTTTTGTCGGATGGATTTTAGGAGGGTTATTGTTTCCTGACAGCACTAGAAACAGTTTTCCCCTGGGTCCGATGGGGTATTTGGAGGACCCAAATACCTTTCGGGAGTTTAGTTGGGGTAGTGCCACACTGGCGTGGTTGTACAGAAATCTATGTACTTCCTCAGTGATCACATTGTACGGACAGGGTACTTGTGGATGCTTACTACTCTTATAGGTAATTTCAAACCGCATTTGCTTCTTAATTCACATATTGAATATCAAAGTAAACTATTTTTAATTTCACGTATTATTTTATCACAAATTAGTTATGGGCTTAGGAGCGGATTTTGACTTTCCGTCCGGAGTTACGTGGGCCCATACCAGATCTTCAGGGGTGTCCCTTGGGCAGGAGGTAATTTTTTTTTCAACTATTCAATTATTATCTTAATTGGTTATATTTTTTGACAATTTTTTTCGGTGTCTTCAATCAAAACTATTTTCTTCGTAGGTGGAACCGTCCTAGAAAAGTGGGGACATCACACGATTTAATCTAACCACCTACCGAGACCAGCTTGCGGTTTTGCAAGAGCATAATGTAAGTATTTTTTATTTAAACCATCATAACGTATAAATTAATTTTTTCAATTTTTGTATATATTCACATAAATTATTTTTATATATCTATCAGTCTCCAGTTCATTTGGATGTCTTACTCTCCCGCTACCCTAGCAGACATTGATCCATCTTGCTCTGCCGGCTCCGCCATCTGGATGTCCCAGACTTGATTGCTTTATTTTGGTATCCGAGAGCCACACATCCCAGGCAGGGTGTTGCGCCAGTTTGGCTTCTTGCAGCAGGTGCCGGACAACACTTTCATCATGGAGAAAAAAAGAAATAGAAAAGTTGCATAAGGAGACGCGTGGTAAGAAATGTCGAGATGACGTCTTACAGAGGTGGAAGACTCGACACAACACCTTCGCAGGTCTTCAGGTCAATATGACTCTTGAACCCCAGGCAGCACTGGAATACCTAGTGTGGTATCAAAATCACACTGTCGCTTTGGTCACCAATCCATCAGAATATCGTCAGCCCCAGGGTTTTCAGGGGTCTGCTGAGTCGCTACCTATAATGGTAAGTTACATTTTTACTATTTCTTTAATCACACCCATATGAATATTTTTTTAATACATATAACTTTCTAAAATGTTATTATATATTTTTAATTTACCATATATATGTTAATTTATATGTTATTATATATTATATAATAACATATATATGTTCATATATATATGTTATTATATATTTTTAATTTACCATATATATGTTAATTTATAAAATATATATGTTAATTTATAAAATATATTTATTATATATTTTTAATTTACCATATATATATTTCCTCTCATAATTTCCAGGCCAATTTAGTGCAAAACATGCGGCAGATTACTCTAGATGGGCTACAAAGTAATCCAGCTAATTCTTGGAATTACAATGTCTTCCTACAGCTGCACGATTTGACACAACAGGCAATGACTGTCAGCAAGACATCTGTTTGGGCTGATAGTGAGAACTCAAGCTAGGATTTTGTTCCGGCTGACCCAACCCAGGAGTATATCCCACCTAGGCCTCCCAGGACTTACTGAGGCGGGTTCCAGTAAGGGAATGGGAGGATGAGAAAACATGTGGCCACCCAGGATAATGTCGGGCCATCTTCTACCCCGCATATGTCTCCTTACCGTCCAGCATCGCCACACCACCATCCCTCTCCTCCTTTTGAGCAAATGCATTTTGATTCAAATTTTATTAATCTAGATCCTAATGCATGTGGTTTCTTTCAGACTAGTTACGAGGGTGGTCAACACAGTCAGCATCTAGGCGGTGACCATATCCATAATGATCAGGAGGATGATCAGGATCAGGAGGATAATCGGGATCAGGAGCATGATAATGAGAGCATCAATGATTCTGATGATGCTGAGTGAACCTCTCAGGATCATGATGAGGGCTCTGATCAGGGTGAGGGCTCGAGCCAGTGCCCGAGACAGGGCCCCAGTGATGGTACCATGTCTTTTACACCGCTTGCTTTAGGTAAGGGATAGCGGAACATAAAGAAGACGAAAAAGTGCTGCATGACAGATTCTCGGGAGAAAAAGCGCAAGAAGTAGAAAAATTACATTGAATTGTACTTTTATTTTATGCTATTGTTTGACTTTTGTTATTAGTTTTAAACAATGCCTTGCATTTCTTTTCCTTAACAATTTATTTCGGTTTTATTTAATCTTTAGTAAAATCGAGCTTTTGAATTTTTACAATGATACAATAGTTTTAAGTTTAACAAAAATAAAAGGCAAACATTAAAGAACAAAATTTATCAAAAAGACAATATTATGTACAATTTTCTAAACTCTTACTTTTATACAATACTATTTTTTGCGTCGTGCCAAGTTCAAGTTCCCAGGTCGCCAAAAGATCATTGTTAGCAGGAAGTGTGGTTTTACCAAGTTTAGCAGGATTGATTATGTTAGATAGAAGCAAGAAAACATGATTGTTCCTGATGGTGTCAATGCCAAGTTTCTTGGCTACCATGCACCCAATGCTAACCGTCAACCTGGAAGAGCCTTCTTGGAAACAACCTCTTAAGAGCGTTTTATTGAAGCACTTTCTTGTTCAGTATTCATTGTAGTACTGTGCGAATGTAATCTGAGGCCATTGACCACATTATAATTTTGCCATTTTCCTTTATATTATGTAAGATTCTAAAAATTTTAGTTTTTTTTTTTTTGGTACTTTAAGTGAATTGATTCTAAGTTTTATTATGTAAAAAAAAAAGTTATTATCCGAAATTTACAAAACTTGATTTTTTGACATTTTATTTTGAATGATGGTAAGTTTTTAAGTTGAAACCAAATATAAGTCAATTTTTTTTAAAGCAAACTTGGTTACAAAAGGCAAGATTATATTCTAATTTTTCACCGAAATTTTAATTTACTTATTATTCAAAATTTATTATAAATACATTATACGATTTGTGTTCACCAAATATAATTCATATCATTGCTATTCTATTTAGAACTAACATAAATTTACTTAAATCAAATGAAAACTTTAAATTTAGAAAATTTAATTTTCAATTAAAATAGCATTTTTTAGTTGAAATATTACAACATTTTATCATCCAAAATATTTAATTTACAACATTTTATTTCATACCAATTTTAAAGTTAGGAAATATTTTTTAAATAAAAAATTAAAACATTCACATATGGCATATGCGAAAAGTTAACTTTCGCATACGCCAAATGCGAACACTTAAAATAATTATGATTATCCAGTTTTAATCAAACGTCTTTAATGCATTGTAATTAATTCTTTAAATTTTCGCATTTGCCAAATGCAAAAAGTTAACTTTCGCATCCGCCAAATGCGAATACTTAAAATAATTATAATTATCCAGTTTTAATGCAACGTCTTTAATGCATTGTAATTAATTTTTTAAATTTTCGCATTTGCCAAATGCGAAAGTCTGTTTTTTCACTTGTGCTAAATGCGAGAAACACATTTCTTTCTTCCTCCGAAAGCCTACGCATAGTTTTGCCTACCCCACGCTCTGGGAGCACATTTTGGTCACTTTTCGGTTTTTGCAGCTTTGAGTACTTGATATCTAAAGTATTTTGGCTACGAAGAACAAGAATATGTGCTTTAGCTAATGATTGGTTAAATGAATTTGATATGAATCTAGAGCTTATTCTGCAATACTTAGATGGCAAAAAAACTATTTGGCACTCGGTGCATGGTCTACTCTGTTTAGCTGACCGAAGTTCTGTAGGTCTATTTCATACTTCAAACTAAAAACAAGTTTTTGTTGCACTTAAACAGAAAAGAACTAAAAATTGAAGGAACATGTACTCAAAGCCAGAATAATTAAGCACGATCCTTAAACCTTGTCCCTATGGGAAAAAAAAAAGATAAACACGGAAACGAATTAAGCTTGGCGACCATTTTTTAGTCAATTGTGTTAAGAATACAAGCTTCAACAACGATGAAATTTTAAAGGCCAAAAGCATGATATAGTATGGTTACAATTCTGGAACAAAAGAATTGGCCAAAGACCATGTCTAGAAATGGAATTTTAATACAATTCTGATTTGAGTAGAAAAATAAAATCATGTCACCGTCCTTAAAAATAATTTCTTCCGTTCCAAATAAGAATTCAAACTAAGGACAATAATGACCGTTTCAAAAAAAAAGGACAATAATGATATCTTCTGAATTACTACGTACACGAGATGATATCTTTTTTCTTTTGCCATTAATCAAATATCTCCTCATTCATTCTCGAGTGCACAAGCAAACTATTGGAATCCAGTGATATTTAATGGCCTTTCAGCAGGAATATCAAGGCCATATCACAACATTATGCACATAAATGCTAACCGATCAAAGAGAAAAAATGACTAATCATGTATATCATTATGTTTCCATAGTTCATATTGTGATAATGTGACATCTTTCTCTCTTTTTGTTTCAATTTCAAGTTTAAGCCGAAAAGCGAATCAAGTTATAATGGCCTCTTAATCTAGTATAAAGCCTATACTATCTCAAAAAATTGTTCTAATTCCGATCAAAAAAAATCATAATCAAAGGCTGTAGAAGTTCCGCTGTTTAAGATTGTGACAAAGGGAGTACCAGACTTCAACTAACTATCATTGTTTTCAACACACAACAAAATCTCAAAAGGATTTCCAACCTATTCATACAAATGATATAGTGCCAACTTATTTCTAAAACAGTACCAAACCCAGCCAGTGCAATATCAATCTCGAGACTGCAATTATCATTACCCTTTTGCCCATGGCCAATCTTCATTGGTTCAACCTCTTGACAACACACTCCTACCAGGAAGAACAGATTTCTGTAAATGCTCAAAGAGAAATTCAACTAGTGGCCGCTACCCATGCATGTTATAGAGATTGGTTCACCAGCCTGATTGTTGAAACAATAACCTGAGCCGAATTCATGGCCTGCGGTTGACGATGGTGACAGAGGTGGAGTACCCCATTCAACATTTTCTAAGCATGGTGAGACAGAATAATTTTAATGCATTGAGGGAATCAACAAATATAGATGCCGCGGTTATAAAGTTACATACACCAGAGGATCATGTCATGGCTTTTTATGAATCATGATCACAAGGTCGCTACAAAAGTAAGATATAGCTTCAACTGAACCTCTCACATGAAATAAATTGACAAGAGTTTATAGGAGCATAATTCATTGAATGGCTAGAAACCTATGAGAGACCCTTGATTAGCCTCTACTTCTTGTCAACAAGGACATTCAAATTGTTCCATTCTCATGCAGAATAGTTGCATTACCGGTGGATGAAAACAGTAATGTTTATGTCACACCAGAACATTGAACAGGAAGAACTAAACGTTTAACAATACCAGCAATCCTAAGATACTGATATAAAAAATTTAAAAGTTGCCAAGATGTTTTGTGTTCTCGTTATGAAAATATAGACTTTCAGCATATGTATAATGCATGGAATGAAAGACCCTAAACATCATTATAACCATTGGCAAATAAGGATGTTTTATCTTGAATACGCTAGAGAAACATCCTTCTCTGAATCTTCTTCAGAAAGCCCACTTTGACTTTACTACAGGCTATGAATGCCATTTGGACGATGCTAAATACAAATTACATCAGCGGAAAAGGGCCCAACACAAGATAACTGGAAGTAGAAAAATTATACTTGAGCATATAAAGAATTGTACTTTACATTTATGTTCAAAATCACGCCATAGAATCACTAATGCAAAGGTGAAGAAACACAAATTGTTATAGACGGTGAAAATATTCCACGAAACATAAGATTCTGGATACAGAATAGCTAAATCTTCAAGGTAAGAACTTGAATGCAGCTACAAAGGAACAAGTAGAACAGAGTATCACCAGGAAAGAAAGTGAAGTATGAATAAATCATCCTCCATAAACTATTAAGGGGACCGTTCAAGATTAAATTTGCAAAAATCACAAACTCAATCCTAAACACACAAAGCCATGAGTAGAGCAAAACAAAGAAGGATAATTTAAAATAAAAATAGCTAAACCAATGAAGAAAGATCAACACATTAAAAAGATGAACATGAATGAAGGCTCAGATCCATAAAGAGCATCAAGAGGGAAAACACCGCCATGGCTACAAACCACATATGCACTCCCCAACGGGGCCATCAGGGTTCACCTCGCCAAGATACGGGTTTTACCACCTCAAAAGCTCCAAAGAAACTCAAAAGCAGATTCAGGTATCTTCATAGCCATGGAAATGGTGGTTGGTTTACTCATTTCGAGAAATCTCGAGGCTGCATTTGTCATTGGGACATAGTTCGGGGCTAATTGTCATTATCCCTGGTGAAATATATATATATATACACACACACATACATACACATACACAGACTGAAGACTGAAAGAACTGTGTGATCAGTGCGAATGATAATAGAAGGGATGTTGATTCTTTGGACTGAAAATCATTGGGCAAGTCCAGACAGAGAGAAAGGGGCAACAACCCTCGGAGAATTCTCTACCTGAAAACCTTCATTCATCTCTCCAGATGTGGTACAAAAGAAGAGCCCTTGGGCTACAAACCTCAGAGAATTCCTAGTTCCTTTCTCTACCTGAAAACCCTCATTCATCTCTCCAGATTTCATTCGGTGGAGTAAACAGTGCCCAAGGGCTCTTCTTTTGTACCAAATAAGGATGTTGAACAATTTATACGATCATTCTAAAGTAAAGAAATGCCTGAACAAACACTACCCAATGAATGCAATTGAATTGAAGAACATGTAATGTATGAGAATTAGACGAATACTGAAATTTTACCTCACAAATAACAGAAAATAGAGGAATTTACTACTTCAGATGATAACATGCTCATTTTAAAATACTCTCTATCAGCATGATACATGAATGACATTTTAAAATGCCAATCAATTTAGCCATCAAAAACCTAAAAAACAATTAAAATACTCATGAAGATCAGACTACTTTTGTACCTCATCATATCAGTTAGCTTGGCTTCAGCTTCTAATTTTATTGGATCTTCGTCAGCAAGCAAAGAAGCTTCATTTTTTAAGAATAATCGAAAAGTACAGACCTGAGAGATAGAATGGAAGTTCACATTAGCATGATAGCTTTCATCAAGCTACACAAAATATACACTAATATCAAGAATTACATCTCTCCTTCCAGTCACATCACAATTCCCTACTCTCAGTAACTAAACCGAACACCCGGCTAAAATATGTGATAATGAAAACCTTTCAAATTCAAATGCAACTATTCCAAGGTTAAATAAAGTTCTACTATTTTTCATTCAACCAAACAACAAGTTTAATTCTACTCCGGTTTTAGCCTGGAACGCAACAAATGCGTTTCCACCTTAGATTATGTGAGTGCCTCACTCGACAAACGTAAAAAAGAGGAAAAAAGTGATGAGGAAAGGCAAACAGTTGTAGGGATTTAAGGGAGACAGAGTCTTTGAAAGCTTCACAAGTTTAAAATTATATTAATATCAAAAAACGTAGTTACTAATTTCCTAAAACCTAGGACTAAAAACTGACGCCAAAATAAACACTCTTAAATAAAAGAAAACTAACTAAACTTATTTAAGATTAAAACTATTTCTTGAATCTTCCTGTATCAAAAAGGAAAATAACTATAAAAGAAAACAAGACTTCGTTTGCGTACAAAGTATACCTGCAGAACACGATCCAAAGAGGACAGACCATTCTTCCATCTTGCTCTGGTGGTTGAGGTTTCACAAGGATGGTTTCTGACCTGCAAAAAACACCACTTAATCCACTCGTGCTTTTTAAAATTAAATGTGGAGCACATCTACCATTATCTTAGAATTAGTATCTAATGACATGATATAAAAATACATGCAATTTTACTCCGGATTAGTTTCTCGTGACATAAATGAGAAACTTACCCAGCAGTGCATTATATCACAAACCACATCCATTGGAGTTTCTTCAAGCCGGAGGAGGTTAACATGAGTTCCTGATATGCGATATCTGGAATTGATCACGACAGGGAGGAATATAATTTCAGCAGTGTAATCAAGTCTTAAATTAATTTCAAAAACAACTGAAGAGATCTAGCAGAGTATAAACATACCGCATCCGGAATGGAGTTCATGCTGAAGTGAAGTTTCAAGAGCCAATAGGTATGAACTTTGAAAGGCACTCTACACAATTAGAAGAATATAATCAGGAAGTAACATAAAAAGATAAAATGCTACTTAAATAATGAATGGATGTTTCTCTTGCCTCGATAGGATCAAAACCTCTATCAGCTTCAAGATGTTTTAACAAAGGTACCAAGTTGCCAAACCCCGAAGTGTGCTTCACCCTGCACATGAAACAATTCACCAATCAGTCAATAGAAACCTAAAAGGCAACCAGATCTCTGAGATATAGCTGAAATGAACAAGAAAACAAAACACGCCTGTTTGCTTCAATCCTACTATGTCTTTATTTTCTGCAGGGTTTAATAATCTGCAAAATACAAAGAGCTCTTATTAGTATTCAATTGTTTCAACTCATCCTAAAATACAAAACATAACCGCTGAATAAAAGCATTAATTGCTTCTGAGTGGTCAGCAGTTGTGATCCCAGCAAAAAAAAAAATGGCTTACCAAGTATGGCAGTGACCAAAAAGAACGTAAGGCAAAAAGACAACGCGCCTATTAGCATGAAGTCCAAATGCATTCAGTATGTCTCTCCATTAACCCAATTCAAACTCTTCAATTGATTCCAATTATACAGCGAATATAATTCAGCATTCCAATCATTGTAGCATTCTAGTAAAACTGCATTATACCAAGACGAAAATTTTACCACAATTAACCAAAATGCAAAGCAAATAGTTTCTACTCAGCAACTCTGATGTTATTGCTTCTGTGAGGTACATATTTTGATCAGTTTAAACATGTATAAGATCAAATGTTTTGCAAATACCAAAGATCAAAAAATTTGTTTCATTCCACAATCTGGCATAAAAACTTTATACCTATATAACAAAATTAATTTGAAATAGCTAGAGTGAAACCAGTCACAAAACAAAGACTCTGTGAAATTCTCTGCTTCCCAAACGTGACAATTGATATTAATCCAGCAATTTGAAAAAACGTACAAAGAATTAACGCAACTAATAAAACCATAGAAAAGATCAAAGGCCAAACCTTGCAAAGAGCATTACCTTTTTTATCATAAAACCTCAACCTGTGAATTCTGTAAGAGAAACAAATAAAAGGATACAATCACCCGAATGGAAAACAACATGAAAATGAAAGAAAAACACAGACCGTTTCAAAGAAAAAAACACACACACACACACGTGAAGCAAAGAAAAGAAAGATTTCAAACAGTCCAAACTGTTTTATGACAAATTGCATAGCATCTTCAACATTTATAGTACGCAGACTTGAAAGCTTTGCACTTGAAATAATGAATCTAAGGAGTGAAACATAGAAAAAAAAAACACTTCAAGTTTAAGAGCATGAGACCTCTAGAACTAAACCATTAAAAGGCATATTGGAGCAATAGTACCTAACAAAAAATTAGAAAATCAGGCTTAAACGGAACACCCATCATGATGATTCAGAGCTACTACCTCTTTGATGATTAATCTTTCCATCATCCGAGCCAACAGTAGAATCAAAGAACCATCGACCTAATTTACAAGCATCGGAAAAACCAAAGAAGCAGACAAAAACAATCACATAAATACAATGCTATAACTCTTAAATTACTCACGCTTGTGCTTCTTCGATGAGGATGTTTGACCCTGAACTAGATTGATGATGAAAGCTGTGAAACTAAGGAATACGGGGGTAACTCTCCTCCTCCATTGTGCGGATGCGGCACCCACCTCCGTTTCATCAATGACCATGGTTGAGGTGATCTGGGGTTGGCTCGGTTTTGCTCAATTTGTTTTCAAACCTTTCTTCATCACCTTACAAAATAATTATTGTGAAATGTCAAATAAAAGAGATTCCGGTCCAAAATACAGGTTAGAGGGGGAGAGGGAGCCGATGACGGTGGGGAAGGAGAATTGAGAAGACTCTATTTGGTGTTGGGTTGATTTAGGGTTTCACTCAAGTGGGTAAAGGTAAACGGGACGAACCAAATGAAATGAAATTAGTTTGGTATCTCACGCGTGCGAAGAAGAAGGGACGAACCAAAGTCACGCGTGGGAGGCATTGACCGTGGATGGTCGAACGAAAGACCAAGAAGTGCCATCCGCACTTTAGAATTTACTTCATAATGAAGCTTCTCGTGAAGATACTGCTTATGGCTGGCCCCTCCAAGAATCAATCCTTGTTCATTGTTCTATTACTTTAGGATCTATTGTAATACCTTTTTTTTTAATTTGAGAAAACCACCTCGTATATATTATTATAGGATAAATGGTTGACCTGAATGCATACATTAGAATTAGATTGAAAGCATCGTCATTCAAAACCATGACTACTACACCACCATCAACCAAGAAAATACCACCATTATACATAGCGAACAGCCCACACCCACAAAATGTTGTTGCCACACAAATGCATCAGTTGTTTCAAAAAAAAAATAGCACTAGCAAAGAATTAATTTTTCTTTGGAGCCTAAAATTGCACTGGTACATAATAACGACAGTCAAGTTATAATTATCTTTTTTGCATCCAAAATTAATTCAAGGAGAATTCTCCTTAAGAGCTTTCATAATTCTTATTAGGGGCGTAAAGCTAAAGATGATAGTTTTATTATAAATGAAATGACTTTTTCTATCTTCATATCTCCGTCTTAACTTAAAATTCCAATTGTGTCCATCTTTCCTAAGTCCCACTATATTCTCTTATTCAACATACTGTATATGATGCCAAAGATAAGAAAATACTTGGGTTTGGATCTCAACTTTCTCCATCAATTTCATATTTTCTTTTCCCGCACTACATCTAAAATTCGGGCAAATCAAATAGACTAGTTCTCAAAAGTTGTGCTAATCCAATGAAAATGAGACGATATGTTCGTTTTTCATGTAATACAATAAAATATTGATTGGATAGTTATGAACAACAGACATCTGATTTCTATATAAAGAAAACAAACAAAGAGTTGAAAATATCCTAAACTAAGATAAGTTCTTAAGTTGTTAACATAAATAATATTTTTACAAGATAATGAACAAAATTGTTAAAGAAGAAGATAGCACATTGAATTTGTTAGACCCTTAATAATAGAATTCAGCGAGGTACACTATTAGGTAAATTTTGAGGAAATCATGAACACTTTTTTTCCTTTTGTTTTTGGGCATTTTCCAGGGTATGTAGAAGTCATGAAGAAAAATCTTTGAATGTGTATTTCCATTGTTTTTTCACATAAGAGAAGTCTTTAATTAAGGCAATAAATGTTGAATTTGGTGTGAAACATTAATTGTAAGTTCTTAATTTTTTTTACCAATTTTGCATGGAACGGAAAACAATAATTAAGGACATTAGATCACTTTCAATTATTGTGAAAATACTATTAAATAACTTTATGCCCCTAATAGGAATATGCGATGTATCCACTCTCTTCAGGAATTTAATTGTTACAACGCCCTTAAAGAGAACTTTCGCAAAAGAATTATGGTGCGTTGCATTTTTTATTTTCTTGCTAATTTTAAAAATCAAAATCTAGACTAATTGATGTATATTGGAAAGTCTAGAATAAATTTCCATTTCAATAACAACATTGTTATGATGCTAATGATGATGAAAGAAGAAAGGTTAATGGTGCTACTGTAGTTCTCTATGGGCAAATTATAACAAGCACCTTTGTGTACCTAAGGGGTGCGTGTGATACAAATATGACAAAAAAAGAGTAGAAATTTTATCCAATAAGTTAACCCATTCACGCGCATATTTTGATTAATTAAGAACATGATTTTTATCTCTTTTTTTCCTCACACGTTTAATTTTATTTTTTTTCTTATCATGTTCACTTTTTTACAATTTGATTTTATTCAATTTTCTTATTATTTATTATATCTTGATCTTTTTTTCTATTTTTTTATATTTAAATTCGATGACATAAATTATCTTAAATTCAGATTTCGATTATGGAATTGATGACATGTAAAATATTTATCAAGTTTGGTAAAATTGAATATGTCTCATCATCGAGACTTATAAATCTGAAAAATCTGTTAGAGCAAAAAATTTCAATTGATTAGCAATGGAATCCGGAGAATCAAGCGTCAAATTTAGAAAATTTTAATGGATAACGATATTTTGTTAGATGAATAATGGTATGCTTATCAATGAATAATAGTCATGTTGTAGATGAATAATGATATTCTTATAGTGACAAATATATGAATGACTAAATTAAATTTTGAAATTAATAACGATGCAAATCTTGATGAATAATGATCATATCCTAGATGAATAAATATACTAAAATGAAGAATAGATGTGGTTTTGCTAGATGAATAATCGTACTCTAACAAATGAATAATGTAATGTTAATGGATGAGTAATGCGCAATAGAATGAATAGCTTTGATATATATATATAAAAAAAAAACTAACTAGAGTATATTTTATAATGAGTTAATGTCAGCAACTAAGCTAACAACCTTCTAATCATATATTATACTAGACCAATTTTTTAACAATAAAACTAGTCATTTATAAGTTCTTGAAGGATTCACCGAACTCAGTACATTTATGTTGATTGTTTGATTCTAGCAACTCTGCAAATATTTCATTCCCAATCAATCGAGTTCATTTTAATGAGCATTTTTTTGCCGCTGATCAAACAAAGAGAACACTATAATAAGTGAGATTTTACATTCAATCAAAATTTTGTTTTGGCTAAAATATTGATTAATTGATAATGGGTTAAAAGGATTTGTAACAATCAAACATAATCCATTAGGTTATAGTCTACAACATAATTTACACAAATTTCTATCATATTAAATAATGAATAATCATCAGAATGAAAAAATCAATTCCAAAAAAAATTACATAAATTTAATCCAGTTAACATAAAATACATGATGAATCACAATGCTACTAAAGATGAATTAAAATATCACTGATGATAAATAACACATCTCTGGAATGAATACAAATCTCTATAGAATGAATACTATAGGAGCAAAGCATGAATTACACAAATTTACATGATGAATAAGAAATTCACCTTATAAATGACACATTTTGGCATGATGAATAACATAGTTTTACAAGATTAATAAAATATATTTACAATCATATACAAGCACGCATTAAATGATGAATAACAAAATTGCTAAGATGAATGACATTTACGGGATAACTAACACAAGTTCAAAGGATGAATGAAATAAATTACAAGATGAATGACAAATATACTCATGATTACATTAGATCAATTTTTAAATGAATAACAATATAATCGAGGATGAATAATTTAGCATCAGATACAAAATGAATACCTACTTCACCAATGATAAATACCTTAATAGGTATGATGAATAATATTTTTATACTTAATAAACACAAAAAATGTAGTGTATTAGGGTCATAAATTTGTTAGATAAATACTTATATCCTTATTGATAAATAACTATATCCATGTATATACATAGGTCATTCGAACAACACGTTGACAATACAAGTAGATGAATAACCACATATTACGGATGAATATGACCAAAATGTACATATTTCATTTATCCATTCAGATGGATAACAATTAACAAAAAATGAATATACTATCGCATAACCCTCTATTATCGATGAAAAATGGATGGGTAAATGTTGAATAATGAACATATCTCGAAAATCCTTCTAAAATCAATAACAAATAAAAGAACAAAACTAAAAAATTGGTGAATAACCATTTATAATCGAATGTATAGTCCTTAGATCTACATAACCCAACCAAAAATCAGAATACACAATCGTTGAATAGATTAATTAATAGTATTATTACCTTCTATCTTCAGGCATAGAGTTGCTCTTATTCGAATTAGAATACACAATCATAGCCCTCTACATGAATATTTCAGAAAAAATAGCATTATTAGAATTTCATACATGGAAGAAACACACAAAACCGATGAATCAACGGAGTATATTACTCATGGAATTGGATGCAAAATCTGATTCTGCCTTCAAAAATACCACCAACGAGAGGTTTTGTTACCAAATCGCTGTAGAGAAGAATATTTGGTTTTTTAGATTTTTTAGTTTGAGATGGATTAGATTGAATGGAATAGGAAGATGGATATGGTTAATAGCTAAAAATTAGGAGGAAACAGTGGTTCTTAGGATTTGAAAATCAAAAAATCCCGTAGAAAGGGCGAGTTTAATGGGCGCGTGCATATCACTGAAATGGCATTGATGTAAATATTGTAACCTCCCCCTTTTTTAGGCGCACGTTTAACACACTAGGAACACTGATGAAAATCATAAGACTTCTTATCGAAGTTTAAACCAAATGAAGGAGCAAAATGTGTTCTTGTTAATTGGTGGACCAAAATTATTTCCTTTCAAGAATAGAAGAAAGTGTGATGTGAGAAGTTGGCCTTCTTTGAAGGAATTATCTCCAACACCTTCTATTAGGAGCAATGATGGAGAAGAAGAACCGCTTAATCAACAACAAGTGTCAAAGACGTCAAGTGATGATTTCCCTAGCAATTGGAGTGATTCAAGTGATGAAGATTCAAGTGATGTTGTGGAGATTGATGCAAGTGAGTTTGTTCCAAAGAGCAAGCTCCTTGAAGATATTGAAGATGCACATTCAAGCATGTAAAAGACATCAATTGAAGTTGAAGATTTAAATTGAAGCCGTACACGCCAAAAGAGGAGGAAGAGTCGTGCGGGAAAACAATTTAAATTATTTAAATTATTGTTGAGTCCATAAATAGATAAAATGTCTATTTACTTAAGTTAAATAAATTAGGGTTTAAGAGCTTGTATGGCCGGCCCTAGGGAGTATTTCATTAAGGGTATTTGAGTCTGTCACCATTAATAGAAGTAAAGTTAATTGTTTTCCTTAATGGTTAAGTTTAGAAAGAGTTTGAGTTTAATTTAACTACGTCTTCTTGCATCAAGAAATTCAAACGTCTAGTCATCACCTCCGCCACTATATGGAATGAATAAGGTGATAATGGATCACCTTGTTTTATACCACGAGAAGCCTTAAAGAAACCAGCTGGAGAACCATTCACCACCAACGAGAACCAACTTCTTTGATGATTATTCATGATCAACAAAACGAACCCCTGCAAAAACCCTAACTTAAGTAACACCTTTTCCAGAAAATTCCATGCCACACGGTCAAACACTTTCATCATATCAACCTTGATTATCACATTGTTTCTAACTGCCTTGTGAGTAACAAATTGACAAAGATCTTGGGCTAAGACTACATTGTCAATGATGTCGTGCCCCTCAAGAAATGCGGACTGCTCTTCGGAGATGATTTTTGGCAAGACTTTCTTCATTCTCTCGGCCAAATTTTTGTAAACACCTTATTTAGGAAATGGCATAGACTGATTGGCCTAAAATCCGAAAAGGTAGTAAAAGAATGCTTTATCAGCAACAAGGTTATAAGGGTACTGGCAACAGCACTTCGAATCGGCACTCCACCCATTAATTCATTACAAGCGCGCAACAGGTCTTCAGCAATGGGGTCCCAAAATGCCCTATAAAATGAACCTCCAAAGCCTTCAACCCCAGGAGAACTGTCCACACTAAGGTTGAAAACAGCAGCCCGAATCTCATCCATTGTTACCATGCTAACTAACATTTCCTTCTCAGAAAGATCAAGCTCATCATGTAGTAAATGCAAAAAATTTTCCCGTTTCTCTCCTTGTAACAATGGCGTGGATTCCTCAGTCAATAAATTTTAAAAAAAATCACCGCCTCAGCCTCGATATCTCTCCTTCTTTTAACCACTTCAATCTCATCTTTTGTTTCCAAAAATCCTCATGCTCCTTTAACTTTTGGAGAAAAGAAGCATTAACCACATTGAGATTTATTCTATCCTTAACTCTCTTACCTTTTCTTCAACCTTCTTTAAATTTTCAAAAATATCTCCAAAATGCTCTCTATTCCATCCCGTAAGCATCATTTTCAGCCGGCAGAGCTTTGTTGAAAATGCTAACATTCCAAAACCAGACATAGGCTGAGACCAATTTTCCTTCACCACCTCTTTAAATTCCGGTCTCCTTAACCACATTTGAAGGAGTCGGAAACATCTTGGCTTACTTTCTACTTGGACATCAAACTGGAGCAGGAGTGGACAGTGGTCCGAAGTTGTGCGACTAAGATGTTCAATTGAAATCTTCGGAAACATATTAAGCCATTCTTGTGAAAACAAGATGCGGTCCAATCTCTTGCTAACCCAATCGTTATGCCTTGTACCACCCCAAGTATATTCATCACCAATAGGAGGAACCTCAAGCAATTCGCTGGCATCAATACATTGGTAAAACTCTTCAATCGCACCATAATCTTGTACCGACGATCACGAATACTCCTCCAAGGATCGAATTACATTGAAATCCCCTCCAACAATCCAAGGCGAGCTAGGATGCGCCCTTCTGAAATTCTCCAAGCTATTCCAAAGAGCTCTCCTATCAACTTTATTTGACTTTGCATATATTGAAGACAACAAAAAAAAATTTTGAAGCGGAATATATCCAACCTCAAAATGCAGCACTTGCTCCGTATCTTCCAACATATTAATGGTAAAAAGTCTACTACAAAGCACCCAAATCTTACTTGTGGAGGATGTAAAGGCAAGATCAAACCTCAACTCTCTTCTTATTTCTTCCAACTTATGAATTGGAAGCATTGGTTCAAGAATGACCAGTAATGAAATTTTATAAATCTAAATCATGGACCTCAAGCGGCATTGAGATGCCTAACTTTTTATTCCACGAATATTCCAAAAAAATGACACTAATAATTGGAAACTATAGAGAGATTGTAACCTACTGAAATCGAAGGGATCGCCTTAACTCGACATCCTCCACTTGTTTAGCTCGTTCTTCCTTCGACTTCCGGCCGCGCGTCTTCTTAACGGAGCGTTCGCCTTGGTCATTTTCAGTGATTTGATCTTCATGTATCTCCCCTTCAGACCACAACTCTCTCTCATCATTATCTTCGTCACAATCATGGCTATCAGTCGCAAACTAATCATCTGGGAAACGAACTAAACCAATTTTCAGAACGAGAGCCATATTCTGCATTTTCAACTCAATCAAAGAACTGGTTTTATCCGATACCATTTCACCAACAATCACATAAGCACCGACCTCATTATCTTGTTTCCGCTGGTCATGATTATCAACTTCAGTGAAAACATTTTCGACCTCATCATCAATATCACCATCGTCCTTATCTTGGAGTACCAAAAAATGATTTTCAGATTGAACTGGAGGCTATGCAACCACCCACTGGGAAACATGTACAATTTCTTCTCTAACCGGAGATGGCTGTAAATCTAACGGGATTGTTTCCTTTTCCATCGTTGATAATCCAGAAGTTGATTCCAACTGGTGCGACTCAAGAGGTTGATTCGCAGGGTGTACGACTAAAGATTGCGCAGCTAGGGTTCCACACGCAAGGCGCGCATCATCAAGTCGCGGATCTAGGGTTTCTTCCGCAGGGTGTGCTTCAACGGTTTGTGCCGCTTCTGATTCCTTCTCAACTCCTCTTACCACCAATGGATTCAAACTGAGAATTTGAGCTTCCAGATCATTCTTAGTTTCTCCACCTTTAAGCAGCCACTTTTGTGTTGCCGATTTGATTTCGATTCCTTTCTTTTTCAAGGCAGGAACCACACTCTTCTCGGCCTCATTCTTCAGCACCGAGGGTTTTCTAACTCTACAATCAGTTTCCTTGTGTCTGATTTTGCTACACTTCAAGCAATACGATGGAATCTGCTCGAACGTGAAAATTTGCTCATGTTTACGACCCATTTTTGCCCACTTTAACAGACTTTGGCAAATCCTTCGTAAGATCCACTTCTACACAAAAGCGAGCAACCGAAGGATGAGTCATATTCATTATTGGGGTATCCACTTTCAATGGTTGACCAAGAGCTGTAGCCATCGAATATATCACTTCTGGGTGCATGAACTAGATGGGAAGATCATAAAGAGCAATCCATATAGGCACAACTAGCGGATCTTCCTCAAATCGAAATTCGGGCTTCCACTTTAACATTCTCATAGAGAATCCACCAATGTTCCAGAACGTCCGTATGCAACATCTTTGATAATCCTCTTCTTACTCGAATCGGATCAATACATGTCTAGGATTCATTAAGCCTAGAGCGTATCCTCCGTGAAATCCGATTTTTTTTTGAATTCGTTGTGAATCTCCTCCATTTTCGACCAATCGTAGGAATACTTTCCAACCAAACAAAACCAGTGAGGAGCGATCAATTGTTCGAACTCATTATCTTCAAACTCCCATGTAGGAGTGCCATTGACAAACTTGACTTCCTTGATCAACGAAGTCTTGTTAGTAGCATCATCGGCTGGCTTCTGAAAAAAACTAGCATAGGATCGGTGCAGGATGCACCACCGGTGGATGAGCGCTGGCCATGATGGCCGATTCCCAATAAGCCGTCGCAAATAGGGTTGTGGGTAGAGAGAAAAAAGCACTTGTGATTTATTTATTATATATTGTGTTTATCCTTGATTATGGTTGTTTAAAATGCATAGTTTTTAAGTAGATGTTTGGTTCATCGTTCTTTATCCTGATCTATGCCATGTAAGCCATGACATGTTTGTGATTTGAGTTCAATAATTAGCTCTTATTGTGTTATATCATACAAGTTAAATGGATCCTTTGACTTGAATGTTTTAGGGCATTTATGGATGACTCTTTATCTTCATAAATGTAGAACCTTGAATATTGAAATTCTTGTAATTCTACTTTAGGCATAAATAGAATGAAGGGGTGGATAGAAGATGTTAATTGGTTTAATCTAATTGGCTAAGGTCACCTAGACATGGGGGGGTTAGTCATACTCTTCTAGGGACTAGGCATAGAAACTTGATTAAAAAAATCATACTTTAATCCAAAAAAATGAGCAAGATGGCTCCGACATTAGCAAAAATGTCCAAAAAGATGTTAATGGAGAAAAAAAATAGTTGATTGATATTCCATAAGGGGTAAAAAATGCTCTCAGCCTCACATTTTAAATAAAAAAATATTTCTGACAACGTGTAAGTTAAATTAAAAATAAGTTATTAGATAGATAACGAGAAACAATTAAATCAAAAGAACAAATGGGTTAAAAAAAAATGAAATAGGTGAGAATGCTTTGTGTATTAAAAAGAAAAGAATAAAAAAAATACTGAAAACAGGAGTCACTTCGAGACAAGAAATGAAGATCCTGATATGCGATGAAAATAGTGATGTCAATTCGTATATTACGAATATAGTCTACAAAGTATTGCATGATATATAATCATTCAATTCGAAGTTTATTCTTCTTATATATATATATATATATTCTCTATTTTTAGATTTTTAATTAAAAATCTTCTTTTTGTTAAATAAATTATTACTGTATTCATTTGGTAAGGTGTCGTTGATGTTTGTGTTTTATATTTTCCAATGAAATCATTATACATTTTATAAAAATAAAATATCTAAAAAATTAGTATTTTTTACTTCTCTTGTGTTGTAATCTATCTATCTTCTATATACTATACTAAGGCAAAAACCAGAGAGAGAAATCTAAAGGCATGGAGCACATGCCACATATGATTTAATTCTATGTGGCATTTTCTTAATTTTTTAGATTTAAAAATGCCTAGGGTAAATTTACAATATCATTAAGAAAAAAAATAGATACCCACTATAAAGTAATTGTGGGATATTATTAAAAACAAGTTGAGAGAGATCAAATTTAAATATGCAAATAACTTCAGTGATATGATTGATGTGGTAAAAAAAATGATCCTACCTTAGAATCAACGGAAAAAATGATTCAACCATAGAATGTCATTAAAAATAAGTTTAATGATTTTGATTTAAATTATTGCAAGATATATAATTATTCAATTCAAAGTTAAATGCTTTTTTTTTTCTTTTCTCAACATTCCACATTATGCTGAAAATATCTATATCACATATGTTTTTGTTTATATATTTTATATTTTTCTTTATGAATGAAGCCATTATAAAAAGCTACTATACATTTATAACTAGCATTTTTGTTTTTCATAGAAAACTCATCTAATCATGAATAATTTTATTTTCTCTATATTGATCTATATTGTATTTGGTAGAAATTTTCATCCATTAAATCTCTATTTTATAATTTTCATTTAAGTTTATTTGGCCGTCCGATTAACACTTTTAAATTAACAAATTATTTTATTTGCCACGTCCAGTTTTTAACCATGACCAATTATATGCCGCCTTATCAATAGTCACTTCGAGACAAGGAATCAAGAACCTAATATGCGATGAATGTGGTAAAGTCAATTTAAGACTATGAATTTCGTTCACAGAGAAGTATTGCAGGACATATACTCATTCAATTCAAAGTTAATTATTTTTTCTTTTTTATATTCCCTTTTTTTAGATTTTTTTAATAATTCTCTTTGCATTAAATAAATTATTACCATTTTGTAAAGTATTGTTGATGTTTGTGTTTTATATTTTTCAATGAAATAATTATATAATTTATAATTAACATTTTATAAAAGTACAAAATCCATAGAAATAATGATATTTTTATTACTTTCCTTGTGTTGTAATGTCTATATGTACATGTTCTCCCCGTCCATCAGACGGGTCTAACACCTAGTGTCTATAAGTGTATATCCGTCCATTGGACGGGTCTAACACCAAGTATATTTTTATAAATTACAAACACTTAAATTATTAAACTACTATTGGAAGAAACTTCACGCGTGCATGTCTTTTTCTGTTCATCCATCCGATACTTGAAAGTTCTTTTGATTGTAGCATGGGGTTACCTATGTGAATGTAAATTAGTTATTTATTTCTTAAAATTATCAAAGAAAAATATTTGCAAAAGAGGAAAAAAAACAAAAGTTTATATTATTTGCTAATGTTTTCTTTTTCCCCCCATTGAACCGGGTTCGTTAAACCCCTGCCCCCTTCATTTGCAGTTTTCAAATAATTCCTAAAACCCTAGCAATATACCGCCATATCCCACCG
The DNA here is from genome assembly GCA_949775105.1 of Oldenlandia corymbosa var. corymbosa. Classification (NCBI taxonomy): domain Eukaryota; kingdom Viridiplantae; phylum Streptophyta; class Magnoliopsida; order Gentianales; family Rubiaceae; genus Oldenlandia; species Oldenlandia corymbosa. The sequence continues at coordinate 12,864,712 of OX459124.1, forward strand.
TGTAATAATTCATCATCCCCTTCCCTCCCGTCCCGGCAGCTTCGAACAGAAAAATTCACAGAGTTTCATCGCCAATTCTGTGAAGAAGTCTTGAGGAGAAAAAGAAAATGAGGAAGAAAGTGGACGAGCGCATCAGAACTCTCATTGAGAACGGCGTTAAAACTCGCCATCGCTCCATGTTCGTCATCATTGGGGATAAATCACGTGACCAGGTATGCTTTTTCTCTTATTGCATCGCTGCAAACGAATTTTGATTCTTTTACGGTTTTGGCTTTGAATTGATTGAACCGTGATGTAATGTAATTCCTTTATTTATTTATTTTTGTTTTGTTTCTGGTTTGTTGATTGGACAATTAGATTGTGAATTTGCACTATATGCTAAGTAAAGCGGTGGTGAAAACGCGGCCGACTGTACTTTGGTGTTATAAAGACAAGCTGGAACTCAGCAGGTTTGGTTTCTTTTTTAAATATTTAATCTACTGTTTGTTGTTCCTTCTTTTTGTTTCTTTTTTCTTTTTTCTGCTGCCGTTTCAATTTTGGGACTTTGTTAAAGTTTCAGATTGGAACGAGACTGGGCTGTAGTCAGATTTTGAAGCTGCGGAGAAAACAATTTTGCAGTGATTTCACCGCTTTAGTTGCAAATGTGATGAGAGATTTAAGTATTTTCTCTTAGGATTGGTTTTAGGAGAATGATGTTCAATATGTAAGCTCGCTATAAACATTTTGGAAAAGAAAGTAAAAGGTGCCATAGGAATTTTAAGGAGGAAAGAGAAAGGAAAAGATGGGAATTTTAAGGATTGATTTAAATATTTGTGTTCTTCTCCTATTTGCCCCTTGGTTATTGCTTTGTATTTGTTGGGGATGGGTGTTTTCTCCCAAGAGGCTCACTTGGTTGTCAATGAGGATAGCGTGATGCTTGTATAGTCCATTTGTTTTCTTTCTCATGCGAACTTAGATAATTCTATAAAGTTTGAATAGATGTAGTTAATGGGCTTTGATTTATAGTGTTTGTGAATCATTAGTAATCCAGTGGCATTCCTCTATTCATCTTCCCTGGGGATTTCTCATATGGGGTGTGCCAAATATCATGTCAATGTATACATCTGAAGTGGAATTGTGAATTTATGATTAATTAGCAAACGCTTTTAGTTGATACTTACTGTATTGAGTTGATTCTTGACCTGTTCCTCCTAGTCACAAGAAAAAGCGAGCCAAGCAAGTGAAGAAATTGATGCAAAGGGGATTGCTAGATCCAGAGAAAGTTGACCCCTTTTCCCTATTCGTTGAAACTGGCGGAATCACGTATTGCTTGTACAAAGATTCTGAAAGGATTTTGGGAAATACATTTGGCATGTGCATATTACAGGTATAGTGTTATCTCTTCCTGCACTTGATCAAGTCTCTTGCTTCTTTTTTTTTTCCCTATGCTATGTGGTGGTATCTTATCATTTTTCCACCGTCCTTATTTTTTATGGGATATTGCGTCTAGGATTTTGAGGCTTTGACACCAAACCTTCTAGCTAGGACCATAGAGACAGTTGAAGGTGGAGGACTGATTGTGTTGCTGCTCCGCTCTCTGTCTTCTCTTACCAGTCTCTACACGATGGTTATGGTATGGCAACCGATTACAAGTTAAACCATACTAGTTTTTGTTGAAATGCCATTTTTATAGTGCTATTCTTATTTAAATTATGCATTTTTTTGGCTTCAAGCTTAAGATTTTTCAAAATGGTGTTACTTAAGTTTTTCGCTTTCTATTGGGCATTTTTTCTGACTAGAAAACGTGTTGAAATTTTTTTTCTTTTTTTCTTTTCCCCTTGTTGTTCAGCCTTTTTCTCCATTTTCTTTATTTTCTATTATATTTCAGTGCCACTGTTGATTGAAAAGATGCCTCTCTACAAAAAAATTTCATACGAAGTCTCTTAGGAGTAAAAGGGTTTATTGAAGTTGTTATTGTTGCTGTCTTGTTATGGACTAGTGAGTTAGTTGTATGTGTTACTAATGTTAGGTGTGTTTCAACTTGCAGGATGTCCATGAAAGGTTCCGTACTGAGTCTCATTCACAGGCCACTGGTCGATTCAATGAACGCTTCTTACTTTCAATTGCTTCGAACAGAGCATGCGTTGTCATGGATGATGAATTAAATATCTTACCTATTTCTTCACACATGAAGTCAATAGCCCCAGTGCAAGTACAAGAGGTAGATTTCATGTTTCTTGAACTTTGTTGGTGACTTAGAGTGTTATTTTTAAGGATACTAGATCCCCCCTTTCTGATATCTGTTTACCTTTTATGATGTCCTAACTTCTCCAGGTATTTTTTTGGGGTTTATTAGTTACGGCATTTAAATGTACAATTAAAGAATGGGAGCATATGCAACATCTGCCTGTCATTTTTTTTTTAATTATTTAAAAGTTTTAGAGTGAAGGTGATCCACAATTTTTTTTACAGCAGTCTGTATTGAGTGTGTTTTTCTGTGGTGGGGATCACAGGACTCTGAAGGGCTCTCAGAGGCAGAAAGGAAGTTGAAGAGTCTTAAAGAAGAATTGAGTGGTGATTTTCCCGTTGGTCCTCTAATCAAGAAGTGCTGTACACTGGATCAAGTATGTTTTTAGCTTTATTTTCCTCTGTTCCTCTATTCTTGTGGTGAGATGATTCACCTTGCACTTATTTTCAAACAATTCAGGGAAAGGCTGTTATTACATTTCTTGATTCAGTACTGGACAAGACACTTCAAAGCACAGTTGCTTTGATTGCCGCTCGTGGTCGTGGAAAGTCTGCCGCCCTCGGTCTGGCAATTGCAGGAGCTGTTGCCGCAGGGTAATTTAGTTGGCTGGATATCATTATCTTATTAAGTTTCCTTCTCTTGACTCGTTTCATATTTTTTATTTTCTTGGTTGCTGTTAAACTACTGTATTTTTCGATCCTATAACTCCATCTTTCCTTACAGGTATTCCAATATTTTTGTGACCGCACCAAGTCCTGATAATTTGAAAACCCTTTTTCAGTTTGTATGTAAAGGTTTCGAGGCCCTCGATTATAAGGTAAAGCTGTTTCCACATACCCAACCCCACATGGTGAGATAATGGGTAAAATCTTGTTGTTGTGTTGGTGGGTCATAAGTATTACTATGTTTGATCGACTGAAGAATATCAGTACAAAAAAACGTATCCAATTATTGGGCAGTCTGCTGAGTTCACATTCTCTGCTTCGGGAACACAATGATTCAGATAAAGCAATTTCGGCGAGACAATTGCTTTTTTCTGTTTTGTTTCTATAAATGAACATTAATGTTTCAGGGTAAAATGAACCTTCAATTATTAGATGGATGTAAGCCTGTAACCATGTTCTCTTTTTGAGCTTTATTGTTTCAAATTTCTGTCGTAGTCATCTCTTATAATGATCCCCAACTCAGCTACCTCTATTGCTTCTTGCTGTCTGAAGCAAGGTTAATTCCTTGGCTAGATGTTTCAGACATGTAGAATATGAGCTTGATTACAGTGATAAAATCTTTTTGGTTTTATTTGCATTTACTCAAAATCCTGCTTGCTTTAGTTGCTTCTGTTAGGGTGTTCATCACTTTCACCATTGGACCATTAGGTAGCCCCTGTTTTCTGACCTTTTGCATTTGCCATCTATTATATAGTTTTCATATTAGGCAAAGTGTCACCTTTTGGTTGGGCAGAAAGCTTGCTAATCACTGGATCAGTGGATCATCCTGTCAATTGTTGAACACTATGCCCATTTCCTGGTTCTAATTTCCTGATTTAGGTCTTCCCTTATTTTATCGCTCTCGGAGCCTTCAAGGAATTATGAATGTTGTCTTTTTTCATAAAACTTGGGGGCTAACTGTAGTCTCCGCAAATCTCAAGGGAAGCCAATGTAAGTAACCCTAGAAACAAAATGGTTCATGCACACATATCAGTTGTTTCAGGTTATCTTTGTGAATTTCTAATACTAAACTAGTCGTTGGTTGAAGCCAACGGCTCTGCGAATTGGAATTTGGAGTTCTCCTGTCACTTGAAATGTTGATTGTCATGATTTCTTAACTCAAGTAGATGTATTCTTCAGAATTGTGTGAGGAACTTGTCTTGACAAACCACCGATACAATATTAAGTATCTTTGCAAAATGTCTCGGAAAGTATCTTTTGACAAGTATCTTAGTTCCTAAGTAATAGTCCTCCTCGCCACAACTGATGTCATGTTCTTTATAACTCTTACCTTCCCAAGTAAGCTTAGCATACAGCACTCGAGTGGAGAATGATGTTTGTTACTCTTTTGCAGGAGCATTTAGATTATGACGTAGTCAAAAGCACAATTCCTGAATACAAAAAAGCAACTGTGCGGATTAATATCTACAAACAGCATCGACAAACAATTCAGGTTATTTAAAAATGCTGCTGCATATTATGTTGGGTTTCAGACCATATTCTTTTCTGGCTTTTTCATTCTAATTTATTTTTGGACATAATGCTGCCATGGTTAACAATTTCCTTGTATATCTGTTTCACCGCTTCTGTTTGTTCATTTTGTTGTGACTGTGAGATGTAATGGGCTTAACTTTTTGTCAAATTCTCTTTATTTGCAGTATATACATCCGCATGAGCATGAAAAGCTTTCCCAGGTCGAGTTGCTGGTGGTTGACGAAGCAGCTGCTATTCCACTGCCAGTTGTTAAATCTTTGCTTGGTCCATACCTTGTTTTCCTTTCATCTACTGTGAATGGGTCGGCCAGCTTCTTAATTTAATCTTTGATGTCAAGGATACTGTGTTAAACTTTTTGAGATGATTTCCTAGTCTCTGCATATCTTATTAGTGCCTTTGCTTATGCCCTCTTTAGATATGAGTGCAGCAACATGTTAAAATGTCAAATTCCTGATATGAGATTTTGTTTACTTTTTGGCTTCCGGTTGGCCCATGATTTCCAGTTATGAAGGTACTGGGCGTTCTCTATCATTAAAGCTGCTGCAGCAGCTAGAGGATCAAAGTCATCCATCTTCTAAAAATGTCGAGGGTGCTCTTTCAGGTACCTTCTTGCATATTAGCTTTTGCTGTTGGCTCGTCAACTTATTCTGAGGTTGAGCAAGTGTAGGCGGTATTTGACCTCTCTTATGGGGTTTAGGGATAGTTGTCTGGATTTAAGTGATTCCTTGCAATGCCAGCTCTGCATAATGAATAGTCATCATGCTGCTGGAGGTGTATTGTGGTAATTAAACTGGCAATTTGAGTTGGCGCAGAGACTAGTGATTTAAATGCCTAACTTCAATCCCCTCCCTTTTCCATGGTTAGAGTACATGACTCCCTGGATCCTGGAGAATTTTAAGTGTCCTTATTATTCGATTCTCTCAACAACAGTTGTGTTACAGCAGAAGTTTCAACCAGGTCTCAAGTTGTAGAGACGGTTAAAATTATATTCTAAATACTAGCTATAAATTATAGAAGCCGATGATTGTATCACAAGTGTTTCTTATGAAGTCCTATCACATGCATTAGAGAGCACATTGGCCAGCAGGATAAATAATAACCAAATGTTTTAGGCCAAACCAAAAGAAATTGAAGTGAAGCCTTTTTGTTTTGTTTTATAGAATCTTTGAGTGGTGTCCTTTCTTGCCTCTCGGTAAAGTTCATGAAACATGGCTTTGTGTCTTGTTTCTGATTAAGACATGATTAACTTTGTTTTGTCTTTACGGGACACATCGCCAATGTAAATCTTCTGTTAAACCTTTGATCCAGGAACCACCACTGTTCACGGTTGAGCTCTATAGAATAATTTTATATTGATTTTCCAATGGCTTCGGCATCCATAACGGCCATTACTCCTGAAATAACGTATGAGAATTAAAAGATCCAATTATCAACAGTGGTCAGAGCTATTAAGGTTTATCTGCTACGTTCAGGATATAGTTTTACCACAACAACACTCATCTGTTTACAATACATTCAACTCATGTGGATTTGAGTGGATGGCCAGATTTTTGGTGCACTAGGGCATTCCATCATGCCGTGAATTGCTTACATTTGTTTCTATTTGAAGACTACTAAGGGAGAGCTTTGGGATTATGTGTAATTGCTGAGGTAATCGCTCATGTATGTATGATGTCTCAGTAGTGTGTACCAGTCACAGGATGCTATTAAGTTAGAAATTGAATACTTTTCAGACTTCATACAGGTTTTAAGAATAGCTGGAAAAGTGTCTCACGAAGTTCTTTGATTTCTTATCAGTCAACAATTTGGTGTAGGCAGAGTTACAAAAGGATCGTAAAACAGATCAGGGGCATATCATGGCTATTGCACATTTGGCTAAATTAAGGATGAGAAGTGTCTCTAATTAGTAAACTAGGGAGAGCCTCGACTTTTGAGTATTATATGGTCTATTGTCTTTGATTGGAATATGCTATAAAAAAGCATGAAAAATGATTGTTAAATGTTTGGGATCCTCTTTTCAAAAAAATAAAATAAAAATAAAATTAAATAAAAATATTTAGGATCTGAGTCAATAATGTGTGTTTGTTTTGACCGATACCCTTTAAGACTTGCTTTATTCATGTGTTGACCTTTGGGAAAGTTTTTGCTTGGTTGTATCCTGTATTGAGTATTGTTTGCAATTGTAAGACAAAATCAGGACCAGAAGGAAAGTATTCATTCACTAATGATTGGGCAGATATGGCAGCCTGTCTCTTTTATTATTTATTTATTTTTTTCCCAATGAGCAATCACCTGGAGTATTTCCTGTAATTTAGTATCAGGAAGATCCAAGTTTTCATCGTCATCATGGCAAATAACTTGCCCGACATGAATACGCATATTTATCCACTCAACTGTGAAGAATATTAATTTTGAAAATGAACTGTCCTCATATAGTATGTAAACAAAATATTGGATTGTATTTGGCTGGTCAAAGTAGGTAAAGTTGATTATTGAAAACATTTTCCATGGTTTTTGAAGTATAATAAGGAGTTGATGGAAACTGGCTATAGTGCACTGGACATAAGTTCCATTTTAGAGGATTCTCGGTTGTGAAAACCATTGTTCAGTTGAGCAAGGATACAAAATATTTCCTTGGAAGTTACCATGTATGGGACACTTTTCGTCATCATATTGTAAAATTTGTAATCTGTCCTTGGCAACTGTTGGTTAGATAACTACTGTTGTTTGACTTCTCATGCTTCTGTAAATTTTTATTGCTTTTGTTGGTTCTTTCCTGCTACCTAATACTGAATAAACTGATGAGATTGAATCATAAGATCTTATTTGTCATTCTTTGTTTGTTTATTTGCTCATCCATTGATGCTCTCAACGTAGGCCGCCTTTTCAAAAAGGTAGAACTAAGCGAATCTATCAGATATGCTTCCGGTGATCCAATCGAATCATGGCTTCATGCTTTACTATGTTTGGATGCAACAAACTCCGTCCCCAGTATCAATAGGTCTGTATGTGGCGAGATTACATGATTGTTTATAACTATTATCATTTGGTTTAGTCATCCTTCATCCACTTAATGATTTTGTCCCCCTCCCCTTTCTATCTCTTTCTTTTTATTAAGGTTGCCCCCACCAAATGAGTGTGATCTTTACTATGTTAATCGAGATACACTTTTTTCCTACCATAAAGACAGCGAATTATTTTTGCAGGTAGTCATTTTTACATTCAAATTTTATTTGATTTCTGTTTCTACTCAATATGAATGACTACAACTGGTTTCTGCAGAGAATGATGGCACTATATGTTGCTTCTCACTATAAGAATTCTCCTAATGATCTACAACTAATGGCAGATGCCCCAGCTCACCACTTGTTTGTGCTACTTGGTATGCCTGATCTTAATGGATCCTTAAGTTGTTTTCTGATTGTTGGGTACTAATATGTTCCTTTCTTCCAGGTCCTGTTGATGAGTCAAAAAATCGCCTTCCTGACATTCTATGTGTTATCCAGGTCAACATCTTTACTATCTGGTGGTCTTAGTGTGCAATTTGTTTAAAAATAAGTTCCTAACATGATTGGCTTCATGTCTTTCTATTCTGAGGTCTTTTTTTTTTGTATTTTTTATTTTTTATTTTTACGATTGTATCTTTGCTTGAGGGAGCTGCTTTCACCGTTGTTTCGTTAAATCTCCATGAGTTGATGAAACCAATGATTTGAAAAGGCTATAGATAAAAGTGCAAAATGATTGTGTAGGTGGCACTTGAAGGTCAAATTTCTCGTAAATCTGCTATTAAAAGTCTCAGTGATGGTAATCAGCCATCTGGTGACCAGATACCATGGAAATTTTGTCAGCAGTTTCAAGATACGGTTTTCCCGAGCCTTTCAGGGATTCGGATTGTTCGCATTGCAACTCATCCAAGTGCAATGAGGGTAATTTCTCATGATTCTGATTGAACTTCCTAAGTTAGAATATGTTTTCTCCATGTCCTATGTTAATTTATGCTGTGATTGCAGCTTGGATATGGATCTGCTGCAGTTGAACTTTTAACAAGGTACCTTCACCTAAAGTTTTTGTCTTTTTCTCTGTAATTTTGTAGATGTTCAATAGTTTTCTTGTTGACGACTGTGAGTCAGTAACAGTGGTTTAATAGTCCAAGCTGGTGTTCCCAACAAAGTAAATTGGTTCACGAAACATCGGGAATGAATTACTGTGTGATATAGTGAAGATCTGATTGGTATCAAAGGTTCCGGTGCCAATGGAACACTTACTTAGCAATGTAGGTCTCATCAATGTACTTTTCCAGACCTACCAGTTACAGTTTTGCTATTTAAGGACATTAGTGCTTTTGTAAAAATCAGTTACACCCCTTACAGTTTCAGATTGAATTCCTGTCAAAATTTGAAGCTGAATGACTAGCGTCAAAGTCTTATATGAACTACTTGCTTGGAATCACAGAATTTGTGTTTTTTTTTTTTTTTTATGGGAATGGAGCAATTTTTTTGTTGTATCCTTAGCATTTTACATTTTCACGATTTAAGCTCTTTTTTTAATGGGTATTATTTCTTGAGAAGCCGCTGAACTTGTATTCTCTGAAAGTCTTTCATCCAAGACTATTTGCTTGTACTTTCACAATATAAAATTTCAATGTCAAAGTATCTATTCGATCTAAGATCTTGATTGGATGTTCTTGTCAAACTGGAATACACAATATCCACTTGATGAAGCAGGTTTTACACTATTGACAAAAGGTTTTTATTCCCAAATCTAATGGTTAATATTTAACATGATAGGTACTTTGAGGGACAAATGACTCCAATTTCTGAAGTGGATGTGGAAGATGACCTTGAAGTTCCGCAAGTCAGGGTTACCGAGGCTGCCGAGAAGGTACATTTTCTTCCCATGAAACAAATGTGAACAAAAATCATTAATTTGAGGTTTAAGTTGTAGGCTCATATCTTCATTCCTGTCAAGTATTAGAATGTCAGCTGCTGTTGATGGTTTTTGCACTTGAGTAATTTTTACAAGCTTTACTTCTCACGATATCCACCTAACTACTACTGTCAAGCAAGAAAACATTATAGAATTCTGTAACTTAAAGTAGCTTAGTATAAAGGACCATGTTACAAGACTTTGCTGCTTCTTTTTTTCGTATGTGTATGCGTGTTGGTTTGTGTTTTTTTTTTGTTTTTTTTTTGCCGGGGGGGGGTGGGGCGAATGCGGAAATGACAAGATTGTATCTGCCTGGTTCTTTCTTATTTATTTTTGTAATGGTTATAACTCCGTTGGTGTACAATTGCAGGCCTCTTTGCTAGAAGAAAATATAAAACCTAGGGTGGATCTGCCGCCTCTGCTTGTGCATCTTCGTGATCGAAGGCCTGAGAAGCTTCATTATATTGGTGTGTCTTTTGGTCTCACCCAGGATCTTTTTCGATTCTGGAGGAAACATAAATTTGGTCCATTCTACATTGGACATATTCCAGTTGAGTTTCCCAACTGGTGTCATTCAAATTTGCTTAAGTTTTCTGTTTTTTTCTTGTTCTTTTCGTGTGGATTCAAAATTGATTTGCTTTCTTAACGGGGGAAAAAGGTTATTTGATGAGTTAATTATTTCTGCGATTCAGAGTAGTGTAACTGGTGAGCACACATGTATGGTCCTGAGGCCATTGAATAATGATGACATAGAAGCAGCTGGATCAGATGATTGGGGCTTTTTTGGCCCCTTTTACCAAGGTGAGTGAAGTGATTATTTGAGCAGGAGTTTCCCCTTCTTTCTAGAAGTTTATATTTAGTGATTATGGCTGCGACTGTCTCAGATTACAGGCGGAGGTTCACCGAACTTCTGGGTTATAGCTTCCATTCTATGGAGTACAAGCTTGCCATGAGGTCTGCACTTGAAAGTTTGGTTTTATTTTTTTGCTTGTATCATCAAAAAGTATGCTTACACTTTCTTTGCTTCTGCAGCATCTTAGATCCAAGAGTTAACTTCAATGATGATGACCCTTCTTCAAATGATTATTTGAAATCAACTAGTGAAATTGTTACGCCACATGATATGAAGAGGTTGGAAGCTTATACAAATAATCTTGCTGATTTTCATATGGTAAGATCTTGAGCTGCTGACTAGTCAAGTATTGTATCAGAGGCTTCCTTGTATCGTAACATTTTTCAAACTTTTGCTGATTTGATTAGGAACTGCAATGGCTCTTTTTCTCTCTCTCTTCTTTTTTTTTTGGTAGCTTTGAGAATCTTCCTGAATGTTTATGCATGTTGCTGTAAACTTTTGCAGATTCTAGATATTGTTCCAAAACTTGCTCGTCTATATTACCTGGAGAAGCTTCCTGTTACATTATCGTATGCCCAGGCGTCTGTTTTGCTCTGCATGGGTTTGCAGAGAAAGGACATATCTGCAATCGAGGTTAGCTTCTTTCTTGAAACAAACAACATATACGCTTCCCTTAGTGATTTCATTTATGACGAAAATGGATTTGTACAAAGGTTGAAAATCATCAAGTACCCGCGCTGATACGTGCACCTTATTATATTTACACGCTTTTCTTACTTGGAACTGCTGTTAACCAGATCATCCAGATTTCATGGATGGCTACATGTATCAATTTGGAGAGCCTTAATGAATGAATTACCTATTAGGATCTTGTTCTCTTCACTTCCATATATGTTGCCAAAAAGTTCATTTTGATGTTACATAGTAATTTGAATTTAGCCAACAGGATGCTGCTGTATTTCTGGGATCGGACTTTTAGTTCACCTTTTATATGTATAGCTGAACATGACTTTCTTAGTACACAGTGATTTGTCTTTTTATCTTTCAACGGTTCCAATTTTTCCATTTGATAAGTCGAGGGAATAGTATTAAAATATGAACTAGGATATTTCGAGATGCATACTACTATTGTACTCATTATGTCATACCTGCTGGTTTTCAGGGAGAGATGAAATTGGAAAGGCAGCAGATATTATCTTTGTTCATAAAAGTAATGAAGAAGTTCTATAAATTTCTATATAATGTTGCTTCTAAGGACATTGAGTCCACCTTACCTCGTCTGAAGGAAGTAAGTCTTGATGTAAAGTGGTTTTTTTTTTTGTACTTTATATTTTGTTGCCCAGTGGATGGTTATAGGCTTTGTTGTTCTTATTGTTGTTCTTTAGGGTACACAGTCTTATAAACTTCTGAGTAATGGAAAACAAAAGGTACAGGAAAACTGGAAAAAGTGGATAAAAGGCCTTCTTGAGTCAGGGCAATAGCTCAAGTTTCTCAGGATTATTTTGGTTTCAGTGACTCGTATTTTTCGCTTTCAGTGTCCTCTTTTTCCAATCCCTAGTGTCCCTGGCTATCTTTGTTGAATATTTAGATGCTGGTAGTTTCAGAAATACAGAGGTTTGTGAAAGAAATTTTGAGGAAATTTCACTTGGATTGTCCACAAAATGATTTTTTTCTCATACTTTGATTGGCTTAAGTGATAGAATCATTTAAACTTGCACTGTCACTGATATTGTAAAAGAGTTTAATAATAGGTGTGAGATCTTTTGGATTGCATATGCATAAAAGAATCGGAAATGTAGTCTCTAGTGGTTATGTGTTTCGTCAATTATTATTGGGTGCCTATATGCCATTCTACCAGTGGTAGGTTACTGCTGGCCCACTGGTGATTCTTTTTTTATTTACTTTGTACCTAGTTGCAGTTTAAACTCACAATTGATCATGTCTAATACTTGTTTCAGATTCCGTTGGAGCCTCATAGTATAACAGTGGAGGAAGATCTTGAGGAAGGCGCAAGGAAAGTTCAGGTTTGCAGATTTCCTTAAACTTTACATCATACGTGTCTTTTTTGAGAACACCTTTTCTGATATGAGAGGTTGTATCTAGGAGGAAATGAATGCCAAGGCTGGTGGCTTGTTAGATCCGGAGCGCCTTCAGCAGTATGCCATTGTCGACAGAGAAGCTGATCTCGAGCAAGCATTGCGGAGTAGTGGTGGGAAGGTGCGACCTGGTGGTTTGATTAGTGTTAAGTCCAACAGAGACAAGAATACCAAACATGGCAAGAAGAATGAGGACCAAACGAGTGGGAAGAAAAGAATTAAGGAAGATCGTGGATCGAAATCAAACAAGAAGAGAAAGGCTTGATCGAAATTAAATAGCATCCATTCTTTTTTTATTTTCTATTTCCTTCTGTTGCATTTTTCCTCTTTCTCCCTGGTAATTTTTACTTTTCGGGCACATCACTGTCTTGTCATTTTGTAGCATTACTTGATTATGTTATTATCATTATTTTTTAAGGCAACATCTAAAGTGCCTTTGGCCATTTTTACGGAATCGTCCCGTTCAACCAATCAAAATTGAGGGTATAAGATTTAACCATGTGGTGAATAACACTCTATAATATCATAAATTAATTGAGAATATGATCACTTTTACCCAAAACATGAAGTTTTTGGCCAATTTGACCCAAAATATTCTTAAGAAATCAAATTCATCATCTAAATTTTAATTTATTGTCAATTTAATCCAAATTGATGACAATTCTGTTAGATTTACTATTTTCATTGATATTTCGTTATTTCATCTCTAGTATTTTATTATTCAGTAACATATGCTTATCTTACTATTTACGTTTCCACCACATAATTTATCTCCTAATCTAATTCATGCTCCCACCCTAAGCCTCCTCTTTTTCTTCCTCTTTTACTTATTTTTCGCTGCCGCATCACAACCGTCCCTTTCCTCTTCTCTCCTAAAAATAACCATCACCACTTCATAAATCTGCGAGGATTTCAAACTATCACTACAAACATAAAAATTTGTTCCCACCAACAGTACACAATCCTCCCTCCATCACTATCCGCATTTCTGTCACCGCCACTTTTCTTCAATTCCACAAAAATACAAAATATTTTACTTAATTTTCCTTTTTTTTTTCCCTTCTTCTTTCTAAAAAATTGTACAAAGTAACGGAAAAGGAAAAATAGAGGTTACACCATTTTGATCCCGTCATCAATTTTGCTCTATTGATTTTCGATTAGCCAATTTTGTCCTTTATATTTAAAATTTTTGTCAATTTCATCCAATTGGTCAAATTTCTGTTAAACTTAACGGATCTCCATTAGTTTTTAACAAAAATACCATAATAGTTTCAAACTATTATAAAGATAACTCACAAAATATTTTTTGAGTTATCCGGAACCTGAACGTCGTTTTCATCCTTTTTCTTGCTTAAAAAAAATGTAAAAATAACAAAATATCCCTTTTTCACTTATATTCATTTTAATCTATTTCATTTTATTTCTATTTACTACTTTTCATAACCATCAAAATATACTATATGATCTTTAAAAAATAATTATTCATTTCAACAATATTTTTCATGTGCAACACACTTGAGTTGGGTTTAGAGGTAATTTTGTCTTTTTATATTTTTTTTTAAAAAAATTTATTTGTTTTATTTTATTTTTTTAACAATTTTCTTCTTATACTCTCTGACTTGTATATTTTGGCACTAGTATAATTACTATATTTCAAGAAAAAAAAATTACCTTTTGTATTTCAATTTCGTGGTTTAAAAAAGTAATTAAAAATATGTTGTTAAAAGATATACGTATTTATCTTTGTCATGAAATTCAACGATTGCTTATATAGTTTAGCCATCAGCAAAGTAACAATAACAATTACTAAAAAAGAATAAAAATTGTGTTAACCAAATTTAAAATAATTCATCGTCGTGGACTAAATAAATTAGAACTTTATTTTATTTCAAATGATTATCTAATTTTATATTATTTTTACTATCACAAACAAAATAATCATTTTAGACTATATCGAATAAAATTATATTTCGTAACTTACCTATGAATTACAAGAAGTGAAGGAGGAAAGACTTGTCTTAGCAGTTTTGTTTTTTTTTTTTTAGATTTTTTTTTGGTTTAGAATGATAACCTATTAATTTTGGTATTTATTTCAACTCGATTTTTTCTTCCTTATTTTCTTTATTTTTTAAATTTTTTAATAATCTATGAAATAAAAGGTAAATTAATTAATGAAATTTAGTAGTTATACTAGTAGCAACAGATACAAGTTAGGAAGTATAAGAAAAAGAATAACAAATAACAAAAAATAAAAAAATTAATTAAAAATTTTAAAAATATGACAAAATTACTTCTGAACCAAACTCACATGTTTGCACATGAAAAATAGAGTTTGAAAATAAATAATTATTATTTTAAAGATCTTATAATATATTTTGATGGTTATAAAAAGTAGTAAAGGGAAATAAAATGAAATAGAAATAAATAAATAAATAATGAAAAGAGATTATTTTGTTAATTCTACATATTTTTGGGTTATTTTTATAATTTTTTGATACTATTGAGATATATTTTTGTTAAAAATTAACTGAAATTCCATAAGTTTAACGGAAACTGGGCCAATTGGATGAAACTGGTAAAAATTCAAACGTAAAGGACAAAATTGGCTAACCAAAAATCAATGGGGTAAAATTAACGACGCGGTTAAATTTTTGGGTACAACCGTCATTTTATCTGTAACGGAATGCCAGCGGAGGTGTTAAATCTAATGGAATTTTTGTCAATTAGATGAAATTGGCCAGAAATTGAAACTTAGATAATGAATTTGGCTTCCCAAAAATCTTTTTGGGTCAAATTGTGTAAACACTTGAAGCTTTGGGCAAAATCGACCAATTTCTCTAATTTTTTCAGTTTAATCAGGTGTGTTTAGATATATTTACCTATGATGGACCCTCATTTTAATCTTACGGTTGTTAATTAACTTATTTAATTCTACGATTATTATGTTAAAACGGAACCGTCCCGGGACTCTTGCCGCTCCCATTTTTTAATGTCAATTTTATCGTGAATAATCTCAAATGAAAAGTTTTCTCCTTATTGAGGACATTGATAAAAATGATCCCTCTCCAATTAAAATTTTTGGACAAGGTTTTTGAGATACCTCCATGGTAAAATTCACCATTTCTTACTAAAGATTGTCTTTATGGAGTCAAATCTTTATTTCTCTCGTCCTTTTTTTATCTCTCCAATTTACCTGTCGAGATACGAATCTCCCTCAAAAAATTTTCAGTTCTGTCCCTTCAAAATAAATTAGTGCAATCTTCACTGTTGTTGGATAGTTTCACTCTTTTATCATTTTCTTATGTCAGGAGCAAAGGCGTCCATTCGAATGGTAAAAAAAGTATCATCGGAGAATCGATTTTTTCTTTCTTTCGTCTTCTTTTATTCCTTTAGTTTTAATTTAGTAAGGTTTCCATATCCTTTTGTGTTTTTAACTTCATCGAAATTGCTTCTACGGTGTGATAATTTGCTGTTATTTTTTTCTCCTCTAATGTTGAAAATCAATGTTTTAGTATATTTTGTCATTCTTTTTCTCTTGTTCA
This sequence comes from Oldenlandia corymbosa var. corymbosa, assembly GCA_949775105.1. Taxonomy (NCBI): domain Eukaryota; kingdom Viridiplantae; phylum Streptophyta; class Magnoliopsida; order Gentianales; family Rubiaceae; genus Oldenlandia; species Oldenlandia corymbosa. Next base: position 12,880,554 of record OX459124.1, read on the forward strand.
TATTAACTAATATTGTTAATTTTCTCGTCTAAAATGAAATATGCGGTATTACTATTACAAAAGTCATGATTCAGATCTTAATTTTATTTTCCGATACTTTCATAAATTAATTTATAATAATATTTAGATATTATTATTCAACAATATTATTTTAAAATATATGTTATGGAATTAATACTAGCATTTTTGCCAAACATTTTACTGGGCCTCAAAAGAGCTTTGCATGGTCTTCCATGCTACTTATAGTAGTGTGGCCTGGTCGCGCAATGGGTGATAAACACTCATCGTTGAACACTATATTTCCTTTTTTTGAAGATAAGGTATGTGGTGATTTCAAATTATTATAGAACTAGATGTTAAACCCGCACGATGTGCAAGGTTAATTCATTACATTTATGGAAAAAAATATTTATTAAATTTTAAATACACTAAATATAAATGAAGTTATTAATTTGTAATAAAATTGTTGTTACAAATAAAAAAATTGCATATAATAGTTATTAGTATAACTATAATAACTATTATATAAGCAAAAGCAAATAAAACCATTAACAAAATTTAATAATTTAAAATAATGCATGTCATATAAAATGACATTCTTTTATATCCACAGGGGAAAACAGCAATTATATAAGAGTATAAGTATCCACAATAGTGATAAATAATTTGTAAATAACCACTTTATTATACTATTTATCATAAAACCATTACATATAATAGTTATTAGTATAACTATTATATAACCAAAAGCAAATAAGACCATAAAGAAATTAATTATTTAAAATAATGCATGTCATACAAAATGACATTCTTTTATATCCACACGGGAACACAGCAATTATATAAGAGTATAAGTATCCACAATAGTGGTAAATAATATGTAAATAATCAGTTTATTATACTATTTATCATTGTTTTGAGTGAGATAATATTAGACAATGTAAGAATTCTTACATTGTAAAATACACTTTTTGGGTAAAATATAATTAATATGAATTTATGAGGATACTAAAACCATTTTATTTTATTATGCTTTTAAAGTGTAGACCAATATAATGAAAAGTTGAGTAAAAGTATAGTATTGAAAATTAGTGATATTATAATCACAATAATGTAACTATTATGGATACTCAAATAGTCTATAGATACAACAAAAAAGGATTTTCGCCCGCCACAAGACCCTAACCATCAAGGGGATGCTTAAACCCCTTAAACCCTAAATGTTGGGGGGAAGAAAAATACGGTTTGAATATAAGCATTTAAATTAGGTTAGAGTCTCGTAACCTTATCAAAATACTTAAATTCAAAAGTTGATTTTTGCCCCCCGCTAGGCCCTAACCATCAAGGGGTTGCTTAAACCCCGTAGATCCTAATCTCTAAAGACCCGGAGGATAAAAATACGGTTTGAATTTAATCATCTAAATTAAGTTCGAGTCTAACCTATCAAAATGCTTGAGTTCAAAAGTGCATTTGTGCCCGTCACTATACCCTAACTGTCAAGGAGTGCTTAAACCCCCTAAACCCTAAACGCCGGTGGAAAACTACAGTTTGAATTTAAGTATTTTAAATCCTAAACTTGAATATACTTTTATGTTTCAGCAGCATAATTACAAAGTCCCTCTTGTAATGTTTTGATGTTCCAGTAGTACAATTTCAATATAATTACAAAGTAGACACATTAAAAAATTAAGATGTAGCTCGTTCGATAGATCTCGTCGAGTATTTTAACATATTTCATAATTGTTTAATGGATCAATAGATAAATCATTTTAAAATTTTGGATGTTTTTAAAATTTTATGTTTATATTTGCAAAAAAAACCCTCATAAAAAATAAAAATACCAAAAACCCCAAAAAAATTATCAAAAATTGAGTGAATTCCTGTGTAGTCCCAAAAATTAGACAAATGTCCAACGTTGAAGAGGGGATCCACCAGTCCTTCTATTGAACCGGGACCATGGAAGAATTTGTGTTGAGTTTATGAAAAAAGAAGAAGGAAAAATAGTATTACTCTAATAAGAAATTTTGAAGATAGATTAAGAGAAAATAAGAAATAAATTCTAAAGTTATTTTTAGTAATAAAAATTAAGATAAATTGAAGAAGAATGATTTGGGAATATGTACAATTTAATTAATATATATATATATGTGTGTGTGTGTGTGTGTGTGTGTGTGTGGAGTCATATTTGTCAAGGAACAAATGGCAAAATGCGAGTTAAATCTCTAAATTTTGTTTTACTTCTAAAATAATACACTCTCTGTCCCAGAAATAGTCAATATTGAATTTTTGAGTTTGTACAAAAATTATCATAAACATCAAAATTTAATATAGACTTTTTTTTTTTGAGACAGAACAAGTATTATATTGTGCATTTAAATTGTGCAAAAAAGAAAACAATTAAATTTTATTTCAAAAAAAAAAAAAAGAAAGTAAATACAATTTAAAATGAACCCCCCCAAAAAAACACAATTTAGTTTAATTGTGAAAAATTCTCAGTTTTCAATCGATCCGTCGAACTCAACCCGACTCCTCTGCATTTCCATTTCCCGAATTCATCATCTGGGTTGCTTGGATTTGAATTTGAAATCGTACCCGATTAGATTAAGAATTCTTTGCTTCGGATTTTTAGTAAAACAGGGCTCATGAACAAATTTTTAGCTTCATTTGGTTGATTCGATCTTAGTCTTTATAGGAATTTTAATGCTCCCCGGCTTATGAGGTTTGTGGGTAGTGGATATGGAGAATTTATCCTCTGGAATTGTTTCTCCACGAGGGCTTGATCCACTTGATGACGATTTGCTACCATGGGAGGGCCAGAAATCGGACGATGAACCTGAGGACAAGTCTTCAGATTTCTCGTCGTGCGGCGAATCGGAATTTGAGAGGTATTGTAGCGCTAATTCAGCTCTAGGTACTCCTAGTAGTGTTTGCAATTCTTCAGTTTATGAATTTGCTGATTCTGAATTTGGGTCTTTTGAAAATTTTAAACTTGGGGGTGACCGTAAAAGTTTGACGAACTTTCTGGGTGACAAGAAACTATTGAATTTTAGTGGTACTAGTAGTAGTAGAAATTCAGGTATTGAATTTCGTGATGGGAAGAGGGCACTTGATGGTCAGGAATATAAAGGCCATACTGGTGTGAGCAAAAAGAAATATCTTAATGGATTAGGTGATGCTTATTCGAATGGTAGTGAGATTCGTTTGGTCGGAGACAATGATTTGGGTAGGGGAAACAATGGGAAGGGAGCTGAGGAAACTGGAATAGAGGCTGGAGATGGTTCAAAACAATCAAACTATGACTCGAAAATGTCAGTTCACTATTTTGATGGAACTGATGAGCTTGCAGATGATAGTTTTGAAGGGTTAGATCAACTGCCAGGACTCGGAGGATTTGATGGTAGTGATGTGGAAAGACGCTCAGACGAATGTGAGACATCATCAAGAGATGAACATTCTGATGGTGATGATTCTGGATGTGTTTCAGATAATGGGAGGAAGTACTATCTAAATAGTGTGATTAATAAGGAAGATTTGGCAGGAAATATGCTTGCTGAGAATGACAATGGCTTATGTATGTCCTCGGCTATAGCTTTTGGCCAAAATGATTGGGATGATTTTATGCAAGAAACTAGTCGAGGTCATCTGAGCATGATGCATCAACATGAATTTCTTTGTGAAAAACAAGAAATGGCCGAGGATGAGATTAGCAACCACATTGCTGCTTCTTCTGCCCTTCCTGAATTTTCAAGGATAGGATTGAAAGAGCATGATGAAGTGCTAAATGTTTCCAGAACTAGCTATCAAATCCATGAAATTGGTGAATTAGAACAACCTCTGAATACTCCATTTACAAACAATTTGTGTGTCGTGAAATTTGGTGAACCAAGCCAGTTGTCTGAAAAAGCAAACCAGCTAAAAGGTGTTAGTGAATCGGCAGAATGCTCTGAAATTGAAGTTGTCCAGAAAGACCACAAAATGGATCAAAACCATTCAAAGGAAGTAGTCTCATTGGATGAAGAATCAAGTATGTCTCTCACTCAACAGCGTAAAGGGTATGGACAGAAAAGTACATATGAAGCAACTGGCTTTTGTGATAATTTTGGCCAGGAACAGGTAAAGGAGATGAACTTTGTCTGTGATCCTCTCTCTGGTATTGTTGTAAATGATTATGATTCTGCTGAAAATAGTCGGGAGCAGGAGGCCAATATTTTTGAAGAGAATGATCTATCATCAAAGCATTCCCCTGTTTTACTCAATCACTTTGAAGATCACTTTTCTTCGATAAAGGTCAGTTCGAGCCTCCTTTTTTTTTTTTTGGCTGATGTTCGGAGTGTCACTGTTTTTTCCTGAGGCATCTTGTTGACAATACTCTCAACCTAGGTATTTAACTAAATAGAGGACAAAGATCACTGCCGACGCTTTTGATGTCTCTAGATTTTTAAAAAAGCAGTTATCTAATAAATCATAATCTCTTAGTTCTTTTAAGCACCAATCCTCTGCATATGATCGTTTATGTATGTTTGTTTCATGAATTGCACTAGAAATTCCTCATCTATTTGGATGAATCTAATTAGAGATTGAAATGGAGCTATCAATGCTTCCTGAGAACCTGTTGAGGTGATTCTGTTCGAGTTTCTTTGTTATTTTATATATTTTGGAGTGTGTTTGGTTTTAAGTGAGTAATGTTCTGTTCACTTGCCTCGTTATCAATTCTTGGATATTTATTCAATTGCAAATGTGTGGTCAAATTATTTCAAGCATGCTGCTACATAGAATATACTCCATCCATTGCAATAAAGGAGTCTTGTACTAATATAGTTCTACAAGCAGAGTCCCTTTTGTTGACAGAGTACATTGTTATTTTTGGGTTTCTTATGACCTTCAATAAATTCAATCATCTCTCCTTGTGCCAGATTACTACTGACATTTATAGTTTACAAACTATGAAAGGAGAAAAGATTGTGTAATATTGCAGAAATGTGAGCAAAGAAAAGTAGACATTTACTATGAACTATTTGTATAAGGGATGAAAGTGAAATGGTTTCTTTGATGACTGAGCAATAGTAGATCAATAGTGTGTATACTTCTATTTCTTTTGTCATATTAGGTGAATTACACATATGGTCAACATAACATTTTACAAATCATTGCTAACTTGAAACAGTGGAAACCAAAATTATAAAAATTGGTAAAGTAGTTGGTCCCAATGATATCCCATGTGATGGCCAAAAGTGCCTTAAAAATTTAGATTGGATTGCTTACGTTCTATTTGATAGATAGATGTGATGGGTCAACCTACGGGGTCCGAAAGGGAAAAGTTTTTAGTATAATTATGGAGACTGTAAAAATGTCTAATTAGTAGAGAAAAAGCACATCTACATCTCTGTGGCCTCAAAGGAGATACATTAAAATCATCCAACGATAGGGCAATTCATAGAGGCAATGTGTAGAAAAGAAACTAGTGTATTGGAAATTTAATTTGCTGTCATGCTTAAAAAAAGTCTACAGATCACGTGAATGTTATTTTAAGAGAAAATCAGATTTACATATAGGATTATTGATCCTGAGGAGGCATATGCAAAGCTTATATTTATATCAAAGCGCAGATAAGTAAAGGTATCTTTTAAAAAGGTTATATAATCTGTGTAGATATGTGTAATAAGCTGGCAACGAACATCACTACGACAAACAGGTGCACTTTTGGATGCTAAGTCTCAGCTTTGAGCCCTGTGCCCATCAATGAGATTACCTAACATCAACGCCGTTCTGGCATGTGTCATATTTGCAAATGATAAAATTTTAGTTGATGTGATGAGAAAAGGGATCGTGCTGATGGAGTTTATTGAATCTGAAGCTAAAATGGGTGGAAGTATTTTATGAAGTAGGTCTAAGACGTGATAATTTACAAGATTAAAGTATCAACAAAAATATGACATAATAAAGAACCGGCTCATTCCCTTCCTCCTCTCCTCTTACTACAATTTGTAAATTGTGGTCCATACCCGTAACCTGTGTATATGAGGAGTGTATTCCAATCCGGAGGAAGGTGATCATACTCTGGCAACATTGCATTAGGTACAGGTTATTTATTTATTTCTTTATTTTTCCTTTTCTTTTTTTGGCAGGAGATTGGAGAAAAATAGACAAATAAGTCACCCTTGCTCCAAGATGAACAAAAGTACCAGATTAAATAGGAATAGTAATAAATGCATTAGGAAGAACTTGGAGGTAGCCTAATGTATGAGATGGGAGAGGAACATGCTTAGAGTTGTTTAAACCCTGTACATATGGATAATTTAGATACTCCGTTAAAGTATGTGTAAAACATTGAATCTTTAGCTCAGATTAAAGGATTAGAAGACCTTCAGAGATTGGAAAGAAACTAATGGGGAAAATAGTTAAGAATTTGTTTGAATTTAAATGACAGTGTATATAATAGCAAAACCTGATAATGACTTCTAAACAGTTGTTACTGTTTCTCTTTTCGTTTGTCTCCCCCAACCCCCGATGGATTACATATGCTCTTTTTTTTTATGTTTTGTGCTGCAGTGCAGATCTGGCATCATCTTCCTGATGTGTGTTTCTGCGTTTTTTGGGTGCGAGGGACTGTTAAATGTCTTTACAAATTAATGAATTCTCATTTTCCCTTCTCTATTTTGTTGCAGGGAGGAAATCCTGAGCTAAATGATTTTTTTGACGAGATGGTTCACGAGATGGAAGAGATTTTAATGGATACAGGAAAGGCTCCTGGTTCTAAATTTATGAACAGCCTGTCAGCACAACACCGTGTACCTTTATCTTCCAGAGATGGTGGTTCTACTGCTTCTACATCTGGTACAGATGAAGTGTACCCATTTCAGCTTCCTTTGAGGATTAGTGGTGTAGAAGTAATAGGCGCCAGGCAAAAGCGTGGGGATGTTTCATTTAGTGAAAGACTTGTTGGAGTAAAAGAATACACGGTCTACAGGATAAGGGTGTGGAATGGAGAGGAAAATTGGGAAGTTGAACGTCGATATCGCGATTTCTATACTCTCTACCGTCAGCTAAAGAAGGTGTTTCATGACCAAAATGTGGTACTTCCTCCTCCGTGGTCCTCTGTTGAGAGAGAATCTAGAAAGATTTTTGGAAATGCTACACCTGATGTTATTGCTGAGAGAAGTATTCTAATCCAGGAGTGTTTGCAATCTGTTATCCAGTCAAAATTATTGTCCTCCGGCTCTCTCAGTTCTTTAATGCATTTCTTGTCCTCATCAAAAGTAAGTATTAGTTCTTCATCCAGCACACCATTATCCCAATCACAACATTCTTCAAAAGCCACCGACATAGAGAATGTATCTACCCTGGGAAACACCATTTCCCTTGTAGTTCATCTCCGACCTCGCAAGTCTATGAAACAGTTGCTAGACGAACAACATTACACTTGTGCTGGTTGCCACAAGAATTTTGATGAGGGGAATACTCGGATGAAGGAACTTGCACTAACACTTGGATGGGGCAAACCACGTTATTGTGAATATAGTGGGCAGCTGTTTTGCTCGTCATGCCATAACAATGATACTGCTGTGTTGCCTTCTAGAGTTTTGCATCAGTGGGATTTTACGCAATACACAGTTTCACAGCTTTCAAAGTCTTATCTGGATTCTATATTTGACAAGGTAATTAGCACATCTCGCAACAGCTTTTCTTCGTCGTGGACCATTTACAATTAAAAACTTTGGTAGAAAATATGGATTGCATAGTCATTTCTGGTAGGAGGGTCAACGTTGAATTATAAAAGACTTGGTAGTTATTCTTTTCAGTTTTAGTTCGTTTCTTGATGAAATATGAAGTACTAGCAAAATTAACAACTCTCCTGTCCTTGGTTCATTTATAAACTGATTTCATATTTATTTGTGAAATGTTATATTAGCAATACATGCTCAATTATATCTTCGTTTACTGATTGCAGCCCATGCTCTGTGTCAGTGCTGTTAACCCACACCTATTCTCAAGAGTCCCAGCATTGCAATATGTAAGAAATGTTAGGAAAAGGATCGGAGCTATGCTTCCCTTCATTCGTTGTCCATTTCGTAGATCTATTCTGAAAGGCCTTGGATCTCGTCGGTATCTTCTTGAAAGCAATGAGTTTTTCGCATTGCGAGATCTTATTGATCTTTCCAAGGGCATGTTTGCAGGTTGGTATTTATAGGAGACAAGTAATCTCTCTTTTAAAATGTGAATGGTAGTGTCAAGAATGAACTTGCGAATATGTGATGTGATTTTATGATATGTTTCAGAAACCCCCACAGTCTACAAAGTAGCATCCTTACCCCCAAGTATTCTTTTTCCATTTTTAAACAGCTAATGGACGTGGCATCATCTCTTTTCTCTCCTGCTTGTTGAGCTGTTTCTACGTGGCTTGAATTCCACGTTTGGCATAATCTCATCAGTGTTAAGCTTTGGCTTTGTACATTCAAATTTTCGATTTTCTTCATCCCTGAAGGAAAACATTGTTTTAGTGTGGAAATGACTCATTGCCTGATGCGGACAAGGAAGGGTAGAAGAACTCTATTAGAGTTCCATACTTATGCCCAAGATCATCATGATCCAAGGAAGAAACCAAAGTTTTAGTTCTTTGGTTAAGTTAATCCTTATTAAGCAGGAATTTAGTTAGTTTATTATTTTCAGTAATAATTTTAGGAAAAGGGCATTTTAGTTATGTATTCTGCTGGATTTTGGAATAAATAATAGGAAATTAGGTGTGAATCCTAGTTCTCTGGTTTAGATTTAGGTCTATAAACAAGATGTACTGCTTCCAGGAGAAGGGGAGCCTCCGTTAAATAATAAAATTCCTGCAAAGAAGCTTTGCTTTTGCAACTGTGAGTGATACAACAAAACCCTTGGTGTGATGTCTAGGAATCCTGTGGTTTGATGCCAAAGGGCCCTAAGAGTGATTCCTAGATTTTGTTCTTGTTTCCATGCAATTTCTACCTTGTTTCCCTACAGAATTCTTTTAATTTTTCTTCTGCGTTCTACTCTTTAACCAGCCTAAGATCTAGTTTTCTTAACTACCACGCTGGTGCTGCTGTCATTGCCTTATTCTGGAATTCAACTGCCATTTGAGCTGCCTCTGCTTTCAAACTTTTCTTGTATCTTATAGGTTCTATTTTTCTACTTGCAGCATTACCAGTGATCGTAGAAACCATTTCAAGAAAAATGCTGGAACACATCACCGAGCAGTGCCTCATTTGCTGTGATTCAGGCACCCCTTGTAATGCCCGGCAGGCTTGTAATGATCCATCAGCTCTCATTTTTCCGTTTCAGGTTGGTCTAGCTTTTTGTCATATACACCAGACCTTCCATTTCTGGATAATCCTTGCATCTCTTTAATACTGTGTGACCATGATTAGTCCCACTATTCAGGAAATGGAAATTAGAAATTAGGGACAAAAAACAAATTGGATGAATATGCACGTATGACGTATATTTGATTCTGTAGCTCATTTTGCAGGAAGAAGAGGTTGAGAGATGTAGATCGTGTGACTCTGTTTTCCATAAGCGTTGCTTCGGAAAAATTATTACTTGCTCTTGTGGCACCCATCTTAAGCCAAATGAGGCTGTGGGGTTAACTGGGAAGATACATGCAAATGGGACTGGTCGAACCTTGAATTCATCTAGAAAGGAGACATATGCAAGTGGTGGATTTCTTTCTACATTGTTCTCTAAGGCAATGGCCCAGACGCCAATGAGGCAAAAAGAATCACCAAAAGACAATAATACTGTTATCTTGATGGGTTCATTGCCAAGCACATCTATTTGAGGTTTGAGCTCATGCATTGTATCTACAGGCTTCAGTGTACTTTTAAACTTGGATCTGTGGGGTATTTGTTCTGTATATAAGTTTACCCTCAAAATCCACTCCTTAACGATATTGCTGGGTACAAGAACTTATTCTTTACTGAAAATTAATTTCATTCCTTGTGATTATTTGTGATGTTTTGAATCTTGAAACTATCTTTTCCAGATTCAAGTTTCATGTGGTAGATGATGTTGTGTACTGGATTCAGACGAATGGTATTCACAGAAATATAGCAGATGCGTTATTCATTTGAATTGACATTCCAAATGTGTATTGCTCTTTTTTTTTTTTTTTCCTTTTTTGGGGTTACCTGAAATGTGTGATTCATATTTTTACACGATGTAGATGAGTTGTGAAAACTACGGTCTTCTCATCGTAATTTAGTTGATATTTCTTCTTTAAGAATCCAAATGTTCTTCTGTGTAATGTACAATACTTGTTCTGACATGTATTAATGTGAACACTTCAACATGTCCTCCTGATATGGCCTCTCTGTCCTCTACAAGAAGTATCAGTTTTCCAAGGGAGAGCGAAATGTATGGGGCTCATTCTGGTATAAATCTTTTATGTCTTTGCATTCCCTTTGTTGAGTATCTTTGTAATTTCTTTAGTTCTAACTATTTTTCCATCATGTCAGATATATGATTTTCGAGGTATCCCGTTTTAGTTTATGCTCCTTCCTCCCTCTTCAAGGGTTCACATGAGTGTGGCTGCTTCTTAAATGGTGCTTCATACTTTTTTTGCAAGAATGTGATATTGTTGTTACGGATATATGTGTTTGACATTCATTTTATTAAACCTACGGCTTTGTTCTTTTTGCTGCATAGTTAGAATGTGAACTATATGTGAACATGACTAGGGCTGTAATTAAGTAATTACATCATTTGGTCCGGTGCATTTGTTAAACAAAGCAGGGTGAATGAAGGTCTGCAGTAGTTGGTCAACTATTATTTTCCTTGCTGTCGGCAGCAGCAACAAAGATCGTAAAAATTCTACAGATAATTCTTAATTGAACACTTATTCTGCAAATTCGATATGAAAATCATTAATAGGTACTATCATAGCCTGTAAGAAGACTTTTTAAGTTCGATGATCCAAAGTTTTCCTTACATTACAGCAAAATTTGAAGGCTTTTCATGCTACTAACTCAGGTATGCATTAGTTTTTTTCTGTTGGTCATATTAGCCTTAAGTGGAGTAGCACAAGTCAGGATTCACTTGGTTACTTGGTTTTTTGGCTTGCAGCCTAACAAACTGCTACAGTTTCATATTGGAAACTAATACAGTTATGAGAGGGAATACTAAACTCATTGAACATCCAACAATCCCTTTGTAAGATCTTTATGAAGTTCTCGACATTGGTATGTATTTACAAGTATTGCAAGTGAATGGTAGTATGACAAGATTGTTGCTTTGCTACATTTTGTATACCTTAGAACACTAAATCGAAATACTTAAATTGCTATGTAGTCTCATACTTACCAACTGCAACGTATTGTGTTCACGAAATGCTTGTCAGAATCTGACTTGTAGCGGAGCTCTGTGCTCTTTGGAAAACTTCACCGAGGGAGAATGTTGATCTCTTTTGAGAAGTTTTAGTTTTCAAGTTAGGATAGGGGATCATCGAGCACTGTGATACGATTCAGGAAACCATTTGGATAGAAGGAAATGTTTCAGCTTCATTATGAGAACAAAAAGACCATAACAGGGTATGTGCAGCAATGCCACGGATGAGTACCTGGATTATCAGTTGCAGACAGGAAGATAGATAAAACATCATTTAGAATGTAAAGTTTGAAGATGAAGGAAATTCCAAGAACTAATGAACATGTCTAAAGAATGGTAACCCGCTCATGTTAGGGAAACCTAAAATGAGGCAATTACCCTGAACTTCAGAAAGAAGATCAGACAAGTCAGATTCAAGAACTTAATACCAATTTTACCGCTGTTAAAATGTCAGAGGAATTAGATTTGGCACTAAGCAGTCAAGTAAAAGGTTCAGGTAACTTTAAACATAGGAAGTGTTTGGAAACTTTTGATTTTTTTTGGCATCAGTGAGTAAGTTTTCGCAGTTTTGAAAAGGCATTCTCACAATATAATGCATCAGCAGAGGCTACAGTTCAACCAAGAGAAATCTGATGCAGAAAATTAATTGACTGTAACTCTGAGTCTTCTTCTGGTCTGAAAAATATGATTCATATGAAGCACTAAATCCAAAGTATTCTGAAAATGCTTACCATACTGGAGCATAAGGAGAAGATAAATCGAGAAATGGATATGGCCACCTGTTATGGAGATTACAGTTAGCAGAGATGATTTACGGAAAAAAGAAAAGAAAAAAGAAGAAACAATTTCTCTGAAACAATGAGGGCAGAGTAGAGTAGAGCAGCCAGGCTTACCAAAGTGCAATGCATGCATGGACAATCCACTGAAAAATGACATAACAATTTGTCCAAAGGAAAAAGTATGCAATGCGGAACCAAGGGAAGCGCTGAAGACCAAACCAAAAATGTAAAAAAATGTTATTAAAAAGATGAGAAGTGAACTTTCTTGATTGAACCAACAACAGGAACTTACCAAGCTGTTCAATGCAGTTTCGGCAAGCAGAAAAACAGCATTGATCGAATGCATATTAATAATCAACTGCACAGTAAAAGTTCTATGATTGAGTGTAATGATAATTTAAAGGGAATTTGAGAAACTACATATGTATGCTGTGAAAATTAAGCGTGCTCGGACGACATAGATGCTGAAATCTGTTGACTGTAAGTGATTGAAACTGCCTTCTCTTGGGTATAAAATGCAGGCATGATTTTCTTAAGCTACCAATCTTTATTAATGAGAGAAGATTGTAACAGTTTGAAACCATGCGAAATACTTACAAAATTCAGGCTATAATCTTTTATGGCGAGAAAAGGCACAATTACAAACCAAAAGACACAGTCAGTCAGCAGCACAGCTCCAGCATTCATCTTGAGAACGAAAACAGAAATTTGGTCAGAGTCTGCTGCAGAAAATTTAACTGAGACTTGCAGCATTCAATCTACAGAGGGTTCTTTTCTATTTATTTTATTTATTTATTTATTTTTTAGTCTACAGTGGTTAAGTACACATCCATTTACTTGAAACATCAAACAATGACATCAAGGTTTCCAGTCCATTCAGACAGTTACTTTCTAAGTTTCAACTCAATATGAAGGACAATTTTATCAGATATATTTTTAGCAAGGGAGCAGAACAACAAAAATGTATAATCTTTCTGAGGAGGACCATAGACACGAATTTTCAAGATTGCAATCCACTAATTGAAACTCAGAAGACCAGTTTGTTGCATTATTGATACCTGGAAAATTATTTGGAAAGCATAACTCCAAAAGCTAGCCAATTGCCTTCCATGTTCTTCATTAGGGCCAAAGTTCTTCACCCGAGAAGTTTCAAAACGAGAACCAGGCTCCACATCCTCATTCCTGTTCCCAACTCTGTGTTGATACTGGTAACATCCATACATGGACAGCAGAGATCCAAGCTACAATTGAATGACAATCCTTATAAGCAAAAGCATGCATTTAGCAAACTTTTTCAAACATCAAATTTTGGATTACTTACCCCAAAATAAATGGTTACTAATGTGAATGTCCACCTGCACATTGCCAAAAAAACATACATTACATATACCGGACTTCATTTGACAATCGATATCTCATAGTCTCGCCAATCGCTTACATCATCTGATGCATTCGCGAAATGAGGATCAAAATGGCTTTAAGGAAAAAAAAAAAAACAGAAGTAAAACTGCAGGAACTTACTGAGTGTAATAGTACATAATGTCACCTCCATCGACGACAATATTAAGAATCAGCATCAACAAAAGCACTATAAAAGCAACAACTCGCAAACCAAGCAGCCAAGCAGGATGTATGGTGTTCAGACAGGGCTTCCAAACTTCATCTTGATACAAGGTTCCGGGAGAATCCTCTAATGTCTCTCTACTTTTTTTCCTCGAATTTTTCCGAGGGCATTCATACTTTGATACGAGAAATGATGCAAAGACCAATGACACCAAAATCCAAATGGAACAAAGCAACACCCTCCAGTTGAGCCAATAACTTGAGGTGGTTGTATCAGCAGTCATGATTGGCTGCCAAGTGTGCTTTGAAGGGCCTGTGAAAAAGTCCATCCTGTTAATATATTTATCTCAGTATCTATTTTATTCTGATCAGGGATTTTAATGCTGGAGACAAAATCAATTGTCTGATAAACTTTTAATGAATAAAACAATCAAGCTAAGATGATTTGAGGTTATGAATAACTCCAAGAAAAAATGGGTTCAAAATTTGAGAATCAAATGTCTGAAAGAATGGCTTCTCCTTCAAAGAATCAAGAAACAGTATGTATGTATATGTATGGAGAAACAGAATCAAGGAAATCCCATTGGGCTTCTTCATCCAGCTAGGACAAATGAATGATAACAATGTATGAACTGAAAGCTACATTAATTGCAGCTGAAGGCAGGAAAGAGGTTCAAAACTTTCAGACCATATTTCCAAATAAAGCTGATGTGTTGCACAGAACCACACACACACACACACACACACATGAAATTTTAAGATAACAGAAAGAATGGAAGAAAAAGGAGGGAATGGCCTAATTAATTGTAAGCAAAGAAAAGTTGGAATATATACTTTGAGAGAGAGATAAAGCAAAGCTACAATTTTGGAGGGAGCTGGTTGTTTTGTCATTTGAAGATTCTTTGCTTATTTGCTTTATTATAACATATTGTTAAAAAAAAAACCAAAACAAAAACACACACACACACACACACACTAATAGAAATAAATTAAAGGCTGGTGTTCTTAGAGCACAAGCTTATTTTTTCACTTTTTTCTTTTTTTTTTTTTGCTTATCCCCATATGAACTTCTTGTAGCATAGACTAGTCTAATGCAAAATCCCATGCAAATATTGATATTTTATTTTATTTATTATTATTATTATTATTTTTTTGGGTGGGAAAAAGAGGCAGCTTTCTTTGTACATTGTAATTGAACAGAACAGAACACAGGCTTTGGTTTAGTCTTTTTTCTAGATTTTGATATTCCACAGACACTTGGAATGTTGGGACCTACCCTACCATATTACTGAATCCCTCTTTCTGTTTTTTGAGATGGATTTTGTGTTGGATTTGCTTTGAGGTTCCTTTTAAACATTTAAATATTGGAAAAACTAAAACTAAAAAGTGCATATTTCTGATAATCTAACAGAGCACGAGAGAAAAGGTCAATACACTCAAGTCACATGAAAGAGTGGTAACAAGACATCAAATATGAGGTTTAATTTTGCAAATTTCAGAAAATAGATTTCATTACATTTTGAAAAGAAATATTCATTAATTTATGTCCGAATCAGCCATCACTAAAGATAATAATCAATTCGGAGGCTAGAACTGAGGTGAATCCTCACAATGCAAGTCCTAGGATAGTTTCCAATTTCACGAGCATATTTTCTGCCTAGTTGAAAATCTTACGAATTGTTAAGCCGTTTGTATAAAAATAAATTTTATACTTTATTGTCACCTTAGTTTACGATATATTTTATCGTTACTTCACAATTATTTTACAAACAATGACCGTTTTCACGTGAGCAACTAAGTAAAAGTCACTGTTACACGTAATAAACATTTTGTGATAGACATGCATTACATTAAGTGCATGGTGCAAATTAAATACACATGAAATTTGCTTTAAAAAATCGTGTATATATATATAAGTATAAATGAGAATGATAAAACGTAACCGCCATGCAATCCAATTGGCCAAGCTACCAAAGAGAGAGGGATTCAGGCTAAGTTGACAAATGTAGTTCTTAGTAGCGTAAAAGCTATATTTCTTACGTCTCACTACAAAGTTTTCAGACTCTGATTATAAACAATATTCCCTCTGTCCCAAAATTATTGTCCAATTTGAGATTTCATTTTTAGTACAATTTGAACTAAAAATAAAAATTCAAACTGGACATTAATTATGAGACGGAGGGAGTATAATTTTTTAATATTAAGAAATTGAGTTTCAAGTAATTCACTTTGAGTTTCGTATGGTTTTGTTTTAGAAAAAATTGAACTTAAGTGTATAAAAAATATTACAATCTGTTCTGTAAATAAGAAAAAAAAAAGGAGGAAATTGTATATCGTTTCTTGATACAAAGAAGTGTTTTCTATTTTTGTTTATGATAGAACCCATTGAAGTTGAACCCGATATATCATTTGTATTGAACTTTATTACAACCTGTACATTAAATCCTATTTCAAGCCTGTTTAAAGTTAACTAATGTAGATTAATTAGGACACTTTTTCCTCTCAATATCAATTTCACTTTGTCTTGTAATAGTAAATAATTAATAATGCTACTTTTTTATTCAAAGAAAAATTAGTGGGCAATGTTCTGCCAATTTATATCAGAAGCACTATGTCACAAGGTTTTAATTTCTTAGAATTTTTCATTTTAGTTATTCTGAATGTCTTTGCATCTTATTTTAATGATTTACTTAATTAATGAACCACTATTATTCTTAGAAAAGCATTTTCAATTTTCATAGCGCGAGTTTTATAGAAATGGTCCAATATTGGCATTATGGTGGGACCAAAGTCAACAAATTTTAACAGAAAACTTTTGTCTTTTGGGAACCTAGCGTTAAGCTCACTTTGGAGTTTGGAATTC
Organism: Oldenlandia corymbosa var. corymbosa; assembly: GCA_949775105.1. NCBI lineage: Eukaryota > Viridiplantae > Streptophyta > Magnoliopsida > Gentianales > Rubiaceae > Oldenlandia > Oldenlandia corymbosa. Next base: position 12,897,102 of record OX459124.1, read on the forward strand.
AGGACCGGTCAAGTTAGCGAGTTTTTTTTTTACGGGGTAATGTTCAAAAGCACTAATTAACAATTAAATAGTAAGAATATAACTGGTAATATCACCGTTCTAAAAAATATTTCACGTTATTTAATACTGTTTTAATTTGATAAAAATGGATTATTTTTCTGAGACAAAAGAATTTTTTACATTTTACAAAAAAAAAAAGTTGATATTGAAATTTAAAACTGAATGTATCTGTAAAATGTAGTGTTGAAGACCATGTCAAACAATCCTTATTCTTTGCAAGGTAATACTTATCATTCAAAAGACAATAGTTCGTTTGATAAAGGATTTACTATACACATCCTGACATATAGTTCGTCTGTCGAACCATAATAATACAACAAATTGAATTATTTTGTACGAGGAAGTAGTTCTTTTAATCGGCCACTTTTTAATATTTTTATGATTACTTCTTTTTTGAATATGGGTAATTAATCACCAATCAAGCATCGATCTCTCAAATCATTGCCAAATGATTAGTAACAACTTTCGCATTTCAGGATGGCTAGAAATAGGAGACACTTTGGTTTAATTTCATACTCAAAAATGTTTTACAATTACTGAATGGCCCGAGTTATCTAGTCACACTTAGGCTTTGTTTGTTAGGTTTTTTTATGTTATTTTTAAAATATTTAAATAATAAATGTCCCATACCAGCATACCTTTTTACATTTCTAATACAGTTTTTTACATTTTCAATACAAAAAACACCTAAAACACACACGCTAAAAACACGAAACAAACATAGAAACACTGCGGACTGGAGTGTCACGTCAGAAAAAGAAAACAAACCAATTTTCTTAGTTTGCCAAAGTAAAATTATGGTTTTCTGAAAACATATTGTACCGTTTCGAAATAATCTAACTATTTTGGGACGGTATAGTAAAAAGTATAGGAGCAGATGATTTTGGAAAATGAAATGGAAATGATATGTATTTTAGCCCATCAATTCAATAACTGTAGTTTCCAACACTTTGAATGTGGAATATGTGGTTTATATAACCGGAAAAAAAAAAAGAAAAACAAAGAAAAACAAAGTACCTACTAACAGAATGGTCTCAGAACAAAATGGAATTGCTTCCATCCCTTGATCTAAGTGTAATTATCAGTCAGAATCGAACAAATCTATAAAATCAAAACCACTAATTATGCAACCATTTCAATTAGTTTTGAGCTCAAAGACGAAAGCGAACTTCAATATCTAGCTAGCTAGCTGAACAAAATGTATGTTGTGTGCACGAATCAACTGAAATAATTCAGTCAAAAAAACTGTGTGCCAAATCAACTGGAAAACAAACAAGACGGAAGATTATGAATAAGATTTACCTTGCATTGGAGCGTTTGGAAGCACCAAAAACCCTCCTCTTCTTAGCCTCTTAAAATCCAGCCAACAACATAAACAAGCTAACTCAAAATTCTCTGCCTATTGAATGAAGTAGAATTAGTAGTGAAAAGGCCAGACCAAAATGATGGGGTATATTTTTTTTTTTGACTAGCCCTAGTAGAGTTAGTCCAAATGTTGCTGCTCATTCGTTTAACATGTAACGCCAACTGTCTAACCAACCGAGATGTTTTAATTGGGATGCACTACATACATATTTTTTCGTTCGAAAAAGAAAAACTTTCCTAAATAATGGTTACTCCTTTTTTTCTTTTTTTTTCTAATTGCTTCAATCAAAATCAGAATGAAAAAATTAGTATATAGGAAATGGAGAAATGAGGCGCAATATCAATATCTATTGGGGGAAAAAAAGAAAAGAAACCCTCATTATTAGTTACATTAAATTAACAATACAGAGCATGGTTAAGGAGACGTGACCCCTTTTTTTTTCTTTGACAAAAAGGGATTATTTAATCGTTGGGATGTCTTCTTGATAAAATGAGAAAAGAAAGAACAGTACGTATAAGCCATATTTGTTGTTTAATATTCCATCTGTCCCATAATTATTGTCCAGTTTGAGATTTCACTTTTAGTACAATTTGAATTAGGAATGAAAACACAAACTGGACAATAATTATGGGACGGAGGTAATATTTGTTCTAACACAACATTCATCATTTACGCACGAAGTGTCTAAAAATTACATTCACCTATACATTCAATCACTATATTCTTCAGGTGAGTTCTGACCTCCCAAATTTAAGTTCACTTGTACAAGTATAACTCCGGAAAACATAATATATGTGTCATATTCTGTTTTTTTTTTTTTCAAGTTGAAAAATTTGAGGGTAATAAGTTTTTTTTAATAGTATAAGAACACAACCTCCACCTAAAGGGAGAGTTTGTCCACAATTTTTGAAACAATAATTCACTTACTACTTTTACATTTTGTGGAGATGTAAAGATATTTAAAAAACACATGCACTGTTGGTAAGCATATTCTTTTTGTCCTATTTACAATCTCTATGAATTATGATCAACACCTAAGTGCTGGTTGCTTAGTAAGGGCTATCATGAATTAGCTAACCACAATCTACATATTATGCTTTTAACATAAGAAAAAACATGTGTTCTTTTCACTTCAAAAGTCATTGTCACCGTCTCCAGATGTTGACAGACAAAAGGGAGCAATAGCTACATTGAATGTCGTTGAACCGACTGGATCGACATGCTTCATCTCGAATTCGCCTTCCTATTATATATAAACAAGGAACACAATCAAGCTACCGATCAAATTCAAGATTTTGTAGGTTCAAAGATGAAAAACGAAAGAAGCTCAAACCACTTTTACAACTTCCATTCATCAAACACAACAAATATGTCGCCTCCCAAAGACACAAACATAGTTGGTCGCTAACCCATGCAGGTTTCACTGTTTTGCAAAACACCCATTGTAAGTTGAACTACCACATGTTACTGCCTTCACCCAAGGGGAAGGTTTACAGTTAACTCATGCAAAAACCACCAACACTCGAGTGATCATGGGCAAAGCATTGGGGACTTATAAAGGTAACCATCAGAAAGAGTTCACAAGGAGAAGACTGGGGAGGGGAGCAAGGACATGATAAACCAAGAATAAAAATCAAACTCATGTTCTTGTTAAGATGGTATTAAGTATTAACTGCTGACACCAACGAAACTAAAGTATATTGTAAACTGTTGTTTTACAGTTTTCACAGAAGATAAGAAGTTTTCAAAGCTTCAACTCTGAATAATTTCATGCAAGCTCCATGTTTGTTTGGTAAGGAGTTAGAAACACCCACTTTACGTATTATAATTCTTGCTTAAAATCGTACCATACCCATAAATGAATAATGTGAGACAAAAGAGTTTCAACCAGTAACATCGTAACTCACCATTCTCCCACTGGGGGTACTCAATGGGCAAGCAGATGTATACTCAAAACCGCTATTAGGAAGTATCACTGGTTGTTCACCAATAACTCCATTTCCCCTGTTAGAAACAAATGCACAGTCAACAATAATTTTAAATAAGCAGCCGTGGTTAAGTCCTAATGATTCAATGGAAGTGTGTAAAATTTAAAATGTGTACAAAAGATTTGGTGCTATGAAGTTAACTCACCTAACGTGTTCCGTGTTTTCATTTGCATCGGTGATAATCCAATGCCTTCTAAGAAGTTGAACAGGACGATCAGAGTTGTTGCTGATTCTTATTCGATACGCAAAGAAATATAGATCTCTTGAAGGATCACTACGGCTTTTGATATACACACTTCTAACTTGAACCCTGATACCCTGAAAAAAACAAAACATTTTTAAACTTTGAAACATCTCAAGGACTTAGCAATCCCAATACACTCAAAAAACAGTCATAGGAGAACAAATGATAAAGCTTTGCCAAAAATTTAATCCACTAAACTCAATGAAGAGCTGGAAAATGCAAAACTTGATCCCGATAAGAACACAGGATATAGCAGGTTTTCAGAAGCGTAGTAAACTAACATATCAAAAAGTTGAGGAAGAAAATAAAAAGAAAGGAAATCTCATGAATTCTCAATTGATCATTCACATCATGCTCTGTTACCATGTGAGCACCTACACTAACTTAGTGAATTCAGAGAGTTAGTTCGGTAAGAATATCAACTGACAAATTCACATAGGATGAAAGACTAAACGGTAATCAAGAATGTTATTCAAACCCGTAGGACATAATCCAGGATAAGTACATTAGATTGTGAGTTTTACGGACATCAACAGTTACTAAAATTCATTATAGAAATAGGCAATTCAAAGGTGCTATTCATCATGGAACCGGCCATTGATAGCCAGAAGCACTACCACATCAAATTGGAATAGCAACGCTGAATAAGTGTTGATAAGTCATATCCAGGCACAGTTGGACTTCATTTATTTATTTATCAGTTTTTTATTTTGGCATTAGGGTTTTATTGCTGTAAGGGTATTTTCGGATGAGGGAAATGTTTGGGTTTGCGAAGGAAGCCAAACCTAAATTCATTCAATTCAAATAATTTAAGGATTTTGGGGCTAATATCAAACATAACAGTAAAGAACACAGTTTGAGTTTGATAACAAAAATCTATTATATCCATCACGAAACAAAACTTAAGCTTCAACACTAAACAGAGCTGAGACATATATCTTGGTAACTGTCCTTCAGAACTTCTTAATGTTTAAAATCTTGTTACCAGCAATAAATAGAGCCAGTAAATATGCAATTTTTCTGGTCAGAATTTTAGCAAAAATTCTTTAACTACCCACCTTCACAGCAACTAAGTTTTCACTTCAAAAGAAATGTGAAGAGTACAGCTACTAAAGTTTCACTTCTAAAGAAATTTGAAGATCATTAGGTACATCATATAATTAGGAAGTTTACACCAGGCATAAAGGTCACCAGTTACATCGGATATCCTACATGAGACATAACAGTTACCAACCAGTACCCTCTCTGAGTAAGAGCTTGTCTGTTACAAATCACCCACGAGCCCACTCCTAGTTGAACTACCTTTAAGTAACTCAAGATTATTTCAAAAGTACCTGTCTGCCATCTTGGAGTAGTTACATTCAACTTCAGATCATGTGTGTGGTTGTGAATCAAGCAAGGATATAGAGTAAGATAGTCTCAAACTCACTTGAGGTTAGCAAAGATTCTTGTATTAGCAAAGATTCTTAGCGAGGTACAATTGTTGCCTTATTAGCCCTGCTTTTGGCATTAATACAAATAGGGAAATGAAGGAAGGTGAACTAAAAATTTCCAGAATTTCTGGCTCTCTATTGCATAATTTAAACTTCCCATGTAAAATTTCCTAGGATTTAGTAGTTGGACATAAAATGGCTTGTGGAAACAATCTCTATGCAGTTTCTCCTTGTTAAAATAAAACTATGATGGTGCCCATCTATGACAGCCATGATTAGAAGACACAATTTCTCTTTCCCTGTGTGAAAGACACTCAAAAGAAAAGAGACGCCTCATAAACAACTACTCTCTTGTTAATTAGCTAAAAGCAAACCAAGCAGCTCCAGAATACATGAACCTACAGTTGCACCCAGACTTTTGCTAAGTCGGGGAATGAAAAGTCTATATATCTTGAATTCCTCATCTCATGTACTCTTTTTTCAAGAAATCCACCCAGACAAAGTGACACTATATATCTTCCTCCAACTCGTTAGCTTGAAACGTAAATTTCTGGATGAAATATAGCCAGTTTTCCGATACGCACATTTCATGCTCAGTAACAATTGCAGATCTGAAAGTTATATTAGCACGACAAGTAACCGTCACAGATGGTACCATTAAGGACCTTTAATAAGATTATACCGATTCCATCAAATCCTTATACATGCACTAGTAAATTTCATTCTTCACAAGCCCTGTGCACTCAGTATACGTGATAATTAAATCTCGAAAAGTAAGTAATCTAGTAGTTGAGATATTTCTCAAGTAATCATTGAACGAAAACCAATTTTTGCACAAACAAGGCCAAATACGCAATTAATATAATTGATGTGAGCAATATAAAGTGGCTGCAGAAAAAGTGGTTGAAATAAAAAAACTGAGACATAAAGTTTGAATAATAGTCATACCAAGGTGGTCGCATCACTTGAACATTTTAAGAGAGAAAGAGGATCAATTTCGTTCAGTTGATCACGAAACCCAGCAGCATCCTGCATGCACATAAGGTCACATAACATTGAATCCAAATGAAGTGGCCATATTGAATACAAGGATTAGATGGAGAACCAATATTGCTACAAATACAACCGCGAACCTTATCCCATGTAAGTGCGGTTATCAATTGCTGCCATCATGTTATATCCAAACCCATAACTTCATTTAAGTCCAAATAAATAATTTCCTTCACAGTTTTCCTAATTCATTATAGATATTCCTGACCACTAAAAATTTTTCAATATTAGAATAAGTTTTAGAGCATCAGATGAAAAATACACCAGAAACAACATGAGAATCATTTTACGTTGTGATATTGAGCTACAACTTTGATAAAGCTATAATGCAGATTATAAGTTTCGGACCCAAAAAAAAAAAAAACAGAGAGAGAGAGAGAGAGAGAGAGGTTTAGCTTAGTCCACAATCTGCTATTTTGCTATGTGCTTAAAGATTCTACACTAAGCACCAATAATTTGATGTATGCAAATATGTTATCAAACACAACACTAATAACAACTTTATACAAACCTCAAACCTAAAAACCTCTCATCCTCAAAAAGTAAACAAACCTCAAACCTCTCATCCTCAATGGCTTCTTTTAACAATCTTCTCAGTCGCAGGACAGGATCATCTTCTTCTAACGTTTTCAATGAATCTCGAATTCTTGCAGCTTCTTTGTAGTCCTACAGTGATAACAACACCAGTACCCATATGTCACTGAATCAGATTGCTCAAATTTAGCTCAAATTTCCACCCTATGATGTATGAATAGCCAAAAAATCACAATGTTTCATCTTCACTTCAAATTGCCTCATTGTGAATTGAATTTTAGTTCCACAGGATTAGCAATTTAATATTATGACTAAATTTTGCTTGGCAGGCAATAGCTAATCACTGACCAGAAAACCATGAAAGAAATACCCCCCAAAAAAAAAAGTGCAATATCTAATACAAAGGAGACCAACCTTAATTTCATTGAGAATGGGGCTAATACAAAAAAGACCAACCTTAATTTCATTGAGAATGGGACTAATACAAAGGAGACCAACCTTAATTTCATCGAGAATAGGGCTAAAAAACTATCTTTTTCTCCCCAAATCTTCCCATCAAGTCACACTTCCTCTTATAGAAACTTTGACTAACATTTCAATTATTTGCTATAATTTCCGGAAAATTTTCTTGGTTGGAAGAATAATTTTTGTTTCAGAGAAGGGCAGAAGGCAATTAAATTTTGGATGACTACAGAAAATACATCTTCGAACTATATTTCAATTTCTTTCGAAAGTTCTTCACTTGAAAAAATAATAATAATAATAATAATCAACAAAGAATACTTATTTCTCATTGCCAAAACAAAATTATCCAATAAAGCTAAACCAGAACTTCCATGATAGTAGTCTACTGAATATAATACAAACAACTCAATTAGATTTAAAATGAGTAAAAGCCACGAGATTTTTGGACATGAACGTTAACAAATGAACTGGAAGCTAACCTCAGATTTAGCGGCGACATCCATTTGCTGCTTGAGCAGAGCATAAATCTGGGTCCTAGAAAGGGAAGAACTCTTCTGGGTTGTCCCCAAATCGGGCTCCGAACCTTGACCCGGTACCAAACCCGGACTTTCTGCCTCGCTCCCATTTCGATCAACCGCACAAGCTACAATCCGACAACACCTCCAAACCTTATTCTTGTTGTTGTTCAGCTTCAGCTTGAAGCTTCTTTCGGTATTGCTACTAACCGCATTACTACTCAGTCGATTCGGCCATGGCTTCTTCGTTGCCAAGTCCGATGTAACACTGAATTTGAGGGAATGCATTTTCTCTTTTTGTGTCTGAATTTGTTCCAAATTGTTGGGTTTTGATTCTGAAATGGAGAGTGAGGGTCAGAATTTCCTGTTATTTCTGTTATATTGTCGGAGGGGCTGAAGTCTAAAAAAGACTTCAGACTTTATGGAGGAAGGAGTTACACTTGGTTAAGTATTTTGGCACCAGTTTATCAACATACTGTAGTATATAATACCCTTTAAAAGAAAAAATAATAATAACAAATAAAAAAATTCCCCTATCCAAAGAAAATATAATCCACATGAATTTTTTGTGATTTGTACTGATAGTCTAAATTAGGAGTTTTTAAAATTTTAGTAAATATTTCAAAACTCAATGTGAACTGTTAAGATAAATCTAATCCATTCCTATTATAAAATGTGGAGGCTAAGCTTTTCGTTCGTCGACATCGTTGTATTTTCTAGGGGTGTTCATGGTTTGGCTCAAACCAGTGAAATCGCCCAAATCAGTTATCGGTTCGGATTAGCGGACAGTTTTTAATTGGATTTTAAAACTGATGGATTTGAAAATTAAAAATCGATCATACCGGTCCGAATTACGGTTTGACAGTCTATATATATTATTAAATAATAATATAATGGTTCTTGTATATGCGAATGATAATTTATATTGAAAATGATAAGTTGTCTTATTGACAATATTGTATTCCCTACTCTACTGATCATTGAAGGTCGTGTGTTCGAGTCCTCCCTTTCACTAAAATTTTTCCATTCATTAATGTGATGCTTGTTATGGGGGTGTGAAATACCAAGGGCCCACTAAAATGGCTTTCAATCTCACACATTCAAACCCTGCAGATTATGTGGGTATGAAATCCAAGATGCAAAATCTTTTATTTTTTCAACATTTTACCCCTCTTTAAAGTATTCTTTTTTTTATTCTCTGTTTCTTACAATAACCACCACCTGCTCTCCTATCACTTTAATTCTTTCGAACTAAAATACTACAAGTACTTAAGTAGTACTCACATCAATTAGCCTCACACGCCCCTAAAAAATTTCTCAAAAATTCTCCCAGAATTTTCACGATTCTTGCATCCTGCTGGATTCCTGCAATCAAACATTGGAATTTCCCAAATCAGCTCACACAGAATACGAGTACGGATCCCTTTCTCTGTAATTTTAGCCTCATTCTTCCTGCTTGCGTATCAAATGAAATTCGGGTTGCTTTGAAGGGCAGAGTTCACTGTTATTTGAGGTATGCGCAAAGGCTTTTATATGATAATTCTATTATCAAAATTGTATTTGTTGCTATGAGAACGGCTACCCCAAGGCAGTGGTGTGTACTGAGCTGTTCAAGAGGACAACAAGTAACCTTCAACAGGAGACTTTTATCTCATCTACTGCTATGCCTGCTTCACCACACAGATCATATGCACAACCACTAAAATATGTTCTGGGTATCACTATTGTTTTGTCGAAAAGTCTTCCTTGTGTTAAGAAATCAGAAATGAGGACTCATAAAATTGAGTGTCACTGTCATACTTGTCAAAGTCGATTGCAAACATCATCAAGGCGTCCGGTCTTGCAAAGCTATGTTTCTGGCAGGGAGAATAGTGGCGCATCAAAGAAGCCACAAATTTTGCAGGTTTGGAGAAGGATAGATTTAGATATGAAAATGATACGGATGGTACTGTTGGGGCTACAAACATAGAATCAATTCAGCAATATGTGGACTCTAAGATGATCGTCAATAGCAATTCAGAGGGCTCATTAAATGTTTATGCTGTTCAACCGGCGCATAATGATGTTCCTAAGCATAGTGAAGATGCTCCATTCACTGAGCTTTCCACAATTCTTGGTCAGGCTTCTACTATCGGAGTAGATACAAATGCTTGGTGGCAGGGATGGAAGGTTTTCAGGTTAGTTAGGCGGGTGAAATTCAAAAAAATAGGCATTAGTTGGCTGGAAAAATTCAGAAAGTTGGGAAAAACCATCAATACAAGCTCAACCAGTCGATGTACAACCAAGGAGAAGAATATTGTTGGCTCAGACAATAAAAGAAAAGCCGAGACAAAGGTTGACTGGATAGCGCAACCTTGTAAAAGGAGGATGCTGAAACAGGTCTGGACACCACAACTTTTGAGCACAACTCTATTTTTTTGGGAACGGAATTATTCCTCGACGGGGAAACCTGAGCAACAAACGGAGGTATCCATCTGCAATGACTTCATGTTGGTAGATCCAACCAGCCAGCTTAAAGACAAGAAGCAAAAACCTAGTAGGCGTCAAAAGTTTGAGAAATTATGGTCCAAATGTGCTAGATTGAAAGAACTACTTCACAGTGCTTGGACTCAGGGTACGCTGCAGATTAGTAATCAGCAGGAGAAGCTTTTACCAGCTGAAATCCAGCCTCGTTAGCCTTCACATTTGGAGCAAGGAACATTTTGGCAACCTTGACAAATTGGTGGCCAAACTCACTAAGCAATTGCCTTCCTTGCAACTGCAGTGGGAGACCAACTCGCAGAATCAACACCTTTCTGCTCGACTGGAGAATAAAAGACAGGAGCTAGAAGAGACTTTACAACTCAAGCAAGTTATTGGCAACAGAGAGCAAAACTGATATGGCCTTTACAAGGTGATAAGAATACAAAGTTCTTCCATAAGTGGGCAACTAGAAGAAAAGGAAACAACTGGATTACTGAGCTATGTAATGAGAAGGGTCACTGGTTACAGGAACCTGAACAAATTTCCAACCTCTTATAGCAACACTTTGATGGAATTTATTCTGCAACACAAGACGATGCATTGTGCTCCACTGATTCCCCTTTTATGGGACAGCTATTCCAGAATGTTCAAGAGGTCCTTTCACCTGAGCAAGCTGCTTCCATAGCTCAACCTTTTACTGCTACTGAAATGTGGGAAGCTGTCAAACAAATGTCTCCTTGGAAGGCACCGGGACCTGATGGAATGTCTGCTGGTTTCTACAAAACATACAAGCACATCATTGGACAGGATGTTGAACACACCATTTTGGAAGCAATCAACCAACAACAATTCCCCAAAGAATGGAATCAAACTAGCATGGTCCTCATTCCAAAGGTACTCAATCCAGCTACTCCTAGTGATTTTCGTCCAATTAGTTTTTGTAATATAAAATACAAAATCATTACAAAGATGATAACAAATAGACTGAAATCCATCATCCCGGATCCCATTGATGCACCAAAATGGTTTTGTCCCTGGAAGAAATATCAGTGAGAACATCCTTCTGGCTCATGATGTTATAGAATGCAGTAAGAAAAAGGAGGGAGAGTTGGGTCTTGCTATAATCAAATTAGACATGAGTAAAGCTTATGATCATGTCTCTTGGTCACTTCTAGAAGCAATGCTCACCACAACTGGTTTTCCTTCAGAAGTGATCAAATTAATAATGTTCTCTATCACTACGGTCACTTCTTCCATCCAATTCAATGGGGAGTGCCTTCCATATTTCACACCGACGAGGGGTCTCAGGCAGGGATGTCCACTTTCTCCTTATCTCTTCATTCTATATCAGCAAGTATTATCTTCAGCAATAAGGGCAGAAATTGAAACCTTCCCAGGACTAGGGATCAAAGTCAGAAAATCAACTAGCAAAAGTCTTCAATCCTATTGAGCTCTAACACTTCTCCTTCCATGAGAAAACTTATCCATACAACCACCAAGATTACTGAGGGAAGTTTTTAGAGCAAGTACTTGGGTCTATCGTTAGATTTCAAAGAAAAAAAGAGTGTGATTTTTAGAGACTTCGCAGCAGGATTATCCACCAAGTTTGCAGACTGGAAAACAAAACTCCTCACTTTTGCTGGAAGGATTACTTTGGCAAAGTTAACACTGTCAGCTATGTTGGTCTATCCAATGGGAGTTTTCAAGCTTCCGGCATCCACTTTACACAAAACTGATAGTATTATTGCCAACTTTATTTGGAAGGGAGATGTCCAGACTAAAGGGATTCATTGGAGGTCATGGAAAAATATCAGTAAGTCAGTGTTTCATGGAGGATTGGGATTAAAGGCCTCTAAGGAGTTCTATCAAGCTTTATTGGCAAAACATGCCTGGAAGATAATTTCTCAACCAGAGTTCTAATTTCCAGAGTATATCGAGCCAAATACTGTTCTACAGAAAAATTTCCTCAGCATCAGGCACCCAACAATGCGACCTGGGAATATAAAAGTGTTGTGGGGTGCTAGACTCTTGCAGCATAACATCAAATGGAAAGTTGTTTCGGGAAGGAGCATACATATTGCTGATGATTGGATTTCAAATCACCTAAACCCCATCCAACGTGAGTCCTTTTTGGCAACACACTCCAATCTTATGGTCAGTGACCTCATTCGTCCCAATGGCCAATGGAAGATCTCTTTCCTTAGATCCATCTTCCCTAATCACATTGTCCCACACATTACTGGAATCTTCATTGATCCAGTCAGAGCTTCACAGAATGATAAACTTCTTTGGTTGAATACATCACATGTAAATTATACTACACAATCTGGTTACCACACTGCATTGAATGGTGGTATTCATCACTTGCCCCAAACTCATCAACAGCAACAGAGAGAAACTCAAGCTTGGAAGAAATTGTGGAACTCTGGTGTGCAACCCAAGTATAAAATGCTTTTTTGGCGGGCAGTTCTGAATGCTTTGCCCTCCAAAAAGGGGTTGCAAAAAAGGGGAGTACAAGTGGATCTCATGTGCCCGCGTTGCTTCAGCCATATAGAGGACAACTAGCATCTTTTCTTCCAGTGCCCAATTTCTCAGGCAGTATGGAGCTTCGCTTATCCCAAATTCCAGTCAATTCTAAATGGGAATGCCACGACACTTCTTGAACAAAGCTAATTTACAGAGATGGAAATCCCTCCAGGCTTCAGATCATCAAGTCACTTTGCCAATGAGATTGCCAGACCACCAGGCAACGATAGTATTCGATGGTTCCTTCCATCCCATAACCAGAAGAGCAGCAGGGGCATGGAGAATAACCTCACCAATGGGGCAACTCATGCAAATTAAATCTGTGCAACTTTCAGCATTATCAGCTTTTCAAACTAAAGTTATGACATGTCTTATGGCTCTCCAGCAAGCTTCGGATTTTTGCCTAGTCAGTGTGATCATCCATACGGATTGTGAACTATTGACAACGAATCAAAAGCCAGATTCTCTCCCCACAGAGGCTCAAGAAATTGTACTTAGGTTACGTCAATTAAAGTCTAAATTTCAATCTTGTACTTTAATTAAAGTTAGTAGGAATGATGTCCGTGATCTACATAACTTAGCTTATGTTAAACTAAAATGTAATAGTATAGGTATTTCGAATTAATATACAGGTACCGTTTCAAAAGAAAAAAAAAAACCTGCTCTCCTACCCCCTCCACCACCGGCAATCCCCATCCATTGGTTACCTCTTCCACCACCAGCAATACTCTCCTTGAACCTATTTCCAGGGTCACATCCTCCACCAACACTTCTCTCCCTCAACCCATTTCTATGGCCATCAATAACACAGAGCAATTTCAAAAACTCTACCCAATTCATTAGACGTGAATTTCCAACTCGCCGTCTTCAATCTCCATTTTTATCTGGAACAATTATTAATTGGTTAGATCTTGCTTACCATTGTCTGTTTGTAATCGGTTCGTGCATATTTATGCCATTCATTAGTGATTAAAAGCTTGATTTTGGATTTGGAGTTTTTTGGAGGATGGGATACTCAATCGAAACTTGGTTCGAAGTTGTTTTGTTCATTGTAATGTTGGGATAAGTTGGTATTTCGATTGAATCCCATTATCTAAAATTTTATCAACCAAGCACACTAATTCAAACCCACTTAGATTCATTCCCCTGTGTTGGATTTTTTTCTTCCATTTTTCTCCCAAACCAAACCTTAGATATAAATAGGTTTTTGTTTTTTTTTTCTTCTCGTTTCCAAGCCGAACACGAACGGCAAAGGGGCAAAGCCGATGCTGCTCCTCCGCCTTCCGCCTCCCAATTTCTATTTTCCAAGCTTGCGCCTCCTAATCCACTAGCGGTTGCACCTCCTAATCCACCGCCCCGATTTCTCCACCATTTATCCTCCCGATTCCCCAATCCACTCTGCTGTTTCCCCTCTTGGATTCAAGCCTCCATCGCCACTCTTGCCTTTAATTATTTAGATATGTGCTTGTGTTCGAGGATGCTAGAAGAAGGAACCAAAGATCAAGTTCCTTGGTAACGTTTAGTGGGTGGGTTTGGCCATTTCCACTTTCTCGAAGTTTTTCCACAGTAGTCAGTGATTCATCGATTTATTTTTATTCAAAAAATAAAAATTCCTTTGTTGTTTTGATTTTTTGTTGATGTAAAAAAACACATAATGTAAATTAAAATAGGGCCAATAGGACCAATTTTGGACCAAAAAAAAACTACCAGGACTAATTTCTTCACATGAAAAATATTAGGGACAAAAATTAAACTGAAAAATACTTTAGGAACTAAAAAGATCGGATGCCCAATTTACTCAATTATTTACACGGATCATATAATGAAAGAAATCCCTACTATTGGAATATAGCTTATATCTTATATCTACTTATTATAATCTTTATGTCCCAAAAAAAAGTTTACATTCAATTTTAAAATTTATACTATTTTTCTAAAGCGAAGAGAATAATGAATTTTTATTATGATTTTTGGGATCTCATCTGCATGTAAATTGCACTTTTATGTTGAAAACAGTTCCATTATTTAAATTTTTGTTATTTTGTGTATAAGTCAAACACTTTTATTACGTAACTTTATCATCACCCATAAATAATATATAACTAATAGTACTCCATACACAACCTTTAAATAGTCCAATTTAAATACACAACCTTTCAAAAAATAATTCTCAAACTTTTTTTTATTAAACAATTATAGCACAATTTAGTTTGCATTAATCTCTCGTACTTAAACAATATATTTATATTCGTAATTGAACTACGTAATTGATTCGATACCGTCATAAAGTTATTAGCAAGCCAAAACTTAAAGCACAAAATAAATTGATAAACTTATCTATTGCTGTAAAGAAAAAATATAAGAAGAAAGACACAACTAGACTTCTGATATACCGGTCAGTAATGTGGATACAAAAAAACATATTCAATAAGAAATATATTACAACAACATGTAATGATGCAGTATACAAGTGTATAAATTTTTTATTCAATTTCAATAAAATGAAACTTATTTAATATTAATATGGTTGTAATTAAGCATATATATTCTTTTTTCTCTAAAAAAAGTATTAATATCTTTATAGTGGTGATTTTTCCACAACAGTTTCTAACATTCAGGACAATTTTTTACCTTTCTTTCACTTTTGTCCACTGTGGGTTTGACTTCATGATGGACAAAAGTGAAAGAAAGGTAAAAAATTATCCTGGATGCTAGAAATTGTTCTGACAAAATCGCTTCCCTATTTTTATATTGTCAAGACACGTGAAAGAAAAAAAATACATTTATTTAATATTCTTATACATTTATTTACTTTTACCATAAAAATTATTTTTTGGGTTCACTTCGTAGCGAGGCCAAATCAACGTTCATTGACTCTAATTTAAGATTTATCATTTGATATCTGAATAGTCAGGGGTGGAACCAGCACTGGGAATTCGGAGGTGCTCTACATTTATGCATATTCTAACTTGTGGTTGGTGGAATTAAAATTCTTAAATAATGAAACTGAAAAAATGTGAAAATTTTGTAGGGACTTATGGAATGTTTTCTTAGATTTACTCTAACAATTTTTTAAGTTTTTTGAGGTGGAATTTTTTTTTGTAGCGAGTGACAGCCCTTGCCACTCTCCGCCTTCATCCCCGTATTATCATATTAACAAATGATTGGATATAATTTTTCTTAAGTTACTTTTAACAACAATATAATGTACATAAATAGTTCATGCCTATTAAAGAATCTAATACATTGCAAGTTTCTTTCATTTTTCATATTATCATGGCTAAAAATGATTTAGTCATTTTTAGTATTTGGTAGTGAGGATGAGTTACCAAGTTTAAACATTTCCTTTTTAACCCTTTTCCCGTAGTAACATAACTAAATAATAATCATACATTTCAATGAAACCATCCATTCAAATTTTTTCCTAAAAGAAAAAATATTAGAAAATCAATTCATGGCATTTGTAAATAAATCACTCTTAATGAGATTCAATTTAGTGGGAAAAGAAAAAAAAAAAAGAGTGTAATAGTCTAGTAGAGGGACGACAATTGAAAACAGATTTAAGTTTTTAGATGGAGATTTTGCTAAAAAGTAAAGAAGAAAAGAAATGAGGAAAAAGGTATTGGGTTAGATCATTGAGCTGCTTTTTTTTTTTTTTTGGTAAAGGAAAGAGTGAGACTTATGTTTTTAATCCACAAACATAAATAATTGAAAAGGAAATGCCTATCCCTTCTTCATCTTCCTCAATCCTCACCCGCCGGTGCACATTTCCTTGCTTTGCCGGAGGTGCTCCCATTTGACGACCCAAGTCTCCAGCTCGATAAAATGTCGTGCTTGGTGACAAATTGAGACGTCTCTGGCCCAAGGCATGTGGAGCAGAACTAACCACAACTATTACATGTTTAAATTTTTAAATTTTAACAAAGAAAGACTTAACTACAGTAAAATAATTTTCAAAATTTAATACAGACTGATCATCAAGTCGCCTTAAACTAAGAGAAGAAGCATTAGCTATCTCCATGCCAAATCTTACATAAGCCTAGCTCACTTGCTGATCTGTGGTAGGAAAAATAATGATGGGATGAGTTTTAAAACTCAGTGAATACCTCAAACAACAACTCCCAATCCCTCACACTCCATACAGTAATTAAGCAGTGGCGGAACCAGCCTTCCATATTTGGGGGGCTGGCCGCCTATTAGGTTTATGATGCGACGGAAGAAGGCGGCCGCACCGCTATTTGAACTTTGACATTTTGAGCTGAATTGACGCCGGCATTGGTTTCAATGGATTTTATGTGCTTTTTTTGAATGATTTTATTCTTTTTTGGAGTAAGGAAGCGTTTGGAGAATTGTTAATCAAAGTGTGCAGGTTGATGGGCTAATTTCTGAATGAAAGAAAACACATTGGGCTGGAATGGACCATAGAATATGGCGGGCAAAGTTCTAAAAAATAGTAAAAAGAAAACAAATTGGGCTAGACTTTAGTAAGAATTTAATGGAAGTTTCATAAAACACTGTCGTTTTGGTAGTCAAATTTGAGAAAATATAAAAATCACAGATCGTCTCTTTTTCCAGCCCTCTTTTTCTGAAAACTGGGAGGGTTGAGATACACCACCGAAAGTCAGCCATGGGAATCCTAAGGGGCTCTCTGGTCGTCCGGGCCATAGGTTCCGCCCCTATAATCAAGCCACATGCACATGCAGTTATTCACGTAATTCATTTTAGTCAATTTTTTCATTTAACAGTCTAAACAATTATATCATTCTAAACTAATCAAACGATAAGATAAACTATCTTTGAGGTGAATTGCATTTGTAGAAGAACAATAATTAGCCACATAGAGACATATACAGGATGACTGTAACAAAGGCCATCAGCATGTTAACAACAAGATATAGGTGGAGAGGATACAAGCGGATCTTAACTGGAAACTGCCAAAGACCTATGTGGTCCTATAGGCCGTTTTCCAAGTTAGATTCCAAATAGTGTTCAACATTATTCAAGACAAAAGCAAATCATCCTTCACCCCATGTGGCCACAAAAGGAAGTATTCGTAGCTCATGCACGCCTACTAAAGCTATCCATAGTCTATCCATATGTCTATGCCATCACCGACCCGTTGGTAGCGGGGCCTCAAGACTATTGTGATAATGTACACATCCAAGTATTCAACAATATCATGACAATTCATACGCAAGTATTTCCTTAACAGGACAAGTCATGTCAATAATATATATCTCGAAGTGATAAAGTACACAACCGAGTAGAAGTGACAAGGAGGTCAATACAACTGGCACATAAACAAGTGTTGTCACATTCTTATATCAACAAGAATATTGAAAGGAACAGAAAATGATGATTTCATATTGATGATCATCCAAGAAGAGGTCATTTATAGACCAAATACAACAACGTAAATTGTGGAAATGATAATAAAGAAGAGATTCCTAATTATCTCTATTACAAAGATATAAGGAAAGTATACTAATCTCAATATTCCCCCTCAAGTTGGAGCATGAAGATTCACAATGCCCAACTTTGAAAGAAACGAATGAAACTGATCATGTACCAATGCCTTCGAAAGAAAATCAACAAGCTGAGAAGTAGAAGAAATAGGTCGAGGGACTAAGAGCTTGGACTGTAGATACTGACGAATGAAATGACAATCAATTTTTATGTGTTTCATGCGCTCATGGAAGACATGATTGGATGCAATGGATGGCAGCACGATTATCACAAAAGAGAGGAATAGGACCGGATCGAGGAACACATAACTCTCGAAGCATTCAATCAAGCCACACTATCTCACTAGCAGTGGTGGCCATAGCGCGGTACTCAGCTTTGGCAAAAGAGCGAGAAACAACAGACTGCTTCTTTGACTGGAGAGGAGAAAAACCCAAGAACAAAATATAACCAGTGGTAGACCGATGAGTAGTGGAACAACCAGCCCAATCGGCATCAAAATATGCACGCAACTGTAGAGAAGTCGCAGACAGAAACAACACACCTTGACCAAGAGCATTTTTCAAGTAATGCAGAACACGAAAAGCAGCGTCAAAATGCGGAATGCGAGGTTGATGCATGAACTGACTACGAACATGCACAGTATAAGTGATGTCCAGACGCATAATGGCAAGGTAAAGAAGTCATCCAATGATACAACGATAGCGTCCAGGATCGGAGAACAGATCACCAGAATCAACAGTCAGCTTATGATGTTGTACGATCGGAGTAGAACAAGGGCGACAACTAAGAAGACCACATTCTTCAAAATATCCAAAGTGTATTTTCGCTGGCTGAGAAAAATACCAGTGGAAGATCGGGCAACTTCAATACCAAGAAAATATTTGAGAGGACCAAGATCCTTGATGTGAAATTGCCGATGAAGATACCCCTTGAGTTGCTGAATTTTGATCGGATCATTACCACCAACAATAATATCGTCAACATAAATAAGAACAGCCACAAAAGAACTCCCATGAGAGGAAATAAATAACGAGGAATCAGAGGTGGATTCTCAAAAGCCAGCACAATAAAAGAGAATAGGTGAACTTTTGATACCAATTCCGGGAAGCTTGTCGTAAGCCATACAGAGATTTTTGGAGGCGACAAACACGATGCTCCCCCTGTTTGGCAAAACCATGAGGAATCTTTATATAGACCTCCTCATCAAGGTCACCATGAAGGAAGGCATGAGTGACATCTAACTGATGAAGTTCCCAACGGCGAACAGATGCAACAACAAAAAGGCATCCAGATGCAACAACAGTGACAAGTTTAGCAACCGGAGCAAAAGTTTCATGAAAATCAATACCTTCAACATGAGTATATCCTTTGGCAACTAAGCGGGCTTTATAGCGCTCAATGCTACCCTTAGGATGAAATTTTATTTTGTATACCCATTTGGAATCAATTGGGCGCTTCCCAAGAGATAAAGGAACAAGAGTCCGGAGCAAAAGTTTCATGAAAATCAATACCTTCAACATGAGTATATCCTTTGGCACTAAGCGGGCTTTATAGTGCTCAATGCTACCCTTAGGATGAAATTTTATTTTGTAAACCCATTTGGAATCAATTGGGCGCTTCCCAAGAGAAAAAGGAGCGAGAGTCCAAGTGTTATTCGCTTCTAAAGCAGATATCTCTTTAGACATAGCATCGCGCCAATGAGAATGTTGGAGAGCCAGAGAAAATGAAGTGGGCTCATCAACAGAGGAGATGGCCGCAAGAAGAGCTGTATGATTAGCACTAAAACACAAATAACACAAATTTTGAGATAGGGGATGTACCGTTGAAAAATATGATAGCGAGGTCGAGGAAGGTGATGGATTGTGTGGAAGTAATGATGGAAGGAGATTAACATCAAAATTAGTGAGGCGATGAGAGAGTTGGCGAGTACGTCGAGCTAGTGGAGGTGGAACAGAGGCATCGACTGGGGCAGGTGACGATGAAGAAGGTGATGACACAGAAGGTTCGAAAATTGAGCCGGTAACAGTAGTGGACTGTTCAACTTCCAAAACCTCAGAAGGAATGATGGGATCAGAGGCCGCTTGACGGGCAAGAGAATCACTATAATCAGCAGAAGAAGATCGGGTGCTTTAGAATAAGGATAAATGCGCTCAGAAAATTTGACATCCCGTGAAGGATAGATAATTCTGCGATCCAGATCATATATCCGATACCACTTTTGACCATGAGGGTAGCCAAAAAAAAAAAATGCCTGGTTGGCCTCGAGGAGCAAACTTATCTCGAGATTTACCCAGAACATCCGCATAACATAAACAACCAAAAGTGCGCGAATGATTATACTCAGGAGGTTGGCCAAAAAGAACTTCATACGGAGTTTTATCATTTATCACAGACAAAGGCATGCAGTTGATCAAATAGGCAGCAGTCAAAATGCATTCTCCCCAAAAACTAATTGGCAAATGAGCACGAAAGCGAAGAGCTTGGGCCAATTCAAAAATGTGGCGATGTTTTCGTTCAACGACTCCATTCTGCTGAGGAGGTGTGAACACAACTAGTTTTTTTTTTTCATACCATGATCCAAAAAATGAGTTACAAATCAATATGATTGAATTCCAAACCATTGATGTACGGAACACTTTTATAGTGGTGTGAAATAGTGTGGAAACCCAACCGAAAAACACCATCAAATACCGTTTTGCTTCAGATTTATGCTTCATAAGAAAAACCCAAGTTACACGAGTGTAATCATCAACAATAGTGAAAAAAAGAGCTCCGGAATGGGACGGAGTATGATAAGGTCCCCAAATGTCGCAATGAATCAATTGAAACAAAGTATTATTCTTATGCAAAGGAAATGGTAAATGAGTCTGTTTAGCTTTGCAACAAGCATCACAAATTGAAATTGAAAAGTCACTAGAAACTGAAATACTTAACTAAAGAAAGTCGACCAATCGGCAGATGACCAAGACGATGATGCCATAAAGAAGATGTGCCCTCCTTCTGTGCAAACAAAACTTTCCGTCCGCCGCTGGTATCAAAATGCTCCAAGTAATACAATCCATCACGTTCTCTGCCCACTCCAATCAGCTTCCTCGAGTGTAAGTCATTTATAAAACAAAATTCAGGACCAAAAGTAAAAAAAAAACAATTTGAATCTCGAGTCAATTTGCTGACAGAAACGAGATTAAATCAAAATTGGGGTATCCCAAAAACATCCCGCAAGACCAGATTTTTGTCAAAATGAAAATTGGCCAACGGTTTGAACCAGAACTCTAGCACCGTTAGGTTTTTGAACAAACAGAGGATGTGATGGCCGACAGAACACTGCAATTGATTAACCAAATAAGTAGAATGATCAGTGCCGCCGGAATCGGTGGCCCAATCTGTTTTACCGGAATATGTCAAATTGAAGGGCTGAGAAGCTGGGGGAACCGCGGCAGATTGATTACCCAACATAGCAATCAGTTGCTGGATTTGAGCCTGAGTGAGGGTGGCCGAATTGGTGGACTAATCGGTAATGGCGGAAAAGGCAGCACGAGTGTGGGATTCTTGTGTCCATTGCGGCTGTCTCCATCCCGGTGGGTAGCCAATCAACTCATAACAATGATGTTGTATGATTAGTCCGTTGAAAATGCGAACAGAGAAGCTTGTTGGGACCACTGCCGCTGCGTTGTTCACTTCGATCCCAGCTGTCACGTCTTCCATCACGACAGCAAGAATCAGTAGGGCTTTGGCTAGCAAAGTGGCAGATTCGATCACCAGTAACCGTAAATCAAAAATGTTCCGCTGCTTTTCATCGCCAACAACAACAGAGTAAGCACGTCCCAGGGTTGGCAGCAGTTCAAGACTGAGAATCGTTGATCTCACGGTCTTATACGTCTCATCGAGACCTATGAGGAAATCAAAAACTTTTTCTTCTTCATGGATTTGATCCATCTTCTGTTTGACACCACAGGTGCAACCACTGGAACTCCAGACCGGAATCGGACGAAGATTCTGCTACTCGTTCCACACAGCCTTCAACTTGCCATAGTATGTTGTAGTCGAGGTTTTCTCTTGCTGAAGAAGAGCGATCGTGCATTTCAATTTATAAACACGAGGGGCAATCCCTTGAGTGAAGTGCTCCTGGTGTTGTCAGCGCCGGCTTTGAGTTCTTTACAGACAGCATTTGTAATCCATGCCTTAAGCAAGGCGTTACACTGAATCCAATCTTGAAATTCAGCACTGTTGACATTGGGTTTAGAGATCGTACCATCTAAAAATCCAGCTTTATTCTTTGATTGAAAAGCCATCAAAAGACTGTTTCTCCACATGAAGTAGTTGTCTCCAGTTTCGACTAAGGGATCGGTGACAAAAAGTAGGCCGGGATGATCGGAAGGATGAATATAGTACGGAAATTTGATATCGAACCGTGGTTGCAGCCACAGTGGAAAAAAGGGGTGGCGATGAGATCACCAGAAGGGGGGGGGGGAGTGGTGGGATTTTGATCACCAGTCATGGTTGCAAAAAAAAAATGAGCCGAGAAAAAAAAAATTTGGTGGCGAAAAAAAATTATTTTGATGGCGGCTCAAACTAGGTTACTGCTCTATACCATGAAAGAAGGAGCAGAAAATGATGATTTCATATTGACGAAGCGTGGATTCACGTCGCCGGTTTAACGGTGGAACTCTGGCTAGGGTTTCCTGCAAAACAAAGCCTCAAGGGTCTCCCGAGGATAGACACTCCGATGCTTATGTCAATAAAGGGTTATCGGAACAATTGAGTGTATAGTTTGTTAAGCTATATTTGCGTACCTGTACTGAGATGTGATCAACCCTATTTATAGGCATGAGAATCCCCGGGAAGTCTCCGAA
The DNA here is from genome assembly GCA_949775105.1 of Oldenlandia corymbosa var. corymbosa. Classification (NCBI taxonomy): domain Eukaryota; kingdom Viridiplantae; phylum Streptophyta; class Magnoliopsida; order Gentianales; family Rubiaceae; genus Oldenlandia; species Oldenlandia corymbosa. Next base: position 12,920,065 of record OX459124.1, read on the forward strand.
TCCTATTAGGTTTATACAACCTAAACCGTCCTAAGAGAGTCGGTTGGACTCCTTTCCCGGTTAATGGGCCGGTCCAGTCTTGGTGATGGATATGGACTCGTCAAGTGCCCCTGTCAAGTGTTAGTTATAGAAGATAAACAACGCTTGGCATAAAGTAAGTGTCACCTGGAACAAGCCCGAGAGTGGAAGGCTAATCTCGTTCAGCTAGTTGTCGAGCAATGCATCAAGTGTCCTCGACTCAAATGCATAACCCTCAATCTTGTATGCCTGGGGCGTAATCAGCGGGTTAAATCTTGACCCGGGAAGGCGACCCGTTTCATAGTCCCACCCAACTTTTCAACCGTACGTTATTAGTGGGCATGTTTCCCAACGGCAGCTTCACCATCATTACTCCCTTGAAACTCACCCTAACTGTCATATCGTGGGCCGTAATTAGGGAGACATGGGAGAGTAATTTTTATTTTGAAGGAAAAGATTCCCTCGCTCCTCTTTCATGTTGTCGTTTTGCAAAAAAAAAAACCAAAGTGCTCCTCCCTGTCAGAGTGCTCCGACTATCTTTACCGGAATATTCACAGCCTTCACCAATATATTGCCCCAGCAACGTTACCACCAGGAGATTTGCTACCAAGAATTCGGAAGAACACTGGGAAGCTACAATTCGAAAGGCTAGTGGTTATACCCTCCTCCAATAGTAAGTTTTCGGATCTGACCATCCCGGTTTTATTCAAAGTCTTTTTCTTTTTGAATTGCAGTCAGGGTAGATTAGTAACGGAACCATGGTTAGAGATTCTGAGGGAAAAACCGTTGATGATTTTGCTTCCACCATAGATTCTGTTGATAAGGTAGAAAACATTAGAACAAGGTACGACCTTCCTTTAGATCTAGAGGCTAGAGCCCCGTTAGGAAACGAGAGAGCTAATTCTCCTCCTGAGGGAAGAATTACTGTGTATTACCGATTTATGCATCAAGGGCTTTGATTCCCCCTTTTCCCTCTGTTCGAGGAGATTGTGCAGTACTATAAGACTCCCCTTGCTCGTTTCACCCCAAACCTTATAACTTTTGTTCTGGGATTTGCAAAAGTATGCCAACATGTAAAAGTGAAACCTCAGTTGATACTGTGGAGGCATTTCTTCCAAGTAGTTTTTGCCTCGACCTCTTTCCAAGATTGGTACATTGTGAAGAGACGCCTTAGATCCAGCGTTAAAAGGATGGTTGAGGCGTATGGCGGCTCGCCTGAATGGAAGCCTGACTTCTTGTTTGTAAGGGCATCCAAGAACTATTGCCTATCGTGGAACCATCGAGAAACGGAGGGTCTTGGAGCGATAAAGGATAAGTGGACCGAAGAAGACGATAAGTGCATCGAGGAGCTTGATGTGGATGTGGAGAAATTCTTGAAATATTCTAAGGTCATTAAATGGAGTGACGTACAATATTACATACCCCTTGTATCTACCGAGGAGAATGATGATGCGAATGCTAATGTCGAGATCTCAACCAGAATTTCTCTCGAAACCCCTGTTGGAGAAAACAAAGGTACTAATCATTTACTTCTCTCTTGTCTGTTCTTAGGTCATGTCTTCAAGTAATGCTGGTTCTCGATTGTTTGGTGAAGAAGATCGCTTTACTATTGTGAATTTAGATGAGGATGTTTCCATCACTGCAGCCCTTCGGCAGAAGAAAAAGAAGAAGAGGATCATGAAGGCTGGTGACAGAGCGAAATCCAAGAAGGCCAGAACGAATGCGCCTTCGAAAGAAACTGCAGCACCAGGCGATGAAACAGTGCCCCCTGTTACTGAGACTATTCAAAATCCTCCTACGAAAACTGGGCCAAGTTTCGTTCCCCCTAGACCAGAGAAAGGCAAGGGCCTCCTCGAGGGAGAGGCGATTACTCTGCCCCCTCAACTGTTCGAGGGAGGTCCGTCCGTGGCCATGCACACCTTCAGCAACCCACCGTCTATCGAGTGTCCTGTCCTCGAGGAATTCGCTGCTCAGCTAAATGAGGCCGATAGTATGAGACTGGTAAGGAATTTTCCACTGTTGCAAATGAATGTTTTCCACGAACCAGTACCACATCAATGTGTTCCTAATGTGTTACGTTGGTGTAGATAAGCGCGGCCTCGATGGCCTATCTGGTGCATCTAAGGAAACTGCAAGAAGACCTGGTCACAGCTCGATCTGAGAGGGATGAAGCTTTGTTCGAGGTGGTGACTCTCGAGGAAAAGGCCCGCAAGTCCAAGCTAAGGAGGCCGAGAATGCCTTGGTACAAGCCAAGTATGATGAGCTAGATGAGAAGATGAAGTCATTTGCTAGCTTGCACATCTCGAAAGAGGAGCTGCACCAGTGATGTGTTGCATTCATGTATAAGATGCTGTCCACAGGAAGGATGGCCGCGGCACTCGAGGAGATGAATTTGGTTGCCACTAAGTGCGGGGTGCACCGGGTTGGTGTAGCAGGTCTGAAGAGGCTCGATCAGGATAGACCCATCAAAGCCAAATGGTTCAAGCAACTCCTGATAAAAGACTCAAAGAAGACCATGCACGAGGTAATGGTGAAGGTCCTAACGAAGTTGAGCCCCGAACAGCTGCCCCTGTGGGAAGCTCTGACTGGTGCTCTGGCACAAATGAGGTCTCCGGCAGACATCGCCTCATTCCCTAGTGACGTGCCTGCCATCCTTGCTAGGGGTCCGAGTAAAGAGGACTCCATACCTGACGTACCAGATGAGTACATGGGTATTAAGCTCGAGGATGCCAATGGAGCCACCAAGGAAGATGTTGCTGACACTGGCCATTCCGGAGTGCAGAGAAATGCTGAGGATGCATCTCAGAACCACTCCAAGGACCACCCTCTTGGCAGTGATGCTGTATGAATCCTGCCTTTTATAATAGCTGCTAGGCTCATTGAACTACTATTTTTGTAATGAATTGATTACTCCATTTTTTTCGTGCTTATACGAGCATTTTTTTTAATGCGAACATCTTACGCTCCTACTTTGAAGCAAGATAGTTGGGCCGTCCACCGTGTTCACCTCATGGTTCTATTGGAGGAGCAATCGAGTGAGTACCCGTTGTACTCCATGATCAGCGGGAATTTAAGAGGTCGTGCCGACGTGCATAGTATCAAGACAGTGGCAAACCTAGAGAATGACTTTCTCGACGCGATGAGGACACACAATGTGAAAGTTAATCAGCATCTAATAAATGAGATTAAAGGACTTCATGAGGAGATGCAGCGTCGGGAGGTTCAAAGTTTGAAAGACTACGGTGATTCACTGACTTTCGAGACCGAGATCCATGATGAGCTTGTTATGTTGGAGAAGGAGAATGCTCGGTTGAGGGAAAGACAACAGATTACCATGTCCCCCTGGTTCTTTGAGAAACATCAAGTGCTAACTCGAGTTCAACATATGATTATGACCAGAACTTGCCGCTTCATTGCAGCCATGGACATTTTGAAGGAGAAAACCCGTGAGATCGAGCTTTTTACGGATTACAATGCCAAACTGCAAAATCTGTTACTAAATAACAACATTGATTTCGAGGTTTATGAGCACCCAGAGGAAACGGTGCATCCTCAAACTCGAAGTTCTCGAGAAGATTTATTAATGAGGGTGCATGCCCAAGATCAAGAGATCGTGGATCTTAAGGACAAGCTTAACCAATGTGTGAATCTCCTGAGGGGATTATTCATCCTTCTCCTGACAATCCTATCAGGGAAGTCCTTGTAATAGTATAGAGAAAATACGTGTATTTTCTACAAGCTCGCACAGTAGTGTGGATAAAATTAATGGATTATTTTGAAAAAAACTCGAGTATCAATTTATGTAGCGCTTTTTAGGCTAGATGTAAAGTACACGGCTCTATTGAGGGAATTATGTATGAATTCCTCGATTTGATACTGCATTTTGCAGCGTGTGTGAGGAGAATTCCTTGGTTTTGTGTCCGGATGTTGAATACACGGCTCTTTAACGAGGATTGCCCTAAAGAAGGAGTCCATCTCGATGGCTAGTCATGAATATAATGTCGACAATGAAAAGAATATGTAATATCTTTTATTGAATAATTACCCGAGGAGCTGGGTTAGCATTACATATGAGAGGATAAAACTGACGAAGTAAATAAAGCAAGTAAAACACAAAATAGGCAAATAGCAAGTAAAGATTCAAACATAGAACCTGCAAAGGTTCTGAATGTTCCACCATGGAGGGAGAATATTCCCGCTATCATCCAAGGTCTGTAAGCGGTAGCTGCCTGGCGGGGAAGTCTAGATAACCTTGTAGGGCCCTTCCCAATTTGCTGTGAGTTTTCCAGGAGTTTATGCTTGACTGGCTTCATTTTTCCTTAGCACGAGATCACCTACCGCGGGATCTGTGGCCTTCACCTTCTTGTAATAGTCTTTTCGCAGAATCTCTTTATATTTTGCTTCTCGAATTCTGACGGCATCTCCCCGTTCCTCAAGCAGGTCGAGGTTTAGCTTGATGTCATCGTCATTAGTGCTCTCAACAAAGTTTATTGTTCGAGGGCTCGACAAGCCTATTTCAACCGGGAGGACAGCATCCATGTCATAGACTAAGCTATAGGGTGTTTTGTCTGTCAAAGAGTAAGCAGTAGTACGATATGACCATAGGACGTGAGGAAGCTCGTCGGCCCGTGCACCTTTTGAGTCATACAACCTGGTCTTGATCCCATGTAAGATGGTTCTGTTCATGGATTATGCTTGACCATTAGCTTGAGGATGAGCCACGCTTGAAAAGCGACGCTCAATTTGCATTTCCTGGCACCATGACTTGAAAGGATTATTCTCGAATTGGGTTCCATTGTCAGAGACGACCACCTTTGGGATTCCAAAACGGCATACAATGTTTTGCCAAAAAAAATCCAAGACCTTCCTTCCTGTTATCGAGGTCAGCGGTTTAGCTTCTACCCATTTAGTGAAGTAATCTACTGCTACGATTACCCATCTTACTCCTCCTGCCCCTTCTGGATGGAAAGTGCCGATGATGTCAGTGCCCCATTGGTAGAATGGCCAAGGGCTTTGGATGGTGACCATCTCGTGCTGTGGTTGTCGAGTGATGGGAAAGAAGCGTTGACACTTATCGCATTTCTATACCCACTGGTATGCGTCCTTGAAGATTGTTGGCCAGAAATACCCTGCCCGCAAGACCTTCTTGGCAAGTGCTCTTGCCCCCATATGGGCTCCACACGATCCCTCGGGTATTTCTTTGAGTGCGTAAGCTGCTTGATTTGGGCCAATGCATCTTAGCATGGGTAGCAGGTACCCATGCTTGTATAGGATGCCGTCTTGCAACGTGTATTTAACTGCCTTCAACTGGAGGGCTCTGGCTTCTGCTTTTCCACTTGGTAATGTGCCATCTGTAAGGTATTGAAAATGGACGGGGTCATCCAAGTGTTGTCGTCCTCGGTGATAGTCATTACGGGGGCTTCCTGGATGCTAGGTTTGGAGAGAATCTCGACCCACACTTTGTGACTGAGGTGTGTAAAGTTCGAGGAGGCCAACTTACTGAGGGCGTCCGCCCTTTTATTTCTCGACCGGACTATGTGAGATACAGTACATTCTTTGAACTTGTCTTTGATTTCGAGTACATTCTCGAGATAGCGCTTGAGTTGCTCATCATTTGCTGTATATTCGCCCGATATTTGCTTCACTACTACCTGTGAGTCATTGAAAACTCGTATTCTGTGAACCCCGAGCTTTAGTGCCATGTTCATCCCTACTATCAGGGCTTCATACTCGGCCACGTTGTTGGTGACCGAGAATCCGAACCTTAGTGCATATGTGTATTCCGCGTCATATTCCCTCATTCTTTCGATGTCGGAATCAGCTGAAGGTTTGGCTAATATGATACCGGCCCCTCCCCCTTCATCACAACGAGAGCCGTCGACGTATAGTAACCAGGCTCGAGGATTGATGTTTACGCGAGTAGCAGGATCGTCATTAAGTTCCATAATTTTCGGGACGTCGACAGCTCGAGACATTTCTACTAGGAAATCCGCGAAGGCCTGCCCTTTGATTGCTGCTCATGGTTTGTACTCGATGTGGTGTTCGCCCAGTTTGACTGCCCACTTCATCAGCCTTCTGGTGGCCTCTGGCTTGAGTAGGACCTGCTGAATGGGTTGTTTTGTCAAAACCATGATGGGATGTGCTTGAAAGTATGGGCGCAGGCGTCGGACGGCTAAGACCAGGCTGAGGATGAGTCTATCCATGGGTGTATAGCGGGTTTCTGTTCCTTGCAAGACTTTACTGACGAAGTAGACGTGGATTTCTCTGCAATCTTTGCATTGCAGAGCATGGCTGAGATGGCTTTCTCTCGAGCTGCCAGATAAATATATAAGGTTTCTCCTGGTTCTGGCTTAGTTAATGTGGACAACTGCTTAAGGTGTTCCTTTAGATCCTGGAAGGCTTTCTGGCACTCCTCATTCCATTCAAATTTTTTGCCTTTGTGGAGGGTATGGAAGAATGGAAGGCTTCTCTCCACGGCTCGAGAGAGGAATCTGTTTAGAGCTGCCAAGGAGCCCGTGAGTTTTTGAACTTCTTTGATGGTTTTTGGCGCTTCCATGGCCAAAATGGCTTTGATTTTCGCCGGATCGACGCTGATTCCATCCTTGGAAACTTGGTATCCCAGGAATTTTCCTGACCCAACACAGAAAGTATATTTCTTAGGGTTTAGCTTCATGTTAATTTTGCGTAAGATCGTGAAGATCTCTCGCGTGTTTGCAGCTACTTGCTCATCTTTGTTGGTCTTTATCACCGTGTCATCCACGTAGATCTCGATGTTCCGGCCGATTTGGTTATGAAGGGTTCTGTTCACGAGGCACTGGTACGTTGTCCCTGTGTTTTTTAGTCCAAAGGGCATCTTGCCATAGCAATAGACCCCTGTATAAGCTGTCTTCTCTGCATCTTCTCGTGCCATGAGGATCTAATGATATCCCTTGTATGCGTCGAGAAAACTAAGGGTTCTGTATCCGGCGATACCCTCCACCATCTGATCTATGACTGGTAGGGGGTAACAGTCTTTGGGGCAATGCTTGTTGAGGTCAGTGTAATCTTGGCACATGCGCCAAGAATTATTGGGTTTTCGCACCAAGACAGGGTTGGCTAACCAAGTGGGTCATAGAACTTCTCAGAGTATGTTGGCACGAACGAGCTTCATCGTTTCTTCGTTGATGATGTCATTGCGTTCACGAGCAAATACGCTTTTCTTCTGCTGCACCGGTTGACGTTTGGGTCGACATTTAGCTTATGTTCCATAACTTCTCGAAGAACTCCTGTCATGTCTGCCGGAGACCAGGCGAATATATCACAGAATTCGCGTAGCAAGGCACTAACCTCGGCTAGCAATGGGTCACGGAGAGAAACACCGATTTGAACGGTCTTGGCAGGGTCAGTCTCGCTCAGGATCAACTCTCGTGTCTTACTGCTGAGCGGTGGGAGATTGGAGGTCTCGGGATCCTCCGTCTGTGGTAGTATGGATGTTTGTCGGATTGAGTAACACTCCGACGCAGCAGTACTCGGATTAAGGTACGCGGTCTTTTTTTCGATTCTGACTGATGTGAGCAAGCATTCCCGAGAGCTACGCTGGCATCCTTGTACTACTCCAACTCCATATTCTGTCGGAAATTTCATTACTAGGTGATAGGGAGACTAGACTGCACGTGCTTGGCACATCTAGGGTCGTCCCAGAATCACGTTGAACGGCGAAGGCGCATCTATCACAGCGAAGTCCATGGTTAAAGTGACCGTCCTAGGGTGCGACCCTATCGAGATGGGGAGGCTAATTATTCCTGTTGGAATAATGGTGTAACCCGATAATCCCATCAAGAGCATTGTGGCTGGGCGGATGCTAGGGTTCTTGATATTCATCTTCTTGAAGCAATCGCTATATATGATGACCGCGCTGCCATTATCCACATAAACCCTTCCAACTTTTACATTTGCAATTATTGCCTCAATAACCATGGCATCGCTGTGCGGACAGATATCTGGGACTATATCACTATCTGTGAATACGATGGCCTCCATCCCCTTGAACCTCTTGTGGCTAGGCTCCTGTCGAGGAGTCTTGCTGACGGTTCGCAACGAGTTCTTCATGGCCGTGGTGGATAAGACTTCGAGGGGAGCTCCGTAAATAGCCCCTACCTGGTGAGTGATCTGCTTCATCAGATCCGCTGGGGGGAGTTGCTGGAGTTGTTGTGGTGTTGCTTCAGTAATTTGGTGAGGTTGTTGTTGGGTATTGGCTCTCGGTTGCCAACTATTCCCCCGGTCATCTCCTCGCGGTGGGCCTTTGAAGTTTCTTTTAGGGTAATTTTGCGATTGGGGTTTGTTATTCTTCTGCCGAGAGACTCCTTGTATGTACTGCTGGAACTTGCTAGACTTAACCCCGTTCTCGATTTTCCTCTTAATTTCTCGACAATCCTCTGTGTCATGGCCGTGATCCTTGTGATATTTACAATATTGTTCTCTTGCCCTATTTGGATTAGGTGCCAAAGGTTTCAGGACTGGTAATTCATCCTTATGGATCTGGAGAATTTCTCGTCGTGGCTTGGTTAGGGATGTTAACTGCCTATCCATCTTGGGCAGCGCCGGTTTGTTCTCCATGGAAACTTTTGATTTGTCTCTTAGTCCTATCGACGCAAAAGATTCTTGGGATCTTTTGAGTGTGTGCTCTCGTTGTATGTGGTTCTCGACAATGGCCCACATCTCCTGGGCATTCTTGGGGGGCTTAGTCGAGAGCTTGACTCGCAACATTGAGGATTTTCCAAAGGGGTTGAGGCCTTGAATGAATCCATTGCGAACATCTCGATCATCAATGTTGTCAACCTGCAAGGTTTCTTGTATGAACCGTCTATGGAAGTCGGTGAGACTCTCATGTTGCCCTTCTCTGATTGAGGAGAGGTCAATGGATATTCGCGATATTCGTTTACTCTGAAAGAATCGGGTAGCTAGTTTGACGGACATATCCTCAAAGCTAATTATACTCCCTTCTGGTAATTGCCCAAACCATCGCTGTGCTGATCCCGCCAAGTAGGAAGGTAGCGCTTTAGCCATGAAATTCATAGTTGTGTTTCGAATTCTCATAACTTGGAAATATCCTTGCAGCCATTGGGAGACATCGGTGTCTCCTGAATACGGTTTAAATTCCTTAGGGAAGTCAAAGTCTCGGGGCTTAGGTTCATCTCGAATGTCAGGGATGAAGGGGCTTCGATCTAACCCTATCCCGATGATCTTCCTCATTTCTTCTCGGATCAAGACGTTCTGATCTCTTGCTCTCTGTTGATCTCCATGGGGCTATGGCGGATTTTCTCTATACCTGTGGTATTGCTGATGTCTAGGAGGTGAGTACTGAGGATGGTGATGGTATCCTCGGTTATAATTTCCCTCGATGTTGTTGTAACCTTGATGTGGTTCGTGGCCAGGTTTATATTCATCTCTTCGAGGACTTCTTCGGTTCCAATTATGTCCCAGGCGGTTGTGCACGTTAGTTTGCCTCGGAGGGTTCCATTCTCCTTCTTCAATGACCTCGATACTTGGTGAATCGGGATACTCTCGAGTATTTTTACGTCGGTATGTCGCGTCAAATTCCTCGAGGGTCATTTCGAATGCTGGGTATTTTTCTTTGAAAGCGTTCCAGAATATGGTGTCCCGAGTGGCGTTTGAGCGATCTTCGTGGGGGTCTTCATACCCCTCGACTTCTTGGTAATCCTCGTCTTCTTGGACCTTTCACTTCCCCCACATCTTCTCGAGAAGGGCTAGAGTTCTGCGAGCTTCTTTTTCGTCGATCAAATCATCCAACTCCTGTTCTGTGGGGATCAAGTTTTCTAAGGAGACAGCGCCGCCTGGTTTCTTCGAGGACATATCTTCGCATCCTCTGTTGTTGATCGCTATCATCTCGTAGCTTCTTGAGTTCAGCCTTGATCTTGACTAGTTTCTGGTCCTCCAAACGCTTTTTGATAGCAGGGTATTTCGAGGAAAAGGTACATCCTCCTTTTCGGGTGGATGATTGGCCTTGTCTTGCTTCTTCAGATCTGGCTTGGAAGAACCAAGAACCAGGCGCTCTTTTGTTGGTTCTTTTGCAGGTTCATCGCCCTGGATCTTTCCTGCTTTCTTCCGTTCTTGTTTATGTTAGAATTCTACCAGGGTGGTGTGGTCACCCGGACTATGTCGTCGGCCGAAGATGCGGTGCTATTGGTGTCTTCTTCAACTCTAACCATTGTGCTGGTTGTTCCTACAACCCTAGTTTTTGTGTCCATTGCGGCTGTCTCCATCCCGGTGGGTAGCCAATCAACTCATAACAATGATGTTGAAAATGCAAACAGAGAAGCTTGTTGGGACCACTGCCGCTGCGTTGTTCACTTCGATCCCGGCTGTCACGTCTTCCATCACGACAGCGAGAATCAGTAGGGGCTTTGGCCAGCAAAGTGGCAGATTCGATCACCGGTAACCGCAAATCAGAAATGTTCTGCTGTTTTTCATCGCCAAACAACAACAGAGTAAGCACGTCCCAGGGTTGGCAGCAGTTCAAGACCGAGAATCGTTGATCTCACGGTCTTATACGTCTCATCGAGACCTATGAGGAAATCAAAAACTTTTTCTTCACAGATTTGATCCATCTTCTGTTTGACGCCATAGGTGCAATTGCTGGAACTCCAGACCGAAATCGGAGGAAGATTCTGCAACTCGTTCCACACAGCCTTCAACTTGCCATAGTATGTTGCAGTCGAGGTTTTCTCCTGCTGAAGAAGAGCGATCGTGCATTTCAATTTATAAACACGAGGGGCAATCCCTTGAGTGAAGCGCTCCTAGTGTTGGCGGCGCCGGCTTTGAGTTCTTTACAGACAGCATTTGTAATCCATGCCTTAAGCAAGGCGTTACACTGAATCCAATCTTGAAATTCAGCACTGTTGACATTGGGTTTAGAGATCGTACCATCCAAAAATCCGGCTTTATTCATTGATTGAAAAGCCGTCAAAAGACTGTTTCTCCAAGTGAAGTAGTTGTCACCAGTTTCGACTAAGGGATCGGTGACAAAAAGTAGGCCGAGATGATCGGAAGGATGAATATAGTACGGAAATTTGATATCGAACCGTGGTTGCAGTCACAGTGGAAGAAGGGATGGCGGTGAGATCACCAGAAGGGGGAGTGGTGGGATTTGATCACCAGCCATGGTTGCAAAAAAAAAAATGAGCCGAGAAAAAAAAAAATTTGGTGTGGAAAAAAAATTATTTTGATGGCGGCTCAAACTAGGTTACTGCTCTGTACCATAAAAGAAGGAGCAGAAAATGATGATTTCATATTGATGATCGTCCAAGAAGGAGGTCATATATAGACCAAATACAACAACCTAAATTGTGAAAATGATAATAAAGAGATTCGTACTTATCTCTATTACAAAGATATAAGGAAAGTATACTAATCCATACATAAGTAAATGTTTCTTGTTGAGCTTCGAATCTTGTCCATGATTGGTTAGAAATTAAATTGAGCATTCTCATTGACCCATTAGTTCACATGAAATCATCAATTTTAAATTGAGCCCTTTGATTAGTTAATATATTAACATGGCATAAGTAATTTAAAACAAGGCTAAAATGGTCAATTAATAAAATTAATTTTCTTTTTTTTGTCAGCCAAAATATGTCATTAGCCGAGAAAAATAACCTAATTTTGTGCCAGGCTAAACGACTACGTTTACTACCTGAGGTTGTGCCCATTTTCTGTACCCATTTTCTCTTACTACGCGACATTGCTTTTTTTCTCAATGGAGGGAACATCGATTATTCTCCTTTTAATGCGAAAAAAGAGGAAAAATCGATGTTGTTTCCCTTTCATCCATTAATTTGGATACAATTTTTTAGTTTTTACGCATATTATGGATTTTAATAGTAATCTCATTCAAGAGGGACATCATAATTTTTTCAGAGTGGGGAAAATAATTCGCCTATTATTTGATAAAAGCAGATATGCCAATTCTTATATTTTTTACATCCCAAGCACAATCGGAAAAAGATCAATACAGGTCTACAAATGATTAAAAAGAGCACCATTGAAAAGAAGAAATCAGATTGACGGAACAAGCTGAAAGCCCAAATACCTCATGTCTGTGTTACATAAGTGAAGCGAGAATATGGTTTTTATTTCTTTCTTTTTTTTTTTTTTTGGGCATCGGCATTTGCTAAATATCTGTGCTGATTAACATGTTGCTTACATTCTTTGTGTCGTGAATCATAAATTCATAAGCATGGAACATTGAATATCCGAACTGCTGCTAACATGAGTGTAATACTTGCTGTTAAGCTAAAGAAAAGATTAGGTTTCGGAATATGGACAAAAATCTGAGCTGGTAGAATTGGTTGGTTCAGAAATTTGAGTTAGGGGAGATGGTTGATTCTCTATTTCTATGTTCAGAATAGCTTTGTTGATAGGAAAGGCTTCTACCGATATAAAAGGCTTCTACTGATCCCATTCAGCAAGATAGAGACAATTATCTTTTAGTAGTTTCAATGCTCTTGCTTGTGATTTGTTTGGATTTGCTTTCTTTTTTTTTCTTTAACATTAAATAATGTATTTTCATGAAACAATTTTTATTTGCTTCAAATAATATGACCACTTGAAAGCATGTTCTTATTCACATGATCACCCAAACTAGTCCCATGTAGCGCGACGAAGAAAGAACTAGTCTCAATAAATATCAACACGTTCCAAGTAGTAGTATGAGACTTGTAATTCAATCATGGACACAAAGGTCAACAAGTACACAAGTAAGCACTCAAGATTCATGCACTGAGAGGAGAGACAAAATTACAATATAAAATGTGAGAGGAGATGTTCACCTTGTTCCGCTTTGATTCACTATGGTTGTTCTCTAAATCTATTAACGGAGCATTTAAAGTTATTTAAGATCATTATCTCTTAATCATATTCTAAAACTAAATGGTGATATTTATATACAATAGTTTCCTTGTCTAATATGAGGCTAATGCCAATGATGCATTTTTCACTTTATTCCCCTAAAACCTTAGATGTCATTCTTAAAAGCTAAAGTTATAGATTAGACTTTGCCGACCAGAAAAATGAAAACTAAGAAAAACCTCATTTTAAAAGTGTAGTTGGAAAAAGAAACCAATTTCTCAAAGTTGACCTCTCAACTTCAAGTTCTGAAATTTCAGCAAAGTACCATTAAAGTTGCTATGTTTTAAGCAAGGTTTTTGATCAGAACATAAATCCATGTCAAGAGCCATTGAAACCATTAAAACTAGGTTAAACATAGAATAGATTAAGTGAAAGAAATCAGGAAAAAGGATTTGCGAAACAGAAGAAATAAGACTGTGAAAATAGTACCCTGCACCAGGAATTTTTCAGAATTTTAGTCCATCCGTAACGAGTTGCCATTTTCAAATAGATTCTGAGCAATCCGTGAATCCAATTGTAAACCATAAAAAACAAAACTAAACTACATTGAATGGAGAAGGGATTCATGAAAAGAAATCCCTCAAAGTGTTATTAGAACTGAAAGAACGAAGCTCTGCAAAATAGCTACTTAACCTTCTTTTGTGATCATCACTGCTCCAGCTGAAAACTAAAAGAGGCATCATATCCCTCATCGAAGGAGGACTGAAATCAAGCAAGAACTTAGCAAAAACAGACATGATAAGACAAGAGGTTTGAGCCTCAAGAATGGGCTCCGATTCGGTACTCTTAGGAGTTCCACTTTCAATAGATTCTACACTCCGATGTAATAAGATATAAACTACTAATAAACAGAGAATCACACAAAACCTACTCCCTTCTCTAAATGACAGAATCAGTAGTATTAAAACATTACTTCTCCCGCTAATTCCCGCTGCTAAGTTTATAACATAAAATAAAAATAACATGATCAATACCATCCCCAAGATCATCTACATCAGTTTCTTTAGTTTTAACATAAATCATTGCTTTAAGTTCCAACCCAAAAACCAGCTTGATTTCTAGGACAAGATATGAGCCGGCTATTCATGTATAATTCCAAAATTATCGAATTAAGGGGTGAGAGAATCACTTACCCTTGCAGCTTGCCAACATCGGAAAGATTCAGGCATATCATAAGCTTTAATATTCTCTGTAAATTTTCTTTGTACGAATCAACACTCAATATGAAAACCAAACTTACTAATAACTTCTGGGAATGGTAACCACTTGTTTACATAGTTTCTGTGTGAAGAAAGAGTTGCGGAGAGGGATATAGTTATGCCAGAAATTCTGAAGAGTCATATTTGTTACCCGTCGTGGGGATCAATTTAGAGTCTTAATAATCACCATACTAAACTTTCATTTCATTGTCTTATACTCTTATTTAGTGGGCGTTTCTTCAAAAGAAAATAACCGAATGCACAATCATGTTTGGTAGTGAATCACTTTTTGGCTTCCTACGAAAAGCTAAATTAATTAGTTCGTAGTTTATAATGAAAGGAAGAAAAGTCTTGTTTTTCTTGTTCTATAAGTTCTAATCACCCACCCACTTACTAGTTTACCTACCCAACTACGGTGTGCATCACCCAAAAAAACTTTTCAGTTGACACCAATTCTGCACTAAAATCCAACAATTTGGCTGCTACTAAATATAAGCAAATTAAGTTAAAACCAATTACGCCATTAATTGAAGCTGCTTTTTCCTCCCTCTACAGTAATAGATGAGGTGTGAAAGTTGCCGCTTAACTTCATAAAAGATCATTTGGGGATTTTGATTCGCAATGATCCGAATGAAAAAGGGAAAATAAACAGATTGCATAAAACATTCACTTCAACGAATACAATTAATTAAAATAACCCATGTGGTCTTAAGGATTTTGTAAAACTAGTTTTGTGCTGAAGATGAAATCTCTCTTTGAACTTGAGTATCTACAAACGCCAAAAAATAAAAACCCATTATTTTAGGAAAAAAAAAGAAATGTTAATTCGTTTGTGCAAAAAAAAGTGCGAATAAAAATATGTTTCTACATTTTCCAAATACACAAGCCAGTACAAGTAACCAAGAATTTGATAAAAAAAAAAAATGGACAAATTCCCCTATGCAATGTCATACATACTGCAAAGAAATGAACCCAAAATCTTCACCAGCCCAACACACGACCTAAATCTTCTACCGCTTACAATGTGGTAATGAATTAACTCTTAAAACCTCTTTGTTTCTAAATTATTGTTCAGTTCAATTTTCGATTTAATACAAATTGAATTAATAGAAATTCAAACTAAACAATTATTTTGAAACATAAAGAGTAAATTAATTTAACACCATCTTAGTAGTAGAATATATTATCACTATATCATCAATTTAAAACTTTAAATTGTACAATCAAAACTTTGATTATTGAATCACACTAATTATGCATCATCTTATTGTGACAATCACTGTGATATAATTCAATTACTTTTTATAAATTACTAGTATGTGTCCCGCGCTTTGCGCGGGTTTGTCAATATTAAAAATTTATTTTGTAAAAGAATTAATTAGATAATGTAGTTATTAATATTTCTTAAAATCGTAAAAAAAATTTAATTAATCAATTTTAGATCAAAATGAGAGGTATTGATATTATTTATGAGATGTATATTTGTAAGATCTGGCCAAAAATATTACAACAAAAATTTTGAAAAGTTGTATAATAAAAATTGTCACCACTAACTAATGTTATGTTTGGATTAAAAAATATATTAAAAATGCGTAAATTATGTCTAGATGCCTATGGCTTATTTATAGCCAAGGGGACTTTAGGGATTAGACACAATTAATCGTCCTTGAAAATGTAAAATCGATAAAGTTGAAGACAAAGTAGCACATAAATAGAACTTTAAGAGCTAAAATGATAATAAGTTAAAAGTGATGCTTGATGGCCTCAATTAGCGACACGTGTCGATTATCTTTCTTTCCTTTAATATACTAGTGATGTCTGGTCGCGCAATGCGCGACCCTGGCCCAGTCTTTCTGTAGATCTTAGAAATGTTTATATTTGCAAAAAATAAAATTTTGTATTTGGAGCGATATATTTTAGAAATGTTTGAAGGATTTAGAAATGTTTTATAAGTGTGATCATAGAAATATTTGTATTTCGCAAAAAAAAAAAAAAAAATTGTATTTCGCCATGTATGTTTTAGAAATGTTTTATAAGTGTTACTTATTAAATATAAATAGCTTAATCGAATATATGTGTTGAAGTAAATGTTAGATAAAATATAAAAGCATCCTAATAAATTTAAATATTAGTAAGATGATTTATTGATGTTCTCCATTGGTCGTGCCAAATCAATACTTAGTTTTGGAGATTTTTAATAGCTTTGTAATAAACTTCATCCGAAGGGTATACGCTTAAAACAAAATTGACACTTTGTAACAAAAAATCTAATTGATCAATTCAATTTAAAAAATCACTCTAGTTGAATGAAACATAAAGAAAAATTTTAAAAAAAAAACGTGTCACGTAAAGTGCAAAGGGAGATTTAGTAATTTAGTTATGGTTAGACAAAAGGGCAATTTAGTATTTTCTACATGTCACGTGGCAATCATATAAGGTGTTCGAAAGGGAGGTTTTTGTTTCTAATATAGTAGGATAGGATATAATGATATAAAAACATGTTTTTGCCCTAAAAGTAATTTTTTTTCTTTTTTCCAACTAAAACATGTTCGTAGCCTACCATTCCGATATCATTCTTAAAAAACAATTTCTTTTTTAGAAAAAGAAAATCAAGACCAATCAAACATTCCAAAAATGCCATAAAGTCTCAATCCAAAAGGCGAAAAAAAGAGTTAAGGAAAACACGAAAAAGAAAAAAAAAAAAGAAAAAAAAAGAGAAGTATATACCCATTTCTTTTGCTGACAAAGGACTCAAAACTCTCTGCTACCAACTGGCAGAGGCCGCCTCCCCATAGTTCCTTCTTGCTTTGGCGGACATTACAACGTTTCTCTGTCGACCCATATACAGTAAATTCCCCACTCCAAAACAACAAATCCTTTCTTCTTCCGCCATTTTGATCCAAACGTTGAAGAAATCTTCGAGGCAAAAAAATGCAGAGCACTGCAATTTCATTCACTCCTTCCGTCTCCATCCCCACCAGGAGGAGGAGAAATCCCAACTCCTCCATTCTTCTTCATCCCACCTCACTCTCTTCTTCCCTCCCTAAACCCCCCCTCCATTTCTCCCCTCTCAGCGCTACTTCTTCGGGTAAGAGGTTTGTTAATGGACCCATTCGTTGCTCTGGTTCGGTGAATCCGGTGCGCAGCGGTTGGATTTCTTCTTCGTCTTCGGGCCCTCTTCAGGAACCCGAATGCGATGATGGGGTTAAAGTTCGTGCCACTTCTGTTCCGGAAGCCGCCGGTGAAAAGCCGGAGGGGAAAGCTCTTGGGGGTACTTTGGTGCTTGGGTCGCTTTTTGGGCTTTGGTATCTGTTTAATATCTACTTCAATATCTACAATAAACAGGTAACTCTGCCTTCCTTTTTTTTTTTTTTTCCCTTTTTTTGAATCCCGTAGTAGTTTTCTTACTATTTGAATTTTTGAGAGGCTTTTCTTGCTATTAGTGTGTTAAGATCTATGATTTTTGAATGCGTTGTGCCATTAGGAAATGTTCTTCCTCTGATTCTCTTGCCACACTGGATGGCTGCATGCGATATTGTCTGAGAATTTGTAGAACGCTTTTGTTTTTGTTTTGTTTTTTTTTTCCGCTGTGGTTATTGTTGGAGTTGGGTGGAAGATATTGGTTTTGTGTTAATTTATTAGAAGAATGTCTAATCTGATAGTACCAAGAGTGGATACTGTTAACTTAGATGGATGCCAAATCATGTTTCTAAGTCTTGCTTGCGGGTATTGGTAGATGTTTATTTTTTTATTTTTTTTCAATATGACCAGATGCACAGGCAAAAGTTAAATGTTACTCCTTATTTTTCTCTTTTCTATTTTGTGTTGAAGTTAGTGTGCCTAGAAAATCATTTGCCGAGATGTTCATTGGACTTGTGGGATGTTTACTCCATGGATTTTTTTCCCTCATTCATAAAAAGAATGGAAGCTTTTTTATATTGAAGTTAATGCTCTTTCTGCAGGTACTAAAAGTTTTCCCATATCCGGTCACTGTCACTTTGGCTCAATTTGCTGTGGGATCAGTCCTTGTTGTCTTAATGTGGACTCTTAATCTCTACAAACTGCCTAAGATCAGTGCTGGACAGGTATTATGATGATTACTGATGTATGATCCAGTCACCTTCTTTGAAATTTCACTGGTGATTATAGGTTTTTGTTTTAATGTCACATTGCAGCTTGTTGCGATCCTACCGCTGGCTATCGTTCATACCTTGGGTAACCTCTTCACCAACATGAGTCTTGGAAAAGTTGCTGTTTCATTTACTCACACAATTAAAGCGATGGAGCCTTTCTTCTCTGTTATTCTCTCTGCAATGTTTTTGGGAGAGGTATGCCTTACATGATTTTGTATTTTGTGGACATGATTTTTCTAATTAGTTTCCTCAATTTGTCTATAAATGTGGAATGATATGTTTTTCCAATCTGAGACTTCTATAGTATGACTTGAACTCTCTTGGAGTAGCTACTGCTGGTGCTTCTCTTATTGAAGTTCACTGATCAACACAATTTACTGGCCATTGTTAAACTTCTATTTCTCTTGAGTGTTAGTGTAAATGGTTCTTTTGTTTTTATTGTAGAACATTCTAATAAGAAGGCTTTCCTTTGCAAACTTGGTCTGGTAATATCCTTTTTATTCATGCAGTTTCCTACAGTGTGGGTTGTTGCATCTCTTTTACCAATTGTTGGTGGAGTATCACTTGCATCTATGACTGAGGCATCTTTCAATTGGTAAGGAGTATTGATGTGTTAGCATGAGGTTGCTTCTGAACTGCTTTTTATTCTCTAATACATCTATAAAGTGCTCTGATATGTGATTTATTATATGCATAATTGAAGGGCTGGCTTTTGGAGTGCAATGGCCTCAAACTTGACCAACCAATCTCGAAATGTTCTCAGCAAGAAATTCATGGTTAAGAAAGAGGTATTCCTCTTTACTATGTTGATCTTTAGAAATACCAGCAGATCTGTGAAAAGAGTACTAAATGTTGATAGGTTTCTGTGATTAAAATAACCGATAAATATCATAATGCCCCTGATGATTGATGCTCTTCAGTTGTGTGGGGCTTTGGTTTGGCCAAAATAAAGAAATGAGCTAATTTTTCAGTTATGCATGGCTTTGATTTAGCTACACTTAAAACAAATGAGCTAATCTTTCTTTAGTGTGTTTTGAATTTGGAGATAACCTGCGTTGTGATTTCGTGCAGGAATCTTTGGATAATATTACACTCTTCTCTATAATCACAATCATGTCCTTTTTCTTGCTGGCTCCTTTTGCTTTCTTCATGGAAGGAATCAAGTTCACTCCAGCATTTTTACAATCTGCTGTAAGGAATTCCCTGTTCAATAAATTATACTGCAGTTTTTCACAATTTTGCTTCGTTCATTCATGTTTGCCGGTGCAAATTTTCATGCTTAATAGAAGAATTGGTTTGGTTGACAGGAATTGAACGTCAGGCAGGTCTACACTAGGTCTTTACTGGCTGCACTGTGCTTCCATGCCTATCAGCAGGTATGCATCTGGGATTCTTGTCTTCTTAAGTGCAAGTTCTAAAAATTAATATATTTCTGAAAGAAATGTCCCAGAATTTACTTTTGCAGTAGCCATTAGATCGGAATTTCTTTTAGCAAATGGTGTTCTCTTTGAAAAGATAATGGTTTTTGCTGGAATTAATTTTACCTTGAGTTGCAACTTCTGTTCCTTTATTTGTGTAAAAAGAACACTGGAAAGTTTAACAGTTTCAAAACGGGATAACTTCGTTGTTTTTGCTTGTCTTGCTCTATTTTACTTACTTCAATGGGTTGGATTGAACAAGATAAAGTGCATCAAGTTACTTTCCGTTGTTTATTCAGCCTCGGGGAGATTTGACACTTCCCGTTTTGCTTGCTAAAAGGCATGTGTGGTAATATTTCAGGAAAATATTCATTCACGTCCAATCAAAAGATTAAAGCAGAATGTAGCTGTATGTATAATTTGTTTTCTCCATTCTTATTACTATCCCATTGGGGATAAAATGCAATATATTACGTCCACAGATAAAGTTGTGAAAGGCTTTTGCTAGAAAGAAGAAATAGGAAAAGCAAGGAAAATATTTCACAAAAAAAGCTACAAGTTTAAACTCATTGACTGCTAATTGTAGTACCAGATTTCCAAACTCATAGATCCTAACTACGGAGGACGGGGTTAATGTGATAATGTCAAGTTTGTTTTTTAGCTCTTTTATGAAAGTACGGCTGGGTATTGGTTTTAACTAGGGGCAGCTGTAATATTTTATTTATAGCTGCGAATAACTGTTGAAATGAATCTTTGTATTACAAATATTTATTAATTGCGCAAGCTGCAAATATCTCGTTGAAAGTTATGTTACAAATGAACTAGCTAATCATCCATAATTGGATTGACCAGAATTTAGTGGCAGTTAAATGTAGCACTTTTATAACCTGTGTATCATGTCTTTTACAGCAATTCACGGTATGATGCATGAATTAGTTTTGGGTTGTTGATCATATTCTGTTTGCTGCAACTAGAGTTTCGTAAGTGGCAACTGAAAGTCGAGCAGTGGTAGTTCAGATTAAGACTAGGTTTTAGATTGCAGTGAATCCACCCTTGAGATGCATGAGTTAGTTTTGGTTTGGTGATCTCTTGCTTGAAGTTGTGTACATAACTGTCTATTTTAACTTTCTAAGTTAGTCTGGCAATCTGACGTGACAAATTACTGAGGCTAGTTCTGTGTAGTGGTCACATTGTCTATTGGTTTTTTAATTATTGTCTGCTGGATAATCGAGGGGTTTTTTTTTTTTTTTTTTTTCCTTTCCTCTCTTGAATTGCCTTCCTCAATTCTGTGAGAATGTCCTTGCTTAAGCTCATGTGAAGTCAGTGAATGGTTAATTTGGTCAGTGCGAGTTAGGAGGATCCGTATTTTGTTGAATTTATCCTCATATTTGGGGAATTTCCTGAATTATGTTTGTATGATGCCCCGTACTCCTTACTTAACCTTTAGATCCAAGTAAAGTGGAAAATGTGGATTTGAGCAAGAATTGATCTCAACGTAGAAAGCAACTAACTGATGAAATGCAATGGTGAAGCATAATGTGTTTGAATTGTCTTTCCTCTGTCTGCTTTGAAACTTGAAGGGTTTAGGATCAGTTCTATTAATAGAGTTTACGTTCCTATTTTTTTAGAGCACATTTCATGTTCTTTATTGTTTATTGGTGATCATTTTTCTCAACATCTTAATAGGGATCAGTATTTTCATTCTAGAAACTTCATCTACCCCTGGAATTTCTGTATAAATGCCAAAAATTGCCTTTAGCTACAGTCCAACATCTGTGAATTATGCTTATGAGAGATTCTTGCGCAGGTTTCGTACATGATTTTGCAGAGGGTATCTCCTGTAACGCATTCAGTTGGCAACTGCGTGAAGCGTGTTGTAGTGATTGTTACTTCTGTTTTATTCTTCCGGACTCCTGTTTCTCCTATTAATTCTTTGGGTATGATCTTCTTTCCCTTTCGCTTCATATTAAGATTTTGCAATAATATCTAGGGATCCTTCACCATCCTTTAGTGTGTGGAATGAAACTCTTATGAACCCTATTGATTCGATTTCTCCTTTGCTGGTCTGTATGTGTAATTGTAGGAACTGGGGTTGCTCTAGCTGGAGTATTCTTATACTCAAGGGTGAAGCGCATTAAGCCAAAGCCGAAGACAGCTTGAAGTTTGCATGTGGATTATTGGTGCTGGTAAATGTTGGCTGACAAGAAAGCAAAAAGGTTCCATTTCTTTAGATGTGTTAGCGAAAATTTGTCAGACTTCTATTGCTTGAGAAATCTGGTTAGCTTTATTCAGGGTTGCTAGGAATTTTTGTTTGTGGCATTCGATTTTATTATCAGTTTTTCAGGTATGCAAACCATTTTATGCAGATCTTTCTGCTCAATTCCTGTCACTTTCCCAACTATATTTTTATAGGACCAAAACCGTAGTTAGTGCATGATTCCAAATTATTTTAAACGTTGGCCTAAATGGAGTGCAAAAAGTGTAAGGATGCAATCAGCTTTAGACTTCCTAGGGAAATCCAGACAACTGTTTAATTGTATCTGGGTGGCCGTCAGTGGATTTATATTAGTCCAAATTTCTACTGTTCATGCAAAGAACAAAGGGGAAAGAAAGGTAAAATGACTAAGTTACGGACTTATGGAGTGAAGTTTCGAAGCATACAATTTGTTGGTAGAGGGGTTTGAATTCATCGTCTGTGTCGATCGGCACAAAGGTTGTTGGCCGCATGAACAAGTTTTTGAAGTTGATTGCTTTGATTTGCAACAATCAGAATACGGGAACCTATGATTTTTCTGAGTCAAATTGTCTGTGATTTTATTTCTTTTACTTGTGCTTGAAGAATTCGTTACCCGCTTTTGAAAATGAGTCAAAATGATGGTTTTGCTTGGATAATTATTTTCTGATGGGAGTAAATAATATATGCTCAAGTCCTTTTACATCAACAGCTCTTCCACTATAAAAGGAAAAAGGAAAGTTGGGAAGGAAAAAGAAAGAAAAACGAAAACAAAACGCCGAGATTTCATCTTGGTAGCTAGCTTGCTGCTTACAAGTTTCCATGAGTGATCATTTCCATCAAGTCAAGCTCCTTTTTCACTGCAAATTGTGTCATAAATGTGGGATGAATATGATCATAGGGGATCTCCTTAGGAATTGGAATGCCTTCATCTTCAAAGAAAGTGTCATCCAAAGCAAATTCTGGAACCTCACTGAAGTCATAATAATGTGACACTAATTGCTCATTGCATAATTCCATTTCCTCCTGATGATCATCTGTAGATGGTGGTGCATTCGTCGTCTTCGCGCCGCCGTCATTGAGAGTACTTGAGGGTGCATTCGTCTTGCCATTGTTCCTTCTCCTTCTGCTGTTGCTAGTTGTTGTGTTGCTTCCCTTGTCAAAGTTCAAACTCTTGATGTAGTTTTGCAAAAGGGTGCTTGGTTTTGGCCATTTTGTGCGGCATTTCCTTCTTGAAAATTGCCTCCTTTTTGTTGCATTCCAGTGGTTCTTGATTGAGTTCTCAGTTCTGCCAGGTAGTCTTTTTGCAATTTCTGCCCACTTGTTGCCTATTTCAGCATGTGCTTCGATTAGGATCCGATCCTCCTCCTCTGACCATAAATCTTTCTGAACATGATGAATATTATCCAGTCAAATTGCAGAGAAATTAATTCATGCAACTCATGATTTGTGTACTGATAACAAATACTTGGTCCGTTTTAAAATAAGTATGATTTGGTCTTATGAAGTTATACGCTACAAAAACGTCTTGCAATTTGGATACTATGCAATATTGAAATTCAACTAATTTATTCACACAAAACTTGCACTTAAATAGTTCAGTGAGAAATAATTTCAAAAGTAATACTCCCTCCGTTCCAAAATAAGTGTCATTTTAGCAAAATAGAAAAATTTCAAAATAAGTATCGTTCTCACATGTCAATGCACTTTTTGTCCAAAATTTCCAAAATTACCCCCAAAAGAATTAATACTATTGGCGAACATTTTTTAAATGGGGTTGGTTGAGGTTATTCAAGTAATTTTATTACCCTATTTAAAAATTTCTTAAACTATGTGCAAAGTGTAGGACGACACTTATTTTGGAATAGAGGGAGTAACAATCATCTTTACAAATTCATAACTAAATACACTAGTTATGGGATCGTGAACTTTATGTTTTGTGTTTTGCTTTTAAAAGATGATGGATATCTTCTAACATTTAATTAATTTCGTGGAACGTATAACTACGTTGTTTCAATTAATTTCATTCGAATATTTACGAATCAAAATTTTCTTTTATTATATGGTCTTCAGCTAGCTGCAAGTAATTCGATGAGGAAGAATAATTAATAACACATAAACACTCTCCTACCATCATTATTTAATGCAGTAGTTAATATGATATTAACACTCTTTTACTATTATTAATTAATCCATAAACCCTTACAAAAGGTTCTCTTAATGCGTTTTGATTTTTCTTTTTGATTTTTTGGAAAGTCCAAACAAGTTCTATTTAATTTTTCTCATGTTCTATGTGTTTTGATTTTTCTAACCAAGAACGATGGATGAAACTTTAGCAAGTGTAAATTGTAAAATGGTTATCTTCCACACCTAAATTAAAATCAAATGCTTGACTATATACATGCTTCTTCTTTTTTCACTGACATAGTAATTAATTTAAATATTGTTCCTTATTTGAGATACAATATTACAGTTTAACTAAATTTGTCCCCTTTTCCATGATACCCAAACTACAACATGCAAGCAAATTGTCATCATTGCAATCAAAATTGCATAATGTTAATTGCATTCTTTTAGGGAACTAAAACTTCATTAGATCACTGGAAGCAATCCAGCACCGATTAAGAAAAAGACTGGAGACTTATGAAGGGTTTCAGTTACGTGTAGCTTTTCAAGTTGTGGTAAGGCATGGACACAAAATTTCAAAATGACAAATCCAATCAAACTCAGGAATGGACAAATTCAGTTCTCCTCCGTCTTAGAAAAATATTTCACTTTAACCAACTAAAAAAGTATAATACAATAAAGGGAGATATTGATAATCTTATGATAACGTTGAAATATAGACACATAAAGTTTTGATTTTCCACAGTAGAAAGTTGCTCAAACAATTTCAGAAAGAACTGTTGAAGAAAACAAATTAACCTTTATATCAGGCCTTAAATGGTTGTGCCATCTTTCTCTACATTGTTTCCCAATCCTCCCTTTCAACATCTGAGCAATTTGAGACCATTTTCTCACCCCAAATTTCTCCACAAGGTGAACTAGCAACCTGCATTGGTTTTATTATGCACCTCAGCTCCGAAAAATTTAAATAAAAACAAATACACATATACATATTAACTAAGAAAATAAGAAAAGTATCACATAGTTTTTCCTTTTTTTTTCTTTATCTGGAGGATTTGAAATTGTGACCTGTCTTCTTCCATTGTCCATTGCCCTTTAGCTGATTTAGATTTCTTTCGACCTCGCCCGCCGGCCCTCCTTGTCGAAGAAAAAGAATTATTTTTGGACATTTTGTTATTTCGTCCACTGTCAGCGGTTATGCAAGAGCTTTGATCATCAGCTGAAGAAGAATTTAGACCCTTAATTTCGTGAAAGCGAGATGGGATGAGGTTCTTCGGCTCAGAAGAATTGCCATCCATTAATAATGAAGTACAACTTCCCTTGGTTTCTTTAATATCTAAAAAGTTACCATTTGTAGAAACCCTTTGATCAGAGTTCCTTTGAACATTATTCCCTTCAAATGGCTTGAAATCGAGGAAATCAAACCCGACCGACGAAGAAGATCCATTCGAAAAGGGATCAAAAGAATCATCAAAACCAGTGGTTTGGATTCCTAAGTCAGGATTGAATGATGTTCCAACAAGGGATAAGTGATCAAGGTGCTGAAATTCTTGAAGGAATCCATTTGCTTGATATGAGCTTGCCATGCAAAATTCTTCGTCGATTTCGGTTTTCATGAAATTGTTTAGCCCGGCAAAGGGTTGATGGCAAGTTTCATTGCCGTGGAACTCCATACACAGGGTAAAGAGATTGTGAACGGATGGGTTTTTGTTTTTTTTTTGGTTATCTCTTCTTAGCAATTTGTTCTTTTCACTCCCTTGTCTTAAGTTACTCTTAATTAGTTAATGAAGAATTGGTATTTATTGCAGCTTAATAAGTTTGTCATGAAAGTTTATAAAATGGATTAATTGAAATGGTTGGCATTGATTAGGATTTAACTTTCTATTAAAGTTTGAGGATTTGTTTGTTGAAATAGGATAACATTTTCTCCACTCACACACACACAGAGACACATGTTTTCTACTACAACATTGATAATGGTTAATTTGTTACACAAAAAGTATTACAATCTACTTTGAAATTAATGGAGAATTAGGGGTGTTTCTTAGAATTAGTTCATTTTGCTTAACTAGTTTCGTGTTTTTGCATAGGTAAGGACCTAAGTGCATAACTGCTGGAAAAGAGGGGCTTTAGGAACAAAAATTAGGCTGCTGAAATCAAATTTTGCTGAGCTGGTCAAAGATATCTCCAAGACACAATTTAATGAGTGTGTCTCATCCAAGGGCATGCTTGTCCCCTTGGTTAGACTCCCAACCGCCCATGATGATCAATGTTGCAGCTGATACTAGTGCTGGAGAAGGGCAAGAGACCAGTCAATTCTCAGATTCAAGACACAAAACATTGGGAGGAATAAATAATTAACAAGCATGGAGAGGCTATCTTGGAAGAAGAACTGGCTTCAAAACTCTATAAAAGTAGCTGCATTCCCAGCATGAAGGAGGATCTGAGTGGACATACAACACACAAAACACCCCAGAGAGAGAAGAAGAGAGCGGAGAGGGGAGAAAACTCCAAAGGAAGAAGAAGTCCAGTAGCAGAAAAAGAGAAGTAACAGACCTCACTCGCCTGAGTGACCTGTTGCTCAGCCATCCAGATTTGCTTCTTCTCCATGTTTTCCTTCTTTTCTTGTATTTTCTGTAGTTTGTATGTGTAGTTAATTAGATTTCATTCTCTGGAAACCTATATAGTTTAAGTTTGTGATTGCATTCGGATGATTTTGTGTTTTGAAGTTAAAGCTTTCATCTATCTCTTGATTAAATTGGCCATTTGATTGATTGTGCTTAGAACTAAGTGAATCCCGGAAGGGTAAACAAGGTTCAGAATCGTTTAGCTTCAACTTATGACTTGGAGGTAACAATCCAAGGTTCTAATTGAGATAGGAATATACTTGGTTAGCATAAGCATTCATATAAGGCTTGAAAACTTCATGACTTTATGACTTGATTAATCATTGGAAAATAGTTTAATTGAGTTGATAAAGATACCTCTAGGAAAAATTGAAAGTGACTTAGAGATATATAAATGCCTGAATGAGCATGAATTCATACCAAAAGAGTGCAAGATTACAACTTGATTACATAGGGAAAAGAGAATGAATATCCAGTTTGTTGAGTCAGTCCCTTGAGTCGGAATTCTCACTCCCGTGAGTATGGTTTCGTTTGTCTTTGTTTGTTTTCAGTTCTGCAGAGCCACTTGTGTGAGTGACTTTACCACTCGTGCAAGTGAGTGACACTCTGCAACTATTGTGTTCTTGTTTGTCTTCCGGTTATTTGAAGTTTAACTCGTCCCTGTGGGATCGACCCGACTTATCCTATCTACAGTTTAAGTTGGTAATTTATTTTGGGGGCTTTGACAAACCACCAAAAGTGGCGCCGTTGCCGGGGACGGGAAAAACTTCTTTTAACCATTTGTTTGTTTTTGTTTTTTTTCCTTTTGTTTTCTGATTTGAGAAGAGTGTGCCAACTCTGAAATTTAATGGCAGATCATCCTTCATATATAGGAAATTCTTATTATTGGAATAATTACCGACAAATTTCACCTAGTTATAGTTTTAATCCCCCTTGTGCTTTTAACGGTTTTGATTCTTATGAGCAGGATTATTACTACTCTGATCCACCAATGTCCCCGTGCTATGAAGGTGAGCTCAACTGGGAGCTGAGTCAAACAGAGTGGGACAAATTTCAGGAAACTTTAAAGGAGTTGGAGCAAAGAGTTGAACAAATACAACAAGGGCTCCAAAAGTTGAATGAAATCTCAGAAAGGAAAGAAGAGCAATTTTCTCATCAGAATTTAGTTCTACTAGTGGAGGTGAAGGAGGTAAAGGAAGAACCAAAGGTGGAGATGCAACCACCACCATATCAGAAACCACCTCCTTATGTTCCACCTCTGCCATTCCCACTCAGGGGAGTGACAAAACACACTTCCTCAAGTGGCGTTAAAAACTCTGCCAAGCAGAAAGTTGTGCATCAAGATTTTAGTAGCCCACTTGATGAGGAGTTGTGTTTAGAGGGACTGTTTGCTGAAGGTGAGCCGTGTTCAAGATTTCATGAGACTCTTTCTCCAGAAAGAGAGATAATTGACTCGAAGGATACAACTTTGTTTACGACTGAAGAAGAGTCAATTATCTCCCTTGATGAGAGTCATGTGGGCAGAGGTAAGGGTGAATTCACTTGGGGTGTGCAAATAGAGTATATTGATTTCGATCAATGTCAAACCAAGAAGGACCCCGAGATGTTGGAAGAGTGGAGCAAGAAAGATTTTCCTCTATGTTGGATGATTCAAAAGTATGCTTCCTGGAGGCATGATAGGCTAATTGATGGCACATTCTTGTGGTATCAAGATGGCTATTTTGAGTGACTTGAAGCCACAAGAGTTGATTATGGAATGCATCTTGCATTTTAACATTTTGGCTTGCTTCATGGGAGGCAACCCATGTTCTTTTCCTTTTAGTTCATTTTTGAGTGATTTTAATTTTTTCTTGTTTAATGTGTGTGCTTCCATGTGCAGAAGAAGTATCAATGCCATCCCAATTCAATGGGTGATCCAAAAATGCAGTAGATCCTGATATCAACCACTTAGGAGAGTGAGTTTAGTCACTCTCCCAAGTGTGCCTGCAACAAACTGAGTTGCTGTGACTGGTTTGCTCTTGATTTCTTTTAGTCTTCATAGGATCTGTGCTTTGTTTTAAGTTTGGGGGGATTGATGTCTATTCAAGCATGATTATTGTTAGTTTATTCTGTTTCTAAACTAAACATGGGAATTTTGAAAACTGAAATTGTTGACTTTAAAATTTTGTGTGTTTATTGCTGAAATTTCTAAGACACTCTGGGAAGTGACTCATGTCACTCGGCAAAGTGACTCTGAACCTACTTGATGTTTGAAGTCAATTTATTTCTTTTACACACCCATATTTTGTTGTTTTACCTTCATGATTTCTTTCTTCTAGGTTCTTGAGACATCTTCTGTATGTCATAGCCCTTAGTAGCTTGTTAATTGTAAAATTTGGTGTGCTTAATGTGTACTTGCTAGACTTTAGTCTGGAATTAACTTCTAATATCTTATGAGCATTAATGCCATATCTAGCAAGCTTAGGGAGAATTTTCAGGATTAGCATGCCCGATTGCATATGAGTCACCTAGTTCTTTCTGAGCATTATTGTTAAAAAGCTAAATCTATTTATGGAATTATGGTGTTTCTGGTTTGTTGCTTTCTATGGTCTTTGTGCTTAACTGTATGAACCAAGGAACTTCATGAGCTTAATTTTTGATATCTTTAGTCTGTGTTTCAATTCTAATCCTTGGTATTTGAGAAAACTAAATTTGCAGCTAAAGAAGGACTGTAGAGTCACTCCCACGAGTGACCAAAGTCATTCCAACGAGTGACACTGCAGAAAAATAAAAATTCTGAACTCTTATAGCTGCTGAATCTTTTTTGTGTCCTGATGTTGCAATTCCAGGCTGTTGTACAAGGATGTCGCGATCCCTTGTATGGAGTATATTTCGACACAACATAGAGCTTGTAACAAATCGAACAGATATGTTGAATGATGTGCATCATGAAGCCCTCTTCATCCGTTTAGTTGCTCCAACTCAGGGAAGTCATCAGTCCTCTACCTCACTCACAGGAATGAGAATATCACTTCTGTGAGTGACCACACAGATTTTGTTGTGAATTGTTTTTGTTTCTGTGAACTATTTTTGTTGTTATTTTTGTTTTTGTCTGATCTGTTTGTCAGCATTGGAGACAATGCTTTAAATAAGTAGGGAGCATGTTTATAATTTCTTTTTTTTTTTTTGATTTTTTGTGAATGCTAGTTCTATGATAATTGGATATCTATGAAAACCAATGTACTTAATTTCTTATATCTAATTCAAATTTTGATTTTACCTAACTCTTGGTTATCATCTCTACACTACTTAAGCACACATGCCTTTTATGCTTAGTTACATTGAAGTTGAGTTTTATAGCATGCTCTGTGGTGTTCTAAATTGGTTAAAAATATTTAAATGACTTTTCTTACGACCACTAGAATGCGAAGTGTGGTTTGTTTACATGCTAAAGAGTTGACTAAGGCAAGCTTAATGACCCTCTCTAATACCTTCTTTGGAAATTGATAGGCGGAATGCTCAAAAATGAGTAAATAAAAAAGTTCAAAAAAACTTGAGGGAGTATAAGGTAGAGCATCAATGCTAAATCTCTTAGAGTGAAGTGGCAACAATGAGTGATCCTTTGGCCTGGAAAGCAAAGTCTCCTATCGAAAGCTCTCGGTAGGAGGGGTCGGAAGTTGGAAAGAAAAAGAGTCATGAGTCATAAATAGAAAAAGCCAAAAAGACTCGGAGGTAAATAAAAGGGAATGAGGGAGAATGGTTGAAAAGAAATGAATTGTGAGAGTCCTTATATCTCTGAGGCTGTATTGGCCACATTAGCATGATTGTGGTAAGAAAGAATGAGTCATAAGGCTAAGAAATATATAAATATGCACCATGAGCTGTTATTTACCTTATACTAATTTGTTATTTTGCATACTTGGCGTGATTTACACACACATGGAGGTGATTTCGTAAAGACTAGGTGAAATTCGAATTTGGATGAAGATATACTTTTTTTTCTTGCGTCTGAGATGTTGTGTCCGATTGTCATATGAACTAGTTATGTTTGATAGTTGCTGTGAAGTTCTTGTGTGTTTGTTGCAGTGTCACTTACTTGAGTGACTTTTGTCACTCAGGGGAGTCAGTAGTGCCACTTGCCCGAGTGATATTTTCACTCAGGGGAGTCAGTGGTTAGCTTTTGTTTTCTTGTTTTTGTGTGTAGTTCTCAAGGGTTAGATTGTCTTGCTTGAGGACAAGAAACTCTTCCAGTTTGGGGAGTTGATAATGGTTAATTTGTTACACAAAAAGCATTACAATCTACTCTGAAATTAATGGAGAATTACGGGTGTTTCTTAGGATTAGTTCATTTTGCTTAACTAGTTTTGTGTTTTTGCATAGGTAAGGACCTAAGTGCATAACTGCTGGAAAAGAGGGGCTTTAGGAACAAAAATTAGGCTGCTGAAATCAAATTTTGCTGAGCTGGTCAAAGATATCTCCAAGACACAATTTAATGAGTGTGTCTCATCCAAGGGCATGCTTGTCCCCTGGTTAGACTCCCAACCGCCCATGATGATCAATGTTGCAGCTGATACCAGTGCTGGAGAAGGGCAAGAGACCAATCAATTCTCGGATTCAAGACAGAAAGCATTGGGAGGAATAAATAATTCACAAGCATGGGGAGGATATCTTGGAAGAAGAACCGGCTTCAAAACTCTATAAAAGGAGCTGCATTCCCAGCATGAAGGGGGATCTGAGTGGACATACAACACATAAAACACCCCAAAGAGAGAAGAAGAGAGCGGAGAGGGGAGAAAACTCCAAAGGAAGAAGAAGTCCAGTAGCAGAAAAAGAGGAGTAACAGACCTCACTCGCCTGAGTGACCTTTGTCACTCAGGCGAGTGACCTGTTGCTCAGCCATCCAGATTCGCTTCTTCTCCATGCTTTCCTTCTTTTCTTGTATTTTCTGTAGTTTGTATGTGTAGTTAATTAGATTTCATTGTCTGGAACCTATGTAGTTTAAGTTTGTGATTGCATCAGATGATTTTGTATTTTGAAGTTAAAGCTTTCATCTATCTCTTGATTAAATTGGCCATTTGATTGATTGTGCATAAAACTAAGTGAATCCCGGAAGGGTAAACAAGGTTCGGAATCGTTTAGCTTCAACTTATGACTTGGAGATAACAATCCAAGGTTCTAATTGAGATAGGAATATACTTGGTTAGCATAACCATTCATATAAGGCTTGAAAACTTCATGACTTTATGACTTGATTAATCATTAGAAAATAGTTTAATTGAGTTGATAAAGATACCTCTAGGAAAAATCGGAAGTGACTTAGAGATATATAAGTGCCTGAATGAGCATGAATTCATACCAAAAGAGTGCAAGATTACAACTTGATTACATAGGGAAAAGAGAATGAATATCCAGTTTGTTGAGTCAGTCCCTTGAGTCGGAATTCTCACTCCCGTGAGTGAGGTTTCGTTTGTCTTTGTTTGTTTTCAGTTCTGCAGAGCCACTTGTGTGAGTGACTTTACCACTCGTGCAAGTGACACTCTGCAACTATTGTGTTCTTGTTTGTTTTCCGGTTATTTGAAGTTTAACTCGTCCCTGTGGGATCGACCCGACTTATCCTATCTACAGTTTAAGTTGGTAATTTATTTTGGGAGTTTCAACAAACCATCAAACATCTATCCTAATTAATTCTATAATTAATCAGCTGGAAAAATTGAATACAAATGAAATCATATTTTGTGTGTACAATCCATGTTTCCTGGTTAAAGAGCTTAGAAGTTAGAATTGGATTAGCTGATTTTATAATAATTTTTATAAAATTTCAGATTTTCCAAAAAAACTCCCACTGACAAGTACCAAGATTAATTATTTTAGTTAATTATTATTAGCCAACACTTCTTTTATAAGTAAGATAAAGCGCTTGCCTTGTAGATTATGTTGCCATAAAAATATGCTACCTTAATACAGTAAAACCTCTCAAACATCCTCTATTAATTGATAACCTCTATTAAATAATATTTTTCTCTGGTCCCAATTTGGAATCGGTATAAAAAATTAAAAAAAATAACTTGATTAATTTATAAGATAATAATTTTTCAAAAATCTCCTATGTAAATATAAGTTGTCAAAATTTCATAAAACTAAAATAATAAATAGATTCGAAGGTTAATTTATATTGTAACTTAAGTATCTTCATTTTTTTGAAAATGATACTTCTCATTAATGAAAGACTCGATTACATCAAGTTGGCCAATGCTAGCATTGCCTTCCCCATCCTATGGGCATTTTCAACTATTTCCTTACTTACTTTTACTATACTACAGTTCTTAACTGAAACTAAGGCTCTATTTGGACAAAAATTTTGAAAATTTGTTTAGAAAAGTTTGTTTGAACCAAAACTTAGAAAAGTACTATTTGGAAAATAATTATTTGGACAAGAATTTTAACCAAAACTTAGAAAAATACTATTTGAAAAATAATTATTTGGACAAGAATTTTTCAAAATCCTTTTAGTAATTAAAAATATCAAAAAGTCATTTGGATTAGGTCTTTTTCAAAATTACTTTTTCTTCAAAATAATTTTGTGAGCTTTTTTTTTTTAAAAAATCATTCTTACACAAATTGTCATTTTCATTTTTTTCACTTTTCTTTCCTAAATTTTTGTTTTATTATGTGTTGTTAAAAAGAGTACCATCAAGAGAAGAACTTGCAAATCAGTGGTTAAAAAGCTCAGTATTTGAAAATATTTATCATCAATTAGAATAGTAAAATTGTATCAACATATGTAATCTTCAAAACTTTTCAAATATTGAGACAACACCAAAAGGTTTCTCCAAATGCCTTCAAGCATAAAGTTACTACATAGCACAAACTAACCTACAAACAACAGTCAACTGAATGATTGATTACCTAAATAAGAGTATTATTATTAGGGCAAAGTACGAACCGATTGATTTTTCTTCAAAACTCCAACTACTTTAAAACTTTGGAATATCAATGAACTGTTCTGTGGTTGCTCCTTGTTTGATCAATTCATCAGGAAATAGATGAGACAAATCCTCTGGTTTCATTGGCTTTTGAGTCCAGGGGAGGAGGAGGTTTGACTGGAAGATATGCAATTATGTTGTACGATTGATGCGGTATTTCAACTGCCGGGGTATCAGCACTATAAGAAGATGCTCTTATCTTTATCCTGAAGCAATGTGAAAGCTTTAAACTACTTGGGTTCTTCTTCTTCTTCAATACACAATACCGTATCCTATGTTCTTCACCTAAAGGCCAGGATCAGAAAAATGATAGCCTAAGCACTAACAAACATACGAAGTACATTTTTTAATCAGTAAATCAGTTCTTGATACTGACAAAGTTATCAATGTAATGGTTGATTATCCACGTGAATAATTTCGAATGGAACGCAGTTGCTAATGAAAGAGAAACAAGTGATGATGAAGAGAATAAACATGCAAATGGCGAGGAATCTCACCTCAGCTAGCCTTGCTACGAAGTATTTAATGTAGTCCTTTCCGATATTCTTCACTATACTGTCTAAAAGGTAAAGGGATGGTAGCTTTTGATCGGAAGTAACCTGTAAATTATTAAGTTTATTAGAGGAATGTATATCCATATAACTTACCCTATCAACAAATGCAAAAATAGCTGCAATAAGATAAAATAATTGAGGGAGGACAGAGGCAAGTAGGTGACGAGTCGTTCTGCAATCTTTCCAGCACATAATACCAAGCATCCAACAGTTAGCAGTTCAAAACCAACTCAAAACTGTCCATCCACATTCTTTAGTTCTCTTCAGAACAGAGTGTAACATTATAACCATGGGTAGGAATACACATAGTAGTCTGCTATCCAGATGCAACATCCAAAACCCATTAACAACAACTAAAGATTGTTTTAAGTTCTAAAAATCATAGCTAGTAATAATGGCATTTATTAACCCATAACTTACTGATGTAAGAAGTAAGCATATAAATATAAAATCCTGATACTAAACTCACAAGACCTTCCCCATGTAGGAGAATGGTCAACAATTATTCTTAGCAAGTGAGAGCGGCAAAAATAGAAGATGAGAATTACAAAAGGATGGAGCCAACGTGAAATCATGATTCTAAAACTCTTACAAGAAAGAGAGCTGCACTGTTTCTGTGTAAAAATTTCTATTTGTAAACATAGATGAACAACAAATAAAGAGACGTACTACTATGGCTGTAAACCCAATGCCACTAGAAAGATCAAGAAAAATAAATTAGCAATGCGCGTCTCATGGCAAGTTTATAAAGAAACTGATTTTTAAACCCGGAGAATTTGGATATTAACAATGTAATTTTCTTGTGGATACTCATTGCGCGTAATAACCAATAAAGTTAAGTAATCACTAAAGCAGTGCTAGTGGATGTGGCGCTGGAAGACCCCTTATGACACTCAAATCTATTTAGATCGCAAAACCATAAAGTTGCTATGGAAAAAATTCAGCCTGCTACACAAAGAATTTGAACTCCGACCAGGGAAAAATAAAAATTTTAAAATTCAAAAAGCTGCTCCAAGATGCGACTCATCCATTAATCACTTGCTCATTTACAATCCTCCCCTCCTGTATTCTTATATAACTTATACACTATTCTGTTGAAATGATCTCACAGAAATTTAAACTAAAATGAATCTCAAATATAACAGATTTCCATATGAGTAATAATATACACATCACCTGCAAAATTCATTTATTTAACAATCAAGACGGAATCTGTCACTTACATTCAAACACGTCATGTCCTAATACATTTTATTGTAAACTTTTCTTCTTATTGTACCGTCATTGTTTTCACATCAGCTAAAATCTCCGCATTTGGCACAAGTAGGACAACCATCACCTACTTTCATACAATTTCAAAAACTCAAATCACTAATTCAAAGATAGAGTTTAAATGCATAAAAAGTAAGAAGATAGAGAATTGAATTTGCTAGGTGTATAGTTTAAATGTAAACTTGTGGAAATGATGAGCTGATGTATTATAGATTTTTATAGTAGCTCTTTTACAAGTTAGTTGTAAATTTATTAGTTGATGAAAATGTATTATAGATTGTTACTGCTCCACAAACGCCTTGAGCGAGAGTTGCTCGGCGGGTGGCTGTTAAGAGTTTTGAGCTCGTCTAATTCGAGCTGTGAATTTCGGGGTCGTTACAGTCCCCGTATTTGTTTATAATCTGTCAACAGGCATTCTCTCAAGCTCTGCATAATTTTGAAAGGGAAGTTCTGGATTTTGGAATTAAACTTGCTCGATCAGCTCCTCAGTTGTCGAATTTAATGTATGCGGATGATTGCATCATTTTCACAGAATGTAGTGAGAATAATGCAAAAGGACTAGAGAGAATACTTCCCCAATATACTATAGCTTCGGGGCAAAAGTTGAACTTGGAAAAATCAGCTATTCTCACTAGTCCCAATACAACCGCTTCAATGAAAGTTCTAATGTCGCGCTGGTTAGAAATCAAAAACTGCTCATACTCAGGTAAGTACCTTAGACTCTCCCTTGATTTCATGCAAAGGAAAACAATTTTATTTGATGGGATAGTTCAAAGGATGGAGGACAAACTCAACAACTGGAAAAATAGATCGTTATCGATGACGGGCAGGATCACCTTAGCTAAACACTCATTATCATCTCTTCCAATATATATGATGTGTGTTTTCAAGTTACCAGTGACTATCACAAAAAAGATTAATGCAATTGTTTCCAGATTCATCTGGATGGGTGATAATGAGGGTAAAAGGCATGTATTGGAAATCCTGGGACATATGTGCAAGTAAAAATTCAAAGGAGGACTGGGGTTGAGATCAGCTAAGGAGATGAACGAAGCTCTTTTGGCAAAACTAGCATGGAGGATATATAAAAATCCCAACTCCTTGTTTGCAAGGATATTCCATGCAAAATATGTTAAGAGGAGGGAGTTTTTAACATGTTCAGCCAACAAGAACTCATCATGGGGATGGAAAGGAATCATGTGGGGAAAAAAGTTACTGGTCAAGGGCTCAAAGTGGAAAATAGGTGATGGGGAATCAATCAGAATTGAGGACAACTAGATTCCAAGAATTAGTAACCCTCTTAGGGAACAACAAACATCACAAGAAGTTTCCAATCTCAAAGTAAGAGATCTTTGGGATGACAGTCATTGTTGGAACGAGTTGTTGGTCGATAACGTGTTCCCTGAGGATGTGGCCACGAAAGTTCTAGCTACATATATACCAGCTCAACATCAAGGGAGGAAAGACTTTATGTGCTGGGAAAAGGATAAGTTTGGTGAATAAACTGTTAGGAGCGGATACCACGAGGCTTCGAACATGAGAGAATCATCACTCCCAACAACAGGCACCTCAAGAGTGTCAAATTTAAGTGAGAAAGCATGGAAAATTTTCTGGGAAATCAAAGTACCGGGAAAGATACAGTGAATGGTTTGGCGTGCTGTAAACAACGCTCTACCAACAAATATGGCCTTGCACAGAAGGAAAATTGTAGTGGAGGAAGTCTGCCCGAGATGTCAGATGGCAGAGGAGTCGATCAAGCATTTGTTTTTAGATTGTTACATCTCCCAAATAATCTGGAAAAGCTCCATCTTTGGTTTTGAGTTTGGACATGAATCTGACTCATCCTTCTGTGATTGGTTGGAGAATTGGATAACGACAGCACCAGACAAACAACTAATTCAACAATCGTTCTTTGTAATGTGGGCAATATGGCTAGCTAGAAATGATAAGGTCTAGAACGGCGTTGACAAGCACCCTCTCCAAACACTGGATTGGGCGGGAAAGGAGCACGAGTCCTATGTAAAGTGCTTGAGGAATGATGTGGATGCTTTCTTCTTGGATGAAGAATCTTATAGTCGAATATTGCCTCAAGATATTTCGAGGCAAGTAGATTACTACATCAGGGTTGACGGGGCTTACAAAAAGGAAGAAAACAGAGGTATGGTAGCCTGGGAGATTCTGGACAATACGGGGCTTACAAAAAGGAAGAAAACAGAGGTATGGTAGCCCCGTCAACCCCAGTGACGGTGACGGCGAAGTAGGAGGCGACACCTAGTTCTGGTAATTTCTCTTTTTTTTTATTAGATTAGGTTTAGCTTCCAATCACTTCTAATACTTAGATTTACACTGAAATTCTTGTTACTTCAGTAGAGATCTGTGTTATTTTTTCGTGGGTTTTATTTATTGAATCATATTCGAAGTGGGTGAAGACTTCAAAGTTCACGTCTTTTCATCGGCGATAGAGGTGAGTAACCACTGCGACAACAAGTTTTGGAGACGTATTTCAAAATCTTAGGGAGGCTGAAGAAGAGGTTCGTTTAAAGGAGCTGTAATATGACTCCACAAATGCTATAAACGATAGAATTGAGTTGCATCAAGCCCATGCTAATTTGTTTCAACGACTGCGCGAGCACGAAGATTTTATCCGGTAGAAAAGTAAGATCAAATGGTGGAGTGAAGGTGACCGGAATTCAAACTTTTTTCATGCTTCTATGGTGGAGAGAAAAATACGTCAGGGTATCTACAAAATTAAAGCGCGGAGTGGCGATTGGATAACTACTCGAGTTGAAATTGAGAAAGAAGCTGTACTTTTCTAAGAAGAACTTCGCTCGCGTGGAGATATACTTGAACAAGATGAGGCAGTTGAGAGGTTACTGCGGAGCGTACCATCGATCTTGACAGTTGGGGACAATGATATACTTATTCAGCCACTAAATTGGAGGAAGTGAAGGATGCGGTTTATAGCCTTGATCCGGATAGTACTCCTGGTGTAGACGGTTTTGGAGGTTCCTTCTATCAACATTTTTGGGAGATAATTAGCAAGGATTTGCTAGCCGCATGTATGGACTTCATGGCTGGGGTTCCTCTTCCTAGAGCAATTGGGAGTACGGTTATCACCTTGATCCTAAAGAAGACTTCTGTTATCTCCTTTGCTAACTACCGTCCAATCAGCCTTTGCAATTTCATCAATAAAATTTTTACAAAGGTATTAACGGAGAGATTGAAAGTGGTGCTGCCAAGCTTGGTATCTATGGAACAGTCAGCCTTTCTATCTGGAAGAGACATTACGGACAACGTTTTAATGACTCAGGACTTAAGCCAATTTTGGAGCACAAAGTGAGAGGGGGAAACTTAATCTTAAAGTTGGATAGGATGAAGGCTTTTGACCGAGTTTTATGGGATTTTCTTCGAAGGGTGTTGGAAAAATTTTTGTGTACCAAGTTCATAAACTTGGTCATGCGCAATCTTGTTGATAGCTGGTTTTCAATTTTAATCAATGGCAGCCCGGCCGGTTTTTTTAAAGCTACAAGAGGTTTAAAGCAAGGGGATCCTCTTTCTCCCTAATTGTTCATCCTGGTATCGGAGGTCCTTACAAGAAAGTTCAAGGATCTTACTTCTAAAGGTTGTATAGCCCCTTATGGACTTCCTGTTGGTGCTATGTCTGTTTCTCACTTGTGCTTTGCGGCTGATATCATAATTTTTACCAAAGGTCTGAAGAAGTCAGTGGAGCAACTAAATTTACTTCTTCAAGACTATGAGACTGCTTCGGGGCAAAAGATAAACAAACAAAAAAGTTCTTTTTTAGTATCAGAAAAAGCCGGGCTAGAGAAAGTGGAGCTGATCTCTAGAACTCTACAAATGCCACGTGGTTGTTACCCTTTCATCTATCTGGGTTTTAAAATTTTTAAGGGGCAGAAGAAAGCTGAGTATTTTCATCATCTATTGGATATTTTTGATGCAAGACTACAGAATTAGAAGAATAAAATGCTTTTGGCAGGTGGTCGATTAGTCTTAACTAGACATGTTCCAATGGCCTTACCTATACACACCTTTGCCGCAATTGCTCCTCCAAAGTCCATAATCTCGGCTTTAGAACGGAAATGTCAAAAATTTCTTTGGGGTTTAACAGATAAAGAGAATAAAAGGCATTGGAGAGCGTGGAGCAAGCTCACATACCCGGAAGCAGAAAATGGTCCAGGAATACGGAGTTTTTCAGGAATCATTGAGGCTTTCTCTATGAAGCTATGGTGGAAATGGAAGAGTAAAAGAGGGATTTGGGTAGAATTTCTCCATTCTTTATCAATGTCAGCGAGAGACAAAACAACATGGAGTAGAATCTTAGAAGTGAATTTTAAAGCTGGCCCAAACTCTTCTGTGATACTTGGCCAGGGTAAAGTGTCTTTTTGGTTTGATAGTTGGCTACCTTCTGGCCCGATATGGTCCATCTACTGGTTGAATGCTCCACCATTTAAGGACCTGCAGGTAAATGATTTCTTTTCTAATAAAAATTTCTTTTTGACTAATCTCTCTTTTGTGGTATAGCCCCAGGTTCTTCACATTCTGGAAAATACAAATATGAATTTATCGCTTGTGGAGGATGAAAGAATATGGAAGCTGACAACAAATGGTGATTTCACCGTTGCCTCAGCATACAGGGAGTTTCGTCAAACACAGGGAGTTGTTCCAATGGTTAAAAATTTCTAGAATAAATATACTCCATCAAAAGTTTCTTCTTCTTATGGAAGCTTTTTAATAAACTAGTGTCATTGCTAGATGTTTTGATTAACCTAGGTTTTTGTGCATTGCCTTCTAGATGTCCTCTCTGTATACAGGAAGGGGAGAGTATCTCTCATGTCTTTTATGAATGTCCGAAGTCACAACAAGTTTGGAACTATTTTTCAAATATTCTTGGAGTTTTTGTGTCTTCACATGCAGGTTTATGGAGTTATGTTCACGCCGGGTACACAATTGGACACCTTCTCACATCGAAGAAAATGATCAAGGTTATCACACCTGGTTTTATCCTTTGGGAGCTTTGGAAAGCCCTGAACAAATGTCTATATGAAGGAACTTGCTTCTCCCCGACCCTGGTGATTAAAGAAGTTAAAGAACAAATCTCTATGACCCTCTTTACTCACAAACTCCGTGTGAAATCAATAGCTGAGGTTCAAGAATTAAAGGATATCTTTGCAATAGAAGTTCCTCATCCAAAGCGAAAGGAACTCACAGTTCTGTGCTGGGAAGCAACAAACCCGGGGGAATTTATTCTTAACACAGATGGATCAGCGCTTGGCACTCAAGGAGATGCTGGATGGGGCTATGCAATACGAGGAGAGGGGGGACTTTTAATAAAAGCAGAATGCCAATTTATTGGTAATACTTTGAGTATGAAGGCAGAAGTGATGGCCATTCTCCATAGTTTGAAATGGTGTGCTGAAAAAGATCTTAGAGTCAGAGTTCAAACAGATAGTAAAGTAATAGTGCAGCTCTTGAGCAAAGGCAAAAATTTTCTGTGGAGATATCATGCAGCTCTGAGTGAAATAAAAGAAACCTTGGTGAGCAGACAATACACTATTCATCATATCTTTTGAGAAGTCAATGCTCTTGCGGATGGACTGTTGAGGCAAGCGTCAAGTGGCACTTCTTTCTCATGCGACAGTCATTCTGAGCTTCCGCTCCATTTAAGAGGTATGCTATCTTTGGATCAACAGTCTTTTCCTTAGATTAGGATTAGAAGGTATTAGACTAGGTAACTGAAGATCTGTCAGGGATTTTAGTAAATCTTTGTAAGGTAGAATCTTAGTTTACTATGGTTTTAAACTTCAGAGCTATCAGGGGATCACTAGAAGATTCTTTGTAAGGCAGCTCTTAGCTTTAGCTTTGCAATAGAGCCGTCATAGAAGGTTAGAGAATGATTGTAAGTCGGCTCTTCTTATTTTTGGGTAAGTCTTAAGCACTGCCTATTGTAACTTTTTTTATTTTTTATCAATAAAATCGGGAGGATGCCCGTCAGGTACCGTCCTGGTTCTTCTAAAAAAAAAAGGTAAATATGTAGACCCAAAAAAAATTGTTGGCCTCAACTGCAAGGAATTTTTTTTTTTTTTTTGAAATATATAACTTTATCGTTGACCATAACAGCATAATTATAAGATAGCAGAGAAAACAAACATTCTAGCCATTCGAAGAACCTAAACCGAGGAACGAAGCTTCTTTGGGTTCAATGTTGTCAAATGTTGGTAATCTTATTTACCACTTATAAAAAAGAATGGCCCCCTAATTTTTAATATCTACTAGTGCTTTCAATTCGTCATGCGATGAGCGACGTATCCAATAAATTATCTGGTGTAATTAATTTTTTCTGGTTAAATTGATTTTGTTATTATAAGTCCTTGGGCCATCGAGAAGGGTTTGCAAATGTGAAATTGGTCTTTGGATTAAATAATTAAAAGAGAGCCCAAGTGACTGAACAATAATTAAAAGCAGCCCTAACTTTTCCTATATAAAACAATAACGTGAAGCAACGCAATGGAGAGTTCGCATTTGGGCGCAAGACTTGGAGTTTCATGTTGGGAGTTCATCGACTGCGCGCAACTAAGGAGAGGGGCAGCTGCTGCTGTTCTTCTCAACCCGGACTTTAG
This sequence comes from Oldenlandia corymbosa var. corymbosa, assembly GCA_949775105.1. NCBI lineage: Eukaryota > Viridiplantae > Streptophyta > Magnoliopsida > Gentianales > Rubiaceae > Oldenlandia > Oldenlandia corymbosa. Next base: position 12,962,152 of record OX459124.1, read on the forward strand.
TTTGATTTATTTTAATATCTTTTGAGTAGTTTGTTTAATTCAATTATTTAGAATACATGGATGTTGTTTCATGATTTCATAAACTCCTTTTGTTGGTGATTCAATGGATAATTATTCTTCTTGTTTTTTTGCTTGCAATTATTTAGGCCTAATAATTGTTAGTATTTGAGAATTATGCATTATTAGGAATAAAGTGTAACGTTTTAGCTCTAGGAAGAATAAACCATGACCTAAACGTAAAAGTTTATGGTTCTTTGCCGAATAGTAATATACCGGGAAAGGTGGTCATATATGATGTCCGTTTCTAATGACTCTACAATTAAATACAACCGTAGGAATATAAGTTTGTGATTAGTTGTAGGGATACTCCTATGACTTCGGAAAGAGCATAAGGATATAACTAGGAGATCAGACCAACATTTATTCACCACTTTAGTTTAGGATTAATTCGGCAATTGAAATGGAAATAAATAATTGAACATGTTTTTCTTGCTTCATTTGCTTTCACCATCGCGACCTTAGTTTATAAGTTTGTTTTCAGCATTTAAATATTTTATTCTTCAATTCGGTTTCTATTTCTTAAACGTGATATTTGCTTACCTCCCTGTGGGATGCGACCCTACTTCCGCTTTATTTCGTTTTAGAGTAGGTTAATAATTGTTGGTTTGACATCCATCAATTTTGGCGCCGTTGCCGGGGAGGCAATAGTTAAATATTGAGTTTGAGTGAAAATGTGTCAACATTTGAGCTGTTAATGAAAAATTATCCATCTTATAAGGGAGATCCTCGTTATTGGAATAATTGTCTCAATTTTAATAGTTGGGATGGTTGCCAACAAAATTCATCTTTTTATGATTTTAATCCTGGCTATACTAATAATTGTTTTGATTTTTATCAGCAGGATTACTACAACTCCAGTCCATCGCTTCATGAATTAATATCCCAAGAGACGCAAAGAAAAGTGATTGAGGAGGTCACTCAAATCGTTCTCCAAGTGACAAAAAGTTATGAAGCTATGTGTGTAGAGGTCCAAAAATTGGTTGACCTCTTGGGATGTAAGGGAGAGAAGAATTATGATGAAAGGGTTTTGCCTATGAAGTAGATAACATAGTGGAAGAAGAAGTTGATGAGACACCACAACCTGAATAGATTATTGATGAAGATGTGCTAGTTGAGAGCAATTCGAGTTTGGTTTATTGTCAAACAACTCCTCCACATGTTGATTAGTTTAGATCATATTGACTCAGTGGTTCAAGATGTGTTGGTGATTACTAAAGAGTCAATTGTTGCCAATGGTGAGAAAATTATTGATGGAGTGAAAGATGAATTTTCTTGGGGAGTGCATGATGAATATGTTGATTTAACTCAATTCCAAGCCAAGAGACCCCCCCAAGAAGTTGGAAAAGTGGGGAAGAATCGATTTTCTTATATGTTGGATGATGAATAATTGTGAAGAAAATGCTTCCTGGAGGCATGATCGAGAAGTTGATGGCACATTTTTGTGGTACCGGGATGGTTATTCCGAGTGGCCAAGAGATATGAGAGTTTATGCTTGAGCGGATCTTGCAAATTTTCGTTCATTTTTTCTTTTATAATTTCTTTTTAGTGTTTAATATTCATCTAATAAATGATTTCTTTGTTGTGTGTTTTGCAGACTCTTTCAAGGAAAAGCAGACCAGAGGATTCTACCGAGTACCAAAGTTCACTCCATGGAGTGACTTGGAGAAAAGAAGAACTTTTGTTATGCGTAATCACGCCTTAGAAGACATTAGTCTCGGTTCTCTAAAAATCTGAAGCACTCTGTGGAGCAGTCACCATCACTGTACGGAGTGAGGTGAGCACACTGAGAGTAATACTGAGGCACTCTGTAGAGCGGTTACTTGACTATATGGAGTGGGTCTAAAGCATTTTTTGAGCATTAAATTGACGAGCCCAACACTCTGTAGAGCGGAGCTGTCACTCCGGAGTGATGCAGAAACCAACTTGGTGCTAAAAATTTCATTTGTCTCCACTTTTGGCCCAACTTGTCTTTGAGTTAGGGAAGTCTTTCTCTTTGCTCTCTTAACTGATACTTAAATTTGAAATTGAATGCGAAATTTTTTGAAGATTTTATAAAATGTGTGATCCTTTGGTTTTGAAAATTTGTATGCGTAGTGTCTAATTGTTTGTCTTTAGTCTGGATTCAGATTTTGCTTATCTTTTTGAGCATTGATGCCATCAAGCAATCTTGTGATAAATTTTCAAAATCAATTTGAGTGATGAAATTTGAATTACCTAGTTCCTTTCTGAGTTTTGGTCTTCAATTGGAATTTTATTTTCGGAACTAAGGTGATTTTGAGTTGCTTGCTTTGTATGGTCTCTATGCATATTTCTATATATCAAGGAACTTCATAATTTTAATGTCTAATATCTTTAGTTTGTGCTTAAAGGCTAATCCTTGACACTCGAAAGAGACCTTTGTTGTGTGTTCTTTATTGTTGATAGTTACAACGTCGGTTGGCCGTAACAAGGACGTCATGAACCCTTGTATCGTGTGTTGTACCAAGGGTAGTTGTGATGGGTTCTACAATCACAACAAGCAAGTTTTTCAAGTGCGTGTGTCTTCCAAATAGGGGAGTATTTCTAATTCTTTATTATTTTTGCACTTCCTTTGAGTTTGCATTTTCTTGATATTATGAAGGCATTGTAAAGCTTAAGTTTGGCGGAAGTAGTGTTATGCCATGTTATTTTGTTGATCATCTTTGCATGACGTTGTTAGTTTTTGTGGTTCTTTATGTACTATACCATGAGGTTCATTGTTATTTTTCTTTCCCTAAGTGTTTATGTGTGTCCATTGAGGACAATGTCCATTTAAGTTTGGGGGAGAGAATAGCTCATGTTTTGGGTAGTAGTGCATATCTCCTCAAGTATTCGGTTCAAACTCTTGTTTATTTAAAAAAAGATCAAAAATTGTTTTGAAAAAATATTTTAAAAAATAAAAAAAATTGCTTTCAATAAAATCAAGAGAGAATTGCATTCTTTGAGAATTGTCAATAATCTATGATGAATTCAAATTTTGAGGGTTATATGTGGTTGTAACAACATTTGTTCATGATCACTTTTAAGCAATGTTAGAAACTCATGACCACATCTTTATGCACAACATTCCATGTGACAATGTGTTGCTTTGGGCTTAAACTCTAAAAATCTTGAATGCTTAATGCATTGTTGTGATCTTATACTGGAGTCCACCTGTCTGAAACCTGGGGGACTGTAAATCTGAGAGTTAGACTAAGGCAACCCTACACATTATGGAAGTCTCGAATCGAGCCCATAGTGGTTTGTAATAACCTAAATTCCTTGGGAAAAAGGAAAGTTAGCGGTTCAATCTGAGGTTAAGTGTTTTATTTAATGAGGGAGTAAAGGCAGAGTGTGCTATGTGGCATTTAATCCCTTGAGAGGTGAGGTATGGCACCAAAGAGAGGAGTGTTCTCAGGCCTGGTGATATTAAAAAGAAATTAAATACTTAGATTACTATAGTTGCTGAAACATGTTCTTGGTAAAGGCCTGACTGGGAAAGAGTCTGAAGAAAAGCCAATTGGACCAAGGTGGAAAAGGTACGAGGGTGAAAAGATGTAGCCAATGATGCTTGCAGAAATGAGAGAAAGCCCTTAGTTCTGATGCTCAATGAGAATACCCTAGTTGAAGACAAGAAAGAAATAGGTAATGATCACAAGAATGTCCATTTAAAATGAATTGAACCTAATATTAGAATGGACAGTAGGTTAAGCAATACATTGTTTTTTGTCTATTTTTCATACACTCACGGAAGTGAGTTTTCTAACTTGCTCAAGTGGTATTGAACTGTGGTGTACATTATCTGTCTCTGATGAGAAATCTGAGATGAATTTTGGCAATTCTCTTTGCTATTTTTGTATAATAAAATGAGTTTTGAATTTGTTTGCTTGAGGACAAGCGAAGTCTTAAGTTTGAGGAAGTTTGATGAGTCAAATATTTACATACATTTTTATATAATTTCCCTTAAGATTTTGTGTTGTTTTTATATTCTTTAAAGATGATTTTACTTAATAAATATTTGTTTGTAGGATTTTGGAGATTGATGATAATTGGAGTTAATGGGACGAAATTGGATTAAATTGAAGAAGAAAAGAAGTGTTGAGGACTGAAGTTAAGATTGGAAGAATTACAAAGGAAGACAATGAAGAAGTTGAAGACTTGAGGGATCAAAAGTGCAATTTCAGAACTTGACTCAAGTTTGGCCGTGGGATTCTTGTACCTAAAGTGGCTGGTCAATGATGATTAATTAAGTGGTGGGCTACTCCATGTCCTTGGGCCATCGAGAAGGGTTTCCATATGTGAAATTGGTCTTTGGATTAATTAATTAAAAGAGAGCCCAAATGATTGAAGAGTGAGCAGCCCTAACTTTTCCTCTATAAAACAATAACGTGAACCAACCCAATTGAGAGTTCGGCCGTGTTTCCATTTGGGCGCGAGACGTGGAGTTTCACGTCATCGGCTGCGCGCAACAAAGGAGAGGGGCAGCAGCCCCTTTGCTGCTGTTCTTCTCAACCCGGACTCTATCTATTTTAATGTTTTTGAGTAGTTTATTTAGTTCAATTATTTAAAGTATATCGATATTGTTTGATGATTTCTTAAATTTTTTTGTTGATGATTCAATGGATAATTATTTTTCTTGTTTTTATTTGCTTGCAATTATTTAGACCTAATAATTGCTAGTATTTGAGAATTATGCATTACTAGGAATAGAATGTATAGTTTTAGCTTTAGGAAGAATAAACCATGACATAAATCTAAAAGTTTATGGTTGTTTGCCTGAGAGGAATATAACAGTAAGGCATGGGTGGGCATATGTGATACCCGTTTCTAATGACTCTACAATTAAATGCAAACATAGGAATATAGGTTTGTGATTAGTTGTAGGGATACTCTTATGACTTCGGAAGAAGCTTAAGAGTATAAATTAGGAGATCCCACCAATATTCATTCACCGCTATTAGTTTAGGATTTATTCGGCAATTGAAGTGGAAATAAATAATTGAACATGTTTGTCTTGCTTCATTCGCTTTCACCATCGCAACCTTAGTTTTAGAAGTTTATTTTCAGCATTTTAATATTTTATTCTTCAATTCGGTTTCTATTTCTTAAACTTGATATTTGCTTACCTCCCTGTGAGATTCGACCCTACTTCCGCTTTATTGCATTTTAGAGTAGGTTAATAATTGTTGGTTTGACATCCATCAGTCTCATGATTGCAACCCTTCCTCTCTATTATGTACTTACTCTAATCAATCATAATAAATTACACAAAAAATAAAATCATATGCATTTTTTTTTATTACATCTATGTATGCTTACTTACCCATCAATGTATAATAGGAAAACTTTGAACATGAAGTATCTCGACAAATTCTTTGAATATCATTAATCTATCAACTGAATTATGATTAAATTCTTTTGATTCAGATCTTGATTTGGATCTCAACTGATGTTTTGCGCTTTAAGGTAACCTCTTCGATAACTTCCTTCAAAATGACTTTGGCAGGAGTAGGATTCTTGTTTAAGGTACTTAAATAAAGGTGCATTTGTTGCTTTTTCAATTCGCCTTGTCTATGTAGCTCATGATACAAATAACATCAGTATTTTTGTGACAGACTCAGAATGTATTAATGGAGGTATCTCCTTTGGTGCTGGCAGGATTAATGTTAGTGTATCTTGATTCCGCTGAACAAAATAGTCATATTTCATTCCATATAACAATGATACTAACAGGATTGCTTTATTTTCCCCTAAATAAAAAACAGATGTACTCTTCAACATGGACTTCCGGGGTGGGAAGCAACATATGGTAAATCATGTAGAGGTAAGATTTTCAATAGCTACTAAACTTACTTATCCTTCTAAACTCAACCTATTATTTTCAAAAGTAAAAAAATATGTCGATAGGAGTGGTCGTCGTTTTTTTACCTTCGTTGTATAAATAATTTCCGGACTGGTTAGAATTTTCTCCAAGTAAAAGTGCTGCATTTTGTCTCCCTTGCTATGTTTTATTATACCTTCATATCGATTTGGGGCAAATGCATTTATACTTGAACGGTTTAAAAACTTGGAAGAAAGTTAATGATGAAGTCAACTGTGCTTTTCTCAATCATGTGGGAAAAGATCCAAACTCATTGCACAAAAGAGCTGTGTAAAGTTGCATTGACTTGCAGAACTCATTGCAACATTTGGATACAATTGTGGAGAAGCATACTTCTGAGGAAGTTGCAATCAATGGGTTGCAACTACAGGTTTCTATTGAGGCGGCAAAATGCGGTGCTTTTCAAGGTGTGCCATTTAGGGGGCATGATGAAAGCCAAGATTCAAAAAATCGAGGTAATTTTATTGAACTTGTTAAATTCATAGCAAAATATAATAAGGATGTGGCTAAAGTAATTTTGCATAACGCACCTCAAAATGCACAATATACCTCACCAATAATTCAAAAGGAAATTCTTTCTGTTTTCCCAAGAAAAGTGCAAAATTTCATTCGTGAAGAGATTTATTAAAAAAGAATTTTGCTTACTTGTAGATGAATCACGGGATAAATCAAGAAGGCAACAAATGGTCGTCGATTTGATAAAAATGTTTTTTGGCATCATTCATGTAGAAGACACTAAATCAGCCAGTTTATTTAAAGGGATATGTGATGTTTTTTATCAATATAATTTTAGTATACAAAATCTCCGTAGCCAAGGATATGATGGTGCTAGTAATAAGTAGCCAGTTCAATGGTTTGCAAGCTTGGTTTTTGGAAGAATGTTCTTATGCTTATCATATTCATGGCTTTGCTCATCACTTGCAATTGACATTAGTAGAACATTTTTCCAACTATTTGGCTTCCAATATTGTGTGTGACTGCTTCTGCTAAAAAAGTTACAACTAAGAGGTTCTAAAACTGCTAGAGTTGGTGAAATGATTGCTACTGATGAAGTTGAAACCAGTAGAGGATAGAATCAAACAGGCTATTTGAAATGTCCAGGGAGTACTCGTTGGGGTTCCTATTTTGGTTCAATATGTAGTTTAATGAACGTGTACGAGGATATATGCTCTGTTTTGAGAGAGATTATCAATGATGAGAACAATCTCTTGGTTAAAAAATGTGCAGTGGGTGCACTGTTTGATAGTAGGACATCTTTTGAATGTCTTCATCTTACATTTTATGAGAGATGTTTTAAGATTTGCAGATATTCTTTGTCAAGTTTTACAATTGTAAAGATAAAGATGTACTAAATGTTATGGATTTTGTATCAGCAACAAAGCATCAGCTTCAAAATTATAAACAAATTGATGGGAAAAGTTATTGGATAGTGGGAAGATGTTTTGTGCCTCAAGAAACATAGAGAGTCTTGATATCGATGCTTTCTACACAATTGGAAGAGACCAAGCTCGTAACCAGATCAATCATGTAATAATAGATCACCATTATAGAGTTGATGCGTTTTTGGGTGTTTTAGATATTTTTAAAGAGGAACTCAATACTACTAATTCAAGGAAGATATGATGGAGATGTTTGTTCTTGGCTCGGCACTTGATCCAAAAAATGACTACGAAAGGTTCAACATAGAAAACATTTGTATACTTGCAAGCAAGTTCTATTCCATGATTTCACGGAGAATGAAAAAGAACTTTTGAAAATTCAGTTGGAACTTTTTCAATTGGATATTGTGGGTATAGATTGAAAGGTTTATCATCACTGCCTGAAATGTATCAGGTGTTGGCTACAACTGGAAAAATTAATAACTGTTATCTTGTGGATAGATTGATTAGTCGTATCCTAACACTTCCAGTTTCTACTGCCACCTCAGCGTGTGCTTTTTAAGCTATAAAAATCATCAAGGCGGAGTTGCGCTACGGAATAGAGGATGAATTGTTGTCTAACTGCTTGTTATTAGATATGAGATGGAGATTGCTGAACAAGTTTGATTCGGATTCCATTATTGATGACTTCAACAAGGAAAAAAAAAAAGACCAATTCAACTTGAAATGCCTAGAACACATTGAAGAATGAACAGTTATATTTGTGTAATTTTAATTTTTTGGAAAAAAAATTTTATAACTATTTTTAAATTTGCGCCCCTCATATGAATTCTTGGTTCCGCCACTGGTAGATTTCAATAACTAATAGCAACAACCGAAAATTCAACCTAAAAGTAACTGTAATTATAAAATCTGTGACATCTTAGAATGGAAGATAAACATGATCAAAGATGTAAACACAAATAAGGAGGATTGCTTTTGTCCATATTTTCAATAAAATTGAATTATACCTGAACCGACCCTGAGTAGAGATTATCTAAATGGAACGGAGGTTATACTATTGCTATTATAGTGTTATAATTCACAAGCGTCTTTTAAAGCGATGGGGGTGGAAGCAGCCATATAGATGCGTTGATGTATCCAAGAGTCAAAAACGGAGTGGCTTCAGGTTCACTTAGCTTCTTGCTGAAACCAACCCGATCATCCAATTTCGCTCCCACTCCTATGCAGTTAAATTCTCCAAAGTACACTGTCCTGGAAAGTAATTAATTTTTTAGCATCATCAAAAAAAAAAAAAACATTTAATGATCCCCAAGAAACCAATTTTAAAAAGATTGAGGATATGTAATGTAGTAACCATTATTTGTTCAGATGGAGACCTTGCAAATTAAATACGCGAAATGAAAAATCATGCAAGCCGGCTTACGAACTTCTCAGTCTCGGGGTGGAAGTTGTCGAACCATCCTTGAGGATGAACAACGTCACTCATATCAGTGTAAGAAAACACGGTAGCGGCGTACGGCATCCATGACCGGCCCAAGAAAGTGGTTTTGCCGGCGCCCGTAACATTGCCGTGTATAAATGAATATCCGGTGTCGTCACCGCTGTTATTCCGGCCTTGTGCGGTGATCACGGCAAAATTATCTCCCGGTATGACGTGGGTCTCAACGTTCTGCATGCAAAACATTATTTTACATCTTTTTTTTTTTCTAAGAAGATCTGAACAAAAGATTTATGCTCTTTTGTAAGAGTGGTTTAATTTAATTTAGGTGATGATCAGTCACATTTACCAAATAAATGGATTTTCCATTGCCAAAAATGAAATCGACCGTTCCCTCAACATAGCAGTCTTTGAAGAAATGCAATCCTTGATGATCACATATGGTATCTTGGAACCCAAGAAACCGGCAATTATAAAACGCCGCTTTATCACCCGAAATTCTTAATGCCAAAGCCTGGCCCCCTTTTTCGCCCTTGTACGGTCTCGGAGCCTTATTCTACATCAAGAAAAAAAAAAAAAAAGCAAACAAGCGAATTCAAGAAAAATAAAACTAATCAGTGAAGTAACTTCTTACCGTATCTCCTTTTTAAATCATATGTACAGAAATTAAAAATAATGATTAAAAATATAATTTATGTGTATGGTACTTTATGTATGGCCCTTCAAAAGATGTATTGAAATTATACAATGTGATTAAATATGAATTAGAATATACCCACTCTCCAAAATATTGATTAATTTGGATTTTTATTTTGTACAATTTATGATATAAGATGAAAATTCAGACTGAGAGAGTGACTATAGTTATCATTAATACATAAAAATGGAGAGAGACAAAAGTAGGTTAGAAAAATGTAACTAACGCTACTTTGAGAATGAAGTGCTATTGATAATGACGAGTCCAGGTCCATCACCGTCAACGGGTCGGCCCACTACTCGGCCTTAGGGTCAAGATCGCTGATATGGCGTCTATTGTTGATAACCCTAGTGGGAATCGGATTTCCCCCAAGCCTATAAATAGGGACCTTTATTCCACACAAAAGGTACGCCATCTTAACTACCATATCAACATACAAACAACCCTATTTTCTAACTTAAGCTTCGGAGTGTCTACCCTCGGGAGACGCCCGAGGCTCTGTTTTGCAGGAAACCCTAGCCGGAGTTCCACCCCATACCGGCGGTACAAATCCAGGTATCGTCAAGTGGTACGTCCGGTGGGACCCGAAAACTAGGGTTTGTGTCACCAAGCTTCTTCAAGCTTTTTTCAAAACCTTTTCAAGCCGCTTCCAGCGACCAAAAAGATGGCGGGGGCCGACAGTCCCCGATCCAGTGCCGCGTCCACCGGCCGACAGGCGAGCCCCGAGGACGGCAAAACTTTGGCACACTTCCAATGGAGGCAGAAACGAAAAAGGAATGATCGCCGGAACAAAAAAGAAACCACTCCCGTCAAACCGACCGATCAGAATCGTCACCATGAAAACCCCGATCCATACCAAAACCAGCGGTTGGCCGAGATCGAAACGGAACTAAAAAAGTTAAAGGATGAAAATTCCCTCAACCAAAGGAAGAAGAAATATATGCTCGAAGAGTACAGACGCTATTGCTTGTTAGGTCTTTCCGACCCAACGAAACGAGAGATAGAGGAATTAATCGAGGAAAAAGAAGCGAAGAGAACTCTGAGCCTCCTCGAAACCAGAAGGGGCAAGCGTCCAGCAACAAACGGAGGGGAGGATCGAACTCGCAAAGAAACTCCCTCTCGAGAAACTCCCTCTCGCGGGGATACTTCCTGGGAAGCACTCGAAAAGACAAACCCAGTGGTTTATCAGGCGATTATTCAGTTTGCACAAGAGCACGAACAGAAGAAACAACCTCATAGACAAGATCGCCGACAATCACCCAGCGTCGAGGAGTTGTCCAAGAGAGAGTGGGAACCCCCGAGAAGAAATGCCCACTCTCGATTGGAACCAAAGCAGATGCGAGAGAAGTCACAACATGGCCACCGTCGAGGAGAAGACCCTCCTCGCCGGGGTCAAGATAACCGGAGTAATCGAGATCCCTCGATTCGAGATTCGATACGAAGGATGATAGGAATGATCGTTGACAGGAGTCCCTTCATCCCCAGGATTCGAGACTGCCCGAAACCCAAAGATTTTGACTTTCCCAAAGACTTCACCTGTTACACAGGGGAATCTGATCCTCAACGATTCCTCAATAAATACGTGCAAGTCATGAGAATTCGTAATGCATCCCTAGATTTCATGGCAAAAGCTTTACCATCATTCTTGGACGGGCAGGTACAACGGTGGTTCGGACAGTTACCAGAGGGAAGTATTGACAGCTTCGAGGATCTCACGGTGAAACTAGCCACCAGGTTTTTCCTCAGCAAGCATGTCACGAAAATGTCCATAGACTTGTCCTCCATAAGACAAGGACAAAACGAAAGCCTTTCGGATTTCCATTGCCGCTTCACCCGTGAGTCTCTCCAAATTGACAATCTCGATGACAGAGACGTAAGGAATAGCTTCATCCAAGGACTCAACCCCTGGGGGAAGTCCGCCCCCCTGCGAGTAAAGTTAACCACTAAACCTCCACAGAACACCCAAGAGATGTGGGCCACGGTAGAAAGCTATATCCAACGGGAACAAACACTAAAAAATTCCCAGGAATCCTTCTCAATCGTAGGAGAGCGAGGAGGGAAGGACAGATATAAACCTCAGGCTGAGAATAAACCCTCGCTACCCAGGCTCGACAGGTTACTGACTCCATTGATAAAGCCTCGACGGGAAATACTCCAAATCCATAAGGACGAGTTTCCAACTCCGAACACTAACTCACAACCCGAATAGGTCCACGAATCAGTACTGTGAGTATCACAAGGATCACGGGCATGACACGGAGGATTGCCGAGAGCTCAAGCGAGAAATTGAAGCGGGAGTAAAGTCTGGCAAATTCCAGCAATATGTGCAGAACACGCAAGGAGCTGCTCGAGGAGATATCCGCAACCCTCGAGAGAAACCCGGCGGTCCTTGCAACTTCCCCAGACGAAACAACAATCGGGGACCTCGGAGAGACAACCGAGGAAACAGCTGGCAACCGAGAGATAATACACAATATCCTGCTCAACCGGTCCTCGACAAACAACCACAACCCATACAACAAATACCTCCTCTCGATCCCGCTAAGAAGATTACCCACAATGTGGGAGCAATCTATGGAGCACCTCTTGAAGTCCTCTCCACCACAGCATTAAAAGCCTCTGTTCGACAGGTAACAAAAACTCCACCGCAAGAGCCAAGTCACAAACGATTCAAAGGAACTGAAGCGATCGTCTTCACCGACAGCGACGTCGTCCCCGACGTATGCCCCCACAGTGATGCCATGGTTATCGAGGCCATCATAGGTAACGTGGGGGTAAGTCGCGTCGACAATGGTAGTGCGGTCGACATCATCTACAGTGATTGTTTCAAGAGAATGAACATACAAAACCCAGACTTGCGCCCCGCTACCTTACCATTGATGGGCTTCTCCGGGCACACTATAATCCCAAGCGGGATCGTCAGGCTTCCAATCACGGTAGGGACGTATCCTCGAACGGTAAATCTAACCATGGATTTCGCCATAATTGATGCTCCCTCGCCATTCAATGTGATCCTAGGACGGCCGTGGATGTGCCAAGCCCGAGCTGTATGGTCACCTTACCACTTGGTCATGAAGTTCCCAACTGAATATGGGATAGGAATAGTCCAAGGCTGCCAACGTAGTTCCAGAGAGTGCCTTCTCACGGCAGTAAAAGTAGGGAAGAAAGCGATAAAGCAGGAGCTGGCAGTCACTTCGACAGGATGCTACTCAATTCAACAGGGTGTGGCACAAGTAGAGGATAAAGAGAGAAAGCAAGAAGTCTCGAGCGCGGATGTTGAGCAAAACTCGCCACTCGGTAGTAAGACAGAAGAGTTAATCTTGGATGAGAAAGAACCAGGAAAAACTACTAAACTTGGGAATCCATTGAGGGTGCGCTGCGGACTGAAACAATCGCCTTACTGCGGACTTTTCGAGACATCTTCGCATGGTCGCCATCCGACATGACCGGAGTTCCTCGACATATCATCGAGCACAAGCTAAACGTTGACCCAAATGTCAGACCGGTAAAACAAAAGAAGAGGATCTTCGCTCGAGATCGCAATAATGTAATTAACGAGGAAACCCTCAAACTAGTACGAGCCAACATCCTGAAAGAAGTGCTTTGGCCAACTTGGCTGGCCAACCCCATCCTTGTCCGCAAACCTGACAATTCCTGGCGTATGTGCCAAGATTACACAGATCTCAACAAATACTGTCCGAAAGACTGTTACCCCTTGCTCGTAATCGATCAAATGGTGGAAGGTATTACAGGCTACAGGACTCTCAGTTTCCTCGACGCTTATAAAGGATACCACCAGATTCACATGGCCGAGGAGGACGCGGAGAAGACTGCTTATATCACAGAGATCGGAGTATACTGTTACGACAAAATGCCGTTTGGGCTGAAAAATGCTGGAGCTACCTACCAGCGTTTGGTTAATAGAGCCTTCCATAATCAGATAGGAAGAAACATCGAGATATACGTGGATGACATGGTTATCAAGAGCAACTCAGACTGCAAAGTGGTCGAGGATATGAAGGAGATCTTCACAATCCTGCGCGAAATCAATATGAAACTCAATCCGAAAAAGTGCGCCTTCTGTGTAGGGTCTGGAAAGTTCCTCGGATTTCAAGTATCCAAGGAGGGGATAAGCGTAGACCCTGCAAAGGTTGAAGCAATCCTATCAATGGAAGCCCCGAAAACTGTCAAGGATGTACAAAAACTCACAGGATCCCTAGCAGTACTCAACAAGTTTCTATCACGAGCAGCAGAGAGAAGCCTTCCCTTCTTCAAAACTCTAAGAAAAGGGAAGGGTTTCCAATGGACCGATGAATGTCAAAAAGCCTTTCAGGAGTTAAAAGAACACCTCAAGCGACTCCCTATGCTCGCAAAGCCACAACCGGGTGAAGTTCTATACATCTATTTGGCTGCCCGGGAAACGGCCATCTCCGTAGTGCTAATCCAGAAGAAAGATAATAAGGAGCTCCCAGTTTATTTCGACAGCAAAGTCTTACAAGGAGCAGAATCTCGATATACCCCATGGAAAAACTTATCCCGAGCCTTGTGCTCACGCACGACAGTTGCGTCCGTACTTTCAGCCCATCCTATACAAGTCCTAATCGAACAACCCATCCAACAAGTCCTCCTCAAACCTGAAGCATCAGCCGAATGATGAAGTGGGCGGTCGAGTTGGGGAACATCACATTAAGTACAAACCCCGTACAGCCGTCAAAGGACAAAGGCGTTTTGATTTCTGGTAGAAATGCCCAGACCCCGGAACCACGCAAGAATCTATTTCGAGGAAGCAGCTGTGCGAACAACCCCCCACAGATCCTCGAGCCTGGACCCTATACGTCGACGGCTCATCCTGCGAGGATGGGGGAGGAGCAGGTATCATCCTAGCAAAACTAGTCGCATCTCGAGAAGTCGAGGAACTGAAGGAATACGATGCAGAATATTCCTACGCCCTGAGGTTTGGTTTCCCGGTCACCAATAATATTGCCGAATATGAAGCAATGATTACAGGGTTAAACGTGGCCCTCAAATTAGGAGTTCAAAACCTGCAAGTATTCAGTGACTCTCAGGTAGTGGTCAAACAAATCAAAGGCGAATACACAGTCCGGGAGGAACACCTCCGACCATACCTCGAGAAGGTCTTACAAATCAAAGATAAATTTGAAGAGTGCTCCATCTCCCACGTTCTCAGAATCAACAACAAGAGGGCCGACGCTTTAAGTAAGCTCGCCTCATCCAATTTCTCTAACCTCAGTCATAAGGTTTGGGTCGAGACACTCCCAGAGCCTAGCATCCACCCTAAAGTTTCCATGGCTATCACCGAGGACGGAGAAACGTGGATGACCCCTTTCATCCGCTTCCTCGAGAACGGGACACTCCCCGACAACAAACAGGAAGCTCGAGCATTGAGGTTAAAGGCAGTTAAATACACCTTGAAGGATGGAATTCTCTACAAATATGGGTATTTATTGCCGATGTTACGGTGCGTCGGAGTGAACCAAGCAGCATACATCCTCGAGGAAGTCCACGAGGGGTCGTGCGGAGCACACATGGGAGCAAGAAGCTTGGCAAAAAAGATACTTCGAGCCGGATATTTCTGGCCAACAGTTTTTAAAGACGCTTACCACTTCGTCCAAAAGTGCGACAGATGTCAAAAGTTTGCACCAATAACTCGACAACCTCAGCACGAGATGGTAACCATGCAAAGTCCTTGGCCCTTTTACCAATGGGGAACGGACATCATCGGCTCTTTTCCAAAGGGGCGGGAGGACTACGATGGGTTATAGTACATGTGGATTACTTCACCAAATGGGTAGAAGCGAAACCGCTGGCCTCGATATCAGGAAGACAAGTATTGAATTTTTTCTGGCAGAACGTGGTTTGCCGGTTTGGAGTTCCCAAGGTGGTCGTGTCGGATAACGAAACCCAATTCGAAAGTGAACCTTTCAAATCATGGTGCGCAGAAATGCAGATCGAACGCCGGTTCTCTGCCGTCGCCCATCCTCAGGCAAATGGACAAGCCGAGTCAATTAACAGAGCCATCCTACATGGAATAAAGACACGATTGAATAATACAAAAGGGGCTTGGGTCGAGGAACTTCCTCATGTTCTATGGGCTTATCGCACCACATCACACTCCTCGACGCTTGAAACGCCTTACAGCTTAGTCTACGGAATGGACGCCGTTCTTCCGGTCGAAATTGGTTTGCCGAGTCCTCGAGCAATTAACTTTGTCGAGGACACCAACAACGAGGATATCCGGACTAACCTCGACCTGCTCAAGGAGCGACTGGATGCCGTAAAAATCCGAGAAGCTAAGTACAAAGAGGTCCTCCGAAGAAACTTCAACAAGCGTGTTAAAAGCACCAACTTCGTAGTAGGGGACTTAGTCCTCAGGAAAAATGACGCCAGTCGAGCGGAGACCCCAGGAAAACTAACGGCCAACTGGGAAGGCCCGTATCGAGTCACCCAAGCCTCTCCTTCGGGTAGCTACCGATTGCAGACAACCGATGACACAGGGACTGTCCTCCCTCGGTGGTGGAATATTCAGAATCTCTGCAGGTTCTATAATTAGATTCCTTGCATATTGTGTGAGACTTTGTTTGCTAAGTGATTTCATTGCTTTCAGTCTTGTGTGTGTAATGCTAACCCGGGTCCTCGGGTAATTATCAATAAGAGTCATTACATACTTCATATATAAATTCATTACTCATCACATATATATTGTTTACACATGTCGACACTACCTCATGACTAGTCACCGAGATGGACACCCGTTACAGGGCCATCCTCGATATGATCCGGGTATTCAAACGACCGGATCCCTAAGCCGAGGACTCTCCCTCGCACCCGCCGTAGATCGCGGCATCCGCACTCCGAGGAATCCATATCCGATTCCTCGACAAAGTCGCGTAACTAACCGCCGGCTAAACAAAGCGCTACATAAATATTCTAGAATATCATTAATTGGTGCTAATACCGCTTAGCCCAACAACAATTCCTCGCACCAAGTGCAGGTTTAAAGAAAAAGAAAAGGGGGAGATATACAACGCATCCGCCTAAATCCGGAGGTCCTTCCCTTTCGGGTTAAAGCGAGAAGGCTTAATAAGTCCAGACCACCCCAACGACCTAAGCTTATGGACGCAATGCCCAAGCTTGTCCTTTAAGTCTAGAATCTCCCAGTCTTGATCATCGATTCTAAGAAGGTACTCCTCGGCAGCAGCCCGCTCCCGGGCTTCATCCTCCGGGTCAAGGTCGTCAAGGATGGGCAGAGAAATCTCGTTGTCCACCAATAAATTCTGAAAAATGGCAGCTTGTTTCGAGTAGAACTCCACTTCCTTGGATCTTTTCTTCAGAAGGTCGATAGCGGCAATAAAACGTTCAGTCCGAATCTTTATCTGCGACTCGACCAAAGCAAGTATGTCAAGCTTTTCGAGAAACCACGGAGAAACAATGATGTTCTCACGCTTCTTCAATCGGGCGTTCTCCGACTTTAGTTTCTCCATTTCCTCATAAATATTTGCTTCAAGGGATAAAGAAGCATGAAAGTCTAAGTCGTACTGTTGAAGTCGACGCTTCCACTCTTCCTCTTGTCGCTTAAAACGCTGTACCAAGCGATGATGTGTCCGCAGGTTCAGCGCTTTAACAACATCTGAGAGTTCTTTCTTGAGAAGCTTCACCTTGCTTGTATTGTGAACATCCCCAAACTTCCTCAAAATCGAGGAGATCATCGAGTATAAGGGAAACTGCGTAATTTCCTCTTCCTCGAGAATCAGTAGGTGACAATGATGAATGAAATACGAATCCTGGAACAGGTGACATAAATATTAAAAGTGAGCCAGCCTGATCGGCAAAAGAGTTCAACGATTCATACAAGTTTGTTAAGGTCTACAACCTTATCCATAAAAATCCTATTACAAAGAAGAGGGTCATACTTCCTTCGGGCCCTGAGATTGTGTCGGCTGGGCATCGCTGGTTTCCTCGACGGAAGGAGGGACTGGCGTTTCCTCTGGATCGGGACGGCTTTGTCCATCATCCTCAACAGGTCCCTCCGAGGAATCTTCTTCCCACTCCACCTCAACGCCGATGAAGTCGGGGGCTAACTCTGGAACACGCACCTCTTCCCCAGCATCATCGGGAAGCAATGTGAGGACCTCTCCCTTGAAGGACGAAATCTCCGTCGAGGATTTCATCTCTGGGACGGCGTTACACAGCGGCCCAGATAAGGGAAGTTGCCCGTCGGAAAGTCGCTGCACACCCTTTTTGAGAGCATCATGGAGTGTCTTCTTAGGATGCGGCTTTATAAATTGTTGTAGCCATCCGGCATTGATGGTCTTGCCGCTTTCCATCCTTTCAAGAGCAGCAACAGCTACGCCATGTCCCCCGAGAATCTTAGCCTCGTTGCTAATGCCCACCAGAATACTTGCCAGCCCATCCGTGGACATCATCCTCGACCAAAAGTGCATTATCCAGGCCGATAGTTCGGATCGGGGAACATGACTCTCCCTACACTCGGACAGTTTGGTTTCAAGCTCCTTATACATAGCCTGAATATCGGCCAGTTCCTGCTCTTTGGAAAGTCTCAAAGCCTCCTCCCTCTTTCTCGAAGCTTCACTCGACTGCTTCTCTTGTTCCAGGGCCCCTCTCTCAGCTTGCAGGCTCTGAATATCCCGTTTCAAGGTCTTCTCACGCATAAGAATGCTAGCCATCACCGTAGTCAGCTGCAACATGAGATGTTAACAAAAAGCAACATGGTATCCCCGAGGGATAAACGAATCGAGAAGAAAATACTACCAGTTTCAGCGACTCTTCCTCCGTCAGAGTCTCGGCGACCTCCTCGACGATGGGGCACTCGATCCTATTGTCCCCAAAATGGTATATGGCAGCGGCAGCTGTGAATGTCGAGGAACCGTCGGTGTCCTCGGTGCTCTTCTTGTCGAGAGTAACTTTAATAGGCTTGAACCACTCCGGGTGCCGCTCCGTCACCGGAATGACCTCGGGCACCTTGTCCTCAGGTACGGGAGCCTCCACCTCTTCAACGATTGGAGAGGTAGCCTTCGGCGGATCGTCTTCTTTGTCAACCTCGATCGGGACTGGATCCTCGACCTGCTTCTCTACCCCCTCGAGGATGGGAGTCTTCTTCTTCTTAGCCTTAGCACTTGCGTCGGATGCCTTCACCAATCTTCTCAGCTTCCTCTTTTTGGTGACCTTGTTGGAGGAGCCTTCGTCATCTGAATTTTTAATTTCAAAAATCTTGGCGTCACCAAACAACCCAATGGTATCTTTGCTGGAGGACATGACCTAAACACAAAAACAAAGCACATAGCAAGTCAGTACCTTTTCTCTCCTCAACGGGGATTGGGGGGACGTAATGTTGCACTGCTGTGTAGCCTAGGATGTCCTCGATAGATTCCAGGGAATCGATATCCGCCCTGTACTTCTCGACTCTGGCCTTATCATGTTTGGACCAGGCGTCCGCCACACCACCCATATCATGAGCTTCCCGATAATCCCAAGCCATACAAACATCGTCGGGAGCCGAAACAAAAAAGTAATTCGGTTTCCACAATGGGGCACCGTCGAAGAGTTCTATTATACGTTTTGCCTTGGAGGAAACGTTGGTCTTCACGTTATACCAGTCCTTATACTTGGTCGAGGGAACACAAACCTTAAAAAAGTATCTCCATACCAACAATCGAGGCTTTATTCTCTTTATTTGACACAGCTTCATAAAACCAAGGACGGCAGTGACTAGGTTTGGAGTAAATCGAGCAAGCGGGATCTTATAATACTGCACTAGCCTACCAAATAGAGGGTGAAGGGGGAACCGTAGGCCGAGAAACATCGACCTCTCATACACAGTGATTTTCCCCTCTGGTGGATTGTTAGCCCTCTCAGTGCCTAGGGGAGCTCGATAATCTAGATCTATGGGGAAGCTATATTTTTCGGCAATAGAATCGGCCTTTTCAATAGAGTCTATGGTCGACACAAAATCAGAAACTGTTTGTGATGCCATACCTATCCTAGTATATGCAAGTCTAACCAGGTTCAGAGGAAGTAAAATATATACACCAATGAACAACGATGAGAATATCCGAAAGTTAGAGGACTTACTTGTGAGATAGCGCTCCCTAGTTGAAGTCTGTCGGAAGGATTTTCAAACTTTGTTTGACGGCGGTATGTGGTGACAAAAAAAAAAAAAAAATCTGATGCACTGGAATAAGAGTGTGGAGTTTTCTGGGTTTGACGAGAGAAGAATATGGCTAAAGTCCTTAGCCTTTCCCCCAGTTAAACAAATATGAGGTCTTCTTTTTCCCCACGATCCGACACTGTGGCCGAAATCCAAGGCACACTCATAATGGCTTAGCCGTCGTTTGGGAAACGTGCGCGTTAGTGGGGCTTAATTTCCGCTCGGGTAGGATTTAAATGAAACGGGTCGCCTTCCCGGATCGGATCCTTACCCGCGGACAGCTATCCTTGGACTGGGCTGAAGCTTATTTGTTTCATATGGGCCGGGCCAGGTCAGTTTTATTTAGATGTCAAGTCTTATTTATTTTGCATAATTAACACTTGACAGGGGCACTTGACGAGTCCAGGTCCATCACCGTCAACGGGCCGGCCCACTACTCGGCCTTAGGGTCAAGATCGCTGATATGGCGGTCTATTGTTGATAACCCTAGTGGGAATCGGATTTCCCCCAAGCCTATAAATAGGGACCTTTATTCCACACAAAAGGTACGCCATCTTAACTACCATATCAACATACAAACAACCCTATTTTCTAATTTAAGCTTCGGAGTGTCTACCCTCGGGAGACGCCCGAGGCTCTGTTTTGCAGGAAACCCTAGCCGGAGTTCCACCCCATACCGGCGGTACAAATCCAGGTATCGTCAGATAAAAGAAAAATTATAATTTGAATCCATACTAATACAATAGATAAGAAAATGGAGGTAGTACTGAAAAAATGAAAAAAAAAAGTAAAAAAAAATTGGAATATATTTTTACCGCAAAGATGACATTGACAGCCATGAAGTAGTCGGATTCAACAATTACGGTGGCGGTTTCTATAGTGCCGAGTACGGCTGCCGTATTGTTTGCAAGAACAGCCGGCATATTCTCGGGGGCTCCGTACAAAGTAACGAATGGTTTACTTCTTGGGATCGTCACTTTCTCAAAATAGCTCCCGGGTCCGATATTAATCACGACCCGGTTCGTATTCCCTTCCGGTATGTTATCCACGGCCTCCGTCAACGTCCTGAAATCGCCACCTCCCGCGGCTCTCACGTTAATGATTGTCGGCGTTCCGCTTTCCGCCGTCACCAAGGCGGGGTCTAATCCTTTCCGGTAAGCAAAAGGCTGAACGTTTTGAGCAAACCAAGTTTCGACTTGGGCTAAATCGGCCGGCGCCGGTACATTGTCAGCAGCTACGACTATCAAAGGCATTATGATCAAGAGAATAAGGAAAGTCATGGCTTCCATTGAAACAGTTTTGGCCAATATTTTTTTTTTATATATATGCATGTGGCCAGTTAACTGTATAAATTCATCATTGTGGCATGGCAGATGGTACAATAATAGTGCTAAGTGAAGCTGCAGAGAGGGGAGAGGAGATAGATGAACGTCCTGAGAGATCTTTTTTGTGTAAACCCTAATGTTTTGTGGTTTCACGCTATGCTTTTTAGGTTAAACCAAATGAAATGGTGGGAACACAATATTTTTCTATATATACGTTACTACTATTTTTGCATTGATAATATTGTTGTCTACCAGTTGATTTTATTTTCCTTTGTTTTTTCTTGCGTAGTAAAAATAAAGTTAAATTTTACCTTCAGAATCACATTCAATCATGGAAAAGTTACTTTTGTATGAGTCATCTTTCCAATATTACCGCACTGGAAATAAATTAATATTTAAAATGAGATGGTATTGGTTGGTGATGAATAAATGAGGATAATTTTGTATTTTAAATACATTATTTATGTTTTATTAGTATTGATCAAATTACTATAAAGACATTTTAAAATTAAGGGAGTATCTTGGTAGCAACTAAATTGTAGGTAAGGATGGAGAACTCTCCTCGATTCCTTTATTTGAAAGACACAGTAAATTTTGAGTGATCGTTACCATAATTTTATATATATAGAGAGAGAGAGAGAGAGAGAGAGAGAGAGAGAGAGAGAGAGAGAGAGAGAGAGAGAGAGGGGCAAGATGAATCGTACAATCGTTACCTCAACAAGTTTTGGCCAGACACGTCCCAAACGCATGGCTCCTTCGTTCAATCGATACCATTACATATGGTGAAATTTTTAAAGTTTAGGAAAATAATCTTTTCGTACAAAATTCAATACTTTGATTTTTTATTTATTTATATTTTAATTCTTGTTTCTTTCCTCATATTACAGTTTCTTTTTTGTTTGTGGCATATATTTTACGTCTCAATAATAAAAGGAAATTCTCCTTTTAATTATAGGTGACTCAATTTTCCGCATCATGGGGAAGTCAGGCGGAGGCATTCTTAGCTTTGATTTCTGGCTTTATCCTTTTTAAAGGGACTGGAAAGTGAAATAGCTTTGGTTAATAATATTCTTTATTCTTTATTAGCATTGGTTTCCGATGATCATTCCCATCCGACCCCAACTATTTCCACTAAGGTTTGGATTGTTTGCTTTCTAGGTTTTCAATTTATAATTGTTGTCATAATCTGTATGCTCAAATTTGACTCTTGGTTACTGATTTTATTTCCTGTAATTTCTTTGAGTAAATTTCTTTAAAAGGAGTTTGTCTAAGGGCATCTCCAACCCAAAGCTCCTCTAAACTCTATATTTAGAGTTGAAACAGTAAAATCCCATTATTTTTACAGTTTAAACAGTGTCAGTATCTCCAAGCAATTCTCTCTATAAAATCCCTCTAAAAAGAATATTCTCAGTATATCCTATTATTTATTTATTTTTTGTAAAATAAATTTTATGATTTGTATTTTATTCTATTCTATTACTAAAATAAATTACATTTAAGAAATTTTATAATTTACGCATATGATCGTTAATTTAAATAATAATTAGTAATATTAATTATTAAATTTAAATTATATAATTTTTATGTAGTTAATTAATAGTATTTTTTTCACCATATACTATGTCAAATAAATAAAATTACAAATAGTAAAATAACAAAAACATTTGGCTCAATGATAATAATAAAACACATTACTAATATTACATTTAAATCAAAAAATACATAACAAATACAAGTCGAAAATATTGCAAACATTAATTTAACAACAACACACACATGAATATACAAATGCATATTTTGTGGAGAAAAAAAAAACATAACAACACTAATTATTACTATGAGAATATTGTTCTCACATATGCTCAACCAAAGTATCACGAAGTTCAAAGTGTGCCTTCCTGTTTCTGATTTTTCTGTGCCTTGCCAGAAACTGTTCAAAGCGGTCTCCCTCACAAGGTATTAGCGTAACATTTGAAGTAGGAAATTCCACATTATCTCTAATTAGTGCATTGCGATCACGTTCATCTTCGATAATCATGTTGTGCAGAATAATGCATGTTGTCATTATATCATGAAGCACTTCCTTTTGCCATAAACGAACGGGACCTGCAATAATAGCGAATCTCCTTTACAGAACTCCGAATGCACGCTCAACATCTTTTCTACATGCCTCTTGTCTCATTTTAAAATATTGTTGCATGGGATTAGTTGGTGTTGCAAATGACTGTACTATAGTAGCCCATTTGGAATATATACCATCAGCTAAATAGTAACCCATATCATACTGTTTGCCTCGAATAGTGTAATTAGCCGGAGGAGCAATACCTTCTGCAAGATTAGACATTAGATGAGATGCTTCTAACACATTAATGTCATTGCGTGCCATATCCAAAGATCATAATCCGCTACAGCTTCCAAAATGATAGTTGGATGTCCAGAACGTCCACTATATTGGCAACCCCATCCGCTAGGACATTTATCCCATTGCCAATGTATACAGTCCAAGCTACCCAACATACCTAGAAAATCACGTTGTTCACCAATATGAAGCAGCCTAGCGACATCAGCAGCATTTGGTGCCCTCAGATACTGAGAGCCAAAAATTTCTACAATTGTCCGACAAAATTTTTTAAGCATTCATTTGCTGTTGACTCGGCAATTGAAGATATTCATCAGTCTGATCCCGCAGGACACCATACACCAATTGACGCAATGCCAACGTTATCTTTTGATTTGTTGAGAGTCCAGGTCTACCAAGAGCATCATTGAGCTTTTTGAAATACCTATCATGACTTTTTACTGCATTAGTAATACGCTCGTAAAGATTGAGAGACAAGCAAAACCTTCGACGAAAAGTGTCCGTGTCGTAGGTGGGATTGTTACTGAAGTAATGCTGGTACAAAGTCTGATCCGCACCTTCTCGATCACGATGGACGACTCTATGGCCTGGGACCGAACCCCCCCCCCCCAGGTAGGTTGGCTATTTTCAGCAGAGATAGCGTGTGACATCATAACATTAGAACTGTTTATGAAATAAGCAATTGGTAGATGAAAATCATTTTCAAATGGAGGAAATTCTGAATCTGAATTTTACTCATCTGAATCATACTCAAATGGTGGAAGATAACTCATTTCAATGATTATTGGAAAAACTACGGGAATAGAAGATAGGAATAGAAGATGCTTGCATTGTATGACATGTTGGTTGCTGTTTATATAGACAAATGGAGGAATTGATTCCAAAGTATTGACTTAACGGCATGACTAATAATTCTAATTTATTGATTTCTTTTCAAATAAAAAAGAATCATATGCTTCTTCTTTTTTTTTGGCTTCATGGTCCAAGTTTAGTACAAAGCATTTTGTATTGTCGGTCCCAAAAGTCATCACATGTATTGTCAGTACAATAAGGAATCAATGTTATTTTTGACTTGACGGTGACTATTGGTTCCAATAAAAGAAAGAATCCGGTTCATTTATTTTGAACTGACGGTGGAGAATTGTCGGTATAAGGAATCCTATGTCTTTTTATTAAATGGTCCAAGTTGATGATTAATATGTTGTCAAATACTTAATCCACTACTTTTTTAACTTCATGGTCCCCGTTGATAACAAATGCATTTAGAATTTTCAGTCAAAAAAAGAATCCTACGCATATTTTTTTTTTGGCTTGGCATGACTAATAATAGTAGTAATAGATTGAGTATTTTTCAGTCAAAAAAAGAATCCAATGTTTTCTTGTGACTTGATGGTGACTATTTAGTCCATCACATTTTATTATCGGTACAATAAGCAACAATGTTTTCTTTTAATTGACGGTAGCTATTGGTCTTATGCTTCTTTTATTAAATGGTTCAAGTTGATTAATTATGATCCATGTTGATGAATAATGAATAATGAATAATGATGGTCCAAGTTGATGAATATTGAATAATGAATAATGATGGTCCAAGTTGGCTTGATAGTTGGTTCCAATAAATGAAATAATCTGATTCATTTATTTTGAATTGACGTTAGATATTCAGTCAAACGCATTTTATTGTCGGTGGCATAAGGAATCCAATGTTTTCAGTCCAAGAAAAGGAATCCGATGCATTTGTTTTATTATTGGTCAATGTACACACTTTTTTCTATAAAAGTATCCGAGTAGTTCATTCTAATTCGCATCCACTTCTCCTTCTAATCTATACCTTCAAACACTCTCAACAACAAAAATGACTTCTAAAAAGGGGGTTAACTATACTAAGGCAGAAGATGAACTTCTTGTGAAATATTACATCCATATTTCAGAAAATCCAATTGACTCAAATAAGCAGAAAACACAAACATTCTGGGAGAGAGTAAGTT
This sequence comes from Oldenlandia corymbosa var. corymbosa, assembly GCA_949775105.1. NCBI lineage: Eukaryota > Viridiplantae > Streptophyta > Magnoliopsida > Gentianales > Rubiaceae > Oldenlandia > Oldenlandia corymbosa. The sequence goes on from OX459124.1 coordinate 12,987,465, forward strand.
CCGCATATAACGTGAACAGGAAGATTGACATGGAAGAAAGAAGGTTTAGATCATGCAAATCTCGCATTTGTATAATTGAAGGTATTTGTAAGAAGGTTCATAGATGTTTACAACAGATCGAGAATCGCAACCCCAGTGGGACACAACTCGGAGATCGGGTGAGTTTATAATTTTTATTTTTTTCTAGTTTTCAATTTCATTTTAATCGTAATGTGCTATTATTGAAAGAATCTTATGTATGTTAGTCTTATTTCGTTTTTCTTTTGGAGATGAAATAAGTCGAAGAGCTATTTATTCAGACAACAAAATTTAAAACCGGGTTCAAGTTTGGCCATGTGTTTGATTGCTACAAAATTTTGGCAAATTTAATGTCCCCAACCAAAATATGGTGTTCGGGAGTGTACTACAATCAACGACTTGTCGGAATCCGAAAATCTTAATCCCGAACAACCAACACCCGAGTCTCCAATGTTGTCATCTCTTAATCCCGAACAAAGCTACGATAATGGTAGCGGAAGTGGACCATCGTCTCGACTCCCGATGGGAGTGAAGAAAGTCAAACTGAAGAAGAAAACAGAAGACCATTTGAGTAAGATATTTAGTACTTTCAATGCAAAAACTGATGCTATGCTTGATTTTATGAAGGCACAAGATGAACGCCAAAACCAAAAACTTGAAATACAAAAACAAAATTTGGAGTACAAAAAAAAAAACAACAAGAGGACAAAGTGCTGATGATGGACTTGAACTCTATTTCGAATGTATCAGTTCGTCGATATTGGGAAAGAAAGCAGCTCGAAATTATACAAGTAAGGGATTAACAAGAACAACAATCTCAAGGACAATCATCGTCTCACATGGGACTGTTTGGAACACCATCAAACGATGGACAACTTGGATTTCTCAATGATATCGGATATAGTGGAGGCAATTTGAATGATTATTATGGTAGTGATGATAATTAATTTGTGAAACCGTCTACTTGCTGTTTGTATTAATGCTTAGTTTCCTAATTGTTGTTTTTATTGTCGTGGTGTTTTTATTTGTGAGTTTCAATGATGTATTTCTTTTAATTTCTATTATGTAATTTTAAGTTATACAACGTACTTGTTTTGATTGTTTGTAGTGTTTTCTTTATGTAATATAGATTATGTATTTTTAATCCATGTTATAATATATCTACACATTGTAAAAATCCAATGGTTGTAAATTAGATAAGAAGAAGATAAGAAAGATAATATAAAAATCAATCCAACGGTCAACATTATAATGAAATCTAGAATGACGACCAAATTTATCGTTATTGTGTGTTTGGTGTTTGGTTTTGTGAGTTTAAATGATGTACTTATTGTATAATTTAAGTTTATAAATAATCAAAATAATGTATTTGTTTTGGTTGTTTGTAGTTTATTTTATGTGATTTTATTAATAATAATATGTGTATTATGATTTTATAATAAATCGACAATGGTTTCTTAGTTCATGTTAAAATACACATATATATTTACTATTAAGTCTTAAATTCATTCATTAAAATGATAATTATGATTATTAATGTTTCCTATTAAAACGTATAATTACACATACATATATTTGCTATTAAGACGTAAATTCTCTCATTAAAATGATAAATTATAATTATTGGATTTTAATTCTACTAATTAACATTAATTAAAAGTAAATATATAATCAAATTATAATAATTAAACTAATTAATATATAACTAGGGCCAAGTTGACCCATATAAAAAGTCCTAAATGCTTCAAATGGAAAATAAGCCCAAAGAAAAACCCTACTTTCAACCCAAATTTTAGGAAAAAAAAAAAAAAGGGTCACCCGCCTGCTTCATAGCGGGTGAACAGTGCTCTGTCACATTTGAAGGAGGGCGTAGCACCAGCTCTGCCAAATTTAACACGTCCGCGCAGTTTAGCGGACGCGATGGAGATGCTCTAAACCTTTCAAATTGTGGAAATCAATAAGTCTGTATTTGTAAGAATTGTATCTTGGACCCCTTTTCTGTTTGTTTTATTGGGCAGATATTTCTTTAGCTTTACGGCATGATTTTGGTTTGTCCGGAAACAGAGATTTTGCCCCTGCTAATTGTGCAGTTAAAGGAGTTTTTCTATAGTCCCTATACGATGATGTTATAGGGTACTTATATGGTAGGGAAGAATTAAAAGGAAAACATTCCTTTCACTTGTTTCTATATGAGTCTTTGCAAGAGTGAACCAAAGTAATATTTCGATGGAATGATAAGGTTCAGAATTTGCCTTCTCAAGACTTTAACTCAACAAAAAATACAGAGCCTTGAATTGATTCGTTAATTAAAGGCATTTACTGGGGTTGATTTACGAACTATAGGGTGAGTTATAATTTGTTTGATTGGAATGTCTAAAATGCCCAGGTTTTAGGTTTAAGCTGTTGACTTTGAGGAGGGTGATTAGCATTCAAGAAATTAAATGGAAATGCAGAGTTGTTGGTATTAAGAAGTAACCTGTTACTGAATGGTGTTTTAGAAAATTGATAATTCTTTGTTGCAAAGGATGTCATACAAAACAAATGGTGTTGCTTTGTTTGGTATTCTGTAGGCCATGAATCAAAGTTGTAGTGTTCATCACTTCCTTTTATCTTTGAAAATTTATTTCATTCAAGAACTTAACTTGCTGACCGGGAACGATTCCCTGGTTTAAGTCTCCCAGTTCTCTTGGAGTTGTATTTTCGTAGAATATTCGACAAGATGGACTCCCTGCTTCCTAGTTCTTATAATAAGTAAAAGTTGGATGTACTATTGCAGGTCACGTCGCTGTAAAATAAGTAAATGGCATAAAATTACTAGGCGATTGAGCAAAATGAGGCAAAAATGGAGAAATATCCCAGTGTCAAAGGTGACGAACAGCCCATCTTTGGAGGCATGTAATTTGAGTTACACAGCTCGGATACGAGAGATCTTGATATCGTTGCAAAGCTGAAATAAGGAGCTACAACTGTCATGAAGATTGGTTCTCCAAATTCAGATCAGATAATGGCCAAAACTGTACATGAATTTCAATTGTCAGAACTGTCCAGCAAGATTTCAGAATATCTGAGACAACCAGCTTGGTTTTGGAAGCCATAACTTGATGTCTATAGCTTGGATATGGACGTTCTTTATATTGACTAAGCTGGAAGAGCGTGCTACATTTTCCCTTCTTAAGTTGGCGCCGAATTCTGAATGAAAAGAGGCGAAAAAGGGCAACGATATGTGTTCCTGAGGGCTGGAAATGAACCAAAAAAATTCTGGCAAGTTGTTTGGATGGCCAGCCATGAGCAGTCCTTAATTCGGCTTGAAAATTTTTCTGAAATCCACGGAAACTGTGGGAGAAATGTGACCAGAGGGTAAGAGATTCGATTATACTAATTATATCCACAAAATGAACTCCAATCGGCACTGGTAGAAATGGAAACTTCCATCAATAGGTGAATGGCCTCTGACTGAAGGTGCGTGACTCTAGCATAAAACGAACAAAATAATTGGTGGGGATTTGATATCAGATATGATAGGGAATTTTGCGGGCAAGTTTGGTTTTGGGAATTTTCAAAGTAGTTTGATTTGAGAGGGATGAGGGGAATTTTGCGGGTAAGTTTGTCGGATCATGTTCTTTGATTACCTGTCCTGATTTTTACATGTGGATGGATAATTATATAATTCAAATTTCTTGGAATGTGTCTGATACAGTTATACTATATTGGAACTTGGAATTGCTGTTGACTTCCTTTTGTTCCGATAGCAATTTCTGAAACTAATATTGCTACTCAAAGATAAACATGTTTAAGGAGATGGAAAGCAGAATTGTACATCTTAATGAATCTCCTTTTACAAATGCAAACGAAGACTGACGATTAAGGAAGTTGAAACGATCCCATACAAATTTCTCGGTGATGGAGGCAGATTCATTCTGGACTAATATTGGTTCTAACTTCTGATGATGATGATTACAATGTCGAGGAGGCGGTGGTTGGCATATGAAGCCAATCCGGCCAAGAGTTATGAGAACACTACGATGAAGTACTAAGCTACAGTAAATGTATTATGATTTACCATATATGATATCTTTTAAGAGTTTCTATTTGAATATATCTTTTACAATAATCATGACATAAGTATAGTGATATTCAGTTTATAAGATCTTCTACTTACAGGGCCTTGAAGCATTTTGGATTTGATAGACCTGAAATTCATGTTTGGATATTCCGTCATATTTGCCAAGACTTTTGAGGCTGAGGTGATGGTGATCAGTACAACTGAGTAATAAGAAAGAAGCCATGGAAAAAGCTTGGTGCAAATGCATTCTTGGTCCTGCTCAAATGCAGGCTATAGCCGGTATGTGAAAATGAATTATTGATACAGTTTTTTTATGCCTTTAGTCAATTTGGTGAAGAACTAAAGGGAGGTTGTATGTTCGTTCTTTTTTCTGATTTTGTTTGTTTTGAAACATTCAAGAATAGTGCATCTGTTGATAGAGATAAGCCTAATCCTCTTGATGTTGTATCTCTATATTTTCTCCAATTTCGTATTTTCTTATCAATTCCTATGAGTAATCTTGCAATAGTAATTTTGAAATCTTAAAACTTGTCTGGATCTTGGAAGTTCTGATGCCCTTTAGTAGTGCATGGGTCTTATGAAAGTGCTGTTTAAGTTATATTTTTTAATGATAAACGACCAGGTGTTCTCTTCAATTTGATTTTTTTTAATCCTTTTTTAATTTTGTTGCAATGATCAGTTCTGTTTATTTATTTATTTTTTTTTGTTGGTATGACAATTTGCGAGTTGTGATTGGCCATCGTCCTTGAATGCAGAATGAAATTATCTTGTCTTCTTTGTGCAATTCTGGTAAAGTTGTGATCCTATTCTTGCATGGGGTGTGTCTATGAACTGAGACATCATCTGCATCTTCTTTATGAAGCAAATCCATGAAGTCTCGTAGTGGAGCAGACTGGCGTAGAGGCTCTGATCGTAAGAGTAGGATTTTTCTCTTCACCCAGTCAAGTTACAACAACGACTTTCTTTGTTTTTCGGGTCCAGTCAAGCACCCTAAAATCAACGTACACAATACACCATTGTATTTAGGACAGTTACTAAAGTAAGATTCTATCAATAAAGAGAACTATAATGTGTGTGATTGCGAATGTAACCGTTCTCATTGTACTAAAATGTCTCATTTGGCCTAACATAGAATAAATAAACATATGTTTATTTCGTTCTACATATTTATTTCATTGCAATTGTGTTTATTTATTACAATTAAAAACTTTTGTTACGACCATATTTAATTTACGCTGTGAATTACGAGTTGGTCGCGCAGTACTAGTTGAAAAAAAAAAAACCTCTGTAACAAATTAAAAGTTTTAATATTTTTTACTCAAAGGTTTACTCATAGCAATATATATATATATATAAATATATATATATATATAATATGTGTGTGTGTTTATTATTCCAAAATTAAGTAGTCAAGATTAGGATTTTAATAGGAAACATTAGATTCACGAAGATATTCCGGAGATACCGTTCTGTAATAAGCATGATTTTTTTTTTTTTGCCTTAACGCCAAAGTCACACGAGAGGCCCTTTATATTTTTTATAAATATTGTATAGTAAAAAAAATCATTATTAGTGAATAACCTAGGAAAAGGGTGCAAAGACAAGAGAGATTAAAAATAAATAAATAAATAAAAATAAAAGGACAGAGAGATAAAAGGACATCATCTGTCGGACATACATTTTTTCCTCTTATTATTTTAGATCATCCCCAATTCCAAACCAATTCCTCTGTGATCTGATCGGCGTCTTTGCTGCCCACTTTTCTGGATACGAAAAAAAAAAAGATGGGAGGTTATAAGCTGTTCCTTGGCGGGATTTCCTGGCACACGGATGAAGATCGGCTGAGAGAATACTTTACTAGGTACGGCGAAGTGGTGGAAGCGGTGGTGATGAGAAACCCAAAGACCGGTGGCGCTAGAGGGTTCGGTTTCGTGGTTTTCGCCGATCCAGAAGCCGCCGAGAGTGCAGTGGTGGACAAGCAGCACATGATCGATGGACGTACGGTTGAAGCAAAGACAGCTTTTCCAAGAGTCGAAAAACAACAGCCCGTTATAACAAATACTAATAATACAAATAGTAGTAGTCTTATTCCTGGACGCACGAAAAAGGTGTTCGTAGGAGGCTTAGAATCTACCGTGAGAGAAAGCGAGTTGAAGAAGTATTTCGAGCAGTACGGCGGCATTAAAGATGTGGCAGTGATGCGTGACCCTAACACCCGAAAACCGCGGGGTTTCGGGTTTGTAACCTACCACTCAGAGGACGCTGTGGAATTGGTTCTGCGCAGAACCTTTCACCTCCTCAATGGCAAGATGGTTGAGGTACAGCGCGCTGTTCCGAAACAACCGACACCGCCGCCGATGCCCCCATCGGGTCGTCCTAATAGTTATTCTCCTAGCCCTCTTGTTGGTTATACTAACCATGGTTACTACAACAGACCAGACGATTTTCTTACAGGGTTCAGGATGGAAGATAACCTGGGAATCCGTACAGGGTTGTCCCAATTTGGTTATCCTGATGGTTATGGAATGGGGGTGAATTTGGATCCAGGGTTGAGTCCTCCTAGGTTTCGAGAGGTATTGGGCTTCAATGATAATGGAAAGGTTTTGAGGCCATATTTTGGTGGAAACTACAATACTCCTCCTCCTCCTCTTGGGCTCAACACAGACAGCTTTAGTGGTAGTAGAGGAGATTCAACAATTTTATTGGGTTCATACTTGGGCTCTGGAAGAAGTGGTGGTAGTGGTTCAAGAGTGTATGGAGAAAGCACTTATGGACTAGGATCTGGATCAGGAGGAATCGGGCGGAGCGGCTCCGCTTTTGGTGATCCAGATTGGCAATTTGCAGCTTCTGATCATCAGGTTGGCGGTACTGGTTTTTTTGGTTATGGTGTCGGAAACTCTAGCCCTCAAGACTTTGAAGGCATTGTGGGAAGTTACAGTACTATTGCAAATAGACAGTCCAATGGAGGAATTGCTGCATAGGAAAATTTTCATTACCATACTTAGGAAAAGCGATATTTAGGCTGGAAAAAAAAAAAGTTTCTACTTACGGAGTTCCATCAATGTCGTTGCTCTTGAAAAATTTTTAGTTTCTAATGACGCTTTTTATGATAGTTTTTGAAGAGTTCGTATCCAGTATACCCGGAAGCACCATGCTCCCTTTTCTATTTTTTACATTTATAATCCTTATTGTACTTTTTCTCAATATTTTTATATTTTGCAAGTTTGGTCCATATTTCTAAAAAACATTTCTAATCTTTAAATGAACATATCTCTCAACCCGTGAAGAATTTGTTAACGAATTAAATATGAAATTTATAATACTCGTCGAGATCTATCTAACGAAATCAATATGAAGTATTTTTTTTGGACTAAAAAATAATTAAATTCTGATGGGCAGAAATAAAGAGGATATCCAATTTAAGAAGATGGATAACCAACTTATTTTAAATTGGTTATCCATTGTGTTCATGTTGATTATCCAACCAGTTTAAACTGGTTATCCATTTTGTTTGTACTGCATAACCATTTGGTTTGTATGCCTATCCAACATGTTTTGTAATTGTAATCCAACGGGTGTGTATGCATATCCAACTTGTTTGTACTGAATATCCAACTTGTTTGTGATGGATATCCATATAATTTGTATGCCTACCAACTTATGCGTCTTGGTTATCCAACGGATTTATATGCTTCTCCAAATTGTTTTTACTGGTTATCCAATCATTTTTTTTTGTTCGGAAAAAATCATTGTCCAATACGCTAATACTGATTATCCATTTTTTTTATACTGCTTATCCAATCTTTTTTTTTTGAAACACGGTTATCTAGTGTATTGTAGTGATTATTGGATCGCTTTGTATTGGTTATCCAATTATTTTTATTGTTTGTCTAAATAAGTTTGTATTGTTTGTTCAATCATTTTTTTTTTCTTTTGAAAAAATACTTGTCCAATGTGTTTGTACTGATTATCAAACCCCGTGCTATTGTTTCTCCAGCTCTTTTCTTTATTATTTTTATGAAAATACTTGTCCGATATGTTTGTACTTGTTATCCAACTAATTGGTACTGCATACTTACCCAACCTAGTTTTTTCTTAAAATGGTTATCCATTGTGTTCATACTGATTATCCGACCGGTTTGAACTGATTATCCATTTCGTTTGTAATGGTTATCCAATATTTCTTTTTTCTTTAGAAAAAATCATTGTCCAATGTGTTAACACTGATTATCTAAATAATTAGTACTGCTTATCCAACCTAATTTTTCTTTTTATTATTTTTTTTTTGAAAAAAAATGATTGTTTGATGCGTTCATATTGATTATCCAACTGCTTGATATAAATTATCCAACCATTTTTTTCTCTACTCTTTGCAAAAATCCTTTTTCAATTTTTTGTACTGACTATGCAACCGTTTTCTATTGGTTATCCAATCATTTTCACTGATTATCCGAACAGAATTTCTTTTCTTTTTTTTTGGATAAAATATTTGTCCAATGTGTTCATACAGATTATCCAACTTCTTGGTGATGTTTATCCAACCCTTTTTTTTCTTCGCTCTTTTATGAAAATGATTGTTCACTTTTTTTACTGATTATCCAACCAGTTTGTACTGCTTATCCACTTATTTTCACTGATTATCCAAATTATTTGTAATGATTATCCAAAAAACTTTTTTCTTTTTTACTTTTCTTTTTTTTTGAAGAGGAAGAAATGTCAAAAATATGATTGGATAACCAGTACAAACAAAATGGATAATCATTCCAAATCGGTTGGATAATCAGTATGAACACAGCGGATAACCATTTTTTAGGAAAAAAAAATATATTTCTTCGTTTCTGTCCATAAGATTTAAATGCATTTAAAGTATAAAAAAAATATTCAACATAGATCTTATTGGATAGATCTCGTCAAGTACTATAAATTTCATGTATAATTTGTTTTGTAATTCTTTACGGATTGAGATATATAAATTTTACAAGAATATCAACATAAAATTTGTTGATTATCCATCTTTTCAAACTGGATATCTATCTTAATTCTGCCCATCAAAATTTGATCATTTTTAAGCTCGAAAAAAATATTTGATATGGATGTTGTTAGATAGATTTTGACGAGTACTATAAATTTCATGTCTAACAATTTTTCTAATTCTTCATGGATCGAGAAATATGCTCGTTTGAAGATTAGAGATATTTTTTGTAGGAGAGAAAAAAAAAGTGGCAGGGACTAAACTTACAAAGTATAGGATGTTATTTAGAAGAGAGAGAAAAAAGGTAATAAAGACTAGTAGGTAAAAATTAAGAGGGGATGCACCCAATAAATTGCCGTTTTTTGGTTTGTTTTCCTAGAAAACTATACTTCTCAGGTTGTGCGTGAGGTTCTTGTTCGATTTCTAGTGTGATTAGTGATAGATTTTTCACTTGTAGCATGTAGTATTACTTTAAGGTTCTAGCCAAAGCACTTCTTTTTTTGTTTTTCCTTCAATGTAGCTCAGCGCGCGGTGGTTTCCAACCATTAGACGTTTTGTCACCTCTTCAAAATTAAGCACAAAGATAACACTAATTTATTCTCTTCTTTAAATTACTAGTGATGTTTGGTCGCGCAATGCGCGACCCTGGCCCAATATATATGTATATCTTAGAAATATTTGTATTTGGAAAAAGAATATTTTGTATTTGGCCCGATATATTTTAGAAATGTTTGAAAAATTTAGAAATATTTTATAAGTGTGATCATAAAAAAGTTTTTATTTGGCATAAAAAGAAATTGTATTTGACCCGGTACGTTTTAGAAATGTTTGAAGATTTTAGAAATGTTTTATAAGTGTTACTTCTTAAATATAAATAAACTTGATCAAATATATGTCTTGAATTAAATGCTAGACAAAATATAAAAGTATCCTAATAAGTTTAAATATTAGTAAGATAATTTATTGATATTCTCCAGTTGTGCCAAATCAATACTTAGTTTTGGAGATTTATAATAGCTTTATAGTAAGCTTCCTCCAAAAAGTATACGCTTCATTGTTGAAACTATTTCTTCCAAAAGTTTATAAGTAGTAAAATATCAAAAATATAATTTTGAAACTGGTTTATTGATGAAATTGGTTGATCACAAATATGAGAATGAAAATAATGTAAATTTGCATAGGTTTTAAGTTATACCAAAAAAGAACTCACCTCACCATGGCAAATAAAAAAAAAAGAAAGAAAGTAAAAGATAGCCCATTTAAAATTGAGAAATTTATTTTTTTTTCTGTAGGTAAACATGTTGTATAAAATACAAATAAACGTAGAAACATCATTCTTTCCTTCTCCGCTTCAAATTCATAAAAGGCTTCCCCAGAAATTAGTTAGAAGAAGCTACATGAACTATTTAGATGATGAGAAACTAAATAAAGTCCAAAAACCAAAATTCAAAAAGTATATTCTTGAAAGTCCGAACACAAAAAAAAAAAAACGCGCTTTATTTGCAAATAAAATAAAATAATAATAATAATAATTGGTCAACTGGGAGTATGAAATAAAATAAAAAACAATTAAACAAAGAAAAAACACTTTTCGAAACTGACCATATACGAAAAAAAAACTGAGACTCCATAATTAAAAAAAGAAAACCACTCTAATTGAATGAAACATTAAAAAGAAATTTAAAAAACCACACTTTGTAACAAAAACTCAATTAATCAATTCAATCCAAACAGGACTAAAATCATACAAAACTTATAGGCTAACCAACTATATAAGAAATCACATCATATTACCTGACAACGGCTATGGTAGCTGTAACGGATGGCCGCATAAAAATAATAGTAATAACACTATTCTTGAACGGAAAAAATAAAAAATAATAAAAGCCAAACAAATGATCTGTGGAAATGAAATCATTTAAATTTTAATACCTGTAATTGCACCACCACAACGGCCGAAGCAAGATCAATGAGAATTTTTTTTTTCCTTTTTGTTTATATAGAAAGGTAAAGAGAATATTTTTGAAATGGAAATTTTATCTGATCAGGATGTAGTTGATTATCACTAATAAAAAGATTGAACATGCTAATAGGAAATGAGTATATTTCACCACATATTCTCAATTGATGATTGATGAGGAATTTGTTTTTTTTTTATTGTGGAGAAGGGATTGATTAGGGAGTCGATTATCGTGGAGATGGGGATGAGGATTTGGGTTTTTTATGAACCCGTCTTTTTTTTTTGTTTTGGCAAAAATAGGAGGTGGAGGTGAATTTGGACTGCATTTACCTTTTAAGTCTAGGAGATGTGAAAATAAAGATGTATTTTAAAAATATGATGTGGAAATGTCACATGGCAAATAGTGGTGCTTTCTCTTAAGTGTGGTTTTTGTTTCTAATATAGTAAGAAGTTGTATGTTAGAAATTAAAATCTAAATAAGACAATAATTTTGCTTCGTTGCTCGCCAAATACTACTAAGTTAATTAATTGACGTCACTACAAACACAAAGTAGCCCTTGCATATATGCTTCCATTTTGTGTGTGTAATTTGAGTCATTCCTTCTCGTCGTAATATATATTTAATTCCATCCTAACTTGGTCATCTTATGGGCTCACAAATCATGTACTGAGCGAACAATGAGTCGTGGTCTCACCAAGTACACTAACTAAGGATAATAAATCTAACGTCCACCTGGGCATTCATTCATTCTTAAACCAATTGTAAATTAACTTGATTAAACTTGATGTAGTTTAACCATCATGATTCATTCATGCTTGGTGCTGATTTCCCCCGGGTATCTTTTCCTCCCAGAAAATTTAAATATGACGAAATGAAATTTTAAGATAGTGTAACTGTACAACGTTTTGTGGGAAACTAACAGAGAGCAGCTGCCCATTCACCTCCTTCACTTCTTTTTGTCGTTGTAAACTTTTACATGACGATGTTATAAATAAGTTTCCAATGCCAATGGGCCTATGGGGAGGGTTGAGCGAGCTTTATATATCGAGGCTCTCGTTCGAACTTAAAGCTCTAGATGCCCAATCAATATGAATTCTACATTTTTTAATCAAAAAAATAGATGACAAATGTAAATAGTATCTTGAATGAATCACACACACACACACATAGAGGAATATCATGAATTATACACAGGTGCTTTTGTATTTTATAGTAAAAAATATATTGTCATGAATTATATATTGTCATGAATTACACACACACACATATATCATGAATTATATATTGTCAGCCACCCACACACACAGAGGAATATCATGAATTGTATATAGGTGCTTTTGTATTTTATAGTAAAAAAAAATCTAAAGAATCATCTTAAATTATTTTTTATATATAAAAAGAAATTAAAATGAAGTCATAATAATTAGGGTTTCAATTTTGCGAATAGTTGTGTGAGACAATCTTTATTTTAAATTTCATATCAGAATCCCATTTTTTTGATTATGTGAATAGTTTTCTTAATTAGCGTCAACATTCATGTGTATCATCTGATGGAATATACGTAGTAAATAATTTTGACATCGAAGTATGATTACAAATTTAGTTTAACTTAGTTATGATAATTTACATTTTAATGAAAGGTAAATAGAGTGATGACACATAACACAATAATCTTAAACACACTTCCTAAACAGACAAAAAAAAATAAGAAAGATTAAAGAAAGAAATTTACTCGGCGTAAGAAGTTAGTAATACCTGGGCTACATGTAATGCACATGTAGCTTTGTAACCGTGCATGAAAGACAAGACGTTCGGACAAGATAAAGAAAGTACTACCTTTCGGTTCAAGCTCATTCATTCAATTTGCTTTGCAGTTTGCATTATTGCAAAAGACATAAACAAATCCAATCAATTCCTAACATCAACATATAATTACAAAAAATGTACGTAAGTTGACCTTGAAATTTGTGAACTGTCACATACTTGCCGTTGCTTTTTGCTCCAATAAAATTCAAGATTGTGTCATATCAAGAGGAATTTTATCGAGCAAAGGGATCTCCAAAGGGAAAGACGGGGAAAATCAAACCACTCTTAATGATATTATTATATATCATTTGGGGATTAGCACACCGTTCTATATGAGTAACTTTAATATAGATTGCCTTTTATACTCGTTCCGTCCCAGTTTAGAGTTTTTGTCCAAAAAAATACTCCCAAACAAGAGAAAACAGAACTAAGCACCGGCCATCGGAGATGTCAGAAATAGGCACATCGAATTCTAAATTTCTGATTTTCAGTCAAAACGGATTCCTGAAATCCGATTTTATTTTGATTAGAAACTAATCGTTTCTTAATAACATTTTAGTAATAAATCAGATTTCATAAATCCGATTTTTTAGGAATAAAATATTATTTAAAAAAATAACTTTGAATTAATTCATGAAATTAAAAATAAATCGTAAAACGGAATCTAAAATTTCGTTTTTGTGAAATTCGCCCGACTGCTAAATTTTTCACGCCATGCCACCGTCCTGTAATGTGAATTCACTAGATTGATTGGTTGTTCTCCGATGTCACGGCACACAGTTAGTGCGTGTGAGCTAGGCATCCTATACTCTTGTCATTTCTTGCAAGAACATGTTCTCTGTTTATATCTCACTGTTTGTTTATTGTCACCCTTGCCGCCTAGCCGCATTTTGTTGTTACCTTGAACTTAGCATTCATATCACAATATTTATCAACTTTCTGACCTGCAGCTCTCTTCTCATATTCCACCAAGACCTCCCACAGCTTTGTAGGGACCGGAGTGATGCATTTTAACGATGCTTCATATTCTTCCAGGAACAAAAGCACGATCTTGTGAAAAGTTGTTTCCACCAAAGCTCTTATTGGGAGGAAACGGACACCTTTCAGGACGTTGTTATAACTCTCAGATATGTTCGTCGTCAAATTACCCCAACGATGGTGTCCATCCCTTACAAGAGTCCATTGGCACGGATAAATTTCGCAAAGATAGCGATGGGCTTTCACATTGAATTCACGTAACTCTTGCCTGCGTTCTTTAAATTTTCTTAATGAAAACTTTTCGCCCATTTCCCAACACAACCGCCGGATTCTCTTGCTTTTGAATGTAGCTACCAAGTTGCTGCTGATGTGTCAAAAACAAAACCTGTGATATGCTTGACCAGGTTTGTTCCATTCTTCCATATGGGTCATCGCAGCGATGATGCCTTTGTGCCGGTCGGATATAATACAAACAACTCTATCCATCATAACCCAGTATCTCAAATGTTTCAAGAAGAATGTCCAACTTTCCTCGATCTCCTCATCTAGGAGCGCAAACGCGATTGGCAATATACGTTTATTCGCAGTCTTGACCATCGGGGCAAGTAACTTCCCCTTGTAGGCTCCACGCAAGTGCGTACCGTCAATACTAACAACCGGGGGGCATTTCAAAAATGTATCAATAGCAGGTTTAAATGCCCAAAAGACATATTTGAATGTCCTTTCTTTCTGGGTCCAATCTTTTTGCCACTCCTACTCTACCACTGTGTCAGGATTGCTCTTTACAAGTGCTGCGAAGTACCTAAATGATAAATAAAATAGAATGAAATCGATGACACACAACCAAACAATCTTAATATACTAACATACGCATAAACATAAAAAAAAAATACCTTGGAGGATCCACGAAATTTGAGACCCAATCGCCATAAACAAGCTCGATCGCTTTTTGCCTTCCGGGCCATGGCCTCTTGTAATTAACATCCACATCTAACATATCTTTCACATGGGCTTGAACTGACGCGACACTGTAATCCGTGCCGACTTTAACCTTATGCCTAATGAGCTGAGTAATAAATGAAGCACTCACATTCCGATGATTATTCGTTTTTGTGGCATTGAAACAATTGTGTGCATCGCTCCATTTCACTATTCCCACAACCCGTGGTCCTTCAACGAGGCACAAATCTGCGACAAACATGGAGTACAACCTTCAACAAGAGGGTGTTTTAGAGATTTGCACTCCACATCCCATGTTCTCCAGTCACTGTCGTTAACCATATACTCCCTCTGTCTTGAAACACTCCACACCTTTATAGCATCATGTACTCCTTCCTTATTCTTGAAGCAAGTGCCTAACTTTATCGAATTGGGTGCCCCATCCCACTTAGGAAGACTGAATTTATCTCTGTCAAACACTGGACGGATCCCATTTGCCCATTTTGATATATATGTGCCGTCCTGGTACGGAAGTTACTAACTCTTCATCTTTAAAGTTCTCGGATTCATAACCGCTATCATCACTTTTTGAAGACACTGAACGTCCCTGTGTAGTCCGAATCATTCGGATCAGTGTAATACACATAATTCTCATTAGCCTGGTTCTCAAACACAACCCCACCATGACTCGTTCCTGCCTCTAGGTGATAGCTTCCTGTTGTGTAGTCCTCGTAGCCCAGATCACTGAGGTCTTCCATGCAATCTATAATAGCTGGATTTTTAAACAACGATCCATCCCGAGTAGTCCATGCTTCTACATGCGCGTTACTTGTCGGGTTTCATGCCCTCTCAGAGTGAGTAATATCCTCTGTATCCACATACAAATCCAACCATGCACTTCCAGAAAGAAAATATAAGACTTCTAACGACGGTTCGTCCTTGATTGTAGCATAATGCCTTAACCCGTTACTGCTACTATCAAACAATAGTGACATGTTCAATTTCCCAATGTCTCTATCCCACCCAGCTCTTTCACAAATCCTTCCAACCAATTCATTGTAAGACAATCTACCCTCAATCACCATAGATGCATCCGACAAGTTATTAAAAGTATTAATAACCCCATTCTCTATAACAAACTTACTTGTCCAAAACATATTCAGAATGTATGGACCGTTAAACATCATTTACATCTGTTGATTAAACAAACAATTATTTGTCAAATATTATGAACAATTTTATCCGGATAAACCTAACCTAAACAAAAAGAAATAACATGAAAAATCCTAAACTCCTACAATTCAACAATGCATTATAAAAAAATAACACCTTAAACCCTAAGCTCAAACCAATCAACAATAGTTTTACACAACATCCTTATTTATCCATAACAACACATTAACCATTATAGAGACTAAATATCAAAAATACACAAAATTTCACCTTCATCATCTTCAACACCACGTGCATATCAATACATTCTCCAATCAATCATAAAACTTCGCATAAAAAAGATCACATTTCTTCTACAAAATGGCAAGAAATCAAAATTTCCATAGTTTATAAACAATGGTTCTATGAACATAATACACAAAATTTCACCTTCATCTCTTCAACACCACGTGCATATCAATACATTCTCAAATCAACCATAAAATTTCGCATAAAAAAAAGAAGATCACATTTCTTCTACAAAATGGCAAGCAATCAAAATTTCCATAGTTTATAAACAATAGTTCTATGAACATATGAATCACATAAAATATCACTCAATATATTCAAAAATCATAAGAATCATCACTAACCTCCTTTTGATGACGATTCAAGACTTTACTTTTGATAACCCTTGGAGAAGATTCCCAATTTGCCGCCCAAATAACCCTCTTCCACGAAGAACCCAACAAAATTTCGTTTAGCAAACAATAAAAATCATTTTTTACTCTTTTATATTACACACAAATCGGATTTATGTACAAAAAACGTAAAACGAGAATTTAAAGACACTCGAATTTACGTAATCCGATTTATATAATAAACCGGATTCACATAATCTGATCTTAGTTATGTCGGATTTCAACAATCCATTTGTATTTATTGTTTTTGCCTGCTCCAACCTATCGAAATAAATGTAAGTAGGATTTCCGGAATCCGATTTCTATTCAAAAATTTCCCGCATATAACAACTGGAATTTCCCGAGATTTGATTTATTTTTTTATTTATTTTTAAAATTTAATATATTACGGATTTTCAAAATCCGATTTTAATTTTAATTTTTCACTTTTTAAAGATTCAGGAAAATAATATTTTAATAGATAATTAAAGTTGGATTTCTTGAATCCGATTTACTAGTTAGATTAAGAAAACGGATTTTGTGAATCTGACATGTCTATTAAATGTCCACACACAAAAAAAAAAAAAAATAGTTCTGGCTTCTCCTAACTAAAAAGGATTTTTTTGGAGAAGCACCCAAGTTTTTTCAAGCCTTTAACAGGAACTACATTTTGGGAAAAAAAGGTTGTAAATTAATTTAGAGGTCCCAAAATTATTGTCTAATTTAGATTTTTTATTATAGTGTAATTTATATTAAAGCTGAAAAAATCAAAATGGACAATAATTTCAAAAGAAATGGAGTATTTTATTCCTTTTGTTAGTTGTAATAATTGAGTTCCTTTTGTAGTTATTAAGAAATAAGTCCTTGTTCATTGCCTATCATGTGTCACGAAAACAAATGATGAAGAGTACATCTTAGGTAAAAAAACTAGGCCCACCACTAAAGTGGTAGAACCTCTCCCAAAAATTGACATGTGTTACAATTTGAAGACCATTTAGGGGGTTTACAAAAAAGTTTGTGGGTCTTTTTATAATTTCTCTGAATTATGTTGGAGTTCTTATTAATTTAAGAATGGGATTCAAAAAACATCTAAAACTTTGAAATAATTTAATCTCTTACTCCGGAGAAAATAAGAAATATGGTACTGTATATTTGTAATTTATAAGATATATCTTAAATTTTTTTTTTTGAATTTTATTCTTATGATTTTAAGTCTTGAATTTTTAATGGATCTGCATTACAGATTTAATGTAACTACTTTTGAACTATATTGTTGTAACATTAAAAAATATCTCTGGTACTTTAAAACTATATTATTGGAACATCAAAATATTACCACAAGAACATCAATCACTAAGCATAAGAGAACTTCAAAACTATGTGTCAAGTATGTAACTTTGGAAGTACAAAAAATAACTATAGAAACTTCATATCTACATTGTTGAACCTTAAAAAATAACCATAGGAAATTTAGAATTATATTGTTAGAAATTTAATACAATATAGTGTTGAAATCTTTATGGTTCTTTTTCTTTTCTCGAAATTCCTTCAACATAGTTTTAAAGTTTTCGTAATATTTTTATCGAAATTCTAACAATGTTTACATACTCTTTCTTTCCTTTATTTTGTTGGGTTTGTTTTTCTTTGTTTTTTACCATTAAAAGTGCAAATTACTTAATATGTTGTTTTCAAATCTAATAAATAAAAGTTAGTCCATGATTACAATAAAACTTATTATGATTAAAAAATATAGGTTAATTAATAAAGACGATTTTGTTCTCTTTTAGAAAAAAAAAATCACCCCAGTCGACCTCACTTAAATGTGAAAAAAAAAAATCCCATTGTGTACCGCAGATGGGAATGGATCCCTGGATCTCTAAGAGATCCGTTTAGAGCCAGGTTATTTTATTCAAAAGACATGATACAATTAAGTTTAAATTATTATTTAAGTGCATATATGGAGTGTGTTTTAAACTTGATTTATGATATATTTTTACAAATATTTAAATTCTACAATTCAAAAAAAATATGGATTCAAAGATATTTGTGACCATTTACATGAAATTCATGATGATGTTAGTATATATGTTAAGTGAGCATTTCGTTTGTGGACTATGAGCCGAGGGGTATATGATTATATTACCAAACTTGGAGGTTCATACATGGTAAATTGGCCCAAAACTTAGGGTAAAATGTTGTTCACCCTAAAGTTTAATTAATTATGAAGTACATTTTTCTCTTGATGATGAAAGTCATTTATTAAGCAATTTTTTGAAAATTCTAAAATAATAAATATTAATTTATGTTAGTATTGTTATCGTATTTTTTCTCAACCAAAACCAGATTAGAAATTCTAAATAACTAATTCTAAATTTTATTATAGAAAAATATATTGTATTTTATTTTTAATAATATTTCAATTAGCTAATATTTATAGACATTATGATTTCTCATATGCTTCATTTATCTTATTTTTTTCAATTAAAAATAAAATATTAAAAATATTTTATAGTAATTTGGAGAACACAATAAATGTAAAAATATATTTTTATGATTTTTTTAATTAAAAGAACACAATAAATGAAATTTAAGATAAATTAATATGTCTTACAATAAAAGCGGAAGAAATATTTCATGAAATCATCCAAATCGACCCCGAAATCCCCAACCCTGGCTATGCGGAGATCTTGACAACAGTGGAAAGAACTAGCCATCACTTTATTAATGCATGCAGAAAACAATGCTTTTAGCTCTTTGATCTTTCTATCTCCACCTATGCACAAAAATAGTAAAAGTAACCTGGGATTGAAATTCTGAAAAGACTAATGAGAAGTAACCACTAGGCACGGTTTGAATATGTAGCAACAAAATTAAGTGCCTAGTTGCGTACAATGTTGTCTGCATTGGAGTCATAGAATCTAATTAACAACGTTTTCTTCCAAGGAAATATTGTTTTCCTCTTTTACATATTCCAGTGAAAATGCGCGCACATGCTTCCTCACATATTTATGGTGAAGAAAATAATGAATCGGATAATGAGGGAGACAGTGGGAAAAAAATGAAATGTTGAAAAGGCAATCACCGAATTACTCACAACATTAAATGATAATTATTTCAAACACTGAATTGCTTTACACAGTTCAGAAATTACTCACTTACAATTTATTTTGAACAATTTTGCTCCTGAATCTTTCTTTCTTTCTTCTTCTCTTTCCTCATTTCTTTTTCTTCCTCTTTCATTCTTTTCCAACTTCTTCTTCTTCCTTTTTTTCTTTTCAAACTTGAAATCTAAATCTAGTAAAAGTCGAACTCTAAAAAAGTAGCAGAACGCGACAAACAACAGCGGAAAATCTCACCATCGATCCCGATAAATTTTTTTGGTTACTAAATTCTATTTAAAAAAATTTGAAAAAAAAAAAACTGGCTGCCCAGACTGGCCGACCCAAGCGGCGGCCAGCCCGGGACTCTTGGGCGGGTTTCTCACCAGCCAAGGGTAAAGGATTGGCCTGGTCAGGGATCGACAGATTTCTTTTTTTTTTTCAAATTTTTTTTGTGGTTTTTTTTATAATTTTTTTGTTTTAATATTTTTTGTTATAATTACTTTAGTTAAATTTACTTATAATTAATGTAATTAGTTGTTGAATATTTTGTTATTAGTTGTAATTAATTTAATTAGATTTGTATTAATTTATATTTGAATCATTATAGAAAATGAGAAATTTGATTAGATTTGTAATTAATTTAATTAGATTTCATTAAAATGGAGAAATTTAATATGAATAATTAATTTAATTGAAATTTTTTAATTTATATTGGAATCTTTATTTTAATAGAATAGTTATATATAATATTTACTGTAGGTTAAATGGACAAATTAATAAGGTAATAATTTATTTAATTGAATTTATTTTAATTTCTATTTAAATATTTATTTTAATAGAATATTTATATATAATATTCAATGTAGGTTAAAAGGACAAATTAATTAGGTATAATTTATTTAATTGAATTTATTTTAATTTCTATTTTGATTATTGTAATGGAGTAGTTATATATATTCATTAATGTAGGTTCAAAGGAGAAAAAAAAAGCCAGTGGTACCTGATTCTTCATTGTTGGTTGGGTCGGGTACACAGGACATGCATGGTCGAGTTATTTCTGCCTCTGCACGTCGTGGGAGTCCAAGTGGGCATAAGTCACAGGGTTAGTCACATATGGGTCAAGCCGGTAATAGTGTGGGACTTGAAGATGTATTTGATCATGCCCGTTGAGACCAACAGAATGTGAGTGACAATGATAATGTCCCGACTGAAGATATCGACTCGGAAAGGTTTAATAATTTCAGAGGTGACTCACATCCGCATTCACCTCCACATTCACATTCACCTCGACATTCACCCTCCAGTTGGACGAAGCAATGTTATCCGTTTTAGGATTTGAGGAGACTTGGAGCTGCATCCGCATCAGTATCTGCATCTACAACTATATCTGCATCATTATAAGCAGGTAAGAAATTAGAGTATGGGGTTTATATTTTACATTTTAGTAATTTTTTTTTTCAAATATTTGATCGGGAAAAATTGAATGATTTGTTTACGTGAATTTCAGCGAGTAATACCCAGCCTTGGGTTGTCACGGGGCCAGTTGTTGGTGGCAGTTCTGTTATTCCCAGTTTTGTTGGTCATGTGACCCATCGCTTGACGCCTAAGTCAAGCAAACCCTCCTTGGATATGGATACAAGAGTCACATACTTCAAGTTGTTGCAAGAATGGAAGGGTTCTATGTCGACTGAGGAGAATATCTTGTTGGCTAGTACAGGGTTGTCCCACATCGTGGGCATCATGCACACCAACATTGATAAAACATTGATTACAGCATTCGTGAGAGGTGGCAGCCGGACACCAAAACGTTTCACATGCCTTTCGGGGAGATGACCATCATGTTACACGATGTGCAACAGATATTAGTTATTCCCATTGATGGTAGATTGATTACAGCACAACCTGGGACTATCGATTGTAAGACTTTGGTCATGAGGGCGCTGAAAATGACTAGCTAGACGCTACAGACTAGTGAAGTAATCCACGGTGGAGGGGTTCAGTTGGGCCTTGTCGCGAAGGCGGGCGACCGGCAGCGTCTAGTGTAGATCAGGCGATTGCCTGGTTATGGGTCATGTTAGGGAACACGTTGTTTACCGACAGGAGTGGGACTCAGATTAGAGCGACGATCCTCTCCGAGTTTATTGATGGCCTAGTTAGCTGTGCCAATATTTCTTGGGGGTCTGCTACTCTAGCCTATCTCTACCATTAGCTAGGCATGTACAGTGCTTGAATGGTTGCCTTATGGCCCCAATCCTGTTCACGATGATCCGAGGACCGTGTATAGTTGCTGGATACGGTACCGAGATATTATTGAGCCATACTTGCCTAATCGACTATTGCACCAGATTGGGTACATCCAGGTCATCCCTCCACCTATTCGTCATCCCTTGAGTACGGATCGCAGTGGTAATCCGAAATGCTACAAGGTTTCATGGACTCCCACTATGCGTTAGATGCTTGGATGCAATTCCCATTCTGTTCCAGGCTGGATCTAGACTTGTTTGAGCGGAGTGATGATGATCAGACTGCATGCATTCCTAATTACCTCCAATGGTACTCTCGACATTCGCATCCTCTGTTTGTTTCAGATGCCACTGCTATAGGGACTTCGAGTGGTGGAGTTGGAATCACATCTCACGTAAGTCTTTATTGCATTACCATTTCTTGAAATGTTTATACAATATATTATTAATTTTGAATTTTATTTATTTTTTGTTTGCTGTGGTTCAACCGATTGTCCGGACTTCATAAAAGTGCACTGGAGACAATCCGCAAAAGGGATACAGAGAGAGCAAAGGAGCATGAGGCATTGTTTGCTCAATTTCAGAATGACTTCCAATTGAGCCAGAGAGATTGATGTATATTTTATTGAAATGTTATGCGTTACTTCTTGGATTTGTTTCCAACTTTAGAATGTTATGTTATGTGTTTTAATGTTTTAAAAAAAATTGCAATGAAACACATGAAATTTAAATAACTAGTTCTAACAATTTAAATAAATGTTATGCAACTACTAACTAGATCCAGATAGTCTATTCCACTTTGCTATCCTAGAGTGGTATAATCTTCCCAGCCTACAATATTGTTGTCATACCACCTAAACCAATAAGGATGAATAGGAGGTATAGGAAAATCACTGCCAAAATCAACACAAATGTAATGATCTACACAGCCGAGGTGAACAAGTACAATCTCACGAGTTGGTCTTCCGGCGTCTCCACGATTAGTAATGGGCAACACTGTCGTAAAATAATAACCCAGATCCCTGTCTAATGTAGCCCCGAGATCGTACAGAAAAACTGCAGCATTCCAGATAGTAGAAATAGCATACAAGTCTTGTATGCATTCCATATAATGGCTCGCATCGCATCCATCTTCCAGCCACCTTAACCGTCGTATGTGTCGTTCCCTTTCATAATAATACGGAGGATCCTATAAATCAGGCCATGTAATAAGATCTTGAATAATGGTTGCTCAGACCCACGGCTAATCCTCTTCTGAATGTCGAACATACTCTGCCACACATCGAAACCCACAGTTCCCATCTGCCCTCACATCAAGGTACCCCTGAACGAAGGGAAGCATAAAAGATGGAATAGAATGATAAAAACCATATGAGTGAATATCCATCCTCCAACCTCTTTGCTCACCTAAAAAAAAATATTCACGTTATCTACATTGTCAATGTAAATGTTTAAAATAAAATGTGACACAAAAATAAAATTAAAACATTCTTACGACTATGATTGTATGTAGACCAGGATGTGCTCATGCGAGATCTCCCTTAACTAACAATATACTTCTCCCAATAACACCGTTTTTGCGGGATATTCGCTTTTGGCCACCCTTTAACACTCGTCTTCGCTGCAGGTTCCTCGAAGATCATATGATCATGATGATGCTCTTGTTCCTCGAATCTTATCTGATCATGGTGTTCCTCTTCTTGCAGCTCGTAGTGCAGAAAAACATTGACGCGGCTCAAAAATTCAGGCCCCTTGTTGAACGCCTTAAGGGAAAGCTCTGTAAAAATTGTATGCTCCTCTGACACAAAAGGTTAAGCATCATTATTTGGGGCCGAATCAAGTGTTGCACTTGTAAAATTAAGTCTGCTCCAAAAAGAGTGGAGGTCGGCAACTGTAATGGGCACCTGCGACTCCCATTTCTGTTTAAGCTCACATGCACAGGGGATTCCATGGGTCGTTTTCAACACACAACCACAAACTCCATCCTTACCCAATTGCTGCATGCGAGTATACTCACTTTGAAGAATGTCCAAGCAGTAATGTGAGACATGTCTTGCTAGACGGTCATAGGGAAACTAAAGGTGCTCTCTCCTCGAACGGCATTCTAATTAGGTTAGACGGAACCTATATTTTAAATTCTTCACTGTAAATATAAAAACATTGGTAATTAAGTATTAAAAACAAAATTAAACAACGAACGAATTACATACTTGATTTCAATTAACTAATTCTCGATCGCTGCGTGGATTTTGGTCGACAATGTAACTAGGTGACTGGTTGCCGAGTCAAGAAATCTCTTCATGGAACTATGGGCACTCTCCACCCTACAATTACTTGTGTTTCCAAGATGTGTCACCCCATTTGTCCACGCCCGAGCCCGCTTCTCCTTATGAACTAGCCAAGTGATCTTGACGTAATGCACCAACTTTTCATAACTTTCAGCATTTGGGTGCCTGTAGTACAATATATTAATCACAACCATTTCATGAAGATAAATAGTAGGACCTTCAAATAGCGGATCGAACATCTTCTTCTTCCACCAGTCCGCGAATTCCTTTCCAAAATGCCGCCATGCTTTTTCAAAAACACATTTGTTGATGTGCCACATGCATAGAAGATGTGCAGAATCTGGAAATATCAAACTGATTGGTTCTGCCAACCCTAACTCCCTGTCTGTCACTATGGCATACGAGTGCACCTCCCATCCAATCATATTTCAAAACTGCTGACATGCCTTGTTGGTTGGAGTCATCCCAATAATTTGTAGTAGTAGCATATTATAACTGTTTGTTCTATAAGTAGTATCCATGGCAATATACCACGGGTATGCTCGGATCAACTCTACAAATACTGAATGTGCACAGAAAATATGACTCAATACACCTTTTTCATCAGCCGTAGTAATCACATACTTGTGTTGCTGAGCAATATCAAAGAAGTGACCCACCAACGGTTTACCCTTCCTCTTTTCCACCTGCATCCTACTATTGTAGTTGTATATCTGTTTGATCACAACGTGTTCGTCCGGGCATTCATGCTGAATCGCCCGCAGCATTGTAGACGGTTTTACATTAATGGCAGTTAAATTGTCTATAATCTCCTTTGATTTACCACTAAGACTGCTCATCTGCATCTGTCCCTGCTCAAAACTGACAAAAGGGTGGTTATGCATACCTTTACGACCGGGACATGAACGAATCCCAAAAGTAGATTCGCCTCGACGAATTTGGGCTAGAAGCTGGAACGGGCATCCACAATACTGCGCCTTTGTTTTTCGCACCCGATTCTCTGTATCTTTAGGCGGAACACCCTTTGGACATCGTAATAATTTCTTAGTCTCCTCTTTCTTCGACGTCATAACCACTGTGAAATTAAGATATATCGCAGTCTTTTTCGCCCATTCCACAGCGGCCTCAATAGTTGTGAATCTTATGTTAGTATTGAAATAGTGATTGTAATCAACACCGTCACCACCATAATCCTGTAAATGAAATATATCAAATTTTAAAAAAATACAATATACATAACAAAATAATTAATTCATTTACATAAACTATAATTATTAAAGCCTATAAATTAATAGTAACTAAATACCACATAAAAATATAAATTTAATTAAATCAAACAAATATATACAACATACTTAATCTACAATAATTATTAAATTAAACAAAGTATACCTAATAAATTAGATTAAACATGTTATCAAAGCACAAAAAAATGACATATAAAAAATAACAACACAACATTCAACAACTAATTACATTAATTATAAATAAATTTAACTAAATTAATCAAAAAATAATACAACAACTAATTACATAAATTATAAATAAATTTTACTAAATTAATTATAACAAAAAAAAATTACAACAAAAAAATAAAAAAAAAAACACAAAAGAATTTGAAAAAACAAAAGAAAACTACCCGGACTGGCTGACGCCTAGTCGGCCCGAATTCAAGGATTGGCCTGGTCCCAATCCTCTACCCTTGGCCGGTGAGAAATCCGGCCAAGATTTCCGGACTGGCCGGTGATCGGGTAGGCCAGCCTGGGCAGTCTGTTTTTTTTTTCAATTTTTTAAAAATAGAATTTGGTAAAAAACAATTTACCGGCATCGATGGCTTTCCTTCCCTGTTGTTGTGTGTCTTGTTCCGTCTTTTTTTTAAACTTCGATTTGTAGTAGATCTGGATTTAAAATGTGATAAAAAGGAAGAAGAAGATGAAGTTGGAGAAGGAGGAAAATAGAAAGAAGAAGAAGAAATGAGAAAGGAGGAAAACAAAGGGGGAAGAGAAAGAATTCGGGGCCAAAATTATCTAAAACAAACTGTAAATGAGTAATTTTTGAACTGCGATGTAAATTACATTACTTATTGATAGAGTATGTAATTAAGGAAACCAAATTAGGGTTTTCGGAATAGTCGGCTAGGGTTTTATGTATCCTTATATATATATATATATATATATATATATATCAATGTACAACTAGTAATACACACAGAAATATAATTCTTTCATGGTATCATCCTTCTTTCCTAGCCTCTCAATTTTTTTAGGGTCTCCGCTGTCCACACGCCTTTTCTTTTTCTCGGTTTAACATCTTCCTTTACCGTTGCTGTTCCTTCTTGCTGCTGCTGGTTTGCTCCTCCTTTCGGTGTTTCAATCTGTATCCATTGGCGGCTTCTCCTTGTGTTTTCTTCGCCGCCGCTGCTGTGTTTGTTCCTTCTTCACCGCCATCGACCGAAGCCGACTTCTCTTTGCTGTGTTGCCCTCTGGATCAGTCGCCGGGTGGTGTTTGGACATCCTTATCGTCATTGCTGCTGCTGTTGCCCTTCATCGCCGAAGCTGCGGTTGTTCTTCTTCGCCGCCGCCGTTTGTCGCTGCGTTTATTCTGCTTTTTATCGGTGCCGAAGCTTATCACCAGTAAACGCCGATTCTTCTCCACGGTTGTTTGCTACTACTGCCGCTGCTTTTCGGTGTGTCTTCTTCATCATCATCCTCGTTTGAGTCTTACAAAAAAAAAAAAAAATTTCTAGATGATAGTGAAAAAAAAAACATCTCTACATTTCTCGTCATGTCATTTTTTATGAAACTTCGTTTCCTTTTCCTACACTATCCTCTTCGATTCAGCCCCTTCCTACCTCGGCCCCCTCATTTAAACATCCTTCCTTTCTCATTCCCAAATGCCTTCCAACACCGATTCTCTCCTCTCCCAGCAAAACTCCTGTTTCAGATTCTATCTCTGCCACCCAAGTTTCCGTTCCTACTCAACCTTTAGATCCTATATCCTCCGTTGCTCCCTCACATCCTATGGTCACCCGCACTCAGGATGGCACACGAAAATCCAAACAGATTTTCTCCCTCACTGCCACTACCAATTCTCCTTCTCTTCCCATAGAACCAAAATCTTTCACTGAAGCAAATAAACACCCTGAATGGCGTGCCGCTATGAGTAATGAATACAACGCCCTTCTGTCTAATCATACATGGGATTTAGTCCCACTACCTGTGTCTGCGAATGTCATTGGTTCTAAATGGATCTTTCGTGTGAAACTCAAATCCGACGGATCCCTTGATCGTTATAAAGCACATTTGGTTGCTCAGGGTTTGCATAAAAAATCTGGGCTTGATTATGATCAAACGTTCAGTCCTGTGGTTAAACCAGTGACAATTCAGACTGTCTTAAGTATTGTTGCATCTCGTAAGTGGCCCGTCCATCAGTTGGATGTTAAAAATGTATTTTTGCATGGCCATTTAAATGATGTTGTCTATATGAAACAGCCTACTGGCTTTGTTCATCCAGACCATCCTCACTATGTCTGTCGCCTGAACAAAGCTCTTTATGGCTTAAAGCAGGCCCCCCGAGCTTGGTTTCACCGCTTTACTACTTTCCTACTTACACAGGGTTTTAAAAGCAGTCGCTCGGATTCTTCTATGTTTGTTTACACTGCTGGCGCTGACATGGTTGTTCTCCTCCTCCATGTTGATGATATTCTCTTAACAGCCTCTAGTATGATCTTGGCCCTATCAGTTACTTCTTGTGTGTCTCGGTTTCTCTCCAGTCAAATGGTTGGTTTTTGCATCAACGCAAGTATGCTGAGGAATTACTTTCTCGTAGTCATCTCACTGAAGCTAATCCTGTTGCCACTCCACTTGCTCCAGCTTTTCAGTTCTCTGTTGATCAGTCACCACCATTTCATAATCCGACTCTCTACCGAAGTTTGGTGGGTGCCCTCCAATATCTTACTTTCACTAGACCGGACATTCAGTATGTTGTCAACCTTGTCTGTCAGCATATGCATGATCCTCGGGAGCAACATTATCAGGCTGTTAAGCGCATTCTACGGTATATTAAGGGTACCCTTCACTATGGTATTCATATCCGTGCTGGTTCTCTTGATCGTCTTGTGGCTTATTCGGATGCTGATTGGACTGGATGTCCGACAACTAGACGTTCTACCACTGGGTTCTGTGTCTTTTTAGGTTCATCATTGGTCTCGTGATCTTCCAAAAAGCAATCTACTGTTTCACGATCTTCTGCTGAATCTGAGTACCGCGCCGTTGCCACTACCTTATCTGAAGTTGTTTGGTTAGAAAATCTTTTATCTGAGCTTCACATCAAGCTTCTCAGATCTTCAGTTATTCTGTGTGATAATATTTCTGCTACCTACCTTGCTGCCAATCTTGTTAATCATGCCAGAACAAAGCATATTGAGCTGGATATCCATTTTGTTCGTGAAAGAGTTGCTGCTGGTCTTCTTGTTGTTCGTCATATCCCCACACAATCTCAACTTGTAGATGTCTTCACCAAATCATTAGCTAAAGATAAATTCTATTTGTTTAGAACCAATTTAGGCATGATTCCTCATCCTGCTACGATTGCGGGGGGATGATAGAGTATGTAATTAAGGAAATCAAATTAGGGTTTCCGGAATAGTCGGCTAGGGTTTTATGTATCCTTATATATATATATATATATATCAATGTACAACCGGTAATACACACAGAAATATAATTCTTTCACTTATTATACCATTTTATTTTCTCAATTGGTTTTCCAATTTTGCAATTAATGAAAAATATGACGCATTACTCTCACCTAGCACGACTTTATAGGGCTAATGGGTGTTTCTACTTTCTTTAAGACGTCAAAATCTTTACCGTAGCTTTAGGTTTCTGTTTGTTCTCATGAATCGGAGTGGATGTATAATTTAATTGACCAGACAACGAGAACAAGAACACAGATGCCATGCTACTACAGCACACTTTCCTTTATATGTTGCTCAGGAAAAGAGAGAAGTTAAAAAACTGCTTCTCTATTTCAATATATTAGGTCTATTTAAATATACACTAAAATTAAGAAAAAGTATATGATGTAATTTATGCGGTTAATTTTTTTAAAATTTTTTTTAATATATCCCTACTAATGACTTGTAAGTTATTAATTAGTTGATAAGTGAGGATATATAATATGTTGAAATTCACTAAATTTTCTTGATTTCAGTAAAAGTGGTAATTGGTGACGGTATATTAGTGAACTTATAAATTGTAAATGGCAATTTATATCAATTGTATTTCTAATGATGCAATTTGTAAATTATCTGGAGTGAGAATAAATTTTTGAAAATAAAAAAAAAAGAAAAAGAAGCAAATAAGCCTATTGGATTGAAATGGGGAAAATATATAAATCAGATGGCTTTTGTTAAAAACTCATCAAAAAAATAAAAAGATGGGGTTTAAAAAATTTTAGCCTTTTTTCTAAAAAAAAAAATTTAGCCAACTTCTCTTTGCCAATTTTTTTTTTTTTGAGTAATCTCTTTGCCAAATTATTACATATTGACTCTCACCAAATACAGACAAAGGGCAATTTACCTTTCTTGTCATTATCAGGAGCTGTCAATTTTTGATAATGTAGCCGGAGAAAAAATTAAGCAAAGATAATAATAATAATCAAGTTTTATATCAACCTTAACGATTTCTATTAGTTTTTTTAAAACAAAAATATTTAATCACAAAAATACCATAATAGTTTTAAAAAGTTGTAAAAATAATCCTTAATATGTAAAAATAATAAAACAGTCCATTTTCACTTTTACTATTTTTTTCTTTCTATTTCATTTTATTTCACCAACAAATTATAGTCATACGTTCTTTCACCTATACAATCAAAACTTATTAGGGAGTTTTCTTATAATTTTTTTAAATTATTGGGGTATTTTTGTGATTAAATCTCTTACTTTATTGAAAAACTAATAGAAATCCGTTATGTATAAGAGAAAGCGAGCTAATTGGACGAAATTGATGAAAATTTCAAACATACGGCACAAAATTAACTAATTGAAATATTAAGATAAGATTGACAATAAGGGTAAAGTTTGTGATAGAATTGCCAATTTTTCCTGATATAAAGCATATCGCACGAATTGAAATGCTAGTTTTTCTCTTGGATTTTTAAAATTTATAATTAATAAATGTCCAATCACAACATACGTTTTACATTTTGAATACATTTTTTTTATATTTTTAATAAAAGAAAAAACTAAAACAGACACTAAAAAAACGATTCAAACATACCCTAAGTAATTTACGCAAAACTTATATATTTATCTTTCAGGGTCGTCTGTCTATACATGCTTATTGATATTAGTGGACATTCATTTCAACTTGCCTACAGCAATCTGGAAAAGTAAAAGAAATTCTATTAAAATCATAAAAATAAGTTTACACAAAAAAATTAATTTTGGTTATGAGGTTTTGTTTCCGGGATAAAATGGAATTCGTAATTATTCAGAGCATTTTTGTTGCATTCACGGTTTAAAGTTAAAATTTCTCATTGTTAATATTTTGACTCAAAGGAATATGTTACCCATTTATTTGGCACAGACTGTTTAACAATATGAGCTTTCGTATCAAAAAAGATTGGGAAAGCGGAACCGTCCTCATCCATGATTCCTCATCAGATAGGATAACTTTTAGCTTATAAGATGCAAGATAATAATATACACCAAGGTTCATTTAATTAGACTTTTAGAACCAAGGTACCATTTTTCAGAGCATTACATCATGATTCATGATTCAATGAATATCACCAACTTGCGGCAAGGGTTATTTCTTCGCTGAATGATCATCCTAACCAATTATATATAGCTAGTTGACAAGCTAAATTAAACCGACATTATTTCTACCAACTTTATGGGTCAAAAGGTTATCTCTATTATTATATATACGTTCTCAATGTACTATAATATTTCATAAAGTTAATTTGAAAATTTGGCACATGTATTATCACTTATCTTTTGGAAGCTCTATAGCCTTAGGTATATAGTAGAATTATTCATCAAAGAGGAAGATAAGTATCAAGAACCACCCTGTTCATTCGTCATTAAACCATTTAAAGAATAATTCTACCTTTTTTCTAATCAATCACTCATTTATTTTTTCAGTTAAAAATTAAAAAAAAAAAAAGTCCGAAAAGCACCCAACTACAATTGACAAAAGAGAGATGGATTAAACCATGTTACATATATTGATATGCTATTCTTAGCGAAGAAAACCAATTTATGAAAGATAGTATTTATCGACGACTTCAAAATACACCTAAACAAACTAAACGTGTAAGATGAAGCCATACATCGTCCAAAACGTATTAAGAAATCTCCAAACTGTTACAGTCCTTGTAATGCGAGGATGGCATTCACATATCCTCCCCTTGAGTAGCTATACTCTCATGTAACCTAATAAATTTTAGGGTTGTAAATTTGGAAGAACACTATAAATTAAATTTTTGTCAAATAGAATGTTATACCCGGGTGCCCTTTTTCTCTTTTTTTTTTTTTTTGGGGGGGTTGGGAATGGTGATGTTATCATCTCAACCGCAATTCAATCTTTCATGAAAATCCCACGTATAAAGATATATATACCACAGAGTAAAAAGATATATATCACTTGTGTGAGGAAATTACCAAAGTTGGGATAAGCTCTTCTCTCCCTTTCTGGGATGAGATGATCGCTAATTATGAGCTAAGATAGAAATCACGTTACGGTTGTAAGACATGTGGTGGATCATGCAAGGCTGCTAGAGAGCCAATGACTAATTAAAACCCTAAACCCAATTTGTCTGATTACCAATCAAACTAATTTTCAATTGTAAATTGTTCCTGTCGATCCCACCGAATCAAAATGAAACACCGCTTATTTAATTAATTCGCATTAAAGAGTTCATATAAACCAAGATTTTTTATGCAAAGAAAACATTATCCTACCTAGTAGTACGCAATGCATAATCTAAGTGTGCCGAGTAATTAAGCAAATGTCACAGTCCTCTAGTCGTTAAAGAATAACCCAACTTTTGGACGAAATAACAACGCAAATATATTAATTGATGAAGAGGAAAAAGTGATAGAATTGATGGGTTTGCGACCTTTAACCCGAAACTTTCTATTTACAGTATTGCATGCAATACGAACAAAACTTGTTTACTTTTTAAGATAACACAAATATGATATGTAAATTGAAAATAAATTATGTGCATCTAGTAAATTTTATATTGAGGGGGCCAAAAAGAAAAGTAAAATAAGAATCACGACATGTATTGGAAATGGCAAGTAGATAAAGGGGAAAAAAAAATGAGTTAATTTACTTACGTTTAAAATAACTCAACCACCCACTGTGTGCACCTTAGCAGTAGATAAAGTAAACAAATTAATTAAAAGATCAATTGTTGAATAATCTGTTAGTTATGTATATTCATCATAAAATGATTACTTTTAATTGTTTTTCTAAAAGTTTCAAGATAAGTTGCTTTACAAGCAGCGGTGTTCAATAAATAATAAGAGTATCTAGAAAATGGGTTTTCAACTTCAATTTTACAATATTTCGAAAAATAATATTTAACCAAAAAAAGATAGGTTTCAGCAAAAAATTATCGATGGAGTTTATATATTTTATTTATTCCTAAATAACTGTCTATTTTATAACTTTGTAAAAAAACTTTTGTATATATACTCCCTATATCCCAACGCGTTATCTGCTCAAAGAAATATATATATATATATATATATATATATTTGCATTTGGCCTTGTACTAATTTGCTTTTTATGGTGTTTTTGGAAGACGCTCCTGCAATATAAAGACGTTGTCTGAATGAGCAGAAGTCGTTAGTGGCAATTTGTTTACAACTAGAATGACGCGGGAAGTCTTTATCCTAAAACTGAGAAAAGATATTGTATACTACATTTTCCATACCTTCGAAATTTAGGTCAATCATCATCTAATCTCTACACATAATAAACAAATAGTGGAAATAAGTAAAGCGCACTGACACAAAAACAAATGAAAATGGTTATAAGTTTTGGATTCTACGGGGCATGTTGTTTTTGATACTCCTTAGCATTTCGTTGGTTCTGGAAAACCACCACGGAAGGATTCATTCCATCTGTTATATGAAAACACTACTACTAATAAATTGCAAAAGTTTCATTGTTTGGACAAAATATAGATGGTGGCTTACTCGCTTATAGTCTAGTGGACCTTAACTTTCCTTTTTAAGCATACATAAAAGTTAGGTACTTAGGTTCGTGCCAACAGCTAGCACATCTGATCTAGCCATTCATTTTTTATTTTATTTTATTTTATTTTTTGGTTTTTTTTGCTATATATTTGCATGCCATCTCACAAACAGTGACTGATCTTAATTGATCTTAATTGAGATAGTAAACACTTGTTTTTTTCGATACAAACAAGGAGGCAAAATCTGAAAATTAAGATAATACTAAACGTTGATAAGAAACACTTTAATAGATAGAATAATTGATTAAAAGATTTAAGACTATTTTATATTATTGCGAGTTTCGAACTCCGGCTATATGCTATATAATTTTGAGATAATGAATTCTTGCACTCAATCATAACTCCTTCAATTGCATACTCTAGAATTTATAGTGGGGTTTATTTTTTATCTCCCAATAAAAATTCCAGCAAGTCATCAAGGAGTCACATAAGATAATTAGTAGTTCCATTTTAGCTATCTACTTTATAATTTAACCAAACGAGTGCAGTACACAATTTATTAAAATGAAAAGGATAGAGTATAAATTAAAATGATACATGCACGTACACTAATCTGATTAGACCGCACATTTACTTTTTTTTTTCCCTTTCATTAATTTTTTGTTGGCCTAAGTCAAACAACTTGTATATTTTGCTTCTTTTTTCTTTTTTTCCTCAATACTTACAAACAGTAATAGCTGTTCAGCATGGAGCATGGCATCAGTCTACACGTACGTACGCTCTTGGTTTTCAACATTGAGGGGAAAAAAAGAAGATATTAATTCATGAATCATATATGTTCTGATTCCAACTTCATTCGGCAGTTGTCCAGTCTCCAATTTTTTATTAATTCAATAATAATTGAATCCTAACGAACCTACGTTCAAAATAATAATAATAATAATAAAAATACTAACGAACGTACGGCTATTTGACCAACAGCACTGCAAAACCACAATTCTCCATTATGTGACGTATTCCTTCCTCCGCTCATTATTATAAAATATTTTAATGTACTCTAAGTTTCTTTTATTGTGGTTTTCAAATTAAAATAAAATTTTAAAAATTAAGAGAACATAATAAATATGAAAATATTTTTTTTCAAATTTTATTTTAAATTAAAAAATAAAATAAATGAAATTTAGGACAAAACGGAAAAAAAAATTCTTATTTTATTTCTTGCAAATATGTTTTAAAACAAAAACTTTCTCTCTCTATCTTTCTCTCTCGGCGCATGTTATTTAACGTGCACCCGCCATAGCCCGAAAGAAGGTAGAGAAGAAGAAAGCTGCTCCAAAACATGACAAAATTGACCAAATTGTAGCAGAATTGAAGGGACCTTGAAATTAAAGAGTAAGGCTGATGCAATTGAGAAAATTGATGCTACTCCCAGTTGCGGTCGTAACAGATCTGAGCTCCCGAGTCGCTAAGCAGTAGGTGTGAATCGGGGAAGAAGTGGGATGCTGAGGAACCTCTTGCCCGATATTTGGAGGTTAGAAAACAATTGACATGGTCTGCTAAAGTGGAATCGGCATATAGAACAAACCCTTAGTCTCGATTCGATATCTCCAATATGAGGAAATCAGGAGGAAAATGAATTTCTTCGCTCCTAAGGAAGTAGAAGGGCAGAAGATCGCGAAGGTGCAAGATGTAGATGTTCAAACGGAAGCTGATTATTGAGAATCCTCCATTGTCTGTTTTGTGCTGGGTGCCAATCCACCAAAGTGGGTGCTGGAGGACTACTTCAAGAAAACGCCGGGGCATCTAGGAATTGACAAGGTGTTATTCCGCCCTACTGGCCTATGTGTTGTTCGTTTTACTACGATTCAGGCTAGGGAAGACGTTCTTCGTACCAGCATCTATCATTTTGGTGTAAAGCCTCTACTTGTGAAGTCTTGGGATGTTGAGAAAGGTTTAAATTATAAAGAGGTTGAAAGGGTTCCTATTTGGCTCCAGTTGCATTGTTTAGAAATTAAGTTTTGAATCTAAATACCCCGAGCAGAATTACTAGTACAGTAGGTTATCCCATCATGGCAGATGAATGTACTGTTAGAAAGTCACGAGTTCAGTATACTAGGTTTCTAGTTGAGATGAAAATAGCTGAGAATGTGCCTGAAAAAATTATTTTTGAGGATGAAAAAGGGATTGTCAAAGTTCAGAAGTATACATATGAGTGGTTATCCACCAAGTGTGGTTGCTATAGTGGGTATGGACACAAATCAGAACAATGTAGGAGGGGAACTTCTAAAGCTGATCAAACTATTAAATCATTTAAGCACACTAATACTGAATAGAGAAGGGTGGGAAGAAGAGAACCACTGGAATTGCTCAAAATATACTCTCAGGTGGATAGCCCAGAAGAAGCATTAGAAGCTGGTAATGGTGAGAAGAAGATCCTCCAAGGCATAGAAATAGTAGGAAAGGTGGATGGTGTTGTGAGAAACGCACTATTAAAAGACTTAAAAGCTGCCCAGGGAATCCAAGTAGAAGAAATACCAGTAGTTGGCAAAGAAGATAGTTCTATTATCAGGGGAATTGAAGTAACGGCAACTAATGTAAACTGTTCTGTGGTTGATATTACTGAGGCCAACATGGAGGGTAGTAGTAAACTAAGTAACCAAGAAGTGGGGAGGGGAGTGGTTCAACATGACCCTGGTATCCATAGCATCTTATCATGGAATATCAGGGGTATAAACTCCCCCCTTAAACAAAGGGAGTTATTTGGAATAATACAGACAAGAAAGATTAACTTAAGTTGCATTGTGAAAACTAAACTCACTCAAGATAGGTGTGCGGAGTTAATGAATAGAAGTTG
Source organism: Oldenlandia corymbosa var. corymbosa (assembly GCA_949775105.1). Classification (NCBI taxonomy): domain Eukaryota; kingdom Viridiplantae; phylum Streptophyta; class Magnoliopsida; order Gentianales; family Rubiaceae; genus Oldenlandia; species Oldenlandia corymbosa. Next base: position 13,023,739 of record OX459124.1, read on the forward strand.
ACCTGGATGGAAGTGGTTATCCAGCTTGTCTTCAAGTCAAAGAGGCAGAATTTTAATACTGTGGGATGATAGTGTGGAGGTGCAGGAGTTAAAGAAGACTGATAAGATGCTTCATTGTCTGGTTAGACTTAAACAAGATAGAACTCACTACTTATTCACTGGCATCTATGCTAGTAATTCCTTAGAAGAAAGAGGGGCTTTATGGGATGACCTAAAAACTGTTTCTCAGACTGTTGCAGGGCCATGGATTCTATTGGGGGATTTTAATAATGTGTTAAAAGAAGAAGAGAAAGTGGGAGGCATACCAGTAACAATAGCTGAGATAGAGGCATTCCAAGCATGTGTTGATGAATGTGGAATTTTTGATATGAAGCAACAAGGTAAGATGTTCACTTGGAGTAATAACCAGATTGGAAATGAAAGGATTTATTTCAATTTGGATCGGGCTATAGTGAATGGACAATGGGTGGATACGTACCTTTATTCTTTAGCAACCATACTGAAGGTTTTTCGGACCATTCTCCTATACTGGTCAAGATCAGTAAAGTAGTGGTATCAAAACCTAAACCATTTAGGTTCTTCAATATGTGGAGCCAATATCCTCAATTTTTGGAGACAATTAAATAGAGTTGGGAAGTACCAGTAAGGGGGACCTGTATGTACCAACTGTGTGCGAAGTTAAAAAGTTTGAAAGTATAATTGAAAAAACTCAATAGTGACCATTTTGCTAATATAGTCCAGAAAGTAGAAGAGATAAACAGATGCTTCAAGAGTTATAGGAGCAACTGGTATTGCAGTCTGAAAATGAAGCTATGCAACTGCAAGAAAGAATTGTATATGAGGAATCCCTTCAATCTGCCAAAGCAGCTCTGAGTTTCCTTAAACAGAAAGCTAAAGAAGATTGGTTGGTTGCAGGGGATGAAAACACAGCTTTCTTTCATTCAAAATTGAAGGCAAGGAATCTCAAAAATAGGATTTGGTCTATTGTTAATGAAGAAGGAGAGCTAGTAAGTGATTGGGCAAGGGTTAAAGAACATTTCATTGAGTATTATGAGAAGCAATTGGGCCAGGAAACTAAAAGAGAGAAAGCAAATCCAAATGTATTCAGTTATGGAGCCAAACTGACTATTGAGCAGCAATTGAAGCTAATTAAGCCAGTGGATAAAAAAGAAGCCAAGGCAACACTTTGGGAGATGAATGCTAATAAAAGCCGGGGACCGGATGGATATGGTGTTGGTTTCTTCAAATCGGCTTGGAGCATAGTGGAAGGGGATGTAACTAGTGCTGTCTTGGATTTCTTTGACACAGGTCAGGTACATTCCCAATTAAATTCCACTGTTTTGACTTTAATTCCTAAAGTATCTGTACCCTTGAATGCATCACACTTTAGACCTATAGCATGTTGCAATATTATGAATAAGTGTATTTCCAAATTTTTGTGTAATAGATTAAAACATGTACTGTCTAGTCTAGTTGATGAGAATCAAAGTGCTTTTATGCATAATAGACTCATTTTGCACAATATTTTGATCACTCAGGAACTGATTAGGCAATATAGGAGAAAGGGGATTTCGGGTAGAGTGATGATGAAAATCGATATTCAGAAGGCATATGATTCAGTTGAGTGGGGGGAGGGGGGGGTTAGATGAAATATTGATAGGTTACAGGTTTCCTAAGACTTTTTTGGCAGTGGCTTATGTGATGTATTACCACTCCATCTTATACTTTATCCCTAAATGGTAGCTGCAGGAGGTTTTTTTTTTGTGAGAAACGAGGTCTGAGACAGGGTGATCCTATCTCTCCTCTACTCTTTGTATTAGTAATGGAGTACTTAACTAGGAACTTTAAGATGATATTTCAATAGTCTTGGTTTAATTTTCATCCGAAATGTGCTGCACTAAAGTTGACGAATCTCTGTTTTGATGATGACCTAATGGTCTTTTTTAAGGATGATATAAACACTATAGAAGGTATTCAGGGAGTCTTTAGAGATTTCTCTTAGGTTACAAGTCTAAAAGCAAATGCTTATAAATCAGAAGTGTTCCTTGGGGGAGTTAATAGTAAGTTACAAGGCACTATCTGTGAGATCACAGGTTTTCGGGTAGGGATGTTCCCGATAAAATACTTGGGGGTCTCCCTGACACCCAGGAAGCGGTCCCAACTAGAATGCCAGGAAGTAGTAAATAGAGTGGTGGCACGTATAAAGTGCTGGAGTACACGAAATCTGTCATATACAGGGAGGGTGCAACTGATTAATTCATTACTGATGGCGATGCATGGGTACTGGGGATCAATCTTCATTCTTCCACAGAGTGTCACTAATGACATAAACAGAGTTTGCAGATGTTTCTTGTGGGGTATCAAACCAAATGGGAGATCTATAGCTTTGGTGTATTTGGAAGAGGTATGCAGGAGAAAGTCAGATGGAGGACTTGGAATTCAGGATGCAAAAGTCTAGAACAAAGCCTCAATTTTGAAGCAGGTTTGGTGTGGCCATGAAGAATGATAACTTATGGATCAAGAGCTCAATCATGTGGGAAGTGCAGCCAAAACTTGATAGCAGCTGACAATGGAAACATTTGTTAAAGATCCAGGATCAGGCAAAGGAAGGCTTTGAGAGGAACAGTTGGAAAGCTCATGCAAATGGTAAGTACATAGTGGCCTCAGGTTATGATTGGATGATTGCTGGAAGGAACAAAATGCCTGGAGCTGTGCGTATTTGGTCTCATCAGAATGTTCCCAATCATGCTGTGATTTCTTGGTTGGTATGGAAACAAAGAGTTCTGACTAAAGATAGACTTATATACTTGATTATTCCAGTAACTGATAAAAGTTGTATTCTATGTCAAGTGGTAGATGAGTCTATAAGTCATTTATTTTTTGATTGTGCTTTTGCTTGCCAACTGTTATCTGAACTACAGAGTTGGATGGGAAATAGAAGACTGTCTTGCAGATTTGGAAGATGACAGACTCAGATGCTTCATATGTGGAAAGGGACTAAGCTCAAGAGGAGAATCTTCCTGGCTGTGATAGCAGCAGGTGTGTATCATATATGGAAAGAAAGAAACAGAAGACTGTTTGCTGGGAATTCTAGAATAGTGCATTGTTTGGTGAGGCTGATTAACAATGAAGTTAGATCCAGGAATATGGGAGGAAAAAGGACAGAGTGGACTATGTCTGAAAAAGTGGTATTGCAGTAATTTTGGTAGTTGATATATTTCTGAGTTTGGATAGTTTGTTAATGTACATATCCTTTGTAAAGAGTAGTGAAGTAGTAAGTAGGAATTCTTGTAAAGAAGTGACTTTGTTGGGTGCTTTGCTTGATCTATAAAATGTTTACATTTCACCAAAAAAAAAAAGGAAAAATCAAAATAATTTTTAAGAAGAGCCAAAGGAATGTCTAACAACACGTTACACTTAAAATGATTCCGAGATAAAATTTGGACTACTAGGAGAGGCCCGATATTAGGCGGTATTTAGGTTATTTCACTGTGTGATTTTAACCCTATTTAGAAGCTATCCGTATTCCGAATCGTTGGTCTTAGGATGAGAGATCGTGCTAAATCAGCCATTTGCCCTTAGTGCGCAGCAGTCGGCACAACAAAGCTTAGCGTTTTTCCTAAACGAAAAACCCAAGAAAAGCCTTATTTTTGGACTTTATTTCCTATTTTCTTAGAGGTTTTATTTGCTGGAAATATATTGCTTTTACTCCGAGCGAGACCATCTTGTGTAGATCCGGGTTCATCATGGACCCTTCTTATTTTTTGTACTTGGGGTCTTATTACTATTTTTTTTTTCATTTTTCTAAACGTCTTCTTATATTTTGCATTTTTAGTCACTTTTTTTTCTCTCTTCTTAAAAAATATCGCTAATCTTTAAACGAACATATATTTTAATCCGTGGAGAATTAGAAAATGTGTTATGCACGAAATTTATGGTACTCGATGAGATCAATCCAACAAGATCCATATTGAATATTTTTTTGAAGATAAAAATAATTAAATTTTTGGGCAGAAATAAAGAACTTGTATTTTCATTTGGACGATATCCAGTTTAAAATGGACAGCTATGATACTTATTTTATATTGATATTGATTATTTATCTCTTAGCACAAAATAGAGAGATTAAGAGATATAAATAACACCATATCAATCTAAAATAAGCACCATATTCATCCATTTTATTCTCATATCCATCCAAAGAAACATACATATTCTTTGTTTCTGTCCGCAAAATTTTAATCATTTTTAAGTTCGCAAAATATATTTAATATGGATCTTGTTGGATAGATCTCGTCGAATAATTCAACTTTCATGTGTAATACATTTTCTAATTCTTTATGGATTAACACATTTTGAAGATTAGAGATATTTTTGAACGAGAGAGAAGATAGTGACAGAGGCTAAAAGTGGAAAAAAATAAAAAGTTAATTGAAAGAGAGAAAGAATGTGTGGTAAGAACCATATATGCAAAAAATAGAGGGGGTCTACGGTGAACACGCATCCAACAACGAATTTTTCCCTCCGAGCCAGCAACTTCTTCTGTAAGATAATATTAAATAATCTACACAAGGCAAAAAAGTAGTGATTTATCACAATTCTTTCAAAAATTTTGAATTTTTCATGTATCAAGTATCTATAGTATTATACTAAGAGAGAAATCAGAGAGAGAAGTCTAAAAAGATTTCTACGTCGCCGCATAAGATAAAATTCTACGTGACAATTTCTTAAAATTTAAAGGAAAAAATGTTTCATAATTTATGCTAATGATCCCTTAGAAATATCAGTAATATCAAATTACTCCCGATAGCCGTAATTATGAAAATGAATTAATATTAAAAACCACAATTTGTGTTGATCCCATTGTGTCACATCTTAAAAAAAGCACCCAAAAATCAAGAAGAAAAAAAATGAATTAGTGTTATGAGTCATTTAATTAATGTTAGGATATTGCTAAACACAATTTGATTTTTCTTCACGCACCTTATTAAAAAAAACTTAAATATTCCTAAATCTTTTCATTTTCCTCTTTTCTTTATTTCCCCTTTTCATGTGAAACAAAGCTTAATTTTACGTCGAGCAATTTGTAAAAAAATATTTTAAAAAGAATCGCTCAAAAGCTCAACCGTATAAATACTAACAACCAAAAGATTGCGAAAAAGACTTGTGATTGATGAAATGAAATATAGTATTCCTCTAACACAACGACCTACGAGAATCATCGAGCAGACAACGGGTGGCGATTATCTGCTCTTAAAAAATTGCCTACAAAACTACTTGTTGGGACGTCGATTCCTCATTCTACTTATTTATAGTAAGGGAGTTTTACCGACATTTAAGTTGGGTCCACTGTAGTGGACTTTTTTTATAAAAAAAAAAGTATTAAAAATCGGTGAATTTTTGGACTGTTTGTTAAAGAATTTAAGAGAATTGATTAAAGAAAAAGTATAGAAGCATGAAACGTAGGAGAGTTTAGGGTTTAAAGATATTTTAGTATTTTTATAAACTATGCGAAGTAAAATCAAGCTGTGTTCAACAACCCACTTAATGTTAATAAAAAAAAAAAAAACATATCTTGACTACGTTCATGATCTACTCAACAAAACTCATTAAAAAAAAAATCCTCATTCTATAAAAAAAGTTTTTTAAAGAAAACTTGAAAAGGAAATTATGGCCACATCACGTCCAGATTCATTTGTGATTTCAAACCCAAATAATTTTTTTAAAAAAAATCTCATTCTTTTTTGGCCTAATATATTCTTTCACCATTAATTAATATAATCAGGGAGATGTCCGCTAGGTACCGCCCTGATTCTCTTAAAAAAAAAAAAACTTTCACCAATCCATTAAGACGTATAAAAATATAATAATGCACCATTGTCTCAAAATTACGGCTGAAACTTTTAGCTCAAAAGTATGATGTACCATTACATATTCCAAAATCTTCTCAACTTGAGGAAACAATGGCAGCCACAGTGTAGCAGAAGGAGATGCCAATCTTCTTCTATTTTGAAAGGTAAATACATGGGATCCAACACATTGGTCAATGCCTTGATTTATAAAAGTAGTTGATTTAAACGAGCAGTTGATTTTTTTTCCCCAATATTATTGGTTGCAGATAGAAGATAACACAAACGGACAACTCACGAGGAAATATGATTGATCGAGTGTTAGCAATTATAATTGCAGAAGAACAATAAATTCCTAAACTTTAATACATGTAGTCGAAACTAAAAAAAACATAAAACGAACTTCTAGCAACATCGCTCTGATGGTATGGTATAGGACCTTTTGGCTCAAATATCAACTGATGCAGCGGAAAACCCAATCTTAAAGGTAAACAACAAAACCAAGAAACCGTAACCTACAATCATCGTGATCTATAGATTCGCTACACGAATACTCAAAAATATAACGTACTTATGAATTGTTTAGCCTAAAAATTTTAGGATCTTAAGGACCAAAATTCAACTACGAAAACCTTGATTTGTTTGAAAGAAATCTCGGTATAATAAAAATCCAATTGTACATAGAAGAGGCCGAAGCCATTAATTAAAAAAAGAATGATATAAAAATAAGTCCTAATCAATTAAATAAAACTACTAAAATATCATTGGATAATGATAATCAAAACCAAAATAAATTCCCTAATTCTACCTGTCATCATTCTCCCCATTCGCGAGAAAACTCATACTCGAGTTTTGGTGTAATTTTTCCCTATCAAAGGAAAGCCGCACGAGAAGTCCCGGGATATATTATTGTGCCAAGCAGTAAAAGACTTTATCATCACATCCCAAATGATCACCATAAGAAACAACCCTATGTTATCACCATCATAATATCGTAATAGTATACCAAATGAAATATTCATGGCGATTTTCTCAAAGTCAGAACATGTTGGAATTTTTCCATATGTGATAAATTAGAGATTACCAGAGCGACAAATTGTTCATGAAATACGAATTTCAACAAAATACATCACAAGAAGCTCTATGAAACTCTATTGAATGCCTGCATCAAATCAAGTTTTAGAATGAGATTTCCTCCATGATAATGGAATCAGAAGTATCTTAACCAACACATGTTAATGATTAAATTCGATTACTCTCTTTACCAAAAAAATAATTTATATTGAATTTTGAAATTTATACAATTTTTAGTACAAATAAATCAAACATCAGAACTTTTTCTTTTTGGGTTTTGCAACGTATCCGTTACATGAATGATCTCTTCATCTCAAAGGGTGCATACAACCTTGCTATGAATAAATTTTTGTGATTTCTATTTATTTTCCCGAAATCATTTTGTTTTTCGTTGGACGATGATTGTGTGTATCCTATTCTTGTGCACTCTATTTTGGTAATTTTGGTAAAAAAACTTATGATCTGTTATTATTCTCTCTTTTAGGATGATGACTTATGTCATATTTTAATTAATTTTTTTTAATACGATAACAAGACAAATTTAATCTAAAAAATTAATCCAATCGAGGATATATGTACTACATGGAGTCTATGATATCCAACTTAGTTCAAATTGCGTCTCTCATTAGAGATTGTGAATCTATACTATATATTAAAAGAGAGTTTTCAGTCGACACGTTTCGCTCAGTTAGATAGTTCAGAGCTTTATTTGCCACATGTCAAGTTCATAATTTTTTTTGACACGTGTCAACGCTAGAGACCCTCTTTCATTCAAGTGTTAAATTTTTTTGTAAATTGGTTATTCTAATTTACTTTTCATCCATCATTATTATATTTTATATATATTTAATTATTTACTTAATTAATAATGAAAAATCCATTTTTCCATTGCTAATTATTTTTAACTTTTTTTATTGGTCACTAAGAATATTTTTCACGCATTTTTAAGCAAAATTCATTGGGATAGAAATTTTTTTAAAAAAATTATAAATTTATTACAGTGGATGAAAAATCATCAAGTATGTATAAAATGTAGTATTTTTTTGGGATATCTAACAAAAAAAATATTACTAAAGACATGTTGTATAAAACACTCTATATCTTTATATTTCTTTTTTTTTTCCTTTTGAGTTTGCTAAAATTTTCATTTTGACTTAGTAAATTTATTTGTAAAAATTTACTACGAAGTTATATCAATTTTACCAATTATTACTTCTAAAATTTTACTACGAGAGTCATACTAATGTTTTATCTTTCAAAACATACACTATCTTGAATATGAAATACTCCCTCCGTCCCAAAAAAATAGTCCACATTGAGTTTTGAATTTTGTACATTTTTAGTACAAATTTACAAATTTAATGTGGACTATTTTTTTGAGATATAGGGAATATAAAAAAAGGTGAATGTAATTTACACAAAAAACAAGGACAAGAATTAGTATATCATATAACTCGGTACAAACTTTATCATATTACGACGAAAACACTCGGCTCACATGTGATCATAATTTTATAATTTTATGTGATACATGTAATACAATCTGTGCAATGCACATGGATAATTCTAGTTAAATAAATAATAATGTTAATTGCTACACATTAAGTGATACAAAAAAAACGAGCAACTGTAGTTGATTTTCAGTTGATAATCACCGCTAAACTCTTTGTATATTAATTTTGAACAAAGTTTAATAAATCCTTCATCAAATTTTACTATTTTAAAAAGGAGAAAAAGAAAAGCATATAAGCTGGAATATAAGTTTAGCCTAATTACAGACTAAGTTACTACAAACGATTCATAAAGAGTTTTAATTATCATTAAATATTCATTCAACGCTTGATGTTTGCTATAAAGGGAAAAACAGTAAAGTAGTAATATTTTACTAAAATTTAGTGACATATGAATATGAATATTTAGAGAAAAGTTTATCCTAAGGGAGACGTAAATGAAACCGAGTCCCGAGTCATCCAATTTGTAAACAAAATTGTTTTTGATGTGAAGACGTTCGCTGCTCCGTATATTTTCGTAGGTTTGTTCATCTTTTGCTGTTGTTTTTCTATATTGATTTGTGCTACGAAAGTTGTGTATTGAACCTTTGCATGGACATTCTGCAAGGGTGTCCTAGTTTCTGCAATGAGGAAAATAACAAGAGTGAGGAGTATTATCAATTAAAGAGACTGTATACGAGACACTAAATGATTTAGTGTATGTAATGATTTAGCTACCTCTGAACGGTAATTCATTACTTGCAGGCTTGAAAACCGTAAAATTTCTCAATTATAACTCAGAGAAGACTTGAATTTATGATCCGCTTTGATCAGTTAAATGATTATCGATCGGCCGGCATTGAAGGTAATTTAGTTAAGTGATATGGTTGAGCAGAATTTTTAATTTGTAGTATTACATGGAAAATAGTTATTGAATAAGTTGTGAACTTTGGGTTTGAACGCAACAAGAACTGCAAGTGTAAGCTTTTGGAAATGGGCACAATGTCATGGTGTTGCGCTAATATTCTTGTAAAAATATTAATGACATTGATGAATGCACAATCCGATCCAGAGTTCAGATCAACACCCATTGACTCTTCACTAAAGAGGGTTCTCTAAAAAAAAAAAACAAATTCAAATTGTGGCAAAAAATATTTGAAAATAAGTAGGATATACATGACATTCACATTTCACAAAGAAATCCATTCTATTTGATTTTAGTCACAGGCAAAGAAACCCTGCAGTTCGCCGGTAATACAATCCAACAAAGAAGGTTAGGCTCCATTTAGTTAGATTGAATTGTAATTGAATCTGAATTATAATATTATTGAATTGAAAATGAGATATTAAGATTATAATTTAATCTTAATTTTTTTATTTGGGAGATCTTGATAATTGGCTAGAATTAAGGTTCTAATACCAATTCTTGCTTTTGGATGCATAAAATTTTAGATATTTTAGAATTGTAATTAGTTTCTTATTATTTAACTAATCAATTTAATTCATTTCAAATAATAGAAAAATAACTTTAGTTTCTTATTGATTTGATAATTTATATTCTCACTCAATACACTACAAATAATAAGTAAAACGTTCTTGTTTTTCTCCCGTTTATTAGATTTTAACATTTTTAATTTCTAATCCTTGGAATTTTTTAGAGTCTTTTAATGAAAAATTAATATTTAATATAAAAATCAGTTTATGTATGTTAGTATTCTTTTATATATAGATATACGTTAAATTCATTTTTATTATATTACATAAATTTATTAATGTGAAAGTAAAATTCCCACTCAACAAACAATTAAGTCCTGGGTCCAACATATTTGTTTTTTCTCAATTTATTTTTAACTTTTAGGACTTTGAAAAAATATTTTTCAAATTTCTAAAATAATTGTCTTATTTGAATTTTCATTTATAATAAAAATCTAAACCAAACAATCATTTTGAGACCAGGAAAGTATAGTAAGCACAAATATATGTAATAAATATGAACAAACTTGTTTGAAAACAAACATAAAAAATTTTAATCATTTACTATCATATAATCAAAAAAATTCTTTGATCAAAGCAAATGCAATTACTTACCAATATTTTTCAATACATTTTTTGTGTGGAAATATTTTGATAAACGTTTTGCAACAAAATATTATATTGAGTTAACGAGAGAGATTTTGATGCTTTAATAACTATCAATATGTTATTTATCCTTTCTACTTCATTATTTAAATTAGGAAAATAAAATTTGAAGGAAAAAAAAGAAAAAGAAAAAAGAGAAAAAGAAATACTTAATTTGTTATATCAAAGTAAATTATTACTTATTGCATATATTAGATACAAAAGATAAATTTATTATGCACATATATATTAGAAATATTTTTATTGTCACTAATTTAATTTTTTTCTTTTCTTTAATATTAAATTTTTTATTTAAAAGTAAAAAGAAATGTGAAAGAAAAAACACGCTGGGAAAAAAGGAGAAAAAAAGAAAACAACAGCACTTTGTGTCTCGTGCTGAAAAAAGAAAAAACTTAAAAAAATTATTTTTTATTTGAAAGCGCAAAAAAAAAAAAAAAAGCCACGCTGGCCGCTGGGCTTGGGAAAAAAAAAAGAAAAGAAGAAATAGGTCAAAAAGCTTAAAAACAACCCCTTTAATTTATAACCCAGAAATGACCCGTATTTGACCCGTGAATTTTTGAAAAAGGCTGAAATTTGAATTGCAATTATTTGGTCCTACAAAAGAATTAAAAATAAAGAATTGAGCCCCATTTTGAATTACAATTCCAACTCAAATATCTATTTTTTTCAACCAAACACAAAAATTAGAATTGAAGGTTCCAATTCCAATTCTTATGTCCAATTCAATCCAACCAAACAGGGCCTTAAACTAATTGAAATACTTTTCAACCTTTTTCCAGCCTATGCAATCAATGGCACATCTATACTCAGCTTTAATGAAAAAAATTTTGCCAAACACAACCAACTTAAAATTCCAAAAAATCAAAACAAGTAGCGACTATTTTAGAATATTTGGGTCGTTCGAAGAAAGTCGAGATTGAAAGAATAACCTGTACGACTTTTAATTTTCTCGATGATAACAAGAAAACTAACCTATTTGATGATGTTGCTTTCCGAATTGATGAGTTTCTGGTTTCTGCTAATGAGATTTTGGTTCGTGCTGTAGCTTAGGGTTAACTGTGGTCTGCCGAACTCATGAGCGAGCAGAAGGGAATCAATTGAATTTTTTCAATAAACTCATCGAGCTCGAGTCTAGAGAAGGTAGGATTGCTTTATAATACTCCCTCTGTTCTAAAATTACTGTCCAATTTGAGATTTCACTTTTAGTACAATTTGAATTAAAAATAAAACTCAAACTGGATAATAATTATGGAACAGAGCGAGTAACTTTTTGTAATAAATCTGGTGGAAAGCCAACGGATATAACCGTTGGCAGCTAGATTAATTGACAGGAGTTCAGGGAAGAGAGGCAGAAGGAATTGCTAATTTAAATTGAGGAATCAAAGCATCAGCAAGCGTTAAAATGTGGTGGAAGCATTAAAATTTTGATTTTGCATTCCACATGTAGGAACAAAAAATTGGGCTTAAAACACAAATATTTGGCACACTTGGAGGACTACCAAACTTTTTGAGATATTTTGCAATTATAATACAGGTTGATGATTAGCCTTTCTTTCAAATCTAGTCACAGTAATTCAGATGTAGAATGAATTCTATGTACAACTCCGCCAGGCCTATTAATTAAGTTAAATTGAAGCGACTTCACTAATTACCGAAACAATTCCCAAACTTCTGAATATCCCAAATCTTATTATTCACTCCGATCCTTATTACAAGTCATTTTGATTTTTCTTAAATTTTATTTATTGTATTCTTCTAATTGGCGAAAAAAATTAAAAAAATGCATTTTCATAATTATTTTTTTCTCTCAATTATTATAAAACATATTTTATTTTAAGGTTTTAATTCTAATTGAAAAAACATGACAATTGAAATTTACTTGTAATGTGGATGGGGAGAGTATCTCATCACGCGAAAAAGAAACTTGAAGTAAAAAAAAAAAAAAAAAGTGATGATAATGGCAATAAGTGAAGATATCCGTACGAAAAGATAATACGCACTAATCAGCAAAAAGTTCAAATAGTATCAACCTTTTTCAACATTAAATTTTATAAATGTACAAAATGGAAAGGAAAGAAAAGAGGTAAAAAAAAAAAAAAGTGACAAATTCAAAAGCCAGGTTATGAAATCTGAAAAGTCAGATAGAAAGGGACTAAGGAAACAAATTTGGCTTTCCTCTTAAAATATATCGTCCTTTTTACCGCCCCTCTTTTTTTTCTTTTTTTGTTCTCTTCGCCTTTCAGTTTCAGTTACATCAGCTTTTTCTCTCCGTCTCGGATGCACAGAAAGATTTACAGGTAAAGTGAGTTCAAACAGTAGAAAAAAAAATAGTTTTCAATACCACATTGTTTTGGTTTGGTTATCTCTGCCTCTGGGTTTTTCTTTCTTTTCACTTCACTTATTTTGCTCCATCAATTCAATCATTTCTCTGTTTGTTGTTTGTTCAGGACAGTAGAAGAAAAAGAATTATTTAAGCTCCCTTCTCCCCTCACTCATCTGTCTCTCGCACCTTTCCTACTTCCTTGTTAGTTTCCTGTGAACTTCCTAAACAGTAAACACCCACCTCTCTCTCTCTCTCTCTCTCTCTCTCTCTCTTTTCCTTCATTCAGCTTTCACATTCTTCATTTGCCATCTGTATGTTTGGATATTCCTCTTCCCTTCTGGCATCCTGCTGAGTCTAAGTTGTGCAATTTGTTTTCAAATAGTTTTCATTTTGTTTGTTTCTTGAAAAGGGTTTCTGTCTGTTTGCTGTATAATGTAATTGTGTGAAAGTGTTTGCTTTGATTGATTGTCTTTCTTTTTTTCAATTTTTTTTTCCCTTTCGGCTCTCTGAGCAATGCCCAGTTGTTTTAAACTGATTTTATAGAATCTCTGTCCAATTTTAAATCATGGGTTTTCGCTAGTTCTTGAAGATTTGAAGGTTTTTTTTTGGGGGCGGGCTTAGTGATCCTGTAATGCATGTTTTCTTAAACTTGTTTTAAATCACCCAAATTGACTTTGAGAAAGATGGGTTCTCGCTAAATCCTTTTGTTTTCAAATTCCATTCGATTGCAGTTCCTGAGAGGATATAAAAATCAAGTGTTACAGGCCAAGTTCTGAACATGTAATTGGGCACTGAGCGTGTTTTTTTTGGTTGTACGTTTTAGTCTGGTCATCCAATTCAGGATACTTTTAGCATTATGTAACAAAGTTGTTAACTTGATGGATCTGTGCTTTGTTAAAGCCTTCCGTTAGTTGAGATCTCAGAAGATGGATGAAGTTGGTTCATCCTCTCGCTAGTGTTGATTTTTGGTCAATGATGAGTTCATTTCGCTAAAAGTTGTCTCACTTTCAATCCTTGATGGAGATCAAACCATCCAAGAAAATTTTGGGAAACTAAAAGTAGGAAATCTGACACATAATTCATTAAGTACCCAATTCTTTTGTTCTTTCTGATAAATAAAGAAAATCCATTCTTTGTAATCTGCCTAGGTAGGATGTAAAGTTTGTCTTCCATCTTTAACTGTTAATTATGGACCTCATTGAAGGTCATGTATACCAGAAACATAGTTAAGCTCATTATCTATGAGACTATGACCAAGTAGACACATACCTGTGGTCCTCCTGCCCAAACTTCAAGTTTCTGTTTTCTAATTCAAGGTGTGATGACGGATTAGCCTCTCGAGTCGTTTCAAATAATTTGTTTCTGAGTCATTTGGGTATTCAATTTCTAAAGAAGAAAGGAAAAAAGATAAGATAAATTCCTGTTTCTTACAAAGTTATTGAGTGACCATGGAAGAAACGTTCGTTCCATTCCGTGGAATCAAGAATGATCTTAAAGGAAGACTACTGTGCTACAAGCAAGATTGGACTGGTGGAATTCGCGCTGGCATCAGGTATTAAGGATTTTTAGGCTGGCAGATCAGTTGCCATTGAGAAAATGTTTGCCTTAAAGCAAAAAAGTAAAGACTTATGGTAAAGTTTGTCAGTTTATTTACTCTTAGTGACTCTTGAAATTTTTGCGTTGTTTCGAAGGATCCTGGCTCCAACTACATATATATTCTTTGCATCTGCAATTCCAGTTATATCTTTCGGGGAACAACTGGAAAGGGATACGAGTAAGGGAACCTTTTGTTATCCACATCATATGTTGCTTTTCATAAGTGATTGTACTTCTTTGGTAAAAATTTTGGTTCGCTTACGTTTTTACATCCCCTTTTAAACATTGCAGATGGATCCTTAACTGCAGTTCAAACTTTAGCATCAACAGCATTTTGTGGGGTTGTCCACTCTATTTTTGGGGGTCAACCACTCCTCATACTTGGTGTTGCTGAGCCCACAGTTTTAATGTACACATTCATGTTCAACTTTGCAAAAGATCGAAAAGATTTGGGACAGAATCTCTTTCTAGCCTGGACAGGATGGTACCTTCTGAATATGCCATGTAACTTACTTATGCATCTATTTTATTGGTGCTAATCCTCAACATTTCCGTTACTTTTGTATTCAGGGTTTGTGTGTGGACAGCTCTTTTGCTTTTCTTGCTGGCCATTTTGGGTGCATGCTCAATTATCAACCGCTTTACGCGCCTGGCTGGTGAATTGTTTGGTCTTCTTATTGCAATGCTCTTTATGCAGCAGGCCATTCGTGTGAGCTGAATTTCAATATAAGCCTTTTTTTTTTTTTTTTTTTTCCCGGTCACGCCTCTAATGGTCCTATTCTGCTGACAAAATATCTTGGATAAGCTTTCACTTGTAATTTTTTTCATTAAAATTCAGGGAGTTGTTGAGGAGTTTGGGGTGCCCGAGCGAGAGAATCCAAATCAGGCGGCACTATTACCCTCGTGGCGCTTTGGGAATGGAATGTTTGCCCTGGTTCTGTCGTTTGGACTTCTGCTCACAGCTCTAAGGAGCCGGAAAGCTAGATCCTGGCGATATGGAACTGGTATGTTATTTTGACCGAGGTTCTTGATTTAAGAGGAAAATGGACAAAAGAAGGAAATTTTTAGACCTACTGGTTCTAATATCTGCTGAAGGATAATTTGTTGTTCCCTACTTGGTTCGTAGATTTGTTTTCTTCATTCACATGTTTTGGTACTTTTTCTGCTTTAAGGAAATTTGAATTTGTCTGAATTGCTGGTTCCTGGACATGGTTAGGCTCACTCCGGGGATTTGTAGCTGACTATGGTGTACCTTTGATGGTGCTTGTATGGACTGCTGTATCATATATACCGGTGAATAGCGTTCCAAAAGGAATTCCGAGGCGACTTTTTAGTCCAAACCCTTGGTCTCCTGGTGCTTATTCGAATTGGACTGTTATCAAGGTTATTTCTGTTATAATGATTTTATTTTTATCTCCTTGGAATTTGTCTGGTCTTTGAAGAGATTTTGTGCCCCTAGCTTTTTCCTCATGTTTACTTGAAAATTTTGCTGTATGCATGTGTACAGGACATGGTGAATGTACCTCCGTTATACATTGTTGGAGCATTTGTTCCTGCAACAATGATAGCTGTACTTTACTACTTCGATCATAGTGTGGCATCCCAACTTGCTCAGCAGAAGGAATTCAATTTAAAGAAGCCTGCTTCATATCACTATGACCTCCTCTTGTTGGGTGTCTTGGTAAGATAAACAGTATGAAATGCCATTTGTTTTAGCTTTCTGCAGCATAAAGTAGCTACTACAATGCTTTGAATGCAATGTTGAGAATTTTATTCTACAGCATGCCCTTCTGAGTATATGTTTCGCAAATCAGGTCATTATATGTGGTCTCATAGGCATCCCTCCTTCTAATGGTGTCATCCCACAATCTCCCATGCACACAAAGAGTTTGGCTACTCTGAAACATCAGGTACAGCTACTAATGTGTTTTTTCTTTCTTTTGGTCCAGTTATGCAAATTGCTTGTCATTCCAAGTTTTTTCCCTCCGAGTCTCATCATATCTGTTACATTAAATAACCAATTACTCGTGAAGATACAAATGAGAAGGCTGATATAGCGTTTTTTGTCATTTGTTACCGTATCCCCAGAATAGTGACTCTCAATCACCAAATTTCAAACCGAAAGATCTAAAGTTTTTTCTCACCTATGATTTTTCTTGTTATGCCTTTTGGCTGATCAATAGCTTATTTGGTTACCAATTTTGATTGGCAGCTCTATTTGGGAAAATAGTCTTTCAGACACTAATGACAAATATATTTCTCCTGTTTTCTCTGGAACAGCTTCTACGCAATAAACTTGTATCGACAGCTCGGAGAAGTATGAGCAAAAATGCAAATCTTGGCCAGCTCTATAGTAATATGAAGGAAGCTTACAATGAAATGCAGACGCCACTTGCCTTCCAAACGCCCCCTGCTCTGGTGAGTGTTTTTTCTCATTTTGATTCCCTAGATCTTATGCATTAAATAAATTCTTGTGGCATTGAATGCAATATCTTTGCATGCAGGGGCTGAAAGAGCTGAAGGATTCAACAATTCAACTAGCTTCAAGTACTGGTTACATTGATGCCCCAGTTGACGAGTCTGTGTTTGACGTGGATAAGGATATTGATGATCTTTTGCCTGTTGAAGTCAAAGAACAGCGTCTCAGCAATCTGCTTCAGGCATTAATGGTTGGTAGCTGTGTTGCTGCTATGCCTATCTTAAAAAAGATTCCTACTTCGGTCCTCTGGGGTTACTTTGCTTTCATGGCCATTGAAAGCTTGCCAGGAAATCAATTTTGGGAGAGAATATTGTTTCTTTTTACAGCTCCAAGTCGAAGATACAAGTATGTCTATGTTGGTATTCTCGTTTAATCAGTTTTTACTGCTTTGTTTTAGAGTAAGTAGGTACCTGCCACTTTTGCAAGTTATAGTTCATAATGTCCAGGGTACCTGTTCTGTGTACCACCTCTCTTTTATACCTATTTCTATGATTATTGTTTCAGGGTGCTGGAGAAGTATCATGCGACATTTCTTGAGACAGTTCCTTTCAAAACCATTGCCTGGTTCACCGTATTCCAGACAACTTACCTGCTCTTATGTTTTGGTTTAACTTGGATCCCAATAGCTGGTGTCCTTTTCCCATTGTTGATTATGCTGCTTGTTCCAGTGCGGCAGTATATGCTCCCCAAGTTCTTTAAAGGAGTCCATTTGCAGGACTTAGATGCTGCAGAGTATGAGGAAGCCCCTGCTGTAACATACAACTTATCTTATGAAGTAAGGCCATAAAAGCTCTCTGATAAATGTAATGCTATTTATTTAGAATCGTTTTCAGATATTTCGTTCTCGCTTAACTCACCTCTTTATCTTGCCGGATTGCTAAGAAGCTCGGAGTTTTCCATGAAGTAGAGAATAGTGTATTAACTTCTGCATGGAAGCAATTTGAAGATGTTTGTTATTATTTAGCAAACAAGCCACGGCCTAATTGGTTCTGCCATTTTTTTTATGTATTCTTTCAGGCTCAAGAAAGTCAGGCAAGAGCCCCCTTTGACAGTGCTGAAATACTTGATGAAATTGTCACAAGAAGCCGAGGTGAGATTCGACATTCATATAGCCCGAAGGTAACAAGTACCACCCCAACTTCAGTGGAAGACATAAAGATGGTGCACAGCCCGAGGGGTTTATCGCATAGGGCGGCATACAGCCCCCGGGTGGACGAGCTCAGGACTGAAAGCAGCCCCAGAATGAGTGGAAAAGGACTTGAAATCAAACAAACACCCAGTCCACGTCCATCTCTGCTCAGCCAAAGCAGTAATGTTTCTTCTACCTAGGAAACAATTATGGAAATTCTTGTGAGTTGAGTCGTAAATGGTTCTTGATGAAGAGTTCTATCTTATTAGAGTTATGAAGGATGCTCGAGAGGTCTTCTGACAAGTATATTTGTCAATGTTGGTGAGATAAGTAGTTCCGTTGCTAATTCTAAGAACTGTGTATGTTGGTTTGTCCGTTCTTCAGAGTGAGTCGTTCTTGTTCCTAAAAGAGTCTGGGCAGAGGACAGCAATTAAATTAATTAAAATATATTCATTTTCACTTCTGTCTCTCTTTAACCATTATATTTGATTTGTTTTTTTTTTTTTCGTTTTGCTCATCTTTTGTTTGCAAAGCTGTAAGTTGATCAGCAACAGAAACCGTGACCTTTTTCCGTGACCTAACTGATACGATATTCTCCTTTTTATTTTGTTTGCTATATGTAGTTCTCACTCTAACTTGAAAACTGACGAAGAAGTTAGGATTATGTTGGAAAATCTGTTGGATTTGGAGTTGTAATTGGCCAACTTGCCTTTAGTGGAAAACATGCAAGTGTCCACTAAGTCAATTGTTTTTGCTTGAAGGATGTCATCACATTCTTTTACCATATTTTTCTTACCTCATCTCATCAAAAAGTGGGTAAGTATCCCTTCTTGAAACGAACTTAGGGGGTATGCGATAAGAGAGGATTGGGAACAAAAACTAAGTAATGATCTTATTGTTCTTTTTTCTTTTCCCTTTTTGTCTGCTACTAGTGCTTTAGTATTCGTGGTACTATAATAAATCGTGTATATTTAGTTTGCTATCAAGTGCACTGGGATTTTGTTCATTATTAGTTTGTTATAGTTTTTAGGGTGATGGTAATCTTCTGACCCTTAGAGATACATTTGTAGATTTCCTTCAGTGATTTAATACTAAACAAAAATATAAGTGACAGTTTATTTCGAGTGGATTGCTTCTCAACGTCCACAAAATAACTCACGACAGTCCAAATAAGACGATTTTACCCCTCTAGGCTTTGAAATTCAAATTATTTTGAAAATTAAGCAACTTCAAACTTAGAACTAGAACAATTGGAAGTTTGAAAAAATGGGGAATCAACACAGAAGAGTAGCTTACAGGACAGGCAAAAATGTGGGTAAATTTTTTTTTAATTTTTTCCACCAAATCTTGAAGAACAAAAAAAACAAAAAAAAAAAAAAACAAAAAAAAAAAACGATATAAGTGCGCCTAATTATATCGTTTAAATTAACCTTGTGTATAGTTTGATCAACTAGCCACTTGTGCATGCATATTGGGTAACCTCGGAAGGATAAATTCAGTTTAGAACGACTACAATTGGCCGGTGACTTAGTGGTAATAATCTAAGGTTTTAACTAGGATCGGAATACCTAGTTGGTACGAGGTGATCGCTATGACATAAACTTTTAAGTTAAACATTTCAATCGGAAGAGAGCTTGTTAGTCACTGGAGGGACTTCCTTAAGAACATCGGAAAAGACTTAGGGATAATTAAGCATCTAAACGAACACACTTCGTACCTCATAGATGCATAATCATTGTAGAAGTAACATAGAAAGGGAGGAGCACTTCGAGACCCTTTCACTTTGTCTAGTTCCCTGTTTTCTTGCAAAAGTTGTGTTGTGTTTCATGCTCTACCTGCTTACATTTACTTTATTGCTTGTTATTTGTGTTTTCAAGTTCTGTGAGAAGACAACCACTCACGTAAGTGCTGGGCGTGCGTGACCATCTCAAATCGTTTCTTAATTATTTTTTGTTTAGTCTTCATGTGTTCTGGACGGTTCTTGGATAGTTATGTCCGTCCCTGTGGATTCAACCCGACTTACTACTATCTACTAGTTTTCATTTATTTTTTTTTTTTTGGACGATTTGATGAAAGTCTGTCACCAAAATGTTGCACGGTAGCTAGGAACGGCGTAAAACATCTTTGAACATATTTCAGTCCACAATTTTTATTATTTTTCTTGTTTTGGTATTTTTGTTTTTGTAGTTTTAGATCTAGATTTGGTTTATGTTTTTTCAGTGTATGACCAGAAGAAGTACCCCAGGTACTCTGTTGTTTGATCCTGAAATCGAAGCCACAATCCGAAAGGCTCGATCTTTGAAGAGAGCTCAAACTTTTCATCATCAGCAAGAGTCTGAATATGAGGAGATGCATGTAGAACACTAGGAAAACCAAGGAAATGGAGCCCAAAATCCACATTATAGGCTACTCAAAGATTATTTCATCCCTCAGGTGGAGGAATGAATATCTTCTGGTTTCCTTGATGTTGAAGCAAATAACTTCGAGCTGAAAAGCATAATGATTCAAAGGTTGTAGCCCTATAGGCTGCTTGCCCTTTCCATAGATTAGTCAATGAGGACCCAACAATGACATCATGACATTCCTTTGATTGTGTAGTACTTTCAAGATACAGGGATTGTCTGGTGATGATGTTAAGTGACGCTATTTCTATTTACTCTGTAGGACAAGGCTTAGACTTGGCTCAATACACTCCCAAGTTATTTGATCACAAGCTAGAATGAGCGGAGGCAAGCATTTCTAGCTAAATTTTTCTCACCATCCAAGGTTGCACATTTTAGAACTATAATTATGACTTTTTAGCAGTTAAGGAATGAGACCTTGTATGAAACATGAGAAAAATTCAAGGACATGTTGAGAAAATGTCCAAGCATGGTATTGAAGAGCATATGTAGCTTGGTATCTTCTACAATGGATTAACACAGTCATTTAGAGACTCACTAGATTCAGCATCTGGTGGAGCCTTCATGATGAGAATGGTCGATAAAGCTAAACATTTGGAGAATATGGCAATCAATCATTTCAGATGGTAGAAACACCCGAGAGCTATGGTGAAGAAAGCTGGAGTTTTGGAGTTAGATGCAACCTTGAAGCTCATATGGTAGCTATGGCAAATGAACTGAAAAACAGAGATTTAGAGAAGTCAAATCTGAGTCACGTGAGTTGTGTGCAGGAGCTCACAGCTTTTAGAATAATCTTTCAAAGTTTGAAGCCGTTCAGTTTGTCAGGCAAGGCAATGCTAGAGGTTTCAGCAACTTCAACCACTACAAAAACTGGAGAGGTCAATCTCGAGCAAATTGGAACAACCAACAACAAGGAGGACTTAAGACCAACCATCCCCCTGGTGGTTTTCAGAACCAGCAGCATATTGTCAGGGAGGATGAATGGACATGGATGAGGAACATGATGAAGACTCTGACAACTGCATAAAGGAAGATGGAAACAGAAGAAAACTAGGTTTTGCTGAAAAATGTTTTTTAGAGAAATATGATTTCCTTCTGTCGAAAAACTTAAGTACAATAGTAGTAGTAGATCTGTACTTATAGACTAGTTTTTACAGACTTACGATTAACAAACTACATGAGTAAAAGCTAATCTAATTGACTAACTTTAGGAAGTTGATAGAGATAATCAATTACAGGATCAAGCTGATCTTATATTCCCTGTCAACAGCCATATTCCATTGAGCATGATTCACCTTATCACTCTATCTTCCTTATGACTCCTCATACTCAGATTCATTAATTTCGGAAGTGGACTGATCATGAGAGATTCTGTTTACATACCCCCTCAAACTGGGCTGGGGCAGAAGGCACATTTTGTGTCGAAAAATGGAAGGACAGCCTTGGGCAGAGGCTTAGTAAATATATCAGCCACTTGTTGGTCAGATGGAACATGCCTGGTGACAAGAAATCCTCGAGAAACTCTTTCCCAGAAAAAGTGATAGTCAAGCTCTATATGTTTCGAGCGAGCATGAAAAACTAGGTTAACTGTCAAGTACAAAGCACCGAGGTTGTCACAAAATAGAATTGGAGGAGACTCGAGAGGTACACGAAGATCATCCAAAAGGTAAACAAGCCAAGTAAGTTTAGCCGCAGTATTCGCCATGGCTCGGTATTCAGCTTCTGTGCTGGAGCGACAGTGGGTTGTTTTTTGGCACACTAAGATATAAGATTTGGACTAAGGAACGTACAGTAAACTATAGTAGAGCGTCTGGTAAGTGGACATCCCGCCCAATCAGCATCTGAAAAAGCAGTCAAGAAATTGCAAGCATTAGCTATTAGCTAAAATCCAAAGTGGACAGTGCCTTTCACAAACCGAAAAATTCGGTGAACCAACTTCAAATGAGCAACCCTCGGAGCCTGCAAAAATTGAGACACATAATTGACACTATACGATAAATCTGGGCTAGTGAAGGTTAAATACTGTAAAGCACCAACCAGACTATGAAAATGAGTAGCATCAGGAAGTAAGGGAGAATCAGGCACAATAAGTTTAGTGTCTAAAGGAGTAGGCATCGGTTTACATTCCATCATGGAAGATCGATCCAAGATACTCAGAGCATACTGTGTTTGAGATAGAACTAAACCAGTAGTGGTGTGTGAGACCTCTATGCCTAGAAAGTGATTAATAGGACCAAGATCCTTCATGGAAAATTCAGAACATAACACAGCTATAAATGATGTAATAAGCATGGGAGAGGACCCTATAACAAGCATGTCATCAACGTAAATTAAAAGACAAGTGATCCATGAGCAGAATGATAAGTAAATAGAGAAGGATATGCTAAGCTGCAAACAATACCATATGAGATCAAAAAATGACTTGGGCGATCAAACCAAGCCCTATTGCCTGTTTCAGAGCATATAATGCTCGTTGGTGTTTGCAAACATGGTGTGGAAAGTTGGGATCAATCATTCCAGGAGGTTGAGACATATACAACTCTTCAGAAATAAAACCATGGAGGAACGCATTTTTCACATCCAACTATCGGATTGACCATTTTTGAGAAAGAGCAACTGAAAGGACAAGACGAATGGTACCCGGTTTAATGACAAGAGAAAAAGTTTTGGTGTAATCAACATCATGAAGCTGATGATACCCTTTGGCAACCAGCCTTGCCTTAAGGCTATCTAGAGTCCCATCAGGTTTTAATTTGGATTTAAAAACCAATGTGGAACCAATAATGTTCATGTGAGAGAGGCGGGGAACGAGACGCCAAGTTTGATTTTGGTGCAAGGCGCTAAGTTCATCAACCTTCGCAGCCTTCAACCCGGGGTGTGCGAGGGCGGTTTTGACTGAGTTGGGCTCACTAGGAACAGGCAGGGAGACAGTGGCAAGCAAGGCGTATTTAGGGTTGGGTTTAAAAACGCCGCATTGAGACCGAGTAACCATCTAATGACCAGTTAGGTTTTCAGATGAATGGACTTTTGAGCTCAATGAAGAGGCAGTGTGTGAGAGAGATGGGGAAGTGAGTGCATCGGGAGATGGAGGAGGGCCACTGGAGATGGCTGATGGACTGAGGCTAGTCGAATCAGGCGAAGAAGGAGACACAATAGAAGTCTCATGAATGTTTCGGTCAGGAGAATCAAGGAAGGTAGTCACCAAGGAGGGAACTGGTTGTGGAGGCAGAAGAGTTGGAAGAGGAATATTAGGTGGGGTGGTATCCTGCAAAACAGAAATGTCAGTGTTAGTGTTGGAAGGTAACCAGGAGTCAAAAATGGACATAACATGAGAAGGAGATGCAGATCGATTAACCGACTTAAACGGAAAAAAAGTTTCGTCAAAAACAACATGACGTGAAAGAAAAAAAAATTTTGTGACTGGATCAAAGCACTTATACCCTTTATATCTATCACTATAACCGACAAACACACAAAGAACAGATTTAGGATCAATTTTTTTTTTTTTTGGTGTCCCATGTATAAGGAAAACACTTAGACCCAAAAACTCGCAAGATGGAATAATCAGGTTCTTTGTTGTGAAGCATGAAATACCGGGAGGCAAAATTAAGGGTAGTAGAGGGTAGACGATTGATCAAATACACCGTCATAGTAAAGGCCTCAACCCATAAGGAAAGTGGTGAATGGCTATGGAAAAGCATCGTCATGGCCAATTCACGAATGATCCGGTGACGGCGTGGGTGCCAAGACGTTGGTGCAACAAAATAGCATTGCCAAAATGAAAACGAAAGGAAAAATGCACTTGAGGACTATTGGAAATAGTATACAAATCACCCTTCCTTGGACCCGTCATGAGTGTGCACCTATTTGTCGATCCTTAATAGAAAACAAAGAGTCCGAAAACTCACAATTGATAGGAAATTCAGAGGTTAATTTGCTAACTGACAATAATTTTTTTTTTCAAGTCAGGAACAAATAGAATGTTAGATAAGGGTAAAGACATATGTTCCTGTTTAATAACCGACTGACCAATGCCTGTGATAGGAATAAATGAACCATCACCAATCATGACAGAATCATAGCCAAAATAAGGATGAACACTATGGAGCATACCTGTGAAACCAGTCATATGATTGGTTGCAGGAGTGTCAGAAGACCAATCATGATCAGCAACTGTGTTGTCCAAGGTAAGCACGGCAAGTGCTTGCGGAAGCTGATTAACCCGAGGAGAAGCCCGTGGAATCCACCAACAGATCTTGGCAGTGTGACCCGAAGTTCCACAATATTGGCAAACTTTATCGCGATACATGTCGCGTTCAGAGGCAGTCATATGACGCTGGCCAGGAGGAGGTGGCTTACGCGGTTGGGAGAGTTTGTTAGAGGGATTGGAATTGGTGGAGGGTAGCTGCTGCGCCTGGAACCCTCGTCCTTGGGAATTAAAATGCTGATTGGAATTAGGTAAGGATGGAGTTTTTTTTTGTTGGCTGTAAAAAGCCAAATGAGAGGAGTGAGGAGCAAACTGAACCTCAGGCTGTGTGGAGTACCAAGTACGGCGTCGGTCGAGATTTTGGAGATGGGAGATGAGTTCAGAATATGTAGACATGGGTGGTTTGAGCATAGTGGTAGTGAAAGTTTCAAATTAGGGCCCTAAACTATTGAGGAGGCAGTAAACTTTTTCATGATTAGAAACAGGCTTTCCAATCGCAGTGAGGTTGTCGCAAAGCCCTCTGAAAACCGTCATATGAGAGGCAATTAAGGAGTTTCCGTCATATGAGAGGCAATTAAGGAGTTTGGATCTTTCCGAAGATATGTAAGTTGTTGATGGAGCGTAAAAGCATGCTCTTGGGAATCTCTGGCATACTCATCTTTGAGAGCTTGCTAGACAGCAGAGGCAGTATCTAAACCGATAACAAAACCAAGAGCTTCTTCTGAAAGGGTGCCGATAATCCACCCGCGGAGAAGCCGGTCAGATTGCTGCAAAGTTTGGAATTTTTGGATTGTTTCAGAAGAAGCTTTCTCAGAAGATTTGTCAGCGGAAGAGGAAGGTTGTTGAGAATTAATCATTGGAGGGTCAATGAGATGGTCAATCAAGGACTGACTCTCAGCAAGACCAAGAACTTGCTCCCACTACAGTGGATAGTTTGTGGAGGAAAGCTTGAGAGTGACGAAGTTTCCGACATTGAAGGACATAGAGGCGGCCGCTATGGAGAAAAGAAGAAAAAAAAAATGAAGGAGAAGAAGAACGGCACAGGAAAGAAACCTACTTTTTTGGAGTCCGAATGTCAACGACCTGACTCTGATACCAAGAAGAAAACTAGGTTTTGGTGAAAAATGTTTTTTATAGGAATATGATTTCCTTCTGTCGAAAAACTTAAGTACAATAGTAGTAGTAGATCTGTACTTATAGACTAGTTTTTACAAACCTACAATTAACAAACTACATGAGTAAAAGCTAATCTAATTGACTAACTTTAGAAAGTTCAACAGAGGTAATCAATTACAGATCAAGCTGATCTTATATTCCTTGTCAACAGCCATATTCCATTAACTATAATTCCCCTTATCACTCCACCTTCCTTATGACTCCTCATACTTAGAGTCGTTAATTTCGGAAGTGGACTGATCATGAGGGATTCTTTTTACAGAAACCACCGTTGCTCAGTTGGCTAAACAAGTTGTAGAGAGACTATCAGGAAGTTGCTGAGTGACACTGTGGAAAATCCAGAAAGGAGCAATTAGGAACAAGCCAAGGCTGTTACTCTCAGGAGTGGAAAAAGGTCTATCCCGAGTGCTACAAATCAAACTGTTGAATCTATCATTCCCGAAGTTGTGGCAGAAGAAGAAGTAGAAATTGAACCTGAAGTGGAGGTGACCAAGAAGCCACCAGTAGAGGAAGAGCAGTAACCTATCTATTAGAAGGCAGAATGAAAGTATCCTGATATGATCGTGGATGGGCGGCTAAGAATTATTTCAAACCATGAAGATTATTATGTTAATTTTGATCATATAAAGGTTGGGTTTAATCTTTGTTAGCTGGGTATCAAAGATGACAGAAAATTTAAACAAAAATTAAAGGGATTTGAGCAAAAAAGAGTCTTGCCAGTTCGTTAACTTGAGCAGCCCGATGAGAAAGTCGACGTCGGTTTCCTAACTTGATAAAGATTTGAATTTTTTGTGTTTACCTCTTTTATTTTAGGATCTAGATGACTATATTGATTAGATCTCCTAGTTTGTAGGATTTGGAAGAATTCCTATCTCTTAGGGGTAAGATCATTTAAATCTTAGGACATTCACGGCAGGATAAGATTTGATATGATTCTCTTTTATCTACCTTTGAGTTTATGCACAATAAGAAGTGCATTCCTTGATGTCTACTCTCAACCGTTGGATGAAGAATACATCAAGATTGGATGGATATGATTACTCTACAACTAAGATATTGATAGAGTTGACAACTCAGGAAGATTCTTTTCAATATAAAGATAAAATTCTTTTAGATAATATCTCTTGTATTAGGAGTTTTACTTTCATTAAACTAATGTATCCTAAGTCTATAAAGGTGTCTAGATAAATTACGTTAATAGATAAGACACGGTTGTCAATCAGAGTTCAGGTTGATTTCTAATTCATTAAAATAGAAATAGAGTTAGAGATCAAATTCTTCTCCTAATTCTTATGAGAATTTTCAGCCACCTTCTAGTATAAATGGGGATGTTTGGCCAGCTTTTGTGGGGGTGTGATTTGATGAATTTCGATGATGATTTTATAAAAACATGTGATGTTCTTTTCTTTTGGTTAATCTTGTGAGATTAATTTTGTGGATAAGTTTGAATTTAGTTTCTTGTAAACTGTGTGGCTATCCTTGTTCATGATTTGGTGTTTCTCAACTTCGATGTTGAGTTCGTGGTCCTTTTGGAGCAAATCGACACGTTTCCATTGCAAGGGGGATTTAATTGACATGTCAAAATTGGTTCATTTCCATAAAAATTCTTCCATCTCCTTGTCTACCATTACCATTTGATTTGCCCTTGAATGGAAATATCGTTACAGTCGTAGGTTGTCTTGGCGAGTTAGAGGTGGAACAAGAACAACTCTTGGTGCTATAATTTGAAACAAGCTTCCATAGTATAGAGTCGCGCTTTGTCGGATCCAAAGATTCATATCATATCCTCCCTCACCTTATCCACTCAGGGAGCCAAAGAAGAAGGACTTGGATGTAGGAGCTACAAGTTTTATTCAAAAATTGGATAGTTTGCATATCCACATTCCATAGATAGATGCCCTGAAGCAAATGCTTAAATATTTCAAACATCTTAGGGAGTTGGTGTCCAACAAACCAAGGCTCCATGATTCTTCTTTTATCATTCTAACGAAGGAGTGTAGTGTTGCAATCCTAAGGAAGTTGCCACCAAAGGTTAAGGATCCAGGGAGTTTTACTATTCCCTGCATTGTTGATAACTCTAGGTTTGATTATAAATTATTGTTAAATTTAGGTGCAAGTATCAATCCCGTGCCATTATCTGTCTTTAAATCTTTAGGAGTTAATAATATGCTTGTGTCTACTAACATTACTTTGCAACTAGCAGACAGATCTTTGATGTATCATAAGGTTATTTTTCATGACATACTGATCAGAGTTGGAACTTTTGTGGTGCTAGATATGGAGGAAGACAAGGATATGCTTATCATCCTAGGAAGGCCATTCTTAGCTACATGTGATACTATGATTGAGGTAAAAAAAAAAAGGGAGCTGTAACTCTACAATTCGATGGAAGAATGATCACATTTGACATATTCAGTAGTATGAGGTATCCAGCTGAGAAAGACAATTGCTATATGATTGATACACTTAAATCAGTGATTAAAAAAATTGTAGACTCAAAAACATTCAAGACTGAAGAGTTGTTGAGCATATTGACGGTTCCATCAGAGGAAGAAGCGGAAGATGCAGAGTCAGGAGCCACTCAGCTGAGTAACCTGAATCACTCACATAAGCGGTCCTGTGGAGGTCGACTTGTTGAAGTCTTAGATTTATCTAAGAAGGGAAAGCTGTTGAATCCTTCAGTTGAACAACAACCCATCTTAGAAACCTCCAACCTCTACCTCAACATCTAAAGTATGCCTATTTGCGATTTAACAACACACTTCCTCTCATCATAGCAGCTGATCTGATAGCTGTTCAAGAGAAAAAATTGTTGAGAATTCTAAGAATGGACAAGGAAACCATAGGGTGGTCAATTGCTGATATTAAGGAAATACGTCCATCAGTTTGTATGCACAAGATCTTGCTTGAAGAAGGAGTTAAGCCAACAATCGAAGGACATGGGAGACTCAATCCCACAATGAAAGAAGTAGTAAAGAAGGAAATCATCAAGTTACTAGATGCTGGTATAATTTTTCCAATTACATACGGCTCTTGGGTGAGTCAAGTTTAATGTGTGCAAAGAAGGGAGGAGTGATAGTGATCAAGAACGAGCAGGAAGAGCTGACCTACTCGAGTTGTGAATGCATGGAAAGTGTGTATGGACTATATGAAGCTCAACAAAGTTACGATAAAAGGCCACTTTCCTCTGCCTTTCATTGATCAGATGCTGGACTGATTAGCAGGGCACATGTACTATTGTTTTCTAGACGGCTACACAAGTTACCATCAAATTGCCATTGCTCCAGAAGATCATGAGAAGACTACCTTCGCCTTTCCTTAAGAGGAAATTTCTTTTTAGAGGATGCCATTTGGATAATGCAATGCCACTGTCACCTTTAAGAGGTGCATGATGACCATTTTCTTAGATATGATGGAGGACATAGGTAAAGTATTCTTAAATGATTTCATTGAATCTGAGAAATCCTTTGATACCTGTCTGGAGATTTTGAACAAGGTTTTAGGAAGGTGCATTGAAGCTAACCTAGTGCCCAACTAGGAAGAAGGCCATACAAGGGTCACAGCAGGAGTTGGACTTAAAGGCGAGACCTCAAGGAAGGGGATTGAAGCTGTAAAAACTGAGAATGCAAAAGCTAAGAAAGTCAATCTCCCGACTTGTATTGCAAAAATGAGAGATTTTTGCAACAAATGGTGCTACTGGAACAATATGGGAAGTAGAATGAGGAAAATGATCAGCACGATCAGTTGCTGCATTTGTCTCAACATTGATGATCACTTGGCTAAAGTCTTGCATAGGACTCTAAACAATACACTGCATAGGGGACAACCTATGGTACTTTTAATTTAGTTATGATATCTACTATGTTTTAGTTTTTTTTTTTTACTTAGGTAGGATTCTAGTAGCTAGGCATAATAAGAATTTCAAAACTGCAGAAGCAAGGTCAACTCTCCCACTCACGTAAGTCTATTTTCACTCATGAGAGTCACTTTGCGGCAAATTTTTCCCTTATTAGTTAAAATGCAGAAAGTTCTCTGAAAGCTATTTTGGGAAGAATATTTGGAATCTTCTGAAAAATCTTTTGGCGGTACAATTTGAGAAATTTGATTGGACAAGAGTGAGTGAATATAATCGTCAATCAATATTCTTCAAAAAGGAAGTACAATTTTTAACATGACAATCCAAAAACTTCCACTTTCCCATGATATCTCTCTAGTCACGATTGTAATTGATGAGAACCGGTTTTCTTTCTTGTCACGAACTGCTTTTCAATGATTTAAAAGGGATTTATTCTCTAGTTACAGAACCCACTATTCTCACACTTCTTTAGTACTTAGGCACTTTCAGAAAAACATTTTAGAGCCTTCAAGTTTTTTTTAAAATTTTTTTTACCTTTCCTACAACTTTTGGATGATTTTGCTGTTAGAGTGCAACCTTTGCCTTTTAAAAAATCCTACATTTGGGAAAAGGAAGTCTTATGTAGATAGGATGCCTCCAAGAATAAAAGCCACAACCATGAAAAGTGCCCAGCCACCATGGAAACTTGGAGAATTCCTGCAGCAAGAGCAGCCGCAACAGTAGGCAACAATAGCCAGCTATCCAACCACCTCCGCTGCCTCAGCCATAAAATAATCGGGACCAGCGGGGAGCAATTAGAACCACCTACAGGGGAGGAAGATATCCAAACATCTTCTTCAAGGATGAAGCATGAAATTTCTTTAGACAGAACATGGGTAGATTCTTCATTGTGGAAAGTGGAGTTAATTTTAGAGATACGCCGATTCCATATATCATAGGAAATCACTAGTAGACACTCCGTAACCCTAGAGAGAAACCAAGACTTGGCACTGTAAGGGAGCTAAAAGCAATCTAACAGCTGCTAAAGGCAAGATAGTCTTCGTCTGGGAGAGACAGTCAACATCAGCACAACAGTCGTCAAAGAAGAGCTCAACCTGCCACTGATTGGGTCAGATTATGAAATAGAATAGCCTATCTTCTTAAGGTGGGAAATTTTGATTGATACTATGACTGCAGTCGTCTGTGATGACCCACACACTAAGTGGACAATCGACAAGGATGGAGAGTACCTTCACTTCCCAGCTTCAAAGTTGAGGTAGCAGCACAAAGTTTGGTTTTGTTATTGTCATTCTTGTCACAAAAGAGTACCATTTATTGATCATTCAATGTAGTTAATGACAAGATCTTATTAATGACAAGTTGTCGATATTTATTTTGATGACGAGTTTGTCGTCAAAATGAATAATCCTTTATTGACGACTTTGAGAATGTCATCACTATAATGCTTCAGTAATGGACCTACATTGGCAACTTTTTGGCAACCTCTTTGTCGTCAATATATGACTTTATTGACGATATTTTTAGTTTTATTGACGATTTCACCTGGTTACTATTTGCCAGTTTTTCTTGTAATTGAAATGTAAAAGCTAAGTATGTGAAGAAAACCAAGTTGTGTGATAGTTACAAGAAAATAGGCAATGGCTATTGATACAAAAAAAAAAAATGATAATGACTATTTATTCGGTTCAATGTGAAGTTTGGAATTTATAAACATGAGACATGGACTATGCTTCCAGTTTTTCTTGTCTGTTCTAAGAACATTTGGTTATGATCTTATGCTAATTTTTAAATACTAAGTTTTGGCATGAGCTAAACAGACGTCAGTTAGGCCACTGTATTGGATATGTGGTTTGGTTGGGGCTACCCATTAAATATGATTCACTAATCTACATATTATTTATAAAGGCAATAAAATTAAATTTGAAATAGTTCGAACCATGAATTAAGGGAAATGATGTAGATCATGATGGAGACAATGTCTTGATAAGCAGAAGACCAAATTTGATAGGGATCCACATCAATTTTGAAAGAATCAAATTAGTCATTATGTCAAAAAACACTGGAGCTCCAGCTCAAAACCAATTGGTAGTAAGTGTGTGGCTCAAGAAGTTTATAAATGAGTGATAGATCTTTCATGATAGAGATATGATTCTTTGTCTCAACACCCTTCCTTAAGGCCAATGAGCTACTTAGCCCAATAGAATTACTCATCACAACATAATTCACCAGATATATTGATGTGTCCAATCCACAACTCTGGATATGCTTTCAGTTCAGTCCACAAGCCCGCACATGTAGGTCCACAATAGGTCAGTCCATAATCCCAGATATATTGTTGGGTCAGTCACGAGCCTGTCCACGGGTCCACATGTCGTGAGCTTTAATATCATGTCAAAGTCTTGGGCTCCCGTCTCAAAACCAATTGGTAATGAGTGGAATGGATCAAGGACCTTATAAACGGTTGACAGATCTTTCACGATGGCGATGTAAGATTCTTGGTCCAAACACATAAAACAATAAATAATATACCATCCAGTGGGGGAACTAGACGTTTAGACTCGGGGAGGGGGGAGGGGGAAGGCAGGCCGGATTTCATTTTGTAAGAAATTTTTTATTGTATGTATTTTGCTTAATTTTATTTATAATAGATAATTTTTTCTTTAAAAATTTTCAAAATTTAAAAGTTGATAATGACTGCAAAAAGCTTTTAAAAGATCAAATAATCCCTATATTTGAGGTTAATTTTGCAAATTTTAAAAGTTGCATTAAAAACTTAGGAATAGAGTTAGTTGTACTTAAAATGTAACTTCTAATAAATTTTTAACTCCCACTACATATTCTTCCTCCTGCAACTTCCAGGGCCAGAAAAATTATGCAATTTGTATCCTGATCTAAGTTTCCATCAGGAGGCAGCCATGGTGCTACAAAATCAGGTGATGACATTGTCTATCCCTCCAAAAGAGAAATTTATAAACCAACTTAAAACTATTAGTTTAGTAGTAAGTTGGGTTCAACCCACAAGGACGGCAATGACTATCTCTGAACCACCAGATCACAAGAAAATCAAACCAAGAACTAACGAAACAAGGGAAAAAAAAAATTGGCCACTCACACGAGTATTGTGAGTGATAGTCTTCCTCATAGTACACTAAAGTAAAATCAAGCAAACAGCAAGCAAACAAGTAAATACGACTAATAGGGCTGATGTGCATATAATTTACCTATTTTTAATATCCCTTTATGCGAGATTTTGCCAATATTTTGAGTACAAATGTGCTATATATGTGATTTTATCTTTGATTGTAGGAATTGTACTCAAATGAAGGAATCGTTGAAGTTTTGTGCTAAATTAGAGACTAAAGCAACTCAAAAGGGCATAATTGAAGTTTAAGAATATTGTTGAGGAAGAATTAGAAGGCTTGAAAATTTGGAGGACTGAATTGGAGGTTTGGACTTGTTTTTTTCTTGGGTTGGCCGAGTTTTTCTTGATTCATAGTGGGCTGATGCTGGAGATTTTTGTCAGAGTAGGCCCTTTTTGAGTAATTAAACAGTGAGGGCTCACCGGAAAAAATGGCAAGCACCGGCTACCAGAATCGGAGTTCAGAGGGAGTAAGGGAAGAAAGGGAAGCAGTTTAGAAGGAAGATCTAGAAGATGAAGAAGAATATGGAAATCAAGGAGGATTGTATTCCATTTCTTTTCTTACCCTTATTACACAATCATTTGGGCATTTATTATGCCCAAATCTTCTGTAAAAAGACATACAACCGAAAACTGGAAAATGAAACTATTAACTGCTAATGATTGACCATAAAGTCAGCCGTCAACGTAAATTGCCAAATCACTCCCATATTTTCTAGAATTTGCAAACAGACCCCTGATCATGACAATACCTTCCCCACAAAATCAACCTTGAAACGAAGGAATTGGCTCCTTAGAAAGTTGTAATCCTCCCAAGATGAATCATTGATTTCCATGTTTTTCCATTTAACCAAACATTGGTTTACCTGGACTCCATTTCTGGTAATAAAACGCCTCTGTAAAATAGTTTCAGGTTGCAAGGAATGCTCCTCCAAAACATGACCCTCAGGTGGTGGTGTACAAGCTGCTGGAATGCTTCCATGGTATTTCTTCAAGAGTGATACATGGAAAACTGGGTGTATCTTAACAAACGCAGGAAGTTGTATTTTATAGGCCACTTCTCCAATCCGTTCCACTACCAAATATGGACCATAGTTCTTAGACATCAGTTTTAGATAAGATCTCACAGCAACAGTTGACTGCCTGTACGGTTGCAACTTCAACAGTACCCAATCTCCAACCTTAAACTCCATATGAGTGCGGTGCAAATCTGCAAACCATTTCATCCTGTCCTGAGCCTTTTTCATGTTCTCTTGTAACAATCTTAACACTGTAACTCTCTTCTGAACCAACTGGTCTACTGCAGGAATGACACTGTCAGTGTACTCTCCTAGTGGAAACAGACCAGGTTTTTCACCATAAAGTGCTTCAAATGGAGTCATCCTGATACTGGTGTGAAAGGAAGAATTGTACCACCATTCTGCTAAGGAGAGCCATTTGCTCCAAGAAATTGGTTGATCACAGCAGAAATAGTGCAAATAATTCTCAAGGCATTGGTTTACCCTTTCGGTTTGACCATCCGTCTAGGGATGAAATGCAGTACTCATCTTGAGCTGAACTCCCAGCATTCTAAACAACTCCTACCAAAAGTGACTTGTAAAGATCTTATCCCTGTCAGTGATGATATCATCAGGTAATCCATGCAGCTTGAAAATCTCATTCAAGAATACTTCAGCTACCCTTGTGGCAGTGATTGGAGGCTTTAAAGCAATGAAGTGGCTATATTTGGTAAGTCTGTCCGCTACCACCAAAATGGTGTCAAATCCTTCAGAAATAGGAAGCTTCACAATAAAGTCCATAGAAATGCTCTTCCAAGCATGTTGTGGAACAGGATTTGGACTTAACCGACCCGGATAAGGAACATTCTCTCCCTTGTTCCTTTGACAAGCTTCACAGTGGGAGACAAACATTAGCACATCCTGCTTCATGTTAGGCCAATAGAACACCGATTTCAATCGTTGTAAAGTAGCATTTTGACCAGAATGTCCCCCCAATGGGGAAGAGTGAAAGGCAGTCAACAAGTTTTGCTTCAACTCAGAGTTTACACCAATACAGATTCTCCCTTTTCTTCTGAGCAGGCCTTGCACATACTGATACTCAGAATTAGGATAAGGTCTAATAGTGAGTTCAGCAATAACATCTTTGATGCTACCATCCCTTTGGTAACTCTCAATTACATATTGTACCCACACAGGTTGGACTGTAGTGATTGCACAACAGACACCTTGATCCTTACAGACTTCTGGTTCCTTTCTTGACAAGGCATCAGCAGCAGTATTGTCCTTGCCTTTTTTATATTGGATCTCATAATCATAACCAAGGAGTTTGGTTAACCACTTATGTTGATTGGTATTGATCACTTTCTGCTCCAACATGAATTTGAGGGACTGATGATCAGTACGGATGATGAAATGATTTCCAAGGAGATAATGTCTCCATTTAGTTACTGCAAGAACTAATGCCATCAATTCTTTGTCATAAACTGATAAACACTTGTTCCTTTGACTGAATGCCTTGCTGATGAATGTAATGGGATGGCCTGATTGCATTAATACAGCTCCCATTCCAATGTCACTTGCATCCGTTTCAACTATAAACGGTTGATTAAAATCCGGCATTCTGAGAACAGGAGCAGACATCATGGTCTCCTTTAACTTCTGGAATGCTTGTTGAGCTTCCTCTGACCATTTAAAAGAGTTTTTCTTCAACAAATTGGTGAGAGGTTTACAGATTATACCATACCCTTGAATGAATCTTCTGTAGTAGCCAGTTAAACCCAAGAACCCCCTTAAAGTTTTAACAGAATGTGGTATTGGCCATTTGGAGATGCTATCACCCTTCTGAGGATCCATTCTGACCCCTTCTCCTGAAATGATGTGACCGAAATAGTCCACTGAATTCTGTGCAAACAAGCATTTACTTTTCTTGGCATACAGCTGGTTCTGTTGCAGTATCCCCAACACCTGTTCCAAGTGAGAAACATGCTCTTCCAAGGTCTTACTATAGACCAGAATATCATCAAAGAAGACAAGGACAAACTTCCTCAATTGCTTCTGAAAAATCAGGTTCATTAGAGATTGGAAAGTGGCAGGTGCATTAGTAAGGCCAAAAGGCATAACCAAGAATTCATAATGTCCATGATGGGTTTGGAATGTAGTTTTAGATACATCCTCCTTGTTTACCAAGATTTGATGGTAACCTGATCTTAAGTCCAACTTGGAGAAAACCTTGGCACCCTGCAACTCATCTAGTAGCTCATCTATGATAGGAATGGGAAATTTATCCTTAATAGTCATATCATTCAGCTTCCTATAATCAACACACATCCTCCAACTCCCATCCTTCTTTTTAACTCGGATCACAGGTGAAGCAAAAGGACTCCTGCTTGATTAAGCTATACCTTGCTCTAATAGTTCAGTCACCTGTTTCTCAATTTCTGTTTTATATGCATGAGGGCATCTGTGTGGCAGCATTTTGAAAGGTTGAGCTCCTGTTTTCAACAAAATCTGATGATCAACTGCTCTGCTAGGAGGAAGTGACTTTGGAGTGTCAAAAACAACACAGTATTTATCCAAGAGTTGGCAGATGCTGTCAGGGAGAGTGGATTCCATTACTGATTCCTCATCACTGTTCAAGGCCTCCAGTTGCATAGCCATCAACCAGCCCCTCTTTTTCCTGTGACAGAACTTGGCATTCTTTATCTCTGTCCAGATTCATACTCTCAACACTGCCTTTACCTTGTAAAATGTACTGCCTGCCATACTTACTTAACCTGATTTGCATATCATCAAAATCAAAGGTGATGGGGCTGAAATGCCTCATCCAATCAACGCCCAAAATCATGTCATATCCCCCTAATCTCATGATCTTAAGATCGTAGCTGAATTTATAGTCCTTGATGTTCCAGTGCAAATTAGGACAAACCAAGTTTCCAGAGATCTTGTTCCCGTTCCCAACAGTTATTGTGAACATATTAGACTTTTTATATGGCAATTTCAAATCTTTGACTAACAACAAATCCACAAAACTATCTGTACTGCCAGTA
The DNA here is from genome assembly GCA_949775105.1 of Oldenlandia corymbosa var. corymbosa. Classification (NCBI taxonomy): domain Eukaryota; kingdom Viridiplantae; phylum Streptophyta; class Magnoliopsida; order Gentianales; family Rubiaceae; genus Oldenlandia; species Oldenlandia corymbosa. The sequence continues at coordinate 13,060,643 of OX459124.1, forward strand.
TCCGCTAGAATCTTCACAATCCTACCATCAATCTTGCCCAGCAACAATATAGTCTATTTGACACAATCCACTGAAAGTACATGATGAGAATGTCATTAACTTTGGGGTTCAAACCAAAGGAGATGATGACCTCACGGAAATAAGTGCTGAAGAGTATCAAGAGAGTTTGACTCTGTGTGCTCCATAAAGATCATTGATCAAACTAGTAAGAAGAGTCATTTAGGTTCTTGAATGGACGGCCTATTTGATCAAAGTGTTCAAGATTGAGTCCATTGCTACACAATTGGATAGGTTGCAAACTATCTTAATTGTTTCAAGTGTTTTTCCAATCTTTTGGAGTCAATAAAGAGAATTCTACAAGTTTTGGAGTAAATTGGAGTTTTCTACAACTTAAGGGGTGCAAGACCAATATTCCACTTTTGGAAGGGCATTCAAGACATTTTACTTCAACAATTTGGAAGCTGAATTTCGAGATTAGAGTTAGTCTAAGTCTAGGAGTCAATTTTCGAGTTTTATCTAGTTAGATAAGCCATGTGGGCTGAATAAAACTAGAGTGTTTTGCTTAGGAGTCATAGTTCCTTCTAGATATTATCCTACTGGAGGATAAGTCATTTAGATAAGGTTTCCTAGATTTTAGATAGAGTCAAAGAGATCAAATACTCTTCTACTTCTACTCCTTGTGAGATAAGATTAGAGAGTCCTAATTGATCTTTTTTTTTGGTGCTGGCCGAATTTCCTAAGCCTATAAATAGGGGGCATGGCCGAAAATCAAAAGCACCTTTGAGTGGTCATTTTTGTTGTCTCTTTTGAGAGTTTTTCCTGTGAGGAATTTTGTTAAATGGAGTGTCCATTTTTCGTGTCAAGTATGATTTAACCAAGAGGGTTTTCATCTTGTCTTGGATCTTTTGATCTTGCAAAAACCGTTCTTTTTCAAGTATGCTTCTTGATAGAATTGTTTTAAAACAAAACTTCTTATTTTCATACTACTTCTAGTAGTTCGATTGATGAGCCTTTCTTTTGGCTTGGTGTTCGAATTTCATGATGAGTGTGTTCATGAGTTCCATTGTGGGGTTTGTCCTACTTTTGTTGGATGAGTTGTACTTTGGCATAAGCATTTTGAGATAGTGTATGTGTTGCATATCTTTGGTTGGTTATGAAGATTACTAATCAATAGTATTCCTTCATAGTTGAGCATTGTTTGCTCCTACCTTTCTTGAGTCTCTTGAATGATGACTGATCGAGTATATTGAATGGTGTCCTTGCTATTCTTAGCGTGGGTTGTTGTTTAATTCGAATCTTTCGTGGATAATGTGTTCTCTGCTTGGTTTGAGTTAAGGGATAGAATCACTTAGATAAACGATCGTCTTACTGTGAATTTTCCGCACTCTTTTGAGTTTCACGGGATAGACAAATTATCTTCGTACTTTCTTGTTGATGGTTGCATTAACGAAATTTGCTTCGTCTACGAGATTGCTATCAGTTTTCCCCAGGTGGTTTTTCCGGCGGTCTTGACGATTGATTTTGGAGACTGAGAGTAGCCAAGATCTTATCAGTGTATGCCCCCAACTTTAATTCAAGCTTAGAATCCAGAATAGTATCCAATTTGTTGTCCAATTCAGCTACGAGTTTTTGATTCATCTCCATAACCTGGGTCTTCAATTCATCGAATTGCAACCGAAGATCCTCCATTTCTCGTTGCGTTTTAGTTTATGTCATCCTTTCTTTAGTACAAAGCCGAGGATTGCTCGGCTCTGATACCAAATGTCAGAGTAGGCCCTTTTTGAGTAATTAAATAGTGAGGGTTCACCGGAAAAAATGGCAAGCACCGGTGACCAGAATCAGAGTTCAGAGGGAGTAAGGGAACAAGGGGAAGTAGTTTAGAAGGAAGATCTAGAAGATGAAGAAGAATCTGGAAATCAAGGAGGATTGTATTCCATTTCTTTTCTTACCCTTATTACACAATCATTTGGGTATTTATTATGCCCAAATCTTCTGTAAAAAGACATACAACCGAAAACTGGAAAATGAAACTATTAACTGCTAATGATTGACCATAACGTCAGCCGTCAACGTAAATTGCCAAATCACCCTCATATTTTTTAGAATTTGCAAACAGACCCCTATCATGACAATTTTGAATGCACAAAAGGGAATTAGTTTTTTTTTTGCAAAGATGGACTTGAATGTGGGCTAATTTATGCCACGAAAAAAAAACAAAAGAAGCCCAAGATCTCCTTTTATTTGCCCGAAAGTTGCTGTTGCCGAAGGAAAAAATCTGAAGAAGCAAGCAGCAGCGGCGGTGCAGCGAATGAGCTTGGATTTCAGCCGAAGTTTTCTCCCGAATTAATTTTGGAACAAGTTGACTTAGCCCTCAAGAAATAGAGCTAAAAAGGACTATATAAAGAGAGGCTAGGGTTCTTATTTTTGGGGAATGGAACCTTCACCGAACTCACCGAAAGATCGCCAAAAACCCACGTCCGCTGCACCTTGCTGCCGCACACACCACCTTGAGTTTCTCTTCTTCTTCACCGTAGCAGTCCACCTGGGAGTCCTCTCCTCCTCTCACGCAGACACCATCAGACCACCCAGCCGTCACCATTCCTTGAAGCCACGCAACAAACCATCACCCGAAGCATCTCCTTCAACACTAGCAACTTTGCGCACCATCTCCTCCCTTCCAACGCATCAAACCAACAGTCGTCCGTGAAGGAGCAAGCAAGCTGCAGCCTTGAAATAAATTGATTTTAAACTTTTGGTTTCGACGGATTGTCCGGGTTTCTTCGTTTTTGTTTAATTTTATTATTGGATTTTTAGTTCAATGAGCATTATTAATTTCATATTGTTTTTAATAATATTTAGTGGTTAAGTATTTTTAACCTAGGTCTTGGGTGTAGCCACCGGATTATTTGGTTTATTTTGGTTCATTATATTTTGATTTTTTTTCGTTGATCAATATTTAATATTCGTGATTTAATTCGTGTAAGTAGTTGGTCATTATTTGCATGTTAACATGTATTTAACTGAAGCAACAACAGTTGAAGGTTAACACTAGTCCATATGAATATTCAACTTAGGGAGTGAGCTACGATAGTAGGAGCATTGCCTGTGCAACTAATAACTTAAAATTTTAATGTGCTTTAGTTATATCCTATAGTCACGACAGTAGTCATAGGATTAATTAGAGTAAGAGAATTATATCACGATGGTGAGTAGTTCTTAAGTAGGTGAATTGTTGTGAGATTAATTAAAATCCAAAGCCAAATATTTATGAATTAAAATTGAGCCAAGTATTCGGTAGATGAACCCAATGTCCTAGATTTCCTTTGTCTGATTATCTAAGTTAATATTACTTGCTTTTATTCTTCTTTTGATTATTTTAGTTTTAAAGTTTACAAATTTGAGATCATTGTTCGTCTACATAATAATGAGTAGTTTATAACGGTATTTAGTTTTCCTTGTCTGTGGGATGACCCTGCTTGCTACTTTGCTATTGCCGTTTGTATTGAGTAGGTTAAATAATATTTGATTAGTTTGACGACGGCTTGTCAAGAGCATAAAGGATAGCAGCTTAGAGAAGACTGCAGTGTAATAAGTAAAGGGAGTTTGGGGATCCTTTTCTCTTTCTATGTTACTTTTACAGTGATTAATGCGGTACGAAGGGTGTTCGGTCAGACGCTAATTCATTCCTAAACCTCTTCTGAGTGAATTAGGAGCGTACCCCCAAGAAACTAAAATGATCCTTCTAGGTAAGATGTCCAGTTTAGCGAGCCAAACACTCTAGAGTCTTATTGACCATCCGTGCCAACTAGGTATCTTTCGGTCCGAGTTGAAACCTTAGATTATTACCTCTAAGTCACCGGACAGATTTTAGTCGTTTTAAACTGAGTATACCCTCATGGATTCCATGAATATACATGCACAAGCATCTAGTTGATTGCACTACGCACAAGGTTAATTCAGACACTAAAACTAGGCCACTTTACATTGTCTAAATAAAAATCTAAAGTATTTTCACATTGAAAGAGGGATTCAACCCCAGCAAAAAATCTAACTACTCATAATCAGTATTTTAAATACAAGATCTATAAAGAACTGAGCACAAAACATGATAACAAGATGAGAGGAAGTAAACAGAGATCAAAAGATACAATTTTTTGAAAAGCAGCAGCCCACTCGAGCGAGTAGGGCTGCCAATCGCCAAAGAGACTGTCCCTGCGCTCACTACCTTGAGAGGCTCTGTTGCAGAGCTGTCTCCTCACTCACTATTATACTAAACTCTAATTTTTCTATGCTAAGCTATGCCTTCGCCTGATCTCTTAAAAATGTGCATCTTGTTCTCCTACAGTAGCTTGTTTCTTCACTTGGATTTTGCTTCGTACACCCAACAACAACTGCATTAGGAGCGTCAATTCATTACTCGACTTTTCAGGCTCAATTCCAGCGGCTCCTTCTTGGCAGTTTGGCGGTGATCTTTAGGACCATAGAGTCACATTGCACTACTTTTCCTTTGCTGCTAAGTTTTGCTCCATTCCGGTAAGAATTGAGCCAAGGAAATGGTCCCAAAATTACCTTTTGAATCAGGAAAAGACAGAATTGGTCCTGTAAAAGTTTCTTCAATTTTCGCACTTTCGGTCCAATCAGCTTGTGGTGCCTTTTTGCTAATTTTGCTCAGAATTTGGCTAATATTTTGATTAGATCCCTGATCAGAGGATAATTTAGAAATTGCTTAGTAGTATACAATTCTAGCCTAAATTCTATTATTTTACAAGAAAAAAAGACTAAAAGTAATGCTCATAATCATGCATATTTGACACTCATCAAGCCACAAAAAGCTCTTACAGATCTTTTCTTTAGAAATTTGGGAGCTGGAGGGTTCTGGTGGAACTAGTTGCTCTGGCCATATATTACTATAGTACTATGTATATGTTCGGTCAGCGACAGTCCGGGGGTCAGTTGACGACCGGGCACTTAACTGGTTCCGCTCTTGATATCATCTTTGTTTTAAAAGGAAGTCTACATTGAGTTTTGAAATCTGAACTAGTTTTGTTGTACTAGTTTTAGTACAAATTTAAAAAACTTAATATGGATTACATAAAGACTCTATGAATATTTTGGATCCTATATAATAATTCTAATCCTAGAAACGCACTCAATGGTAATTTTTCCCCTTCATTTTTCTTCGTCAAATCAAATGTAGCCAAATTGCAAAAACATAGGTGAATGGTGTGCGTATCAGATTCATGATTTTATTTAGGTCAATTAGACTGAAATTCGTGGTTTGGTTTGGTCCGGTGCAACTACCGGAAAACCGCACATAATGTATTTGTTCAAATTAGTAATAGCATGGATAAAAGAGAATATCAACTACCATATTAAATAATAAATAATAATTTGTTGAATATCCTAAATACTACTGTAAACTACTCGGGAGTGGGAGGGTTGGGTGGGGTGGTTAGGAGTTTAAGATGGGGATGATTATTACCAGGAGGTCGAGGGTACGATTTTCACTGAAACCATCTAATTATTATTTTTTTTAAAAGGAAAATACTGCAAACAACTTCGACATATTCATATCAAAAAGAATAATAATCATATATATGAAAAAGAATCAAAATCATATTCCATTAGTTCAATAATTGGAAACTTAGAACCACAATATGTTTAAAATCAATTGGATTTTGAATTTTGAACATACATATTACATTATTATCGATAATATTGAAATATATATTCAAAGAGACTTAACAATGCTCTAACTATCAGATGACAATACAGTTAGAAGAAACATACATATAGTATTAATGTTTTATTATTAAATTATTATTTACTATCAAATGGCAATACACTTAAAATGATATTGCATGGTTTCACTAATCATCAATTAATAAATTTATTTAGCTTTTGAAATTTCTATAATAATTAATTACGGGTTGTTGGAATAGTTTTTTCATTTAGTGTTAAATGTACAATGTACATTATGACTGACTCATGAAAGATTTTAACTAAAAAAATTTAATTAGTGTAATGTAATTGAAAATAACATTTTGGTTCAAATGTTCATCGAACTAAAAAAACCGTAGGTATTTCGATTTTTCGGTTTTGGTCAACCGTTCGCTTAAATTTCTTTTAAAAAATTATAAATCCAATTTATCCGGACTGAAACCCTCGAATTGCGCCAACCCATAGATGGAAAATTGCGGCTTTGTATTTGTTTTAAAGTTTGGGATGATCTGTAATAAGATTAAATATTAGGGTGATGGATGTAATTTAACCATGTTTTTCTCTATAGTTTAGTCAAACTTCGGAATTCGTCGTAATTTCCCCCACTGCAATCTGAAGTCCCCAGGCTCCCCCTTTACTGGGAGCTATTCCAAATTCCAAACCAATGACAAGACTGTGATTCAGTTCAGACTTCTGACCAATTCAATCCTTTCTTTTCTCGCCAGTTGCCGTCGGTCACCAATTCAGAATTTCAGCCCACGTCAGACTTCGCCGATCGCGAGTTTGCCGTCGGCCATCCGTCGTTTTATTGCAATTTTCTGATCAATTTCCCGGCGGTATCAGGTTCCGATTCTTCTCGACTGTTAACTAAATTGTTCACTGTTATTTTTCCTTTTCCTTCCCTTTTTTTCCTTTTAAGTTTTTGAATTTTTTGTGGATTCAGATGGAATTGAACTCGATACTTGTTGTATAGAGGGAAACAGAGAGGGAGGAAAGAATGAAGCGTTTTGTTTATATTAATGATGATGATTTGGCTCAAGATGTTTACTGTGACAACCGCATTTCGAATAGGAAATATACCGTGTTGAATTTTCTGCCCAAAAATCTATGGGAGCAGTTCAGGTAACCTTTTGTTTTGCAACTCTTGAGTTTTCATAAAATAGTAACTGGTGCAGAGAAGAGTTTGTATTTTTTGATTTGGCTATTTATGATTTATGTGGCTAATGGTTTATGATTCACCCATGGTTGAACGGGATAGATTGCCGATTTGCTCATTTAGGAGTCTTTTGGATTAATCTTATAACTTTCTAGCTTTGGCAAAATCTAGGATTCAAAGGAGTGAAATTATAGTAATTTTAGATGTTAATTACTAATTAGAGTTTCTTCTTTTGTTAATTTCAGTTGAAATCCTTGATCAGCACATATTTTCCTTGTCTATTTTACTATCTCATACCTTTGAAAAAATCAGCTATAGGATTAACTGTTTACTTATAATGAATGAACTGAAATCATGTGTAATCTGTTCAAGTGTAATCTTCTTTTCTATACTGGTAACTGAAGAATGTATTATAAGGAAACTGAGAAATTTGTTTGAGATGAAATTTGAATTCCATGCGCTTCACCTGCTTCTTAATAATGTTACAATGGGACTAATGCGATGTCTGGACTGTGATATTACATATCACTCATCTGACTGCATGATGCATGTATCTGGTTGGAATTACGATAATTAATTCCATTAATTCTCTTACGTAATTTACACATTCGCTTGATAATATTTGTTTAATCTTCCATGTTTGAAACTCTTATTAGAGTTTAACATTTGTGAGAAAATATAAAATCTAAATTTTCCTAGCGAATCCCCTGTCGTGTACTTTGATATATATTACTCTATCTAAATACATTGTCATTCAAATAGTAAAATGCAATTAGTTTTGATAATATTTATAGTTTAGATCTGTGCTTATGGTTGAACGTCTACCTATGCATCAATATCTTTCTATTCATCAGTGTCGATCCCCTCTCTTTTTTCTAACAACTGTATTTTGTCTTTTCCAGCCGGTTTATGAACCAATACTTTTTGCTAATAGCTTGCCTTCAACTATGGTCACTTATAACTCCGGTTAATCCTGCAAGCACATGGGGCCCACTTATTTTCATATTTGCTGTTTCAGCAACCAAAGAGGCTTGGGATGATTACAATAGGTATCTCTCTGACAAGAAGGCAAATGAGAAAGAAGTGTGGGCTGTAAGGCATGGTGTTAAAAAACTTGTATGTGATTTTCTTGTCACCATCTACCGTTTTATGGGTTGCATTTTCTATATTGTTGGCTCTTTTCTTGTGCTGGAATTCAGACATGTTCTTTTTTCTTAGCATAATTTTGGGCTTTTCCAGTTAATTAATTGATGAACATTTGTAACTTTTGGAAGATGAGGAAGATTCCTGACATATGTACGATAAAGTGGTGGAACTTAACGGTAAAATAAAGGGATATGTTCACTAAAGCGGTAACTGGAACATCAACTTGAAGATTGTCGAATAAGGGAACTTCGAAAACTTAACTGAATGAAAATAATTTTTATAAATGGTCTTTATTGACATAAAAAAGACACATGATATGTTAACCAAAAAAAAAAAAAAAAAAAGACACTGGACATTTAATAACCTTTTTTCCTTTTTTTGGGGGGTTTGTAATGTAAAAGGACTGGTAAGTATAGCTCTTATAATAAAATCTAACAAACATATCTAAGGACGTAAAACTATGTGTAAGGACGCATGTAGGAATTGGGTAAATTTTACATAACTTGTGTCTACATTAGTAGTCAACTTTGAGTCCTGCATTCTTTCTTATTGTAATTGATGGAACTCCCTGCTTAATACCATTCCCAAATATATGTTATTTATGGGCAATGCATCTGATGTTGCACCCTTGTTCTATGCCAGATTCAAGCACAAAATATTCATGTGGGCAACATAGTTTGGCTCCGTGAGAATGATGAAGTACCATGTGATCTAGCTTTAATCGGTACCTCAGATCCACAAGGCCTTTGCTATATTGAGGTGACTAAAGCTGCACTTCTCTCTTGTATGAAACATTTATGTCAAAATTGTTGCTTTTTACATCGGTATACTTAGGAGCCAAGTGTGATGCAACATGATTGGAAGAGATATGGCATGTGAATTTGTTAAAATGTTAAGCAGTACTTGATATATGAAACTAATAATTACCCAAATAAAAGGAAAGGGATAGGGCAAAAAGAACAGAAGAACCTATGCATTACGATTGAAAGATATTTTGGTATGTGGATACGTTAAAATGGTACCCAGTACTGGAAGTATGAAACTAAGAAAAAGTTACTCAAATAGAAGGAAAGTGGTGGTTCAAAAAGAACAGAAGAAACTAGTTATAAGGATATGATAGATTTAAACCTAAATAACATGTTTTTAACAAAACTCAATGGGGAGGTAGGACCCATAAAGTCGAAGATTTATTGGTGGTAAGTTAATAATTGTACAGATGACCTGTAATATCCATAATTGGTGCTTGTGTTAAATGAGGATGGTTTCAATGGGTAAAAAGAGTTATGAATCATCGGATTCTGATTAGTTATCACTCATACTTATATTGTACAATGTTTGAAGTTTTGAATGCGTAACTTGAAGAAAGTGCCCCATATGCATCATGTCATGTTTCTGGAGCCTATGTAGGCAAAACTTATTTGTATTTTAAGCTCCGTTGAAGGCTTTCCTCTGTTCTCTCACTTTTGGGTTACAACTGTGAACATTAATTTGTTTAGACTGCTGCACTCGATGGAGAGACTGACCTTAAGACAAGGGTTATTCCTTCTGCTTGCATGGGAATAGATGTTGACTTGCTGCACAAAGTCAAGGTGAGACAAGTTAATACATATCTTAGTGGGTAGAGATACTTTTGCACTATTTTTACCTTTTTGTTTCTGATTGTTCCTTTGTCAGGGTGTCATTGAATGTCCTAAGCCAGATAATGACATCCGGAGATTTGATGCCAATTTGCGTCTGTTTCCTCCATTTCTTGATAATGATGTATGCCCTTTAACGATAAAAAATACAATTCTGCAATCTTGCTACTTAAGAAACACGGAGTGGGCTTGCGGTGTTGCTGTTTACACAGGTAACTACTATTTTGCTACAAAGTACAGAATTTTTAACCCTATTTCGAGTAATTTTTCATCAAATTTAGCTGTTGAATCGTATATATTGCCTAAAAGAAGTTTATGTCATCTTCATTTTTGCACACTATTTAAAATTTTGAATAAGATTTAGAATTAGTCCGGCTAAAGCTCCGTATGCGCCTCCAGGAAATATAAGAAATGATTTATTTAAAAAACTCCACCCAAGAGTTCTAGTTTGTATGGTAATGTGAGTTTTGTTGCTGAAGAAGGCATTTGCCTTGCACTGATTCAGAATATCGGAAGTGGTTACCCAATAAAAAACATGTTCACATATGCATAACTAGGTGGAATTAAAAAATTCAAATTTTGCTTTCTGAATTTCTCAAAGATTTTATACATCTGATATCTCTTTTTCACACAGGGAATGAAACCAAATTGGGTATGAGTCGGGGTGTACCTGAACCAAAGCTCACAGCAGTGGATGCTATGATTGACAAGCTGACTGGAGCAATATTTGTTTTTCAAATAGTTGTGGTCACGGTCCTTGGAGTAGCTGGAAATGTGTGGAAGGAGACAGAAGCAAGAAAGGTTGTTTATCTCATCTGGTTTTATGTTGTATAGCAAGGAATCATGGACCAAAGGTCCAAGTGTCATAATTTTACCTCACTATTGTTTTTAGTGAAAAATGAAAGCAAATATTGGATAATCTTACCTTCTGTTCCAAATTGCCAACTTTGCTTCACCGGTTATCTTTACAGGCAGCTTTTTGAATTGTTCTTAGCATTATACCCTAGAAATGCTCTTTACTTACCTACTGAAATGGTGCTTAGCTAGATGATATGTTTTCAAAGTTTCAAATATCACTTTCAGTGCATTTGTTTATATGGCTGCTATATCTTTATTAACATAAAGAAAGCTGGAAACCATCTTCGGCATTTTCATGTCTAAGTTCTTTTTCAGGCTCTCCTACTGCATTCTTATGACTAGTCGATTGTTCAGAAGCTGACTAAATTTATTCAGTACTTTAAAGTGCAACGATGATTTAAGTTTTGAATCCATTTGGACCTAATATGAATGTGTGTAACAATGATCTTATCCTAATCTAATACAGGTACCTTAAAAATAAAAAAAATAAAAAAACAAAAAGAAAAATCATCTTCTGAGTGAAAAAAGTATGAAGATCATGACGCATTAAACACCTGTTACTTGTGTTTGAATGATTCTTATTTTGTGCATTCTTACTGGAGGCATTTTTGTCCCTCCATAAAGTGGTGGAGTACTCATACTTTGTTGTTGATTTACTTGTAGCTATGGTATGTGCAATATCCAAAAGAAGGGCCATGGTATGAGCTATTGGTGATTCCTTTGCGCTTTGAGCTTCTTTGTTCCATAATGATTCCCATATCTATAAAGGTAAGTATAAAATGCTGGATTTTTTTCAGAACCTTTCTTATAATCACAATCCTTTGGGTCTTGCTTATAGACTAGGAAATATCTTTATCTTGTTAGTTGATTGACCAATAAACTATATTCTAACACTCGCGTGAACATAGTAATGAGAAGTTCATTGTACTCCCTCCGGTCCTTATGATAAGGCATTTCAATTTGTCCTAAATTTCATTTATTATGGTATTCCAATTGAAAATTAAACCTTAAAAATATTTTATAATAATTGGGAGAACACAATAAATGTAAAAATACATTTAAGCTTTTAATTTTAATTCGAAAAACATACTAAATGAAATTTAGGACAAAAAATCAAAATGCCTTATAGTCAGGACTGGAGGGAGTACATGGTAACAAGGATAGGAGGTTTTGAAATCACTGGATCAATGTTCTTGAGTATGAGACTTAAAACCAATATGATCTTGGTAGAAAGATCTACTTGACATCAAACGTATCATGATATTATTTCTTTCGTTTGGTAGTAATTTGAGAAAGCTTAACCAGGTGCCCTCTTTTAAATGGCTGATACGTGCAGTTGGGCCATTATACAGATCTATCAGAGACAGATTAATGCGAAACTAAAAGGTGGTAAATTTGATTAGTTTGGTAGTATGATAGGATATGATGAAGTAAAAGGTAGTTTGAAGTTGGTGGCTATGTGTGTCACTGTTAATTTGTTGAACGGAGATGAATTTGTTTCCATTTTAAAATTTCATTGCGAAAATAAGTGAGCTTTTGAAAGCTAATTTCTGTACCTAACTTATCTTTTACAATCAAATTGTGCATTTATTATAGCTGGAATAGTTGTCCACTGTTGATGGATATGTTAACTTGATCTATTCTGATTTGGTGGAAGTGTTTCAAATGTTCAGTCATTTACTTATCCTACTGATAAGCTGGCAGGTCTCTCTAGATCTGGTAAAAAGTTTGTATGCAAAGTTTATCGACTGGGACAACCAGATGGTTGATCAAGAGACTGGAATCCCTGCCCATGCGACGAAGTAATGAAAATTATTTTGTCTGTTTTTCTTTCTACTTTCAGGCATTTTGGTTTTTTTTATTGATTTGAGTTTCATCCTCTATCTATGGCAGCACAGCAATAAGTGAGGACTTAGGTCAAGTGGAGTACATATTGACTGATAAAACAGGAACCTTAACAGAGAATAAAATGATATTTAAAAGATGTTGTATTAGTGGAACTCTTTATGGAAACGAGCTTGGAGATGCTTTGAAAGGTATTGTTTGTTGTCCTTTCAAATTGTGATCAGTTGGTCCGTTCTGGTGATCTTGTTATCTGTGGTCATTGATCTATTTATATCTGCTGGTGTTTTTTCGGGAGCTTGATATAAAAGAATGTCCTTCAAATTGTCATACAACTTTTGTACCTGAGTTGTGAATTTTTCTTAATCTTTAATTTTTTTTTTTTTTTCCGCTTTTTGTTGGATAAGTTTTGGGAAAATGAAATTGAGGAAGATCAGTGCAATGGACTCAAATATATTTGATTAATCTTTGATTGGCACCCTGTTTATAATGTAGTACTACACTACCTTCACCATTCCCTTAGGCTCAAATATGGAAGAATCACTTTATGATTGTTAACCTTATGGTTTTGAGGTTTTTCTCCTGATTTTCTTGAGCAATGCGTTTTGTTCCTTACAAAAAAATATTGCTACAAATGATTTTGAACCAAAATGTTGTGGTTAGTTTATGACCTTTTAACTGTCAAGACTGAAAGGGAATAATCTGCGCTTTCTGTTGTATAATGTGTAAGTAATAGAACCTTGTTTAGTATTTTTGACTTCTTTATGTTCAAGCATTTCATTTAGTTGGATATTGAAATAGTCGCTCGATTTCTTATGGTCCTTTAATGAAATTGTGTGTCGTGTCTGACTTTTGGGGTACAAGAATTTTAGATATCACTGAAAGAGCGGGATTTGTTGTTTTGTTCTCTCGGGTGAAATCGTTATTATTTTTGTGAACTCTGCCTATGGTCTGGAAGGCAGATTAGAAGGAAGTAGAAGTTGATATTTTAACATAAAATTGTCACATTTTATGATCACTGATAAAAAAAGAATTATGTGATGGATAAATTGTGAAAATGTGAGTAAAAGAATAAGAAATAGAGTGACATTCATACGACCTAAGATGTTTTGTGCATTAAGTGTTTATTGATTAAATATGAAATGAACAAATAATGAGGAATAAGTGTGTCGAAATGGTTGAATTACTAATGAAAAATTAGAAAGGAAGTGAGTTTGGTCCTGATAGATGAGAAATGAGAGACACGCTTAAGATGAGTTGGACATCTAGTAGTAAGCCTTCACATGCTATGTGTCTAGAAAAACTGAGATAAACTAATCAATTTAAAAAGGGATGGGGGAAAACTTAAAAGACCTGTAGAAAAACTATTGAATTAGACGTCAGTTGTCTTTTCACTAATCTGGTGTTTAATTATGCATATTTGCACTGAGGGTGATGCCCATGCAGGTCTAGTAGATTGAATTTAATGATTCTATTCTATTGACAATCTTTAACTTCATTAATTTATCTAATCGGATCTTATGTTTGTTGGTATTTTCTCTCTGTAGACCTTTAGAGATTCTTTCAGGTTCTAATGCTTTCTAATTTGTTTGATCTGGCTATAAACAGATGAGGAATTGTCTAATGCTGTTGCCAGTGGTTCTCCTGATGTCATCATGTTTCTAACAGTTATGGCATTGTGTAACACAGTAATTCCAATACGTAGGTAATTCAACTGGACATATTGTATACTTGTGACATATATGATATTGGAAATAGTTTTTGTGATGCACTGGACTTGTGCCATGTTTGTTCTTTGAGTGGGCATTTTAGTTCTGAGAATCATTATGTTTATTTGATCCGTGTGCAGCAAAAATGGCACAATCTTATACAAGGCTCAATCTCAAGATGAGGAAGCTCTTGTGCGTGCAGCTGCTGGCTTGCATATGATTTTGTTTAATAAGAACTCAAAGATTCTTGGTATTGGTTACCTTCAATCTAGTATGGGAAGTTATGTTAGTTGTTTGAATTTTATTGGCATCTTATCTAAATTGGATGTTTTTCATCTTCCACAGAAATCAATTTTAATGCTTCTGTTATCCAGTATGAAGTACTAGATATTCTAGAGTTCACTTCAGACAGAAAAAGAATGTCTGTGGTGGTGAAGGCCTGTCAAAGTGGAAGAATTCTCCTGCTGTCGAAAGGAGCTGATGAGGCACTTTTCCCGTGTGCTCTTGCTGGTGATGATTCTATTCCCTAACTAGCTATAATAAGCTCATGCAGCATAATCTGGGTTTCACTGACTGATATCAGGGTCTGAAAGTAGGAGATGTGTGAAAGGAAAAGTAGTTAATATTTGGACAGGTGAGATAAATCACAGAACCTTAGGCTTCATCCATAGGTTAAGTAAGATGCCACTTTAAGAAGCAATCCTGCTGGGAAATGTCTTGCAACTCAATATCTAAGTGATTTTCTCTTGAAGGAGAAATGCAGTACATGTATATTAAATAATTGGTTAAGATTAATTCAATATATTTTTCCTTCGACGCTGCTTATTAACTAGCACGTTTTGAAGCATAAATCTCAGGTGTAGCATTACTATTGAAATAACCTTAATACTTTGTTTCTAATGTTTAACTTCTTAAAATTAGTATAACATGTGAATACCGTGATTCTCCGCAATGCAAAAATTGACATGTTTAAGGGTTCTATGAGATTAGCTGTTGATAAATGGGGCTGCATTGAGGTGACTGAACCTGCGCAGTTTGTGGTTAAAGAAGATAACAATCTGTCATCCCTACTAGAGTTCTTGTGACTCTGATGACTTACAAGAGAATCCTGACTAGTCAGTCTTTTCGTCATGTATGATTGAAAAAAACTTGTCCAGTTGAATGGTCCATAGTGATGAGATTCCGATAGATTGATTCTACGAGCTCTTTGCTCTCTCCATAAAAAACCTTTAAAGGCATTCTGTAAGATTGATAGTTAGTCTCTGGCTACTTCTGGTAATAAATATATCAATTATGTGCCTTGGGTCGCAACAGAAACAGCCTCTTTGCATAATTACAAGGGTAAGGCTGCGTTCAACTGACCCCCAGTCTCCTACTTGGTTCGGAATATCCTGGGTACGTTGTTGTTGTTGTTGTTGTTGTTGTTGTTGTTGTATTTCATCCCTTTATGGAAATGTTCATGGGAGTTTACTGCTAAATATAAGCTGTTTCCTTTGTATGGATGTAGATAATCTCGAGTAAGTTTTGGCCCTACAAACAATAGTTGACCTTAAATAGTTATTTTATGCCTGTGTGTAGATGATATTGCTTCTCGCATGAGTTCTATCTTTCAAATTTCCTTTGAGTTGACCATGTGTATGTTTCTGCTCAAACCATTACAGTTTTATTAAACTTGTGATGTGATTCATTTTAGGACAGCAAATGAGGACCTTTTCTGAAGCAGTTGAACAATATTCCCAACTTGGACTGCGGACATTGTGCTTGGCTTGGCGTGAGCTGGAGGAAGATGAATACCGAGAATGGTCTTTGCTGTTCAAAGAGGCTAATAGTACATTGGTTGACAGGGAGGTAATGATTTTTTGGTTGTCTCACTAACCATATATGAAAAGAAGAAAAAATTAACAATTAACATATCAAACAAAATATAGTGGAGAAAAATAATGAACCATGGGAATGAAGTAGACCAGAATGAGGTGTATTTTGGGGCTATGTTTTTCCTTTTACAGAATCTTTATTTATTTAGAGAAGTTGGATTCAAGATTCTTATCCCTCCCTTCCCCCCTTTTCTGGTCTATAGTGGAGGGTCGCTGAGGTCTGCCAGAGATTAGAACATGACCTTCAAGTACTTGGTGTTGCTGCCATCGAAGATCGCCTACAGGTATGACAATCTGTGTTTTTCATGGTCATCTTCCAGGAAAGTTTTGGATCTTTTGACTTGCCTTTGGAATTTATTGCTATCATTTTATGGTTGCTTCCACTCCTTTATTTTAGCTTGTTATCTCCCACCAGGACGGTGTACCAGAAACAATTGAAACCCTTAGAAAGGCTGGAATAAACTTCTGGATGCTAACTGGAGACAAGCAGAACACTGCTATACAGATTGCTCTCTCCTGCAATTTTGTTTCTCCTGGTAATTTTTTCTTTTCTTTAAATTATTTTACTCATCGTATTGGCCAGTCGTTGACAAGCAGGCAAGATATCTTTGGCCCTACATCACTTTTACTGCCAGTCATAAACTTCATAGTTTGCTGAAATATGAGAAAGCATTCAAGTTTTTTCTCAGATTTGACGTATTCCATCACTTCCTTACTGGTCCTTATGTGAAATTATGCTTTTATTCCTCTCTAGCGGCTTGCACTCAGATGCATCCATTATATATGTCGCATGAATGTCATCTGTACTTTGATGTGCAATCTAATGAAAATGAGCTCTAACTTTATCGCGAATGTGATAAGAGTCACGAGTCGTGGGATTTAACAACTATTTCTTAAAGAAAATTGGATCTTGATAGTGCATATACTCTGCTGGACTAGTTTGGAACTAGCGGGAGTGATGTTGACTGATTATATTGAGTGGAACTTTCTTGGAACTTTTAATTTAGACAGGTATCGTCTTTATATTATCAGTTAACAGCTTCATGCTTTTCATTCTAATTTCTTATAGAGCCTAGAGGCCAGCTTCTGTTGATTAATGGCAAAACCGAGGATGAAGTATGTCAAAGTCTTGAGAGGGTGTTAATGACAATGAGAATATCAAGTTCAGAGCCAAAGGTACCCCATAAAAGAAGTTTGTTCTGTTATTTTTCATATAGACTTGACAGAAATTCCTCATTGTATGTTAAATTTCTTAAAGTGCTAGCAGTATTTTCCTTGTTCGAATGAGAATATGTCGCTATTATACACTGAACGAGACATGAGGTTGCCATAATCTATTTGCTCTTTGCTCTAAGTTGGACTGAATTTTAAAGCTTTATAGTAATTACAAACCCTTGTTAGTGGTTTGCAAATTACAATGAATTTCCATGGTTATTTCCACTTTGTATTAGTTACTAGCATATTTAGTTTAAGATTGCACAATTTAACTCTTTGAAGTCTGAGTATTTCTGAGTTTCCTCCATTGACCAAATACTTCTGCACCTCTTTCAGTCATTTCTTCATCCACGTTTTGACCCTCGATGGTCACCCTATGTGTGTAAAAATTAGGATTATCCTCCTGAGTTGTTTGGTTTTCTCTTGAAATCTAAACACCTGATTATGTAGATTTTTGTTTATTCCTCTTACATAAATTCTTTCTTAAATCAATCAAAGGTGTTACTAAAAGTTTCTTGGGTCTAGGATAAAGGGAGGTGGGTAAATGTGAAGAACCGGACACCATTAATTAAATACCAATAGGACCTGTCAGATGTTTGCTTTACTTCATGCTAGTGTTTATTAGTGTTTGTTTAATTGAACAGTAAGTAAATCTCGTGCTCTACTGCTCAAACAGTCCTATTTGGTTTAAAATATATCTTGTATTTCTTGTTCTAGTTCCCTAACTGTTTAAATGGTCAGTGGATTTATTTTAGTTTTTGGCAGAACTGTTTAGAGTCTGTTCAAGATAGGAATGTCAATGTATCGTATTATCTCAGTCTGGAACAGCTAAAATGTGAATTGGATCTGTACTTAAGCACTTTCCTTGTAGTTTTTTTTTTTCTTTTTTTCTTTTTTTGGTCCTCATGGTAGACTAGGATCAATTGAAGTTCCAAGATCAAGAACATTACAAAAGAAAAGAACCATAGAACCCAGTTCTAGGGCTAAGGAACAGAGCAGAGATTTCTTTATTTTTTGTTCCAAAGTAAACAAAAAATTTTCACACAATTGCTGCAAAAACATGTTCCACAGTCGTATAAATATATGTTATATACAGCTTCATTCCCGGCTTTTAGGATAATTGGAGTGTAGAAACTACCTTGAGGCTTATGACTTCCTAACGAGCTTTGTTTAAATAGCCTAGTCAGTCTACTTGAATTTTATCTGTCCTGCATTACTATTGTCTTACGGAGCTGAGAAAAACTATTGCCAGTAATGAAGACTTCAAGTGTGTAGAATTGTGTTGATTACAATGTGGTTCAGTTTTATTCCATACAGTTGTGTTCTTGACGTCATTATTATTATTCATTTGGACACTATTCAGTTCCATGTTCTGATGATGCAACTGTGCCGAACTAATATTCCTGTTCACTGGAATGACTGCTTTACTATTTATCAAGTTGACTTCGACTGAGACCCTGATTTCTTATATTGAATTATTTATGAACTCCGTTTTCTTCTTGGGAGGAAGTTGTGAACCCTTTATTGCATTTTCCCCTAGATGAGTAAATCAGATCCTCTTAACTTTTTGTATACATATTTATACAAATATGTACAATAACTACCAGAAACAACCTCTTTGCGAAAAGCAATGGTTACAGTGAGTAAAAATCTCCTCCCTCCTCCCAGAAACAGACGCACATGCGCACTTACGATTGATTATGGTAATGCGTGTTATAAGTTAAGTAGCTTTGGCAATATATCTGAGAATAGTGATAATGGGTGTCTTATCTTAGTGTCTGCGGGACTTAGAACACTGGGAGGACAAAATCTTAAGAATTAAAATAATCCAGTAAGTTTAGGAATTCCTCTGCAATTTTTTTCAAAGTTAAAACTCTATGCTCATGGCTATATGAATAGGCTAATAATATAATACTCCCTCCCATGCCCTTGTGTAGAATGAGCACGTAAACAACAAATTTCTCAATTGAGTATACTCACTAGTGCAGTTGATGCAGTAACCTGCGGAGGATGAAACCGTTTAAGTATTATGATTGAAATTTTTGGTTTTACGTGTACGTGAAGTTCATACATTTTAAGGAAAATTTTATTGGTGAATCTTTCGAGAACTATACATCACCTTGTTAATTCATTGCTTTTATGTAGGGGAATTGGCTAACTTTTCATCTTTCATCCAATCTCTCTCTCTCTCTCTCTGTCTCTTTCTGTCTCTCTCCAGGATGTTGCATTTGTGATTGATGGATGGGCTCTTGAAATCGCTATGAAGCATTATCGGAAAGCATTTGGTGAACTGGCAATGCTAACAAAGACAGCTATTTGCTGTCGTGTCACTCCATCTCAAAAAGCGCAGGTTTCTTTGGCTCTTCTTGTCTGCATACCATTTTTTTTTGCCAATTATAGAAGATCGTTTCATTTGGGGATGGTATTGGTTGATAAAGTTAAGTAGCATGATCCTTGTGAGTTTGTTATTAACTTATAAATTTACTAAACAAGAAAAAAAATGGTTGTGAATGATTTGAAATGAGTTGTTCATTTGCTTGCCATATCTGTGAGCTGTTGATGTCCTTTATGTGGAATAGCCAACCCGAAAATTTATAATCTAAAATTCTGATGGACTATGAATAGCACGTTTCCAAAGACCTCACGTCAGGATTTTGTGTTTGTTTTAGGGCAAATGCATCTTCTTTTGCCAATATTGGAAATTTTTAGTGGCTGCTTGGTTAAAATTTCATTATTTTAATTTGATATCCGGATGATTGTAAATAATTGATTACTTATACCATGTAGGTCTTGGGTGTGGGGAAGATTAGATAGATATGTTTGACTGCTTTGATTGGGTGAAGTTCTGGGTGGTGGAAGATGGGGATGGTGTGGAAGGTGTTAGGTCTTTGTCTTGGGAAGTGGGAAATGTCTAATGCAATAATTCTCAGAGATAAAGAAGCATTTTCATTTTGGGGCATCATATTTTTGTGGTTGCGCTGTTGGAAGTTTGAATGACATAGTCTTAGTTTTTTTCCTGAATGAAGATTTTAGGACTTCAGGTATTATGACTTGCAAAACATATGGTTCTCCCACCTCCCATTCCATAATTTTCTGTAATTATTGCTGGAATTGAGTTAACATAAGTAGATGAGGTAGATTTTGGACTTGGGGAACTGCCAGCAAACCACTTTCTAACTTTATCCTAGTAATTAGATTGGAAACATTCAAGACGGACCGGTGTATAAATCTCTTGTGCAGGGTCTCAGGAACGGTTGGGCCATTTAGGCCTGCTGTGTATGGCATTACTTGTACTTGTAAGGGGTTGTTTCCAGTAATGAACTGGTGACCTGAGATCACATGCCAACAGCCTTTACCTCCATCATTGCTAATTTATGGAATGTATACGTTTGTAAAAAGTCTATTGGAAATGCTTTTGGACAGATCTGATAATGTATGAATTATCTTTTTACCAGCTGTTCAATTCATTAAGTTCTATAAGCTATTGCTGTCGACTTTTTCCCCCCTTCTATTGGCTGATCTGAGCATTGGATGTTCACTGAGTTGATTTATTTGCCTATAGTCCTCTCCTGTTGTTTCTAAATAATAATCTGTATTTTTATGGTTTCAGCTTGTAGAACTTCTGAAGATGTGCGATTTTAGAACATTGGCTATTGGGGATGGTGGCAATGATGTCCGTATGATTCAGCAAGCTGATATTGGGGTGGGCATAAGCGGAAGAGAAGGATTGCAAGCTGCAAGGGCAGCTGATTATAGCATTGGAAGTAAGTCAAGTTCTTCAATATCTTAAACTTCGATTTTGTACAAGAGCACCTGTTGTGGTAACAGCATAATTACCTTTTTCTTTTCTGTGGTTTATGCTTTGCAAGGTTGCTATAGAATTCTGAAAAAGGACATATTTGTCTCTTTTTTATGGAAACAAGATAACCTCTTTCTGAGTTCTGTCTTAACACTGAATAAGCATTTAGAGGTTTTATTTTTTGTTTGTTTGTGTTTTTCTTTTTTTTACTGGGAATATGCTGGGTATATTGTTGTTGTTGTTGTTGTGTTTTTCTTTTTTGTGTTTTTGTGGTCCTTTTACTATTCTTCGGATTTTATTTTTAGTGTTGTAGGAGAAGCAGAAGGCTTTTCTCTTTTAGAATGTACTCCCTCCATTTCAAAATAAGTATCATTCTAGAGTTTGCACACAGTTTAAGGAACACTTAAATAAGGTAGCTAAGTTACTAGAATATCCTCAACCAACCCCATTAAAATAATGCTCACCAATAATATTATTTCTTTTGAGGGTATGTTTGGAAATTTTTGACCAAAAATGCATTGAAATCCGAAATCGACACTTATTTTGGAATTTCTCCATTTTGCTAAAACGACACTTATTTCGGAATGGAGGGAGTATATATTGCCAGTTTCATGAAGGTCAGCAGTTATTGGTTGAAGCATTGATGCTTGAGTTATCACATCTTGCTTGTTCCTGTTAAGAAGTGGTTCAGGAAGGGAAAAGTTTGAAAAAAAAGAACATAGAAAGTATTAGAGGACTATGCTGAAAATTTGAACTTCTTCTCATTTGGATTCCCGGTCATGATAACTTTATGGAAAAAATGGCGTTTCTGTCTCTTTCGGATGGAATCAAGTTAATCTCTTATAACCTTACGCTGAATGAACATTTATAGAAGAGGGTTTTCTTTGGTGTTTGTGTTGTTAGTATTCCTCTTTGCATCTTTAGTCTACAACTACCTGCTTTGCATGTTTCTTTTGAGACCATTATGGACTTCATTTTATTTGATGGAATTTTAGTAACTAGTAAGTAGTAACTAGTAATTACAAGGGTAATTACAAGGGTAAGGCTGCGTACAACTGATCCCCGACCCCAACTTAGTTGGGAGGGGGACTATACTGGGTATGTTGACATTGACTTTGACAAGTAACGTCTGCTTCTGTCTTTGGCTTTGTAGAGTTCAGGTTTTTGAAGAGGCTTATCCTTGTCCACGGGCGCTATTCATACAATCGGACAGCTTTTCTTTCCCAATATTCGTTCTATAAATCTTTGCTGATATGTTTTATTCAGATCTTGTAAGTAACCTTTAGGTTTTGACCAGTAACTCCACCTCAATTTGTTCCTAGCATTACTGCACTTTTGATATTTCAATTAACTAATGCATCAATATTTTCAGTTTCTCTTTGACTTCAGGTGTCTCTGGTACAAGCCTTTTTAACTCTGTCAGTCTGATGGCCTATAATGTCTTCTACACCAGTATCCCGGTTATGGTGAGCGTTCTAGACAAAGATCTTAGTGAAAGAACTGTTATGCAGCATCCCCAGATACTATTTTATTGTCAAGCAGGAAGGTTTGGTCTTCAATCAGCTGAATTGTTTTTTCCGAGTTAACTTTTGGGATTCACAACTTGTTTCTAATGATGTATTTTTTTATTGAAACAGGCTACTCAATCCTAGCACATTTGCTGGGTGGTTTGGGCGCTCTCTGTTTCATGTCGGTGTTTCTCTTTGTAGTATTAAACTTATCTGTTTAAATGTTGAATGAAGGTGTCTTAAATTGTAGCAGAATAAAGAAATGTGCACTTTGCGCATGATTAATCTACAGATGAAGGTGTCTTAAAATATAAAGGAAAAAGGAAATTTTAGCTGAGCATGAACGAAGTAGAGCATTGTGCTTGATTGATCTATAAATGCTTTAGTTTGCATTGTGTTTTGTGAGATCTGTTCACGTCATTATCAGTCATTGGATGAAGTTGACTAATGATTTGGATTGGAAGAAATCTGAAAAGTAATTTGCATACCATGTTCTTGACTTGAATCTGTGATTGAACGGGGTAGTTTAAATGCACAACACTCCTTTCATAGTAAGCTTCTGAATGAACCAATCCTATGATATTGTTGCCATCCATTGCTGGGGAAGGAACTTTATTTCACCCTGTAATTTTATGTGCCATTTTCTGATCACAATTGTACTTTTCATGGCTCTATTAATTACATTCTTAACAACTGATCTTTTTAACATAATGAACCATGTCTAGCTTGCAGCCATTCTGACTTTTTGTTGTCGTCTTTGTCAGACCTTTCGTCATCGTAAACTATATATTCCATACCACAGTCTAATTAGCTAGAATGTTCTTGTCACATTGAGGGGAGGCTTTTTAATTTGGAAGTCCATATAATAATGTTTAATTTTTGTTGATACTTGTTTACTTAAAACAGCAGTTTACAAAGTCTTATTATTTAAATAGAAGCAATATTGGGACCTGATTTTGACTCTTGCAGGCCATTGTCGTCTTTGTCATCAGCATACACGCGTATGCTTTTGAGAAAAGTGAGATGGAGGAGCTCTCAATGGTCGCTTTGTCTGGTTGCATTTGGTTGCAGGCATTTGTCGTCGCGTTAGAGACCAAGTCTGTTACTCTCCAATCTTTTTATTTTATCCTTGAATTAAATTGAATAGGCCTGGTGGGCAGGTTTACCAAGGGTGGATTGGTTCCTTGTACTAATTTTCTGAAAATCAGGTTGTGAAAAATAAAAATCTTGTGTTAGAGAGAAGGATTTCGTGGTCTCTTTCGGCACTCGGTGTTAAGAGTTTTTTTAACCGGCGGTGGACTACATAACTGACACTTCGTTTTAGTACTCTATGGTTTTGGGAAATTTTGAACCTGCTTATATTGGTGAAAGCAAATATTGTTTTTATATATGATTACTTGCCTAATGCTGAGTGTGATTCGTGCAGTTCCTTCACACTACTGCAACATCTAGCCATCTGGGGAAACTTGTTGGCGTTCTACATGATCAATTTGGTAGTCAGTGCTGTGCCGGCCTCTGGGATGTATACAATAATGTTCCGCCTTTGCAGACAGCCATCTTATTGGATCACAATGCTTGTAAGCTATTCTTTTTCTTCTTTATGTCTTGCTTTCTTCTGGTCCATGAATCGCTCGACCCCTGATATCATCCTCATAACTGTTTTGGATCCAAGGAAAAGATCATTTCAGGTTGTCATTGGATGTTCTGTTTCCTTTATGTCTCAGATCATGTGAAAGAACTCATTATTCAGAATTGCCATTCGTTAAAAATGTTAGATACACTGAGCTAATAGCTGCTCTTTACAAAATTTCAGCTAATTGTTGCCACTGGAATGGGTCCTGTTCTGGCTCTGAAATACTTTAGATTCACATACCGTTCGAGTAAGATAAATATACTTCAGCAAGCTGAACGTTTGGGTGGACCGATCATGACATTGGGGAGTATAGAGCCACAGTCAAGACCCTTAGAAGAAGTTTTGCCGTTGATTTCTCAACCCAGGAGTTGCAGCCCTGTATATGAACCTCTGCTCTCCGATGCTGCAAATGCCACAAGGCGATCTTTCGGAACTGCAGCGCCTTTTGATTTATTTCAGTCACAATCACGGCTTTCTTCCAGCTATTCTAGAAATTGCAAGGATAATTAAAATCAGAATTAAAGAAATTGAGTTCTAGTGTTGTCAGCACAAAGACCTTCAATCTGAGTTTTTAGTCGATTGCTTGGTTCCGATGCTGGAATTTTCGGATGGCACAGTTAATTTATTGTAAATGTACCGAGGATAGTTGATAGGAGCCCTAAACGGGTATTATCAGGAGACTGTACAATTCATAAAACAAATCACAGGCTGAGAATACGTAATGATTGAGACTTAGAGTAAAAGGCATAAATAATTAAGTTAAAATGTACCTTCATAAATCACAGTCATCTAGTTCTATCTTTTTCTCGGTAATTTTGTGGAACGAGCTTAGTGATCTTTGGTACGAATAATACGATGTCCTGATCGGAATTGGAAAGTATGAAAAGTTTTACTCTCTCTATTCACAAATATATGTCGTTGGAGAGATTTCATAAAGTTTAAGGAGACAATAATTATTTTGTTAAAATTAACAAAATACTATAATACTTTCATTTATTCTTAATTCAATTGTAGTCCTAATAAAATTCAGTTCTAATACAATTCTACATTAAACATCACTACAATTTTCAATGTAAGGGTAATATTGGAAAAAAGTGACAAAATATGCCTCAATTTGTGAGAACGACATCTATTTTAGAATAATTGGTTTTTCCTTTAACGATATCTATTCACACTATTTTAGAATAATTAATTTTTCTTCTAACGATATCTATTTGTGAATAGAAGGAGTAATTTTTTTCCTTCCAGGACTGGTTAAAGACTCATCTTTTCCGATGCAATGAAGGGACTAGAACTGGATTAGCACATTTCACTTGACATTTTTATTGTACTTGTTTGTTTATAGTAGCACGACCATTTTGTTTTTACAATATATTATAAATAAATTTTGATATTACGAATTTATAATGAACATAAGTTTTTTTAAAAAAATTTGAGTAATATAATTTTTTTAATTTATATTTAGTATTTTTGGGTATTTATTTGTATTCTTTTTTTTTTATATATAATTTGGCAGAATTTGCGGAATGCTATTTGGGAAACGTACAATACACTTTTTGCTTTTCATCTTTTTGGATCAAAGGGAATTATTTTAAAAGTAAATAATCTAATGAAATATGCTCCTCCGTTGATGGTAATATTTGTGCAACATTGCGCATGCTCTTACATTTATCCACTAATAATTTACATTTCATCGACCTGTGAGAAAAACAAAAAACACTATCTCCACTAAACATGTGTACTTATTTACTTAAGGATAAAATTTAATTTTGACAAAAAAATAAAGGAAAAAATTGTAAAAAAAGGCACGGAAAAGATCAAATTTATTCTTAAGGGCATTGGCATTTTTTTAATATTACAGCATGAACATTAAAATAATCTCATATCTTTTAAAATTGAAAATGATTTGTTTGTCCTTTTTCCAAATCAAGCTACTACGGTAATTTTTCCCTTATCTCCTTTTGTTTCTCTCTCGTCCTTTTTTTTTTTTTTTCCCGTAGCCATCTCGTCAATTTCTGACTCTGCATGTGACTTACTTACTCCCTGGTATTAGTCTAATCCTAGTTTTGCTGAGAACTTGACGTTTATGATTTAATTTATGAGATGTTATGGATTGAAATAAGATTTCATAGTTTTTAAAAGAAGTATTATTGATCCAATTCGGTTTCAATTCTGTAGATAATATATATTAGTGGCGTTCATCTTTTTCAATTCGGTTTCAAGGAAGTATTATTGATGTTCATCTTTTTCAATTCGGTTTCATGGGATAATATTCAGAAATTGCTCAATACTTTTACCATTCTTAATATTTTTTTGTTGGAATTATGTTTATTTTAGAGATCTATTTGTGTTTTATGAAGGTGTTTTGTCATATTAATGCAGATTTGTGATTAGGGAACCTACATTTATTTACCGGTGTGTCTTGAGCATAACTCTATTTTTTTATTGGTACAAACTTGAGTTTGAGCTCTACTTAGATTAGTGCAAGACCTAAACTAAATTTGATTCTTCTCAATGTTGAATTGCAAATCGACAACACACGATATCCTGTGATCCAGAGAAGTATAAGAAATGTAATGCTAGTACTATATTTATAATAGAGTTTGTACACTCAGATGTATGTATTGATATAAAAATGTATTTGGTGATTCTCGAAGGAAAACTCTAGCTATTAAGCAGCTACCTTTGTGCAAAAGCATCTACGAAGGCATCGTCCTTGTATAAAATGATTATCTTTGTCTCCTTTGTACAATTTTATTCTGCCTTGGCATTAGCATCTCATTTTGCATAAATGACTATGTTTGGAAAGGCAGAAGTGATTGTGAATCAGCCTGGTAACAACCAATTGCCGAAGCAGAGACCGGACTCAAAGGAGCACTAGCAACGTTGCAAGAAGGGAGTCCCTTGACTGCTGAGCTAGACTGTTGGCCGGAACTGTATTGAGCTAGAATATTCAATTTATTGACAAAAAGAATTATTATTTGCCACTATTTTGAAGTAACTAACTAGTTGTTTCTGGGCATATTGTGCTGCAACCATCATGGACAACTGACGCGCTCGTTCCATATCTACAAATAATAATTTACAACACGATTCTACAATCTTTTGCTGCACAAGAGCTACCTGCTGTTGGGCAAGTTGAATTCCGTTGATTCCACTGGAAGTTGATTTCGCCGAGGTGGTTATCTGCTCAGCTTCATTTTTCAGCATACTGTGCTACAAAGCCAATTACACATACTTTCCTACAAAGCCAATTACTGCAGCATTAGAAAGCCCACTTCCGTATGGTGCTCTACATTAATATGAAAATAACAAGAAGATCATTAGTAAGAATATTTGAAGATAATAATAATACCTGCTATCTGAAAAATATCCTGAAGGACGTAATCAGAGTACAGCTTATCACAAATTAGAAATTATATATGTTATCTCATTTCCAAACGACGGATTTCTTTCATGGAAGTATTTCAAATTTCTACAATTTTGCCCGTGATCATGAGCCTAGACTCTCACCATCGCCAACCTTGGGTTTAAATGAATCCTAAACAATAACTAGTGGAAATAAGAAAAATAGAATGAAGGAGGGCATTTCTACTATGGAATTCCCAAAAAGTAAGAAGAAGAAAGTTATAATTTACAAAGAATAGTCGATTGGAACGATGAATAGTCCAGACTTTCAGAGTGCCCTTTTCGCTGCTAAATCTTTTTCTGAACTTGGTTAAGCAGCTTGTTGGGGGTGCAAACAGAAGTAGACAGGAAGAAGCCCTTAAGAAGAATAAGCCTGTTATTGTAGTTGGAACGCATGGAAGGATTACAGAGATAAGTGCAGCTGGAAAGCTTCAAAATCATAGCCGTCGTTACCTGGTCCTAGATGAAGTCGATCAAAAGTTCAAAACATCCTCTCCAATTGCACTCACTTTTATATAGAGCAATTTGTATATTGATAATATCGAATAAGAAGAAACGCTGAATTGAACTAATTCCATCAATGATTTCACTTTTAATAAATACCTGGTTGAATCTCTTCTAATTCCCTGACAATGACTCAGTACTGAAAGAAACAACATAATTCAAAATTAACTTAACCATTCATAATATTCAAGAAGACGAATCAAGATATTTTCCATAAGATCCCCTAAGAAAGAAATAACATAATTCAAATGAAAAATTAACCTGTAAATGTTACCTTATTCGACGACTTCATTCACCACGAAAGTCGTTTAACTTTCGCCAGCTACCAATCCCCTCTTTCATGAAAATTAGGGTTCTAATTCGGTTGTTTTCTCTATTAAAACTCACGAAATAAAACCATATAAGCTAAAATCCAAAAGAAGAAAACAACCAAACACAATTTGGATCCAAATAGTTGAGTTCAAGAATCTAGCTACCGCTCCCAATCGAGAAGAGAACAAACCAGTATTTGGCCATAAAAGGAAAAAAATAGTCTTTTATATTGTCATAAAACATTTAGATGCATTTAAGAAATTTACAAAAAAAAAAAAATGTCAATGCCCTTAAGAATAAATGTGATCTTGCCCATGCCCTTTTAAAAAATTTTCCCAAAAAACAAAATTTCGACTGAAAAGTTACAAAAAAAATATGGGATTATACTACTCTACATCAGTCATTATTTTTCTTTTTTTTCACTATTTGTTGTCTCTATACTTATAAGAAGGGTATACTTTTCGTCTAATTTGTGGCTTTCAAATTGTTGATTGTAAATATGATTCATTATACCTTTTTCTTTATTCAAGGCAGTAAATTAGTTAACGAATTTTTGGTTCCGTTGCACAATTATTAACTTCATGAGGAGAAAACGAAAACAACATATAGTAACACAATATATCTATATTGAGGTTAGTTAATTATTTAAACAGAGATCACCATTTGATAAAGATAATATTTTACGAGACTCCGAAGACTGAAAACACATCTATGACTATACTTTTATGCGTCTCGGATCCATGCTCATGAAAAAACCATCATATACCCCTTCCCCCGTCCCATAAAAATAGTCC
This sequence comes from Oldenlandia corymbosa var. corymbosa, assembly GCA_949775105.1. Classification (NCBI taxonomy): domain Eukaryota; kingdom Viridiplantae; phylum Streptophyta; class Magnoliopsida; order Gentianales; family Rubiaceae; genus Oldenlandia; species Oldenlandia corymbosa. The sequence goes on from OX459124.1 coordinate 13,089,759, forward strand.
AGTTTAAAAATGTATAACTTTTTTAATTTCTTCAATACACCAAATGTACAACTCATTTTATACCCCTAACTTTCACTAATGCCCCTTCTAGTTATTTCTATAAAAGTTAACTGCATATGCATTTATTTTACAACTTAAATTTGATCAAAATTTTTATCTCAAAAAATATTGACAATGGATCTTAATGGAAAGATCTCGTTACGTAGATTAATTTGATATATAACACATTTTTTAATTATTCATGTATTAAAAGATATATTTATTTAAAAAAGTGGGAGAAAACTAAAAAACATGAAAATCAAAGGAAGTGGACCTTGTTTTCCTTACCACTACTTTTTTGGATATTTAAGGACATGTTTGGAAGGTTTTTTAAGTGTGTTTTTTTGTATTGGAAATGTAAAAAAGTGTATTGGAAATGTAAAAAGGTGCATTGAGAATGTAAAAACGTATGCTGAGATGGGATAGATATTAATTAAAAACTAGATGTTTGGCCCAGGCAGATGTCCGGGCGCCCCTTCTAAATTATTATTTTATTAAAATCTAATTGAATTACTCTTTTGAGAAATTAATTTGGCGTATATATCATTTATGCTATGGTTTGGGGCTTAAAAAAATATACCTATAAATTTGAGGTTATAAGGGAATAATAAATAATTAGTTTATAAGGCATTATTCTTAATTGCTGGATTTAGATATTTTTATTTTTTGTTTATAATAAGCCTGCAAAACTATACGATTGGACATTTGAATTTGAATTAATATATCCATTCGTTTAAAATGTAACTGATCCTTATTTGTAGTAAAACATGTGTTTTTTTTTTAAAAAAAATTATATAGCTTCTAATTAAAAGAGACTTACACGTGACAAAAAGACTCCTGAAATCTGAAATATGGTGCATTGGAGCCAAAACAGATGCATACGTAGTTGCCACATAAGCTTCATGTCTTCTGCTTTAATAGGGTAAAAGAGATACGATTGGACATTTGAATTTGAATTAATATATCCATTTGTTTGAAATGTAACTGATCCTTATTTGTAGTAAAACATGTATTTTTTTTAAAAAAAAATTATATAGCTTCTAATTAAAAGAGACTTACACGTGACAAAAAGACTCCTGAAATCTGAAATAGGTGCATTGGAGCCAAAACAGATGCATACGTAGTTGCCACATAAGCTTCTATGTCTTCTGCTTTAATAGGGTAAAAGGGATTCTAAAAAAAATGAGTGAAAAAAGGAACCAAACATAGTCATTTCAGTTCAATTAATTTTGATTTTTGTGAAACTGGACTATTTCTTTGGAGACAAACTTTTTTATTAAATTGTATTATTTTTGTGGGATGGAAAGAGTACATCTTATGTGGATTCTCTCCAATAATAAAAAAATTATAAATACTAAAATAGGCCGCTAATCATTTTTAATAGTTATGAAATAATAAAGTTCACAATAAAAGTAAATTAAAGCTTACAAGCGGTCCTAAAAGAGTCGCAATTTAAAAATTAAGATTAGAGTTGAATGTTGTGGTAAATAAAAATAATTGCAGAGAAAAAATCAAACAAATTTCTTTACCTCTCTAAAATCTAATTCCTAAATGCTGAATCAAATCACAAGGAGCACTAGCACCAGCAGTCCTCAAAACGGCATAGTTTCATTAGCATAGTACACTATTTTTTTTCAATTTTTAAGATAATTATTACTGGTAGAAATTTACGCAACCGCCTCTACGATCCACGGGATTATTATTATATACACTATCATCAATTCTGTAGGGTTTTCTTTCCGGCGAGAATAATTCAAAGAGGGAAAAATGTTACGCCACACCGCGAATCGGCTTCGGGGGACGTTTTCTTCTTCCTCGTCCTCCTCCTCCGCCGCCGTGTTGTCGTTGCCACATCTGCGCAGGAGGCTGTATCACGAGAGAGTTGTGGACCATTACGATAACCCCAGGAATGTCGGAGCTTTTGACAAGAATGATCCTACTGTCGGCACCGGCCTCGTAGGTGCTCCTGCTTGCGGCGATGTTATGAAGCTCCAAATTAGGGTTGATGACAAGACCGGCAAGATTGTCGATGCTTGCTTCAAGACTTTTGGCTGCGGCTCCGCTATTGCTTCTTCCTCCGTCGGTTCGTTTCAGATTTCTTTTTTTCTTTATGATTATTATTATTATTATTTTTTGTCTTCTGGTTATAGGTGATTCTTTTTGTGAGCTTGTCTTGTTGAAAGTAATTATGGTAGCTATCCTGCTGTCTTGATTTTTTTTTTAATCGATTTTAGGCTCTATGGTTATACGGAGTGCTTTTCTGTTCCAGAGGCATGGTTGATTTAGATTATTTTTAGTCATTTTACTGGACCAATCACAATCCGTGTAGTTTTCTTACAAGTTCTGTGTAATATGGGTTTGCTACTTGAGGACTGAAAATCTTGGAGAAGTTTCCCTTTGTGGACTTGGACTCTCCACCCTTTCTAGTTTTGATGATTACGGGTGATTGTGGTTGGATCAATGGAGATTTTTGCCTGTTCTCCATTTCAAGAAATGTTGAAAGGTTGAAAATTTTCTCACTGATGCATTTATGTCAAGGCTGTGAAATTGGATTAATCATTTTTAAAGCATGCAGTTGGCTTTTAATCTTCTTTTTACTCTGTGGGGCACTGGTGCATATAAAATGCTTTCTTGTATCCTGTTTTTCTGTGAACACTGCAACTTCGTTCTGTGTTTTATGACGCGCTATTGATTATTGTTCTTGTTTCTCGGTCACTTTGTGAAAGTTTCCCAATGACGCGCTATTGATTATTGTTCTTGTTTCTCGGTCACTTTGTGAAAGTTTCCCAAATTTTATTGATACGTTTCAGTGTTGTTTGTGTTGTTGCTCTATAAGAAATTCTCTGTCTTATTCATGCTTCTTTCAGCGACTGAATGGGTGAAAGGGAAGCAAATGGAGGAAGTCCTTACCATCAAGAATACGTAAGTGCTTTATCTCTTGCGAACTCTTTGTATGATATATTGATTGTTGAACCCTACCTCTTACCATGTTGGGTATTTGTTGTATGATATATTGATTTCTGAGCCTTGTGCTTTCTGATTGGCAAAAGTTTTGATAGTTCGCTTGATCATATTAATGCAAATTTTATACCCTAAAAGCATTGGGTTCATGAGTTGCTTCCACTTGCATTTTCTGTGTTTGACATAATAAAGACCATAGTGTGCAGCTTCAAAAAGTGTTTTTCTTGTTGGAATAAATCAAAATAACATTTGTGTTCCATTGAATTTTTGTGATAGAAGACTGCATTTCTTCAAGCATGTATTTTTTTTGGGGAGTTGAAAAACAATTATTAGAGTCCGGCACACCAGTCTGATATCTTATCAAATATATATGAAGTATGGTTCTCATGATGTAGTCACTACTTTTTGTTTTACTCTTCATCTGATGCTTGATGGGAAGTAGGTTTTGGTGTTTTACTAGGAGGCAATTTTGTGTGAGAAGGCTTAAAAACGATGCGAACTCTTTTCTGGCTGACTTGAAACATACTGATTATCTTTTAACCCACTCTGTATGATTCCTCAGTTGCACAAAATTGATCTAATTGCAAAGTTTGATTTTACAGAGAAATTGCAAAGCATCTCTCCCTTCCTCCAGTTAAATTGCATTGCAGTATGCTCGCTGAGGATGCGATCAAAGCTGCTGTAAAGGATTACGAATCAAAGCGTGCAAAGAGGGATGAAGCTCCGAAGGGATAAGCTGCTGCTAATGGTTGAAAATTTCCCTGGGAACTGATAACACCGCTTGTGCTTCTGGCATAAGCATGTATTGCATATAACTACCGCTGAAGTGTTTTTGTCTTTGATTTGCCAAATATTCGCTTGGTTATGTTCGGCAAGTTCTTATGTAAAAATTAGCACTCATAAGAGTCACTTTCACTCAGCTTGTTTTGTATGTCATGGCATATTTCTGTGTCTTGTCTTTCCAGAAAAGGAAATAAAAATGTTTTGGAGTATTGTATTCTCATTCTCGAGTTGAGCCGATGGTCTTTTTGCCGATTAATAAGCCGAACTCCACCCATCTATGGATCTCTTTTTTTCTTTTCAATTTTTGAACGGATTCTCTGCATTTCCAATTAAACTCCAAAAGGCAAGTAACTGAAATGAAAAATTAATGCCCTGTTCAAGACCAGTCAAGACTCTTTCTAAAACTTCACATAGTCAATTTTCTGTGGAATAGGGATACCGGAGAGTACCACTGTAATTCAACAACGTTCAAATTGCATGCCTTGATTCCGGAGCAATTCTTTCTTGAATCCAGGGTGAAAGATATCGTTACAAATTTAAAATGTCACAATGATATGAAACCTTATCGCCTTACACAATGTTGAAGTGCAAAATGCTATCTATAGAATTTTCCTACTTTCTGAACTTTTTTTCCCCCTACTTTCTGAACTTATGATAGACTAAAACAATAGATAATTATCAAAGAAATAATAGAACAGGAATAACTAAGGTGTTGGTTAACCTGCAGGTTCAAATCGGCAGACACAATCATAAATGTTACCATTGATCAATTTTTCAGCCAACCGTTGATTCTTGACCATAGCGAGCTGAAAATTTAAAGTAACAAGTCATGCATAGAGAATAAATTAAGCTTATGAATCAAGCATCTTACGGATAAAGAAACCTCAAAAGCTACTACGTGAACATTATCGGTGTCAGTATTTCATATCATGTCCAATCAAGAAGAATTCTATCGCGTGGGTTGAACCTAGTAAGCTTCAGGCAAATCATCCGAGCACGATTATCCAGAAATCTATCAGCTTTCTCATTGATTGTAGCAAATGCAGTGAATGCAGACTATGCTTTATTATGACTGGCAAGGACGAAAAAGGAAAAACCTACCTTCAAAGCATCACAACTGAAACGTGCATTGAAGTTTGTATGTAGAGCTCGGCCCATTCCTTCCAAGATTACCTGCACAAAGCAATTTGAAAAACATGACCAAGGCACACAAATTTACCCTTTCTCTCTCTGAGGTTATTCTTTATGTGAATCACAGCAATGCCGGTCAATGACATTACAAACAGAATAGGGCCACAAAGTACGAGTCTTAATGGGAATGATTGAAGCTAATGTTAAAAAATATTATCTAAATACTTGGCCTAAAGTCTTCTTATGTTTTAGCTTCCACTCATTGCATTTCGAGATGAACCCAAGAATCCCCTCTCCTTGAACAGAATACTATTGAAAAGATAATATGCAACTTCAAAAGAGTAATGATATGCTCAGTAAAATGATCGTGTGGAATGGTTCGAGAAAAGACAATGATGTGAAGTTGCAATCATCACTAAATGTCTTCTATCTTTTACTGAATGTGATGGGTGATTAATATTTCAAGTCTGTACCATATCCGTAACATTCACTTGGATAGTTTTCACGGAGAATGTCATCACTCCATTGAAATATCACAGCCAGAATGGAAAACTCTGGCATTGTTGTGAATAATTATATTGATTTATTCAAATTCCTTTAACAAGGAGAAGGAAGAAGGTAAACAACATACCAGATCAGCATCTTTGGCAGCAGCTGCTAGCTCTGAGCTAACTTGTCTCAAGTCTATGCACGGACTCCCATATCCATTCTCAACCACCATTAAAGCGACAGAAGAGGAATTATCTTTAGGACTATCTTGGTTGCTAATCATAGCATCCACCAGCAGGCCACCTGCTTCAGCAGCCCTTCGGAGTATGTCACAGTGCTGTTGAATTTAAAGTGTAATGTGTAAGGCGAAAAGATATAGCAGCAGTAAACATTATTAGTTATATTGGGCCTATTCCCATAGTTCATGTTGGTTGAAAATGTTCAGTAGTCAGGTTCGAAGCAAAAATGTTGAGTAGTTATGTTAGAAGCAAAAATTAAGAACCAAAGTTGGTAATCTTAAATTACAGGTGATTCATAGGAAGAGCTTAAGACAAAGATATCATGCTATGTATGGTTGAATGATGTCATTTTCTAGAAGAAGATTGGGACATAGAGCTTTTTCTTCCAGTAAGTTATTGAAAGTAAAGTATGAAATAGAAAAGCTCAGACTCGGCGAAAAGAAAAAAGTAAGGGTTTCACAAGAAAACAGAAAAAGAAAAAGACTGAACAGGGCATCATTAATAGCTTTCTCAGCTGTCACAAAAGTGAAAATTAACATATGGGACTGTAAAATATCCACCAGAGGAGAAGAAACTTGTTGGGCCGTTCAGGGGAAGTATGATTTGGGATTCTAAAGAAGAGAATGAAGAATAGACTTTTGATGAAAGATAATGAAGGAAGCCTAACTATGTGATACAAAACTATACAAGGCTGGACTTTCAAACTACTTTTGATGAAAGATAATTTTTTCCACAAGTTTCAAAAACACTCAAAAGTGTTTCCCGACAAAGGTCACAGATCCAATAGCAGTTTATTGGATCAAACAGACCACAACCACATGGAACTCTAATGAGACAGATCACTAAAGGGCAACTCATTTTGATCTCCACATCAATGTCAAGACAGTTGACCTACAGAAAACCCTTCAACATAAACAGTCATCTCTAATTTTGGGCAATGAGGTTAGGATGAAAGAGAGTTAACTCCAGGCAAAGAACAGCTGTTCATCGTTATAGTTGCTAACATGTTCTAAGCAAGAAAGTCATCAAACGTAAAGTAGAAAATCAACATTGCAGTGCTACAGAAAGCGAAGAATAGTGCGACAGAAACGAGAAGAAATGAGGCACATCATCTCCATGGAATGTTAGACGAGAAAAAAAAAAGGACTACAATGAAATTTCTTAATATTTGATTGCAAGAAAACAAAGGAGCTTTTAAATTATCTACTATTCATGATCATAGGATAACACACCTTGGCAGCCTCTGCAACGATGTCTGGTAACTCCATAGCAGTAATATCATTCAATGCCGGAAGAGAGTTTGCAACGAGAACTACCTGCAAAAAACAATTCCAGTGCACTAAATCTCAACCACATGAACATTGGAATTTTTATTACTTAAAAAAAGAAGCAACTGGCACAAGCAATCATGAACTGCAATTTAGACTTTCAGTGTTCCATATCAAATTAGGAAAAGAGTCTTTTGAGTATTATTAAGTCATCTGTCAATGAAATAAAATGGATGGATGTGAACGGGATACTAATCATAGTCTATATTTCTTTCAAGAAGGCGACTTTTTTTTGGCCTATTCATTGATAAACAACAAATGTGCAAGGATGAAAAATAAAACAACAACAACACCAAGAACAACAACAACAACAACAACAATAATAATAATAATAATAATAATTAAAAAATATCGCCAAGGATATGATGATTGTTCTTTTGTCTATTCATAAGGGTCTAAACTTACTTCTGTTCCGCGTCGTAGAAGCTCTCTTGCTAGAGGAAGCATTCCTAAAACAACATCAGCTCCAGAGTTATCTACAAACAGCAATGCTCTTTTGTGTTTGCAAGGCTCCTTGTCCTGAGAGCCAAGCATTCTCTCCTTAAATGCATCAAAATCATCAACCTGTGTTAAAATTAAACAAATTTGTAATATCAAATCTCTCACTAGAAATGTTAACTTATCACAATCGTCATATGACCTCAGAATCTCAATAAAATCATAGACGTCTATTAATACTAACCCGCCAAGGTCTTTGCATCTTCTTGCGGCTCATTCTATATATTTCAATGATTGTCCCCTTGTGATATAAATCAACACATGCCCGCGAGCCCCAATCAAAGATGTTAGCAGCAAGGACACCTTCAACAAGAGTCAACAATCTTGTTTCCTAGGAGGAAAAAGATCTGTGTCAACAGGAGTAGGAAAGCGTTGATATTACAAGTTCACAGTAACATTTTATCTGTTGAGTTGAGGCTTCTCAAGAGGAAACTTGTCTACTGGATTCCAATACTCCTTGTTTCTGAGCTATCCTTTCAAAACCTTTAATTCAAGCAAAAGCATATATGCTCATTCTTGTGAACTGAATGAAAGTAGGATACTCTATATTTAGGGGTCAAAAAGTTGTATAAAACGTTCTTGATGGGAAAAATGTGAATGATCCCACTGAATTCAACTGGGTCCACCAATATAAGAAATATGATGTATCCATGACACCTAAGATTGCTTGAGAGAGCAACTAAAGAAAAAGATCTAGGACGGGCTCCAAATGTTGATGGAAACAGATAGTTCAGGCATTGCATTCAGTTTGCCTTTATTGAGAGATAAATGATTAGGCATTTAACTTCGTATAATGTCACTGGTATCGAGATAAAATTTATATCTGGATGCATATCCCCTCATATTTCTCGAACACTGACTACACAACATAGCAAAGCTGATGAAGTAAGATTTCAGAAATATGGGTAGCTTCATATTAGGTTTAAGGAAAATAGCTAGAATCTTCTTAGAATTAAGTTTCCTTTTAGTTTAATTTCCTGTTTGCAAATTACCTTAATTATGAATTAGTTTTAGGCAATTTTAGTAGCTTTAGGAATAAGCCAGGCCTCTCTACAAATAGGGTGGTTCTGCAGTAGTTGTGATGGACGTTTTTGATATTAATATAATTTGAAGCTTTTGAAGCTTCCAAAGACTTTGTCTTTCTGAAATCCCTACAGCTAGCGTTTGCCTTTCCGTCTGTTTTCAATTACCCCCCGTTCCCCATCAATTTGGTATCACGAGCCCCAGGTTTTGATGGCACGCAAAGGCTGTGTTGCTGTCCCTAGGAGAGTTCAGAATCAGGAATATGTGGTTGGGATTGTAGAATTGCGATGAGAACTTGCGCAACTCAGGTTGCTGGTGCAGAACCAACAGCGTGACAACCGTTCGGCAGCATGAGGATTGATACCCAAAGGTATCGAAGATCCTGATCCACCGGAAGGTGTTGATGAGGTGTTTAAACATAAGGTAGAAGAGATCAGTCCGTTCTATGGTCCCGGAGATCAACACGGTCAACTTGAAGAACGATTAGATTGGAGTAATTATTCTTTCAGACTTACCGGAAGGTAATATGAAGGATGGGATTTTCTCATATGGTTTAGATTATGATCCATGGGAGAAGCATGATCTTGATTGGAACAATCCACCAATCTATGATGAGTACCCGGAAGACTGGGATGAGTGTTCAGATGTCTCTGAGGAGGATGTTATTGAGTTTGGTGAGCCTTGTCTTTTAAGTGATTTAGAAAACAAGGAGGAAAAGGTGTGTTACAAGCAGATTGGTGTTGACAGATTTGATTTGGGTTGCCAGAATCTTGTTGAGAGTGCAACAGCTTTTGGTTATGTCCAGGAAAAGTTGAGTTGTACCCAACAAGTTCAGGTCTTAGAGCTCGAAAAGTTTAGCGCAGTGCTTGTGGATGTCTTTAAGAGCCTGTTTGTCAATAATATGGTACTTTTAATGAAGAACCATAGTTTCCACAACAGAAGGAGGTTGTTTTGGACTACAATGATTAAGTCTTTAACCCTCGGGAAGAATCAAGGAAAGAGGTTACTGAAAGAGTCTGCAGGATATCCTTTTGATCGAGGAAAGCCGAGGAAAATTGTTTTGGAAACACAAAAATCAGATGAAAATCAAGTTCTACACAACATCAATTTTCATCAAATAGCTTTGTCCAGTAAAGTGCTTGTCTGTGATTGCTATCAAACCAATGAGTCTGTTTTTACACTAAAACCTGCATCTCTATTCAAGGTGAAGATACTTTATTGGTTCAAGAGGTTTCCAAGACATAAAGTTCTTTATGCTTGGAGGAGGAGAAGAAAGAAGGCATTGCAGTACTTAACTGGAATTCCTTTTGATAGAGGAAAACCCAAAGCAAAACTCGAGGACGAGTTTTCTTTCAGGCAGGGGAGAGTTGATGCAGGAAGATTTCAGAAATATGGGTAGCTTCATATTATGTTTAAGGAAAATAGCTAGAATCTTCTTAGAATTAAGTTTCCTTTTAGTTTAATTTCCTGTTTGCTAATTACCTTAATTATGAATTAGTTTTAGGCAATTTTAGTAGCTTTAGGAATAAGCCAGGCTTCTTTATAAATAGGGTGGTTCTGCAGTAGTTGTGATGGACGTTTTTGATATTAATATAATTTTAAGCTTTTGAAGCTTCCAAATACTTTGTCTTTCTGAAATCCCTACAGCTAGGGTTTGCCTTTCCGTCTGTTTTCAATTACCCCCCGTTCCCAGCTGAAAAATGACATTCAAGGGACTTAAATATTCAGAATTTTGGACCCTAAAACTTGAGTGACTAATTAAAATTAAGGTCTATCATTTCGAGATCTCAAAAAGCAGTTGTTTGCATTCTCTTTTCATGTTAGGAACCAAGGATTATAAACTCGAGCTCCTAACCTGAGAGATACAAACAAATTCATAATGATTCCCGAGGATGCTTAATCTGATGAGTGCCCTAGCTATTGTCCCTTGACATGATGGACAAAATTGAGTTAAACAATTACCTCATTCATGTTATCAATTTCTCTAAGCAGATCAGGTAAAACAGCAAGTGATGCTTCATTCTCCCTACAAGTAAAAAATAGAGTTACACAGATAAAAAAAGGCATAAATGTCAGCAGATAACAGGATTATTAATGATGCCCAGTGAAATCAACTTGAACGAGCAAAATGTGTAATTAAGTTGCAAAGTAAGAACTTTGTAACTAGAGTTAACGTGAACCTCTGTTTTATGCTCCTGTAAGCATCAAAAAAATGAAATTCCCTCAAGCACTCTTCTCTTAATTCCAAAAGGTTGGCAAGCCCCAACTTCCCATATGCAGCAGGCTCCTCCATCAACCTGATAAGGATTTTAGAGAGAAAAAAAAAAAAAAAACACTCAACAGAGATATTCCAGATTTTCAAAAGATGAACTCTCTCAGGATTGGTGCATGGCTAGGAAAATAGTGCTACGGAATATTTATGCAGGAGACAACCTTGGTAACCATGGTCTCCTGAATTCTGTAGTGTTGTAAGATTAAGACAAATTGATATATCCCAACCATACTGTTGATATTCAGTTTGGACTTTGGAGTGAACCTTAAAATATGCTAGGAGTTACAAAGTGGAGAGTTTCTAATTAAAATTAACTGCACAAAATCCTCGCCGTTAAGCAGCGAATATCCCAAATCACTCGAGATACATGGCCATGATACCTTGCTAGATGAGCCGAAAATGCTCGGGCAAATGCATCACCCCTTCTTTTAGCATCATCTGTACCTCCTTCACTTGCAACAGCCTACATACAAAATTTATGTCATTGCTACAGGGAGATTTTCGTGCAAAGACCTATTTTTTTCATTAGTAAAATAATAAATAAAACATAAAGAGGTAAAAGAAAGAAAAAAGAAAAGCAAGCACATGTGATGGAGAAGATAAAGTTTATTCTGCTGTTTCTTTCCCCTAAAATATCACTTTGTTTAATAGAAAAGGAAGAGTAAGACAAAGATAAATGGCCAATGGTACTAGCAGGAAAGAGTAATTGTGTATAATTATAACACACAGAAAGAAGCTAAAAATCAGACATTGAGCTAGGAGAAGCGTTGTATTTCTTATATCCCATTTTTCCAAGCACAAAAGCATCAGGAAATTATGTGTAATTTGCTTGCATACTTTTCCCAATGACTATGGATCCAGCAAAGTAGGCAAGATCAAACTACAGGCATAGAGAAACAAACATATGTTGTTTTTATGTCAAAATCTCTATCAAAACTACTCCCCCAGTAACAGCATCCAATTCTCTCTTGGAGGTACTAAAATTTAGGTTTCCCTGTCTTATGTGCACTTCATGCAAATCGAACTACTAATGAAGGGAGAACGCACACAAATGTAAATTTCTGATGTATTAACCAGCCAGAATATTCTATTTTTAATCAAATCACACTCAACTTAAAAATCTACAAGGTCAGGCAAAATCTACAAGAGAAGTGTCCATGAACAATTGGACCTCAAGGCAATGAAAGGGAGAGGAGAAAGAAACATTATTCACCTTGTCAACCAGGTCAGGCAAATGATCCGATAGAACAGTATACCAGTACCTACAAAAATATAACAAAGATATAACAAGAACTGGAAAGCCATGCAGAGAATCATATAGCAATTAAATTACACGTAAGCTGTCAACTTACTCCAATTCACCTGGGTCTGACAAATCTATGGTATTTGGCTCATACCTGTAAATAAAGTGTGATAATATCAGCAATGTGATGGGCTTATTGGAGAAACTATTGTCACAAGTAGGTCATACATATCCATCAGAAGTTAAACAAGGAAAAATAAGTTTTCAAAACAAAAGAAGATTCTGATCAGCAGAGGGTGAGACAAATACATGAAAAAGTTATTTAACACTTTCCTACAAATCCTGGTAAGGAAACAAAGTGAGGACTATATAATATTACAGTCAAGTATTAACAGACAGAAGAAAAAAATCCAAAAAACATTCCAGCTCACATAAATCATCAAATAACAGACAAAAAATCACAGGAATTAACCGCCATAAAAGCTAGTATGACAACAACAATCTACATAACAACCTGGAGATCCTTAATTTATTAGACAAGTGAAACCTTTACAGCTGAGAGAAATCCTTCAGAATTTGAAAAATGTAACTGAAACAATCAGGAGCCACTTTTTTTAAAATTTTTTTTTTATTGAAGTAGAAAGGTAAAATTATGACAGACATACTTACATTTTTGGATCTGCCAGAAGCGGAAAAACCTCAAGAGTTGGCACAAGATGAAGAACCCCAACATTTAATTTGCTCGCATCTGGTCGCAGGATATCCCCTTTTGATGATGGGACTTCAAAGCCTCCAAGTCCCGTCGTACCAGGTGGGGCCATTGGAACTGGAGCAGTAATTTCAGTTCCTTTCAGAATAAACTTTTCCATCCAAGAGATCTGCAACAAAACACCATTTCATGAAATATATCCAAATGAAACTTAATCTTAGAGAGTTAATACTGAACGAACTTCAAGCACCTGTCATTTTTTTTTTATCAGCCAAATAAATAAAAAGGTAGAACATGCAGAATTAAGCGAGTTATTAACAACGTCGGAGGTAATGATTATGAAACTGATTAACAATCCCAGAGAAGACGACTTCATACTACAACTCAGATATTGAGGAAAGGACAGTCATGCTGTTTTTCGTGCAAATAATACCGATCTACAACTTAGGCATACAATTCAATCATGTATGCAAGAAATAAGATCTAATTTGTGGTTGAAAATAGAAAAAGAACAATAACAGACACATACTCGAAAAGAATACAAAATCTAAGAGATTTAACTGGTTGTAATGAGTAAAAGAAGGAAAAAATACAAGTGCAAATTTATTGTTCTAAAGAGACTAAAACTTAGCTGATCTATGAGTAAAGAAAGTAGTTCAGAATCAGTTATTTAGAATATTTACATGCCTTTTCATTCAAATCCCCCAATGGTGGCCCATGAACATTCCCCCCGATGTATGGAGCTCCCATTGGAAACCTCTCCACAAGCTGATGGACCATAAGATCATCTAACCCATGCTTTTCATAGCTCATAAAAGCACCCAAGGCTCCAAGAAATCCCTCATGTCGTAGAAACATGGCTTGTGCCTCTCCGTTTGACCTATTCCGATGAGGGAAGAAGATAAAGGACCCGGATGGGGGGAGCCAACGCTGGAACTACAAACTTCAATTCCATTTTCTTCAACACCTTAAGTAATAATTAATTTACTTACCAGAATTGCACAGCAAATGAGATTGTGTCCATGGTATAAGCATGGCCCCTTATGAAAAATCCGCCAAAAAATATCCTTTTAAGTCCAAAGCGCAGCGCATTTAAATAGGAAATCTACAAAAGGATATTTAAGTCAGATAATAAGCTAAACTAAAAACACTTTGCGTGATTACATCTAATTTAGCAATGCAAAACTACTTCTCAGAAACGCAATAAACAAAGGCCACACTAATTTTTTCCCCTGATTCCATAGCATCAATGGTTCATGGAACCACACTGTCTCAACTGCTGCTTCTCCAGTAGTTTATTTCTCTCTGTGGAACTAAACCTGATAACTCCAGTATCTAATGTCTGTAGGATTTACATCTATGCTTTCCATGGGAAACAGCATCATATGAAATGGTTACTTCTGAGACTGGTTTGTTATCATCTATCATAAGCATTTCGGTACATAAACAAACTATACCCTTTATAGTGTACTTTCGCTTTTTGGTACCATCAATATACTTAGATTTCAAAAGACATCTACTCAGAAAAAAAAAATAAATTTGAAATCTCCATACCAGAACAATAACTTTCAATCCAAATAGCATAAAGATTTCAGTCATATGTTGTTAGAAATCAAAGCGAATATAACTAGACACAAAGTAGACTTGGCTGAGGCTCCATTTGAAATTCATAATTGAGAATTTAGTTAATGTATGACGATTTCCTTCTATTTCCATAGCCAATTGTGCACTAGAGCATGCCCGTTCCAGTTTCTGCTACACAACATAAGAGTTTCAGAAATCTGCATATTCCCCTAACTTCAGAATATTAATTTGTACTCCAGTATATTTTAGCCTTAGAAACCAACACAAGTTATTGGAACAGACCTGACCAATGTTGTATGAAATCATTCGCAAGAGGGATAAAGATATGTCTTCAGGTCTGTAGTCTTCAATATCCTTATTTTCAGATATTGCCTTGCCGAAACTAGAAGCAATGGTGGATGCTGAGAGACCAATCTTCATGTGCAAAAGAATGAAACCAGAAAGTAAGAAATGTCAACAAATGCCAGTTATTGGTACAGTTACACATTATTCTAATAACAGTTTATAGCTACAGCCTAAAATAAAATGTGATGGGTAATAAAAAAAATTTGAAACAAAATGTACCTTTGAGTAGTCCATTCCACCATAAATATCCCCAACAAGCATATCGATGGTTCTATTATCCCCACGTTGACTCAGTTCTAGCAATTCATCAAAGCTGGACACCAAATACCAAGATAATTACCATCCCAGATAATTAAAAAATTGGAATAGTCACCCCGGAAAAAAAAAAGAACAAAAGAGGGAGAAAAAAAAACAGGAAAAGTCACCAAGCTTTTTGGAGATAATAATCACCTCTTGCACTTGGTTAACAGTCTTCCCAACCCCCAGTATGTACCACCTCCAACATTTGTTCCACTAACCCGCTGAAACTGACCATCCCCATCAACCTATAACAAAAAGCTTTGTAAGTTCACTTGTCCAATCCTCTCAATCAAGATCATTAGTCAGGCATATGGTGACTGTATTCAGAACATAGACTCATAGATTTTCACTTCATCAAGAAGCCAATTGATTAACCATGTCCAAAAGTGTGATTAACTGACAATCACCAAATTGCCAGCATCCACACTTCTCTAAAAATTTTGTTTTTCCTTTCTCTTCTCTTATCCTAGCTTAAAACCAATAATTTTGGCATTTTGCAAATTGAATTCACTACTTTTTTTAAGAAAAGAAGAAAATAATTTCAAAAAATAATTATTTTGTTCTACTTATTCAGGAAATTGGCATGAAGGTTTTGTATGCACCTTGGCAATTTATGTCATTACAGGTTACAGATGATACAAATTAACGTACAACAATAACAACAATGATCGAGTCTTCATGGCACTACGTGGAGTGGGCACGGGACACTATCTCCTTCATGTTCCATCAAAACACGTTCTCACTTAGGTTAAACAAATGATGTCTCTTTCAACATTTTCTTTCCAGTTCATAGTAGGTTTTCCCCTTAACCTTTTTAATAGGTTTTCCCCTTACCAAAGGCATCTAATGGCTTCACATCTAAATGTTGAAACCACATCAACTCAACATTCTCATTTACACTATCCTCACTTATTGTTTGTTTTCAGTTGTATTCCCACGACAATGGACACATCTCTCGGCTATTTTACAGAATTTTTTCCTTTTATGGTATTCTTTATGGTCAGACTAATAGAGTCACTCATTTATTATCCATTTCTGCAGGAATGACTGAATTTCTATCTGAAACATCTTCACACATCCCAATCCAATTTTCTTCACGAATGGATCTAGAATACAAAAAATAACCAAAAAAAAAACAATAATATGAATAATTGTATGCTTGACTACTTTCGACAAAGTAAACCAGTCAAACTTCAGACACGAAGGTTCAGACATCCAAACCATGATTGTTTTAAGAGGTTCATGTTTCGTATATGTCGTATATCTCTTTGATCAAGCTCAACCAAAGCCCAGGAAGTGGCATAAAATAATTATATTTACCTTGATCATGCTGACACCAGATCCAATGTTGACGAGAAGATATGGAAACAGATCATTTTGGTCTATCTGCACAAATGCTTTATGGCCTTCCATATGCGTAAATGCTTCATGACGAATTGCCTGTCAAATTCCGTCACATCACAAGAAATAATTAATTGTTGGAGAAAACAAATCATTTAGTGTTTTCTTCTGTACACCCATTTGTCAAAAGTTGAGAGCTAACATCCACAGGACAAAGAGGAAAAGTAAGGACTGCAGTCTGCAGTGGTCTATTTGCAAACATAAGTTCATAGAATACAAGCATGGGTACAATTAGTGCACTTGCTCAATTCAGTATATCTGACAAATCTAATAAGTTCATGGGCTTCTGATTGCACCTTAAGCAAGAAATTTGCACCAGAAACCAGGCAGCTCATTTCATCTTCTTTCTCTATACTAACTCCTAGCCTTTCCTTGAACAGATCGGCATACTTGTATGCACCGCCACCTGTAGCCTTCTCGGAATCCCAGTAGTTAGCATATTTTATAACCGAGAATACATAATAAATTAATACGGTATCTATCCATTTTGAAACCCAGACAAAGCCTTAAACAGGAGTTTACCTTAATCACAGCATTCTCATTTGATACTTCAGCATCCCAGTGATGATTCATAAACATCAGAGGCACGCAAAATCAGCATACATAGAAAGTTAGGAAAACAACATTCTGACAAGATGAATAATGAATTTTCAAAGAGCCTTAACCCAACAACAGCAATAAAATAACTAACAATAAAGAAAAATGAGAAACATATACCACCACAATGGAGTTGTTTGGATGAAATGAAATCCAAGCATTGATTGATCTTGTGTGTCTCGAACTTCACAAAATGTAGTCTTCCTCCGAGAATTGGGTAGCTCCTTCTATTATTATTAGAAATACCCAGCCTCTCTTTGATTGTCTTCTTCCTCCTATCATTAACTGGACGATCCTCATGTCTTGAAAAATAAACTAACTTGATGAGAGATCCTGGAGAAGATCAGAGAGAAACAAAGAGCTTTAAGGCCAAAGAAATTGAAAACCCCCATCTGGCTCAAGATTTTGTTAGACAGTGAAGTAGCATGTAGTTGCTGTGGATATGAAGAATGCCCTAGTCTTCTATCAATGAAAACTCCCCAGGCCTAGTTGATGAATCCTCTCTCCATCTTCCATGACAAAAACTACGAAGTCATCAATCAATCAAAATTGAAAATGCAATCCCAAAATACAAAAAAGCACCCCCTTCCCCAAACAAGATAAAAAGGACCATTATATCAGAATGACAAGTGGAACTGGAAAATAAATATCATATCCCAAAGAACAGGACGAGTTAACAAATTGAACACAACCCACCAAACTAATAAGAAGTATGATAAAATCCAGCACCACAAAATACGAAAAAGAAAAAAAAAAAAGAAAAGGAGAAAAACCTCCAATATCCAGAGCCAGATGAGATATATCGTCAGACTGATTAGGTAAAAGAATGGTGGGATCCTTCTCCTCGAAATTTCCCTGAATAGCAGCTCCACTGAGGTCCAACTGCGGTCTAGAAGATGATCGATGAATTGAATTTCCCCCAACGGGAGCCATATCCTTTTCTTCTTCTCTCTGTACCGAACCCGTTTCAAACTTGTTTTTGTTATCCTCTTCTTCATTAATATTTTCAATCCAGCCGTCAATTTCAAGGCTTGGTTGGGCATTATTTGTCAGAAGATTGGCCATACCCTCTTTTTTACTCAGCAGCCCCTCTCCAACTTCTAACCAACTGCCCGCCAAACCAATTTTTTTCTCCCTTCGGTCAAATGGTCCAATACTACTTTCTTTGTGGTGGTAGGGTCACTTTCTTCTTCTTCTTCTGCTTCTTCTTCTTCTTTTGTGCTACGAACCCCATATTAATTCAGACAAAAACATTGGTATACTAAATAAATACACACAGTAAAAGGTTGTTGTAAATCAGGACGGAACAACCGACCGAGCGACCGAGGATGTCTGAATAACAAAATACTAGTACTTTATTTGCAAATATAGTAAAAGTAGAGTAGTAACTAGTACAAAACAAATTTACTGTCGCATAAATCTCTTTTTTTCTCTTAAAATGCTATTCCAATCTGAATTAGATTTCAAAACGAACTGTTGTATTTCTTTCAACGGCAATTCTTAATTCAAATATGTACACTAATCTTATCTTATGTCAGTATATATATTATTTCTATATCCATGATCCTGTTGGTGGCTTTATTATGAGTCTCCAGTCTCCACAGACAACCTTTAGTAAAACCCGCAAAATCCTTTCTTTACTGGTTTTCTAAGAACACCCCCATTTCGCCTGCTGTTTTCCAGATATTTCCTGCGTATACAATTTCCAAGAATCGATCTTTACTCTATAAGATCTTCGGATTGCTTCTCCAATTTTTCTTAGGTGAGCTGTTGATTATGTTCTTTTGGTTCTTGTCGCTTCATTTTTGGTGCAATGCATGTCTAATTGTGGCTTCTTGATGAGCTTTTTGTTGTGGGTTTTCTGTTTCTGCGTTAGAGAGATGTTGGAGAATTTTGATTTAACCTACAAGTTTTGATTAGTGTAGTTAGGTTGATCGTCTTTCCTTTTTTCTGTTTTTCCCCCCTCCCCGAGCAGTTGAATTGATGGCTTATTAATTGTCTAGAAATCAAGTTGAGACCTTTAATGGAAACTAAAAAAGACCCAGAATCTGCACAGCCTGACGTTTTTTTGGAGCTACCAACCAATCAAAGTCGTAATCTTTATGATCAAAGTCTTGGAAAAACCTCAGAGGTCTGTGGTTTTAGTGGGACTTGTAGTGGGTCACTGTTAGTTGCTGAAGAAAATGGAGCTGGAAATAGAATGTTAAGTCCTCTTCAACACAAATTTTCCTTACAAGGACATGGGAATGAGGATGAATCTTTTGTGGATGACCCGGGAATGAAAGAAATTTTAGCAGTTGAAAGAAATGAGGAGATTAGGGATGACAAGAGTTTGGAGAAGGAGGACCGAGAGAAGACCAACGATGCCCTGGCATGGAAAGCTGATAACTTTTCTAGGAATGTTGGTGTCTCTGGTGATGGTATTTCTTTAATTGTTGAGGTTTTTGGTCCCCCAAGTGGAACTCATCCAGGTGAAGGAAACAACCCTGACAAGCAAGTGTTGGGAGAGGAGGATTCTGATGGAGAAGATACAAGTGGATCCAGTGGGACAATGTCACCTTCTGATGGGGATGAAGATATCGACAATGTTTTGAAGAGAAATGACCCAGTGGTTGAGGAGAAGACAAACAGCTTCAAATCTGATAAAGCAAAAGCGCAAAACAAAGTGGAGGGCGACAAGTTTTGCAATACAGTAAGCACATTTGCTTTGGGTGATTTGGTTTGGGCTAAAACCAAGAAGACTCAGATATGGTGGCCAGGTGTAATTTCTGATCCTGTTAGTCGGTTGCCGACCTCTAAGGAACCTGCGAGTTCCAACAGGAAAGCCTTCTTCTTTGTTAAATATTTTGGGAGTGCTAATTCTGTTTGGCACTCTGCTTCTCATATCAGGCATTTGGTTGAGGATTTTGATCGGTTATGCTGTCAGAGTAACTCTAGAAGCTTTCGTGGAGCAATAGAGAGAGCTGTCTATGAGATTAGTCAGCGTGCTAAGCTAGAAATGACTTGCTCTTGTTATTTAAGAGAAATTGAAACATCTTCTTCCCAACTTGGTAGTCAAAAATGGCCGAAGAGGTCATGGTCAGTAAACAAAATGGCTGCATCATCTGCGTCATTTGAATCCCAGTTTCATCCTGCAAGTTTTCTTGCTCTTTTGAAATACCTTGCTCAGAGTGCTAGTCCACCAGATAAGTTTCAAATTACCACCACCAAAAGTTGTCTTTGGGCAATTTATCGTTCTTTGGGTCATCCTCAATTGTCCATTCAATATCTTGTGTCAAATGCTGCCCAGAACAGTGCTCATAGTAATTCAAAAAGGGCTGAGAAGGATGATGTTATGACCGAGTTTTCTCGAGCCAACTGTTATGAGGCTATTGATGGAGAAAAACATGTAAGTACTACTGAAGCTGAACATGAGCTGTATACCCCCTTACCAGTAATTGGAGAGCATGATGGGAGGGTGGATGGAAGATCTAAAAAATGCCATGGGTCGAGGGAGAGAAAGAAGAGCCAGTACTTATCATATCCTTTTTTGGATCCGAGGAAGGGCCATGAAAAAGTTTTGGAGCAGGCTGAATCGGTCTTGGACGTGAATGGAAACTATGGCCAAAATACTGGTAAGAAATCCAAAAATTCTGTGTCCAGCAAAGCTAGCTCTTCTGATATGTGGGATAAAGCCAAGGATGTTGTAGCTTCTTCTACCGAAATACTTTCTGAACTCCATTTGGCAGCTCTTGGTTGTTCTTTTACAAGAAGCGAAAAATGTTCTGATTCAGTTAGTAACTTTTTAAGTTGTCTTAGGAGGTTTGCATTCTTAAAATATGAAGAAGCTGATGAGCATATTGGTGATCTTATGGGGGAGACTAGTGTATCTTCCAGCTGTGATACAGAAAGAAGTCCTGGAGGGGATGCAGTCAAGCGTGCGCCAAAAAGGAGACAGAAAGAAAAGAGAGATAGTACTTCAAGAGGTGCTATGCATTCTAGAAAAAGAAAGGAAACTAGAAATGGCTCAGAGGTGACTGGAAGTCCTGAAGTGGATTCTGGTTCCCCGATGAAAGAAAAAGTTTCCAGGAAGAGAAAGAAGGCAAGAATTGATTTGGGCTTGATTGAGAAGAGATCTGCAACTGGATTACCAGATCTGAACGGGTACATCCCTGCATTCTCTGTTGAAGATGATCTAGTGGCAGAATCGGTGACATCTTATCGTTTACGGGGAATAGCTCCCGAAAGTTCATGTACACAAACTCTGAACTTGCTAGATCCAGGGAGAGGCAACATGAAATTCGTCCAGTTGCTGAAAGATGTGCAGTCGATGGGTTCAAATTTCTTCAGTAACATGGCTCAACAGAATTGCATGAATAATAAAGCTGCATTTGCTACTTCTGAAGTTGATAGACATTCAGAAGCCAAGAAATGCTACACTCAATCTGCACTAATAAACAAAATGCAACCAATATGTCTTGGTACCAAATGTGAGCCCAAGACAAGAAGGAAGATGAAAGCAGCTAAGCCTGTGGATGCTACAGTGCATACATCTATCCCTGATTTGAATGGAAATGCTGTTGACTGCATCTCACCTGGAAATAAGGCGCCTGATGCAAATTCCGCTTTGCCTAAAACTAATGTGGCACGGAAAAGAAGGAGAAAGAAGTCTACTGATGTTATATTAAATGTGGAAACATATCACAATAAGTCGTCTATTACTGAAGGAGTTTCAGCCACTTCATTGGCACCTTTGGTACGACCCATATTGCCAGAGGATGGACCAAAGACTCCTGTGGTGCTTCCACCTGATCCAGCTCGAGGCATGTTTACTTCTGCAGCATCAAATGTGAATACAAGTCATAATAAGCAGTCTATTGCTGCAGGAGTTTTAGCAACTTCAATGACTCCTTTGGCACAACCCTTTTTGGCAACAAATGGACTCGAGATCCCTGCAGTGCTTCCACCTGGTCCAACTACGCATAACGGTGGTGATTTGCCTGATATCTTGTTTATGAAAACGAATCTTGAGATGATGACATCAGTGTTGGGCAAGGCTGGTAATAATCTTTCTCCTCAACTGAAAATCAAGTTAGAAGGTGAGATAAGAGGTCTCATGGAGAAGATCAGCTCCATGGATTCCTCCTCATCCTCTTAGATATGGCAGGGTTTTAGTTCCTGTTTTCCAGTTTACCAGGAACTGTTGGCGCTAATGTTCTTCAATGAATCCTAGGCCCTCGTAGTTTCCTTGGTTTTCACTTTTCTGACATTTTGTACCAATCCTGCATTCTAAGCGGCAATTTTTTTGGTATTTTGATGTAATAGTTGATAAAAGTCGTGGGATTGTTTCCTTTCCCTTTGCTCTATCAATTTGAATTGGACTTCTTTAATCATTGTGACTCTCGAACACCTAGTGACAGTCTAGATCTGTACAAGTGTGGTCTAACACATTGTCCAGTTGGACCTTTGGGAGTATAGAATTGTATCGATAGGTGGAGAAGGTAGCTAAAAAAAGGCATTGCATGCATGGAGTCGTACCTCACTAGACTAGGCTAGTAATAGGTCCCTTCTCTCAAATTTATGCATGTAATAATTTAGGTGCTTGTAATAATTATATATATATATAAAAAAAGAATGTAGTTGAAAAGAGAAGGGTTCAGACCTATCACCTATCAATTCATTTCCCATGGGAAAATAATAGATTTCTTTCCTCATGGGAAATTATTGCGCGGAACCAGTTCCTTGGAGTTACATGAATCCCACCCCAGTTCACTACCCAAGTTTATTTTATAATCAAATCAAAATTTCAAATATCATTGTATTTGAGTTCAAACTAAATGACTTCAAATTTATAATATGGAGTTTAGATTTCATATTTTGTTTCTTTTATTAAGTTTGAATTTTTTTGAATTTGAAACTATTCAACGTTAAACAAACTCATTATATCTAAATAAAGATAATAATAGTCTAAATTATTAAAATTGCGTTAAATGCATTTTTCCTTTGAGTTTAATAAATCCAATGACGGTGCATGTTTTACATAGTAAACTAGGTTTTTTCTCGGTGCACGACTATGTTAAAATACAGTATTAAACTGATACTATATGTAAAAAATTTAACTACTTTAAGTCTCACGTTTTATTATCTCTCTAAATTTTTTTTTGAATAAAATTAATATTAAAATCACAGAATTTGAATACGAGAAAAATATTTTATTTGAGATTGTTGATAATTTTACCCGTTGTATTTTCACTTTTTTTTCCAATATTAAGAAATGAGACAGCGGTCATTCTTTTGAGCAATAAAAAAGGTCACATGTGAACGCAAATAAATTATTTTATTAAAAGCTAATTTTTTTTAATAAAAAATTGATGTAGCATTGATTTGATATATTTTAGGCGTGAAAACTTTCAATGTAATGTAATATGTATCTTTTAATTTTTCTTCGATAGTTATTTTAATTATAAAATATAAATATATTTCTAAACAAAACAATGTGTAGTGAATTAGGGGTGGGATTCATGTGAAAGAAATAAATGACTCTCTCTCTCTCTCTAGACGATTTCAAGCGATAATGTGAAATAACCATGGAAAAGGGGAAGTAGAATGAGAAGAGAAAGGCCAAAACACCAGAAATTGAAGTAACACGTGCTAAAAATGTAGGGCCAAAGGAGAATAAACGCGAATCACCAAGAAACCTAGGGACTGTTGTTACTGCAGATCCGAGAAACTCCATGGCGAACCCTAGGGGATCAATTTCAAGGAATTTTGAATCAGGCAGAAATGGGGTGGAACTCAAAGATACAATAAATCTAAGTGAAATCCTGAGAATCCCAACTGCAAGAAGAATTGATTGGTCGGCGGAGCAAGTAGTAGAACAAGGGAAGATAGATCTGGATTGGGTACGATTCGACCCGAATAAATTGAAGAAGGCTAGAGCAAAACTTGAAAATTTTCAACCTCTTGAACACGAGGGCAAAAAGATTTGTCGGATTGGGTGTGGACAAATCCATCATTAGTTTCGTTCTAGGAGCACACCCTCCATTACCAGTGATGGACTGATACTATAAGAATCTATAGAAAGCTATTGTTGATAAGGTGTTGTTATTTCCTTCTGGGTATTAATATATCATATGGGTGGAAATCCGGTTATAGTGAAACCGTGGAGTATTGAAAAGAGTATTAACATCAGGGAAGTGACTCATTTACTAGTACATGTTCAATTCCCTGAATTAGAACTAAAATATTGGGATCTTGCTTCCTTAAGTAGATTGGCTAGTAACTTGGGCAAGCCAATAATGGCTGATTTAGAGACTACTGAAAAAACTAAAGTCCAATATGCAAGGGTTCTGATAGATGTGGAGATTCAAGACTTTCCACCACCTGAAACGTATTTTGAAGATGAGTATGGTGTAGTTCAAATCCAAGCGGTATATTATGAATGGAGGCCCACAAAATATTCACATTGCCAGAAACTGATAGCAATCTCGTAGACGAAGAAAATTTCGTTAATGCAACCGTCAACAAGAAAGTACGAAGATAATTTGTCTATCTCGTGAAACTCAAAAGAGTGCGGAAAATTCACAGTAAGATGATCGTTTATCTAAGTGATTCAATCCCTTAACTCAAACCAAGCAAAGAACAAATTATCCACGAAAGATTCGAATTAAACAACAACTCACGCTAAGAATAGCAAGGACATCATTCAATATACTCGATCAGTCATCATTCAAGACACTCAAGAAAGGTAGGAGAAAACAATGCTCAACTATGAAGGAATACTATTGATTAGTAATCTTCATAACCAACCAAAGATATGCAATACATACACTATCTCAAAATGCTTATGCCAAAGCACAACTCATCCAACAAAAGTAGGACAAACCCCACAATGGAACTCATGAACACACTCATCATGAAATTCGAATAGTAAGCCAAAAGAAAGGCTCATCAATCGAACTACTAGAAGTAGTATGAAAATAAGAAGTTTTGTTTTAAAACAATTCTATCAAGAAGCATACTTGAAAAAGAACGGTTTCTACAAGATCAAAAGATCCAAGACAAGATGAAAACCCTCTTGGTTAAATCATACTTGACACGAAAAATGGACACTCCATTTAACAAAAATTCATCACAGGAAAAACTCTCAAAAGAGACAACAAAAATGACCACTCAAGGGTGCTTTGAAATTTCGGCCAAGCCCCCTATTTATAGGCTTAGATTTTCGGCCAGCACCAAGAAAAGAAGATCAATTAGGACTTTCTAATCTTATCTCACAAGGAGTAGAAGTAGAAGAGTATTTGATCTCTTTGATTCTATCTAAAATCTAGGAAACCTTATCTAAATGACTTATCCTCCAGTAGGATAATATCTAGAAGGAATCTAAGACTCCTAATCAAAACACTCTAATTTTATTCAGCCCACATGGCTTATCTAACTAGATAAAACTCGAAAATTGACTCTTAGACTTAGACTAACTCTAATCTCGAAATTCAGCTTCCAAATTGTTGAAGTAAAATGTCTTGAACGCTCTTACAAAAGTGAAATATTGGTCTTGCGCCCCTTAAGTTGTAGAAAACTTTAATTTACTCCAAAACTTGTAGAATTCTCTTTATTGACTCCAAAAGATTGGAAAAACACTTGAAACATGTGATACATTCAACTTGAGAATTTGTTTGTATTGCTTAACATAAAAAATGAGAGTGAGAAAATAGCCTTAGCTGTAGGTTGTTTTCGTTCTAGCGCTTTGAATTGGTGGAAACTAGTATCAAATATCTATTCGCATCATTGGTATCGTAGTTGTGATGATTGGCATGAATTGAGAAATACTTTGCGAGAAAGATATGTTCCTTTTAACACCTTTGCAGAGGCGAAAGTGAAGTTGCTCGAGTGTAAGCAGAATGGTATATCCATTTAATCTTACTATGAGGAACTAGAAGGTGTGTTCTTGAGCTCCAATGTGGATGAAAACGATTACATGTTGACAGATTGTTTCTTCTTTTGGACAAGGAGTATAAACAGAATCCGAAGATAAGACGGCAATCAACGCTCCATGAGGCGTACTTTACTGCCTTGGAGGTGGAGAAAGAGCATGATGCTTCTTGTGGTTGGAATGGTTATGTTCGGGACCAAGGGTTGGTGTTTGGCGCTGATGGTGGGGATCAAAGGACATGTATCTTCCGTACCAAGTGTTCGGTTGGGTGGTCCGATGACGTTGATCTAGTAATCGATGGTGGATAGAGTACTAATTGTGTCAGTGAAGAGTATTGCATGGTGCATGAAATCAGAATGGATCCGCATACTAATCCATATATGCTACAATGGGTGAGCGAGGACATGGTGGTGGATGTCACTAAAAAGGCTGTTGTTACCTTTCAAATTGGTGAGTATAGGGACGAACTTTACCTTGATGTAGTTCCTATGACGTTGTGTGATATTTTGCTAGGTAGGCCTTGGCAGACGGATTTAGATGCTGTGCATTATGAATCAAAGAATGTCTTTGTCTTTACTAAGGATGACATTAGACACATTCTTAAGCATTTGGCTTATGAGGATGCTAAAAATGTGCGAGAGAAAACATGTAAGATATCCTATACACAAGGGAGAGAAAAAGTCGAGAGAGTGACGCAAGAAAGTAAAAAGGGTCACACTGAGACAAGACTTGAGGCGAGAGAAAACCATGAATATTACGTGGAAACAGAAAAAAATGCACGCAATGAGAGAAAATCAGAATGTGGTGAGGGTGAGGATTTTACTAACCCTTATATCTCGTTTGTTCTTTGTGCAGGTTTAGAGGTTAATGATTGGAGGACAAATCCTCTTAAAAAAGGAGGGGATGATGAGAATCATATAGCCTTCCATGGTGGTTCTCCTAGTGAGGGGAATGAGCTAGTCCTTCATTCTAGTTTTGGGTGCCAAGTTTACTTTGCAGGCCAATCGAAGAAGAAATGATGGATCTTGACTACCTATGTGATAGGGAGTTGGTTCAAGGGAGCTATGATCAAGATGATGAGAATGTCACTAACTTTAGGGTTTAAACCAAAGGAGATGATTCACTCGTGGAAATAAGTGCTCAAGAGTATCAAGGTAGTTTGACTCTAGGTGCTCCAAGAAGATCATTGATCAAGCTAGAGAGAAGAGTCATTTAGGTTCTTGAATGGACGGCCTATTTGATCAAAGTGTTTAAGATTGAGTTCATTGCTACACAATTGGATAGGGTGCAAACAATCTCAATTGTTTCAAGTGTTTTTCCATTCTTTTGGAGTCAATAAAGAGAATTCTACAAGTTTTGGAGTAAATTGGAGTTATCTACAACTTGAGGGGTGTAAGACCAATATTCCACCTTTTGGAAGGGCGTTCAAGACATTTTACTTCAACAATTGTTGCTGAATTTCGAGATTAGAGTTGTCTAAGTCTAGGAGCTTATTTTTTTGAGTTTATCTAGTTAAGATAAGCCATGTGGGCTGAATTAAGCTAGAGTGTTTTGTTTAGGAGTCTTAGATTCCTTCTAAGTATTATCATATTTGAGGATAAGTCATTTAGATAAGGTTTCCTAGATTTTAGATAGAGTCAAAGAGATCAAATACTCTTCTAAATCTACTCCTGCGAGAGATAAGATTAGAAAGTCCTAGTTGGTCTTTTTTGGTGCTTTGTGACCGAGGTTGCTACTCTATAAATAGGGGGGCAAGGCCTAAGAATCAAGGTACCCGTCTATGGTCATTTTGAGTCTTCTCTAATAAGAGTTTTTCCTTTGAGGAATTTTTGTTAAATGTTGTGTCCATTTTTCATTTGTCAAGTATGATTTAACCAAGAGGGTTTTCATCTTGTCTTGGATCTTTTGATCTTTCAGAAACCGTTTTATTCAAGTATGTTTCTTGATAGAATTGTTTTAAAACTAAACTTTTTATTTTCACACTGCTTCTAGTAGTTCGAGAGTTGAGCCTTTCTTTTGGCTGGGGTTTTCGAAATTCATGATGTGTGTGTTCATGAGTTCCTTTATGGGGTTTGTCCTACTTTTTGTTGGATGAGTTTTGCTTTGGCATAAGCTTTTTGAGATAGTGTTTGTGTTGCATATCTTTGTTGGTTATGGAGGGCACTAATCAATAGTATTCCTTCATAGTTGAGCATTGTTTGCTCTTACCTTTCTTGAGTCTCTTGATTGATGACTGATCGAGTATATTGAATGGTGTCCTTACTATTCTTAGTGTGGGTTGTTGTTTAATTTGAATCTTTCATAGATTAAGTGTTCTTTGCTTGGTTTGAGTTAAAGAGATAGAAATCCTTAGATAAATGATCATCTTACTGTGAATTTTCTGCACTCTTTTGAGTTTTATTGGATAGACAAATTATCTTCGTACTTTCTTGTTTTATAGTTGCATTAACAAAATTTGCTTCATCTACGAGATTGCTATCATTGACCCTAATAGTGCTCCGGGGCCAGACAGCTTTGGAGGTGAGTTTTATAGAAAATGTTGGAGTATTATCTCCTTGGATTTATTACAGGCCTGTCGTGAATTTTTTTTGGGAGTTCCAATTCCACGAGCTATTGGAAGTACTATGATTACTTTAATTCCGAAAAAGCTTGCT
The DNA here is from genome assembly GCA_949775105.1 of Oldenlandia corymbosa var. corymbosa. NCBI lineage: Eukaryota > Viridiplantae > Streptophyta > Magnoliopsida > Gentianales > Rubiaceae > Oldenlandia > Oldenlandia corymbosa. The sequence continues at coordinate 13,118,266 of OX459124.1, forward strand.
GTGTCAACTTTTTCAGATTTTCGTCCCATAAGCTTGTGTAACTTCTTAAATAAAATTTTTACAAAGATTCTCGCAGAAAGGTTGAAAAAGATCTTGCACAAACTAATCCCATAAGAACAGTCTGCTTTTTTGTCAGGTCGAGACATTACGGATAATGTGCTTCTTACTCAAGACCTTTGCCAATTCCTGAATCATAAATCGGTTAGCAATAACTTGATTCTAAAGGTTGATATGATGAAAGCCTTTGACAAGGTTTCATGGCATTTTCTGGAAGGATTTTTAATGGCTTTGGGTTTTACAGAGTTGTTTTTCAAATTAATTATGAACAATTTGAAGGGGAGTTGGTTCTCGGTTCTACTTAATGGTAATCCGACAGGATTCTTTCCATCTTCCAAAGAAATCAAGCAAGGAGACCCTTTGTCTCTGTACCTTTTCATCCTGGTTTCAGAGGCATTATCTTGACGCTTAAATTTCTTAGTTGCGGGAGGAAGGATTGCTAGATATGGAACTCCGACAGGATCCTTATCGATCTCTCATTTAAGCTTTGTTGATGACCTTATTGTTTTTACAAGGGGCATGAAAAAAATCCTTAACAGAGTTAAATAAGTTTTTCTCAGACTATGAAGCAGCCTCGGGTCAAAGGATTAGCATATCAAAAAGCTTTTTCTTGTTTCAGAAAAATGTAGCTCAAGCCGAATAATACTGTAAAAGGCGAGCTTGGAATACAGCAAGGTTCCTTCCCCTTTTCCTACTTGGCCTCTCGAATTTATTTAGGAAGAAAGAAGGCAGAATATTTTGAATACCTTCTAGATGTGATGGATCGAAGGTTAGCTAATTGGAAAAATTAAATGTGGTCACAAGGAGGTAGGCTGCTCTTTATCAAGCATGTTCTTACGGCAATCCCTATTCATACATGGGTGGCTATGGATCCTCCGAAAGCGGTTTTATCCTCTATGGAAGGAAAATTTCAAAAATTCCTTTGGGGTAATATTGATGGAGGAACAAAGAGGCATTGGAGATCTTGGGACAATCTTACATTTCCGAAGCAAGAAAATGGCCTTGGTCTGAGGAAACTTTGTGATACTATAGATGTTTTCTCTGCAAAGCTATGGTGGAAGATGGAGAAAAATGTTGGATTATGGACAAAGTTTTTGCATTCTCTTACTCTCTCAGCGAGGCAGCAAACTACATGGAACCGACTTGATAAAATTCGACACCATGTCGTAAGCTCTTCCAAAGTTTAGGTGAATCGAGGAAATAGCTCTTTCTGGTATTCTAACTCGTCAGAATTTGGAGTTCTTTGGGATATTTCAGATTCTAATCCCCCGCATCCGTCGTTGACGATAAGGCAATTCTTCGATTTTCGTTTACAATATGGTCACGAATTGTACGACCACTTATCAGATCATGTTGTGGACATATTGTTGAATATAGAGATAGCCTTTCGAGATAAAGATGATGAATTGATTTGGCAACCGACTACTAATGGTAGCTTCACAATCAAGTCAGCCTATGATGCTATGAGAAGGAGAAAACCGAATGATGAGATGATGGCAAAGGTATGGCATAAGTTAATTCCTGTGAGAATTTTTGTATTTGCTTGGAAGCTATATAATCGTCTGCTGCCTTTTTCTGATGTAGTAAAGAGTTTTGGGTTATATTCTTTTCCCTCAATCTGCCCTTTATGTTGTTCGAATGATGATACTATCAATCATGGCTTTTATGAATGTCAAAATGCACAATAAGTATGGAATACTATGGCTGCTCGGCTGGGGCTGAATTTTCATCCTTTTATGGGATTGTGGCCGAATGTCAAGGCATGGTGGTTTCAAGGGGATTTCTTTTCAGCTAGGCGTAGGGTTTATATGTGTTTGCCTATTTTCATTCTATGGGAACTCTGGAAAGCAAGCAATGCGAAAATTTTTCAGGGGCTTCCTTTCTCTCTCTCACGGATTCTTGAAGCTGTCAATGATCATGTTAGATCAATGCTTTATGTCCATAATGTGAAGGCTAAAACAGCAGCGGAGTCAAGGGAAATGGATGCTTTGTTTGGTGTTAAACCGAGGCTTTTGCGACCTCGAGAGGTGAAGTTGGTTTGCTGGGAACGTCCAAAACCGAATGGTTATGTAATAAACTCCGACGGATCAGCTCTTGGAACTCCCGGCAACTCAGGATTTGGTTATACCTCTTGGGTATACCTCTTGAGTATTTTATGAGTTAATTGGGACCTGAAAATAGTCTCTTATCCCCTTTTCTTTGCTAAAAAATAAAAAAATAAAAAAAATTACAGTACTTGTATTTTTTTAAAAAAAAATAAATTTGTTCATTTGGGAGAGGCTATACATTAGGTAGATTTTGTTGTGTTAGCTCCAAAAATATAAATCAATAACAATATTATAGACTTAAGAATACTACAAAAATAGTGGGAAATTAATGGAGGACACGATTATTTATACATGGAAGAAATGGGAGAATCATGATGATGATGATGATGATGATTATTATTATTGTTATTATTATTATTATTATTATTTATTGAGTTGTTATATTTTATTTGTTCTTATTTTTTTGATGAAGGAAAAACAACATGTCAACTAACGCGTGTCCCAAGCAACTACTGGCATGGTGGCCGGTTGTCGGTAGGTAAAAAAACATTGTCAAGTTGTCATTTCTCACCTTTGCAAGTTGTGGAGCTCTTTCTTTTATTTTTACTAGAATTTAGTCTGTGCGTTGCATGGGTTATTTTAACTTTTGAGTTATTATTACAAATATTTATTGATTATCATACCCCATAAGTGTCAATGTAGTGTGAGAAATTGTTTGGATAATGGATTTGGAGTCAAAATCATTCGAATGTTTGGTTAGTTGGTTTTAGATTCAAAAGAATGGGTTGAATCAGAAAGAATCAATCATGTATCCAACCCCATTTATTATGTTTTGTCATTTTCCTTATTTCCCTGTGTTATCTCTTTTCCTATTCTCCTATCCAACCTCATTGTTTCTTCCCAAAAATAGGTTTCTATTGTTTTATGTCCCCCTTTCCTAAATTTTTTTACTAAAAAAGTTATAAAATTATTTTTTTAATGTCAAATCAAGCATGTTTTACAGTGTTGATTACGGTATTAAAATTTTCCTCCATCAATCTCCAATCTATACATACAATTAGATCTGAGATCTGATAAGATTGGTTGAAGAGATGTGACTGAGGCTGGAAGCTAGAAGGATAGTTTTAAGGATTTCTAATTTGCAGAAATTTACAAAACTGATTTGGTAATCCATACAGAATTAAAAGGCGGGGGAAGCTTTACATTAGTCGATGATGATTCGTCTAGGATGATTATATACATTAGTTATCAAGACATGAAAAGATATTTTCAAAGTTTCGACTATGTATTTTTGGTAAATGGGATTTAGTATGTGCATATATACATATTTAATTGTAAGATTTGAGAGATTTGTTAATAAGTCATGTCATCGAATTTGGGAGATATGGGGCATGTGATTTTCGAATTTGAGGGGGGGGGGTGGTATAAAGTTTATGCTGACTGAATTTGGCGAATTATGATTTCTAATAACTATGCAAATATTAGTATTGTCACATATATTATTTTTGTTTTACCAAATATATATATATATATTATTTTAGGAATGATTGGTTTCATTGTTTTAGATAGTAATTTGTAAATAATAATAATTATTTATGGTTTTACTTTAATGGAGTTCTGAACTCCTGATAAATCAGAAAATGACATGTAGGATTTTTCCTATGTAGCTTCACGGACTGACTTACTTTAATCATGAATGGTGGTGAGATAAGATGTGTGAAATCACGGGCACATTTAGCTTACGGGATTATTTTTTCAAAAAAAATACAATGAAATACCTAATATGTTCATGACTACCCTTGGTTGATAACGAAAAGAAGAATGAAACCAATTTGGGAGAAGACATAAATGGCTGCCGATACTGTGTGGGGTATGGCATGACAAATCTTGGTAATTAGTGTTCATTCTAATTAAGTTAATTAATAGAGCTTTTGGTTTATGAACTCTAGCTAGTAAAGTTCATTGACTTTTGATCTCATTTTGTAATGAGATTCCTAACTAATGGTAATTGATTGAGCGAAAAGAGATTTTTGTAAAGATTACAATCATATATGCATATAATCAATGTTTGCAAAATCTAATTTCCACGCATCGAACACACAAGAAACTGATGAATATCAGAATCGACATTCACCAAATAATTTTTTTTTTTTGTATTCACCAAATAATATAATTATTATAATCATTGAGGAAGATACATAAGTTATTGACTCTGATGTGAGTCTAAAAAACTAAAAATTGGTATCGGCTGCCATTTGTTTCTAAGTTTGGAAATGAATGAGATCAATGAAGATATCGTCAATATTTTTACAATACCGAATTAATATACATGAATAAACACACAATATATGACATACACACACACACACACATTAAAAGCATCTGATTTCCGTAATCACATACAGTTATCAGACGAGTTGTTTAATAGGTTAATGATCAGACAAGTTGTTTAATAGGTTAATGATCTCTTGCACCAAAATCCTACAACACTTCCTAAAAGCGCCAAATAAAATTTACTATATTTTTTATTTTATTATTAATTTCCTTTTTAAAAAATTTTACTAACACCCTACCCTACTATCGAATGACCCTGTCGGGATCATGTGTCAAAAGTTTTATTAAATGATGTTTTAATTAAGGATGTTCGACACTACAATCTTACAACACTTCATAAATCATCATATCAAATTTGTCACATTTTTCTTTTTTTAAAAAAAAGAAATAGGGAGGTTAAGGTAATATTCAGGTTCCAACTGCCCCAAAAAAACTCAAGGGACCCAAGTGGTAAGTTTTTGAGACAGGCAGTGCTAGATTATATAATGCACCCAAGGGGTCTGCCCAAGGGATGGACATATATATAATCTAGTTCCCTAACTTCACCCCTTCCTATTTTTATTGCATATATAGGGAAATAGTGCAAAAGGTAGGAAGAACCTTTGGACTTATACATAATGCATATCCAGTTCTAACATAAGGGAATGATAGTTGATCTAAGATCAATAATCCTTTTACATCACCAGATAGAGAGTCTATAATATGATACATTTCAGAAGTGCCAGAAGATGCATTTTTAGCTAATCTATCTGCCACCGAATTTACTTCTCTATAAATATGCAAAACCTGATAATCATTCTTCTGAATTATGAAGAACATTTCCTGGAAAGGCATGAAATACTCCCATGGAAAACCAGAACCACGAACCAAAGCATCTGCTAATGCTTTATTATCTGTCTGAAGAGTTACTTTTGGAAGACACAAGAAGTCGCACCTCCGCAATCCAAAAAACGCACCAACGACTTCAGCTTTAAAGCTATCACCCCCTCCTAGATATCCACTCTCACCATACACAAGTAAACCTCCTTCTTTACGAGTAATAAATCCATAACCGGAATCACTACTCATTGATGAGCCATTAGTATTCAAAATAAAGGAATTTGGCACCGGAGGAGACCAAACAATCTTCAAAAACTGCGGCCTAATAATGCGAGTTAGGGCAAGACCAAAGTTAGCCGTAACAAAGCATCGTTCCTCCTCATTGCATAACTTCAGATCATGAATAGATAGAAGAGATCTAGCTTGGTCCATAGTAACATGAACTAAGCCCTTAAGAGTTGGACGTTTCCCTTCAAAGATAGACTTGGTTTGTACCTTCCAAAGATCCCACAAAACGATTACTGGAATTATTCTTCAAAGCGCACCTATTGCTGTTTTAAAGTCACCTTTCCGCCACCATCTTTGCAGCATAGAAGCAAGTGAATTGACTCCCAAGACATTAATGCGCATAATAGCTGCGAAGTGAAACCAAAGTTGCCGTGCCACTGTACAACCAAAAAAACAATTATCAATTGCATCATTACCAGCCATACACAAACTACATATCTATGGAGAAATATGAATCCCATTCGGCTTAAGACTCCAGGAAAAGGCAAAAGTCTATTCCGCAACTTCCATATAAAAGTGGAAACCCTTAGGGCCTGTTTGGTTCATAGGAAAGGAAAGTATTTGAGGAATATGATTGCTTGGAATTTAATGACAAGGATAGTAAAGTAAAATAAAACACTTTCTTTTGTTTGGGTGGTAAAAAGAATCTTGCCAGGAATATAATAGACATTCCCAATGTAGTGTTTGGATGGTATATGAATTTTTCGGAATGTAATATCTAACCTATTAATTTGTCAAATTTACTCTTTCTTTATTATGGAAAGAATTTTTTTTTTTCGTTTTCACCGGTCACCGTCCCTCATATGTATTAGTTATTTTCTGCATATATAAACGTCAAAACTTTCAAAAAAAAAAATTAACAAATTTTATAACATTATTATTCTTATTATTAAACAAACATAATTATTCAATCATTTCAAAAACAAAACAATCTTAACATAATTATTCAACCATTCAACCATTGTTTCTTAAGTAGAACAAGAAATGAATTTTCTAATGATAAATTCAAAGAAAAAATAAAAACAATTGAAATCAACTTAACTCCTGACTCATTAAACCAGAAGTTCAACCAGAAAAATCTCTTTCTCATCAACGCCAAGAGTAACAAAGTAGTCCAACAAATTTGGATTATGAACAAGTTTCATAGCAGCTCGTTGTTTCTCTACTGTTGTCAGCACATCCACTTTTTGCAGCTCTTCATTTAGTTTGTGACGATTGTCCACATTCTGATTACCTCCTCCGGCAAAATTTTCTGCCACTTTAAGTATTTGCTCATCAGATTTTTGCATTTGAGTTGTGAGGGCATTAGTCAAATGCTCTAAACTCAAAATTAAACCATCTGCACTTCTTCTTCTCTTACGTTCTGGATTTTTGGAAGTTCCGTCGCCTCTAGGACTAGCTGCCAGTGTATTGGAGTCATCATTACCGTTAGATTCCTCACCATCTTTTGATCAACATTTTCCTCTCTAACTATTTCTTTAACCATATCTGCAGGAGTTTCTGCATTATTCCCATTAGCTCTATCCTGGCCCCATATAATTGCCAATTCATCATAATAAACAAAAGACTTATTTCTCATGAATGTGCATTCAGGATTAGCCTGGTAGAGGAAAAGTTTTTGTTAGAATACAAGATAAAAAAAAAAAATCATACTTCTTAATTTTAAAGACCATAAAATAAAAATACACAATTAATGCTTACCCGCAAATAGTCATCCTATACATCTGCACTTGCTGTCACACATGTTTTTTGGTCATCCCAACCAAAACCACTTAGTTGCCCATTATTTCGGACTTCATAAATCATATAATATTGTTTCTTCATTGTCTTGCAACGAGATTCAATATGTAGCTTCTCTTTCAAACCATGTTCAGGTAGTTTCTCTTGTAACATCCTCTCTAGTTCTTTCTGATATCCCTTTCTCAGCCCATTTCTATTTTCACCATTAAATCTCTCACCTCGCTTTAACTCAAGCATACATTCAATGAGTTTCGCATCCTCTTCAGCAGTCCACACATGGTTGGTACCTTTGCCTCGGCGAGACATATCTATCAATAACAAAAAAAAGTAAGAATGAATGTTAAGAAAAATCACTCACAAAAAAATAAATACTTGAATAAAAGTATAAAAGTAATGGAGAAATATTGTATAAATCATAAATGTGAAAAATAAAACTTAAAATTACCTTTCTGGCCATGAAAAAATCATAATGCATACATAAACAAAAAACAACGTGTTTTGACAATTTATTATTACTAATTTTATCACAACTGGGAAAAAAGGTATTAAGCAATAAATACGACTTCTAGCGATTATTTCTGTTTTGCCTCCATTGATTAAACATTTGATTGGCTAAATTTTGCCTCCAGTTTGTCCATTCTTCTGTTGGTTCAACTGTCAGGATCACATCACCATCAAATTCAAACTCTTCTTGACCATTAAACTCAAACTCATTACCTTCAAAAGGATCAATCGACATATTTAACCTTATATGATTTTGAAGAAGACAACATGCCATGATAATTCTATCCTGAGTCTTAATTGGATAAAAATTTGGGTGTCTAATAATCTCCCAACGTAATTTAAGCATTCCAAAACATCTCTCAATAACATTCCTAGCTGATGAATGCTTCATATTGAAAAACTCCTCTGGAGTATTTGGTTGACGTCCTATTCTCCACTCACACAGATGATATCTTTGGCCTCTAAATGGGGCAAGAAATCCCTTGCCATTAGTATATCCAGCATCAACAAGATAGTAATATCCTAGAAAGAAGGAAATTAATTTTAATAGTGTAAAAATATATTAAAATAATTAAATAACTTTATGATTAGTGTAAAAGTATATTAAAATAATTAAAGGAACCTATCAAATCACTTCTACTTACCATCATATATTGGCAATCCGTTTCTTCTACTTAAAGTATCTCTTAAAAATCTACCATCAGCAGCTGAACCTTCCCAACCGGGAAGAACGTAAATAAATTGCAAGTTTTGAGAACATACTCCTAAAACGTTTGTAGCGATATCACCCTTCCTGTTACGATATCGAGGTTTATCAATTTCAGCTACCTTGACTTTGACATAAGTACCATCAATAGCTCCTATACAATTCTGAAAAATCAACCATAATTAATTTTTTATAATAATATTTTAGTAGTAATAAATAATTAAATAATTACAAATTCAAATTTACCTTAAACCATTTCCACTTGTCATCAGTGCAATTTTCAGGCACAGGCGTAGGAGTTGCTAACAATTGACTCTGTAGTCTAATCACCGCTTTTAAAACTTTGTTGAAAATTTACTAATAGTTTCACCAGATCGCTGAAAATTCAATCCTATAGTACGATTTTTCTGGTCACGTGCGAGTATGTGCAAGAACATAGCTACTTGTTCATCTACAGTTGTATTTCTAGTATCTCGAAGTTCTCCAGATATACGAACATCATAACTAATTTTCTAAAGGTAAACCTGTCCATACGTGTTGCATTATGACACCTTATATCACTAGAATATATTACTCTGTGGATATAACGCTACCTATCGTACTCATCAACCGAATAAGGAGCTTTTGATAATGGTGTGTGATAATGATATATACCACATTTAGCATGATCCTTAATATGTTCATTTGTTGTCGTCGCCTATAAATCATAAGATAGAGATATTTTCTCACGGCAGTTAAATCCAGTCTATCCATCTGAATGAATCACCTATTATGAAAATACTAACAATATTAAAAAGGCACAAAAAATGCACATAAAATTTGAAGTCACCATTTATACATAAAACTCAAATCTCCAATGGGCTTTGTCAGAAAATTGTTAAAAAAATACGAAAGAACAAATAGAATAGAGGAAAAGATATTAGACGTCAAAGCATTATGAACATTAAAAAAAAAAAGAAAAGAAGAAAGAATGGAGAGTTAGGTATCAATCTATTTTAAATTCATTCCCTCACTTGAAAATGTCCACAAAACAAAAAACAAGAAAACAAAAAACAAAAAAAGCTAAAAAACAAAACAAAACCTGCACTCCCAAACAAAGAAGGCCTTCAACTTCGACTACTGGTGCACAATGCTAGGCTAATCAAATAGAAGGACAAATCAAAGCCAAAGGTGCTAAAAGTAATAGATAGAGCTGAAGACACACAACGCTTGAGTCCCACTAAAGAAGTTGCAAAGCCCAGCAAAATGGAGACCCTCCAAACTATGGTTTTAGTTTCAGTGGGATAAACGGGCTGAGTAAAAAAGAGTTCTATTCAAAAAGTACTAGAGGAAAAGATCCGTGCAAAGGAAATTCAGAAACTGAAATCAAAATGTAGCAGAAGGCTTGATGAAGGCAAATCCTAAGGCTGAACTGAAGAAAATACTAACAACTACGGCGAAATCTCCGTAACTTTGTCGAAATAAAGCTCTCTGGTAGGAGAAAGTAAAGAAGAGAGACACGTTTGGATAAGAAATTACTGCAAAACTGGCATGTCCAAGGAAACAAGGGATAGGTTCTTTGATGACAATGCAAAAAAATAAATCAACAAACAATAGTGGAAAGAATGAACATGAGAAGAACATCCGCCATGTATTTAAAATTGCAGCCACAAAATATATATATATATATATATATATATATATATAGTTGCAATAAGTTATCATGCCATGATTCCAAAGAATTTAGAACCAATCACATAGATGGAAAGAGATACAATACATTGTCTCATATATATCAAATAAAAAATAAAAATTCAATGCCAATCATGTACCGTTAACGGGAGGAAAAACATAAAAATAAATAAAAAAAAAGTAAGAGCAATAGCAATAGCAAGATGAAGAATAAAACAAAATCTTGAACTAACCTCATGAAGGGGTTTTAAAAGAACAAAGAATCACCACCAAAGCTTCCTTACTGTAACAATCACCAAAAAAACAAATAGCTAATCAGTATTTTACTAATAAAAAGAAAACATAGTAATTAAAGCATATGAAAGGAGAACTTCGAAATTTACCGGAGACAAATGAATAGAGCATCGAACAGCTGAGGGGGGAAAAATTGATTGGAAGAAAAGAAAAAAAGAAGAAGACGAGAGAAGCGAGTAGGAAGCAGAGAAGCGATGGGAGTTCTGAGTGATGGAGCAAATAAATAAAAAGGGTAAGATTCGGATGGAACAAAATCGCGTTCTTTTTTATTAATTTTCGTCGGAAAGGAAACAAAATAACAAATCGAGATACAGATTATATTTGCCAGAAAATCACAACTATTTTCCAGAAATTGGGGAGTTAGATTCTTTTCCAAACATGTTAAAACGGTTCCAAACACTGTAATTTCCAGATTCCCAGAATTGTCTTACTTTCCCCCAAATAATCCGGGAACCAAACAGGGCCTTAAAGGAATAATGGAATGCCATACATTCCACGCCCAACCTTCATTTGGTTGCTTGCACATCAAGGCTTGAAAGACAGATTTAACAGTAAATGCACCATTAGAGTTCGGTTGCCAAAAAAGTGTATCATCGTCATTTTGAAAATCATGACTAAAATTCACAAGGTAACAACATGATCTGGCAGATAAAACATAAAATCATCAAGATAATGTTGTCTGTAAAGGAAGAAGCTCTTTATACACAAACCTGGATCAGGCGGATCGGCATGATTGCTATTCCATAATACTCCAAAAGGCGACCAATTATCAAACTAGAAAAGACGATCTCCTCCTCTAAGAAGCACCTTTGTATGTTGGACCGCCCGATGATCAATGACATTTAGACGATTCCACGATGTTTTCTTCTTGGAAGTGCGCGACAAAGGAGCTAGAAAATTACACCAAAGGCCTTTTTTCTGCTTCCATTTCCACCATAGTTTACATGACAAAGCATCTATATTTTCTTGAAAACTTCGAATCCCTAGGCCATTTTCAAAAGCTTAGAAACGTAATTCGCTCCCAGGACCTCCAATGCCTTTTATTATCATCCGCAACTCCACACCAAAGAAACCTTTGACATTTACTCTCCATTTTCTGAATAATGGACTTTGGAGGAGGAATAGCTGAGAAAACATGAATAGAGATTGAAGACAACACATGCTTAATGAGAATAAGCCGGCCTCCCATACTTAGCAACTTGTTTTTCCAACTCAAGGAGTTTACCATCCAACTTATCCAACAAAAATTGGAAAGTGGAGGCTATGCGCCTTCCTTGATAGGTAAGAAGGAAACAACCCTTATCAATTCCAAGAGCACCCTGAATAATTGCTACTCTTCTAGGCGGACACTTCTCAGAAACCATGAAGCCACTTTTTTGATGACTTATTTTTTGGCCAGAAGCCTTCTCATATGCAGTAAATAAACCATTAAGCTCTCACAAAGACCTCTTCAAACCCCTTGAGAAGATAATCAAATCATCCGCAAAGGCAAGGTGAGATATAACCATAGATCTTGAAGGAGTTTTGTAACCAGCCACCCTTCCAGAAGAGACTAAGACCTTAAGCTTTCTGGTCATAGCTTCCAAGACCAAGATAAATAAATAGGGGGATAAAGGATCCCCTTGCTTGATGCCGCGAGAAGACTGAAAAAAACCCACAGGGGATCCATTTATCATCATAGAGAACCAGTTATTCCTCAAATTATTCATTATCAAAAGAACAAAATGTGGCAGAAAACCAAACTTGAGCTATACTCTTTCCCAAAAAACTCCACTTCACATGATCAAAAGCCTTCATCATGTCCAACTTCAAAATAAAATTCTCCCCTTCAGCTTTCTCATTAAGAAATTGGCAAAGGTCTTGAGTAAGCAAGACATTATCAAAAATATCCCTCCCTTCAAGGAAAGCCGACTGCTCTTCCGATATTAGTTTTGGCAACACAATTTTCAGCCGACCCGTAAGAACCTTTGTAAAAACTTTATTTAAAAACTTACAAAGGCTTATAGGCCTATAATATGAGAAAGTATTCACAGTGTTCTTCTTCGGAATTAGAGTGATGAGAGTGCTAGCTATCGATCTAGGAATAGGGATACCATGCATAAACTCCTTACCGGCAGACCATAAATCTTGAGAAATTATCTTCCAACACGATTTGTAGAAAACCCCTCCAAAACCATCGATTCCTAGCGCACTCTCCTCCCCCAGATTAAACACCGCCTCCTTAATCTCCTCTAATGCAATTGGTTTAGTCAGCAACCGAGCATCAACAGGAGTAAGAGCAGCCGATTGTGTTGAAGTTGATCATCCTGTGCAGCCTGGTGATCTTGATCATCATTCGAATCATTCAAAAGGTCTTTAAAAAACCTCACCGCCTCTTGTTCAATAACTTCCCGGGAGGTCAACATAGAGCCATTTTTTGCTTGAATTTTAAAGAGACTCTACTTCACACGTCGTTCCTTCAAAACAGCATGAAAATGCTTAGTATTGGCATCACACTCTTTCATCCATTTTAACCTCATTTTTTGAGACCAAAAATAGTCATGTTCCTTCAACTTGTGCAACAACTGAGCCTTAGCCAGGTGAAGATTAATTATGTCCTGGTCCGCTCCAGAGATATCAAAAATGCCTTCTAAATGCTGGACTTTTTCCTCTGCCTCCTTCAAATTTTGGAAAACATCTCCAAAAGTCTCCTTGTTCCATACCTTCAATCGCATCTTCAACCTTCGTAGCTTCAAGGAGAACATAAGCATTCCTTGTTGCTCTAATGGCTGATCCCAATATTCTTTAACCACATCTTTGAACTCCTCCCGACGCAGCCACTTTCTTCTTGCATTGCAAAAAGATGCAATAATGGACTATGATCTGAGGTGGTATGTTTAAATTTTTGACAGAAAAGTTTGGAAAAAAAAATCATGCCATTCTTGAGAGACTAGAACTCTATCAAGTTTCTTGCTAACCCAACCACTAGACCTTGTTCCTCCCCAAGTAAAGTCTTCACCCGTTGCCGGCAATTCAAGCAGGTTATAATCAGAGATACACTCATTAAAATTCGACATAGCCCCATCGTCTTGAATTGATATCCCTGGATATTCATCCAGAGTGCGAATCACATTGAAATCCCCAACTACCATCCACGGAGAACATGAGATAACCTGTTTGAAGTCAGCAAAATTCCTCCACAAAGCTTGTCGCGCATTCCTGGTAGTTTTAGCATAAATAGCTAAGAAAAAGAATTTGGTGGAGATGGAAACATGCGAAACTTCAAAGTTAATCACTTGCTCACTGTCACCAACCACAGAAGCTGTAAACTCCTTCTAACAAAACAACCAAATCTAGCTAGAACAAGATGAAAACGAATGATCAAAACTGAGCTTGCGCCGAATGCTTTCAATCTGGCTACAATCAACCATAGGTTCTAAGACAATCAAAATAGAAACCTTATATCTTCTTATTAAAGATTTCAAGTGTCACTGGGATGCTTGATTTTTAATACCTCCAACATTCCAAATTAATTGACTAATCATGGAAAAAATTAAAGGAAAAAAAGGGAGCAGGGGGGACTTATTCTTGAAGACGCGGCGATCTTCGAGGGATCACCCTTCTTGCGACAATGCCCGTTCAACTTTGGATTTGCGACCATGCTTTTTAGGCACGGACTTATCCCCTTGCATTGAATCATGCGCACATTCATTATCTCCATCAGAACAGAAGTCGCAATCGCAATCATCAATCTCCAAAGTTCCCGAAGATTTTGCAATCTCACCATCATCCGATTGTCTTCCAGTATGCAAAGAAACTCCTCTATCCAGCTGCTGCATAGTCTCATGAGCATTTCCAAGGAGTTGCGGAGCCACTGTTGGAATAGTAAGCTCCAAAGAAGTCTGCTCAACAGTCAAATCTTCAATGTAGACATTTTCAACCTTATCATCTTCATCAGACTCGTCAACGTCTCCAAAACCACAAATCGATTGGAGACCCCTGATGGTGGAGGTACATTCATTAGGGACATCCACTGGAATAGCAAGCTTTTCCATTGAAGACAGCCCCGACGTTGATTCAGCTTGTTGCGCAATCACAGCTTTCGCAGGGGCACGCGCAAGTAGGGTTTCCGCAGGGGGGTGCGGAGCTAGGGTTTGCACATCTTGTTCCTTGCACGACTCAGTCACTTGCTTCATGGAAGGCTGCGATTCAACACCTTTAACAACTAAATGATTTAATTGAACGATTTCCACATCAACGCCAGATTCATCCACATTATCACCAATTTTTAGAGCCGGCTAGGCTCCTTTGATAATTTGTCTTTGAAAACGTCTGTTTAATTGGATTTTCAGAATTTTAAAATTTTAGAGGTCAGAAATTAAGTTAACATTTATCATTTTATAATTATACATAAGTGCTCACTATATTGTTTTAATTCTCATACTGTGGTCTCCGTATAAATAATAGAGAGATTTATAACTCACATTTAAATCAAATACAGTTGAATCATAAGTAACTTAGCGAAGGAATATCCTTGTATATCATAATTTAAAATGTTTAAACAACCATAAGCACCAATCTGAAGTGCTAAAAAACTACAAATATTAAAATTTCATATAGAAAAATCTGCCAAAGATTACAACTTCATATATGAAGTGCAATTTTTATTTGCAAAATAAAGCTCAAAAGCAAATATGATCATGATGATGTATTCTTCAGATCTTCCTAACACACTTGTTCTGGTCGGACTTGAAACTCTCAGGATCCTGTGTTGGTTTTGTCTTCTTTGGTGGGGGGGGGGGGCTATTAGCAGTATCTTCTAAAGGATTTCCATCATCAGCATTCTGGACATTAACACCACCAGTACATGATACAGCAGTTTGCAAATGTTAAACATGTAAGTAAATATATACTTCCTTTACATCGAATAGCTTCTATAATCTATAGTACATAATGTTTGACTGTGACAAATCACCTTTGCAGTACTGTCATCTGTAGGGGACATATTGAGCCCAAATTCAATACTGGTTTCTGCATCTATTTCTTGCATTGTTACATAATAAATGAGCATTTGTCTGATTAAGCCAATCTATAATTTACTTATATTGACATGTTAAAAATAATAGTACAGCCCTACATCTGGACATGTTAAAAATAAAATAAAGTAAAGAAAAGTAAATGATTCATGGTAATTACCTGACCTTCAGATACAGCTTCTAGGTATTGTTTTATAATCGCCGCATCAATAGTCACCCTAGCAACTGACATTTAACTGTCCCTGTTCCTTATATTAAAATGTGAAACATCAAGCTTGAACAAGCACTTTTTGCCTTTACGCTCATCTAGCTTTTTGAGATAATAAACTCCCGGTTCCTGTAATTGTGTATTTTCTATTAGAACATATCCGTAATTATTCATTCTGAAAGTAAAATTATGTTGTAAACAAAGAAAGTTTACAGGCAGACAAATTTAAGAGAACCTCATTTTGTAGTCTGAAATTGCAGCCATGTCATTTAGGAATATTCTTCCATTGTACATATTAGTGGTGACTGAAGCCCTTGCTGTTGAGAATTCAAACACAAATTGAGAATACAGTTGGAAATCGGGGATTAAGATAAATAAAAACTTCCGTAGTTATGCGACTAAAATTACTCACAATTCCACTTCTTGCACTTCACATATTGTACAATAAGCACTACTGGCAATTCTGGATCATCATCCATCATTGCTAGGATGGCATCAACATTTCCATTCCACAGGGTGATTTTCAACCTGTCAGTCCTGTTTAATTCATGATAAAATTTATAATAATGACAGTCTGTTTGCAATCATTTAACAATTGATCTGAAACATTTAAAGTGTAAAAGTTATTATATCAAGTTCTGATCTTGGTTTAAAAAATAGATTTCAGCATGTACCTTTCATCCTCCATCTCCAAAGATATTCTCTTCTTCTCCCTATCAATGATTGGCTCACTAACACCAATAATGTGTCCAATAACATCTTGAAAAAAACTATGGTATCAGAAGAATCATTGATTTAATTATGTAAATCATTTCATGTGAATAAAATTGTAATAATTTAAACATGAAAGATATATACCAAAACAGAAATCAAAATTTGTAATGAAATTGGAAATCTTAGCGAATGGAGTGAATTCAATCACATGGTTAGGAATATCCAAATCATAAACAGTCTCCACCATAGTGTTAGGTTCAAACACGATTTTGTATTCGTGTCTTGAACAACGGTAACCACCAACAATATTCAGAGCATGATCAAAAGAGGATATTTGGCGCACACAACCTTCTTCGATGTAGTCGATAAAAGTGTCCATATAGCTTTTTGGGATAGTAGCCTGAATCTTTCCACCCTATATTCCACAAAGAAATTAGTATACAGTGAACTAAATGGTTTCTATACACTTCATAATAGTTTAAGACTTAAAAGGTTGAAATATATAATACTTGAGCATCAATGAATATGAGTTCAAGCGACTTGATTTCTTTCTGATCTGCCTTCATGTACATCTTCCAGATTGACATGACATGAACTATGATTCTGAAGCATTGGCTTTTGGTGCTTATCAAGCAGTTAATGTCTGCAATATACCTCTGAGCAGCAGCCATTGATTGGTAATAAAGAGCATGGGAGGTACAAAATTCTGAAAGGGGTGTTTTAGTGTGATTTGATGGTGGTTCAATGGTGGTTTTCCTCGGTTCGTATACATATATTTATACAGGTATTTGATAGCCTTGATAAGTATGGTTGTTTGATGATCACTGGCAAGTAAATCTGATTTGATATTGAAAATAAAATGGGATATGCATTGAGATTAGTTGGATATATTTGCAAAATATTGGGTGAAAGTTGAATTACGATTCTGACTATTTTTTAAATAAAAGTTGATTGATTACTGACTCTGATTTAAGGATAAATATAGATAGATAGATGCAAGTATTCACACGTCTGGTGAATTTTACTGACTAATGCTTATGGTGAAGAATGCACCTGGACATCAACAGGTCTTGATTCATTAATGCTTACTGATGGTAAGTAAAAAAATTTACCCTTTTTTGTTGGGCTTTGAATTGGCGACCGATAATTTGCACGCGGAATATAATCAAAATAATCAGAATGATGATGATAATGGTAGTTTTTTCATTTGATCTCAAATGTAAAAGTTTAAAGAATGTAAATCCCTTAAATTGGGGGTGTTTTATTTATCTTTTTTTTTTTTGAAACGATAACTGTATTAATTAATTAAGGAGTACCTAAGCTATTACATCGCATTTTTGCATAGGCTAAATTATGGAGATCTATAACATCCACTCTGCTAACTTTAATCAGTAAACAATTCTGAAAATAGTCATACCCTGCTAACTTTAATCAGTAAACAATTCTGAAAATAGTCATTAAGGTACGAATATTAGCTATTAACTCCTAAGCTTCACTAGGAAATTGAGAAATTTCCTGATCGGTGGTTAAGAGTTCACAGTCTGTATAGATGTTGAGTCTTTCAATCCCCAAAGATGAGGCATCTTGTAAAGCCTCTAAGCAGGTGGTGGCTTCTGCCTGAAAAGGCGACAATGAATTGATGGAAACTGACTTGATCTGCATTAGCATTCTGGTGGGTGAGATAATTCTCCAGGCTCCTGCTGCCTTTCTGTTGTGAGGATTGAAGGATGCGTCAAAGGTGATTTCTGACATTGGTTCAATATTTCTCCTAGCAGGAAGGGGAGATTGAGTTGGATCCGTATGTAACCTTGTTCTGGATAGCAATACCTGGTGTTATTTAAGGTCCTGTTAGATTAATCTCCATTAGGTTACAGGATTGATTGTGTGATTTCTCCACACCTTGTCATTTCTATCTAACCAAATACGCCAGAAGATTAAGAGGAATAGATCAATGTCATCTGAGGATGGTTGAGTTTGAATCCATGTAATAAACCAATCAAATATGGGATGCGTTGAGCCATTTAGAATTGATTGGAAATTAGGATATCCAAAACTCCAAACTGCTTGAGAAATCGGACAGTTGAAAAAGAGATGAAGATTGTCCTCCAAACCTGTGAAGCACCTTGGACATGTAGAATCGACTTGAATTCCTCTTCTCATGAGTCCGTGTTTAGATGGTAAGGCATTGAGTGCTGCTCTGCAAAATAGGAATTTATGTTTGGATTGCACTTTAGCATTCCACAACTTCTGCCAAGCCAAGCTTTCTATTTGTGGAGGAACCTGTTGATTGGTTTGAGAAGGAAAGCTGAGATGATCACGATTTAAAGCCTCATGATACCCTGATTAAACCGTATAGGAACCATGATCTGTCTTTTGCCATAAGAGTGCATCCTGCTGCAAGTGTCTTGCCAGATCCACATATATACCAGTTATATAAGGAATATATTGGTCAGGAAAAAAGGAATAGAGGAGAGACAGTTTCCATTGTCCATTCGGCCCGAGAAGATTACTAACCATGAGATTAGAATGTTGAGCCAAGAAGGAATTGCTCTGGATAGGGTTGGTGATTCCTGGAATCTAGTTACTGACAATCGGGATATCTTTACCACTAATAACCTTCCACTTTATATTATTTTGAAGAAGGTTGACTCCCCAGAGGACACTTATATCCCTATGTGGCATTAGTGGGTGGAGTTTTGTGCGGGAAATTCTCCATGGTGCAGTATTTTGCTATGTATGTTCTGGATAAAAGGGAGGTTGGTTGGGCCAATATTTTCCAAGCATGTTTAGCAAGAAGGGTTTGATTAAACTCTATAGTGGCTTTGAGCCCTAAACCCCCATGGAACTGTGATTTGGCCATCTTCTTCCAAGATTTCCAATGAATATCTTTCGTCTGGTCATGTCCTTTCCATATAAAACGAGCAATGATTCCATCTGCTTTTTTTTAATGTGGAGGCTGGTAGTTTAAAAGCTCCCATCGGATACACCAACATAGCTGATAAAGTAGCCTTTGCTAATGTAACTCTCCCAGCAAAACTAAGAAGCTTTGTCTTCCAATCCGGAAACTTTCTATTGAGTCTTGTTGTAGACCCTTTAAAGATTTCTTTCTTTTTCTGTTTGAAATCTAAAGATGAACCAAGATATTTGCTCTGAAAATTACCTTTTGGAATTTTCAAAGTGTTGTGCACTAAGGTCTTTATGCTAGTAGAGATATTCTGACTCAATAGAATGGAGGATTTGTGATGATTGATCCTTTGACCGGAATATGAAGCATAATCCTCAATTAATCCAGACAGAGCATGTATGGAAGTATCCCTGCATTCTAAAATGAATATGCTATCATCGGCATACATTAGATGGCTAATCCTTGGGGCCTGCTTACTAATCTTGATGCCTAGCCCTAGAAACAATTGCAACTCTACCCTAATTGCTGAGAAAAGAGCTTGTTGGCATAAGATGAATAAGTAAGGGGACAAAGGACAACCCTGTCGGAGACCCCTATTAGGAGCAAAATAAGGTAAATGTTCACCATTAAACTGGATGGAGTATGTCACGTTGTCACACAATGCATTATTAGACTTATGAGCTTTGGTGGGAGACCGACCCTTGCGAGTACCACTTTCAGGAAAGGCAATGATACCCTGTTGTAGGCCTTACTCATATCCAGTTTGATTGCAGCAACTCGTACATCACCCTCCTTCTTCCTAATATATTCAATGACTTCATGTGCAAGTAAAATGTTCTCATTGATATTTCTCCCTGGAACAAATCCATTCTGGTGTTCATCAATGAGTTCTGGCATAACCTGCTTTAGTCTGTTCGCAATCATCTTTGTAAGAATCTTGTACTTCACACTGCAAAGACTAATTGGTCTAAAATCTCCTGGACTGACTGGATTAGGCAACTTGGGAATAAGGACGATATTAGTCTGATTCCACTCCTGTGGGAAATGCTGATTTTCAGCTGCTTCCAAAATGGATGCCTCCAAATCTGAGCCTATAATGTGCTTATAGGTTTTATAAAATCCAGCAGGCATACCGTCTAGGCCTGGTGATTTCCATGATGACATCTGTTTAAGAGCCTGCCAAAACTCTTGGGAGGAAAATGAATTTTCCAGAGCTCTCCTTTGATCTAGGTTGATACCTTCCTGCATGTTATCTATGAATTGGTGGAAAAATGGAGAACTTACTGTGTCAGGAGTTGTGATTTGAAACTGTGGGACTGAGGAACCAGAAGAGCCTGATGTGGAGACATCATAAAGATCCTGGAAGTGATGCAAAAATGATTGAAGATACCTGTGATGATTCATATAACCACTGACCATCACTTGATTGAAGTTTAGTGATCCATTTATTTCCCTTTTTCCTGGATGCCCATTTGTGAAAGTATTTTGTGTTCTTGTCTCCTTGGATTAGCCAGATCAGTTTAGAGCGTTGTTGCCTGTAATCCTGTTGGCAATGGAGAGCTTGCTCTAGTTCTTCTCTCTTCGGTGAAAGGAGATGGAATATTGTATCATCATCAGTGTTCTCCTCCCATTGTGATTGTAATATTGCCAGTTGATCCGATAACCTTGTAACTAGTTTATCAAGGTTACCAAAGGTATCTTTGCTCCAATTAGACAATCCAATGAGACTAGATTTAAGCTTATAAGACAATTTCTCTTGGAGATTATTGATCTGTAAATTATCATGACTCCAAGCAAACTGTACCAATTCAGTAGAAGTCGAAGTATTTGTCCAGAATTGTTCAAACCTTAAACGAGGTCTGGTTTTCTGCTTCTTGTGCTTAACTTGCACCAAAATTGGAGCATGGTTAGAAACTATAATAGGCAGATTCCTGATTGAAGCTGAAGGGAACACAGATAACCATTGTCTGTTGACAAAGGCATGATCCAGTCTTTCATAAATCATCTCTTCCTGTTATCTTTTATTGGTCCAGGTGTACCAGCAATCTATATGTTTAAGTTCCTCCAAATCGTTCTGTGTCAGGAACTGATGCACTGGAACAGTATCTTGATCCCTAACTAATCTACCACCACATTTATCTTCCTGTGAAACTACCTGATTAAAATCTCCTAATAACACAATAGGGTAATTAAAAGAGCTTAGATTGGTACTGAGATGAGACCAAAACTCTGCAAGACCCTGCCTACTAGGAAGGCCATACAAGAAAAACAGCTATCCAACTAAGCCCTGAAGGTTCGCGTACCCTAGCTACTATTACATTCTGATCATGCATCATAATATCTAGCTGGACATCATTCATCCAAAACAAGGCAAGACCACCAGAAGACCCTACTAAGTCTATTACAAAAGATTGACCAAAAGGCGTGGTCTGTTGCCATTTTACCATGGTACTACTACCAGCTTTAGTTTCCATTAAAAATAAAATTTTAGGATGATAATGCTTATATAACCTACCTACATAATGCTGAGTAGAGGCACTATTAATATCTCTACAATTCCAGGCGAGGATATTCATTGAGGTGAAGGCGGATGATCTGGTTCAACTACCGCAAGACTCTTCAGTATATCCTCCTCTCGCTCCCTTGTAACACAAATCATCTCACTGGTGCCATATTTAATCTTCTTGTTGCTAGACCAAACAATCTCCTGCAATTCCAGTGGCCGCTTCTTAATACTCAGCAAGACTTCCTCAGGTTCCTGGAACTCTTCTTCAACTCTCATTCGCCAAGGGCCTTTCTGTGACATCTCTCTGGGAGAAGGTTGACCAGCTGCTGGCTGAGGCGTAGAACTATGTGGCTGAGACTTGGAACTTGAGCTTTGTTCCTGGGACTTTCTTCTGGCCTTCTGCTTTTTCTTCTTATCTTTCTGGACAGGGGCTAATACAACTTCTGAATCTGAGACCACTTTCCTAACCTTCATGTGGTAGGAATTTACCTCCTCTTATGATTCTGATTCAATCTCGTATTCTAGTTGTGGAGCAGACATCGTCCAGGCACCCTTCCTCTTTACAGACAATGTTGTCTCTGGAATGGCCGTACTTGGAATGGAGGAGAATGTCTCAGACTCAGACTCACTAGAGGGCATTCCATTATTCTCCTCCGAAGGCGAATAGTACATTAAAGATCTTAAAATGAAACTAGAATCCGAGGCTTGGAAAATGACATCTTCTGCTAATACGTTTACAGAATCTGACAGGTTCTCAGACCTGGTAAAACTAAGTACAGATTCTGAATCCGATACTATCACATCAAAAATCAAGTTTGGGGATACAGGTGCATCACCCACAAATACAGAACTCAGGTCACTAAAAGCATCAAAAGCAGCAACAAAAGTTGTGGTTTGCTAACATATCATCAGATGGAAAAGACTCTGACATCTCCGAATCAGATAAGTTAAACATGCCATAATTAGGATTTATAAAAGGAGTAGATTCGACATGCACAGAATGAAATGTACTAGCGGAAGCAGAATCAGAATTATCTGATAATCTTTCTTGTGCTATTGAAGCCGCCCTTCTGGAAGTTTCTGTAAAGCCATTTGCAAGCAACTTACCATAATTGAGACGGATTGAATTCTGAGGATCAAAATCTCCTCCATCTCTATGATTTCTGTGTGAAGCCTCAGGGTCGCCATTATCATGATTATAACCACCAGGATTATCATCATCATCATACCCATTGTGATCATCATCATCATGATTATTATTATCATCATGATCTTGGTCATCTTGGCCATCCTCATCATCATTATCATCATCTTCATGGAACATGGCAGGATACATAGCATCAGGCAGGGGGGCATCCAACTCCGTAATTTGAAAACCATCTTGAATATAATGCTCTGGCACAGTTTCATAGAAATGATGCATTTGTAGATACTTATTATCCATGATTCTGGAAGTCCGTTTCTGTTTATATCCATGAGCCCTCATAGAGCTGGAAAACAGTGGATGCTGAGCATCAATTAGCATTGGAGAATCATTTTTGATGGCCCGTTGCATGAAGTGATTATCCAAATAATCAAAAAGAGCAGCATCATCAATCATAAGACACCTTTGTGCCGGGTGACCAAGTTTACCACAACGCGTACAGAATTTATGTACAGCGAATTTTACCCAGCTTACCATTTCTTTTAGTATAATGAAATGTTGGAGTAAGTGGATCTCCCGGATTAATCCAGACCTTGACTCGGATGTAGGTGGCTTTGCGAAGATTAACACAATCTTCTTTGATAATTGCAATATCTCCCAAGTTCTTTGCCAGATCTCTAGCACCACGGTAATTGTAAGAGGTGATAGCAGCCCCATGCATGCGAACCCAGACACTTAACTTGTCAATTTGAAGACTATCCAACACCAGATCTTTATCATCATACATCCTGCGAAGGATTAGAAGGCTCCCATCAACCGTATAAGGCCCATTGTCTAAGGCCATGAGGAGATCAGCCCTTGAAGCAAACTTAATGATGAAGAAGTTGTGGTCATAATGCAAGATCCTGGTACATGGGCCAGTTCTCTACCATGTAAGCTTGTATGTCCACATCTGTGAAAGATCTATCATCCAGGAAATAACCCAGCAGTGATAACTTGAAATTTTCTCGGGAAAGACTAGTATTATAGTCGTTAAGCAGGACTGGCAGAGATCTCTCATAAGTAGTCTGTACAAACTGAGGATGCACTTCAGTTTCCGGATTGAAATCATGATCTTTTTCTGAGAACTCCGAACCTTGAAGTGACATGTCTGTCACAGAATCTTCGTCCATTGCATGCCTATGACTCATGATAAAGGAAGAGTAAAAGCAGATATGAAAAGATTAAATCGGTAAAGTAGTAGAACAACAACTTTCCGGTAAAGAAGGAATCAACAGGAGTGAGGAATTATTACAAAGAAAAGGGCTAGAAAGACCAGATGAGAAAGTGGACAGACGAGGATTGGAAGAGAAAGGGAAAAGGTGTTGAACTTTTTCGTTAAAAGAGATCTTGAGCAGCCAAATGAGAAACGTTGGAAAGACCATTAATGTCTTGGAACAGCAAACAAACAAAAAGGAAGAATAAAAGGTAGGTACTTTGTACTGGCCTTTTGCTAATACCTATAGACACTGACAAGATTTTGTTTGTTTTTAAACGGTTCTAATGAGATCTGATAAGAGCATTCGGATTTTGAAAAGGTGAGCTAAATAATTTATTTACTGCTGCATGTTGAACAAATGGCAAAATTGAACTACTAGTTGCCAAGTAATCTTCCACTATCCGAATGAAAGGAGGAAATTTTGAAGAAGTTTAACTGGTTTTGGGAAAACTAGGGATGATACGAAAGGATAGTGGTTTTGGAAAAAAAGGCTCTTCACACTTGGAGAAAGAGAGGACTTTCTCTCTCTTGTGTTTTAGAGAGGAAATGGTTCTTGGGGATGTTTTATTTAATGTGAACATATTTATATTTACAGAATGTAAATTCATTAAATTGAGGAGTGTTTAACGTAAACATTTATATATTGGCACAAAAGTGGAGTATTTCTTTTTTCGGATGAACACAAGACATGTGGCATTATACTTTTGCCAAAGATGTATTTTTTTCATTTTGGGAGAGAAAAAAACTTTTTGAAACTGACACGTGTTTTAAGTGTTATTTGCTTTCATGAAATGTAAAGGGATTTATGAATTTTTTCTTGG
This sequence comes from Oldenlandia corymbosa var. corymbosa, assembly GCA_949775105.1. Classification (NCBI taxonomy): domain Eukaryota; kingdom Viridiplantae; phylum Streptophyta; class Magnoliopsida; order Gentianales; family Rubiaceae; genus Oldenlandia; species Oldenlandia corymbosa. The sequence continues at coordinate 13,143,298 of OX459124.1, forward strand.
GCCGCGGGGCCGTAAAACTTATCACCGGCCCATATTCCTCCATATATATAAGAAAATAGTGATACTATATTAAGGTTGAAAAGTATTCGACGGGAGCAGAATCCCTTGTAATCTCGTGAATAATTACGCCTATTTTTTTGGGTTTATCAATTTTTTTAGTTTTAGAAGTTCATTTTGGGAGCTTGCCTTTTGGACTTGGGGTAGTTGAACCAAGTGAACAACAATGGAGGATCCTCCGAGCGGTGCTTCCCTACCGTCAGGTCCGGACGGTACAAAGCGGCGAGTGACGTATTTCTATGAACCAAGTGTTGGCGACTACTACTACGGCCAAGGGCACCCCATGAAACCCCACCGAATTCGTATGGCCCACAACCTGATTGTTCACTATTCTTTACACCGGAAGATGGAAATCAACCGCCCGTTTCCTGCCGGAGCAGACGACATTGGCCGCTTCCATTCCGAAGAGTATGTCAATTTCCTTTCTTCAGTTAAGCCGGATGCCGTCCAGGACCATACCCACTCGCGGTACCTGAAACGGTTCAATGTGGGCGAGGATTGCCCGGTTTTTGACGGCCTGTTCGAGTTTTGCCAGGCTTCTGCGGGCGGATCGATTGGGGCTGCTGTCAAACTTAACCGGCAGGATGCTGATATCGCGATTAATTGGGCTGGCGGACTTCACCATGCCAAGAAAAGTGAAGCTTCCGGTTTTTGTTACGTCAATGATATCGTGCTAGGAATTCTTGAGCTCCTCAAAGTCCACAGGGTAACTTCGTCTTAATCTTACTTTATGTTTATTGTTTTTGTTGTTTCAGGCAGATATGAAAGATTTAGGTTTTAGCTTAATCAATGTTAAGGTCTGATTTGAGGTATGAAATAAGACCAATGCTTGCCTGTCATACCCACCCAAGCTTCCTTATTTGCTTTACTAATTGGCTAGGGACAAATTATTCTGCTTGGTTTGCCATCGGGAACTAATTTTGATACTCATGTTTGTTATGATAATCTAATGCAAGGAATAGCTATAATGACAACTATGATTCATGTTTTTAACAAACCACGTCTTCCCATTATATTGCTGGCTGTACATTATTTCTACAATAGTTTTAATGACCAGCAGTTTGGTTGGTGTGGCATTTATCTTGGCGGTTTGGATTGGGGGGGGGGGGTTTGGTTTGGTATGCGGGTAAAGATGACGGAAGGCAGGTTTTCGTGGTAAAGTTATTTAAGGTTCGGTGCCCATGTAACCATATTTTATCATCTTTGTGTTCCTCATGTGATTACTGGTTGTCCCTGCACGTCACGTTGATATACAGTCTATAAGTTCTTAGTTTGTTCTATTCTTGAATGACACCAATATTCTCCTTTTATGTACATTTGAACTGAAAGGGCTTCTTTCTTTTAATAGCTTGAAGGGTGTTTTAACTCTCAAGTAGCTAGTCATATGCTTAAACAGGCATGCAAATCCTTGGTCCCAGATGTACATCTTTATTTCTTTTGCATGCTATTGAAAATGGTTGCGGTTTTAAATTCAACCGAATTTCACACAGATATGATTATTTTGTTTTTGGCTTTGTTCAGTTTCAACTTTGTCTGAGTCGTGAAAAGGGTATTGGTTTTGTGTCTGACAATTTGGAAAGTTTGGTATCATGATAAAAATTGAATTTTTCTCTATAATTTTGAGAATTAAAGATGATCCTGTGGATAGTTGGAAATGAGATGATCGCAAAATGAAACTTACAAGAGCTTGAATAGCTTCTTTACTTGTTAATTTTTGGTTGTTCATGGTAATTGGAATTCTTTGTGAGGCTCAGTAATTAACCTGGAATTAACTTCTGTCAATCTATGTCTCAACTCTTCAAGAAAAATTCTGCACTACTTCCGAAGTTGCTTCTGAAATTTTATCTTGGTGCATCTCTCTGCTGCACATTTGTATTGATTATGAAAGAAACGGAAGGTCTAGTGGCTCACAATTTATTATTGATAGTGAAAGTCTAAATTGATCTTTACTTCTTTTTTTCTCTCCTTGGCTCCGTATACATGTTGCGTCACATTCTTTTCCTCTCTGCAAATTGAATACATATTCCTATTGCTTGTATCATATTCTTTTAAGTTTGCTTTTATTATAGCTTTACGGGCGGTACAAAGTCCCATCTCCTCCACTACTTTACGATTTTTTTATTTTATTTTATTTGATTTATTTATTTTCCTGATTTTGATGTTCTTTTTTGGCAGCGCGTGTTGTATATAGATATCGACATACACCATGGAGATGGTGTTGAGGAAGCCTTCTTCACCACTGATAGAGTCATGACTGTGTCATTCCATAAATTTGGAGACTTTTTTCCCGGTACTGGACACATTAAAGATATTGGGGCTGGTCTTGGTAAATACTATGCCCTTAATGTTCCACTAAATGATGGAATGGATGACCGGAGTTTCAAGAATTTGTTCTGTCCGGTCATCGCAAAGGTCATGGAGGTTTATCAGCCAGAAGTTGTTGTGCTTCAATGTGGGGCCGATTCATTGGCTGGTGATAGATTGGGTTGCTTCAACTTATCTGTTAAAGGTCATGCTGAATGCCTGCGTTACTTGAGAACTTTCAATGTTCCCTTAATGGTTTTGGGTGGGGGAGGCTATACGATTAGGAATGTTGCACGATGCTGGTGCTATGAGGTCTCTCTCTTGTTTCTTTCTCTCTGTATTCTACTATTCTTATTGCTCTAATTTCCTCTGTTGTTGTAAATTGCCACTCAGCAGATCTGTTTTGTGCTTGCAGACAGCAGTTGCTGTAGGAGTGGAACCAGATAATAATTTGCCTTATAATGAATACTATGAGTATTTCGGTCCAGATTATGTTCTTCATGTGCCGCCGGGCCCCATGGAGAACCAAAATTCAGACAGTCATCTGGAGAGAATCAAGTAATTCTTCTTACTCCTTAAGCCCCTTGCCCCTCTTCTTCCTAGAATCATGTTATAAGGGATATTTCTCTAAAATAGGAGCACTTTGAGAGACAAAGTACAGAATAAGAATGCATGTGCAAGAACTGACCAAGTTTTTGGATGGGCAGAGTTATGGCTAACCCGCTAATGAACCCCCCATTTTGCACCCGAGCTTGTCACCCCGGGCATGCTTAGGGTGGTTTACCTCCCACTGTGGTTTGCAGGCTATTGCAGTGGGCATGGGTTTACCCATCTCTGGTGGGGTTCCCGGCGTTATCAAAAAAAAAAAAAAAAGGAGTTAGTGTCTTGATTTTATTATGCATTAGCAATTGATAACAATGCGGGTGGTGCGGTTCATTATCAAATAGATTTAGTTAAGGTTTGGGACACTAATTAATTTTATATGAAGCTGATGCAAATAAGAAAGAAAGTCAATGAGGATGTCTCTGCACAGTAGATGTTTGTATGCATGTATGGATCTTCTCTGTGTGAGATGTTCTGGTACTTCTCTTTTTTTTCTGAACTTGTACGCTTAATCATGTGGCATATACACTCAAATATGTGTGTAATGTTCATATCCACATGATCAAATTACTAGGTACCCTATCCATTGTCCGCTTTCAATTGTGAGCTGTCACTTGTGAAAATATAGGTTATGCTAGGAAGGCCTTGATAACATTCATAGTGTTACTTTCCTTGCAATTCATGATAGAGCGTATGTTCAAGTTATTCCGTGATCCTCTTTCATCTGTACATCCTTAACTAAAACTGTATTTTGGTGCCATCAGTTCAGTACATAGCATTTTTGTTGTTTGACATGTTTACCTACCTCTGCTTAGTCCTTCTAGCATCCTTTCTTGTGTTTTTAATCATTTACATGTCCTGTTCTTTCATTCCTGGCCCAAATGTCATTAGTATCATGATTCTTTCAGGACCATGTTGCTTGAGCAGCTTTCAAGGTTGCCGCATGCTCCAAGTGTGCAATTTCAAACAACTCCTGCCGTTACAGAAGTTCCAGAACAGGTTTCTGTCTTGAGCGGTTCCTCCAGCTTTTATTCTTAATATTAATATATTTGTCAACTAAATTCAGTACCACTGTGTTCCCATTTTTATCTGATTTCATTGAGGAATTCTGTATAGGCTGAGGAACCCATGGATCGAAGGCCTAAACTTTGGAGTGGTGAGCGTTTCGAATCTGAGAGTGACGATGAAAGATGGAAAGCCTCGTAGGATGAACAGGGATTCAACAGAAGACAGATAGCTGTGGAAGGCATCGATTGTTTAGTTTTGCTGCTTCGTAGCATCATAGTTTAAATAGGGATGCTACCTTCTTTGGCATGAGGGCAAGTGCCTGCTAAACTTATAAATCGCTGTATTTGCTCTCTGCTATGTACAGCTTTGGCTTTTTGAAACGAAAATTAAATTATCCGCTTCTGTTTCGTACTTATTCGGTTTCTTTTTCTTTTTTTTAGGGTACCTGTTTATTCTTTGGCTCGCGCTGTTCATTTAATGAAAAACTTGAGCTGAACTCGATCTTTTGCTAAAGAATTTGCATTTGGCTCAGTGAGATGACCTTTAATTGAACTGAAAAATTGAAAAAATTCACTCCCAATTGCTGAAATCTGGAAAGTTTGCAGGGAACTTCCCGATTCTCAGTTGCATTCTATATCCAGTTATAGTAGCTCAGGGCTCTTCAAGTTTGTGATGCAGTATATAATGAACAACAATACAATGTGACATTCGAGACGCGTAGGGTTGGGACGTTGCGTAGATGAGTCGGGAACATTAGTTGCGAAGCTAGTTACAAATCCTTTGATGTTTGATCTGTGTATGGTAGCAAAAGTCGCGGATAAATGCTAGAGAAATAATCATCGTGCATTCTGCAGAAGGAATGCTGCGCGAATTCACAACGTGAATGTGAATGCTGAGGTAAGAGGTTCATATCATTCCTTCTATTCATTAATGTAGATCAACAGAAAGAATATCGTCCAACGCATAATGTTTCCTCTCTAGAATAAAAATTGTCGCACACATTCTTGTGCCTTTGCCTCATAATTTTGGGACAAGAATGGGTCCAACTCTTTTATAATCTCTCTACGTTGGCCTCATAAACATGAAGAACGCAGATCACATGAGCCTATTTGTATATTCATCTTCTCTGTGCTATTAATGAAGGTCAACCATATGCTCTTGCGCTAACTATAGGAAGACAGAAGGCCTCGAAAAACATAAACTAAGATCTTAGCATTAATCATTGTTTCGTTATGCATGTGATTTGGTCTAATCAAAATTGAATGGACTCCATAAATGAAATCTAAAATCTGGCTAGTATCAACACTTGTTCAGTTCCCGCAACTTGCAGGCATTGCGACATTAAAAAATTTCCCACGAATGGGTAAAGATTCCTCTTGTCCTCCATCTCCCATCATGACACCAAGGTTTTCGACTTTCGTTTCTGCCTGATGAAACCTTAGGCTTTGGAGAGGGTGATGGAATTGATGGCTTGTATCAAAAGGGAGATCTTTATTGTAAATGCAGCTTTTGAGATCCGACAACGAGAAACAGACCTTAGACATAGGTATTACTTCCTTAGCTGTAGTTTGATAGCAGATGGATCTAGAAGCTAAGATTCTCTCTGTTTTCTTTCCCTCTCTATGTATACTTGAGATACAAGAGGTTGAAACTTCAACATCTCCACAAGCTCCTACAATCTTGTAACGGCTGTTAGCGAAACTTTGTAGCAAATAATCCTATTTCTCTTTAACACAGAAGAAAACAGAAAATGGCGTCCGCCATTCCCAAAAGAATTTCTGGCCATGTCCGTTCTATTAGCCTGCCTTGTTCATCTCATCCTCTTCTTAACAAGGTTGATGAAAATCTGCAAAAGTTGAAGTCACCGGAAGATGCTTCCTCCTCATCTTCAGAGCTCTTCCACAGGAGACATGTAAGAGCAAAACTAACTCCGGTTGAGTAATTTTTGTTAAATCCGTTTCTTGATTACTTCAACTAACCTTGAATGCACACACTGTACTGGTCAGGATTATTATATGCAGACTATCATTTCGTTGTTTTTAAGTACAGATTACAGATATTTGGAGACGATGTAAGAAAAGTTGGGCTGTTGTCATAAAAGGCTTCACTGGCTTATCTGCTTGATACACACAGGAACATAATTTATTGTCGCTTACCTTTTAGGCTAGTCATGTTATCTGATATTGTGGCAGGAAAGGTACAATGTAGATGTATTAGGCGACAGATGCAGAAGGTGCAAACGAAATGTTCAGTGATCTGATATGCTGCAAACTTGACTGGTTACAGAGTTACCTTACTGCGCCGTTCCAGTTTCGTGCAATGCGCATTAGGCGATTAATTTCCATTTCATTTCAAGAATTTTACTGTCACTAGCAAAATGACAAATGCCTAGATCCTGGGATTCGCCTTCTTAAACAGCTGTACTAGACTGCCTTAATGTTCATAGTATTAGACATTTAATCAAAGTAACATGTAGGAAGGCTAACTACAAAAGATATCATGGCATCATATTGAAGAAATTCACACTATAATGTTGCAGATAAGGAGTTCTTGAATAGAAAGTATTGATCACTCTCATATGAATTTGGAGAATCGCTGCATAATGTAAATACCAGTTATATCAATTGCTTCTAAAAGAACAAATTTTGTTTCTGATGAACAGGCTATTGAGAATTTGCCTGGAATGTTCCTTTATGTTTCCCCTGAGGTCTAAATATAATGATAGTAGATACTCCGTCCATCCTTTATTCTAGTCCGTTTTGTTAAATTGTCAATAGGGGCCGGAAAAGGAGTAACAATGACGTTTCATTTGATGATGTTCGCTGCAGGGCAAGGCTGTAATGAGAGCTCAGGCATGGATGAAGAGTAACATTATGAGGAGAATGAACCAGAAGACCATCAAACAAGGGATATGCAATAACGTAAAGCATGTGGTGCTTTTTGCAATTTTCTGTTTCCTTGTGGTCTATTTTTGGTTCAAACTTTCAGGAAGAAAGGCAAGCAATTTCCTTTGGTAATTATCAGAAGAAAATTGTATGCATTGATGTGGACTATTACATGATCAGTTCAGCTCCATGCTCCAACTATTATTTGCAGAATTACAGCCTAATGATTATGTATATTTTGAATTTGATGATTGTTTCCAATCTAAGGCTCCGCTCCACCATGAAAGTTGATTCTGCGCGGAATTTGGATTAGTGTATTCAATTCAGAGTTTAGTGAAGTTTAGTATTAACTTTTTGTTGAATTATGTATTTTTGGTTTGGGAAAATTCTTAAAAAGGGCATGGGAAAGATCAAAATTATTCTTAAGGGCATTAGGATTTTTCCATTTTAGGGTGAATATTAAAATGAGAAAATTTTTAAAAAGGGCATGAGCTGAAAATTATTCTAAAGAACATTAACATTTTTTTTATAATTCTTGTAAATTTCTTAAATATAACTAATGTGTTATGACAATCTAAAAGATTATTTTATCCTTTTTATTGACACCTTACAGTTTCATCCCTTCTCCTTCCCTAATTAGTAACCTGGCACCGATTAGATCTCCATGAAGAGTTTCAACCAAATTCTTGACTTCAACTATTTGATTCAAATTGGCTTTTGTTGTTTTCTCCTTTTCGATTTTAGCTTCCTTGGTTTCGGCTCTTGAATTTTAATAGTGAAAATATAAATCCAATGAGAGCCTTAATTTTATAAAGAAGGGATTGACAACTTCTGGGAATTGAACGAATTTTCGTCGAAATTGAAATCGTCAATCACGATAACATTTCCTGTCTCGTGTCTTTAGCTTACGAATATATAAAAAAGGATTTGTACCAACCTATGCCAAAGGGAGCTTCAATTCTGTGGAGTTCATTAGTGTGGAACTATGGTGGCATTCTAGGATTTTCAGTTATGTTCTACTTCATTCTGGCAATGAAACAGTAATCCAAGAAACACAGTTGCATATTATTCATTTTAATAGCCAGAATGAAGTATAACAGAGCTGAAAATCCTAGAATGCCACCATAGTTCCACACCAATGACCTCCACAGAATCGAAGCTCCCTTTGGTATAGATTGGTACAAATCCTTCTTTATATATTCGTAAGCTAAAGACACGAGACAGGAATGGAGCAGCAATGGCCACCGTGGTAAAAATGCCTCCATGGTAAAAAAAATTGTCATTTTACAACATTTGGGAGCAGCAATGGCCACCGAGTATCTCCAACGGATAACTTATATATAGCACTAGTTTTTGAAAAGAGGGAAAAAGAAAGCGAAAATTTCCACATCTCCTCCGCCGTTCACTGGAGTCAACTTTCAGTTATCACGAAGATGAAATTCCCAACTCAAGCTCTCAAAACATTCGGGTTCCATATCGACCAGCGATTGCCAAAATTAATCTCCGGCCGCCTTCAAATTACACAGAAGTGTTGCCCGGTAACCAAATGCTCACTTAATCAACCATTCAAATGCGTAATTATGGACTGTGACGGTCGCAGAATCGTTCAATTAAATATTCGTGTTTACAGCCGTTTGGGGCGTTGCACGGTGGTTTGTCGGCAATGATTGCGGAGGAGATTGGTGATTACGGTGCCTACTTAGCTTCCGGCAAGCGAAAGCCTATCGGAATCCAACTTAACATAAACCATCTTAAGAGTGCCGAAGTCGGTGATATTGTGCTTGCAGAGGCTACTCCGGTCAATGCCGGCAGAACTATTCAGGTATTTACCGCTTTCACCACTTAAACTCCCTACAATTGACTTTCTTCCGTGTCGGGAAAAATATGTCAAATGAAACACAGTAGCTCGTGCTTTGATTGCATTTTCCAATTCTCTAAATTCAGTTCTTATTTTGTACAAATGGCCTGTTGTGTTACTCAAAGTTGCTCTGTTTTTGAGACCACCTATTAAAAGAGTCGATAAAACAAATGAACAATTAGCCCCAGTACAATAGTTTACAGCAAAGCCATTCCTAAATACTTCCGACGGTCGTTAATATAAAGCAATTTAACTTTGTCTTAGGTTTAATCTAGTACATATTTTTCATTCACCAAAAAATCTTAAAAATATTTCATAACAATCAATGAGAATACAAAGAAATGTGAAAATATATTTTAAAGGTTTTTTCTTCAATTAAAAGTGCCTATCAGGTGAAACTTAGGACAAAATCAAAATAGCTTATATTAAAGACCTGAGGGAATACGTAGAATTGTTCGCGTATTATTAAAGAAGTCAATTGGTTTCCAATTGTTATCTTGGATGAAACAAAAAACAGAGCTAGGTACAAACTACACATTTGAAAAGTTAGATAGAAAATTTGTTGAAACTAAAAGTTTATATAAGAAGAGAAAACTCAGTTTCAATTAGCTTGTGGAGTTAAAATTGTGCTTGACTGTAGCCAAAGGATGGCTAATTTTTTCTAATGGTATTCCGTCACAGGTCTGGGAAGTAAAATTTCTACAAAGTTGATCCCAAAAATTCAGAGCGTAAGCTTTTAATAGCATCATCAAGAGTCACAGCTTTTTGCAAAGTTTCAGAGCAAACCAAATTAGAAGGCCAGCAAAATCCCAAGCCAAACTTATGAAATCTTGGGCAATAGCTTCCTATATTCCTGCATTCTTGGAGCTAATACTATATGTAGCTCTGTCTCATAATTTTCCTCTGCCACTTCAATAGAATTAAGAAGAAGAAAGCGTTATTTAATGTGCAATTACAATAGCTCGTGGTGCATTATTTGGGAATGATACTCTTTTTTTCTTTTTGTGCATATTTGGGAATGATACTCTATTTATAGTCTTCTTATATTTATATAAGTACTTATGGTTTGAGCTTTGGAAAATGAAGTCGATATAAAGGTCATTAAAAAAGATTAGAATACACATTCAATTTCGATAAAATAGGAATAATTAGCTCTTACAACTCCTATCCAGCTGGTCTTGGACAGGTAAATACAACATTATATTACAGCTTATCATGAACGAGCAATTCCAAACGAAGATTTCTCAAAATAGATACCTAATGAAAGACAAGTTTGAGGAATTAGGCCATGGGACATCAACTATGACCATTTGAGAATCATACCTGAAATCTACACAAACTCCATCAATCATACAACACTGAGGTTTCTCTGATGCAAAAATTCTCATTTCACCACATCCCTTCACTCCGACAGTCACTGTGGCTTTGTCACTATCGCACGTTACGCTCTCCACTGCACCACCGGAATTCAGCATATTAGCCAGTCCGATTGGTGCAAATTGAACTGATTTTTGTCTGAAAGAAGTTGTGGGAGAGATTGTCAAAAGCTCATAATTGAATGGCATAAGAGAAATTTCGCAGTTGTCCGTAATGTTCATTAGTTTGAGCTTCTTTTGACGGTGCATATAAACTGCATAAGTTCCTTCATCATTTGCATCCTGGGACATTAATGCTAGGGTGTTTCCATTTTGCCACTCGATATCTTTCGGACTTGCCAAGCATGAAATGGTGACTGAAAATTGGCTTGCGCTTTTGTTTCTCCTTGTCTCACGACACCAACCTCCTCCCTGACAGTTGAACACTCCAAGTACTCCGGCAAACTGCCAAAATGAACCCAAAACACAACATCAATTTTCACATTTCGGGCAGAGTTTGGCAATCACTTGCATTAGCCTCTACAGTTTATAAATTTGATTTGGTGATCAGATTGTTAGTTTAGGAAATGGCATTGATTTGATTTGGTAACGGATTGTTAGTCTAATGTACCTTGTTGAGGTTCCAAATCTTGAGCATGGTTTTCCCATCATGTAAAGGATCCTCAAAGAGGCAGTCTCTAGTTGGAAGAGCATAATTTTGACACCTTAGGATGGAACCATCAGGCAAGACTAGACTCTTGAGCAGTTCAAAATTGTGACTGCCAACAGAATCACTAACATAAATTGGTCCTCCAGAAATGGCTCTGGAAGCAGCATGAAACTCAGCACATGGATGAGTTGATTGGAACATATCCCAATCTGGTTGAATGAAATTGCCCATCCATAGGCTGTTGTAAGCACAATGCACCATGTGACACCCTTGTAGCCAAAATGTACCGTTGGGATCACCCGATGGGTCAGTGCACCAGAAGTCATCCCCTGAATTACGAAATAGAATATGTCACAGAAAGTGTAATACAAAACCATGTTAGTTAGCTCGTTGATCGGAAACCATATGCCCTTACCTACTCGACCCAGAGCAATGGCCTCTGTTCCAAGGTAAAAGAAGTCATTGCAATGCTCCATGCTAGCAATAACGCCATTGCCTTTGAAGTGTTTTCTGACTGATGCAGTCAAAGCTTTGTAATATGACTTGGCTAGCTCAACTCTTCCTCCAAAGTCTTCGCTTAGCATCTCGAGCAACTGCAAATAATTTATATTAATTTAAACTACACTAAAAAATGAAATGAATGCTCTATAAAGCCGCCATCCAGCTTGACTGCTGGACTCTTCTGGAAAACAAACAAAACCAAAAATGTGCCAAACATATCCAAGAAGTTTGGCTTGGTTTTTGAGCCAAATTTTACCATTTTTCTTATACTGAGATTTGAAAAAAATCCTGACCTATTTGTTACAATCTGTGGTGTTTATTGTTTTATTACGAGGAACTTTTACATTACTAAAACAACTTTTTAGGTTTGAAAAAGAAAGGGTTGATGAGCTTACATGTATAACATCCACCTTGACTCCATCAATTCCAGCTGATTGAAGATGCGAATGCAAACCTTCATACAACTCTTGCACTTTGTTTGGTGGGACCAACCCAACTCCATTGTTGACAATCTTGTCAACAGCCAAATCCTCCATTGTCATCTGCAATCCCGGTGACAATTTAGGACTAATGACCCTAGATTCAGGCATCTTAGGTCCTAAATTAGGCCTAACCCCACCCCAGTACCCACACAGAGCATGCCAAACATAAACATGTTCTACACTCCTAAACTCATCTTTAAGATCCCTAACAAAACCACCCAACCCTCTTTCATAGGGTACCCTAGAGCTCTTATACTCCCGAAACTTAGCATTTTCTTCAAATTTTATTAACCTACAGGGCATTTGTTCACCAGCTGAAGTCCTATTCATCCCTTCTTGGTGATCATTCAATTCATCTTCATCATGGCAAATGGATTGCCATCCGTCGTCTATCAAGACCATACCTGGCGGGCATCCACCCTCTACTAAATTTTTTACCCCTTCCCATACCCCTTTAGGATGTACCTTAAGATAAAAGGCATCCCAAGTGCACCAACCAAATTTATCAACTATACCTGGCGGAGTTTTCTCTTCAAGAAGCTTGAAAGTTCCCAAATGGACCCTGACCACTTTTATGGCTTCCTTCACTAATTGGAATGGATCACCTCCAACGTGCATATAAAGGCAGCTGCGAAACCTCGATTCGCAAACTTTGGAAGATCCGCTTTCCGCGCAGAGGTCGATGTAATCATCCGCGCCCGGCTGCAATGAAGCTCTGAATTGGCCTTCAAGAATGGGGAGGAGAAGAACATAAGGGCGGTTTCCGTTTTTGGATTTCTCCAGGATGATTATTTGGGTCTCGTGTTCGACATCTTTACCACAATCTCCCACCCAATGAGTGGTCCACCATACTTTGAATCTGAAAATGCTCATGAATCTTATGTTTTGAAGCTTTCCTAATGGGACTACATGGTGGCTCTTTGGTTCTTTAGCATCAAAGCCGACAAAACTTCCTACCATTTTTCTGGACAGATTTTTCTTGGAGAAATATGGAGATGGTGTAGCAACAATGTTGGATGGGACCTCTGTTAGAACAGGGTGACCATTGGCTAAAAAATCTGAGCCTTCAAGAGTTATTGATAGTGGTATTTGGTCATCCACAGCTCCCAATACTTCTGTGGAGTTTTTGCTTAAGCTTGGAGCCATAACTGGTTGATGAATTGAAGAAATTGGTTGGAAATTCTTTTGTTTATTATTGAAACTAATGACAGTGGGAGAAGAAGAAGGAGAAGTGAAGACGTGTTTGTTTGCTGTTGAAATGGTGTGATCAACGTTTAATGGTTGGGAGGTGTTTATATAAGATTTTGGGAGGGAAGAAAAAATTTAGAATTGGAGTTTCTAATTTTACTTTTTGAGCACTTCAAATATTTTGAAAGGCATAAAAAAGAGTAAACTGCACAACTAGCCCCTTAAACTTCAATCTGTTGACATATTATGGATTCTTTTTCAAATTTTTTTTTAGTCCAAAACTTTGGTTTCATTCCAAAAGTGTAATTATGATGGCAACTGGGAGCAAAACTACTGGGCTAATACTAGTTAGGAATTTAAAGATTTCTAAAAAATATAGCGAGTTCAAATTTTACCAATTAGCAATAGTATTAACACTTTCAATTCTTCCTCTCAAAGATAGGATGACAACCTTGATTTGAAATAAAGAAGGATCCCCTTTTATCAAAAAAGAAAAAGAAAAAGAAAAGAAATAAAGGAGGTCTAGGATTGAAATGAAGCCACGCAAAGTTAGTAGAACCGAAAGTGTGTAAGGTTTAAAGTTACTGTACCAATTAGGTGATTTGCACTAATAAATTAATGGCTATTGTTCGAGGAGGTAATGGCAACAACGAACAAGTTGGGCAAACAGTGGGGGCACCAGAAGCTTGCTTTCTTTTGGCTATGGTTGATTCCAGAGATTCCAGAGAGTTCTAGTGCGCAGATGCTTTTTAGTGGTTTTTTTTCCCGGGTGATGATGATGATTGTACGTTAAATAATTAATTAACCATATTTAATTTTATTTATTAACCTCATGCTTTAATGTTTTGTTGCGTTCATTTAATTGGATATTAAAAAAACTTTTAAAAAGAAAAGAGATTACTAAAAGTTGAATATTGTATTTTTTTCTTTAAATAAGGGAGACAGTCAGATAGAAGAGAAAAATATTTTACACCACAAAGGACTAGTTCATATTAAGTTCTGTTGTCCAGTGTCACACTGTAACGATTAATGGTGACAGGTGGAGATTTGATTTTGCAGTTAAGGTGGCGGAAAAAATTAATAAAATATTCAATACTAAAAATTCTCTTTGTATCAAAATTATTATTTAGTTTATATTTTCACTTATAATAGATGAACAATATGTTGTTAAATGAGAGTTCAAAAGATGTAAACCAATTTGATAAGACAAGCACGCAAAATGGATTTCAAGTTAACACGACCGGCAAAAAATAGAAAAATTGGTGGATCTACCCAAAGCTTTATATGCTTTGTCAATTTTATCTTATTTTTTTTTTCGATTAGCCAATATTATCCTAAACTATCCAACCGTTAGCCGATTTTGTCCAATTTGCTATTTTCCGTCTAAATTAACGGAATTCTATTTGTTTTAATTATAAAAATACCTTAATAGTTTTAAAAATTTATAAAAATGACCCCAAAAATTTATAAAAATTATAAAATAGTCTATTTTCAGTTTTTATTTAAAATTTTCTGTTTTTTATTTTTTTTTTACTATTTTTCATAACTATAAAAATATACTATATGATCTTTTAAAAATAATTTATTTTTAAACTCTAATGTACAAATTTTTAATTACATATTTGTATGTCATGTTTGATTTACATAAGCATATTAATTTTTCAATAATGTAGTTTTACAATAATGATACTGTTTTTTAATCTATTTGTTTCAATCTAAAGAATAAAATTATTTAACTAATACTAATTTTTCAAAAAAAAAATTAAACAATTCGCATAGATTAAAAAAGAATCTATTGGTATACTTTAATGTATTACAATTTAATTCAATTGACGTTAGATTGTATTTTAAAATTTAAAAAGAAATCAAACCTAAAATATAAATTTTTTTAAAAGGCCAAGTACAGACAGAAAGTAAAAAAAAAAAAAAATCTATTTCGTTTCTACGTTGGCCCAACACAAGAATATAGTGTCGTGCCATTTACAAAAATGGTACAAAATATTTTATAAAAAATATGTATATTTATTACTGCGAGGGTTTAACATTTTGTGATAATGTTTTGAGAATTAATATATGTAACTTCAGCAGGAAATCTTTTTTTTAATAATAAAAAAAATCTACTCCAGTACTGGACTCCACCTTTTTTTCACATTAAAAAAAAATAGATTTCTCCAGTGAATCGAACCTCGAACACAATTTTAATCATCTCATATTTTAAATCACCTAACCATCCAATGCAACCCTCTTATCTTTAGTGGACCCCGCTTAAACGTGGGTAAAATCATTCTACCGGTTAGAAATACTTTGGTGACAATTAATTTTATATCTACTCTCATGAAACTTAACATCCTAAACACTAGACAATACCCTATATTTTAATTTAATAACTTTTTAATTGGATAATACAATCTATAGTCTGTTTAGTTACTTTGCAATAAATTAAAATGTACTAATATATATTTTTTTAATCTATGCTAAATGTTTTTATTTTTTGTAAAAAATTAGTTTTAGTAAAAAAAATCTTATTCTTTAAATTGAAAAAGACGGATTAAAAGAATAATACCATTATTATCTAGCCATATTAATAAAAAAATTAATATGTTTATGTAAATCAATCATGAGTTACAAAATGTATATGTATAAATTTGTACTATAGTGTTTAAAAATAAATTATTTATTTAAAAGATCATATAATAATTTTTATGGTTATGAAAAATAGTAAAAAGAAATAAAAAAAGAAAAATTTAAATAAAAACTGAAAAGAGACTATTTTTTAACTTTTGTAAATTTTTGGGGTACTTTTTATAAATTTTTAAAACTATTAGGGTATTTTTATAATTAAAACAAATAGAATTCCGTTAATATAGACGGAAAATACTAAATTGGACAAAATCGACTAACGGTTGGATAGTTTAGGGTAATATTGGCTAACCAAAAAAAAAATAGTGTAGAATTAACGACGCATGTAAAGCTTTGTGTAGATCCGCCAATTTTTCCGGCAAAAAATTAGCGGATAAAAGTTTTTAATTGTGTCAATTTTCAAACAACTCACATGAAGTCATTCTTCTACCTCTCCATTTTCCTTCCACAAATTATTTTGCATTGTACACATGTGGTAAGTACAACTCAGGATTCTCCTTTTTTTCTTAAAAAAAAAATAAATAAAAGCAATGAAGAGTGAAGAAACCAAATAACATTCTTTATGTTATAAATAAGATATAAGAGTTGTATTAGGATTCCATGTATAGAGATAATATTTATTGTGAACTCATATTCGTTAATCTTATCTCTGGATGAACTTGCCTATAATTAGAGGCCAATCCCTATTAAATAAGATGCACCCGAATCTTTTTTTTTTCTCTCCTATAATTCTTCTTCTGTAGTTTATATTTATTTTATAACACGGTATTAGCACGAAATTCTAGCCAAAGAGTTTTATAATATTACTGCTGAAGTTGGGGTATATTAATACTGAAAGCCTGAAGTTTTCAGTAAATAATTAATTTTTATTGAATAAAAAAAATTTCGGAGCTTTGCTTTCTTCCACTCCGAGTACGGATCGTTGGTCTCCTAATTGCTAAAAAAAGCGGAAAAGAATCGTTCGTCGAAACCCCAGTCAGATTTTTTTATCTACATCTTTTTGTTTTGATATATATTAATGTTATAGTGTTGTGTTAATTATACATGATTACTTACGACGCTTTTGGAAAAAAGAGGTGCCGCTTGTTGCTAAGGTTTGTTGGCATATGTGAGGTGTGTGTTTGATTTGTATTATTAGCCGCAAAAGAAAAAAAAAATATGAAGCTTGTTTGGTTAAATGTAAAATCCAGAAAAGGTCTTAAAATCCTTATTTGTACTAAGGATGGAGAATTCCCTAATCGGACGATAAATGTGGTTTACAAAGAAGTCCTGGAAAATATATAATCCTTGATATGTTGCTTTTAGAAGTTTTGTTTTTTCTGATACAATTATTAATAATGGCACAATTGCTTTGCATTTTTATATATCCTTAGTTTTGTCCATTTTCTCTTAATTATAAACGAAACTACTATTTGTTATACACTTTCGTTTTTATTCTTATATGTTGTAATTATATATTCATATTTTACGTTAAAAAAAAGGATAATTTAATACTAATTTGCTCACCGTGCAACGCATGGGTAAAAACACTAGTAAAAAAAGGGGAAAGAAAATTTTTAAATTCGTAATCTATGTGGAGTAGTTCCCTGATCATTTGATAAATTTGTGTTGTAGTGCCTATTAACTCAACAGATTTGTGTAGGCTTGACGATGAGTTAAAAGGTTTTTGATGACCGAATAAGAGATGATTGGAAATTTGTTGATTTAAATAATTTAATATACTTGCTCTGTTTGATGTCGGCTATGCCAATTTACCTTGATGACCAAATCCTGAAATCTTGTTGGATTTTCTACAGTTATTCAGTTAAACATTTGATGATTAATAATCATATAATTACAATATTTTCTATATTGTACCTGTTAAAATGCATATAGTTAGAGTTCTTGCGAAGTAAATCCTTTTGAAGTGAGTATTTTAGTATATTGAATTCCTTCCCCATTTTTTTTTATTATATAAGTATAATATGAAATTGCTCCTGGAATAGCGATTTCTTATATTTTTGCTAAATGTACTAATATGATTTTATTAAAAAAAATTACAAGACTCCTTGATTTATGATTTTCCGCTTCCCGAAGCAAGTGGATAATTATTTAATTTTGGGTCAAGTTGTAACGATGAATCTACTATAATAATATAGTAACCACAAATAAAATATAATTTTCGCCCGAAGTGAAAGACTAATGACAATAAAAATAAAGTTACTTCTGAAGTAGCAATTTATTTTATTGTTTTATTATTAGTGTTAAATAACTATTAAGCTTGTGTTGCAAATATTATTAGACTCGTCCAAGTGGGATTACTGTATTCCAGAAGCAAATGCAGTAATCAAATATGCAACAAATCACCCGAAGTGAGAATTTTAATCAGGTAAACCACCAGAAGTGGGTTGTTGACGAAAGGAAAAAGATCAAAGATAGTATGTGCTACCGTCAAGGTATAAAAAAAACATTGATCTCGTATACACTCCATGCTAATAAAGTATTACTACTCAGAAAGGCAATGTTTACGATAACTATGGAGTTAACAAAATTATTATGGATGTTACAACAATGACCCTGAAGGTCATTTTGTCATTACTGCAATGTTAGAATAAAATTGGTAATATGCTCCTGAAGAGCATGTGTAATTGAATTCTTCCATCGGGTTGGATGAAATGTCTCGTAGAGCATACTAAATACCTCAATACAATTATATGTGTGCTCCTGTAGACCAATAACAAAAGGTTAAATGATAATATAATTGAATTAACTAATACTCCTGTAGAGTATACAAGTTCCACTAGAGTAAATGCTCCGATAGAGAAGAGTTGACACGGCATAGTTGAATAGTTCATTATTGCCTCCAAAAATGGAATACTAAATTTGGCTCTAGAAGAGTAAATAAAATATGTCATGAGCAAATAAAGTTTTGCACCAATGTCAAAGGTGTTCGATAAAAATTTATTGAATGTTAGAAAATGATATCAGATATCTATTTTCTAGATGGAAAATCTCACGCGAAATTTATTATTGTGAGTTAAATCACTCATACTAGAGTGTGATTTATAGATACTATAGTAAACTAGAAGTTTACTGATTATAGTGATTTCCGTTTTTGAGAAAACTGGTTTGCCATCCCAATTTTATTATGATCTATAAAAGGTCAAATAATTTATGACCACTATAAAGAGCCAGAAGATTCTTCTACCTGATGAATTCGTATATACTTTTGTGTTTGTGTGAAAAATTCAGACTAAATATCTGGCACAGTACAAAACATACATAATAACATCAACAGGTTTATTCTCCCATGTTGTAAAATTATATGATAGTAAGGGTATTGACTGGTGTGCTTACGAGATAGCCACATGTATATTTATTATTAACTTGCAAACCTAAAGTTTGTGAATTTCTTATAGAGTTAACGAAATGGTCCTGCAAAATCGTTCACAAAACGTGTTCAAATAATTAAAATCATTTCATAAGATAATTAAAATTTTATACAGTTGAGGATATGTTGAAACACAAAAACATCAATCATATATATAAGGCCAAACATGTCATATAGATGTTCTCCCCAACATTGGTTTTCAGTCAGAAACCATACATACCCATCTTCAAATATTATAGGTGCAATTTATATTATAATTATTCCACCACAAAGAACACAAAAATGGTGCCTCCAGAAGAGGTTAGAAATATATGTTGGATATTGAAAGTTTAAGATTATTAATGTTGAATTAACTACTCGATAGGTTGATCACATTAGTTTGACGAGTTATTACTCCGAAAGGGAGACTTATTACTTGCTTGATTGGTTAATCATCATCTTAGCAAGTTAGTTATACCAATATCGGAGGGAGAAGTAAAAATAGCCGATTCATAAATAAAATAGACAAGATCATTATCTCATCAGATCCTCCATAATATGAACCTGAAGTTTAAGAGATAATGTTTAAGACCAGATGTTTACTTGACCAAATGTGTAAATATATCTTATATAAAAGGCTGTTAAAACTCAGAATTTGATAATGTATCCTTGAATGACTATCTACCACTATTCTTTAGTTAAATGTCCATTTGATGAGTGGTAGAACTATCGATTCCAATGATAAAAATCCTCGTAAATGATAAAGTTTAAATCTATAAATGAAAAATACGAGTGGTTAGAATTTATAAGAATTTTTTAAATTTGAATAGTTTCTCACTATGATGAATCAACTTCCAGAAGAAGTATAAAAGTATGTGGGAACTTTTATGATTGTTGAGATCTCATTATTAAAGAAAGATGGAATTGATCAGTAACAAAATGTTGATATAAAATTTGCTTATGCTGCAGCAGTTAGTAAAATGAATGACAATGAGGATCATGAAATGAAAATCTGTTGTGGATACAAACATAAAACTTATTGGCTATAATACATGAAAAGACGCAATACACACTTAATGATGTGTGTTGTACACACACTTTGAATTGCTTGAAGCAATAAGAGTTTTGAAAAGTAATACACCGGCTAAATGTTCTTGGGTGATTGTGCAGACGATAAATGAGCAACCGACTTATAGTACAAGTTTTTCCAAAGTCTGGATATTAATAATAAAGAGATAAAATTCTCTTGTGGTGGATGAAATATTTATTCTTCTGTTATTTGCTAAATCTGGCAGCCAATGAAGAAATAAAATGCGTCTAGTGAATATAGTGATAACTTGAAAGAATACTTAATATTTGCCATATGAAAATGGTGTTTACGTGAAATCCCTGAAGGATTCAATAAGGGACATGGTTCCGATTCTCGAGAAATTAAGATGAAAGACTTGCGCAAGTTATAGTATCTTCATGTGTCTAGACAAATATTTAGGTGTATATATATATATATATATATATATATATATATATATATATTGAACATTTTGGTCATTACCGTTTATGCACTTAATTTTATATGTTTTATCCGGATACGTTACATTTGTCTGTAAGGTGATTGTTTGTGTTTTCTATATGTTTTCTTATCATGTTATTTTGAAATATTGATATAATCTTTTTCATAAACTATATGTATCTTCGTTATTTTATTAGCACGAAACTTTTAAAGAGTGTGAGAAGGCTAAATATTATTGAAACTCTTTACGGAGTTTGAATAGCTTGAAGATCATTAAAATCCCGGAAGAGTTTATTACAGTTATTAAAACTTCAAAAGGAAGTTCAAAAGATAGTTAAATCAAAAAGGTTGCTACTTGCCTGAAACAAGAATAATGAAAGACATTAGATAGAATATCGTTCATAGTATTTAACACCCGTTGAGGGCACTTGACTATGATCTTGATGTGCATAAAATTTTTTTTTTTAGCGTAGAACAAAATATAAACCGATTTGATCCTGAAGTACCATATTGTAATACTTATAAGTATCGGTTCATTACCCAAGATGTTCGAGGATTATATATATATATATAAATACCTTTTTGGTATGCTAGTTATAGATCTTTGTTGTTCTTAAGCACTCAAGATTACACTAACATATGAAGATGATCATCTGCACAAAAATCGAAGTGATCCGTCTATTATTGAATTCAACAATGGTGAACCTGGTCAACATATTAACATGTGCCGAGAAGATTACAAGTGACGTACAGGGGGAGTAGCCTCACGCTGTACTCTTTTTCCCTTGATCGAGGTTTTGTCCTAATGGATTTTCCTAGCAAGGTTTTTAACGAGATAGCGTTATCTCTGGAAATTACTCTTTTTCCTTTATTAGATTTTTATCCCACTGGATTTTTCCTAGTAAAAATTTTAACGAGGCATTATCCCAAGAAATGGACATCCAAGGAGAAGTATTATAAATATATTAATAATTTGGATATCCATAAGATATAAGAATTGTATTAGAATTCCATATATAGAGATAATATTTAATTAGAACTCATATTCGTTAATTTTATTTCTGTATCTACTTACATATAAATAAAGGCCAGTTCCTATTGAATAAAATGCACCTGAATCCTTTCTTTCTCTCTTCCATAATTCTTCTTCTGTAGTTTATATTTATTTTATAATACTTTAATTATTATTACATCTGTTTTAGAATCTATATTAAGTTTTTAAATATGTATTAGAATTTTTTATAATAGAGAAAGAATAATACTACTATTATTTTTAGAAAAACCACCCGTGTTATAAATTATTGAATCCGACCAATTATTATTCTGAACTTCTTATTCTCGTTCCAGACCTTTCCTTGTGTCTTCTAGACGTTTCAAGCACCTTCGCCACAGCCAATAGAAAATTAGAAAGTGAAGCAGAAAAGAATCATGGGGAGTTGGTGTTGAAAATGAAAAATACAAAAAAAAAAAAAAAACAACTACCAACTGAGAGATCTATTGTCAAGTTTGATTTAATCTTTGTGATAAGACATAAGTAGTCAAAGTAGAAATTTACTTCAATATATAGTTGGTTAATTTGGAATATACTATAGTTGAACAAAGTTGTTTCTGTAAGTCTAATTAAATTAGCGTTGATAAGTGATAATTGTTCGAGGAGTGCAATTAAAATTGTACTCCCTCCGTCTCATAATTATTGTCTAATTTAAGTTTTCATTTATAGTTAAATTGTATTAAAAGTGAAATTTCAAACTAGATAATAATTATGGGACAGAGGTAGTAATACTTAGCTCTCCGAATTAAGTTTGATGATTAATAATCTCAACTTGTACGTTTAGGTTCAAACAAACATGGAGCTAATTACGTTGTAAGAAAGATACTTCAACTTAAAAAGTATTTACGAAATACCTACATTTTTTCAGGAGAGAAAGTACGTCAAATTTAAAATATGAACGGAAACATCACTAAATCCTTGATGAATTGTACATCACTAATAGTACCATACTACCATTTCTAACGCCAGTACATTTTCTTGGACAACTATTTTCTTTGGATCTCTTTTGTATATATACTTATGCTTACTAAAAAGTAAGTAAAGCACCATACATAAAGGATTGGTGGCAGTTTCTCATCAAAAAATTTTCCGCCTAAAATTTTTCTAGTATAAAAAAAAAAAGACGTGACTTCCTAAAAAAATAGATAAATAATTGTTAAAACCCATAAAACAGCAACGTTGGAGTAATAAAATTCCAAGATAAAGAAAGCACTAGCAAGGAGCCGATGAGAAAGTATTCGTCCAGTATGGTTAGCTGGTAAAGCCTGGTATTGTTCTTGTCACTATGATTGGTAGTTGAAATCGGGGGGTTTCCCAAAAAAAATTAAATAAAATAAACGTGGACAAATTTAAATTTTTCAGAATATTTGTGGACAGAAATATATTGCTCGGATTTCTGAAATCCGAGTTTTGATTAATATTAGAGATTCGGATTTTGCAAATCCGGATTTATACTTAATAATAAAATAATAATTTCATAAATTTTGTTGAATAATAGTTTTTTTAGTTCTTAAATGAACAGTAACGCTCGGATTTGTAAAATCCGAGTTTATTTAAAAATTAATAAATCGCGGCGCAAAATTTTTGAATCCAAAAAACCGAAAGTCCGTAATCCGGTTTGACGAATTCGGATTTGCGAAATCCGGATGCCTTTAATTTTGGTTGGTGGAAGTAGGCATGTGCCTTAAATTGGAGGACCAAAAAATTAATAAAATAATCCTGAATTGACTAACTCGGATTTAGGAAATCCGAGTTACTTACGAACTCGGATTTTTTAAATCCGAGTTTAACGTGCAATAAAAGAAAAAAAATTTCAGGCAGTTCTCATTCGAGAACTGCGTTGGATTTTCTGTTTTTGCATCTCAAACAAGGGCGAATTGAAGTTTTTGATGCATTCTTGCCTCTAGATACGTGGAAATCGTTATTTGAAAGAGGTTAGATTGCAAAACCATGTTATTTAGTTTATTTTTGTGTTATTTTTGATTGTTAGAATGATGTATGATAGATTAGGGTTTATGTTGGTTGGTTGTTTGGATGTTTTAGGTGTTGATTTTGTGGTTTAGGGTTGAGAAATCATAGTTGTTCATGAGATATCGAAGTTGATTTATAAGTATTTTAGTATGGTGTATTTGTTGGAGTATGTATGGTGTATGGTGTATGGTGTATTTTAGAGAATGTATGGTGTATTTTAGAGAATGTATGGTGTATTTTGTTGATTTTGTTATTAAGAAATGATTAGTTATTGATGTTTTTTTTAACAGTTATCAATGGCACGTAATGTATCATACATGCTTAATTTGTATCATACAAGTAAGTATGTGATAGAGAACGGTAGCATCAACACTTTTTCGAATATGCCGGATGATGGTTTGTTTGTCGAAGAAAGGTTGTCATATGAGGGATTGATTAGTAAGATTTGTATGACCCTTGGTTGGGATCCAGCACACGTGAAACTCCACCTTTCTTTGATTTTCGATAGTCCCGGTGGTAGGCGTGTAGTGAAGATCAAGAATGATTCGCATGTAGAGTTCATGAACCGTGTAGATCCAATGTCATGTTTGGATTTATACATAGATTTGGAAGATATCACTCAAGAAGAAAGAGAAGCGAGTTTGGAAAACGTGTCATTTGGTGATTTTCGAAGGGGGGAACGTGCTAGTACTTCTCGAAACCGTGATGAAGAGGAGACACCTTTATTTGCACAAAATGACTACCGGGAAGAGTCGGATTCCGACTACATAGCTCCAAGTGAAAGCGAAGAAGACTGTGATGTCTCCGGAGAGAGTGATTTTGAAGAAAGTGATGATGAAAGGTTGGAAAATGAGGAAAGGGATTGTAATCTATTCGCTCGACGCCATGTATATAGTAAGATGGGGAACTGGGATGCCTCATTTGTAGACAAGGATGAGTTTGCTCTTAAAATGTGGGATGAGACGCCCGAAGGAATGGACATTGGTGTTTGTTTCAAATCTCAATCAGAAGCAAAGCATGCTGTGAAATTATGGAACATCCATCATAAAAGGGAATATACGGTCGCCGCGAGTAGTCCAAGGACGTGGGCTGTGCGGTGCAGAACATTTAATGTGGAAAGTGAGGATGGTGAACCACCATGTGAGTGGAAGATGCGTGTGTCATTGAAAACTCACGGCCTTCATGAAATTGTGAGATGGCATGATGCACATAATTGCATGACTCCTGTGAATGATAATGAGAATCGGTGTGTGGACGCGTCTTTGATTGCTAGACTCATCAGGAGAAAGGTTGAGGACAACGTAGATTATACGGTAGCCTCGGCATAGAAAGATGTGAAGACCTTATTGAAAGTAGATGTGCCATACAAAAGGGCGTGGCACGGGAGGAGGAAAGCCATAGAAGCGGTCTATGGTGATTGGACCTCCAATTTCGAAGAACTTCCACGGTAAATATCAACTTTTATCCGTGTATTGAAATATTTATAGTATTTTTATTTTTACATGTATTGAAATATTTTAACAATGACTTGTTGTTGTTTAGGTATATCGCTGCGCTTAAGTTTACTAATCCTGAGGCGTAGTAGAGTGGGAATGGAAGGAGGGACAAGAAGGTTGGAACAGGGAAACCGGACATTTAAATACGTCTTCGGTCATTTGCACCGGTGGTGAGACATTTTTGAATGTCCACCGGTCATTTGTATCGATGGAACCTTTTGCGTAGTGGATACAAGGGTAAATTGCTTGTTGCGGTGGTGTATACCGCAAACAAGCTCATTTTACAGTTGCATTTGCGATTGTTGATGAGGAGACAGAGAGAGTTGGACATTTTTTATGAGGAATTTGAGGTTGTGGGTTGTGTATGATAGAATCGTAAGTGTGATATCCGACCGGAATGCAGGGTTGTTGAGCGCAATGTCACAGATGGACGAATGGCGTGATTTAGGTGATGGTGGGCACTTTCTTTGCCTCCGCCACGTTCGCAGCAATCTTGTGTCGCGATATAATAGCAAAAAGGTGAAGCGGTTATGTTGGAAGATGGGCACGACGCTTTCAAGAGTGAAATACAACCGTATGAGGCGAGAGGTTATTGAATTCAAACCTGCTGCATGGGAGTATCTTCGAGGGATTGGGGGGAGTAACTGGGCTCGATTGAAAGCCGGTCTTCGCCGTTGGGGCATAGCGACAACCAACATTTCTGAGAGTTACAACAATGCGTTGAAAGGGATCCGTTTTTTACCAATTAGAGCCTTGATCGATGCAACCTTTCGCAAAACTGTTAAATTCTATAGAGAAGAACAATTGTCTGCGAGAAATTGCATGACACCGATCCCTCCTGAGTTATGGAAAAAATACGAGAAAATGAATGATAAAGCAGCCAGTTTTGAAGCCACCCCTTTCGATGGTGATGATGCTATGTGGCGTGTTGTTACTGCCACACGCCTAAGTGGCAGGGGTGGGTCTCTGCATACGGTGAACTACGATGAACATAGGTGTTCGTGCAGGAAGTGGCAAGAGTACCGGATGCCTTGTACGCACGCACTCCAAGTTTGTCGGAGAAAAGGGGATCGGCCTATTGATCTATACCATAGTGTGTGGCGCCTTCCAACGTGGCGCAGACAATTTCATTATACGAGCTTTGTTCCGGTTCCCGATGAGGAACAATGGCCGATGGTCAATTGGAACATCATTCCGAATTATGAGCGTCTTGTGTTGCATGCGGGACCGGGACGAAGACAAAAAAGGAGACATAGAATGCAAATGGATTACAGGGGACGCCGGAGCCGGGGGGAATGTTGGAGATGTGGACAACTAGGTCATGATGCCAATTCATGTCCGTTCTCGCACCCAGGAGTAGATAGAAGACCTGTGAATGACAGCTGGAATTTAGTGTAATTTACTGTTCTTGCAAGTTATTTAGTGTTTGATAAATTTATGTGAACATTGATAAATTCGGATTGTATTGTGAACATTGAATTTTTCGGATTGTGCAAAATACTCATCATTGTAAGGTAATGTGAAGGATTCGGATTTCCGAAATCCGAGCTCAGAGTTTTTTTTAGAAATTGCAAAGGACTCGGATGTCTGAAATCCGAATGGGTGAAACCCATCCGAGAGTTGCAATTTGAGGAGAAACAGGGGAGATTCGGATTTTATAAATCCGAGCTCAGAGATTTTCTCGAATTTACTAAGAACTCGGATTTAGGAAATCCGTGTTTGTGAAAAGCATCCGAGAGTTGAAATTTGAGGAGAAACAGGGGAAATTCGGATTTTGTAAATCCGAGCTCAGATATTTTCTCGATTTCACTAAGCACTCGGATTTAGGAAATCCGTGTTTGTGAAGAGCATCCGAGAGTTGAAATTTGAGAAGAAACAGTACTAACTCGGATTTCGCTAATCCGAACTCAGAGTTTATTTTTAATTTGCAAAGGACTCGGATTTCAGAAATCCGTGTTTGTAAAACCATCCGAGAGTTGAAATTTGAGGGAAATAGGGAAGACTCGGATTTAGCAAATCCGAGTTTGACGGGACTATATATTGTTCCGTCAACTCTTCCCTTCCCATTTTTCCCCCAATTCCAGAATTGAAAAACCCTAAAACTAAACTCCAATTAAACAAAAATCCGGCTACTCCCACCACTCAATCCGGCGACTCCCTCCACTCCCTTCGTGATTTCCGGCGACTCCCACCACTCTCCGGCGACTCCATTTCCGGCGTCTCTCCTCCCTCTGGACAATCCGGCGTCTCTCCTGCCTCTGGATAATCCGGCGACTCCTTGCAATCCGGCGACTCCCTCCGAGACTCTCCACCTCCGGCGACTTCCTCCACTCCTCCCGACTTCCTCCATTCCTCACTGTAAGTTTGAAATTCGCGATCCTCTCTTTATTTTTTTGTCAAAATTTTTTTCTTTGTGAAATCCGAGTCCTTTTTTTTTTGAATTGTGGTTGGTTTGTGTTGATATAGTGTTTGTGTTGAATTTAAATTGTGTCTATTGTGAATTGCTTATAGATGTGGTGTTGATATAGTGTTTGTGTTGGATTATCGTTGTGTAAATAGTGAAATGTATATAGTAGTTTGGTAGTGTTGTTTATTTGTTTGTTTATGGTTTGGTTGATTTGTTTTTTTGGCCGAGTGTACATCGTTTGGTTGATTTGTTATTTGGCCGAATGTATATAGTTTGGTAGTCTTGTTTATTTGGCCGAATAATTTGAAGTTTGGTTGATTTGTTTTTTTTGGCCGAGTATACATCGTTTGGTAGTTTTGTTATTTGGCCGAATGTATATGGTTTGGTAGTCTTGTTTATTTGGCCGAATGTTTATGGTTTGGTTGATTTGTTTTTTTTTGGTTACCTTGTGTAGGATTGAAATGGCGACGCCGGCATCGAGCTCCCAATATGACTATCAACCTAAACATCTTCACCCGGACCTATACAAGATAAAATGCTATATCGTCAAACAAAGCATAGGTCCCAAGCTGTCTATGAGAACAGGATACCGGACATTAAGACATTCCGCCTCAAGGGCCGTAGGTACGACAGCGATTTTTGGGCGTTATATAAAAATACGGCACCGGAGGTTAAGGAAGTCATTAGGAGAGCCGGTTTTGAGGGGATCATGAAGGTAGGGTACAAAGAGTTGATCTAGGCCTCATTACCGCGTTGGTGGAACGGTGGAGGCCGAAACCCACACTTTCCATTTTAATTTTGGAGAGGCGACGGTGGACGCTACGGGACGTCGAGGTCTGTTTGGTATTCGGGTGGATGGTGACCGGTGTACGGCACGACAGTTAGCCGGACTGCAGATGAATGGAGGGATCGATGTGAGGCTTATTTGGGATTCCGGCCGGCGATCGTAAATGGCCAATGTGTCAATGTTGGTATTTTCGAAGATGAGATGGGCCGTGCACTACCTTCAAATTCCACTTGTCCATCGATTCGAGCAAAGGGCAGGACACTTATACTGCATTTTATTAGCAGTTTCATGTTTCGAACAAGACGCGAACACTTGTCAATCTACGGTTCTTGGCCGGAGTTGAGGATTTGGATCGGTGTAGTCGATACGATTGGGGATCGCACTGCTGGCTGGGTTGTACTCGGCCTATGCGAGGCATCACAGTATACCATGCACGACGCCACCGGGTGTCTATATTTGCTACAGGTACGTATTAGTTTTCATATTGTGCTTTAATTATTTTGCGCTTTCGACGGTATAATTTGAAGTTTCTACATTATTATTGCAATTTACTAGGTATGGGCGTATGAGCGGATCGAGAGGATCGCGCCCCAAAGAAAAGGAGTAGATTATTTGCTTCATGAGACCGCTCCATTAGCTCAGCGGTACGTATTTTCAGTTCAAAATAACTCAACGTTTAATTCTATTTGTTTCTTATTCATTTATTTCACTAATTCAAATGTACCCCTTTGTTTATTAAGGTGGGAATGTAGGTACACGTACGGCGACGCCCCAAGGAGCAGCACTCCGCCGTTTAGAGATCAATTAACAAGTCTGCGTGTTGAAGATGTAAGTACTTGTAATTTGGTATTTATATTTACTTTGAGATCAATTACCCCTTTCTTTTGGTTTCGGTTGTACCATCTAATGAAATATTTTTTCGTGCAGTTTCGGTGGCAACCATGTGCACATGTCCTCCATAGACTCCCTGATTTCTGTACACAAGGCCAAGCCATTTGGACGACTAGGTTTTGGATGTTCTGTTGGGCTATTAGGGAACCCCACGAGTCGGGCAGAGTCGTAAGACAATTTGGATACATACAGGATGTTCCCAAGCGCCCCATGATTAAAGATAACGCAGCATTCCTTCTCGATCACGCCCACAGTATGTCTGGGTATCCTAGCAATAATTGGGAGGATCACCATTCCGCAGTACGCCATCATTGGAATAGGAGAGAAGAGTTCGTGCTACGAGATTTGGAGGAAGGAGATCCTGGTTCCGTATATGAGGGGTACTATGAATGGTTTATGGTGAATACTGTCAGATTGATATCCAATCCCGGTAATTATGAACCTCAAGGATACGAGACTTCTTCGAGCCGCGTGAAATTATATGTGAGTTAATTGTAGATTTCTTTTATTATTTCTTATGTTTCCATTTTTTTTTTCATTCTTTTTAGAACTTTACTCTCTTAATTAACGTCCCAATTTCTTTTCAGGGTGAAGTATTGAACAACATTCGCGCGAGTACCGAGAGGTTTAGAGAAAAACGAGAAGATGATAATCTCCTAGACGAAGAACTTGACAAGCATTTGGACGATATCATCAATCAAACACATGCTGCTTTAACCTTGGGCGCAAATGATGAGATGGAGGTGGATGATACCCAAATCCTGGTTGATGAAGATCCATTTTTTCCCTCACAACCTCCGCCGGGTAAAAAAGCGAAACCGTGGTCAAGAGATAAGATTGGAGGAGGAAGAAAGAGAAAGGTCACAATCCCCCCTCGGACATCGCAACAAC
Source organism: Oldenlandia corymbosa var. corymbosa (assembly GCA_949775105.1). NCBI lineage: Eukaryota > Viridiplantae > Streptophyta > Magnoliopsida > Gentianales > Rubiaceae > Oldenlandia > Oldenlandia corymbosa. The sequence goes on from OX459124.1 coordinate 13,173,202, forward strand.
AAACTGAGGGTCAACAAAATGAGGATCAAGCACATTCCTCTCGAGGCTCGCGCATCCAGGTCGAGACTCATTTTGAAGAAGCTGGTGGACCCGAGACTCAGTTTGACATTGGTGGACCCGAGACTCAGTTTGACATTGGTGGACCTGAGACTCAGTTTGGTGGACAGTCGCAACCACAACCGGGAGTCAAATTTATCACCATGGGGGGAGTCCCAATCTCAACCCCAAATCGAGGCTCAGTTTGGTGGACAGTCGCAACCACACCAAAGTTCAATACTCACATATCTTAAGAGGGAGACATGATCCGACAGGGCCCAAACAAATACACTCCGGATGCGCACAATAAAGGAAAAGGGAAAAAATGAGACATTTCATTATTTTGGACATTTATAGTAGTTTTTGTATTGAACTTTTTATGAAACTTGATTTATTTTGTTGTTAATCGAATGCCGTTTATTGTTTTGTTGTTATTAAATTCCTATTTTCCAATGTTTCATTGTTGTTGGTGCTGTAAACATGTTTAGGACTGGTGAAAATCAGTCTAATTTTTTTCAGTTCGACAAAGACTCGGATTTGCGAAATCCGAACCGGACTTTTCTAAAGGATTCGGATTTGAAATCCGAGTCCGTGGCCAATAGGAGTCACCATTTTTCAGAAAACAGAGCAGATTCGGATTTCGGTAATCCGAGTTCTGCCCAAATTTAATTTTTCAACACATTATTTTTTCTCTATCCGGAAATTAATATTTTATTCATAAAAACGGATTTATAAAATCCGGATTTAGATTTATTACACTAATTTTTGTCATTAACTTAATTTCGGATTTACGTAATACAAAGTCGGATTTTAATAATCCGAGTTGAGTTGGGGTCGGATTTCCGAAATCCGAGTTTGCCCCCCATTCGGATTTCCTAAATCCGGGGCATATAAATTTGTCCACAAGGTTTTAAAAAGCTTTATTTTTGTCTAGGTTTTTTTTATATATATTTAAGGAAAAAATTCGTTGAAATCTTGTTCGGTATTATTAATTTTTTTTTTTTTTTGATAAGAAGAAACTCTGAGGGTTGTATGGCCAACTCCTATATTACATTTTTGTCTCATTTTGCCTCTTAAAACACTTCTCAAATACACAATACTATCCAAATAACTTTTTAATTTACTTTTTAAAATTTGTTTCAAACATTATTGTTACACAGTTTTTATCCACAACCACCAGCCCACCTCCAACGCCGCCATTCGCCGCCAGACCGCCCACCACCGTCGCCAGCCGGCGACCGGCCGGCCATGTGGCGGTCTGGCGGTGTCGGTGGGCGGTCTGGCGGCGGCGGTGGTAGAGGTGACCCGGTGATGGTGTAAAAATATTATTATTTTATTTAAAATATTACCCAAACAATTTTTAAAATTTTTTCTCCAACCATATTTTAAATCACATCTCAAACTAAAACAAAAAACCAGCAGCTGTCCATACAAGCCCTCATTCATTAACTTCAGGATTTGATTACATCAACAGCTCTATCATGAGCCATACGGGTTCTATCCCTACTAACCTTAGAAATTCTACATAAACTAAACCATTCAACAGCTTGTCGAATGTCCGACGTTAGACTTGAATACCAGACTGGCGTCCGCTCTGACCCTTCTAAATAGTTGACCACTTTCATACTGTCCGTCAAGATATGAAGGGTTGTCCACCCAAATGACAGAGCTAGGTTAACAGCTTCCCATACTATCATGAGTTCCATCTAAGTTGATTCTTATTAAGGAGTCTCAATCCCACATCGGTATTAGGAGACTCTTAGTATCAATATATAAGCTCCATGGTCTACTCCCCTCATCGCCAATTGGTTTTGAGGTGGAACCCCATGGGCTTCTGTATAGTATTAGAGCCAGTCCGCTGACATTCAGACTCCAAAAAGTCCAACAAAAAAATAGGACTGAGACGTGAGGCGGTGCCTGGGCTGAAAAAAATAGGACAAGTCCAACCCAAAAAATACGTTTAGATTTGCGGGGGAGTATTAAAGAGTCTCAATCCCACATCGGTATTGGAAGACTCTGAGTATCAATATATAAGCTTCATGGGCTACTCCCCTCATCGCCAATTGGTTTTGAGGTGGAACCCCATGGACTTCTGTAATTTTAGCGCCTTGTATGGCTTCGTCTCCGAGTGTATGACGACCCTCGAGTGTCTTCGACTACCACTCCGCATCCTCCCCTGCATGGATCCTTCCTGAATGAGCCACAACCTCTATTACTACACCCTGGTCTTCCAAGGTAATTCCCACCCGTTGGTTATCTTCTCCCCAGAGGCACACCGTTTTCCCCTCACCCCGTTGAGTATTCGTCTATGGGTATGGTGACAAGATCGTTGCTGTTGTTCTTCATTCTAGTCGACATTGGTGGTATCATTGCGAATGCAGGAACATTGACCAAGGTGACTGTAAAATATTCTAACTTTTAATGTGACCACATCAAGAAAGTAAAACCAAAAGTGATCCAGAACAGTTTATTCTAGTCAATTTATTGAAAGAAAAAAAAAGATTACAATGTATATATTTATCCAACAAATATTGAGACAATTTAATTTTACCTTAATAATTTTCCAAAAAAAAAACCCTCAGAAAATGGCCTAATCAGCCGACGAGGAATTAAATTGGATTATTACAATGATTTTCACCCCATGAACATATGTAGTCTCTTCAATTTTGATTGAGTATATCTTAACTGAATGATTTAGTAAAAAATCAACAAGTAAACCATAGAATTTTCTTATATTTTAAAGCTGTTTCACCTTAAAACTTGCATATTTATGAGCTCTTTTTATTACTTTCAGTTTTTATCTAAAATTTTAGTTTTAAAATGTTATTTCTATTCCCGGTACTTTTCACTTTTATTTTTTTTAGTTGAAATGATCAAATCTAACTAAAATAATACGGTTTAAATAGGTGACCTTAGAAGAAATTCGTAATAATTAACACGGTTTTAGGACACGTGAAGTGAAATGAAATTAATTTATTGATAAAAAAATTAGACAAATAAAGTACAACCCAATGTAATCAATATATTCATGTAATTATATAAGTTCACTTTTTAACGGATTCTTTTGAATCTAAATTAAATAAAATACAAACATTTCATTTCAATTATGATACCATAATACCCAAATCTTTTATGATGCGATAACATTGAACATATTTTGAAAGTCTTTTCTTAATATAAAATTGTCATAGCAACTTTTATATTAACGCATTAAAAAATAAAAAATTGTGAAATTTTGTTTTCAAACAAAGAAGACACATTTGTCACGCTCATTCTTTTTTTAAATTTTTCGGGCACGTGTTACAAGTAATTTATAAATGATAAGATAAGATCTAACTATTATACTTTTTTAAAAAAAAATAAATAAAATTTGTGCACAACCATGTGTATTTAGGGCAGAAATGTTTCACATGTGCATTGGTTAAAGGAATTTCAATGTGCATTGGTTAAAGGATCTCACAAACGAGAAGAAAAGACGCTGACTCTCTTTTTATTTGATTTTTCTAGAAAAGAAAATATGATACAAGATATTGAATTTTAAAGTATTTACTGATATACTACCTTTGTCCTTAAAAAATATTCCTTCTAGTCCTTAATATAAGGTATTTTGAGTTGTCCTAGGTTTTACCTAGTAAGCATTTTTAATTGACAAAAATTTTAAACTCTATTTTCACATTCATTGAGTTCTCTTAATTGTCATGAAATATTTTTAATATTTTTTTATCACTTAAAAATGCGTACTAAATGAAACCAAGGACAAATCAAAATATTAAGCCCCGAATGAAATATTTCAGGTTAAGCTTTCAAATTTGTACAGATTTGAAAACTCAATGTAAACTTTTTTTTTTAAGACAGAGAGAATATATTTGTTCCCTTATTGTTTTATAGAACTCGCGCCACGGGCAAGTCAACAACTAATCTATATATCAATAAAATAACTGAGGGAATGACACATCTCATTAATTTTAATCATGATGTGTATTCATTATACAATACACATAATTAAAATTAAATTTATCATCGATTCTAAATCACCCCCTTAATTCAAAATTCCAATCGACACCATTTTCCACTCCTACATAAAAAAAAACTTTTTCGGTAGAATTATAATATTTATAATTTTATAATATCCGCACAGCGTTTGGGAGTAAAACTAGTAACTTTAAAACAACAAAACTAGCTAGATGCACACGTGAAAATGATTCAGAAAGTTGAGAAGTCAATTGACACCAAACTGTAACATAGTCTTCATGCCTTTGGAATTTTTAGTCAAACTCATATAATATACATTAAAAAAATACAAAACTCACATAATTAATGTAAAATGCTGGTTAAACCGACCAAATTCTTTTAGAGGAAATAAGTGTCCATACATAATAACAATAATGATGTTGAATTTGTCTTTCTTTGCCATCCTACACAGATATTAGATTTCATAAATCCAGAGTTCTTCCACGCCCATCAACTACGAGAGATACATAAATCTAATTAAGGAAAAAGATTTATTTTTAAGGGAAAAAAATATCCGCATTAATTGTGATTCAAACTTATGAACTTACATCATAGAAAAGTAAGCAAGGACAACTGTATATTTAGGGCCCCCGAAGTATTCACCTACACACACACACACACACACACACGAAAAAGCCTTGGAGACCAAAAGGAAAAAAAAAGGTTCGAAATGGCTCAAATGCTTATATCTTTCTTCTCCCTATTGTTCTTTGCCTTGCTCCATGTCCAAGCAAGCCTTGACGTGGACTACATAGTTGAAAACCAAGTCCCAACCAGCCCTGGCGGCCAACGATTCGATCGGGAACTGGGCGTCGAGTACATCCGAAATGTCTTAGCAAACTCGACAGAGTTCATCTTGAACCTATTCGACCAGAAATCATTGGACGAGACAAGAGGATACACACAAGTGAGTTGGTACCTCGACAACGTCGGCGGCCTCGCCGTGACCTACGGGAACCTAACCCAAGTTAACGTCTTGTATATACAAGACTATGCCGGTCCCGACCTGAAGTTAGACATATCAGGGTTAATATTTCATGAGAACACCCACGTTTGGCAATGGTTTGGGAACGACAAAAACGTCGGAGTCGTCGAAGGGATTGCTGATTATCTCATGTTAGTTGCCGGGTTGGCGCCGAACCCGTGGTTGGAGCCCGGAGAAGGTGAGCGGTGGGATGAAGGGTATGCAGTTACTGCCCGGTTTTTCGAGTATTTGGAAAGCTTGAAAGGAGGGTTTGTTAGAGAACTTAATAAGAAGATGAAGGATGATTTTAGTGATGAGTTCTTTGTTGAGTTGCTTGGGAAGCCCGTCGATCAATTGTGGCAAGAATATAAAGATAAATACAAGCATTAGTTGAGGAAACTAATGATGCTTTTTTTAGTTGTAATTTATTGATGAGATACATTGTCAACAATGCATAAGCATTGCGCAGCCCCTAATTGAATCACTATTTGATTTTCTGAAGTCAGGGATTATTGGATGATTTTTATTTTATAACCTTTACATCATTTCAGTGAAGGGAATGAAGGGTAGGCTCAACCGTCTCCCTTCTGATTGCGTCGGTGACATGGTTATGGCCACCGTCAAGGGTAAGCCCGATCTCAGTCAGGAAGAAGGTCATGCCCGCAATCATTGTCCGCCAGCGCAAGCCATGGCGCCGAAAGGACGGTGTCTACATGTACTTTGAAGATAATGCTGGAGTGATTGTTAATCCCAAGGGAAAAATGAAAAGTTCTACAATCAGTGGTCCCATTGGAAAGGAGTGTGATGATCTTTGGCCTAGGATTGCAAGTGCTACAAATGCGATTGTTTAATACACCGCATCTTAATTTTGAAGAGAACTTTAGTTTACGGAATGTTTGTTTTAGGTCTGGTACTATTCTTTTGTGGATGTGGTAATTTTAATAGACGGTTGGTATGTAAGAGCTAAGAATTACATCTTTTGTTTGGATAAACTAAATACTTTGCTGTTTGTTTAAAAAAAAAAAGATGAAGCAACTATTAATTATTAAAAAAATATAAAAACGTTTAAAGATGTGTTTAGATTTGATCGGCGAAGATGTGTTTGATAAATATTAATAAAGTAGCAACGATGCAGGTGAAATCAAACTATTAAGAATATTAATACAAGTCATAACAAAATACTACAAGTCAAAACAAAAGGGAAAAAAATAAAACAAGTCATAACAAAAGGAAAAAAAAAACATAAATGAACAAAAGGGAAAAAAAAATACAAGTCTAATAATACTACATAAAAAGTCTAGTACCCTACTTCTTCTTGGGCTTTTTAGCCCGAAAATGACTATAAGTCAATCTATCGGGCTCCTTCGTTACTCTCTGGCCTTTACTCACAGCCAACGGTGGAGTCCCTAGAGTCTGACTCGATCCCTGCTCCTTATGGCGCTGATAACCCTGACCCTCAATCTGATCATGCTGGTCTGCATCCTCAGCCCCATCCTCATCCTCATCCTCAGGCTCACCTCGTGCCCAATGGACAATGAGAAAGATCAAGCTCCCCACCCAGTATCTTTGGCTGAACCGTCAAAATCCGCTCCCAAGCCCAGAGTTAATTCAAAATTTAGGGATCATTAGCTAATATCACAAATAATTATGGGAGAATATAAAATGAAAATAGAGAGAAATGAAAAGATAAAATACCTGAAGAAGAATCACACAGCCGGTAATAGCCTTTGCAGAAGCGGCTAGAGATGACTTGGACATGCTGCGGTACAAGTAACATAGTGCCGCGCTACCCCAACTGCACTCTGAGCAAATCTTGGGAGTATGCAGAAAATGCACAAGATCGAGTGGAAAACTGTTTCTCGTAGTGTTAGAGAACAGTAATCCGCCAACTAGCCATCCAACAAAACAACGGGCTCGCTGTAGGTGTGCCTCGTTGGAGGACTGGTCCGTCAAAGGATTGTTTTCTATGTGAGTCTTTATTTCAGTGATGGAAACGCTCGTCAATCTAGACTCCTCTGTCTGGAACCTAAATCGAAACATCCTCTCCAAATAGGCAGCCCAACCACCTTCAGGCGTTGTGTGATGTCCTGTAACCGGACGTCCATCAACCCGAAGCCCCAAAAGAACCTCAACATCCTGTAGTGTGATAGTAGCCTCCCCAAAAGGTAAATGAAAAATATGGGTCTCTGGGCGCCATGGCTCCACAAGAGCTGTAAGCAGGGCATGGTCACATCTTATGGACCCAACTCTAGAAAACAGTCCAAAACCAAATCTCTCAATGTATTCCTTTGTCATCGCCGGTGCATCTTTTATATATTTTCACGCTGCGCTATCTACACGTCTGGGCTCCGAAATCCCTATATCATACTGTGTACCATGTAAATTGTGGCCGTTTTGGAGGAACAACAAACTATTGTCTCTAGGGCCCTGCCGTAGCTTCTTTGAGTTAGGTTGGGGGGAAGAAGATGATCCAATGTCTATGGCTATAACAATTTACAAATAATTTTAGTAAGTACGGATTAATATTTATCAATATTTATTATCCTATGCATTAAAAAATTCGACCCTAAATTTTAGTAAGTACGGATTAATATTTATCAATATTTATTATCCTATACATTAAAAAATCCGACCCTAAATTTTAGTAAGTACGGATTAATATTTATCAATATTTATTATCCTATACATTAAAAAATCCGACCCTAAATTATAGTAAGTATGGATTAATATTTATCAATATTTATTATCCTATACATTAAAAAATCCGACCCTAAATTTTAGTAAGTACGGATTAATATTTATTATCCTATTTCTAATCCTAATTATCTATATATATTTAAAAAATCCAACCCAATACCCAACCTTTTAAACCCAACCCTCTAAACCCACCCCTCTAAACCCAACCCAATACCCAACGCCCTAAACCCAACCCAATAACCAACCCCCTATACCCAACCCAATACCCACCCCTATACACCCAAACCCACATTCTAAACCCAACCCAATCTCCCAAACCCTAAACCCCCTAAACCCAAAACCCCACAACCCTAAGCCCACCCCGCCGCCTACCCCCCTCTAACCCCCTGCAAGTCCCCCAACACCCCCCGCCGGCAACCCCCCTCTCCCCGACTCCCCATTTATTATCCCGTCATAACCCACAATCCCGAATTTTTTAAAAAAATCCACAACTACACCACCTATAAACTAGATCTATTAACGAAGTATTAAATCACGAATTAAAATAAAAAAAAAATCAACACAAAAATTTTAGGATTCGGTATTAAAAGCACGAATTAAAAAAAAACGATTAAATGAGAGGAAAATAACAACTTACCTCGATATATAGCCCACAAAATGCAAAAAATCGATGCCGAAACTCGCTTTCGGCAACGATTCCGAAAAATTCGCCGGTTTCTATGGAGTCCGCCGGCCACCGGGAAAGAAAGAAACCGAATAAGTTGAAACGCGAATTCTGTGCTTTAACCCACAAGAATTCGCGTTTTAGAAACACGAAACCACTTCTATCCCCAAATTCGCGTTTCTGAAACGCGAAATCTCCTTAATATTTGATGTTTTCGCGTTTCAGAAACGCGAAATATATTTAAAACAGATTAATTCACAAAAATCGGTCGACTGACCGAAAAGACATAAATATCCATTAGTTTATACTAGAGTCCAGGTCCTGGACTTTTACCTAATAGGGGTAATTTGGTAATTTTGACAAATAATTTTTATTTAGACAACTAATTTAGCATTTATGAGAACTAAGCCAACTTTGTTTATCATAAAATGAATAAACAAATAACTAGTTTTGTTACCCTAAACCCTAAACCCTAACAACTCACACAAAGTGAATGATCCTTTAGCGTTTATCACACAAACATCCAAACCAACACACTAACACAAATACAAACGCAAATAAAATCATCCTCATTAGTGCTTATACATGAATGTTGAAAACAACACCCAAATACAAACACTAACAGAATCATCACTATGAATTCTATATGGATCGTAAAGTCCTAAGATAATTAGTGCTCACGCCGTCCCAAGAAAATTAGTGCTTTATACGACATGTATATAGTAATTATTAGTACTACATTTTTAATACATAATGACGAAAACCGATATTTTTTTTAAAAAAAATATTACTAATATAAATTGAAAATGGTTGGTGTTTAATATTTACTATACTGGAGTCCAAGTCCTGGAATCGGACCATACCACTATTTTCCAAGTATCGGTGGCCTTCTGTAGCGAAACTCGCGCCTTCCACAGGCAATCATAGCCGTGAAGATGCTCTTTCGGATATTTGGGTCCACAGGTCTCGCATTCGACATACCATGTTCGTTTAGAGCTTGTTTTCACCCGGAAAGTCCGACCATGTACCAAGTTCCATTCTCCCACTGCCGCATAAGCCTCAGGCTTGTTGGTGAAATGTACATCAAGGTCTAGCGTCAACGGATTGCCTTCCCACATTTTAATCCCATCACAATCTACTTCCTCTAAAGTCTTGTCCCATCTACTGATGTCGTCGAAAATCTATGGGACTGAAGAAGATGACTCAAAATCAGTGTCCTCATCTGAGGCCTCATCCGATGGGACGTACTCATCATCACTGCTTTCGACACCCTCCGCCATCTTCATCTTCATCTCCATCTTCATCTTCATTGTCTTCAACTGTCCTCATCCGATGGGACGTACTCATCATCACTGCTGGCACCAATATCCTGGCCAGATGTACTTGCATAAACATGGCCTATTCTCTCAACATTTTCAGGGTACAATTCTAGCCATTTATCAGCACAAGGATAAATGAACCGAACAGTATTATCATCATTAATGTGCACATGAGACCTTTTTCCTGACCTCTCCGTCCATACCAAAGAAAAATTAATATACAACCCTTCTCTATCAACTTCCATCACACCACATACCTTATCAACAAGTTCCGAGAAATCTAACATACAATCAATGATAAGATAACCGTCCGGCGCATCCCGCTGTACAGTGATAGTCCCATCAGGTTCAGTTGTATAAGTAGTATTCTAGTATACTTTCAGATGAACTATCTCCGTGAAAGACATTTACGGCCTGCAAAATCAATTTTAGTTTTGTCGAAACAGTATTTACCCCGTTTACAGATTTAATAATTTCAAAAGAACAACTATACACCTGAATTTAAAACTTCATTTCTACGCTAAAAATATTTTAAAAACTCACTCTAGGTATTATAATTTTTTTCATAAATCAATATACAATAAATTTCAAGAATCATCTAATTTAACAACAGCAAACCCAAATTTTACAATCAAAGAATTTAAATTAATATTAAATCTAAACCTTGTGCCCGAATTACATAATTTATTCTTATGTTTATAATTTTATTTTATTTTACAGAAATCGATATACAATAATTTACAAAGCTCATCTAATTTAACATTCTATTAACTAATATTTCTTTCAATTTACTTTATCACCCTAATTAAGAATACACCGTTAATTGAGTAAATCACAATTATTTATAAACTAATAATAATGCGTAAATCATTCTATGCTCACAATAAAGCAATAAAAAATTACATGTTTTCTATAACGAAAAATACAAACCTAAATGCTGAAACTTTGAGTTTTAAATTGACTTCACGAGCAACTTCTCAATTTGAAGGAAATGAGAGCTTTCCCGGATTCAGCCAAAGTCCTCCGGAGTGAAACTCAAATTCGGAGCTCAACAGAACGAAATAAGGTAGGTTTGGGAAGAAATGATGTTATTTTGTTATGTGTATTTTAAATTTCGCTTGTACAAAACGCGAATTCTTTCAAATCTTATCAGCAAAATACACGTGGAGCCAAATGAGTGGCTGAGGAGATTTTCTGGATATTTTTGCGTTTTTAAAACACTAAAACTAACTTTCACGCTTTCAAAACGTTAAGACTGTTTTTTTCGCGTTTTCAAAACGCTAAATTGTATAAAATTAATTTAAAATTTTATTTTAAATATATATATATATATTCGCGTTTTTAAAACGCTAAAGCATTTTCGCGTTTCAAAAATGCGAGAAAGAATATTCGCGTTTTCAAAACGCTATTTTTTGTTTACCTTTTTTATTTCCTTTTTTTTCTTTCTTTTTTTCAGATCAATTTGTGCAAATAGTAATTTAATTTTTTTAATTCTATTAACAGATTCCGCATTTCACAAACGCGAATTTTTAATTTAATTTTTTGTTTTCCCGTTTTCAAAGCGCGAAAAGTATATAAATATCCAGTTTTAAAACCCTAGAATTATTTTCTCCTACAACTTTGGGTTTGAGACACCCTAAAGTCAAGCTCCCAATTTGGAAGTAACTCTTGAAGAAGTGAAGATATACCAGTTTTGCTTAGGAGTCCGCAAAAAAGTTGCCCAGTGCTCAATTGAGTAGCTTAGCTGTCATTTGAAGAATTCTAACAATTTCATTCACCGAAGCTCGGTTCTTCCAAGGATAACACCTTACATCTTTCAGCATGTCCACCACAGTTTTGTTATCTCATCTAATTTGAATATTTTGAAGCTGAAAAGATTCGCATTTCCTTAATTCAGAATAAACTTCATTATTTTTTAAACAAGAACTTCCTTAAAAATATTGAATTATGAGTATCGAAAAATAGCAAAAGGTCATTAAAAAAAAAATAAAGGATGAATTATGAATAGTAGAAGTTAACATAACGTTCATCATTTTGAACTACAATTCCATCTAAACGGAAATAAACCATCATGTTTAAACAATAAGCCCATCAAAATTAAAAGTTGAATTGTGAGTTAAAAAAATAAAACAGAATATCCATCATTTTTTACTTCATCTTGAGACAATATTAGAGACAATTAAAAATTAGAGAAAATATTCTTTTTGGGGAAAACTAGTATGTACCCTGTGCGTTGCACGACGGAATTTAGATACTATTATATTAAAATTTTGCATCATATAATCAGTAATTATAATATAAAGATTATAAAATTATCAATTGTAGATATTTTGAAAATCACCAAAAAGAAAAAAATCAAAAGATCAAAGTAAAAAAGTTATAAAAGTTTGTTGTTCATTGTATATTTTATTCTTAAAAACTGCAATAGTAGGTTGTTCATTATACAAACCACAAGGTATTACTGTCTGGATGAGTTACTAAATGTATTAAAAAGGATCTCTTTAAGTAATCACCCATAATATGTTTCTATCAATGTATTTAGTAATAGAATGTAATTATGTGAAAACATATCAAAGGAAAAAATGTAGAAATAAAAGAAAAATCCAATTTGAGCCAACCAAAAGACTAAAATGTCCAATTGGACTAAAGAGTCCAGATTTGGACTAACATGTTTAGTAAAATATACAGACGGGTCATTTTCGTCATTTCGATTGTATAAATTCGAAAATCAACAATCGTATAAATTGGGTCTTCATGATTAAAAAGACACAAATATCGATTCGTATTAAGGAGGTCCAGTTTGAGACTCGTGAATTAAGCAAAACATATGGATAACCCTTTTCCGTAATTTCGATGATATAACTCTGAAAGTCAGAAATCATATAAATTGGGAGGTCAATTGATTTCATCGATGAATTATCGCTTTTTTGGTTTGCAAAATTTGACAGTCATCGTCGTCAAGCTTGGGATTTAGAATATGCTGGCGAAAAGCTCAGTAGTCGATACCCGATTTCGAATTCCGATGAATAATTTTCCGATTATAGAGTGCAGACAAATTTTCTTTTCTTATCATCATACTTCATTTTATCAGGAGTCAAGGACACATCATTTTCAAACCTAGGAGACCAATTTTAGTTAAAAATAAGGATTGATATCAATAACAACCCCGAGGTTTAGTCGATTAACTAAAACACCCTTATCTTCTAAGGAAATATCAAAAATCTCCTTTGACTGGTAAAACTTATCGATCAACCGATAAAGAACGTGAAATGATAAACAACCCACTAATAGTTTCCGTAACTTTTTCTTTTTTTCTTTACAAAAAAATAAATAAATATAGTAGAACTTTTCTGCCTTTCTTAATTTCCATCCCCAAAAAAACCTAACTCAAACATTAGCATTGTCACCGCCGCCTCTTATCGATTAAAGTCTCCTTCGATTCCATCCAATTTTTCTTGGAACACACTCGGCAAAAAGTGTGCTCATATGGTATGAATGCTGTTGCGCCCCTTTTCCTTCCCATACACACGGAGCACATGGAAACCAACCCCACTCTTTCTTTCTCCTCATCGCACCCGTCCGTTTCTTCCATCAATTGTTATCAACGACATTCTCAATGGCATCCCTTGTTCTGTCTGTGATCCCGCACCCACCTGATTATTGTTGACATCAGATAGCCTTGTTGTTGGACTTTGATTAAACCCCTCAAACTCCTAGGCCCCCTTGAATTGCCTCTCCGCTGTCAAAACCGCTGCCAGATTAATCCCTGACGGCGACGGAGCTTCTCCGCCGCATGCCGGCGTTGGCCTGTTTCCCAGAACATCTTGACCGAGGTTCATACCCGATGTTCCCACCGCCGTGGAAACTCTTCCCTCCTCATATTGTCCAACACTGCCGCCGCTATCGCTGCCATTGTCATCCTCGTCGCCTCTCACATCCATGGTGCTGTTTGGCCTGGAAGTGTTTTTGGAGAACAGTTGTCAGTTTTGGCATTTATGGGTTGGGGTTATTTTAGTGTTTTGAGGAGAAGAGAACAAAATTTGTTAAACCAAATTGATTCCCATTTGCTAATTTTGTACCAAGAGATTCTGTAAGAATTTTTTTTTCTATTTTCTGTTATTAAATCTTGCCCAAAATGTTAATTTGTGAACTAATTCAATGTTGCTCATGTAAAATATCAGAATGAGATCCATGACACAGGTTTGATTGAAACCGGGAAACGATACATTATTGAAAGAATAAAATATCTTACATTATTGACGGCATGAAAGATCTTTGATTGGCTGTGTGATTTATATATTATAATAGCAGTTTTTTTTTTAAAAAAAATACTCCCTCCGTCCCAGAAAAATAGTCCAGTTTGAAAATATACAACTTTTTTAATTTGGTCAACACACTAAATGTACAACTCATTTTATGCCCCTAACTTATACTAATGTCCTTCTAGTTATTTCTAAAAAAGTCAACTACATATGCATTTATTTTACAACTTAAATTTGATCAAAATTTTTATCTCAAAAAATATTGAGAATGGATCTTGATAAAAAGATCTCGTTACGTAAATTAATTTGATATATAACACATTTTTTAATTATTCATGTATTAAAAGATATAATCATTTGAAAAAAATGGGAGAAAACTAAAAAAAAAATAAAAATCAAAGAAGTGAACCTTGTTTTCCTTATAACTATTCTTTTGGATATTTATGTCATTTCAATTCAATTAATTTTGACTTTTGTGAAACTAGACTGTTTTTTGGGACAAAATTGTTTATTAAACTGGACTATTTTTTTGGGACGGAGGGAGTAAATAACAACAAGGTAAATAACAAAAAGTAATCAAACAGAATAACCAAGTTACCATTTTTTTACTGTTTAATAACCATCCAATGAGTTAATGACATGTGTCTCTCAAAATGTTGATGGCATGAATTAGCGACACGTATCGATTATCTTTCTTTCCTTTAATATATACTAGATGGTACTCGCACGATGTGCGGGATAAATAAATTATGTATAAAATCGAACATAATAATAATTAAAGAAATATTTTATATTTTAGTAAATGGATATACAATTTAAAATCACTAAATTAAATAATGTTACAATAAAAGTAATTTTTATACGCTACTTATTTACAGAAGAAAAATAAAGAGATCCATATATTGATATACATGTTAAATATATTTCATTTTCGCGAATCATCATCATATATTTCACATGTTGTCCCTAAGAAAATATCAAACATTAAAATTATTACTTAAGATTGGCAAAGAAACTCACCATGATGTGTATTCGAAAATCCTTGTTGCAGAAAAATATTTGCCCACAACTTGCAAAAGTTAGAAGCGAAAATATTTTGACACAAAAAAAATAATGATTATTAAAAAGAGAAATATAAATGAGAGAGAGGAGGGGGAGAGGGGGAGGGAGAGGAAGAGGAAGAGGAAGAAGAAGAAGAAAAGATTCTGGTATAAACTAGGATTGCAACCCAATTGAGTTTTATAAGTACACTTTATATATCTATAATATTATTCAACCCCATCAAAATTTTTTTTAAATCAATCAACTTTAATATTGAATTAAAGAATCACCGATGATCTTGTATTTATTATTTTCGAATTTTAAATAATCATTAATATTGTTTAATGATCAAATCAATACGTAATACCATTATTCAAGCCAATCGGATAATCTTTTTCAAATCAATCTTATTTACTATTGAGATTTTAAAAATATATCTTTTCTTTTACATTTTAGGGAACGCAAAATAGAAATTTTACCACACAATTAATTGATATATTTTTATTAAGAGTTGATAACAATTTATTAACTGGAAGTTCAAAGAACTGTTTGTGTAATTGTTTTAAATATTTTTTGTGGCAACCTATAAGAAAATGACACATAGAATTTTGTCCTATGTGTCAACGGGAAGAGAAGTTTGATTTCCTCTATCTAGTTTCTCTCTTAGTATAATACTATAAACTATAGATGATATATCTCTAAAAAAATATTCTCTACAATTTCATTAATTATTTTTGAATTTTAAAAAAACATTAATATTGTTTCATGAACAAACCAATATGTAATGACATTATTCAAGCCAATCGAAATTTTTTTTCAAAACAATCAGTGTTATTGTTGAATTAAAGAATCAATGATGATTTTGTATTTATTATTTTTGAATTTTAAAAAAATATTAATATTATTTAATGATCAAACCAATATTAATAGTATAACTCAAGCCCATCAAAAAAATATTTTCCAATCAATCAACTTTAATGTTAAATTAAAGAATCACTGATGATTTTGTATTTATTATTTTTAAATTTTAAATGATCATTAATATTGTTTAATGATCAAATCAAGACTTAATACCATTATCCAAGCCATGGGCACATCTTTTTCAAATCAATCTTATTTAATGTTGAGATTTTAAAAATTTCTCGTTTTCTTTTTCATTTTAAGGAATGCAAAATAGAAAGTTTACCACACAATTGATTGATATACTTTAATTAAGAATTGATAATAATTTATTAACTGAAAATTCAAAGGATTGTTCGTGTAATTGTTGTAAATATTTTTAGTGTCAACCTATAGGAAAATGACACATAGGATTTTGTCCTATGTGTCAACGGAGGGAGAAGGTTAATTTCCTCTCTCTAGTTTCTCTATTAATATAATATACTATAGGTAGATAGATAATGATTTATCCATACTAATGGCACTTAGTCCTTCTTTGTCATCTTGAGTTGTAAATGTCAGATTTTGTAAATCCAGTGTTCCATCCTTCATTACCCAACAACCTGTGAGCGTCAAAAGTCTAATTAGGAAAAACAAATCTTTATTAGGAAAAAAAATATTCAGATTTATTGTGAAGGGACAACAATCAAGGGAAAACCCAATTCATTCATTATTAAATTTTTGAAATTACATCAAAGGAAATAAACCAAGACAGCTCTATATATTAAGTCCTTCAAGTTACTCACAAATATACACGAAAAAGAAGCCTTTCTGCAAAGAAAAAAAGAAGAAAAAAGAACAAGTTCAAATGGTTATAGCTGCCTTCTCCCTATTGTCCTTTGCCTTGCTCCATATAAGCCATGGAGTAGACTACATAGTCGAAAACAAAGTCCCAACCAGCCCCGGCGGACAGCGATTCGACCGCGAAATGGGCATAGATTACACCCGAAACGTCCTGGCAAACTCCACGGAGTTTATCTGGAACTTTTTCGATCAGAAATCATCCGACCAAACAAGAGGGTATACACAAGTGAGTTGGTACCTCGACAACGTCGACGACGCCATCGCCGTGACCTTAGGGAACCAAACCCAATTCAGTACATTGTTCGTACAAGACTATGCCGGTCCCGACCTAAGGAAAGAGGTATCAGGGATAATGTTTCATGAGAACACCCACGTTTGGCAATGGTTTGGGAACAACAAAAACGTCGGAGTCATTGAAGGGATTGCTGATTATGTCATGTACATCTCCGGGTTGGCACCGAACACGTGGTTGCAGCCAGGCCAAGGTGAGCGGTGGGATGAAGGGTATGCCGTTACTGCCCGGTTTTTCGAGTATTTGGAAAGCCTGAAAGGAGGGTTTGTTAGAGAACTTAATAAGAAGATGAAGGATGATTACAGTGATGGGTTCTTTCTTGAGTTGCTTGGGAAGCCTGTGGATCAATTGTGGCAAGAATATAAAGATAAATACAAGCGTTAGTTAAGGAAATTAATGATGATAATATTACTTGTAATTTAGTGATTACACATATTGTCCTTGCATAAGCATTGGATAAATTACTTCATTATTTTTTAAAAGAATGAGAATGTTGCTTGTTGAGTTTAAAACTTAAAGATTGATTTGGGTTTTACTAATTGTTTTCCGTTAAAACTGGGTCTTTCTATGCGACTGTTTGATTTTGTATTTAGTAGACCTAGAAGAAATACAAATTCTTAGGTGGATCCTGACCTTTGGTAAGTTATGAACATTCAATAATAAATAAGTTGAATATAAAATAGAAGTTTAATTATAAATATTAAAAATAATAGGATCTCCATTATTTTTTGTGCTACTCCTCCCGTTCAAAAATAAGTGTCGTTTTAGCAAATGAAGAAATTTAAAAATAAGTGTCGTTCTCACATTATGCACTTTTTGTCTCAAATTTCCAAAATTACCCTAAAAAAAGTTAATACTATTGGTGGACATTTTTTAAAGGGGTTGATTTAGATATTTAAGTAATTTTAATATTTTATTTGAGAGTTTCTTAAACTATGTGTAAAGTGTAAAATGACACTTATTTTGGAATGGAGGGAGTACATTTCTATAAAAAACTTACAGTAGCTTCATTAGAAAAAAAATGAAGGCTGAATTATGAATGTTAAAGAAATTAGAAAGTCCATTTTTAAACAACAATTCTATTTGAAATGAATATGAAATCCATTGTTTTATCAACACGAACTCCATATAAAAACTTTGGATTCTTGTTGATCGTAAATTCTAGTCGGCAACCATCATGGCCGATCGGCGAAGTGGATTCCTCTAACATAATTCAACCAACGTACACTTTTCTCCAGGCAAAGCCATTTTCAAACACAAGACAGCCCGAGGTGAAACATATTCAATACTATAAAAGCAAGCACGTAGTGCGGTATGATGCTAAAGAGTTTGATTTGTTAAGCATAGGTTGGTAGGCAAATTCTCCTATGGCAGACCTCAAATGATGGATGTTTGAAAGGAGTTTCAAATAATTGGTCTCAAAGGTCCTTATGATCTGAAATTGATGAATGATCGGGAAATACTCATTAGGTTTGAACTTGAGGAAGATTAATATCAAAGATGCTGGATGAGAAAGACTAGGAAAATTGGATGATTTGGCATGATAATATTGAAATGGAAATCGGGTTTCAAATACGATGAAGTGCCCATGATTGCTCCAATTTGGGTGTCATTGTACAATCTGCCTTTGAATACTTCAAGCTGAATTCAATTCTTCCAATGACAAGTCTGTGACGGACCTGGAACCTCGACGTGCTTTAATTTGGCTAAATGAGTACATAGATGAAAGTCGTGTAGAAGTTTGAGATAGTATTGGTATTTACGAGCTTATGGCCTAAATTAAATTATAATGTACATCGGAAAGTATCAATAACAAGTGTTATTCGAATTAGGATGTGAATTAGTTATCCTTGCTAAGCCAATTAATCTATTAGTTAATATTTAATCGGGTGGCGATATTGTCAGCATATTTTTTAGTCTGCAGAGCAAAATCTGTCTCCTTTACCTAAATTACCCTTCAACAGTCAAACACCATAATCTCCTTTTATCGGGATTCCCTTATATCTTAATATCTCTCACTCGTTCTCTTTTTTTAAATCAAATATGTATTCTCTCCCTGCTTTTATTAATCGTTAGGTCCTTTGTGGTTGTAGCTCTCTTTTTCCTTTAAGCATCGGGATTTCAATTGCCGCCACCGTGATGCATCTCCTCCAATCGCCAATGCATGTTCTATTTCGAGTTTGTCTCGAAAATTTTCTCAAAACATGTTCTAGGCTGAATAGCTGCAATTTCTAGATCTCTTTTGGAGTTTATAACCAATTCTAAAGAGTGGGTTGCAAATTGTTTGACGGAGATCAAGAGAGAGGGAGTGGGAGATATTGAAAACAATTGATTAATTACTTTATAATATGGAAGTCTGAAATTCTTGGTTTTGGCCGCGGTTCATGAGGATTTTCGTGGGACATGATCTCTTACTAATTAATTTGAATTAGCCTTTGAACTTGTAAGGGCAAGACTCAAAGTACAAAAGAAAATAGCATCATAGTACTCAAATCTAATTGATCCCTATTTCGTCAAAAAAAAATATAAAATCACCAAATCAAGTCTTAAAACTGGGCACTTGAAAGGTGATCCAAAAAAAGAGAAAGAATGAAAGAAAGGAGAAGAATTAAACCAAAGTCATCAAGTTATCAAATTTGGGTAGGATAAAGAACACTAATTTAAATCTCTGGTTTTACTCTTTAATGGTCTAGTTTTGAGAGAATCTTTGTGTTTAATCCCTTTAGAAAGGGAGGAACGACTGCTGCCTGATGGATAGAAGAGAGAGCAACAACAAATGGTAGAGTTAGAGTTTGACGAGATAAGTCTGGAAGTTAATTATTGCGCTGACATTATCGCTGGGCTATTTAATCCCTTAAACATATTTGTATTAACCCAAAATCCTAAGAAGCCAGCCCTACTCATTTTCTTCCACTTGGATTTCATGACAAAGCCCAAACATACTCCCTATACATCAATCAGTCCAAGTATCCCTTCTATTTTCATTTTACTTGCTAAAATCCCTTCTGAACGGGGCAAAGTTAAAAAGGACCAGGTTTGTGTTTTTTCCTTTTTATTAAAGCCAAAAAGAATTTGCATCCTTCCACAGCCAACTTGCTAAATAGTGAAGAGTATTTATTTTATGTACTTTAGTCCTGGCGAGAGCTAGGCAGGCGTCCGATTAAACACCCATTGGATAAGGGGGTTTAGTTGGGGCGTCACAAGTAGTATCAGAGCACGGTTATAGAGTCCATGGACCGTGCGATTAAGTTTGGATTTAGATTTTGAAACTATTTTATGTTTAGGTTCAGATTTTTTTTTTAATATAAGCCTAGGATGGAGAGCGGTTGTAAAGCTTCATAATGGGGATTATGTGGTTCCTCTTGGGAAAGGCCTACCCGAAGAGTTGAACTTAGAAGTCCTCATCATGAAGTTGAGCAACGTTGGGGTGGAAAAAGGGGTGTAGTTCCCAAATAAAATGCTTGAGAATAGGAAATGAAGAACGTGCTCAAAATCCAATAATATGAACCAATCAAATAAGTATCATGAGCCTGTGGTGCATATAATAGA
This sequence comes from Oldenlandia corymbosa var. corymbosa, assembly GCA_949775105.1. Classification (NCBI taxonomy): domain Eukaryota; kingdom Viridiplantae; phylum Streptophyta; class Magnoliopsida; order Gentianales; family Rubiaceae; genus Oldenlandia; species Oldenlandia corymbosa. The sequence continues at coordinate 13,193,780 of OX459124.1, forward strand.
TGCTATTGTTGAGCCGGATATAATATAGTTGCTGTGTAGTGTATCTTTCATTTTTTAAATTGTTGCCTTTGTGATTATATGATCTTTTATGGCAGCTTTTGATTATGTAGTTGTTGATGTTGACTGTGAGTCTTTACATGAGAAATGATTGATTTTGTGACCGTGTATAAGTGTACTCTTGACCTGCTAAATGACATTATGTAGTGTTAAAATAAATTGCTTCACTTTGATTGCTGCTTGAAAACTCTGTCTGATTACTATTTCATGTCTGATGTCAGCCAATTTTGACCATTGCTCCCTATTTGTAAGTGTGGAATGATAAAAATGTTAGGCTGCTGTGTATGGGCAACATAAATTGACAAACATCGTTTCGGAATGGGGAAGGTATTACATGCAAGTAAACGTACTAGGTTATCCTTTTTATGATTGAAAACTTACCCATACCAAGCTCATAACATAAACTCTATGTTGCCTACACTTTAGATTCCTAATTTTTGAATAGTCCCACTTTTAAAGAGAAGAAAACTTTAAGCTTCAAAAATTACTAGAACGTCAGTGATTTTTCATTGATCTTTATTCTTTCTGTTCCTCCCCCACCTTTTGTTAACACTTCCTTTTTCCTGAATTGCCAACTTTCAATTTAGTACAAGTCTTTGCCTCACGAGATAAAAGGTTGTCTTTAAATTGTTCCTTACCTCAATTGTTTGAATCCTAAAAACTCCGAATTGGCCAAAACTGGATTTGTTTACTTCTATTATTAGCTTATGCTAATGAAATAAATTTATTTTTATCATCAGAAAGTACAATTTATCTTGAACTGACCTAACCGAATGTTTTTTTATTTAGCTCTGTTGTTTTCTTCTACTCCTTTTATTGCCAAAAAAATGAGGTTTTCAATTCCTTGCTTTCTCTTCTCTTTCCACTGTCAAGTTTGTTACCGTTCCTAACTGTATTCCCTTGTTATATGCGAGTCTTTCCTTTTAACAAAATGTTCTCAGCTAGACCGACTCCTATGCTTCACTTTTGTTTATTCCACGACACAAATACTTCAGTTGTTAGAATCATCGTTCCACTAAAATCATTGTCGTCATATGCTTTTCTAAGTTTGACAGCACAACTGCAAACTACCTTTTTATTGATTATAGTTTTCAAATTTGATGTCTTGAATGGTCCAATTCTTATGGTTTTCAGTTCCTCCTTTACATGCTTTCTAGGAACCTCAACATCCTCTTTTGCGGAAACTTCAAAAAAATCTTAAAACACGGTTTTTTCACTTAAAGACTTTTGGAAGTTTTGAAAGTACTGATTTGAGTGTTCAATTTTGGAATTCAAAATCCCTATCGCCCTGACATTATTCTCCCATTTTTCTTGTTGGATTCAAATAAAATATTTCCATGTTTATTTTGCTTTTCACTGCTATTTAAACGGTTTGACAAAGCTTTCAAAACATGATTAAAACAAGATATTTTGTTGACTATATTTGAAAAAAAAAAAGGAAATCAGATCCCGAAGCAAACTTAAGAGTTTTTCGGTTAAGAGTCTTTTCCTTGTATTTTTGCATGGTTTTTGAGATTTCTATTCGAGACTCTTCTTTGTTTGGAAGGGACTATCCCTGCTTTACGGTGTATTTAGACAGTGTTGTAATCTTTGAAAACTTGATTTAACATTGGCCACTAGAACTCCCCCCCAAAAAAAAAATGATTTGCTTTGTTGTGGCAGCATGATTTCAGCATGACCTGTTTATCATAATTTCTGAAAATTCCAGAAAAAAAAAACTTTGATGAGAGCTGCTAATTTATAACGTTGATTTTTTCACTGTCTAGAAAACTTTTCATGAAGTTATTTTAGGAGGCGTTTGTTTCGTCAGCTGGAAACGGATTAGAAAACGGATTTAAATGATGGTGGATTGGATTTGAATTTTACAGATTCGAATCATGTGTTTGGTTTAAGATATGAGCTTTTAGGGATCAGAGAGGAACATAAAAACATAGTCCAAAAACACATGATAGCAACACATTTTTACCGAACATGAAGTATATAAAAATGCACATAAACATTCTTTATGGATAAATGTTTCACTCTGCGATAAAATAGCATTATTTTGATTATAATTTTCCATAAAATGTCATTTCTCCATAGCAATTGAAAATCGAAACAGGATAGTCAATAAGGATGGCTAAAACAGTACGTGGTGCTACAAACAATTTAGAAAAATTAACCGTGGAATCAATAGTATAAAGGAAAAAAATTCGAACCTTTCTGCAGGGTTCTATATCTTTTCCCTTTCAGTTTCGTGTTGTTTCTGCTGAGGCTTTTTCTCCTCTTCTTCTTCCTCTTGTGAAAATTATAATTTTATGTGTTACATAAAATGGCTTCTTCTTATAATTTTATAAGAAGATAATAATGCCATTTTGATTATAAAATGGCATTATTATATTCTTGTTGATAATTATAATCGTATAAGAATGTAATTCATAATCCATATAGCATTATTTTTTATCTTGTGGTATCTTAAATTCTTATTGACGATTCATATATGGAACGTCGAAATTTTTTTTTGTTTGAAACGTCTTTAGATTGGAATAGAAAGTTGAATATGATTAATGATGGCTGAAAATTAGGAGTAATATCCGGAAATTGAAGATTTGAATTCTCCCCTTTTCAGACGTGTGAATTTCAAACTGCAAGATATACCTAAGAGCTCTATATTATAATTGCTTAATTACCAGTCAACTAAGCCTTGAGTCCCAAAGCCTAATTAAATTGAACATTTACATGCACCAATTAATACACAAACTGGCTCGAACTAAAATTTCAAGTCAACATGGAATGTGATATGTGATCAAGTGTAATGTGTGAATGAATTTGCTTTTATCAATGAAATCGTGATACATTGTACATAAAATAACTTTTTTTTTTTTGTATCTGTGATGTGTGCATGAATTTGCTTTTATCAATGAAATCGGGATATAGTGGACATAAAATAACATTTTCTTTGTACTCTCATGTACTGTATTTTATAGATTACGGTTTCCTGTTTGCCTATTTTGGGAAAAAGAAAATAAAAAGTTGGAGAGAATAACAGCAGAATCTAACCTGTCATGATGAATGATAGTGATAGTATTAACTGAAATCCAACTTGTACACTTTAGCACGTGTCTAATTATTGGAGTAACAAAAGTAAATTACGGCATCTGATATCTCTTTTTTTTTTTCAGTTCTTCTTCCTTCTTCCGTCTTGTAGGAGAACACAAAAAACCCACCAAAAACTCCAAATTGAAGAGGAAAGCGGCGTCGCATTCTCCCAAACGCCGCTGTTCCAACAATGGCGGACAAAACCCAGAAAAACCGGAATCGGGAATCGATCCCGCCATACTTGAAAGCTGTTTCGGGATCCTTAGGAGGGATTGTGGAGGCTTCTTGTTTGCAGCCAATTGATGTAATCAAGACCCGGCTTCAGCTCGACCGGTCGGGTAATTACAAAGGGATTGCTCACTGTGGTTCCACGATTGTGAAGAATGAAGGGGTCCGGGCTTTGTGGAAGGGTTTGACTCCGTTTGCGACTCATTTGACGCTTAAGTATGCGCTTCGAATGGGTTCCAATGCGGTTTTGCAGTCGGCCGTTAAGGATGAGAAGACCGGGAAGCTAAGCCCATATGGCCGGATTTTTTCTGGGTTTGGTGCCGGGGTGCTTGAGGCGCTTGTTATTGTCACTCCTTTTGAGGTTAGTTTTCTTGGTTTTCCGGGAACTCGTTGGAAATTTTCAGTTGAAAATGCTTAGTGTTTCCTTCAAAGTTGAGAATTTTGCACCTTTGAGTTTCAATTGTTTATAGACTACTTGGATTAATGTCGGCTTCAGTTGGTTTTGCAAATATTATTACCCATGGATTTGCATATTTTACTATTGAGCTTGTTTTCCAATCACGAAAGGATGCTTCACATAGCGCTGGAACCTCTATATGCTTCATAAACTGTAAGAGATTGTGTAGCACTAATTTGGTGGATTGTGTCAGTGATATGAGCATTTGTTTGAGAATTAGATTTCCCAGGTTGGGTTTATTTAGCAATAGTCCAGAGGCTATAAATTACACTATGACTCGGAGGCTCAGTCTCATAATCCTGACTAAAATCAAATTAACACTCTGCTATTGGGAAAGGGCCATCTCGAATCAGGAGTCATGTGAGTGCTGGATTGTGGATACCAATTTCAGTGCCCCATACCATTTTAGCTGGGTTATCTGGTACAGAACCTGTTCGTGTCTCTACAGAATAAATATACCCTTGATATCCCTTGCTTCTTCAAGTTTTGCTCTCCTTGCTTCTCCAACGAAAACATACCATCTCATCTGTAAAGGTCAAACCAGAGGCTTGTCATCATCCTCTTGAATTCATCATAGTTGGGGCACTCATTGTCCAATTCTTTTAGATAATTGTGGAGACGTTCGATTGGTATTGGTGTTGTTGAACTAATACCTTCAAGGAATGCTGGTTGCTCTTGATTCTCTTGAGATTTTACATATATGTGCCTTATACCCTTGATGCGGCTTGTAATTATCAAGAAGGAAACAGAAACGAGCAAAGTAGGCCCCTCTGTCTTATTTACTCCGGAGAAACAGGCTCCCATCTAGGTTTCATAGTCTTTTCAGTGTTCTAGACAGTTGAAGTCATCTTCCCGCAGCTTTTGCATGGTTACGGTAAGCCACAACCTGTTCTTTACAGGGCTCCATCATTTTCTCCACTAACCTCATCAGCTTCGGTCTGTTCTTCAGGGTATTAGCCACCACACGATTTTCAGTTTGAAATTTGCAACAGTCATAACCTCTGCTCTGCGCTTGTTTCTGGTTAAGTAAACACGTCCTGCCCTCTGCCTGGGCGGCTGACGAAGCAAAAAAGAACTCACTCCTTGAGGCTATATCTGCCCTATTCCGAAATTTATCTCCCATGCACCCTGAGTCTTCATTGCTGTTCAATTTTTCCATCTGTAGATCAGAGTGTGAGCACTTCATTTCTCTCCTTTCTCCATCATATCCACCAACACCCAAAACTAAGTTTTATTCGATCCCTTTATTAGGCCTACCATTGCTTATGCTAGATTTGATCAGGTAAAAGTGAAAACATCTTGTTATAGAGAAGAAAAAGAAAGATTTGGGTGGATATGAAATAGATTCTTACCTAAGATCGCTGAATTTTGTGGATTTTTCGTGATAAAATCATTTCTTCCTTCAGGAGTGTATTTTTCTTGATAAAATTATTTCTTCCTTTAGGACCGAACAGTCAGTATAAGAGTTAAATGTCTCCATGTTTGAAGTTGTAATTAGGGATGGTTATTTGTCAAAATGTTTTCTAAGTCGAGGAATGTTGTGTTGATATTGAATTTGAAATCCATTGTGCAAGAGGTGATAATCTAGAGCAAGGTAATGGCAAAGCTGTCATTTGGATTTTGGACTCACTAGATTCTAGGTGGCTGCAAGATGATTGGGATACCTTGTATTCAATTCTCAGTACATATTTGCTTATCTGCGCTTCTGGAAATGTGTGGCATATGTAAACATCATGGAGCTAGATTACCGAATAGTTAATTAAGAGGAAACCTAAGGCTGATCCAGTGAATTAAGCATTTTGCTTTATTCTCATTGCTCCCAGGATTGCGGTTTAGATCCACTTGGCTCTAGTGCGTTTTAAACTACAGTAATGAAGACAGTCCTCTCTTGCACATCTGATTTTTAAAATCCATGCCCTTGATACTCAAGATTCAGAATGTTCATTCTTCTTGGGTTATAGAAGTGCTTTAAGATCACTGTTGTGTCTTTGTTTTTTTCCGTAAAATGCTCATAGCAGTAATTTCAGGTTTAAATATATATGTCTTCAATTTTCTTTACATGTCACCTTTTTCTTTTTTTCTTTTCATTTTTTGTCTAATTTTCACCTTTGTCCTCTTCTTGTCACCTTTTCTTTACCCACACTTGGAAAAGTAAATTGTTTCTAAGTTAGTTTCTTTATCAAGGTCTTGCAAATTCCTTGAAATGTTGCTCCAAAGTCGCTTGCATGTTTTGATGACACTTTAAACATATTTTGTCTCTGCTTGATGTTTTTCTCCCTGTATTTTCTTTGCTTTTTCGCCATTTATATATTGTTTTCTAATTATTTGAGTGGAGGTTAACTGCGCTGGCGCATTGTTTATTGCAGGTTGTTAAAATCAGGTTGCAGCAACAAAGAGGTCTGAAAGCAGAGCTTTTCAAGTACAAGGGACCAATTCACTGTGCTACGACCATTGTTCGTGAAGAAGGCTTTCGTGGCCTCTGGGCAGGAGCTGCTCCAACTGTGATGCGCAATGGGACGAATCAGGCTGCTATGTTCACGGCTAAAAATGCATTTGATGTGATGTTGTGGAAGAAACACGAAGGTGATGGGAAAGTACTTCAACCATGGCAGTCTATGATATCTGGATTTCTTGCGGGGACAGCTGGCCCGTTTTGCACAGGCCCCTTTGATGTTGTGAAGACAAGGCTGATGGCTCAGAGCCGGTCTGGGGGTGAATTGAAGTATAAGGGCATGGTTCATGCTATCCGCACAATATACAAAGAGGAAGGGTTGCGTGCTCTGTGGAAGGGATTGCTACCCAGGCTTATGAGGATACCACCTGGCCAGGCCATCATGTGGGCAGTGGCTGACCAAGTTACTGGTTTGTACGAGAAAAGATATATGCACAATCTTCCTGTATAGACATCAAGCAAGATGGGAAGCAACCGCTCAATTTCATCCTGTATGCCGTGTTTGTAGAAGAATGGCTGATGGGCATTGATTTCTTGTACTTGAGACAATTTTGGATTGTTGAGAAATAGAGGAGCTGTATCGCGGCATATTGAATCAATTTTGTGTTGTAGTTTGAAAGAGTAGGTGACCATTTTTTACTGGTTCTGCTGAGAACCATGGTCCAGAAAATCAATCTTTTTCAGTCTCTTTGTTCCAATTTGTCGCACTAAAACAACGCGACGGGCAATAAGTTTTGAACGGGAGAGTATATTTTGCTATAAGTTGGAAGATAGAAGGTGCTGTTTACAGCATTGAAATTTAGAAGTACAATGACATAGTGTTGATTTCTGCAGCGAAATGATCATAAGGACCTGTATGTAGGTTTAGCAGTTTGGAGGTTAGTTCTTCATTTAAATCTACAATAAACATTTCTCTAAAACTGTATTAAAAGTGGGCAATCATTTTTTTAAAAAAACTTATTTATGTTTCTTTTTGATGATTTTAGAATTTTAATATATTTCATGTTCGGTCGAATTTTTATTGTAGTTTGAACCTTACTACAACCCATATGACATAGTGACGATTCATATATGGAATGTGCATATATGTGTTACATAAAGAATGTAACACATATGTTTAAATCATCCATTTATCAGAAAGAATGTTTATCTATAAAGAATGTTTCCTTATGACAAGAGGAAAAATTATAATCGCAAAGTGAATGCCATTTTTTTATCCATAAAAAAAAATGGCATTTTATAATCAAAAGTGTACAAGTTATAAGAGGGAATGTTACCAATTATCCATAAAGAAGATCATTGGTGCATCAAAAAAGTGAATGCTATGGTGAAACTCCTACATAAGGCAAAAATTCCTCTCTTCATTGTTCTCAAACTCTGCGAATTTAAGCTGATGGTCGATCCTTTTCTCTGCTCTCTTTTACTCTCTTTTACTCTCTTCTCTTGAATTCGTCTTCCAGTTGATTATACTTGCTCCTATTTTCGATCCAGAAGCACCCTCGAACAAGATTCGGAGCCAATTGCTTTGCGCCTTCAGAGATTTTGATTCTCAATCCTAAAATCAAGTTTGTTTCGATGTGCTATTTCTTCGCCTGCTTAATTGAATTGTTAATTGGGATTGAATTGGTGAACGATGTTTACCCTTTTTTAATGAGTCCAGGTTCTTATGCATCTGTCGTGAGATTTTGGTTTTCGATTTTGTTCCGGTTTTCTATTTTTTTTGCTTTATTGCAGTTTCTGCGAATACTTGAATCTGTAAGCCAGTGAAGAAACAACCATGGCATCGAAATTTTGGACTCAGGTTAGTTCTTTTTCTGCTTCATCGTACTGTTTCCTTTCAAGAATTGAAGCCGTTGTGTGGTCTCTGGATTTGTGTTCTGATATTATGTTATCTGCTGAACGTTCCATGGCTCCACTTCTGCGTTTTTTTTGTTTTGTTTTCCTTCTGAATGCTCTTACTATTGTGAAAGTATGTGGTGGAGGTTTTAACTGTTTTGGTTCTCAAATCCTAACGTGGATAAGTTAGTTGTAGTTTAACTTTTGGGGTTTGTACAGAATGGTGAAAGTGAATCTGAGGAGGAGAATTTAGAAGTAGAGATGAGTGAGGATGAAGTCCAAGTTGAGGAAACCGAGGCGGTATGCATTCGTAGAAGTATGTTTTGTCCTGAAGAAAGCCTCTTCCTTGTTTGTAATACCTATTCAATAAATCGGTTGATTCGGACTTGACGAATTCTAAGCATCAGGTCCTTCACCGTCCTTTAAAGTCTCCTTGTTTCCATCCATCCTTTTCAAACCGTAGGTGAAAAGGTCCAGATTATCCTATTTGAATTTTATTTTGTTTTGAATATTGGCTTCCTCAAATTTGATTTTTAGAAGCGAGCGGTTCTGATTTTTGAGCTACACGTTTCGGCAGCTCAAGGGGTTAAATTCAGGTTTGAGCGATCTTCATGATTGAGGTTTGAGCAATTGCTTTTACTGTATATTTTTCCTTCACCGATGAATGTAGTTCAAATACATGAATGGAAGATGTTGTGCGTAGATTTGATTTTTATGTGTATATGATTACTATTAAATTGCTTTGAATCATGGCGGCTTTGTAATTCTAATGTTGGTTGTTTTCGTTGTAGTCAGGAAAGATGATCTGGAGCATTCTTATTGGGATAAGCTCATCAAATTTGGTAGCAAGATGGTCCTACCTGGCTTAATTTTCCTGTTGATGCCAGTTTTTTTCATCTGATTGAGAAGCACAATAAATTTAAGGCTATTAATAACAAGCAGATCAGTGATGAAAGGCCTAGAAAGAAATTTTATCCTGAATTCAGTTCTGAAAACTAATATTTGAATGCTCATATAAATCATATTTCCTATTGTAGGATTAACAGAAGTAACAGTAGTTTGCTGTATTTGGTACTCTTTCGCCTTCTGCCTTTACCCTCAGTCGTGATACTTTTCTTAAACATGTGCAGGACTATATACGAAGAGAATGTACGCTTAAATAAGTCATTGGAATTTTATTTAGATTTAAGAGCTTTCACTTTCGTATGACAGTCGCCTGCAGAATATTAAATAAATCATCTCTTCTCCGGCGCTGAAGAATTCTTCAGATTCAAAGTCGTTTCCACTCATTTCGTTTATCCCTCGTTGTTCGTTGGTTAGTCCCGTTCTTAATTTATAAGTTTTGATGTTTCTATTTTTGGTTTTCGAAGTTGAATCAATTTCATTTAAATTGGATTGTAGATTTTATGTAGTAGTAAGAAATTCAAAGCATTGTGGTTGATTGAATATTGGTTTTCTAAAGTTTGATGTTTAGAAGCATGAGCTTTAGGGTGTGATTTGAAGCATTGGATTTGCTTTTATGTGTCAAATACAAAACTAAGGATATACGTATATAAAACATAATTCAACTACTTCTGTAAATGGTATGTCAAATATATGTATGTAAAACTTAAGATATCATGCTCAATTTTGGGGTTAACTTTTGAGCGGTTTGCAATTGTATTAGCGATGTAATTATGTAAGTCTGAGAGCCTATTGGATTTGGAGGTGCAGGGGAGTAAGTTTGATTGCTTGAACTTTCTGTTGAAGTTGTTCTTTCCAGTCAGAAAATTTCCATTGTTCTACATACACAAGTTGCAGATCATTTTATTGACTTCTATCCACTATTCAAAACCCACATTTCATGTACCTTTTTCAGTAGTTTTTGTTAGGTTAATTATTTTGAAGTTATCTATCACTATTTTGTTAGCAAAAAAATAGTTTAGGGTTTAGGTATGGTTACATCATATGTGGACATGAAATTTCTATGTACACGAGGATAGAGGGTTTAGGATTTCAGATAGTTCTTCAAAGTGCAGAATAATTTATTAGTGTAGGAAAAACTAAGATGGTAATTAATATTGGTCAGTTTTCTGTCATATGCAGTTGCTCCATATAAAGTTCCAATATCTCAATTCAAAAGTTGCGTTTCATCTCAAATCTTACCTCAGCTGTCCTTTCATGCAGGAGAATTGCAGAATAGTTGTCTAGGGATCTTGCATACAAATTATCGTCTGATGATGTTTTTGTAAGAGCTTGATGTTTGCAAGCTATTGAAATGGTGATATCTATTTCGGCGCGCCCCGGGGCTAATGTTCTTCTACCAAGACCAGATTTCTCAATTTATGGACGTTGTGCCAGCTTTAGAAATATTGAGGCTCATTATTATGATATGCTGCCTTATAATGTCTGGGAGGTCAATCTTGATACTGTTGAAGCTTTTGCTAATAGCACCATTGGAACGGTCATTATTAATCCTGGAAATCCTTGCGGTAATGTCTACAAACGCCAGCATATAGAAAAGGTTTGCATATCCTTTCTGAATGTTCCTCCTTTCGCACTGCATACTTTTTCCAACTTTCATTATGTTATTATCTGCTGCAAGATCACAGAAACTGCAGAGAGGCTCCAAAAAATTATTGTGGTAACTACTGTGGCAGCCTTTCCTTAATTGATTATTTTGTTAACCAATTATCTAAATTGCATATGATCTTCACTGGTTAGCTCAAAGTGAAAGTATTTAATCGAAGTTGTTGTAATCCTTTAAGGTCTGGGATGCCAAAATTGGCAATTCAAGTAGTAAGAGCTTAATTTTGTACAAATCTTGAGAATACTTGTACCGTCATAGTGCTGTAGATATTGAAAGCTAAGGTGGATAAAAATGCAGCTATGTAAGAAGTAAAGACTACAATCAGTTATCATTTTGGAATGAATTTTTTGTTAGAAACTAAGAATTGAAGCTGAACATGTATGTTCTCTTTAGGATGTAGTTGTTTAAGTGAATGAATGATCTGAGTTTAGTTTTCTCATTATGTGCAGAGGAGTTCCCTAAAGCTGAGGCTGCTACTGATAATTTAATCCTTGCTACGAAGCCTAAAGGATAATATGAAAGCTCATGGAAGAATTCAACCAAAGTCTTCCGGCTACTACAAATTATTCAAGTTTAAAAAAACTACTAGCTTTGGAGGAATTAGTCTTCAAGCTACATTTGCTTTCGATGTCTAACTGGAGTAATTTACTGGTCCAGGATCTGATAAGATATTTTATAGACTTTAATTTAGAACACAAGATGGAAACATTGGTTTTACGGTCCTTGATAGGCTCATATTTGGTATATCTCACTCCCTTTATAATAAACTTGTAGCTGTCATTTCTCATCTTATATGGTTCAAGTTCAAGATCTTTTCACCAATTTCGCTCAGAAGAAAAGCAGTTCTAGCAATAGTATCAATTTTGAATTGCTTTCTTGCTATGAAATTCAAGATTTTGGTTTGGATCCCATCTTAGTTATGTTCATTAATAGTATTCATTCTCAGTTTTGATTTACAAGCAATAGTACCTGAATTAGCAATAAAATTCAAGGCCGTAATATCAAATCGATCAACCGAATTTCTTGAAGGATTCATGAATAAGAAGAATGTTCAAAGTAAAGAAATTCTGAATATTTTTAAAATTTTTTAAGTTCTAGGTGATTTGCTTGATACACTACTCAAATTAAGTAGAACAATAACAATATATTATAAATTATTTTAAAGAAAAATAGCAATCAAATTAATATATGCACTAGTCGCGCAACGCGCGACGGAATAAGGCTAGTACTTAAATGAAAGGCACAGTAGCCAAGAAATAATGCCCAAGAAATATTCAAGGACCACCATCAAATCGATCTTGTCCGTCGGATTGGGTTGATATGATGTCAGCGACTTATTAGGGTTAAAATTGTCAAATTATGCATTTAAACCATCCAAATAATTTACATTCCGTAATATACTGAATTATTACAAAAAAAACCCCCAAACGCAAAAAAAAAAAAAAAACCCCAAAACGCAAAAAAAAAGACCCCGTCCTGCCTTTCGTTGTACTCAACATTTTTAACAACCCCCTTCGCCGCTACTCCCTCCGGCACCCACCTTCGCACCTTTTCTCTCAGCCACCCTCCATCAAAAAAATTCTTCGCCGCTTCTTTTTCTTCCTTCGCCGCTTCTTTCTCCGACCCCCTCAGTCTAATAGATCATTCTCTACATTTTTGGCAGAATCTGACTCTCTGCTTCTCCATTTCTAGCGGCAGCTTATCCACCAAAACCATCACACCGCCGACGGCATTCCTACCAATACTCTGAACATGACATTGGGCTGTGTAGTTAATTTGGGCTACCAAGCAATGATTTCCGTTCTTCTTCTTCAAATTGGATTAGGAAATCAGCAAAAAAAGAAAAATTCCCAATTCAGATTCACCCCTTCTTTTACAACCAATCGAATTACAAATTCAACTACGGTAGGAAATCACCCAAAAAATAGGCAAAATTTCCAATTCTTATTCGTCCCCTAATTTGTGAATCCCAATCGGACTACAAACACCACGACGGCATCCGCTTAAATACAACAACAACCCTCACAAATAGAATGGCATCCCAATTGGATTTCCAATTACGGCATCCCAAAAATTCTTGCTTATTATTCATACCTTTTTTTTTTCTTTCCTGCAAATTTTTTTAGAATGACTCCTTGTGCATCAAAGATGATTGCGAACAAGGTTGAAATTGACAAGCTCAACGACTCTGGTCATCCTTGGACTGCTATTATCACTGTCGAGGAGAAGCAAAATCCATTCGGCCACTACACTAAAATCCAAAAGATGACATTCAGCGATGAAAAGGTGAATTATATTATTTATATTTGTTAGTTGTCATACTAATTTTCACCTCACATATTCATAATATTAATATTTGATTTATTATTGTAGGGTGCTAAAGTATAAGGTATTATGTTCGGACAAGCCGTCAGCATCATGGGACCACAATTCTAGACGTGTAGAAAATACCGAGTCTCCAACTCACCTATCCGGTATATTAAACTAGAGTATAGGTCTCCTGGTCTTTCCAAACAATGGGTCATTGGTATTGGGACGGTTGTTGAAGAGGTTAACGAACCTATTACTACTCTTGTGACCAAGGAGCAATACACGCCCTTTGATTCCCTTAATGATTTTGCTGGTGTTCAAGATGATTTTGTTGGGAAGTGTATTTGTTTTACTTAAACATTCTAATCAAGTAGAAAACTTATGTTGATCTATACTCTTTTAAACAACCTTTTTCTTACAGATGTTATTGGTGTCATAGTCGAGAGTAGCCACCCGCAAACTGTTACGACAGGAAAAGAGAAAAAAAGAATGATTCAGAAGTTCTTTAAACTAAATGAAGAGTAAGTTCAATATAATGGTTTTCGAATTATTTATACAATGCTTTTTCGAAATGCCAAATTTATTTTCCGTGAAGTTCCCATCATAATTACAAGGATGATACTCATGTAGTTTTATGAGCTGCTTTCCATTTTGATAATCTGATTATTGTTATTCTTTTGTGATTGTTTTCATGTACTATTGTTACACTTGTATGTTGCATCTCGTTTTCTGAAACGGTAGATACACCTCTTTGTTTTAGTTTACGGAATTTAATCATGATATTTTGGTAAAGTAGCTAACACTTAATTTCAGTACTGCCTTCTCAATCAGGTTGCAATATGTGAGATTGTCACTTTGGGAGGAATTCTACCAGGATGTTCGAATATTATTAACCGAACAAGTTCAAGCTAAGAGTTACCCAACCGTCGTTTGCCGCCGGATGTTTATCTCTGCATACAGGGGTACACTAATAAGTCCTTTTTAAAACAGACTCCTCAACCATACTTTTTCTTCACACTTGTTCTCTGATAATTTAATTCTCATATTAATCAGGAATTGGGGTAACAACTTCACATACATCGGTGGTTTTGATCAATCCTCCTTTTGATAAAGTAAGGAAATTGAGGAACTGGTATACATTTTTATTTTTCTACACCAACTTTTACAAAATTTTTCAGCATATTAATTACCTTTTTAACTTTTTCAGGTCATAATAAAACATGAAGGAAATCAATCTTTCTTGCAGAATAAACCATCATTCTCGTCTACTCCTGGCATCAGTCACAAAAACCTTTCACAAATCACTCCAGTCACACGTATCGATGATGAACAACAGGTTAACACGCTTGGTTCCTAATACTTTTTATGCAACGTGTATTAGTTCTTCTTATATTTCTTCATTCAAATTAACTAAGCTTTAAATTTTGCCAAAAAAAATTAGGATATCTTAGTCAAAGTCCATGTTGAGTTCAGAGACATACCACAACCATTCTACTACATGGCTTGCAAGGAATGCGGCACTAGAACATCAGCAATCTATCAACAAGATTTCAAATGCAACAAGTGGTCATTAAAGAAATCTGCAACCAACCCTAAGTATATCAATTTCAATTTCTTAAGATACAGTTCTGAAACATATGGAAATTTAGAAATATTATATGTGAAATTTTAGCCGATTAGATGATTTCAAAATATTTCTAAATCTTACTGTTGTCATTCTAGGTGTCGTCTAAGAGCTAACATTCATGATGAGAGCGGATCAATCCAAGCTAGAATTTTCGGTAGCATCGCAGAAAAGATATTGGATTTCACTGCAACAGAAATCATTGAGAACTCTGAAAAGGTATGCACATTCTTCGTTTCAGCTATTCAAGTTCCTAAACCCACATGTTTCAAAAATCCAATGTTTACTTCCTTTATATATGCATTGAAAAATGACATGTCCTTAATATCTTATTTGTTTTTTTTAACAGATAAATCTTAAAGAAATACATGAGCTGTTAGAAAACAAAACATTTCTATTGCAGCTGAGAGGATCAAAAAGAATGTACAGGGGACTTCGAGATTACCTCGTCAACAATTTAATTGAGGACGACGGTTCTTTTGTGATGCCATTGCTGATAACCGCCAGAGAGAGTGAACTCGCAGATGAAGTACCTGAGGACAACAACACCGAAATTATGCCGATCAAACAAATAAGCGACCGACATGAGGTCAGTTTGACATTGAATTTATTCCTCTTTTTTTGCTCTGCATATCTCAAATACAATTTTTTAGTTTAATTCCCATCATATTAAACATAAACATTAATGTTTCTTTTTGTTATAAACATACACGAAATATTTATAACATTTAATATTCTCCCATTACACATTACTAAGTCTAACAGAGAAATATGTTTTACTAAATATTTTTAATTGCGATTTATATTACACAAGTATTAGTAAAGGTTGGTCGCGCAACGCGCGACACCAAAAGACTAGTCCTAGTCTTATATGTGTCGCGCGTTGCGCGACCGGTGTTTCGGTTGATTTTTTTTACGATTTTTGTATTTGAGAATGTTATAGTTGATTTCAACTACACGTTCCATAACAAACCTAATAACTTCTGGAAAAGAGTGAAGCAATTGTTTTTTATTTTTTCTGGAAAAAAAATTAGAATATTGTCCAAATTGTTTTGTTTTAAAAAAATGAATTACAAATTATCCTAAGAAAATTGAAAGGAAAATACTTGTGTGTGTTTGTGGGACAAAAATACTTGTCCAATGTCAATATAGTTTAGCAATAGCCATCATCCCCGTAGCTGCTTATTCATCGAGTAAAAATAGTATGAAATGTGATGTTGATACCATAATTTCCAAATCAAGCACTATGATTATGCAATCTCTACACGTAATCATTGATTAAAAATTTTAGAAGATGAAATTCCTACGGAAACAAAATTGGATTGATTGAATGGATCAAAGTATAGACACCAACAACAAGGAGAAAAAAAAAAAGAAAGGTGCAAAGGAACATCAAAAATATAATATATTTGTGGATAGATTATCTATCACTATTTTCAACTTGCGACACTCGAACTAATGCAATCTTCAAATCGAGCGATCAATGATCAGGCCAGAAAACAGCATATAAGCTGCTGCTAGCCTGATGCAGCAGCAAACAATAGCGTTCTTATTTAAACTTTAGCTCTTTCAAAATGAATTAATCTTTTACAGTGCTACTCGATATTTTTCCGGAAAAACCATAAGAACCTATCTCCTCTGGAATTGCGCTTGCAACTTGAATGCATCAATGGAAACTGAACCCACGGATTCGGTTGTTCTTTAGCCACTTCCCTACACAAACATATTGGGAAAATCAAAAATATAATATATTTGTGGATAGATTATCTATCACTATTTTCAACTTGCGACCCTCGAACTAATGCAATCTTCAAATCGAGCGATCAATGATCAGGCCAGAAAACAGCATATAAGCTGCTGCTAGCCTGATGCAGCAGCAAACAATAGCGTTCTTATTTAAACTTTAGCTCTTTCAAAATGAATTAATCTTTTACAGTGCTACTCGATGTTTTTACGGAAAAACCATAAGAACCTATCTCCTCTGGAATTGCGCTTGCAACTTGAATGCTTCAATGGAAACTGAACCCACGGATTCGGTTGTTCTTTAGCCACTTCCCTACACAAACATATTGGGAAATTGTACGTATTCAGATAAGCTTTATTCTAGCCTATATCATTGCCATACAATTTCAAAAACAAAAACAAGAATAAAGAACATTAACACCATATAAGGCCTAAGAAATACACTACTGTATATATGTATACATAGTATTCAGCACGCATGATTTATCTGAACTAAAAACTACATATATAATTCCTCATTTTTGGATACACAAAGAAGCAGGAGATGCAACATACAAGAGCAACAACAGCACATCAAAACAATCACAACAAGACACAACAATAATCAGAGAATCAAAACGGGAAGCAGGTCAACAAACTTAATCATTCTTGTAATTATGATTCTTCATGATTAATTAGTCAGTACGAAAACGATCAAAACAACAATAGCAACAACATATGCAGAAACTGCACAGGTGCTGTTGAAATTATTTAATCAACAACTACACACAGATCGTGCTTTAGACAAGCTTTAATGTAAATCAACATTATTAGTCAGACGTCCAAAAAGCAGCTCAGTCGATTCTGAGCAAGAGAGCAAGAACATATTAAATTAATCAATGCCAACTATCATGTCTGATTAAAACAGAAAAGTTGTAATCAAGAAAACCAAGTTATATTTGACGGTCAATGCCAACTGTCAATGACTACTAAGCAAACTAAGTTGTAATCAATGCCAACTACCAAAGTTGACGCATAATGGAACACATCAAGTTATAGCAAACTGATAATAGCAAACTCTCTGTTAATCTTAAACAAGATGGATAAAAACAATAACAATATCTTAGGATAGAGGATGGAAAACTACCTGCGTAAGAGGATGGAAGCTTGAATTTGAAGAAAATTCTTTGCTAGAGTTGCAGAAGAACGAGATTACACTTTAGAGGAGACGGAATCTGTTTTCATGAAATAGTAACAGTTAAGTATTGAATTTAACACATCTCTAAAACAGAAAAAGTATTTATGCTATTCAACGCTCATGATTCATAACTATAATAAGACAAATAATAGGAAATTATTCAATTTCAAAAAAAAACATAGAAGCAAACCAACCACGATAAACCAAAATACAAAAACTCAAAAACTATAGAATCGGAATAAAAAACTCAAAACTCAAAAACTATGGCAACCACTTAATTATGGGATAAACCATAGATTTTACCGGTTTCGAAGCGGAAGTTGCAAAGCTGTAGAGAGAGCTTGGGGTGGTTCTATTTGTGAGATTTGATGGTGTTCTGTTAATAAAAGAAAATTCATGGTCTTAAATCCATCTCCAGAAACGCTAAACACACTCGCTACTTATGAGACAAGTTTGCCTCCGTAGCGGGAATCTTATGGTTTCACTTCGGATTTCGGACGCCATTTTTTTCTTTTTCGAACCCCAAATTACAGATTATCGTGGGTTTAAATTCTCCATACATTATTGTTGTTCTAATTCTTTTAAAATTAATCGGCAAAAAACAAAAAGAGCACAATAATTCCAAATCAGAATGCTCCACCTCTAGTTCTCTAGTTTTACCTTTTCTCTCAACGACCGCACTTCCAACATCGGTAGTATAGCTCCAAAATTTTTGAGTCTTCAAGTTCAAGAGCTACAACATGCCATCTGCAAATGACAGCAACCAAAGGCTTATTGTTCTAAAAACCAAAAGTCACGACAACACAAAGTTGATAAAGAATGTTATGAAGATGCTCAGTAAAGCAATGTTCGCAAAGGATGTACATTAGATCAGAACTACACATAGCAAAAGAAATGCAGGAGCTAAAGCATGTAAAATACATAGAAACAAGCCACTACTTCAAACTAAATTTATCTCATCTAGTTATTTGGCAATGTCCGAATCAAACAAAGCTTTTGAGTTACATGTACTCAACAATCCAAATAAAGTAAACTTAAGACATGAAGTTTAAACAAAAAACAACAGTAGTTCTTTATGCAAAAACTCTGGCAAGACTAAATACCTCCAAGGTAGTCAGTGTAGAATTTCAGAGAGTTGGAACATGGAAGTGCTCTGCCGTCTACATAGACATCTCTTCTGAAACCTCACTTCAATCTTTAGAATCTCAATCCAACTCTGTACTCACCAAAGGAAACAAATCACAGCTTTATTATGAAATCATCACAAACAAACCAAAAATTCCATAACAACCAAATCTCAAAAAGGAAAAAAAAAAAAAAACTTCAAACCTGTCAGTTCGATAAAGAAATCTTCTGACGAATCTTTCATTGAAATCTTAAACAATCTTGATATTTTCTGGCTTCTCGGCGTGCTCGATAGTTAAACAAACACTGATGCAAGTTCGAGGGAATAATAGAAGTTAGAGACCCGTAACCAGAGCAGTGGTTCTCAAAATTTTTAGCAGCTTTCCTTAATAAAAATTAGTAGTTGTGCTGAGTCCTTCATGTTCGAGGCCGTCAGATTTTTGGAATTTCGAGCCAAATCGTAAAAGAAGTTTTGTTGGCAGTAAGCCGCAGGGATTAAAAGGGGTGGAGGAACGAAGAGAACCAGCAGCGTTTTTTGTTAAACAGAAGCCGAAAACACCGTTTTGATTGTTGTGGACTTCATACAAACACGTAAATGCCGTTTTGCGTTCTAATAGAGAAAACAGAAGTCTTGCCAGACGATTTTCTTTCTGAGTTATACTTGGTTCCCAAATCCAAAGACGAGAACGAAGCGATTGTTAATTGGGGTTTTTAATATATCGGGCAGTGAGTCAAATCGTTTTGTGGGAGGGGGATTTATACCAAAAGATTTCGTTTTGTTTTTTTTTTCCTTAAAATTAATGAGAATCATGATTTTTGAATTTTCATTTTCAACCTAGACCTAGAGACAACACAAGTTTTTTACTTTTTTTTTTATGTCGGGGCTGAAATCAAGTTTTGTGGGATGTATCACGTCGTTTTCTTGTTTGGGGGTTTTCTTCTTCCCTCAAAAGCAACAGTTTTTTTTTTAAATTGAAATATGCCGAATTTAGTAAATCTTATTTTTACCCCTAATAAGTTGCTGACATCATATCAACTCTATCCGACGGACGAGATCGATTCAACGGTGGTCTTTGAATATTTCTTGGACATTATTTCTTGTCTACTGTGCCTTGTATTTAAGTACTAGTCTTTTACGTGTCGCACGTTGCGCGACCAGTGCACATAAACATTCTCTTGCTCTATTGTTTTATATGAATTTTGGTACAATCCATCTTTTTTGAATTTTTCTCTTTACGCTTAGTAGTGCCAACGAATGTATTCTTTCATGCCTTTTTAACAGCTAAGAATCCAGCAACTTTGTCATCTCCAATGCGGAATCTCGATCACCCAATCATCCAACGCAAATATACATCTAAAATATCGCTTAATTCTTTCAAGAAAGTCTGCACAAAAAATCTTAACTTGGTCTCCATTTTCATAAAAATACTTTCAGGAAAGTGTGCACAAAAAGTGTTAACTTGGTCATCATTTACATAGAATCTACTATGCTCTTTGTAGCATCTGGTAGCTTTTGTTTAGATCCGAATATAAATCAAAATTCAGTTAGTAATTTCCTAATTGTTGTCCTATTTTGGTATAGGGCATAATCACATGTTTATGGTGAGGGGGTTGGGCGGCTGGGAGTGTAAAAATGAAGGGAGGGTAGCTTCAACGGTGAGTGGGGTCATACTATTTACTGAATAATCTTAAGAACTAAGTGACATTTGAAATTTGGCTTGATTAAAAAATATCAAGAAATGTTTGAAAGAACTTAAAAATCCAAAGCTCATAAATATCCAGAGTCTAGATAAATCAAACATAGCAACACATTTCCTTATCTCAATTTACTGAATAAGGGCAGGTTGGATCAAAGACCATATGTTACAAGTTCACTTCTTTCCACTCTTCTTTAGCCCCATATGTCAAGGGTTCCCTTTAGCCGCTTTAGCTTTGAGCTCTTTAAGGACCATCTTTAAAGGGAGAAGGGTTCTCACGTTCGGTGGCAGTGTGACCAAAGCACACAAAAGAGGCGCACGCAAGGATAATGTTTTCTTTCCAAAAGCCAGGTGGAGTTCATGATTGGTTCTTTGGTTTACTAAGTGGTACTTATTGCATGGAGCCACTCTCATGAGCTTTTCTTCGTTCTTCTAACCCAAGAGAAGAAAGGTGAATCCATTGCTATTCATAGAAGCCGATAAAGAACCCTTGTCCTTCCATTGCCAATAACATCAGTTATGCTCATCCGGGCATACTACAATCCTCTTGTACAGATCTTTTTTTATCCCTATGACAGCTTATATTCACTTACAAAGAGTAGGTTTCAAAAGCAAGAAGCAGCACCAAGAAAAAGATCACAAGTTTACTTCAATAAATCAGATTTTTGTTCAAATAAAAAGGACGGAAAATCCCAGATTGGAAAATGCAGTGGAAAACCCAATTCCATCATAGCAGCAAAACAAATCTAACAAATGTACACGTAATTTGGGTGCAAAGTAATATACTGGCTAGAAGTAACTGGAGAAGCTAAAAAAGCGAAACCAACTAAATAATATGGGGTAAATGTTATCGTAAAAATAAAATATATGTGAAAACAAAGGCCTAGATTTGCATTATTTTCTAGCAAACAAGGACCAGAGTAATTTTAAGAAATATAATAATTACAAGCAAGCAAGAATCATGCCACAACACACACCAGTAGCGCATGATTTGGTCCATATCATCCCTACACTCCATAAGATTGGAAAAAATATGATTAAAAGAAAAACTATTGTTTTCAAACGCGGAAAGACAATTAAGCTGACAGTTAAAATGAATCTATTCCCTCGGAAAATGAAAAGTCAGACAAACTCAAGTTCGAACACAGCTATACATGCATAACATCTAACTTAGAAGTTGAAACATCATAAAAGTTGATCCCCAAAACCCAAATCGCCAAATCCAATCTCAAACTGGAACTTACTTCGTCACTAAAATCATGAACTAAAAGCCTCATAAGTTAAACCATCTAGCAAATAATGCACTCAATCCTATAATCTAAACCCCTAAACTCCATCAAAATTTAGCATAAAACATCCATGTTTGAAAAGTATAACATCTGTTGAAGCTTCATTCTAGATTGAGTGATGATGATAGCACATAAATATTTTTCTAAATGTCAAAGGAAGGGAAAAAGAACCAGAAGAAGAATATGATGGCTTGAAGATGTTGACTGAGTCTGTTTACTTGATTCCGATGGCACATGTGAACGTAAAAACTGTGAATCTTTTTAAAGCACAAACCACAAAAGGTCTAGGATGGTGCAAAATGAGATGAATGGATTACATGGTAGGTCCAAATGACTCATAACCAGAGCTTCGTTCTTAAATCTCACCAATTGGATAAATCCTGCACCATCTTTCTCAAACTTCACACCATAATCCTGACGATATCACAAGATAATTGGTTCTGTGTGAGAGGATGCAAAATATCAAATTTGAGTAATAGAATTATTATTTACAGCAAAAATTCAGGTATAATAAATAAAAGGAAACCAGATAAAGAAAACAATTGAAGTAAAATAAGCATTACAATGTATTATGTTCAGAGAAATGAGAGTGTCATAAAATGGGTAAAAACAAAATGGGACGAACATGAACTATCTACAAACTTAACTCAGTTCATAATCTCTTTGACGATCAAGTAAAGAAGCAGAAACTATATTCTAAAAAAAGAATACCTGCAAGCCTTCTCTTTGAGACAGAAAAACTACAACATTGTACCACCTTCACCAAATGGCCGCTTGCGCTACCTTCAGTGCCAAAGACCATATCAGGGGCAGAAAATTACAACGAAATCAGAGAATGAGTATGAAAGTCCACAAATATGGAAGACACAACATGTATCTAGTAGTCCATCTTATAATGAGTTGTAGTTTAATGGATTTATAATACATAAAACTACTTGAGTTAGTATTATATATGCAAGTTGAATTCAAATTACTTGCGTCAAAACTTTTTAAATGTCAGAACAGAATAAATTGAGTTAATCCTAATTGGAACCATCTGTTGCTGGGATTCAACATAAATAAACAAGAAACTTGAAAAGTATGAAGAAAAGAGAAAGTACAACCGGACTAACCTTCAAGCACAGAACCCAAGACAATGTTCTTGCAGACAAACTGAGGGCATGGTCTAGTAATCAAGAACAGCGTATTGCCTTTAACCAAAATTAATTTGAAATGGTATTCAGAGCTAATTCCAGGTGCAAATATGACCTAGCACTATAGTCAATCCACTCCAAACATAACAACACAAAAGACCCAAATCAATAAACATGTACAGAGTATAAGCATAAAAATAACATACATCTCCTTCTCTGAAGTTGGATCGAATTGAACTGGCCTCGATGATTTTGATTGGTGTTTCCCCGTAATTGGCAACATGCGGCTTCAGTTTAACTCGAAAAATCGGAATTTTAATGGGGTTTATTGTTTTCGTTTTCTTCTCCGTCACTGATTGGCAGGTTTTACATAAATTTCACTATTTTAGTTTGTGCAGTGTTCTTTGGACTGAGTAAGATTTAAATCCGGAAGTCCCAAGTCTAGTTTTTGTCCCAAATATTGCTTCATTATCCACTCAAATATGCAAATTATGATGAATATACATATGCAAGCTATAATACAATAGTCAAAATAAATCAGATTCAACGCCTCTAGAAAAATTAAGGGTCAACTTTTTGTAAAGATTGCAGAACAAAAGCACCATGTCAGTAAACTCCCCTCTGTTGCTTCAATGACTGAATTATCAGCTTTTGAAATTCGGACAACTATTCAGAGCTACAGAAGCTTCATACCTTTAAGAGCAGTTTTGCATATAAGAGCAGTTATACATCTCTGAAGGCGCAAAGTAATTGACTCCGAATCTTGTTCGAGGGTGCTTCTGGATCGAAGATAGGAGCAAGTAGAATCAACTGGAAGACGAATTCAAGAGAAGAGAATAAAAGAAAGTGGAGAGAAGCATCGACCATCTGCATAAATTCACATAGATTGAGAACAACGGAGGGAGGGATTTTTGCCTTATGTAGGAGTTTCAGTTTGGGAAGGAAGACGGAGAAAAGGACATCGTTATTACTTCTTATTTTTATTTTTGATAGCTGGGATTTTTTTCCCAAATTTCTTTATAATTATTAGTAGAAAACTGAAATTATGAATTTTCGTTTTCACCCTTAATAAGTCGCTGACATCATATCAACCCCATCCGACGGATGAGATCGCTTTGACGGTAGTCCTTAATATTTCTTCGGTATTATTTCTTACTTACTGTGCCTTTTATTTAAGTATAAGGATAAGGATAAATAAAAAAAAAAAAACAAAAATAAAAACATTTTAATCTTCATCTCTGCTGCTTCTCTTCTTCTCCTCGAAACCCCAAAAACAAGCACCACCACCACCAGAAAACCAGCGGCTCCACCACCATCCATTTCTTTGTTAGTCCCAAACTTTTTCTTCTTCTTTTTTTTTTTTGTTCTGTCGCCACCATCAACTTCATACTCATCCTTCAAATTATCAAAACTTTCCACAACCGTCACTGCCCACCAACAACCTCCACTCCAGCCTTCTAATACTTACTGCTGCCGGCAACCTCCATCCACCCTTTAATGTCATTACTTCCCACCGCCGCCAGCAACCTGGGATGGCATCAACCGAATCCCTCAAATCTGGGGATGATAGCACGAGAAGAAAATATAAATTATTGAATTGAACCTTCGGGCGTCGGCGGCAATTGCAGCAATCCCACAGATCTGTGAGACTGTGATTCATTCAGAGAATGAGATAAGGAGGAGCGATAAACATTGAGCAATTGACAATAGAGAGGAACAAAAGAAAGATGGAAAAATTGGGAGATTTTTCTGTGTTTCTGGACTTTCTAGCTGGATGTGGAGGAGAGAAAAAATAAAAAGAAAAAAAAATGAAAAAAGATTCGATTCCGAATCCATCGATTCCTTAGGGGGGAGGTTGGAGGTTGGATTGAAAAATTGATTCCGAATCCGATTCCGTCTAACCAAACAAGAAAATGAATACCCACTCCGATTCCTGAATCCGATTCCTGACAAACAAACGCCTCCTTATTTTAACGAAACTTTTCTATGTTTAACGGGCAGCTTCTTTGGACAATTAAATGTAGAGTTGTAATCTGTCATATCAATACTTAAAATCTGATTTGCTGTTGTTTTTTTTAGGTTTGTTCTCCTCATTTCCGAACTATTTTATGAATGTACTTCTTAGAGATCTCCTCAATGTTGACGAATATCACATCTGTATTTTCAAATCATCAAAAGAGTCTTTGGTTTCTCTTAAAATGGACTTAAGGTTGATCCGCCAGTTCTGATTTTCAGAGATTTCAGAAATGAAGATTTAAAGTGTTGAGTCTAAATGGCTCCCTTATCATTGTTTCAGAAAACCTTCAACTGATTTCTTTTCCTAAATATTTTCCTTGCTTTATAAGTTGTCAGTACCTTATAGTTGGCTAAAAGAACTTCCGATTGATCCAAACATTATTTGAAGATGACCTTTTGGTCACTATCTTGTTTTTTCTTCAAAAATTCAGATTTTGGACACAAACCTAAACAGGCAGGGTGCATTATTCTGAAACCTTTCCGTTTGGTTTCTTTTTCCTAAACTCTTGCACACACCGTGAGGTTTTTATCAGTATCCACGAAATATTAAACGGATTTCTGATTGCTTTAGAAACTCAATTAAACGGATTTGATTGCTTCTAGTTTTGAAATTTATTTCTCCTCTTTCATTCATTGTTTTACGATTGTTCTTTTGATCAATCTCTTCTATATCCAATTAGTTTATTTCAATTTTTACGAAGTTTTAAAACAAAGCTGTGGTTTGACTAAAAGTTCGGTTTGAACCTCCCCAATCAAATTTGGAATTCCCAAAATGCAGCCCGAGTTGATGTTTTGGGAAGCTGATTTCTTCTGATCATTGATCTGTTGCTTTTGATTTCTATTGACAAAACGCTTCCTAATCTATCCTAATTTATCAAGGTTTTGGTAGGTAAAAAAAAAAAAAAAACAAACAAACAAAACACAAACAAATTGTGCTTCGAATCTGGAAAATTCATTTCTTCCTTTTCCCAACTGTTTTGTGAATATTCTTTTGACAAAAAATTTTCTATATTTAAAGTAGTTTCTTTCTGGTTTTACAAAGTTTTGAAAGAGTTACGTTTTCCATGAAAATTGGATTTGAACAACCTGATCCAATCTGGAACCTGTGAGAATTCAGTTTTAAGGCGCTGTTTTGGGGTACTGATTACTTTTGGTGTTTGAACTGTTATTCCTCATTCCTTTTGATAAAATGCTTCCTTGTCTATCCTAATATACAAAGGTTTTGAGGGCATGCAAATTGGATGTATGGTTTAACCAAAAACATGCTTTGAACACGACCTCTTTGCCACACTATTTTGCTCAATTTTCAGAGTTTCTAACAGCTAACTACAGTAGCTTTGGCTTCCAATCTCTGAGTATCTCAGAAGAACCTGATACTTTTAATCCATCTAACAAATTAAGAATTATGCCAGTTCTACCATTCAAGGATGCAGCCACCAAATGACGATCAATCAACTTAATAGGAATACCAGACCACTTTCAACAGCCGATTTCATCTCTTCAATATTAATTTCTAAATCTGAACTCATTTCAAAAACTTTAGCAAGTGGATTCTCAATTACAATATACACTATTTGTGACATAAACTTCCAAAAATATTCGGCCATCCAATTGATCAACTTCACATTTTCAGCTGAGGCTTCAACATACATGGAACACACTGACTTACCCTTAACATCATTATAAACAGAATACAAAAGCTCATATGCCACGACAACGTCAACTGGGCACTCATTCCCCACCCCCCGATCCACTAGAAATGAATTTTCGTTATTGCAGAAATTCACGCCTTATCAATGAAACGCTCGATTTCACTACCAGCACTAGAACTACATATCCCAATAACTATTTCAGTTCCCCTCCAAGATTTCAGAAACACAAACAGAGTCAACCAAAACATTGCTTTGATCGGCATTAAATGGTCATCAGTCACGTTACAGTCACAATTAGGCTCCAACTTATCTTCACCATTACCGTACTATTCACAGTAGGCAACTCTTAACCCTCCCGGATCAACAGGAAGTGACAATTCATCAAGCCCATGGTAATTAACATGTTCTCAGCTCCTGACAGCATTATACGAGCTCTTGACAATGGTTAATCCATCCAAACTCAATGCATTACAGTTCAGTTTCGTAAACAAACCAGCATCATTTTTAACCGAGCCATAAGAAATTTTCGCAGGTGCATCATAAATTTCACTCAAGACCATAGACTTAGTTATTGAATCATCATCCACATCAGCATTCACTATCACGGTAGTGTTTTCCATTTCAACAAATTCAAACACAGGTCGGTTCATTCACAACGCTACTTGAATCGTTAACAGACAGTGAAGCATCTATCATTAAATCATCATCAACACTTAACTCAGTTTCATCATTTTGGAACAGGGGATTACCATTCTCGCCAAAGGTCTTTGTGGGGCTGTCAGTAGCCAAATCAATTTCCTCTCGGCCCTCCTCTGATGAAGTAGTCTCGGATTCCACCACCATATCACGGTCAACTTCTTCAACAGCAGTGACTGACGCTACTCCTTTGTCTAACTCCGAATCAATTGCCTCCCAAACATTGATCTTTAGGGTTGGCCGAATATAACCCCCGAAGCATTGTCGCCTTCCCTCCACCACATTCTAAGCATTGAAGCAAGGGAATTAACACCCTGGATATTAAGTCTGATTAAAGCTGCAAACTGCATCCATAATTGACGACTCAGCGGACACCCAAAGAAAGTGTGCTCAAGTCCATCACCATGATTGAAACAAAAGCAACAAATCGAAGGTGTAACTTGTATTCCAAATTTGCTCAAAACCTCAGGAAAGGGCAACAAATGATTCCTCAACTTCCATAGGAAAATAGATATTTTCATAGGAATGAGCGAGCTCCACATCATCAAACCCTCCTTCGCATGGCTATGGCGCAACACCTCATAAGCCTATTTGACTGTGAAGGACCCACAAGAAGTATGCTGCCAAAATAACAGGTCATCTTCATCGTGAAAATCATGGAAAAATTCAGAAAGATAGCGAATTATATGAAGTGGAAGGACATCTTGAACCATATTCAAGTAAAAGGCTTTAGTTTGAAAGAAATCTTTAATACTCAGCTTCAGACAAGGAGGCTCTTCATGATGACCACTCCAACGAATACCATAGGGAAACCAGTTATCATACCAAAAGGAACGATTTCCTCCTCGAACAATTACCTTCGTATGGGAGATAACACGCTACTCAATCTTCATAATTCTCCTCCATGAAGTAATTGCCCTAGCCGAAGGAGATAAAGAACTCAGAAATCTACTCCAAATACCTTTCTGTTGCTTCCACTTCCACCAGAGTTTGGCCGTTAATGCTTCAATAGTGTCATTGAAACTACGGATACCCAGGCCATTTTCCAAGACAGGAAAAGTCAACCTGTCCCAAGCTCGCCAATGTCTCTTTTTCCTTCACTAGCTCTGCGCCATAAGAACCTTTGGCAAATATTCTCCATCTCCTGGATAGTAGCTTTAGGTGGTGGAATGGCAGAGAAAACATAAATCGGCATAGAGGCCAAGACATGTTTAATTAAAATGAGGCGGCCACCTTGACTCAAGAGTTTATTCCTCCAGCTCAGAAGCCTACTATTCAAATTATCCAAGAGGAATTGATAAAAGGAAGCCTTGCGTCTTCCTGGGAATAGGCGACATCCAAGGTAAACAAAAGGAAAACTTCCTTTCTGAATATCCAAAGCATTTTGAATAATCTCTACCCTTCTCGCAGGACAATTTTAAGCAACCATGAACGAGCTCTTCAATCTACTAATGCGCTGGCCAGAAGCATTTTCATACTCAATAACAAATGCATTAAGCCTATGTAGCGATCTCTTCAAACCCCGAGAGAAAATTATAAGATCATCCGCAAATGCAAGGTGAGAAACAATAATTGAGCTCGAAGGTACCCCAAAAGCCGCTACCCTTCCAAATAACACTAAAGCATTAAGCCTTCTCGTCAAAGCATCCGAAACCAAAATAAATAGATACGAAGATATGGGATCCCCTTGCTTTATACCCCGAGATGATTGGAGAAAACCAACCGGTCCTTCATTAATCAAGATAGAAAACCAACTACTTCGGAGGTTATTCATGACCAAAAGGACAAAGGAATGCGGAAACCCAAGTTTAAGCATGATTTTCTCCTGGGAACTCCATTTCACTCTATCAAATGCCTTCATCATGTCCAATTTAAGAACAAAATTCCTCCCTTCATACTTCCTGTTCAGAAACTGACATAAATCTTGTGCTAACAACACGTTATCAAATATATCCCGGCCCTTCAAGAAAGCTGATTGTTCCTCCGAAATAAGCTTTGGCAAAACCCTTTTCAATCTTTTAATGAGAAGATTAGTAAATACTTTATTCAAGAAATTGCATAGACTTATGGGTCTATAGTCCGAGAAAGTATTTACCACAACCTTCTTCGGGATTAGAGTAATAAGAGTGCTTGAGAAAGCTCTAGGTACAGGAACACCAAGCATAAAATCATGAGAAGCCAGCAAAAGGTCATGTGCAACAATGTCCCAATAGGATCTATAGAATGTTCCACAAAATCCATCAATACCGGGCATACTATCTTCACTCAGATTAAAAACCGATTCTTTCAGTTCCTCCATTATAATCTCTCGCATCAATAGTGATGCATCTTCAGTAGCTAAAATGGAGAGAATATGCTCCAAAAATAATTGCTGCGAATCTGCCCCATATATCTCATCATCGTCATCACTTAAAAGGCTTGTAAAAAACCTCACCGCCTCATGTTCAATATCAGAATTAGTGGTTAACATTCAGCCATCTTCAGCTTTGATTTTAATGATACTTTGGTTGATCCTTCTCTCCTTTAATGTTGCATAAAAAAATGTTGTATTCGTGTCCCCCTCCTTTAACCACTTGAGCTTCATTTTCTGAGACAAAAAGTCATCATGTTCTTTCAGCTTTGGCAGCAAATTAGCCTTGGCTTCATTGAGATTAATTCTATCATGCTCCGACCTTGATAAATCATGTATAGTTTCAAGGCGCTGGACATTCTCTTCGGCCAACTTAAAAGTTTCAAATACATTACCAAACACCCCTTTATTCCATTCTTTTAACTTCACGTTTAAATGCCTGAGTTTCAAGAAAAAGCGAAGCATTCCAGTTTGCTCTAGTGGTAGATCCCAATAATCTTTAATAATCCCTTTAAACTCATCCCGACGTAACCACATTTTTTGAAAACAAAAAATCTTCTGCTTGCTTTCACCTTGCGCAGCAAATAAATGCAACAAAGGACTATGGTCAGAGGTAGTCCTATTTAAATTCTCCACGGAGGATCAAGGAAAAAAAAATCATTCCATTCATTGGAGATCAAAACCCTGTCCAATTTCTTACTCACCCATCCTGTGCTTCTAGTACCACCCCATGTAAACTCCTCACTCGTTGTCGGAAGCTCAAGAAGGTTGCATTTCAAAATACAATCATTAAATTCAGAAATAGCCACATGTTCATGCACATAAACACCTGAATATTCGTCTAAAGAGCGGATTACGTTGAAGTCCCCAGCAACCATCCAAGGGGAATTCATATATCTTTTCCGAAACGCAACTAGATTCCTCCACAAAGGTTGTCACGCAATTCTGGTGGTTTTTGCATACACAGCCGAAAGATAGAACTTTTTAGCAATATTGGCATAAGCCACTTCAAAATGCAAGACTTGAACATCTTCCTCCAACATGGTTACTGAAAACTCACGTTGACAAAACTCCCAAATTTTGCTATTACTATTACTAGAAGCATAGGCAGTATCAAAATTCAACTCCCTTCGAGTGCGGTCAAGTTGATCTAGTCCAAGTATAGGCTCCAAAATAATTAAAAAGGAAACCCTATATGATTGAATAAGAGATCTCAAACGCTGCTGCAAAGCTTGATTCTTTGTACCTCGAATGTTCCAAATTATTTGACTTAACATTAAGAATATATGTAAGAAATGGAACCTTTTTATAGCACCCGCGACGACCGCCTTGGGACCAAGTCCCCTTGCTTTTTCACATTTCCTTCTCCTTGCATTTTCGCTTTTTCTTGCTTCGACTTTCGACCTCTCTTCTTATGTACAGAACCTTCCCCTTGCACTGATCCTATTACATGAACGTTGTCGGCATCTCCATCTGACCAGATACCCCGGTCAACATCATCAAATTCCACAGATTTTGAGATTTTTCCGATATCTCCATCATCCAAACACACACCAGTATTCAAGGGACCTTTATTCGGAAGTATCAAAGCATCACGAGAGTCATCAACTACATCAACATCAATTAGTAATTCACGTTGAATAAGGTCTTGAGTTGGAGGGTTCTCAACATACACATCTTCAACATACTCATCCCCTTCTACGCTGACAACTTCATTCACTACTTCTTCTATCCTATCAAGAGCTACAACATGATTTGTGGTCGCGTTTGTAGGGATAACTTCAGAGGAAACAATAACATCACTTGCAACGATTCCCGTCTCCAGAGATAATTCAACATCACCATCATCCAAATCTTGCAGCACCGAAAATTTATTTTCAGATTGCGGAGGAATAGGGTTAACCACAGACTGAGGAACCACCTCATTCCTCTCAGGAGATGACTGGAGATCAACCAAGGTCAACTCCTTCTCCTTCATAGTCAAACCGGAAGTCGATTCAACTGTCGCTACTCTAGGCTTTTCGCAACTTCGGCCTCGGGAGCGCGCGCGCCTAGGGTTTCTGCAGGCCGTGATGAAGGACAAGATGACTCCCTAGCTTCCAGTTTAATTCCTTTAGCAATCAAAGGATTTAAATTCAGAATATCCACATCCAAACCATGCTTTTCATTGCCTCGCTTGAGAGCCAACTTAGGTTTCGACGGAGCTAGTTTAATTCCCTTCTTCTTCCCAAGTGAGGGTTCAACATCATCACTCCGCTGAATCGGCTTTCCAATTCGGCATTCCGAATCCCTGTGACCAATCTTACTACACTTAACGCAGTAAGAAAGCACATGCTCAAAGGTAAATAATTGCTCATGTTTACGACCCTTCTTCCCAACCCTCACCGATTTGGGCAAATTTTTGGTAAGTTCGACTTCGACACAAAACCACGCAACAGAGGGGTGAGTCATGTTCAAAGTAAGCGTATCAACCTTCCATGGCTGACCCAAAGCAGTCGCCATTGAATAGATCACCGGATGCATAAATTCAATAGGCAAATCATAAAGAGACACCCAAATAGGCACCACCGGCGGGTCTTCTTCTAATCAGAAACCCGGAGTTCACTTCAAAATTCTCATTGAGAACCCTCCTATATTCCAGAACGTCCTTATCCAAAAACACTGGTAGTCATCTTCCTGCTCAGAACAAATCAACACATGCCTAGGGATCATAAGCCCTTGGGTATAGCCACCAATGAGACCAATTTTCTTAAATTCTTTGTGCACTTCTTCCATTTTTGGCCGCCAATATGAGAACTTCCCGACCAAACTCAAGCGTTGTGGGGCAACCAACTTCTCGAATTCATCATCTTCGAACTCCAAAGTAGGAGATCCATTGACAAACTTGACTTGCTTGATTAGCGAGTCTTTGTTTGATAAAACCTCTTGTGGCTTTTTGAAGAAACTTGCAAAAGACCTCGGCGGGTCACATGGAGCCACCAGTTGCGAAGCACCAACCATGGTGGCCGACTCCCCTAATGGCCATCACAATTAGGGTTGTGTTTGAAAGCTAGATAGAAGCGGTCGTTGAGAGAGATGATGCCAAACTGATGTGATCATAAGAAAGAAACGATGCTTTCACTGTTAAGAATTTGTAGGAGACAGATTTTATATGGTCATGTTTTGAAAGTTAAGAATGTTATTCCGTTGTGGTTTAAATGTGGACATTTCAATTTAGAATTTAAGAGAAACATATGTTATGAATATGTAAGTGATCAATATAGTCAGTAAGTTATCTTTCAAGACAACTTTAAAATGTGATAAAAATTAAAATATTTTGTGGAGAAACAAGAACTTGACAACAATGTATATGGAGGATCTCAAGTCCCGCATCAATTCTTGGGTAAATGGACAGTAAACTCAAAATTTGGCTGCCCTTTCCTTAATCTTCATGACCAGATCAAAGATAGCAAGCCTAACAATCAGGACATCTAAAAAGATAATTCTAATAAGATCAAACTTCTTCAGTAAAGAAACACTACCCTTTCAACTCTGTCCATATTAGTATCCCAAAACCCAAATGGAGCTACCAATATAGCCGTAAGGAAGATCCATACTTTTTTCGTAATAGTTTACCGACCTTTGGTTCAGCCAAAACCAACAAAATTTTTACCACAAATAGCGTGACTGCATTAGCCTCCTTTTAATAGCAACACAAAAACAAAACAAAAATACAAAAACCCAACCATAACACGTGACATTACTTTGTAGAAATAATTTCCTATTTAATTTTGATAGCTAATCCATCAATAGTTTTATTAATAAGAGACAAAAGGAAAGATTCTAGTGATATGAATGTGTTGTAATAACTTTAAGTCCATATGCAACTACATTTGTTTCTCTGTATATGTGATAGATTGTATAAGATTGCCTTGTAATTATATGATGAATCTCTATGATCGGCAAAAGGTATTTCCAAAGAATTGTCTTCATGTCTACCAAAAGATCCGCCAATGTTTTGTTGTCGGTTTGTATGACCATGTTCCTTAATCCCAGCTGGTCACATTTCCTTACCCCATATAGAATCCCATACACCTCAGCTCCAAAGCTATCTCCCTCGCCTAAGTATACACTCTCACCATATAGCATCCATCATATCTTCTTATAGAAAATCCATATCCTGAATATGTATTAACCATAGAACCATCAGAATTTAGTACGTAGCCATTTTGCTCAGGGGTCGCCCAATGTACAGAGATATACCTCCGCGCTTGGACCTTTTTCAAACAGACTCCAAATATGCGATCAACAAAAGTCTGTCCTTCCTCATTCTGCGCCTTCAACTCATGAGTAGACAAGATACTATGAATTTCCAACATTATTGCCAAGTTCACCTTTTCACAAGTAAATATCTCACCATCAAACAAAACCAAATTCCTGATTTTCCAGATTTTCCAAAGAATGAGTGACGGAAAAACTTTAAGCAAAATACCTACTAACTTAGCATCCTCTCTCCATTCTATTTGAAATAAATTGGAGAAATTCTTCCAGATTTTCTTCACTTTAGAGCAAACAAGAAAACCATGTTCAATGGTATCCTCATGTATTTTACAAAAGAAACAAATAGATAGCCTTACCTCAATGCCAAAGTTACTCAAATTTTCTGGAAACGACACTAGCAAGTTGCGAAGCTTCCAAACAATAAAAGAGATTATCAGCTGAATCAACTTGTGCCAAAAATTCTATGATAAAAGATCCTCCATATTCCTTCTCCTCAGCTGAAGATATGCTGATTTGATAGAAAAATTCCCAGACGAGCTATGCTGCCATATCAATAGATCGCACTCACTTGTTAGGGTTTCATCCATTTGGGCTAATGATCGCGCCACCTCTGGCTCCAAGATTCCCTCCAAGTCATGTAAAAAAGAAAGTTTTGTTAGACAAAAACTCCTTACTGCTAAGCTTAGGATGGGGCGGTTGATCATTAGGGTCATCCCATATAACTCCTTCTGTCATCCAGTTATCAAACCAGAATGATCTATCACCCCCACGAACCAACACCTTCGATCATTTAGTTGACTCATAATCTATTTTCTTGACCCTACACCACGAGGTTTTATTCTTTGCAGCATCCGAGAGTGACATTATGAACTTTCTCCATAACCCATTTTGGTGTTTAAACTTCCACCAAAGCTTGCAGGAAAATGCTTGGACCACATCATGAAACTTGCGCAGCCCTAGTCCATTTTCAGAAATCGGAAAGGTCAAATGATCCCATGCTCTCCAATACCTTCTTCTTTCATCACTTGAGCCTTGCCATAGAAATCTTTGACACTTCTTTTCCAATTCCGTAAATACCTACATGGGGGAATTGCCGATAACACATCTATAGGCATTGCCACAAGTGCATGTCTCAAAAGCACAAGTCTTCCTCCCGGACAAAGCAACTTATTTTTCCAGCTTGCTATTTTAGAATCCAAAGAATCCAAGAGGAATTGAAAACATGATGCTTTGCTTCTACTATGGAATTACTCATATCCTTGACTACCATGGAGATAGACCTGCTCCAATAGCCAAGGATATGATTACAAACACAAGAAAATACAGAAAAAAAGGAAAACAAAGTATGGAGACAGTCTGCTAAAAGCTGCTGCTGGCCAGTCACTTGGGCAAGTGAGAAACTCACTTCTCCGAGTGGCCACCCTTCGCTGCTGTAGATTATTCCTGTTCTTCTCTTTCTAATTTCTAACTATGGGACTCTCTATCACTGTGAATCTGGTCTTAATTAGAATTATCTCAATAAAATAGGAATCCATTTCCTTAATTCCTTTTGAACAAACTTCTCTCAACAAAATTCCTTAATTCCTTTTGAACAAACTTCTCTCAACGTCTTCAGCTTGGGAAGACGAAAACCCCATCTCAATAGTTTTTTACTTGGGATGTTTCATGTTCTTACTTGATCACAATTTATTTTTTTATTTTTTGATATAAAAGAAGTCAAAGCCCAACAACTAAAATCATGATCTGTGACTAGCTTATTATTATTATTATTATTATTATTATTATTATTATTATTATTATTATTAAAGTTCAGAAGCTGGAAATTCTGTATGATCAAACTAGCACGCGGTGAAGATCTAATCACTCTAAATGTTGCAAAAAGCTCACCTGCTGCTGAAACTGAAAGAAAATGAGGACTTTTGGCAACAAAAAATGAAGCTAAAATGGTTAAAGGATGGAGATAAAAAAACTAGCTTCTCTCATGCATCTTTGACGGAACGAAGGGCGTGCTTAAGTATCCATAAAATCCAAACTGAGGAGGGTTTGTTGCTTAACAGTCGAGAAGATATTGAAAGTCACTCTATTCTTTTTTCCAAAATTTGTTGGCGGATGAAGGTGGAGCTAATAATGAAGATAACCAGCAGCAATTTTTTGCAGCATATTCCTCCGCTACTTGGAGAAGAAGATTCTCTTTTGTTGCTGAAGCCGGTTACTAAGGACGATAAAGGAGGCAGTTGAAAATTTAGATCCAGATTGTTCTCCGGGTTCGGATGGCTATGGAGGTATTTTCTATAGAAGTTACTGGAACATAATAGAACAAGATCTATTGTTGGCTTGTGAAGAATTTATGTTAGGGGTTCTATCCTGAGAGCTCTAGGGAGTACTTTGATAACACTTATCCCTAAGAAATCCTCAGTTACTACCTTCTCGGATGTAAGACCCATTAGCCATTGTAATTTTGTTAACAAAATTTTTACAAAGGTTCTGACTGAAAGGTTGAAGGTTGTGCTACATAAGATTATTTCTGAAGAATAGTCAGCTTTTCTAGCAGGACGTGACATCACTGATAATGTTCTTCTGGCTCAGGATTTATGTCAGTTTCTTGATCATAAGTTGGTAGGTAATAATCTTGTTTTGAAGGTTGACATGATGAAGGCTTTTGACAGGGTGTCTTGGAGATTTTTACAAAACGTGCTTATGAGGTTTGGTTTTCCTACACATGTTGTATCTCTCGTTTTATCTAATTTGGAAAATAGTTGGTTTTCCATTTTGTTGAATGGCAATCCAGTAGGATTTTTCCAAGCCTCTCGAGGAATCAAGCAGGGTAATCCGTTGTCGCCATATTTGTTCGTCATTGTCTCAGAAGCTATATCGCACCGGTTAAAGTTTCTCATGGCAAACCAGAAAATTGTGGGTTATGGTACTTCAATTGGATCATTGACAGTATCGCACCTCTGTTTTGCCGATGACCTAATTGTTTTTACAAGAGGGTCGAAGAGTTTTATGATTGAGCTCAACAAGTTCTTCGAAGAATACGAAGTGTCATCGGGCCAAAAAATTAATCGATAGAAAAGCCACTTCTTTGTAGATGATCGTTGTCCGCATGGAAGAGTCCAGCTTGTTAAGAAATTACTTGGTATGAAACAAGGAAATTTTCCATTTGTAAACCTTGGTAGCCGGTTGTATAAAGGGTGCAAACGTGTAGCTAATTTTCAATATCTTATGGATTCCTTAGATTTGCGTCTGGCAAACTGGAAAAATAAAATGCTCAGTCCAGGGGGTCGACTTTTACTCATCAAACATTTTTTGTCGGCAATTCCTCTTCATGTTTTTGCTGCTTTAGAGCCACCTAAATCTATATTGGATGCTTTGGAAAAATGTTGTCAAAAGTTTCTTTGGCAGGGTTCGGGAGAAAATAAGCGTCATTGGCGGTCTTGGGATAGATTGGCATATCTGGTGTCTGAAAATGTCTTGGGTATCCAAAGATTTGATGATGTGGTTAAAGCTTTCTTTGCTAAATTATGGTGGAAAGTTAAAAATGAGCAAGGGTTGTGGGCGAAATTCTTCTTTCATTATCAATCTCTACACGAATGAGAACATCATAGTCTCGCATTCAGAGAATTGATAATGCTACGACGAACTCATATGAAAATCATTGTCCATAATGGCGAACGGAGTTTTTGGTACGATAATTGGTTTGAATCGGGTGTTATTTGGGATATTCCTTCTAAAAAACCTCCGCATCCGCAGCTAACAATTAACAATTCTTTGATAAAAAACAGCGGTTTCTCGCTGAATTTCAACCAAATTTGTCGGCTACAGT
Source organism: Oldenlandia corymbosa var. corymbosa (assembly GCA_949775105.1). Taxonomy (NCBI): domain Eukaryota; kingdom Viridiplantae; phylum Streptophyta; class Magnoliopsida; order Gentianales; family Rubiaceae; genus Oldenlandia; species Oldenlandia corymbosa. Next base: position 13,231,352 of record OX459124.1, read on the forward strand.
GTTGGTGGCTTTAGCTGCTTATGATCAGGATTTTGTACTAGGAAGAGATAAAATTGTATGGTGTCCGAAGCCAAATGGTCAATTTACTGGGAAGTCGGCTTTTGATACATTTTGGCGAAGGCAAGGCGCGGACATCACTTTGAAAAATGCATGGCATCGATACGTGCCTCTTCGTATATCATTCTTTTTCTGGAAATTGATTAACAGATTGCTCCCGCTGGCTAATGTAATCTGTTGCATGGGTTTTCATGTTCAGCCATCGATCTGCTCCCAATGCCGTAACACTAAAGAAATGATCCAGCATCTTTTTCTTGGCTGCTCTGATTTGCAGGTTGTATGGTCGCACTTCGTGCGACTTTTTTATTTAACCCTCCCGCCAGTTGAAACGGTATGGCACATGATTCAAGTTTGGTGGTCCTTGGATAATTTTAATTCTGCCAAAAGCTCTTTACAGATGGTTGCACCATTGTTTATATTGTGGGAAATTTGGAAGCGGAGGAATAGGGCTATCTTTGAAGGAGTCCAAGGTTCACCATAACAAGTAAGAAACCTAGCTTTTTATCACCTTCGATCTATGTTGATTGTTTATCTTCCTAAGGCTGAAAATCAAATGGAAAAGGCTTTCTTGGAGAATGTGTTTCGACTGAACAACCTTAAAGTAAGAATAAAGGGAAGCTTGGTTGTTAAATGGAAGAAGCCTAGGCCTGGTTTTTTTTGTGCTTAATATGGATGGTTCATCACTTGAATCATGTGCGTCAGGCTATGGTGTTATCATTAGGGGTATGAATGGTGACTTCGTTTTTTGCGAAGCTGGTTACCTTGGCGAGGGTAACAGTCTTATGGGGGAAATTGGTTGTCTTTTATTTGGGCTCAAGAAATGTGACCTTATCATCCTCATCAACAATCTTCAAGCACTCAATCTGTTTCAACTTTTAATTGATCGTAATACTTTGAAAGCATTTAAACCAAAAAATTTTAAAATGTTTCATGATCTCCAACTAAGGACAGTTCCTGATTAATAGAGTACTTATCATCAATTTGATTACGCCTCAAATGCATTTCCCTCAATGACGGAAGCTTTATCCTAGCAATAGTCGCTAGTGAAAGCTTTAATCCCGTTAAATTATGCAGAGAATGTCTAGCAAACACATATACTGGCAATGAGTAATCTTTACGCGGTAGCTTCCTTGAGATATGCATTCAGGTCAGTAGGAAGTCATATTGCGTATTCTCTTCCTAGATAACAATCATGTTTGCATTAGCAGCATAGTAAGAATAACCAGCATTGGTGCCCGTTTGGCATCCAAAAAGACCCATTCAAATTGGGTACAGTTGGTCTTGAAGATTTTCTCTCCGGCCTTAGAATCACCAGGTGGTGTTTCCTTGAGAGAAGCCATTTTCAGATTAAACGGACTGCGAGATCCTTAGGGATTCCGGTGATGAATCTATAACTGAACCGTTCAGTCAACTGTACTCTAGCCACTCCCTCTATATGTGTGTATGTGCGCGTGCATGCGTGTGTGCGTGGGTGGGGGTGTGTGTGTGTGTGCGTGCGTGCATGTATACATATAAAGTGGTGGAGAGATTAAATAGTCGATAAAATCAATTCTCTACTAAAATGAAAGAAAATATGATAATAGAAGTATTTAATTCCATTGTTTGTGACGATTTATAGTTAAGATCTAAAAAAAATTAGATAATGCTATTTTTAAATTATAGTAATGTTTTTCTTTTCTATAAAAGGATAAGATATTAGTAAGAAGCCACTTTAATTTTAAAATTAGAAATTATAGTTATATATATTACGATTCATTAAAAAAAATATGAAAACTACATTATTTAAATCCTTTTTTACTGGTACATATTAATGTGCCTTGCTTCCTTTTCAATCAAACTACATCGCTTGATTTCTCTAAAAATCCAACTCGTTTAATATATTTGATTATATTTTGTTTTTTAGGTACAATCAGAGACACGAATGTCTAATTAATTATGAGAAACTAAAGCTCTTTGTAGATAGGAAACACTATAACATCGTGTTCCAATTATTGCCAAATTTCAACCACTGGGTTAGAAAGCAATTCCATTAGTCGAATTAAAGGTACCATTAGAATTAACTTTCCACCTTCCCTACCAGTTCCAACTCCGATCCTCTCACCAAATTTCTTTTCCATTGTTTTTTTTAACTCTTCAAATTGGTATAATCTTATCCTTCCTGGTTATTATCCTTAACCACTATCAACTAAATATTTTTCGATCGAGACCATAGATTCAGAAGGAGTACAACTGTTAATTTAGTTTGTTTATGGAATTCTGGGGTCAAGTTCACTTTGTAATACCCGAATATTTTCAGAAACGATTTTATCAAATAATTTAAAAGAAATATTTTGAGGGTTATGCTTAAGTGTGCTGCTTTGCTCGAATTGATATACAAGGATTAGATGAAATTTGAAAATAAAATCAAATATTTGTAAAAAGCATATTCCAACGTTTGAAATCAAATAACATAAATTAATAAGTAATTTCAAAGAATTTGATTCGAATTTAAAATGGATAGAAAAGAATGGGGCTGCCAGGTAGTTAGAAAAGAAAAAAAAAAAAAAAAAAAAACTCCAATGGCATCCCAATTTTTGTATCATTGCGAGAATTAGAAATTTTATACATGAAGGGTAAATTCAGAATTTCTTATGATGAGACCTATTTTCAAATTATTTATCAATAAAGAGTATTCAAATTGATATCTGCTAGCGGTGTACATGATCCGGTTTGGCTGGTTTAGAGGCTCAAGTATCGGTCAAACCAGATTTTACAGTCCCAAATTTTCCAAAGAGAATCGGGCAATTTTAGCTACAATGATCGAACCGGCCAAACTGGATGTTAATGGTTAGGTGCGGCCTGGTTCCGGTTTCGACTGAATTTTTTTTTTCCTTTTTCTTTGGGGGGTTAATCCTTCAAACAAAGGCTCAATTCTATCTGAAAGCTAACTTATCTATTTGAAAACAAGGCTGAACAATGACTAGGATTGATGGACCCAAATAAATAAAATATTTTTAACAATAATAGTCAAATTGGCCGAATGAGCACAAGGCCCAAAGTAAAATACTCAAAATTGGCCCAAAAAATGGGAGTTGGACAAATTCAAACCCATGACCTCCCACTTAATAAAGAGGTGGCAAACGAGTAGATCATCAATCCTTTTAACATATAATATTGGAGTAATAAATTATACTAGATGCTTGCCCCGGGCAAATGCCCGGGGACGTCCTTCCACCTAATAAATTGATATGTAAATAATCAAAATTGATTAAGAATGAATTTAGTTTTTTTATGAAGATAATTGATTGGCCGAAAATTAATTTTTTCAAAAGTCCTAAATAAGTGGAGAAGGAAAGTTTCATTCACTGTTAAATTCAAAATTTGAATGAACATGGCCATCTAATCTCTTCGTTAATATTATAAATATCTTTTTTGTTTTTAAAAGGGGTGACACGTGGCAGAATAGTTTATGCAATATGGTGCATTTGGAGCCAAAATATTTTTATAAAAAATTGCCACATCAACATAATGTTTTCTGCTTTAATAGGGTAAAAGAGATAAGTACAATACGGTTCGATTTAGACGTCCGGTCTCACAGCCCAAACCAAGACCGATATGGTTTGAAAATTATCAAATCAGTCGGCTGTATTTCTCAACATATAAACCTGTCAACCCGCCTAAAACAGTTCGGTTTGGCCAGTTTGGTCGGTTTCGGCCAAACCATATTCAACCCTAATATCTACTACACCATTTGATGGAGATACATCACGTTGAATTGACAAAGTACTCTACAAGGAAGATATTGTTTGAGTTGTACTCAAAGAAGATTTCTTCTTACCCAAGATTTCAATGTGAACGTGTGAAAGTCTTTTTAGATGAATATCTCATTGTATCAGAAGTTTTATTTTGTTTGCTCATTGGCTGATTGGCTTATTGTATTTGAGTCCAAAAAGTAAATATTTGATTTGTTTCTTAATAGTTAATAGTGCTAGTGATTGATTCCTATTTTAACTCCTTAAAATTTGGAATTAGAATAATTGAAAGGTATTTTTTCTTCCTCCTCAAGTCAAAAAATGTGTGCTAACCTAGTCCTATTAATAGGGATATAATTCCTAATTGGAATAGCGTGTCATAGGTGAGTATTTACGACATGAGGTTTTATACCTTTTGAGGTTAAGTTCTTTCGATAGCTTTTCTTTGTTTTGCTTGCAAGGTAAAGATTTGTACCTTTAAACGTGAGAGTTATCGATTGTGTTGGTTCACACAATAGTGGCGTCCATAGCATTTGTTCTTTTCGTTATTGTGCTTAAGGGTCGAATATCTTATATCTTTTTGTTCTTGTTTTTAATTCTTGAAGGGGTTTTTTTCTTATATGATTAATTAGTTCAATTCATGGGATTGGGTTGGGTTGGTTCTTCATTGAACTCGTGAATTTGTCCACATATTACGCCAAATATCCTTCTTATTCTTCTTATATTTAATATTTTGGGATCAAACATCTCTAGAATCTTCCATTGCATCCAAAATAGTTTCAATACAGGGTACAATTCTTATGATTAAGACATTTGCAATATTTTTGCTCACCTCCTTAATAACCACATTGACTCCTTCAAAGATGCTTGCATTATGACTCTTCCATATCTCCCATAATACAGATGCCGGAAGTAACATGATTGCAACTTTTTTTGCTGATGTCGTTGCCGATCGTGAACCAAGAGTGTAGAAAACTTCATAACCCTGCATAAGAAAGAATTTAACTACCAAGCATAGATGATAGCAACTCAAGAACAAAACCAGTACTTAAACAAGTATCAACTTTGAATATTGAATTGGACAAAATATGCAGCTGAATAACGACAAATTCGAATTCTAATACATTAGATCTAAGTGTGAATTGAAAATAAAACTCCTCTTACTAAGGAGATATTCTCAAAAAAAAAGCTTCCTTCCATGTGTCTAAACTTTGTGGTGAAGTAATCTTCTTCCGTGAGCTCCACTCAACCAATATATGCCTTGTAGAGTATTTATTTGCCAAAAATAAATTACTTAATTAACAAGGTGGCTGAATCCCTCCCTCAAATGTAGGAATGGAATGATTTGAACTACCTTAACCCTTAAGCAAGGGATTTAGGGCGCGTGGCACACCATATGCACGACCATGGGCTCTTGGCTCTTCAACGAGCCTTGAGTTGAGCCTCCATCTAGGTCCATAAGTCCATTTGATACCACTTGCAGCACATTAACAATCTTGAACTTGTACCCATCACATTTAACCGTCTCGGAACCCATGTAGACATAACTAGATTGTTAAAAGCAGTTTTCACAGTCTTGGATCTTGAATGAGTGATCGGGCCAACTATGTTGGATAGTGGATCCCTAATATAAGGATTCTTCATAATTGGTTCATCACTTACATTCATAACCTTTACGAACTCACTTTCCTAGCTTGATCATCCTCTTGTTCTCTTATAGCTTGATGGTCCCCATCAATAGAGGAGAAATAGTGCCATACCTTGCGGACATGGCGGCAGTCCAGAAATAGATAGTTGATTGTCATTTCGGCTTCACCACTGAAGTTGTAGCGCGAAGGGTTCAAGTGAAATGCCATTTTTTTTTCATGACTTCTGGAAATGGAATGAGATGATTATACAGCCTCCATAAAAATAAAGAAATTTTAATTGGGATGTATTTATTCCAGAAGTGTTCCATGATCGGTAACGTTTCTCGTGATTCCATTAATTCTGAATATGCTGATGACAACTTGAATTTGCCATCAGTTGTTGACATCCTTATGCGCATATCTTCCTCTTTCAAAGCCTGGATTTGCAATTTATAAGACTTGCAATACCTGCGGCTGCAAGTAAACAGAGAATTGAGCTAAATAAATTTCCTTTTGATCAAAAAATTCACAAACCTGTAGCACCTCCATTGGCGGCTCCCTCAACCAGTGGTTAAGTCAAATTTGCCCTGAACCCAACCAATTATCAAACCAAAAAGACACCTTTACTAGAGCCAAAATCACTTTCATTTGATTACTAGCAATGCTATCAACTTTTGATACCCGAATCCAGCTAGTTTTCGTCCTTGGTCTAATCGACAGGGAGTGAATAAAAGTAGCCCAAATGCATTGACTATTTTTTCATTTCCACTGTAGCTTGATGGAAAAAGCTTCCACTTGATATTGTAACTTCTGAATCCCTAAACCATTCTCAACAGTTGAAAAGTCAGATTTTGCCAAACCTTTCAATGTTTAATTTCACCATATTCATTATACCCCGAAGCGTCTTTTACAATTACTTTTGGAGGATCTAGCTTCCCTATTGTATACATGGGGGTGGACGATAAAACATGAAGAATTAAAAAATGTCAACCCGAAGATAATATTTTATTAGTCCAATTCATCAATCGACCATCAAAAGAATCTAAAAGATGTTGAAAATATGCCGACTTTTTTCTACCCTTGTAAAGTTGACATCCAAGATATTTGAAAGGGAAATTTCCTCTTGGCATTTGAAGAATGATGTTAATCATGTCAACTTGCTGTTGAGAATTTTTTTCCGATACCAAGAAACATCGTTTTTGCTTATTGATTTTTTAGTCTGAAGCGTCTTCATGGAAAAAAAATATTCAGATTCTCCATTGAATTTTTCTTTTTTGACTCCTTGAGAAGTTGATTAAATCATCTACAAAGCATAAATGTGAAGGAACTCTTGATCTAGCTGGTACATGATATGACACAACTCTCCCACAATCCATGAAATTATTTAGCCTTCTCATTAATACTTCTGAAACCAAACTAAAAAGGTAAATAGAGAATAGATATCGTTGCTTTATACCCCTTGAGGCTTGAAAATATCTTGCTGGACTTCCGTTGATGAGAATAGAGAACAAACTGCTTGTGAGAATATTCATCACTAAAGATATAAAACTGCTATGCATACCAAATTTTTCCAAAACTTGTTGAGGAAAACTCCACTAACATGGACAAATGTCTTCATCATATAAACTTTTAAAATTAGATTTCTGCCATTCGGGTTTTTTATCCAAAAATTGGCATAAGTCTTGAGGAAAGACAACATTATCAATGATATCTCTACCCGAAAGAAAAGCATATTTTTCCTCAGAAATTAAGCTTGGCCAAATCACCTTAAGCCACTCAATCAATATCTTCATAAAGATTTTGTTGATGAAAGTACAAAGATTTATTGGCCTGTAGTCCATGAAAGATATCACTGAATTCTTTGGTATCAAAGTGATTAAAGTGCTACTTATAGCTCTCGGAATCGAAATACCTACCATAAATTCTCTACATGCTAAAAAAAAATCCACTTTAATTATATCCCAACATGTGAAGAAAATTTAATTTAAAAACTATTTTGAAGTAGATAAAATTTATAATTGCCAAATTTAAAATATAAAAGACTTTAGCCATAATTTAAAGCAAGCTATATCTGCGTTGATAGGTTAAAGGAATAAAAGGAAATTGTTTACATTAAGGTGCATTCTCTCGCACGAAGTAATCATGTACATGCTCGTTTAAATGTTTATAATGACTAAATATTTTCTTTAAATGCACAGAATGTGATTAATGTTTTATGATTATAGTTTAAAGTTGAGACTTAAACACGTAAGATATTGTGGTAGTTATCACGAAAATGAATGTCAAAATGGATGAAAATCACGAAAATGAATGTCAAAGTGGATGAAAAAAATGCAAAGTCTAAATCCTATATAAATGCAAATGTGGATGAAAAAATGGAAAGCTCCAATACCAATGCAAATGAAAAGGAGGTTGAAAAGCTAAAAAGCCCATACCCCAAAGTAAACTGATGGGCTGAAAAGTCTTAAAGTTAAAAGTATCCCACTTTTTCGGAGGGTTTATATCCGTACTTTGCACAGATTAACTCAATAAAGTATATAGCTATATCTCAATCTTTAAAATGAAGAAAAGTAAAAAATATTTGTTTGAAATGATCATATTTTCGTGAAATGAATTTTTTGTGTTTATGTGAGTATTTAAATGTGCGTGTACTGATATCTATTAGATATTTCAAGTGACAATGACTATGGTTACTCTGAAAAGAATTTGCAGAATGAATGGTGGATCTGGCTGTATGAAATGGAGAAACTAAAGAAATTTCTAAAGTGATGATAAAATAATTAAGCTTCTACTGCAATGTATTGCAATATTCAATTTTCAAAATTAAGATGTTAGTAACTTTGGAAAGACTTAGTACCTTAGACAGATAAGAAAAAGTAAGTGTCACTTGTATAACATCGGAAAAGTTTTTGTTTATACTTGTGGCATGTCAACTAGGCCCTAGATCGTGACACACTTTACCTTGAAGTTGTTTGATGGTTGACATACATTGCTCGAAATTATTTCCAATGCTAATTAATTTTGCTATGAGATGAAATTGTGATGGCTTTGATTCTCATTTTTCCGCGGCAACTATGAAACTGTTGATCAGAATGACGATAAATAATTGGTATAGAAATTTGGAATGATGGGATCTTTTTTTTTTTTTTTCAACACATCGTGATTTAATATGGCCCAAAAAGAATTGATAGAGACAAAAAAAAAAAAGGACAACATGAAGTACTCCTTCCGTCCCAATTCAATAGACTATCTTTGTATTTAAGGGTGTCCCAGGCTGGTTTCCCTTTTATGATGTACTTTCCTAATGAAATTTTAAATTTACTCTTAATTTAACCAACCACCTACCCATTATTAATGTCTTTTTAAGGGTATTTTAAGAACATAAAGGTAAAACTTATCAACTAAATTAATTTTATTAATCCGTGTGAAAATTGGTATAAATCTATTGGATTGGGTCGGAGGGAGTAGGTATCTGGAAAGCTCTAATTAAATGCCCCTTAATTACCATGATGAAATATGTGCAACTAATTGATGAGAAACGAATATAGTCGATATCTCATATGATTTCACATGATTTTTTCTTTCATTTTGACTCATTTCTTGGAGATTTATTGAATTAAAAATGCACATTTCGCGTGTTTTATGTTTTATCATTGTAGGTGAGTAAATGACATAAAAAGAATAAGAAATGGAGCAAAATGTGAAGAAATCGTTGAAGCTTCACGTGTTGGTCAAGTCGAACAAGCCGAATTTGAGGACTCTTACCTTGAGATAGGAGTCTCCGATCCGTTTGGAATGATCAACGTACGCTTGCAAAGGACTAACTGAAAGCTACAATTGTCATGAACAACACTTCTCCAAATTCAGATGATAAAGGGGCGAAAAATGCAGTTGAAATTCACTCGTCAGAACTGTCTAAAATTATGCTGAAACTTCAGCAAGAAGAAGTCCATTTTCAGAAGCCATAACTTGAAGTTCGTAGCTCAGATTGGGATGTTCTTTATATGGTTGTGAAGCTGGAAATCGAAACGTGCTATAGTTTCTCTTCAGAACTCTGTCCCAAATTCCTGTTGTAGACAGGTGATAAACTACACTGAAGATGGTCACTCAGGGCTAGAAATATTGGAATTCTAGCAAACACCTTTTTTGGGCAGCCATACACTGTCTTAATTTGACCTGAAATTCAATCTGAAAAGCATGAAAATTGAGGGAGAAATGTTACTGGACTTGAGGGGAGTGGATCGGAACTGATTTCGATAGAAAAAAACTTCTCAAATCTTCGGCGATCATGACTTACCGGTGAGAAAGAAAAGAAAACGAAGCAGCTGCCAAAATGAACAACAAAGCTTATTAATCACTGGGTGTCATAGATCTCATTCCTGGGAGCATTTTGGTGTTAGATTTGCTCGTTTTCATAAAGAATTGACTAGAGCCGATAGTAGCCGGTGACCGGAATCGGGCCGATGTCTGGCAGGAATTTTTGAACGAGAAGAAGAAGAAGAATCCCATAAATTGCAAAAAAGCCCCCGCATCCAGAGACCCTTACAACTAAAGGTTTCCGCTCTCCATTTCAGACCAAAATATTTGAGATGTGGTGCAAAACAACCCCAAAGTCCATGAATCCTCTACTTTAAAGGACGATCAATTGGCCCCTCTATTTTTCTTTTATGTACAATTTAGCCCATCGTACCCCTTCCTTATAAATAGCCCAATGTACACGAAATTGAAAAATTTTATCTCATTTTTCAGCACCTCTAATATATGTTTAAGCTTTCTTCTTCATTTCTTTACTTAGGTTTTGTTTCTTTACATAATTTTAGTTAGTTTTACATTTTAATTTGTTAAAGGAGAAAGAAAGAGGGGGATTTGTTAGCCATTAATTGGGAACCTTTGAATATAGAGATTTGGGCATGAAGATAGGAAAGTTTGAACTGCCATAGGGAGATGAAAGTGCCAACTTTCCTTTCAAGTCTTGAAGTCCTTGGTCCATTTTGTGGTTTGGATTTCTTTTCTCTTTATATGGTTAGTTAATTCTTCCTATTGAATTGTGATTGTTTATCCATGGATTACTAATGTAGTTAGTAGATAATTCCATTATAATGTTAGTATTAGATTTTTTATTTGTTGATGAATGTTTTACTTGATTGTATTGGAGAGGAAAAAATTGATGAGTGAGTTTGACTTATGATCTCTTGGGAGAAAATTACATAGGCGGGATTAGTCTGTAAGATTTAGGACCCATTAGAGGAAAGTTAACTCATGGAAGATCGAAAACCAGGCAATATTTAAGGTAGCTAATGACATTCACCATGATGGTAATAGGAACATGACGAATTGAGAGTTTGGGTGGAAGAACAGGATTAGTTATTCCACTTCAAAATGGGAATTGGGAAAAGTTGAGAGTTAATTAGCGGCACAACGGGTAACATAAATTAGATTTATAGCCTACTACCAATAAGTTCGGTGATCGAGGTCAAATGGGTTGAGATTAGTTAGATGGGTGACGAGCGCTCGTGCGCCTAGGGACTAATAAGGCGAGGGAATCCGACCTACTTTGATTGGGCCAACTAATTAGCAAAAAGCGCTCGTCACCTCATGCTCTTATTATGGATACTTTCCTTATTAATGACATAATGAGAATAGTTTGAAAGTAAAATCCATAGGGTGATCAAAAGCAATTCATAGGATCCTCAAGTATCTTGATTCTCCCCCTACATGTTTCTTTATTCATGTTTTCTTATTTTAAATTAGTTTAATAAATCACCATCTTTTTATTTACCTTTTGCTTATTAGAGTGTTTTAATGGTTCAAATCACTACTATCCCTGTGACAATAGAATCGACCCTTACTTGCATGACATAACGACGGGCTTTCATTTGGGCCTTGAGTACGTGTGAACAAGGTTTATTTTATTTGTTTGCTTGCGCGTATCTAAATTTCTATACGTCCAATTATGCTCACAACACTAGTCTCATGCTTATGAACATAATACGCTCCAAAAGTCCATATACATATAGAGTTTGTGAACAAGATAGTGTATTCAAGAAAGTCTAAGCAAGCATGAAAAAAAAAATTATCACTCACGAGGAAAACAGAGAAGGTGTTTGGTGTTTGTTGGGTGAAAAAGGATAAAAATGTAATTTGAAAAGTGAAAATATATTAAATGTGATTAAATGTAACAAATGGATTAAATAAAGGGATTGCCAAGCGCTCTTAATAATGATGTTTATTCTTCCAATACTCTTAATCAAAATTTTACCTTTTTTTTTCTTATTTGTCCCGTGTTCTTAAATGATTTATATTACCGATTTCGTCATTATTGATTTACGTTATTCGCTACAAGATGCCAGCTTCCACGGACGCCATTGGTATCCATTCATAGAGAGCCTTTTTTATATTGGCCGGTGATATTGCCAGCATAAAAATTAAACTCCAGAGCAAATCTTATGTACCTTCTCTAATTTACCCTTATTCAAGTCAAATTTTCATTCCCGTGCTAGTCTCTTTGTTCTTATCAATAACTCTCTTCCCCGACGAGTTTGGCTGGGAAGAGGGAGAGGGGGTCGAAGAAGGAGGAGTTTTGTTTGAGTAAGGTTAAATTGTGAAGAACACACAGAATTTTCTCTGGCAGCTAATTTCTGCATCGGCAATATCATAGGCCTTTTACATTTATTTATTGAGTAAGAAATCTCAATAGTAGACACAAAATCTTGAAAATTTATTGGAAGTAAATAAAAATGCGGTAGTTAAGTCCGAGTTTCTGATACTAACAAAATCTTGACAAAATCCCAATGGGTTTTACATTGCCAACAACACTCATCCAGATCCAAGCTATTTTTATAAATTACAAAATTAGTAGTTATGAGGATGAGAATCATATAGCCTTCCAATGTAATTCTCCTAGTGAGGGGAATGAGATAGTCCTTCATTCTAGTTTTGGAATACCAAGTTTGCTTTGCAGGCCAATCAAGGAAGAAAGGATGGATCTTGACTACCTATGTGATAAGGAGTTGGTTGAAGGGAGCTATAATCAAGATGATGAGAATGTCATTAACTTTGGGGTTCAAACCAAACGAGATGAATCACTCATGGAAATAAGTGCTCAAGAGTATCAAGGGAGTTTGGCTCTAGGTGCTCCATGAAGATCATTGATCAAACTAGTGAGAAGAGTCATTTAGGCTCTTGACTAGACGGCCTATTTGATCAAAGTATTCAAAATTGAGTACATTGCTACACAATTGGATAGGTTGCAAACTATCTCAATTGTTTCAAGTGATTTTCCAATCTTTTGGAGTCAATAAAGAGAATTCTACAAGTTTTGGAGTAAATTGGAGTTTTTTATAACTTGAGAGGCCCAAGACCAATATTCCACTTTTGGAAGGGCGTTCAGGACATTTTACTTCAATATTTGGAGCTGATTTTCGAGATTTAGAGTATTATCTAGTCTAGGAGTTATTTTTGAATTTTATCTAGTTAAGATAAGCCATGTGAGCTGAATTAAGCTAGAATGTTTTGATTAAGAGTCTTAGATTCCTTCTAAGTATTATCCTATTTGGGGATAAGTCATTTAGATAAGGTTTCCTAGATTTTAGATAGAGTAAAAGAGATCAAATACTCTTCTACTTCTACTCCTGCGTGAGATAAGATTGCAGAGTCCTAGTTGGTCTTCTTTTTGGTGCTTTGGCTGGAATTCATAGCCTATAAATAGGGGGGGTATGGCCGAAAGTTAGAGCACCCATGTGTGGTCATTTTGAGTCTTCTCTAATGAGAATTTTTCCTGTGAGGAATTTTTGTTAAATGGTGTGTCCATTTTTCTTTTGTAAAGTATGATTTAACCAAGAGGGTTTTCATCTTGTCTTGGATATTTTGATCTTATAGAAACATTCTTTTTCAAGTATGCTTCTTGATAGAATTGTTTTAAAACTAAACTTCTTATTTTCATACTACTTCTAGTAGTTCGAGAGTTGAGCCTTTCTTTTGGCTATGGTTTTCGAGTTCATGATGTGTGTGTTCATGAGTTCCATTGTGGGGTTTGTCATACTTTTGTTGGATGAGTTGTGCTTTGGCATAAGCATTTTGAGATAGTGTATGTGTTGCATATCTTTGTTGGTTATGGAGATTACTAATCAGTAGTATTCCTTCATAGTTGAGCATTGTTTGCTCCTACATTTCTTGAGTCTCTTGAATGATGACTGATCGAGTATATTGAATGGTGTCCTTACTATTCTTAGTGTGGGTTGTTGTTTAATTCAAATCTTTCATAGATAATGTGTTCTTTGCTTGGTTTGAGTTAAGAGATAGAAATCTTTGAATAAACGATCGTCTTACTGTGAATTTTCCGCACTCTTTTGAGTTTCACGGGATAGACAAATTATCTTCGTACTTTCTGTTTTGATGGTTGCATTAACGAAATTTTCTTCATCTACGAGATTGCTATCAGTTTCTGGTATCAGAGCTTGAACTATCTAAGTGATGGTATTAATTGATATTATCATATCAGTTATTAGTATCAGTTTGATTTTTGAGAGATTTCTTTTTGATTGAGGAATTCATAGTTCTTGGTTTTGAGAATATCTTGAGTTATCACGGAATTCGTTACTTAGTGTGGTAATCGAGCTTTGTGCTACTAACGAGTAGTACTATCTTTATTTGTCTGAAGGTTCTTTCTTGTTGCAGAATGGGTTTTGAAAAAATAAATCAAATTCTTTTGAAAACTACGGTTTCAAAATTGATCTTGTCTTTTGTGTGGTTGTGCGAGACTTCTTACACATTTGTTTGATCTTGTGGTGTTATTTTGGGGCCTATGCGAGAGCTTGATGATGGTACATTGGTATTTAGTCAAAGTGGGCGTTAGATCTTGAAATTTATCCTTGATTTGCAAGTAGAGAGTTGTTTCTCCTATGAGCAAGTTAGTGGATCTCATGTGTTGAATCTTTAAGGAGAGAATTGATGCCAAAGAACAGCTTTTTGCTCGAGATAGCCTTTTCTTTCTAAAAGAGATGTCTTTACATGAGGAGGGTTTAAGAGTTTATCTTGTGACAAATATCTTGGATCTATTCTTTGAAAGGTGAAGCTTAGTGATTTTGTACTTTCTACATAAAGTATAAATGAAAAAAGCCTTCCTTCTTGTTGGTTCTCATTTGAATCTAATGAGTAAAATGGAATTTATGGATTTTCAATCAATGAGAATTTCATAGAATTCCGATTCTTTTTTATTATTTTGTTTAAATCTTGGTGTCAAAAGATTTTCAAAAGTAACAAATGTCGGTTTTTTGTTTTTCTCGAGTTCATACTTTGAGAATGAGTCGAATTAGTGGATCTTCCTATCATTGGACTTTCCATGATTCTTAACTTGAGTTTCAAAACTTTCTTTATCATTTGATGAAGAATGAATTTTAGTGATATCAATTTTGGTATCAAATGTTTAAAGGTCTTTGAAGTTGAATTGTGCCAACTTAAGGTTGAAGTCTTTGACTTGTGTTAAAACCTTAATTTTCGAGAGATGAATCGAGAATTGAGTGAAGTTTTACTAAAGATTTTCTTATTTATAACAAAAAAATCTTATAGGCTTTGAGATATATTCTTGAAGTTTACATATTTGGTCTTTGGAAAATTTGATTTTCAAATGATCACTTATGAAGATGACCTTGTTGAGTCATTGAGTCGTAAGAATGGTTTGTGTTAAATTGAGTATTATGAAGCAAACGTCATAGTTGAATGAGGAACTTTAATTTCCAACTTCACTATACTTATCATGTTCTTGTTACTTTATTTGCCATAGATTATTTTGGTAAAAAGTGATTTTTGTTAATTCCATATACAATTTGGAAAGTGGTTTTTAGAAAGTATTCTAAAAGTTGTTGGACATTTTGGAAAGTGGTAATTTCCAAGTTTCCTTTTTAAAGTGAGCCAAAAGTAATTTTTCAAATTTTAACTATGTGGTAAAAAGTTAAATGTCAAAATTTTGCTGAATTTAAGCATGTGTGTGCGTGTGATTTATGTGGAGTTCTAAGCCTAGTTGGTTTTGAATTTTAGAGTCATAGTATAGCCGAATTCTTTGAGCTAAAATTAGGGTTTCCTAGTCCTAGGTGAACTTGAATTTTGGTTGTTTATTTGTGTTACACTTCAAGTCCTATTCGGTCTTGAATTTGTGTGTTCACATGGCCGAAAATTTTATCCCTAAAATTAAGGTCATTGAGTTCAAATTGTGTTATGATTTGAGACCTATTTGGTCTTGGATTTTAGTGTTCACATTGGCCGAATTTTTCAGCCTTTGTTTCCTAATGGTAATACAATTTTATTGTGTGTTTTATTTGAGTCCTACTTGGATTTAAATACTAATTTTTACATGAGTTAAATTATAATCTTAGTGAGATTATAATTAAAGTTTTAAAGTGAGTCTATTTTCGAAAACTATTGAGATAAGGAAGTCTTATCTTAATCTGAAAATTTTTGAGTCTTTTAATACAATTGTGCTTGTGTGTGGCCGAGTTTTTGAGTCCTAATTGTTGAAGGGGGGTCGGATTTTTTTGCCTCTAAATAGTAGGGATGAATCTTTCATAAGTTGTGTCCAAAAGGGATTATGATTACCTAAATTTTAGGATTCTATCCTTTTAAATATATGTGGTGGATGAATTTCTTCTTCCTTATTCAATCTTGTCGATTGAATTTTATCCATTAAGGGGGGAATATTTTTTAGAAAATTTAGGTCCTATCTTGTAGGAGTTTTCTTGCACAAAAAGACTTGCATTGCCTATAAATAGGAGTACTGTTTTTCAAAAATTCTCACACCACTCTACTCCATTCTTCTTCTTCTTCTTGATGTCGAGATCACAAGGGTGAAAATAAGAGAAGCACTCTTCTCTTTATTCTGAATTTTTGAGAGTTACTGTTCTTATAAGCACAAGAGAGTTTTTGTTTTTGGGGAGAGTATTATTTGAACCTTCCTTTGGTTCTTAGGGCCAAGCCATCTATTGGTTCAAGGGTTCAAGGAGTTCTTTATGTAGTTCCAAAAGCACAATTACTTCTTTTTTTTTCTGGTTTTTCAACTTTGTTTATTAACAATGAGTTCTGAAATTGCTGGTTATTATCAAACAGCAATAAAGGGTGTTATTGTACAAGCTAGACCCAAAGATAAAGAGGCAATCAAGGCTCTATGAGGCATACTACACTGCCTTAGAAGTGGAAAGAGAGAATGATACTTCTTGTGGTTGGAATGGTCCAATTGAGGATCAAGGGTTGGTGTTTGGCGCTGAAGATGGTGATCAACGGACATGTATCTTCCGTACTAAGTGTTCGGTTGGGTGGTCCAATGAAGTTGATTTGGTAATCGATGGTGGATCGAGTACTGATTGTATAAGTGGGGATTTGCATAGCAAACGGAATCAAGATGGATCCGCATACTAGACCATACAATCTTCAATGATTGAGTCAAGAGATGGTTGTGGATGTCACTAAGAAGGCCATGGTATCTTTTCAAGTTGGTGAGTATAGGGATGAAATTTACTTTGATGTAGTTCCTATGTCTCTTTGTGATGTTTTGCTAGGTAGGTCTTGGTAATCAGATGTAGATGATGTGCACCATTGCTCGAAGAATATCTTTGTCTTTACTAAAGAGGACAGAAATTATATTCTTAAACCTTTGGCTTATGAAGAAGCTGAGTCTGTACGAGAGAAAAGACGTAAGATAACCTATACACAAGGGAGAGAAAAAGTCGAGAGAGTGACGCAAGAAAGTAAAAAAGGGTCACGCTGAGGTAAGACTTGAGGCAAGAGAAAACCATGAAAATAGCGTGAAAATTGAAAAAAAAAGGGACGCAATGAGAGAAAATCAGAGTGGTGAGGGTGAGGATTTTACTAACCCTTATATCTCGTTTGTTCCTTGTGCAGGTTTAGAGGTTGATGATTCGAGGACGAATCCTCTTAAAGAAGGAGGGGATGATGAGAATCATATAGCCTTCCATGATGATTCTCCTAGTGAGGGGAATGAGCTATTCCTTCATTCTAGCTTTGGAATATCAAGTTTACTTTGCAGGCCAATCAAGGAAGAAAGAATGGATCTTGACTACCTATGTGATAGGGAGTTGGTTCAAGGGAGCTATGATCAAGATGATGAAAATGTCATTAACTTTGGATTCAAACCAAAGGAGATGATTCACTCATGAAAATAAGTGCTCAAGAGTATAAAGGGAGTTTGGCTCTAGGTGCTCCATAAAGATCATTGATCAAGCTAGTGAGAAGAGTCATTTAGGTTCTTGATTGGACGGCCTATTTGATCAAAGTGTTCAAGATTGAGTACATTGCTACACAATTGGATAGGTTGCAAACTATCTCAATTGTTTCAAGTGTTTTTCCAATCTTTTGGAATCAATAAAGAGAATTCTACAAGTTTTGCAGTAAATTGGAATTTTCTACAACTTGACGAGCGCAAGACCAATATTCCACTTTTGGAAGGGCGTTCAAGACATCTTACTTCAATATTTGGAGCTGATTTTCGAGATTTAGAGTATTATTTAGTCTAGGAGTTATTTTCGAATTTTATCTAGTTAAGATAAGACATGTGGGCTGAATTAAGCTAGAGTGTTTTGATTAGGAGTCTTAGATTCCTTCTAAGTATTATCCTATTTGGGGATAAGTCATTTAGATAAGGTTTTCTAGATTTTAGATAGAGTCAAAGATTCAAATACTCTTCTACTTCTACTCCTGCGTGAGATAAGATTAGAGAGTCCTAGTTGGTCTTTTTTTTTTTTGTGCTTTGGCCGAAATTCATAGCCTATAAATAGGGGGGGTATGGCCGAAAGTTAAAGCACCCATGTATGGTCATTTTGAGTCTTCTATAATGAGAGTTTTTCCTATGAGGAATTTTTATTAAATGGTGTGTCTATTTTTCTTTTGTCAAGTATGATTTAACCAAGAGGGTTTTCATCTTGTCTTGGATCTTTTGATCTTGTAGAAACATTCTTTTTCAAGTATGCTTCTTGATAGAATTGTTTTTAAACTAAACTTCTCATTTTCATACTACTTCTAGTAGTTCGAGAGTTGAGTCTTTCTTTTGGCTATGGTTTTTGAGTTCATGATATGTGTGTTCATGAGTTCTATTGTGGGGTTTGTCCTACTTTTGTTGGATGAGTTATGCTTTGGCATAAGCATTTTGAGATAATGTATGTGTTGCATATCTTTGTTAGTTATGGAGATTACTAATCATTAGTATTCCTTCATAGTTGAGTATTGTTTGCTCCTACCTTTCTTAAGTGTCTTGAATGATGACTGATTGAGTATATTGAATGGTGTTATTACTATTCTTAGTGTGGGTTGTTGTTTAATTCTAATCTTTCATAGATAATGGGTTCTTTGCTTGGTTTGAGTTAAGAGATAGAAATCTTTAGATAAACGATCGTCTTACTTTGAATTTTCCACACTCTTTTGAGTTTTACGGGATAGACAAATTATCTTCGTACTTTCTGGTTTGATGGTTGCATTAACAAAATTTGCTTCATCTACGAGATTGCTATCATATGATGTATGTTGTTGGACCAATAATTAAGTTCGAGATTCTGATGCATATGAAAATCCGCATTTTGGAAGAATCTTATATATTCATGAGTACTTAGTGAACATGCTTCATTTTTCTTCTAGTAATTGTTTTATCACGTATGCAATTTTCTCCACGTGCGTTGCACGGATTATGTTAAATTCATTATTAAAAAAAGGCGTGTTAAAAAATAAAAGGTATTAATATTATTTAAATATTTTTCTCATATATTACTGTGAGATTCCAATATTTTTTTTAATTAGATTTGTATTAGGATGATTGAGTTTGAGTATATATATAAAAAAATATTACTTGAACTTTTTCTTGTAATTTTTTCCGTGAAATTTAACATTTTTTAGTTTAAATGTAATAAAAATGTTTTGCCCGATTTTTTTTTTTTTTTGTAATTTTGCCTGTGAACTTTTAACAATTTTTTTTACCATTAACGATATCATTTTTTTGTTGGCAAGAAAATGTTGAATTAGAGCGAAATACGTGATTAAAATGTCTCTTTCTAACAATAAAACGATTTTATATTGTTAACATTTTTTTCATCTAAACGGCATAGTTTTGGTTTGATGTATTTTGGGGGGGAACTTTTAACCACAGTGCGATACCTCAGCATTTTTATTCTCTTAGACTTTTATTTTAATAGGATATATTTATTTTCATAAATGTGTTAAATGTTTTATAAATTCTTGCAATTCCTATTTCCAGTTCCAGATGGTGTTCACAAAATAATGGAGTTTCCTAGTCTATATATATATATATATATATATATATATATATATATAACACTAAATAATTAGTAAAAAAGAGTTGGTGTTATAAATGTTAACCAATTGTATTGCACTTGTACTTAATGATTTCGAAACCACCGAACACAATTAGATCTTTATAAAAATTCTATATAGAACGAGGATCTTTTTTAGTGTTTGTTTAATCCGCGTGATAGGTGTAAAACCTAGAATTCTGGTGTATTGTAATTTGCGTAACTCATACTATATGAAACATGTTAATCTTCGTTGCGTGCATGTGCATGTTTGATTTCTGCTGTGTTAATTGTGTATATGAACAGAGGTTTCAATTCCAACCCAAAAAAAAAAAAATAGTATCCGACTTTCTGTTACAACTCTAAATACATCTGGTCGTTTAATAATATACTTAATAGGGTCATTCTGATCAAGTCGTGGAACAACCTGATGCCTCAAATAATTACTCATTTTACCCGTTAATGGACGTAGTAAACTAACACACATTTACGTATAAACATGTATGGAAAATAAAAAATAAAAAATAAAAAATAAAAAGAAGCAGTATCCGAAACGTTGAAATCAATTTTCCCCTTTGCAGTGGAAGATGGACACAAATGCTGAGATGTGGAACAATGCCCAACATAACCAAGAATCCAATTGTGCAGAATATATTCATTTACTAGCCCACAATGTTTGACTATACCACACAAAATTTTGTGCAGCACACTCCTAGGATCCTTTGTGTACTATGGTAACAAATAAAAGATTTCATTCCAAATGCATTCAAAAATGCAGAAAAGAAAAATAATAATGGATAGAGAATATGATGATCAGTGCTCGTTCTGGGTGCTAATGATTAGGACATACAATTGGCTGTTGACATTCATTCAGCTACTATATCTGGAGGCATTCAACTTGCTAGAAAGTTCTGCTCACAAATCACTCTATCAGTTATCATAGCATCTGATTTTTTACTTGCTTTTCCCCTTTAATTTCTTACATTTTCAAACTTTTGTAAAGCTTTGAAAGACAATGGCAGATTCAATATGTGCGTAACAAAGTTTGGAATTTACATAGGGTTAGATAGGTTTAAACATTATTATAATTTTTCACTATATAATCTGGCCTTTACTGTATCAACATTCAAAAACCTTGGTCATGAGAATTAGAAAAACAGACATAAATAATTGGAAAATGAGAAATAGACTAAAGATATCAAGAAAATCCATACAAAGGACTACAAAGGTGCGACAAAGAGTTCCAAAAAGAATAAATTAAAAAGTAGAGAAACATATTTAGTCTTGTCTAGCAATTTGCATGAGGGAAGAGGCAGAAGAGAAAATAGGGCAAAGGGGCAAAATAAGGTTGTAAATTTCCCAATCCCCCCCCCCATCCCCCACAGCCATGGTATTATTATTAGATGCAGTGTCATAGTCATCTTTTTTTTTAGTGTACCTCCCATTTATTACCTTTGTCTTTTGCCTTCATTCCTTCCTTCTACATCCACTAAATGCTCTTTGCCTCCCTAGCTATTCTTTCTAAAATATCAGTCCCATTTTTCTTACTGAATTTTTACAGATAATCATCACAAAGCATTATTCATTCCATAATTAGGGTTTCCACTTTGAAGATAGAGCTTCTGTCAATTGATCTGGTTCTTCATTGGCCACTGAAATCTATTAACTTTGAAGAAGAACAACACTTTGGAACTCCTGAAATCAGCTCAAACAAGGGGGAAAAAAGGTACTACACTTTTTTGACTCTTTTTCATCAAGAAATCCTAGATCATGCAGGTAAGGCTACTAAGAGTAAGAGGAAGCTTTGGTATACTTTTTTTGTAAGTCCAATTTTCTTTGACAAGCTTCTGTTTGTTGTTTCTTTTTAACCTTTTGAATTCTTCCGGAGTCAAAGGAAACAACCAACACAGATGCTACATAAGTCCTAGCTTTAAGTTTCCAATTTAGGGCTCCTACTTATAGATTTACTAGGTAAAAGGAAGATTTGCATGTAGCTAGCTTACTCCTATGATAGTCATATATAATTCATAGCATTTTACTTCATCTAGATCCCAGAAAAATATGAGTTGGAAGAAGGGAAGTAAAAAGGGGAAAACAAAATTCCAAAGGATCGGTAGTGACCCTTTTTGTGTTCCAGTAAAAATCAGTTCCAGTGATCTTCAAATCTGACAAATCTGAGTTTCTATATATGTATGTGTCTTGTGTAATGAGTGATAGAGTCAGAGAGAGAGAATACCAAAAAAATATTTAGAGAAAGGTATAGAAGGACAAAAGACAAAGTTAGAATTTACAAAATACAAATTCCTCCAAGGGGTCTGGAAGTTAGCAGTTGTTTGACCTGTTGATAATTAAGGATGATAAGTGAATTAGACAGACGATAAGTGAATAAGACAAGCCATAGATTGAAAATGAGAGGATTCTCTTCATTTTTTACCCGAGTATTTTAGTATTAAAAAGTATACATGTAGAAAAATATACCTGAAATGCAGATGAAGTGAAAGTCTAATGAGATGCATGGAAATTTCTTGGGATGAAATTTTTTTTCTTTTTGTAATAGTACTCCCATTATAGTTCAAAACATAATAAGGAATAAATTCAGAGAGAGTTGAAAACTAAAACAAGAATGCAGTTTCACCTAAGTTCACCTTATCACATATACATAGTGCACAAATTTAAATTCTAAAATGCCCTGTTCCAAAAATAAAAGTAATTTTAGAAACATGATTGTTATTTTGAGACACGATAGCCAGAATCTTATTAGACCTTCGTAATTAAGCACGATATGTACTCTCTAATCTCTATATAATGCATTTGATTAGTTCTTTGTGGTTTTTCTTTTTGGGTTTTTTTTTCTTTGGTTTTTTGCAGAGAGGATTGAAATGGCTTCATCAAGCTCATACAACTCACCTTGTGCTGCCTGCAAATTCTTGAGGAGGAAATGTATGCCCGGATGCATATTTGCCCCATATTTCCCACCAGAGGAGCCACAGAAATTCGCAAATGTGCACAAAATCTTTGGGGCTAGCAATGTGACTAAGCTCCTGAATGAGCTCCTCCCTCACCAAAGAGAAGATGCAGTGAATTCTTTAGCCTATGAAGCTGAGGCAAGGGTTAGGGATCCAGTTTATGGTTGTGTTGGA
Source organism: Oldenlandia corymbosa var. corymbosa (assembly GCA_949775105.1). Classification (NCBI taxonomy): domain Eukaryota; kingdom Viridiplantae; phylum Streptophyta; class Magnoliopsida; order Gentianales; family Rubiaceae; genus Oldenlandia; species Oldenlandia corymbosa. The sequence goes on from OX459124.1 coordinate 13,254,211, forward strand.
GCCATTTCTTTCTTGCAAAGACAAGTTGATAGGCTCCAGAAAGAGCTTGATGCTGCCAATGCCGACTTGATTCGCTACGCCTGCGGCAACGATGTTGTCCCGTCTTCTGCATCATTGCCTACTCCACACCAACTTCATCATCATCATCATATTTCCACTAGGAGGATGGCCGGAGGAGGGAATGATGCTGCCGGAATTTATCAGGCCGCGCCACCGGCTTTTCCTTACCATTTCCCTTATCATTACACTTGGAATGAGGATATTCATGGAGGAGGAGGAGGAGGAGGAGGGCATAGTTTTTGATAAATAGTTTGATGATGATGGATCAAGAAGCACTATATATTTGTCCTGGTGGGTTTTTTTCTGGGATGAAGCTTTCACATGGTATGCTTTTTATTGAGCTATATGTTGATGTCTAGCAAATGCCTCACATGCACGCCTTTGGGCTAGACCATGAAGTCCTATTACTCCTAAAAACTAATTATTTTATTTAAAGTAATTTTCAAAAGGAAAAAAAAAACAGGATTATAAATTTAATTACCATCTCTATGAACATTGAGAGTATTGAAGCTTGCCTATAATAAGGGCTAGCAGCTCTAGAGAGTTTTTAGATATATCATGGTTATCTATCTGTTTTGAACACTGCGACGTTACTTTTTGGGGGGTTTTCCATTTTCCTTCAGTTTTTGGTGGTTTTTTTTTAGTTTTTGCCCATCTTTTTTCTAGATTGATGTCATTAGAAAGAAGGGTTTGTGTGTATTATCCTGTGAGATAATTTATGTTGAAAGAAAGAATAAAAGTTAACCCTATTGAGTTAACTGTAAAAAGAAGATTCTCCCTCTAACCTAAGTCTATGTCTTAATCCTCCATATTAGATAGACCTTATATTCTTCCTTGACTTTTCTTTTATGCTTTTGTTCTTGTTAGGACCACATCTATGATATTGCTAATTAATTTGTCAAAAAGCATATATTAAAATCCCATTAAGCTTTCTTTCTTTGTCTAATATGGCAAGTTGATAGCTTTCTCTTATGTAAACCAACACCAAAAAAGAAAAGTAAAGGAAACTATAGATATATAAAGACTTTGAGTGTCATGCGTCTTCTATTTAATTTCGAGTCAAATATACTTATTCGAAATGCATATATTCAATTTTGACTTAAATCATTCATTTTGTGTAGTAAAAATTTTTCCTTCCCTCGGTCCCATTTTAATAGGCTAGCATATTGAATTTAAATATTACTTTCTTTGTCCAAAAAAAATTAGTTCATATTATGTTTTAAGATTTGTATAAAAAATAAATCAAATCTAAAAATTATATGAATTTCAAAACAAAGTGTGGACTTTGTTTTAAACAGAGGGAGTACAATAAAGTTTGCTAGAAAATAGCAACGTTCAGTCATGAATCTAAAGCATTACATCAAAATCTCCAACAGCAAATGTGGAACACTACTAATCTAGAACAGTTGAAATAATGCATTGGATCCATAAAGCTGTCCTTTTGTATATTTTTTTAGCTTGAAGGCAGCAAATTTTTTCCAGCTTTACATTATTTTATCCCTGAGCTAAAACTGACATTACGTACGCGTCTCGCTCCATGGTACAATATTTTCTTTTTATTTTCTATGTTTTTTGCATCCACCCGAGTTTTCTTATGGACCCTTTCGTGTTACTATTTTGATGGTGAGGTTGACAGGACGTATTGTCCGAATGTCACTACAAAATGATGAGTTTTTGGGAAGATAATAAAAAAGGGTTTTGCTCAAAGTTTAGGGTTAGGGTTATATTCTATGTAAGAATGTAGAATTTTTCTGACAGAAGAAAAAGATGGAAAATAAAAAGGAAACCTCTTTTTTTTCTGACTTTTAAGAAGTCTCTTTTGGCATTCATTTTGTTTGTGAAAATTAGGGGACACACGGATGTATTGATCTGGCTTTTTTTCTCTTATGCTTTGCAGCAGTGAAAAAGATCATAAATCATTGATATGATCAGCAAACTTCTGCTATATATCTCTCTCTCTTTCTTTGACAAATATTGACAATGTCTTTCTCTGTTCTCTGTTTTCTTAACCCCTTTTTTTTGTCAGATTTTTCCTCTGAAATTAAGACACACACACACACACACACTGCAGTAATACTGACGATGATCAGTGACTGAAGGGGTCCTTATCTGCTGCTGCAGAAACCATCACGTACGTTTATCTTCACCCCGAACTAAATAGTTCCCTCGATATCAACGTATAAAAGAGTGCTACATGCATTTTAGTTGTCTACTAGTAATATTTAATGCACTAAATCTGGTGAGAGAGTTTCAGTTCATCCCAAAATAGTATCTACCTGAATAAATTTGTTTTACGGTACATTGAAGTAGACAAAGAGTACTTAATCCTTCAAATTAGTTTATTCTGTATGGATGAAAAGCTCACACATTGTGTTCTAACAACATAATCCGCTTGGTTCAAACCAGACGAATCATACAAATGTTGGAATTTGGAAACCCAATACTACATTCTTATGAATATTTTGGTTACAAAGTTGTTTTGCGATTGAAAAATAAAATAAAATAAAATAACACAAAAAACCTTACGAGACTTCAAGGAAGATTTAACTTTATACTAATGTACTACCTCCATTTTTTCCATCTATCGCATTGAGGTGATCTAAGATTTTTTTTTATCTGTCGTACTTCAAAGTCAATACAGCAATATTAAATACAGTTTTTTCAGTTTTACCCTTATCTCTTTCTAATTTTAATAACATATAATAATGATAACTAACTATTTTTTACACTCCGATTTTAAACTTTTGTAAAGTTTCAATATTTTAATTAAGGGCAAGAAAGACAATACACTTAAAAGTTAAAGTCTTAATCATTGTTTCCTTGATAGTTGTGCAAACATTAAAGCAACAGATAAACATTATAGAGTGGATTATGTAACTCAAAACCCAAAAAAATTCTTTTGTGTTATTTACTACTCCCTTCCAGAAATTACTGTGCAGTTTGAATATTTGTTTTAGTACAATTGAACTAAAAGTGAAAATTTAAACCGGACATGTTAGAGTGAGTTGTGCTATGATATTACTAATTACTTAATATCTGGTAACTTGATAATACTTTAGCTAGAGTAACTCTATGACATTAAATATTGGTTTGTACTGACTTCAATGAGATACATAATAGAAAATATTTTATACATCCAAAGTAATACAGTAATAACACTCACTCTAACGGGATAATAATTTTCAGACATAGAAAATACAAAAAAAAACGGCAAATATATAGAATTCAAGAAATTACATTATTAGGATGTGCAGACCGTGACTACTTTTGATCTCCGATTACCCCAATAAGCGTGTGCGTTTTAGTAAGGCTCCGTTCATATAGATATATGTAATTGATAAGGGCTGGTTACTTTGTACCCAAAAAAAAAAAAAAAAAAACAAGGCTTTGTTAGTTTATTTTTCTACAAATATTGTCATCTTTTCAAGTCATGTAGAGCATATATACTAGTAGTTATTAAAAAAAATATATATATATATATATATTATAAGTCATAATTCTATTAGAATATATCTAAATCTACACGAAAATGTGTTACATTGAAAGAAAATTATTCCACAACGAGAAAGTAAAATTGTCTGACTTTTTCACTAAAACCGAATCTATTGACTATTTTTATTCTATTTCATGTGATTCATAATTCACAAATTTGTCATCATTTAAATCGCATTGCTTGAAAGTTTGAATAGTTAACACCAAGCAAGTTTAGATTTTAGATAGCCTGTGTCACAACTTAGAGTATTCCTTTCACTTGCTTGTGTAAATGCGTTGTACTTGACTTAAAACGAGTATCTGATTATATTAGTCGTCTAAGCAATATACGGTTTAACTAAGACCCATTATAGTTCTTTCATGGAAAACAGAAAAAAAAAAAAAAAAAAAGTATTGAGGGAGTTACTGGTTACCTGAGTTCAAATTTAATGAATGGCCTCCATTAATTGAGACAAAGAAAACCAGATGAAGGTACGAAAATTTTCCAAAATGTAACTGACACTAATACTGCTCTATAGGTTATCAGACAAGGATAAATTGCTTCTTCCATGGATGCACAGTGGAGAACTGTTAGGCTTACCAGTTTCACTGTTCTCAAAATCTCTCAAAAAACCAAAAGAAACATTCTATTACATATACATAACGATTTAAGTAGGTGAAGAAGCTAGCTCCTTTTATATTTCACAGACTTCAACTTTCTTTCGGGATGTATGGTGCACATGCAAGTGAATATTGTGATTGGCCCATCGCCACTATTTTGATGATTGAGACTTTATTTATCTATTTATTTTTTAAATTACTCTCCGCTTGAACCTATTTCATAATTAGAATTCTACAATCTTACGTTTTAAATAAATCGATTTTCGTAACAAGTACATTGAGTTAATCTTCTAGGGCATGCGGAAAATTATTATTACTGAAGGTGAGATAGTTGTTTACGGGGTCGAATTCCATAAGAAATGAGGTGGGGGTTCATATCGTTAAGTAAAAAATTAAAAACAGAAAACATTTAAGAGCAATAGCTCTGTGACCCAAAAAAGTAGTTTACATGAATTTTTTTTTTTCTTTTTTGGATAGAGTATATGATAAATGTAAATTTCAAGTATTAGTGTATTTCGTTGGCAGCTAATATAACGAGAGCTATGCTATTTTGTTTTATTGAGAGCTTATTTTTCCTGAATACCAATTAAGTTACCATTCCATTAGAATTTTAAGGGTTTGTTCCCTCAATACTTATTTTGCATTTTTGTCTCATTTTACCTCTTAAAACACCTCTCAAACACAAATTTTAATACTATCTAAACAACTTTTTAATTTACCTTTTAAAAAATATTCCAAAAATTATTTTTACACAATTTTCATCCACCACCACCGGACCACCTCCACCACCACCTGCCGCCACCGGACCGCCCGCCGCCGGCCAACGACCGACCAGCCGGATTCCGGCCAAATTCTAGCGAGTTGGCCGGAATTTGGTCGGAATCCGGTCGGGGTGGCGGCGGTGGCGATGGTGGAGGTGGTCCGGTGGTGGTCTAAAAATATTATTAGTTTATTTAAAATATCGCCCAAACAACTTTTTAAATTTTATCTCAAACCACATTTTAAATCACATCTTAAACCCAAATCAAAAACCAAAATAAAAACTAAAACAAAATGTTGGTCAATCAAGCCACAAGATATTTGTCATATTTGTCTTTTCTTTTCTTTTTCGCGCGCCTACTTCGTTGTGTAAAAGTTTTCTAACCGTATCATTCAAATTCCAAATCCATTATGTTTCTTAAAAGATTATTTCGAAAAAGTTCCTTCACTTCTTTTCTTTTCTTTTTTATGTTTTCATTTTCTAATATTTTTACGATTTTCACATCCACGTATCAAATATTTTAGATCTTTGGCCTCCTTCATTACACCAAAAAGAAATTATTCAAATATAATACTAAGCATTGGCCTAAAGAACACATGCTATAAACTGTTCATCTCGAATCAACCCTCTGGAAGCCAGTTATATTCATCAATCATAATTAACTGAGAGTATGTTGAGGGCAAAAGATTCTAACAAGATATAAATTTGTTGTATTTTTAATAAATTGGGAAGGTCATAATATTGTGACAAAAAATCTATTGTGTAATGTCTAATCTTATACTCCCTCTGTCCCAAAATTATTGTCCAGTTTGAGATTCACTTTTAGTACAATTTGAACTAAAAATGAAAAGCCAAACTGGACAATAATTATGGGACGGAGGGACTAACATCAAATATCAATTTCTTTTTACAAATAAGTAAATACCTGTAAACATGTTGAAATACCACCAAGAATTTAATAAACAGAAAAATTCAAAATTGAAGAAATTATTATATCGGAAAATTCACCAGACCGGGGATGGAGGTTGTATAAATTATCACACGATTCAATCAAAAAGTATAAATTATAGCTTAATAAAATAGGACCGGACATATCAAGTTCAATTCTTTTTTCAAAAACAATAAATTTCCATATGGTGGGAGTTGGCTAAATTTTCCTAAGAAAATGTGAATAATAGAACAGATTCAGGCGCCAACATGAGATGTATACTGTATCTTGAATCTTGATCCCTCATGGTGGAGAAGAGGAAGTGAAATATTCATATTTCTTTTTGCACTAATAAAGAAAAGGAGGAAAATAAGAAAAGATAAATATGGAAATATATTAAAAGCTTAAATGAGAGTACTATTGGTGTTTGAAACAATTTTGCTTTCACAATATAATAAAATTATACTCTCAATATATCAATTGCCTGTTTTCTATTGAACATGAAATGATTACTTTTCTATAAAGAACCTCGTTAATCGAAGTCTTTTATTAACTGGACGAAATGAAGAGGCTTAGCTAAGGAACAATCCAAATTTTTTACCTTATGTTGAAATGTTTGAAATCCCTTGCCTTTTAATATACAGACTTCTCTATGGACCCAAAAAAAAAAAGAAGAAAAAAGGAGGAGAAGAAGAATAGCAGTAAAATATACAATAAATCCCCAATTATAGTATATCTCTTTTGTATTTCTCTAAAAGTTAGGAAAATAGTTTATACATGTACTGAATATCATATTTAAATTTCTCTCTCCCTAAATGTTGAAGGGACCCAAATGCATCTGAATTCTGACTTTACTTGCTTGTAATAGTTATGAAATTCAGAATCCATCAAACAAATCAATCTTTCAGAGATTCAGAGTGTGTGTTGGCTCTGTGAAAACGTGGAAAAGAAGCAAAGGCCACACAGGTGCAAACTCGCAATAAAGATAGTAACAGATATGGCCCTTGTGTGATGGATATTTACATTATAATTAAATAAGAATCAACCATGTTATATTTTTTAAATCATCTCAACATTTTCGTAAGCATATATAATCGAAATAAAAACAAAATGAGTGTTGATGCTATCAATATAAAACAAAAACGAAATGTAATTAAAGATTGCATGAGATAATAAAAGACTAAGAAAATTTGTTACAGAAATTGTGATTTAAAAACACTAACAAGACTACAAGAGCAATCCCCTAAAAGAAAGAACCTGTTTGATTTTCTGTGCATAAATGTTCCCACCAGAACCTTTAATTCTATTATATATGTTGCCCCTCTTCGACTTTTGGTTAAGACTTAAAATTCATCAGAGAAGTGACCGATGATTTGTCTTTTGTTTTCTTTAGGTTGGATTTTTTTGATGTTCCCTTCTTCACTACTCTTTGTGTCACCTCCAGTCCTCTACTTTTTTGCAAAACCCTGAATAAAAAAGTGAAAAAGCAACAGTTCAGTTATCAGTAAATATTGTATTTCCTGACTCAGGCAATGTCACAAATAATGGAGGATGAAACTCTCCAGTGTACAAGGTCTGTTTGAACTGTTAACTTGAAACTCTCATTTTGTGATTTCGTTTCTTAAATCGGTCCAACAACATGCATGTTTGCACAACCTTCACTTAAAAACATGTTTTGTGTTGAATATTTTATTAATTTTTCCTACCACCCTAAGCACACAGTCAAGCCACCATGACCAATATTGACTATCACTATAGTGACGGTACCGCTGCCGGACCACCGCCAGCCAATGACCGGCCATCTAAAAAACCGGCAACTTGCAAAATTTTGGCTAGCTAGTGATAAATGTGATCCGCCGGCGGCTCCACAACAGTTGGATGATGTTAATAGTGGTCAAACGGTGATCAATAAAAATAATATTTTTCTAAACCCGTTTTTGAAATCTATTTCAAAATGTATCTAAAACGTAACACACTAATACAGAAAATTAGTTTTTTTCAAAAAAAAAAGTACGCAAAATTACAAACCACAAATTAACCAAATCAACGATCTAAACATATCATAATTTTTCGACATTGAATTTAATTTACATCTGTATAGATGGGTTAAAATATAGTTTTACGACAACTCAAGGTTATATTCGATATAGGTTTAAAACTCGGAGGTAAAACGTAGTCTAATAAGAAATTTTGATGACAGAATGAAAGAAAATGAAAAATAAATTCTAAAATTTATTTGGTAAGAAAGATAAATTAAATTAAGTGATTTGGTAAGATGACATGTACATATTTTGAATATATGGAGTCTTTGTTGTCAAGTGTCATATCGCAAAATGAGATTAAATCTCTAATTTGGTTTTTGTTTCTTTTCTAATATTCATTTTTACATTTTTATACTACCTGCATTTTTCTAATTTTTCCTGGAAAACAATACGCCCTAAAAAACGTTATAAAGAGAGTCAAAAGTTGCACCCCTCTCTTCATTATTCTTGTTTTCATATAGGTGGAGGCAAGGGGATTTTTTTTATTACATAAAAAAAAAAAACCAAAGGAAAACAATTTGCAGAAAATCTTTTGTTATGCCTTCCCAAAATAATTGACAATACTTTGCTAGTGTGTATAATATTTGGAATATATAACAAATAATTACCATATGAGTAGAAATGTTTGAAAAATAGTAGTTTGAGATTAGCTTTATTTTTTGTTCTTTATCCCTCAAATTCGATTGGTTTTTACATTTTTTCTGCCACATTTGAAAGGTTTCAATTGTATCCTAACTCGTCATTATTGGCCTCTTTAACCGTTTGGGACATTGTTTACAGTATTTGTTCGATGCTTTGAGTGTGTAAACAAGGCAAATTAATCAATCATTTGATTTTCAATATGATCCACGAATTTTATTTCTAGTGAACAGAAACTTTTGAAGTGTTTCTTCCCTTAAAATTATGCAGTAAATAGAGGTTTTTGCCTGTAATAAATAACTAAATATGAACTGATCCGAATATATATTACAATTTCATTGAAAAATAAATTAAATAAAATAGAATGCTGAAGAGACCAACATTTTGTGGTTGTGGAAGTTAATAATAAAAGCATGAATAATTTTTCCGTCCTCCTTCTCCCCTTTAAAGATTTCGTTTTGAAGCTTCACTGTCTTCCAGAATTAGAATATACCATTTGTTTTTGCAAGCTCTGGATTTCGGGCCGCTACATAAATTATTTGGAGAATCATGCATCCATCAAAAGTATCAGCTACGGGGAAAATTAAGTCAGCCAAAAGATTTTCTTTTATAAATTGTTCTTTTTTAAATCGTTTAATTTTGACATAATCCAAAAAGAGATTTTATGGGAGGAATTTCGAAAAGTTGTGACCTTTTGCGGTGGTTTTCTACACAGAAAATGTAAATCGTAATACTATACACGTCTAATGTGCGTCACAATATCCATTATAAAATAGACTATATCAGTACGTGAAAGATATGATGCCTTGCGAAAAGTTTATTCTTCTAATTTTAATGACTTCTAAACCCATAAGCTATTCGAATTTCTTGACTACTCAGTGTGTGTATTTTTATAATAAATTATCCACTGTATTTTTGAATGCGCTAGACGGCTGGACTAATGATTCATTCTTAATCAAAGCAATTTAACACATCTATAGTACTTAATTAAAGCAGCAAACAAAAAGAACATGTGTTAGCACCATAATGAAAATTTTCTCACCAAAAGTCATTTTCAGTACAAAATCATTTTTAACACGTGGCACTCTAACTAATCAGAAAAAAAAGGATGGAATAAATAAATACATAAATTCCTTAAAGCTACATAAATAAAAATCTCTTAATTTTATGTATATACTAATCCCTTAAACAATAATATACAATATTTAGTTGATAAAATCAAATGTAAGGAAATTCCCTTAAATCAAGTGAAACACCAGTAATCTCTCTCCAATCCCCAATTTTGAAGTATCTCTTCCATCCCGCTCCCCTCTCACATTCGGGCCTCAATTACTTAAAATCTGACATCAATTATCAATCCATCTCTTTCTACAACAGAGAAAAAATAAGATATTATGAAAAAAATTTGATTTTTTAAGGATGATTTGTTTTTTTAATTCTTCTGTTGTAGATATTGGTTTATGATTTATGTAAATCTGGGCATAAGTTAACTGTTGTAAATTAAATGTTCTAAATCTGGGCATAGATTTATGTACAGTAACTTAATTCCTGTCATTTCAATCGATTTTTTTTTTTATTCTTTTAAGGATGATTCGTATTTTTTATTTAATCGATTTAAAAATACAGGCGGCACTTCGGGCATTTGTCCGGGGTAAGCATCTAGTTACATTTATATAAACACAGTGAAAATTGACATTGACAAAATTCCATACGGTTGAACCTCACCTTAAAGATAAAAGACAAATTTTTCTTACCAGATAAAAGACAATTTCAATGAAACTTTATTAGTTGTTCTAATGTTGATTATAAAAGAAACCCCCTTTTTACCATCAAAATAATGGTCATAATTGAGGAAACAATATTTAATTAATCTAGAGGAGAATACGTTGGTAAAGACAATGTAAATGGGAACGAATTCAATTTGAAAGCTTCCTATCATTGACTTGGAGGGTTGACCGGCGTCGATGGAGTAGAGATTACTTTTATTTTTTGATAATGAGGTGACTGACATGACTTGAAATTCAACCGGCAATAAAGATTAAAGAGGATCATGCTAACTCCTTACTTCCACAAGCAACCTCACTCGGAAGAAAGAATTCCAGAACAAGGACAATATAATTTTATGCAGACATAATACGATTCTCGTTGATTGTCATTAGTTTATCTTGAGTATCGATACATTCACAAACTCTTTTTGTGGAAAAACTTTTATGGAAAATAATGTACTATAAGTTTAATAATACTCTCTCCTTTCCAAAATAATTGTTCAGATTGAATTTCATTTATAATATAAATTATACTAAAAGTGAAATACCAAACGTAAATAATTATTTTAAGACCAAGTGAGTACATGTAATCTTATTAAGAAAAAATATAGATATGAACAATCGAAATTTAGTTCATATCAGGGCAGAGATTAGGAATGAAAAAGAAAAACACCCTTTAAGGGAAGTGTCTCTAATTTACATGCACACAACCTCCTCACTAAGCTCTTGTGGTGTCATCGATCATCAAAAGAACCATCTCATCTAATTAGTCAAATTCATTCACTGCAACATAGTATCTTCCTCATGTGATAGCAAATTTCTACGTTCACACATGTCACCTTCTCAATTTATCTTTCTACATTCCTTCTCTTTTTAGATTATTTAATTATCCTGTTTGTTCAACAAAAAAAAAAAAAAAAAGAAGCAAATTACTTCAACTCATGCAGAAGTATAAAATGATATGAGTTCTCATGATAGTCATGTTATCAAATTTGATTATGAATTCCAAGCATAGGGAGTATATTATTGAAAGGTAAAACGATGGGGCTAAAATCAATAAAATATGACCCTAAATCCATCTGATCTCTGAATGGGTCATATTCATTCGTCGAATAGATTTCAACTGATAGAAACTAGAAATCAAAGTCTCGCGGTTTCATTCATTCAAGATTTCTGAATTCCACAGGAAGGCTTTAAACATCCAGTCGTCGCCCGGAGTGATCAATTTCACGCTGTTTGGTCAATACCTTCAGGAATCAGGAGTCGCTTCTATTTATGTCGCTAGAATTAGTACTGCCCACAAGCTAAACCATATCAAAAAATGGTATTTGTGTTCTAAATATTACAACTAAATTTTATAATTCAGTGGACAGCAGCTATGAAAAGTTCGCATTGTGCTATTCTGCTCTTTTTCTGTCTTCTTTCTTGGAGCCCCAATTTGCGTGTATCGATGGCGAAAGACGAGCTCTGTAGGAATTCAAAGAAAGTTTGATCGATCATGCGAATCGCTTGTCGTCGTGGATTGGACAGAATTGTTGTAATTGGAATGGAATTACTTGCGACAATCTCACTGGTCATGTCGAGAAGATTGATCTCCGTAATCCCATCCAACCTAAGGAGTACAGCTATAGCTATAGCCGCTATAGTTATTATTATTCTACCATTTTCGACGATTACAGAAACAATTGCTTGGGTGGTAATATCAGTTCTTCTTTACTCAACCTGAATCATTTGATTTATCTTGATCTCAGCTCTAACAATTTTTCAGGAATTCCAATCCCGGAAGTTTTGGGATCATTGAGAAATTTGAGGTACCTCAGCATATCTAATGCGGGATTTGATGGAGATATTCCTCTCCATCTTGGAAATCTAATCTAACCTACAACATCTGGATATTGGTCAAGCAACTCTTCCATGGACTCCTAACTACTTGAGTGTCGGAAATCTTGAATGGGTTGCTGGATTTTCTTTCTTGAAAAGTTTAGATCTTTCTGGGATTGACTTGAGTGAATGTCCTGATTGGTTGGGTTCAATTAACAGGCTTCCTTCTTTGGCATCCTTGAATTTAGGGATTGTAACTTTGTTTCTCCTCTTCTCCTTCCTTGTCATTTCAATCTCTCATCTCTTGTGTCTCTTGATATTGGGTACAATTACAATCTGGAACTTACCTCAGTGCTCCCCTGGTTGTTAAATTTTACTAATGAGTTCGAAATTCTTAAGCTCAATTAATGGGTTTCATTTGGATGGACCAATTCCTTTCATGGTGGAGAAACTCACCTCTTTAACGGTCCTTGACCTTTCCAACAATGACACTAATTCTTCCTCCTTGTTAGATTCATTGTGCAATCATACTAGTCTCGTTTCTCTGTACTTCAATTTCAACCAACTCCAAGGGTCAGTTCCCCGTTGTCTTAGCAACCTGACCTCCCTCTCTTAGGGTAACTTGGTCTAGGATCCAACCAATTTGGAGGAAAGATACCAAGTGATCAGTTTGGTTACCTAAGAAATCTGAATTATCTCGATCTGTCAAACAATTTTTTCAACTCTTCGATTCCATCAAGTTTAGGGAAACTTACAGAGCTCGAATGTTTACTTCTTTCTTACAATCAGTTGTCTGGTTTAGTGCCTGTGGCTCTTGGACCTATGTTACCTGGACTCGGATATGGGTGTCATATCGGATGCAGGGATCTGAGTGTCCGACTAGTCAATATTTTAGAAATCTTGGACATTTTAAGCTAAAATGCCACACCCGACACTGATATTCACACCAGTGTCGACACGACACGACACGGGTATTCTCCCCAAATAGAAGAGTCCGAATAACATAGTCTTGGACAACTCAGCAAACTAGAAACTTTAGCATTTTCTTCCAATTTATTGTCTGGTGAGTTGTCTGAATCTCTGTTCATTAAACTCAAACGTTTGAAAGATTTAAGTTTGTCGTATAACCTGTTTCTTACCCTCAATGTGAGCAACCAATGATCCCTCCGTTTCAACTCGATAACATATGGATGCATTCTATAAAAATAGTATCTTGATTTCCTCTATGGCTTCGAACCCAAAAAAGTCTTACATTGTATCTCTGGATTTCCTCTATGAAAAATGCAAGTATTTCGGGAGCTATCCCTGAGTGGTTTTGGACAGTTTGTTCCAGAGTCTGGGAGTTGGATATGTCAAACAATGATTTGTACGGTGTGTTGCCATTATCCATGTGATGGACCGATTTTTTAAAAATCTGGTCCACATGAGAATGGGCTGATCACAACACGCACTTTAATGGAGGAAAAATCAGTTTGAAGCCCGCTTTGATTAAAATTCGTGGATGTAACAGAGAGCGAAGAAACCGAATCCGAAAAGGAGTCAATGACGCGACAGTCCATATCGAAGAAGGATTCCAGCTACAACAGGAATCCTTGCGGAATTCGATTTCTGTTGCAATCTAGTTAGGGTTGGCGGAATCTGTATAAAAGCTATGAAAGAGGTACCAAGAAGGGGAACTCATGATCCAAGAATCAGAAATCATATTTTCCTTTATAACTTTGTTCTTTGCAATTTTAAGCTTTCATGTATTCGTTTATGTTTCAGCTTTAAACGTTATAATCACTTCGACGATTCAGGCTATTCAAAGCCGATTCGCATTCATTCAATCAATAAAACAGGCTCTGGCAAGCCGTTTTATCCATTTCTAGAATTTCTCATTATTCAGTTGAGCGCTAATTCAAAGGCATTATTCTGTTTAAGACAATTTCAGCGTTTAGTTTACGCACTTTGAGAAAATCACGCGGTCGCTTGAAATTAGTTTGAGCCAAATCGGTTTCCACTGTAAAATACAATTTTGACTCAAACACCGTGAAGGAACTAAAATCATTGGTAATATTAGATCTCAGTGCAAATCGATTTAGTGGAAACATTCCAGAATGGATTGGCCAGTGCTCACAGCTGGAGTATGTTAACCTTCAATTGAACAACTTCTATGGCATATTACCTCCATCACTGAAGAAGTTAGAGAATTTGAATGAACTTGATCTCAGCGAGAATCAACTTACGGGTACCATACCAGAATGGATTGGTGAAGAGTTTTTTTCTAGTTTACACACTCTTAAACTTCAATCTAACAAGTTTTATGGTAATATTCCCAAGCAGCTTTGTGGAATACCATTCCTTGAGATTCCAAGATTGGCCAACAATAGTTTAAGTGGACAAGTTCCAGATTGTTTTTAGTCGTTACTCGTTTTAGTGTGTAATGGAGACTCCAAATCACCATCACTTTGGGTACTACGTTGTAGTCTTGTACTAAGTTACAGGTATAACGTTTCGGAAGTTTGGAATTATAGTATTTGCAAATGATTATCTCCAAAATCGACGTTGAAAATTAGAAGGGATATCTTTTAAACATAGTATTTAATTTATGACCCCTGTTCAAGAACACAAGAACGTCCTGATTCCCAATTTCTATACAGAAGAAATATCAATACAAATGGCATCAAAGAAAAATCTAGGATTTTTTATTTTTTGTTTTCATGTTTTCGGCTTTTTTACATTTGTGTTTTTTAGGTAGCTAGTGAAGATGGGTGAAATGAACTAAATTTATTGGCGTTAATTATCATTGGATATGTTGAAGCAAAATGGCTTAAACTGTACTCTTACATTGATTCAATTTTTTTTTTGTGAAAAAAAGTTACCACTGGATATAAGAAAAAACACCCTTGTATTTAATCAATGGCTAACTATTAAGTTTCAGGAATCATAAGGGAGAAAATTAGGAAGGGAAAAAATTTACCTCAGGGGAGCAAGGTCATCTAGTTACCAAACAAACTTGCTACCAAAAAGCTACGAAATTGACATAAATTTATCAAATTTTGATTTTAGAAGTAGCAAAAAGGACCCATCTCCATTACTCATATTCATTCATCGAATGTTTAAGTCATATTGTGATTACTACATTCACACGTAAAAGTCTCCGAATTTATTTCACGATCACGACTTGTGTCTTCCACAAAAGACTTTGAATAGTCTCCTCTGTATGATCCTGCATGCAATTATTAGTCACTTAGCTGGAAGAAAGGAATCGGTTGTATACAAATGTGGTGCCTAACTTCTAAATCATCCAAAAAATGGTCGTGTTTGTTTACTAGTAGCAAAAACAAACAGCCATGGAAAGTTTCCATAATGCAATTCTGCTCTGTTTTTTCCTTCTTTTCATCTTAAAGCCTCAATTTGGCTATAGCTGTCTGGAAAGCGAAAGACGGGCTCTCTTGGAATTCAAGAAAAGCTTGATCAACGATGCAAATCGGTTTTCGTCATGGACCGGAGATGATTGTTGCAGTTGGCATGGAATTGAATGCAATGATCTGACGGGTCATGTGGTAAAACTTGATCTCTGTAAACCAAAGGTTGAATGGATCTCATATAATATGAGTGGTTACTTGCAGAACAGATGCTTGGGAGGTGAGATTAATCCTTCTTTTCGGGATTTAGAGCACTTGATTCATCTGGATCTCAGCTACGTTTACTTTTTAGGCATTCCATTCCCAAACTCTTTTGGGTCCCTAAAAAATTTGAGATACCTTAACCTCTCTGGTGCAGGGTTCTGTGGGGAGATCCCTTTTAATCTTGGCAATCTATCTAATTTGCAACATCTTGATCTTGGTTATCCAAGTGTTGGATGGTCTGATATGTGTTTGAGTGCCAAAAATCTCAATTGGGCTGCTAGACTTACTTCCTTGAAAGATTTGAATCTTTGTGGAATTGATTTGAGTGAATGTGTTGATTGGTTTGGTTCAGTTAACATGCTTCCTTCTTTGTCATCTTTGAATTTGAGAAAATGTGACTTGCCATCTGATCCTCTTGTTCTTCCTTCCCACTTTAATCTCACATCTATTGTTTCACTTGATATTGGGTACAATTACAATTTCAATCTGGAACTTACCTCAGTGCTCCCCTGGTTGTTCAATTTTACCAATGATTTTGAAGTTCTTAAGCTGGATGGATTAGATTTAAAAGGGCCAATTCCTTTCATGGTAGAGAAATTCATATCTTTAAGCGACCTTGACATTTCATACAACAACTTTTATTCTTCATCCTTGTTAGATTCATTGTGTAATCATACTAGTCTTGTTTCAGTGAACCTATTTGTCAATCTAATCGAAGGCTCACTTCCTCTTTGTCTTGGGAACCTGACTTCACTCAGGGTACTTAATTTAGGATCCAACCAATTTGGTGGAAAGTTGCCCAGTTGGTTGGGTCAGCTTGGAAATTTAACTTATCTTGATTTGTCTGGAAATGATTTCCGCTCTTTTGTTCCCTCAAGTTTTGGGAAACTTAGGGAGCTTGAATATTTACATCTTGATGGCAACCAATTGTATGGCTTAGTTCCTGAGGCTCTTGGGCAGCTAAACAAACTGGAAGAACTAGATATTTCTTTCAATTTGTTGTCAGCTGAATTGTCTGAATTCCACTTTGTTGAACTCAAACGTTTGAAACATTTGGATTTGTCGTATAACCCGTCTCTGACCCTCAATGTGAGCAGTCAGTGGATCCCTCCATTTCGACTTGAGTACATTGGGATGCATTCTGTAAGAGTTGGGTCTCAAATTCCTCAATGGCTTCGAACCCAAAACAGTGTTACCTCTTTACTCATGTCAAATGCTAGTATTTCGGGTTCCATCCCTGAGTGGTTTGTGACAGCTTGTTCCAGTGTCCAAGAGTTGGATCTATCAAAGAATGATATCTCTGGTGTCTTGCCATCATCCTTGAAGAATATGAACTCTTTGTCTAACCTGAATCTCAGTTCAAACCGATTAACTGGCAATCTTCCGGAATGGATTGGAGGGATCACACAATTGCAGGCTCTTAGCCTTCAATCCAATAATTTCTATGGCGAGCTACCTCCATCATTGACCAAGTTGAAATATTTGTCTGATCTTGATCTCAGTGAAAATCAGTTTACTGGCACCATACCGGAATGGATTGGTGAACAATTAACGGAATTATACACGCTTAAACTTCACTCCAACAATTTCTATGGTAATATTCCCATGCAACTTTGTCAGTTGCCAAACCTTCAAACTCTAAGATTGGCCAATAACAATTTAACTGGACTCATTCCTGATTGTTTTTAGTTGTTAGTGTGTGATGGAGACTCCAAACCATCAATCCTTGTACCAAAGTTTTGTGATGCTTCAAGAAGGAAATGTGTTGTTTAGAAGTTTGGAATCACAGTAAGCGCCAATGCATTTCAGCTGCATTTTAAAAAAAAGGATTCAGACTTTCAGGAAACTGCATTCCACCACCAGCTTTGCCGATCACTCAAGAAGGCCATTATTGCCGTGCTGGTGGCCGCAACTTCTGCATTATTCTGATGTTTGCCTAATCTGACAACAGCTGATGAATGAAGAGACATTTCCTTCTATATTGAGACGAATTTAGTTGCATTTTCTGTGGCAAACTTGCCGGGGTTTGTTGTTGGATGATGATATAGTCATATAGAGTATTGTGATCCAGTCCGTCAGATCATGTTGTCGATTTACATGTTTGTTTATATTCCCATGACAACATATATATGTTATATCTTCAAAACAGAACTCCAATGCCGCCATTCTTCCTTTTCTACATCAAGTAGTTGACATCAGCAGCCTAGCTCGGCATAATTATCTGTCATGCCGCCATGTTCTTTCCACAATTTCAACTCCCTTTTTTTAAGGTCTTCAAACATTCTTTCGAGATCATATCGATCACTTATGTTTAATCATTTTGATGTCTATTTATAAGGTTTGATGTCTTAAGTCAAGACTTTCAGTAAGCAGTAGATGACATGATTAGAAGCGGTAAGAAAACTAGCAAGCGATAACAAAGTAGCCGCTTTCCTCTGGTACACTCTTCTAATAGTTGCAATGTACCTTAGAGGAAGTAGCGGTACATTTACGCACTAACCCAACAAAGATCCTCATTCTGCCTAAAACATGAGAACTCAAGGAGAAGGTGACTTAGATGATTCATATCATTCGTAATATTCTTTACAGAAAAACTTGTATTTCTAAACCCTAAATCTCTGCCCCTCCTAAATTCATATCATTCATAGTTTAAGGGATACTTAAAAGCTAATTTGGGATAATCTTTCCGTGAACCAGCTGAATAATGGATCTCGTGTCATCATGCTGATCCTCACATACTCTGGACCAACACCGAAATGCACACCCCCTCTGGTTAAAATTTTATGGCTGCGTAGAAAGCTCTCGCAATCATCAATCTCGGCTTCACATTTCAACCATGCAAAAGCTACGAGCAATGAAAATTTTGTAAGTACAGCAGAAGAAATAGATGAATCCAACATTAGCTGAAATTATTCCTTCCATGTTATACCTGGTTGTGGTTGGAATGTATGACCGCTGAAGCTGCATGTCCCCGATGGAAAGCTGGGCAAACTGAAAAGAGTAGTTCTGTTCACAGCAGCTCTAAGTTGTGTCCACCTCTTAGCCATGACATCATAAGCAAATTCGAAGAAATTATCGCCTCCTTGATCAGATTCAGGTTTATTGTCAATGCTTTCAGATACGTGACTCAAAATCTTTGCTGCTCGAATCTGTGAATCCTTAGACACACCAATGGTGTTCAACTCGATAAACTTTGTCATCTTCCGAGCAATTTCTTCATCTTTAATCAGAGCCCACCTGAAGTATTTATGAAAAAAAATTTCACAACATAAGCCTACATAATAGAGGGTGGCGCAAGGCAGCAGAGTAGAGAAAAGTTTACATGAAAATAAATTTACCCAAGTCGTGTCCCGGCATGACCTGTGCTTTTAGATACTGTAAAGAGCATTATGTCATGGTCTGCAGGGGAAGAAATTGGAGTGTATTGTGGCCAGAGGTAAGCCAAGTCATGAACCAATATTCCTCTTCTGCCATTCACCACGGCTTCTCTAGATGATCCATCTGGGTTGTTGGGAGATGTCACAAGCTCGATATATGGTTTATCTGCGTTAAACTCGTGAGCATCACCACCCCATTTGTAGAGTCCAGACTTCAAAAAATCGGTCATCAACGGGTATGACTGCAAATCAAAGTTCAATGAGAATAACAGGAGTTAAACGTGTACACAAAGTAAACCTTAGAGATATACTTTCTTGGGGCAGGGTATGATGGGTCCTTACGTAAGCCATAATGCTTTCTGCCAATATAAAGTTGTGCCATGCCAAACATATATTCCCTCGTTTAGTACAACAAACAGGAATTTTCTTTAGGGATGTAAGGTGTATTTGGAGGATTAGAGTAAGATCATACTTGGAAGATGTTAAGCACTAAAACCCAAAGCAGCCAATAACAGGAACAGGAAGGAAATCAGAAGACTGAAAGGCCAAACGGCAAGAGTAAGGATGGAAGTACAATGCAAGCATATCCTGTATTGATAGGTGTTTTGGTTTTGTGTTTTGTATTTAGTATGTTTTCATTTTTTTTTTTCCTTTTTTTTTACATTTGCAAAATTATTATTAAAATCAAAACATTGTCCGATCGACCAAAGGATAGAAAATGGAAGGCATTCTCATTTCTAGATCACACATTATGAGCTCAATGTTAAAAATTTTATCAAAGGGAAATTTTCTACTTATGTGAATATCAACCGATTCTGAAATGATGCCTTTAGAATTAACTGACAACAGCCAACAATGTGATTTTACTGTCATCAAATTTTCTTGCATGGTTTCATAAATATAAAAGAAGAACTGAAATCAAATATTGCAAGGAAGTTTGACTCACCGAATAAAAAGGGGCGGCTGACACCACACTCATGGGTTCTGAACCAGAGTTGTCTGGGCACAAAGCATATAATACAGCTTGATAAAGCTGGGTCGAACCGGTTCCAACGACAATATGTCGTCCTTCAGTCACTGCATTTCCTACTTTGTTGTGCAGCTTAACAATGGCATCTGCAAACTCATTCTCCAGAAACCAGCAAATGTTTCGGATATCCGAAAAATAACTGATCAGCTGCCACCCTGGAATGACAACTGTGGTTTTGTCCCCTGTTTGTTTCCAATACTTCTCGTACATTGTCGGATCACCACTGCACAACAGAGTTGTTTGAATAATCAGTGTCAAGAAACTAATAAATAATTAATGTTATCCACACCAAGTTGATAATACTTGTGTTCTGAAATATTCAAATCCTAGTTTCCCGGGCTGTCTTAGGTAGAACCAGACAAGAGATGGTCCACCTTTTATGGAACCCATGTTAATGCTCAGTTATGGAAATCAATGGTGAAGATATTTAATTAAGTTAGCATATAATGTCATAGAATCATGTGCATAAATTCCATCTAAGACAACTACCGACTTAGCAGGCATTAAGTAGGATCTCAAGAGGTATTTCAACAGCCCTAAGTACCTTGAAAAAATTTAATACTCCCCCTGCCCAAAATTGGTCTCATAAAATTAGTCATTAGTTCAATTGAGCGGGACTTTTTTCAGGGTAAAGGGGGGTACTTTGATCATTCCCCGAATGCAAACCAACAAGCACGAGTACCATAAGTCCTCTCAAAATTCATGAAGCATATGACGGAATTCTAAGCCAGATGTCAATTTAATGCAACTTTCCTCTTTAGTCCTTAACTAAGAACTCCAAATTTTGTAACAAGCAATTATAGGTCTAAACCTCCTGAACTAACCCAGTACATCAGGACTTGTGGCAGCTGCTCATTCGTAATTTTACTGGAGGCAAGTGTTGACAAAGGGATCTTCCCTATAACTGACCCCCCCGGGTGGACAGAACCCTATATATCAAATTTCACATTTTACACTAGACTCGCATACCACTTAACCATCACAAGATTTAACCAAAGGTGGTGGTCTCTAAGCATATTTCTCCCTCTCCTTTGTAGTGGACAGCCGGAGACTAACTTAGCATCAAGTGAAGTATACTTGGCCAGAAGCAGTAAGCAGAAGTGAAAAATAAATGAAAAGTGGTCCTGACTGAGCCATACAAAGGAATAAATTGGGGAATGGGGGAGTAGGTATGGAAGCTATCACTGGTAGGTCCCAATACCATTAAGGTAACAAATGATTGAAAGGATGAATGGTTTGCATCAAGACCAAAAACTTTCATTCTTCTACAGTAATTAATGCTAATTACAAAGACCTAAAACAACATGGTCCATTCTCCATCATCCTCAGCCAAAGCCTAAAAACAAGGACCGACCATCATGTTATACGCACAACATAGTGTTGTCACAAGCAGCGCACGTGAGATCGAGTCTTAAAAGATTTAGCACTAACCATTTTAAAAGAGCATATTAGGCAAGAGCCTAATTGTGATTAGAACTACATATTAATGCCAGGAAGACCCACAAAGATTTTAGATCCTAGGATTTAACTCTGACCTTGAAATGACAAACATTAAGAAATGATACAACGTGACACGGAAATAAAATGTCTCGCCTACGTTTAATAGGTTGTAGGATCAAATTACTATGGAAAGTGGCAATTACTATTGACCGTTTGCTTAATGAAAAAACTTTCTAAGATCAAACCCCTCGGCCCATTTATCATTTCCAGAATCCAAACTTTGGTTTGTGGTATAAAGGGGATAACTAAGAAGTGCTAAAGATTTCTTTTAGGGCCCCAAAATTAGTATCCCACTTTCTCTCAAAGGAAAGAAAGGAGGGGACTTTCCATGTAGTAATTGCACAAAGCAAGAGAAATGTCCACAAACGGTGTATCTAACTCAAAGTTTCATGTAGCGAAAAAAAGGTTACTTTTATGCTTGATATGGTGACAATGGAATCAAATTTCCATCCCAAAATGTAAACATAAGGAATGATGATGCTGGGGTTAAGGTTGAGAAAACATGGCACCACCATTCGTGGTGGAAGGAATGCTTAATGTCAAAAGGATTATTAAAAAGTAACCAACCAACTTCTTTGGGAACAACACAAAGCATGAGGGATTGAAGCCCCAAAAAAAAACTGTCCAAAGTATAAAAGAATGGCAAAGCCTTCTTCTTACACTCAAACATAACATGCACCATTGAAAACCACGTTTCACTGCCATCAAAGACTTGTCTTTGTCTCTTTATCAGAAGAGAAGAACTGACATACCAAAACGTGATCCCACTGACTGACTTAACACCACTCACCGCACGCTTAGGGAAGAATCCCTCATGACAAACTATCAAGATTCAAAACAATTAAAAAAAAAAAAAAAAAAAACACACACACACACAGACATAATAAATAAATGAAGAATAATGTCAACCCCAATCTTATTAGTTTCCTTCGGGAAGATTCTTGATTCCTTGGAAGTTCATCATAAGAAAAGGGTCTATAGTCCAACCAAGAAAAGCAAAAGAAAAAGATTTCTCTTTTCTCATCCATTGGTCATTACTTTAGAAAGTGCCTAAAGTGTTTCTTTTTTATGAGTTTTGTGTTTTAATTTGGTTCCCAATACATTTTTTTTTTACATAGGCTAATTTTTATAGTCTCAACCCCAAGAAGAAGATGAAACCACATTGGAAAACGGTAAAACAACTACTATACTATGAGAAGAATGAGATAAACAAATATCAAGGTATAGAGAATTTTCCCAAAACTAAATTCATTCCCCTGTTTTGGAGCTTTTAAATGGCCCCAGTACAGAAGGAAAAGTGGGAATTGAACAGTGAGACTGAAGAAAAGACCAGAAACAGAACAGAACAGCACATTGAATCCTTGACCGACCAAACTAAAAAGGGCAAAACACAATTCAGTAAAAATTCTTTCTTTTTTCTATCTTTTCCTTAATTTCCCCACCGAAGCAACCTCATCATCATCAGCCTAACCCGCCAACAAAAAGAAATAAACAAAAAAAGGAACCAGGGAAGAACAGAACAGTGAAGATACACAACTTGAAACCCAAAATTAAAAACTGAATCAGTACCAAGATTTCCCGGGGGGGAAAAAAAAACAGCATAAAATGAAAAGGGGTTGATTTTAAATCTTATGTGAAACTGGTTAAAAAAAAAATTAATTTATAAAGGTATTTAAATGGTTGAAGAACTTACTGATCGAGATTTATTACACTTCCATCATCTTTCTGGGGCGCCATTATTGCTTGGGGAGGAGAAATTGGTATCTCTATCGATGTTGCATCATTCTTCTTCTTCTCAACATGGTTTTCCTCCCTTGAAATATCCACAGGAAGAGTTTTTTCACTCTCAGGACAGAAAAATACGTCACCGCGTTTGATATCCCCAATGAACAGAACCCTTGAAATCAAACCAACATTTAAAGCCATAGACACCACAAGAAAATGCTTTATTGACAACATATTCTGATGACCCTTCATTCTTTCCTGACCAAATTCTGCACTCCTCTTTGGTGCCACACGAATCTTTCAAGATGGGAATTTCACAAAATGAAAATGGCAAAAGACTCTCTGCTCAGAAAATAACAGAGATATCCCAATTCGAACCTACAAAGCTTTTACTTCTTCTTCTTCTTCTTTTTTTCCCCTCAATAGATTGATTCAGTTTTTACCGCAACGCTCCAGAGAAATTCTAGCCAGAACAATCTGCAAAGAAAACAAAAATTCAGAATGCTGGTGAGTTATAAGTAGTGGGCGAATGCTCTGTACCGAGTCCTGTTTCAATGACTCAGCAGTGACAAAACAGCCACGCATTCCCACAAAAAAGAATTTGAACTCTGAATGACGATTTCTATCCCAAAAAAGAAAACAAAAATCTAGACATCAAAGAAATTAACCTGAAGGGCTGAACACAGTGGAGATTCTTGATGGGATTTGGCTTTTTTTTCTTAAGGTTCAGGTAAGGAATTGTTTTTCCAAAATATAGAAAAATAATTTGTGCCCAATGGATAATTTCACTGGAAAGTCGGGTTTATAGGTGTTCTTAGCAGATGCTGCTGATTCTGATTGAGTAGATTCTCCACTTCTCCAGTAAAGAAAAAAGAAAGAAAGAAAAAATCATATGAAAAAGCTGGATTGGATTGCTTCAATTATAGTATCACAAAAAAGTGCGAGAGAAAAGGAGGAAGAATCGGAGATGGCTTCTTCTTTTTAATTTTTATTTTTTTTTCTTCGTTGCTTTTGGATTTTGCTGGCGTAGTTACTCTTTATTATCATGTAAGCAAAAAAGCTGCTCCTTTTATTCTTTCTTTCTCACTCTCACTACTTGTTTGCTCTGCTCTCCCACTTGTGTGCTGCTACTATAAATGCAGAAGTGGAAAATCTTTTGTTGTCTATTTCTAGTTTCCTACTACTATTTGACAGTTCCGAAGGAGACCTATCTTACTCGAATAAAAATTATTCTAGTCTAGTTTAATGCCTCTAATAAAAATTACTACTCTGTAATGGATTTTTTTAAAAAAGTGGTTTATCTTTGAGAGTCTCCATTCTTATTGAAATAGTATGAAATTGTTACTTGATACAATTCAATATTTTAACAAATTACTCCCTCCGTCCCATAATTATTGTCCAGTTTAGGCTTTCATTTTTAGTTCAAATTGCATTAAAAATAAAATCTCAAACTGATCAATAATTTTAGGACAGAAGGAGTATTTAATGTTTCCTTAAATTTTGTGAATCTTTCCAAAGACTCATATTAGAATGGATGGAATATTAAAAACAAACAAACGATTTGACAATTAAATGGTAAATCATTGTCCCGCTTAGCGCGAACAAGAAAAACCTAGTAGTTGATCCAAACTGGAATTTTCCCTTTGTCAATTATAAATTTGTAATTCTTGAAGGTTCATATAAACTTATATAAAATTCCACCTCAAACCCAAATTATAATGAGGAAAATAACACATGAAACTTATAAGTTATATATCGGTCGATACCTTCAATCAAAGATTTAAGCCTATGTTCAACACCCACAACAAAATCGGAACACCAATTTATGATTAACAGATACACCATAGATTCCTTCCACTCAATCAAAATGCGTTGGATATGATTTCCTTTCTCGATTGACCAAAAGGAAAACTGTACGAGACTGAATATAACTAAATGAGACTGCAGAAAATTTAGGGACTGTTTATAAAAATTAGTGTTTAATTCTTAATACTTAATGTTAAAATAGAAATACTGAATCGAATAAAGTGTTTTACTCTGAATGCTTAGTTTTAAAATTTTAATGTTTGAAAAAAAAATTTTATGAACTATTCTAGTTTGATAGAAACACCAATATAAATATAGAATTGTGTATATTTTGCCAATTTACCCTTTATGATTTTATAAAATTTCTTTATTATTGTAAAATAGTTTTTTTTTTCTAACTATACAGTAATTATGTTCATTATGCATAAAATAGAAACTATAAAATTATTATTATAAAATAACAAATTAAAATGTGCATGGCATTAATGTAATAGATGAACCAAATTATAAAGTATTAAAAATTTTTATATATTTGAAAATAAATTTTTAAAAAAACAAACACATATGTATGAAATAAAATTAAGAATTTTACGAAAACAACAAGACTTTATTTAATCAAAATGAACCATTGAAATATTTAAAGAATATTTAATTAGTGCAGTGAATAAAAAAATATTCATGGATAATGTTAGAATTTAATAATAAAGAATTAAATAAAAAATAGATGAGAGTAATTAGCAATAAACATTAAGCTAAATTTTATTGCTTAAATTTGTATTATAGTTTCAGTCGTACTTAATCAAATAAATGGACTTTTTTTTTGTTTTTAAACGTACTAACTCGAAAAATCACTTAAACCAATAATATTAGGTAATAATTCGAGTTATACACAGGCCTAGTTTGCAAGCAACACTCTAAATTACTTTAGCAATCACAAATGTATGGATCAAGACACCCCCAACTCAATACTAGAACCCCTTTTGACAAATTTTAGCCTTTTGTTTCTGTGATTGGACAACTTGCAAGTAGAATTGGGCATGAATTGTTTCTTCATTCTCAAGTTGATCTCGGCATTTGACCGGTCAAGGGAGATAATCATGTTTAGTTTGTTCAAACATCAAAAATGCGATTCGTAGTTTTCTCTAATCTCGAAAAATGTCCGAACGATTATATCGATCTAAAACATCAAATGACAGAGTATGAGGAAGTATAAAAGGAAAATTAATGGTCCAAAACCTCAACGGGATTGATTGTTTGTTTCGTAACTGATTTCTTGGCCTACCATTTTTCAACTTTCAAGTTTCAAACGCCCAACCAGAGAGACAAATAGAACATTGGAGTACAACGAAAGGGAGTATACAAACGCCCGCCCTCCTTCTATAATTAACTTCTGTTGTCCTCATATGCCAGGACGATCAAAACACTTCCAAACTTTCGTAGGATCCACAAAATCAACAACCTGGAACTCTTTAAACGGTGATTCTCTTTTAACCTTTGTAATACGTTGAAATCCCGAGTATATCATAACGTAATCATTATCTAACTTAAGGTGATATATAGCTCCGGCCGGTAATTTCTTAATTGCTGTTTTAGTTTTGTGCTTTGTCATATCAACAACTTTGTAATATGTTTATTACTCCATCCAGTCCTTATTATATGACATTTTGATTTTGTCCTAAGTTTCACATAAAATATCTTTTTAATTAGAAAAAAAACCTTAAGAATATATTTTCACTTTCGTTGTATTCTCTTAATTATTACAAAATATTTTTAAGGTTTTTATTTCCATTAAAAAAATCCTAGATGAAACTTATGACAAATCAAAATACCTTATAATAAGGACTGGAGGGAGTATTATTATCCATCTGAAAACTTCACTTATCGAAATCAAGTTTTTCAAGTATTTTTTATGCATTTGTTGTGAAAAAAGAAACCAATTAACTTGACGAGATTGTGAAGAAAAAATTTTCACCAAAGTTATTTTTCTGTTAGTCACAAAGTGAATCAGTCACGTTATCGGCAAAAGAATGAAACTGGTTATATGGAGTCAATATAACTAATAATTAATGAATGAAAGAGGGGACTAAATTAATTGTCCATCAAAAGACTGGTCACAATCCATGGCCAATAAGCCTAAAATCAACGTGGTCCAAAACTGGGAAACAACAAAAGTAGATAGACTCTTCTAGCAATATATATGTATACTTAGATGGATTAGTTCTTAAATTCTTTGCATGTGTCTGATCCATAGTCATTAAAAGGAAAGACTAGACGGGTTATAATGGTCCTTCCCTAAGCCCTATATAGTTGTCCACAACTTCATTATTATTCGTTGATGATGATTTTCTCTCTTTTTTTTTTTTTGGAATAAATTGCTGATGATTTGATCCCAATACTAGATTTGTTCTGTAGCTTTTTCAAATCGGGTAAGGATTTTTTTTTCGTTTAAGAAATGTAGTTTTTTGTTTTAAAAAAAATTGATTTAATTATTTTTTTAAAGTTAATTTGATTAGAAGTCCCAAGTTGATTACTTATGGAATAGTTGATTATTTTCTTGAGCTCTGTCCAACTATTAGCTAATAGCCCACTAAATTAGAGAACGGCATAGTTTCGGGTTAGGAGTTATAATTTGTAATTAGCAGTTAAGTATTGACAGTTACGGGAAAGGTTCTAGACACAATCATTGGGTATTAATTGTGTAATGAGGTTGTTTGACAGTTTATGGAAATATTAGTCATTTCTTGATTCTTTCTCATTTTCATCTAATTCTCTCTAAAATCTATTCTCCCTCTTAACCGGATCTTGGCTGGATCCTTCTTTCTGGGATATTCCATAACAAATTTGGTACCAGAGCCCACGATTCTCAGAAACGAAATTCGATGGTGGCAGCAACACGCTCAAGAACGGCGGAGAATTCCATGGACGATCAACTCAGGAAGCTTCAAGATACAGTGGAAGCCATGGGAATTCGACAGCAAGGTTTTGAAG
Source organism: Oldenlandia corymbosa var. corymbosa (assembly GCA_949775105.1). Classification (NCBI taxonomy): domain Eukaryota; kingdom Viridiplantae; phylum Streptophyta; class Magnoliopsida; order Gentianales; family Rubiaceae; genus Oldenlandia; species Oldenlandia corymbosa. The sequence goes on from OX459124.1 coordinate 13,282,356, forward strand.
AACGAATGGCGGAGGTGCAGGGCAAATGAGATCCACCACCGATTTTACCTAATCCAGAAAGGGAAGCTTTAGACGATGCTCGATCGTTATCAATTCAGCTAAGGAATGCAGCAATTGGTGGTTGCATCTAAAGATTGAACTGCCTGTGTTCGTCGGAGATAACCCTTGGGATTGGGTAAGGAAATGCGAGAAATACTTCTTAATCCATCAAATCGCGGAGGAATCTCAGATGCATGTGGTGGAAATGCATCTTGATGGCAAAGCTGATGTTTGGTTTCGCAGTTTGAAGCTGACGAAGAAAAAAATTGATTGGCCGGAGTTTGTACTGGAGGTTAACCTCCGGTTTGGAACCAAGAACCTTCAAGACGAAGTCGAAGAATTCAACAAGCTTCCACAAACAGGATCGGTCAGGGATTATCAAGAACTGTTCGTGGAGCTGAGACCCTTGATGTTATTGCATAATCCGTACATGACAAAAACATACTTGGTGTCGAGTTTCATCAGTGGCCTCAAAGAGGAATTGTAGTCTATGGTGAAATCTCTTAAACCGACGTCAATGAGCAAAGTTTTTGAAGCAGCTGTACTACAAGAAAACGTCCTGGAAAATGTGTATCACAAGAGTAAAGGATCAAATCGATCTTCGCACAATGATGGGGGTAAGGTGGCAACTCAGAATAGTCAAGGCAATTATCGAGTTGGCTAAGGGGGCAGTAAGCAGAAATGGGAAGAAAAGACTGAGTTTAAGAAGATCACACATCAGGAATATGACAGAAGAAGAGAAAACCACCTGTGTTTCAGATGTGGGGAGAAGTTCTTTCCAGGACATCAGTGTAAGAAGGGCCATGTGAATTTAATACTGGCGAATGAAGATGATGAGGAGATGTTCTTGGATGCAGAAGGGGAACAAGATGAGCATACATGCAATCCGGGAAAGACGGTTGAAGTTTCTCTACATGCACTGTCAACAGCTTTGAAACGGAAGAAAATTACACTGTCAAGTACGATTCTGGAACAAATGGTTCAAATTTTGGGAGATACGGGTAGTTGACATTCGTTTATTCATGAACGTGTAGCCTGTAAACTTGGACTTAAAATTGAAGAAACTAGGCCATTGATAGTCACTCTAGCTAATGGTGGTACTATTTTAGTAACAAAGTATGCCGGAAAGTTAAGTGGAAGATACAAGGGTATAAGTTTAACTTTGATCTTAGGGTAATGAACATTAGGGGATGGGATTTGATATTGGGTGTCAACTGGATTTATCAATACAGTCCAATTGTGTTTGATTTGAAGAAGCTGAAAATTAGTCTCACCAAAAGATCAAAGATCCTGACATTAGAGGGAATAGTTGATAGCCCTGTGATGAAGTTGAAAAGGAAAGGCAATAAAACTGTTGAAACAGTAGACCGAATGGGAAAGAGACAGTGTATAAGAGATGAGGAGACCCTGATGAGAACAAAGCAGTGTTGCAACCTCAACACAGTGGAGCAGGAGGTTCCAGACAGCATTGCTGATACGTTGATGAGGTTTGAGAATGTCTTTGCAGTACCAACAAGTTTACCCCCTGAGAGATTCCAGGATCATGCAATCATACTTAAACCCGATGCTCAGCCATTTAAGCTAAAGCCGTATAGATATGCTCACTCACAGAAGACGGAGATTGAGACACAGGTGATAGAAATGCTGCTAGCTGGAATCATCCAATACAGTAACAGTCCATTTGCCTCGTCAGTTCTGTTAGTTAAGAAGAAGGACGGCTCTTGGAGGTTTTGTGTGGATTATAGGCATCTGAATGCCCTTACTATAAAGGATCAATTTCCAATTCCTCATATTGAAGAGCTGTTGGCTGAATTACAAGGATCAGAGTATTACTCAAAAATCGATCTCAGGGCCGGCTATCATTAAATACGGGTTAAGCCATAGGATGTGCACAAGACGGCATTCTAAACACATCATGGCCACTTTGAGTTCCTAGTGATCCCATTCGGTTTGACCAACGCTCCCTCTACATTTCAGGCAATTATGAACCACATCTTCCAGCCATATTTGAGAAAGTTCATTTTAGTGTACTTTGATGATATCCTCATTTACAGCCCTAATCTGGAGACTCATCAGTAGCACTTAGAATTGGTTTTGCAGCTCCTGAGGGATAACCAATTGTATGTCAAGAAGTCAAAATGCTCATTTGCTCAACACCAAGTGGAGTATTCGGGCCATATTGTTTCCAGGAAGGGTGTTGAAATGGATGAGAACAAGATCAAGGATATGATGGCTTGGCCGAGTCCTAAGGATGTCAAAGCTCTCAGAGGTTTCTTGGGGTTAACGGGATATTATCGAAGATTTATACAAGGGTATGGATTGATGGCAAGGCCTTTGATTGACTTACTGAAAAAGGATAGATTCAGGTGGACTGAGGAAGCTGAAATGGCTTTTAAAAGGCTGCTTTATGTTCTCAACCAGTATTACAACTTCTAGATTTTTCAAAGCCATTTGTGGTTGAAACGGATGCATGTAACTTGGGCATTGGAGTAGTATTAAGCCAAGAAGGGAACCCCATTGCATTTCTGAGCAAATCCTTAAGTCCCAAGAATCGAGGAATGTCCATTTATGAGAAGGAACTTCTAGCATTGGTTATGGCTGTGGTGAAATGGCGATATTATCTTGTTGGCAACCACTTTTTTATAAAAACCGACCTTCAGAGCCTTAAGTTCCTCCTTGATCAGCATCTTAATACAGCATTGCAGTATAAATGCTTCACCAAATTACTTGGGATGGATTATGAAATCCAATATCGAAAAGGAGCGGAGAATACGGTGGCTGATGCCTTGTCTCGTCTACCCACTGAGAAGATGACCTACTCTGTGATCATGGCTATAACAGGAGTTCAACCACAATGGGTACAAGATTTGGCAACTAGTTATGATGGTGATACAGTTTGTCAGGACCTGGTGGCATTTCTCACTTTGCAGCCTGACGGAATGCCAGATTATCAGTATAATGGAGGACTGCTGAGATATAAATAGAAGGTCTATGCGGGCAACAAGATGGAACTGAAAAGGCAGATTATGCAAGCCATGCATGCATCAGGAATTGGGGGACATTCAGGTCAGTAAGGTACTTTCCAAAGGGTTTCAATGGCATTCTACTGGACAGATATGAGGCAGAAGATTAACCAGTATGTGTCAGAATGTAATGAGTGCCAATGAAATAAACACGAAACCATACCAATTCCGAGATTGTTGCAGTCTCTTCCCATACCATCCTAGGCTTGGACGCACATTAACATGGATAATGTTGGAGGTTTACCCTGTTTAGAAGGCAATCATACTATCTTAGTGGTGGTGGATCGTTATACGAAGATGGGTCATTTCATGTCATTGGCACATCCATATTCAGCAAAGGACGTGGCCAAGGTGTTCCTTGATAATATTGTCAAGTTATATGGGGTTCCCTCCACAATTGTTACGGACAGAGACAAGTTGTTCACAAGCATGTTTTGGAAAGATTTGTTCAAGCATCTGAATGTCCAGCTACACTATAGTACGGCGTATCATCCACAAACGGATGGACAAAGTGAAAGACTCATCCAATGTGTTGAAGCTTATCTACGTTGTATGTGTTGTGATCGCCCTACCACTTGGAAACAGTGGCTTCCAGTGGCGGAATGGTGGTACAACACCAACTTCCGCACCGGCATCAAGATGACACCTTTTGAGGCTTGCTATGGTTACACTCCAAGATCATTGCCATTTGGAACTCTCTGTGACAGCATAGCTCCTGCTGCCAGTCAAGTAATCAGGGATAGAGCCGCCATTGCTCAGATGCTATATGATCATTTAGCAGAAGCTCAGAACAGAATGAAGCATTTTGTGGATCAACACAGGACTGAGAGGGTTTTAGCAGTAGGCGATATGGTATATGTAAAGCTTCAGCCCAATCGTCAACAGTCTGTGGAAATCTGGCGCAACCTTAAACTTTCTGCAAAGTTTTATGACCCTTTCCAATCATTGAGCGTATTGGAGCTGTAGCATATCGTTTGCAGCTGCCAGCAGGGTCGCGAATTCACCCAGTTTTCCATGTATCAAGACTGAAACGTAAAGTTGGTGACACTCAGGCAGTATCAGCTACTCTTCCTCTTACAGGACCAGATGATTTGATCATTATTGCTCCAGAAGCAGTACTTCAGCAACGTACCATCATCCGGGATCAGGAAGCTGTCAATCAGGTATTGGTTCGTTGGCTGAATCTTGGACCTGAAGATGGCACATGGGAGGACACCGACTTCATCAAGGCTCAATTTCCAGCTTTCCGTTTCCAGTGAAGTTGCCTGTCAACCTTGAGGACAAGGTTGTTCTTTAGGGAGTCGGAATTTGTTAGCTATTAGCCCAGTAATTCATAGAACGATGTCGTTTCGGGTTACAAGTTATAATTTGTAATTAGCAGTTGAGTATTGGCAGTTACGGGGAAGGTTCTAGACACAATCATTGGGTATTAATTGTGTAATGAAGCTGTTTGACAGTTTATGAAAATATTAATCATTTCTTGATTCTTTCTCATTTTTATGTAATTCTCTCTAAAATCTATTCTCCCTCTTAACCGGATCTTGGCCAGATCCTTCTTTCTGGGCTATTCCATAACACCAACCATACTTATGAGTTATGACAGATATATACTCTATGGTTTAAGACAGGAAAACTTATTGGGCCAGAATTGGGTCGACCATTCAAAAAATGGGCTATTTTGAGTCGAACTAAATTTATGATGAACATGTTTTTAGAACATGGACCAACTTTCCAAGCATAGTCTGAAGTGGTAGCCCATTTGTGAATATATATATCTTGATCAAAATAATAAACAAATTTTTTAAAAAAAAATTGAGGCAAAAGAATATTGAAAGATGATAAACTTAATTCTTGGTTTTACAAGTGATTATAAACAAGAGTTGTCATTTTAGGATGAATGGTACTTTTGTTTTCATAAAGAATACCTTGTTTTCTTTCGAGCAAAAAAATTATCAAACTGAAAAACAAGAATTGTGGGAACAACTAAAATTAAATAGATCTTGTCAAACTCAGATTACATTTTATTAGATGAATGAAGTTAACGCCTCAAAATAATTTAATTAAGATATTTTTTGTTAATTTGTTTATTTATAGTAAAATACTGAAACTCGTAGTGAATTAAATGGTATTTAAACTCCAGTACAAAATGTAAGTACAAAAATTTATTTTATTGTTTGCTTCTTAATCGTCAATCTACTGAATTAGGTATTCTTATTCTAACATCTAGCTAGCATTCAGAGTTCGTAATGTCATTATTCAAGGTATATATAGCTAGGATGGTGAAAACCTGGTCCAAGAAGGAATGTTTGAGATACTCACGGCATGCACGAGTTCATCAGGTTAATTTTTTTAAATAGTTAGCTTAAACAATACAAAATATACTCTCTCCGTTCTAAAATTATGTTCAATATGAATTTTTATTTTTATTATAAATTAAACTAAAAGTGAAAATCTAAACTCGATAATAAGTTTAGAACAGAGAAGTAACTAATTTTGGACCTAATAGAGTTTAATATATATATATATATATATATATATTTTGCTTATGGCTAGCTATAAGCAACCATAGTGGATTTGTGGTGCAACATAGTTAGGCATGAAGAAAACAGCACACTTGATGCAACAAACCACACAATCAAAATGAGTTCATTATCCATATCCTTCAAGAGAATAAAGGAATTGTCATTACATAATTGGCATTTGTTTAATACTCTCTCTATTTTCTTCACATTCGGTTTTAAAATTATTACTAAAATTAGTAAAAAAAATTTACACTCAATGTGAACTTTTTGGGATGGATATAATATTTGGACTTCTCTCTACCGTTTCAGATGTCTTTGTACTTTCTTTTCCAGTACAGGAAAAGAGACATAAACCTAGAAACTAAATTATTACAGAACCAAGGCTTCACAAGTTTTGGGAGTCATGAATTGTGTTATTCCTATTTACATGGTACAAAACTCCGATTGATGTATAAACCTAAAAAAATAAATGTAGTAAAACAATTAAATAATAGTAAGTAGGTTCCCTTGTACGTGGCCTGAACAAAAAGTAACGTAAAAATCATTTCGTTTAGCTTTCAACCCTAAAAAAATTTCCATCCCCCCTTAGAAATTTTGGTCATTACTAAGTAAATCACGTTCCTGCCAATCGGATAAGAGGGAGATCGAACCACTCTACTTGGTCATTTGTAATGAATTTTTTCAAATTCTTGGAATTATTTTAAAGGCCTTATTTCATTGTCATATCCTTGAAGAAATTCGCACGTGTGGTTGGAAATTCTTTTGTGGTCATAATAATTAGGTACATTTGAAATGGAAATCTTTGTGGACAAATATACAGATACCTACTTTTCGAATTGTATTTAACTACTATGGTCACTACGGCCAAAAGAAAAACCATCTTTGTACTTTTCTTTAAGAGAATAGGGGCTTGAGGCGGCTTTAAGGGATGTTAGGCTACCAATGATGTAGCCAAATACTGGTGATTTAGTAGTTCAAAAGTTGTTACCTTAATCATTCTACTATACAGTAATTGGCATTGGTCAAAAAATCCCTTTTGAGAACTCAAATTAGTCTTCCCTTTCTTTAGTTTCATGCCTAGCGGTTTCTCACATTAGCTAAAATAACGATATATTTTCATTTTGATTTTCCAAAATGCAAGACATAAGTGAAATTTTTCTGTTTGGGAAGTCGCTCGACTTAGAATGAGGTATAAAGAGCATATGAATTTCTTGTTATTGTATCTTGTTTCTTCTTACTTTCAAACTTTGACATAATTAGTTTTAACTTTTAAGTCAGACAGTGTCAAAGGGACAAATACATGGAAACACATTGACATATTTTGACGATAAAAAATTAATCCACGTTTTTTTTTAAAAAAATTTATAGTAAGGAGTTAAAAATTGAACGAGGAAAAGGAGTATGCTTCTGTTGAAATTATGATGTGAATCCGCTTGATGACATCTTTTGAAACACAAACAATTATTTAATTTAGACGGTCATTGAAGTGTCAAAGAAGTGTTAAAAAAGGAAAAGGGTATAAACATTTTTTATTTCGATTTTAAACTAGCTAGTTTTGGTCATATGTCTATACAAAACTGATGCAATGGTGGGCGCTATACTACAATATACTCCCTCCGTAGTCAAAACAAACATGTTTTAACTTAAAAGTTTCAGAAAAAATAGTAATTTGGACTTCGGAGTAAGTAAAGCGAGACCTTTGATTATGGTAAATTGTGATTCTTTTTCTTTTCACTTTATATAAAAGAAGAAGTAAGTAAGAACGTAAAACATTTGTGTATGATAAAGTTTGATTGTTCTTGTTTCGAAAAAGAAATAACTTTGTCACGATTAATCCGCACTGGACAACATGATTCTACCTGCTGACACCAAATAATCAATATTTTCATATTGGACAATTCTTATTTTGCAAATGTTCAGATAAGGATAGTCTGCTTTGAACCGCTAGAATGGCAGTCAGTTTCAACTTTTTTTTTTATCTGTACAATAAAAGAGGCAAAAGTCTAGTGACTAGATAGAAATTTGACCGCGATAAGTAATCCTTACAATATTATGCTCCAGCAATAGTCGAACTCTTGGCGGTTGAACTTCTAGTCAGTTTCAAATTTTAAGTGAGTGTTATCTCGAATGCCTCCTTCCACGCTAGAATCTCAACAGTCAAGGCGTATTTTTAGCCGAAATATAGAAATAGAATAGTTTTTCAAAAGTTATTTATTATTGAGAAATTAAGGTCTTGTTTGGACAAATTTTATATTTGTCATCTTGTCTCATTTTATTTCTTAAAACACCTCTCAAACATAAATTCTAATACTACCCAAACAACTTTTTAATTTACCTTTTAAAAAATATTCCAAAAATTATTTTTACACAATTTTCGTCCACCACCACCGGACCATCTCCACCACCACCCGCCACCGTCAGACCGCCTACTACCGCCATCGGACTGCCGCTGGCAGGTGATCGGCCGGCCGGATTTCGGTCAAAATCCGGCCAACTCGCCGGAATTTGACCTGAATCCGGCCGGCCAGCGGTGGTGGTGGACGGTGCGGCGACGGCCGGTGGTGAAGGTGGTTCGGTGACGGTCTAAAAATATTATCCAAATAATTTTTTAAATTTTATCTTAAATCACATTTTAAATCACATCTCAAATCCAAATAAAAACTAAAACAAAAACTAAAATAAAATATTGGCCAAACAAGGCCAAGATGTTTGCCCAAAAGGTGTGCAAGGAATAATATATCTATAGATGGTACGCACGTTTTTCCCTATCTTTCTTTCCACGTAACAAAATCCGTAGTGATCAACTGATCATCAACAAATTTGCTTGTCGTGGTTGATTTTTCATTTTTCCTTCGCAGTCGGCTCCAAATACTACTTATTTATTCTTATTATTTTAATACGTGTCAGAAATCCGCTGCTTCACGAAAGTATTAAGAAAAGTCAACGAACAAAAAAAAACCCTCTTTCTATATATATTTGCAGACACGGCGACACCACTTCAGAGTTCAGACGAAAGAACCAGAAACAAAAAAAAAGAAAAAACGAAAGAAAGCGTCGCCGCCACTAAAATCCTTGTACCGTCCAAACAGTTAAAAAAGCAACACCAGACCGATGGCGTCCCCGCCACTATCGACACCGTCGCTTCCGTCCCCGCCACCGCCGGTAGATATCTCGAAGATAGACTTTCTGGATCCGCCGCTTCGAGCATTCGGGTTCGTGATTGACCTCATTTCGCCTGAGAAAGTTTCCGGCCGGTTTCAAGTCACTCCCAAATGCTGTCAGGTAAAAAAAAAAAAACCGTTCTTTCTTATTGGTGGGATTTGCGTTTAATTTAAGGGATGATTAATAAATTCGGGGAAACAAATTAAGGAATAATTTTTTTGCGATTAATCCGTGTGAATCTAAAAAACAGCCGTTTAATGTATTGCATGGAGGAGTGTCGGCGTTGATAGCGGAAGGGGTGGCGAGTATCGGAGCCTGCACCGCCTCCGGCACGAGGTCCGCCGGAATACAGCTCAGCATTAACCATCTCAAGACGGCTCAAGTTGGCGATCTCGTGGTTGCCGAGGCTACCCCGGTTAGCGCTGGCAAGACTATTCAGGTGCACTTTCTTTTTTTTTTTTTTTTTTAATTACTCTATAAAGAAATGTACTCTCGTTGTTCCAAAAAAAAAATTCAGTTTTAAATTTAATACTATTTTTAGTACAAATTTAAAATTTAATATGAATTATATTTTTTTATAGAAGTAAGGCTATATAGTTCCGCACCTTTAGTTTAGCCATGTGCACGTTTTTTTTCTTTTATTTTAAATATAATTTACTTTGTTGAACTATTTTGATTTTTGAAAACTTTGACTGTATTTTGTTTAACAAAATGACTATTTTTTTGGGGGGAATATCAGATGTGGATTGTTGCGTACTTCTATTTGCTTTGTCAAAGTTGAACTATTTCTCCTACACATATTTCAGGAGTTTGCACCTTCTGAAATGTTCTGGTTGTGTCCAAAAACAAAAATCATATTTAATAATACGGTAAACGTGATTCTTTCTTGAGAAACAGAGGCAATAATTATATGTCTGTAGTACGGCTATCTATTTAAAGGTTTATCCAGTTTTTCCACCTATTTATCTATTACTAGAAGTTTTGGCATGCATGCAGACCAAATGTGAAGAGCTACTTAGATATCACGAAAATATGTTTTCTTTAAAAAAAATAATAAAAAAATATGTGCTGATTTTGTCAGGTTTGGGAAGTGAAATTTTGGAAGAGCACTTCATTAAACGTAGAGGGCAGATGTTTAATTGCATCATCAAAGGTAACAATTATGTGCAACATCGGAAGAAGCAAGGGCAATAGTTCTGACAAAACTCTCCCTCATGCAAAATTATGAATTTGTAGTTCTATTAATTCGCAAAGCAAGTGTATTATTAATAGAATGTGATAGCAAATGTGATTGTTTTTTCATACAAAAGTGTTAGTAGAAAATATTCACGTCAATTGACAATATTTTTTAAACAAAATTTACCATACGAAAAAAAAAAATCATTTGCAACTGTGGTTAGGATGAAAGAGAAACTTCAAAAGGTGGTCTTTTCCATATTGTCAAATACTTTCGGGTTCCCTATCAGGAGAAATAAACTCTTGTGACCTTTCAATTTTTGGGTTCCTATAGCATTTTGTCTAAGGGGCCGCCAAACACTGAAAAGTACAATGGAAATATTCTCTTCGGTCTTTAATATAAGATATTTTAATTTATTCTAAATTTTATTTAATACGTCTTTTTAATTGACGAAAAAACCTTAAAAATATATTTTCACATTCGTCGTATTCTCTTAAATGTTACGAAATATGTTTAAGGTTTTTTCGTCAATTAAAAATGCATATTAGTTTAAACCTAAAATAAATTAAAATGTCTTATATTAAGGACCAGAGGGAATATTATTTTTACAGTCAGTATAAAAACATAAACTTCCTTTTAAAAGGTTTCACGTTGATATCGAGAGGTTAGCTAAACATCTCCATGTGTACTCCACAAATGTAAAAGGTTTTCCCATCTGCATGGGTACACAAAACATCCGCATGTGTACTCCACAAGTAGTTACGCGTGAGGACATTAATTAGTTTTTTCCCCCCTATAAAGGGACATTAATTAGTTATGGAAAAGAAAAACACTAAAACAAAGTGGTAAAAAAAACACTGGATTATTTTTTAATGTGTGTTTTAAGTGGATTTTTTATTGACAATATAAAAATGTGTATTAAAAATGTAAAAAAATATGTTGAAATAAATAGTTATGAATAGAAAATTCTTAAAAAACCTAGTGCAAAATGAACAAAACAGAAACAATGTTCCTTACATCCTGGTTCACATAAACACAGTTGATTGGGAGGTGTTTTAACATTCTTTAGTCTGGAAGGAGAGAGAGAGAATTGACTATGGAGTACCAGTTGTGCACAACCCATAATTTTGTCTCATAGTTTGATTTGTGATTTAACTCTTGTTGAGCTTGAATTGATTTGTTCACGACAATTCCAGCGGAACTCTAATCTACCTATATAAAAGGCTGGAATGGCACGGTATAATGACGATTGTTGGTGCCTTTTCTATAAGCATTGTTGGCCGATTGGATGAGCTGCTATTCTGCTCTTTGCGGCGTCTCAGTCCGTTTCCTGTGTTTGTCGGTTGCTAGTGATGGTTCAAATGGCGCCTCCCCTCTCTCCTGCCAAACCTTTCTCCGGTTTCTTTTCCAAATCTCTTTCCTCAACTCACTGGCAAAAAGAAGGTTCTCTCATCAAAGAAAGGTAGATTGACGCCACGGAGCGCCGAGTTTATGCTGTTTTTTTTTTTGTTCTTTGATGATTGGCATGAAATGAAATTGTGTTGAGATAAGATGAAATATTGCTTGACTTTAGATAGATATGTGCATAAAAAATTTACCTTGTCATTTGAGTTTCTAATGCCAATTGCTATACATGTCAATTATTCTTTCTTACCTACATTCAAGTGTTCGATAAAATTCTCAAGAGAACTGTTATTAATTTGTTGAAACACTAAGTGGGTAATAAGTTTTAATTCCCAGTACTTTTTATTAGTGAACAATGATTGAGCTTTGCAGGTCGAGGACAAAGCCTTACACACACGAAAAGATGTAGGTATTTGGATGCTTCTTTGTTATTCTTCTCCAATCTCTATGCATAATTTTTGGAGAGACTGCTCAATTGTTCTTGGCAAAAGTTAAAGTGATGAGTAGTATTCTTTAGATAATGAATGAAAGGGGTGATCATTTCTTTCTTTTGGTGGTGGGAGGATAGAACTTTGGTCAGTAGCTAGATCAGCTTTGGTTTATTATGTGGTGAGATGCGTTTTTCATTTTTTTTTTTTTTTGGAAGTAGTAGAGAGATGCTTTAAAGTGATCAGCTTTGATAGATTGGTTCCACACTTCTCGCATAATGATACCTGATGTGATTTGCCATGATGTGTGCTAATAAGAATTTCAAAGATTGTCATAATGCAGTTCCACTGCTTAAATGTGCACTGCTTTATTTATTGTTTCCTTCAGTGTCAACCGATTTTGCCCTCATTTCCATTTGCGTTGCAGCCAGCTTTTAGGGCAAAGGAATTGCAGCTCCCTCCGGATCAGAACCAGAATAATAAAGGTGCAAATTGATCTCACTATCATCAAATTTACTTGTCAACCTCGCGCATAAAATTGAGCTCCCACCTTCTAATTTTCAAACCTTCTTTCTAATTCATAGAAAACCTCCCACCTCCTGGAACTTTCCTCCTGTCTCGTTCTCATTAACATCTCCGCTTTGACTAATTTATACTTCTTTGTTGTGGCAGAGGTTGTTGAAGCTAGGTTTAGGGAAGTTATGACGACGTACAAAGCTATCCAGGCAGAAAGAAAGATACAATAAGGTGTGCTCATCAAACATTAAAGGAGTTTTGTATTTTCTGTTGGGTTTCCCGCTGGGAGAGTAAATGTGAGATTCATTGGAGTTACAGTATGCACAATATGCGAGAATAAAAGGCTACTGACAAATATCCGTAATGCAGCCATGAAGTACCATTGTTTATTCAAAGGAATACTTGTTTTAAGTCATTTTCGGTAAATACGATTGCTTTGCCGTCGTTTGAAAATGGTGCTTCAGATATATACAACAGTAGAGTCACAGTCATGGCTACTGGAGCCAATTGAAGAGGTATATGAAATAGTTATACTGAATAGAGTGATTATGTGACACCCTTGGATACCCTCTGTTCTGGCCGCACCCAAGGAAGAAAACGGGAAAAGAAGTGACAATAATTTGATCTGCTTTCAAGTCGGCCAGAAAATGACTTACCAATACCATCTTCAGAACCAATTGAAACAGTAAGTGCTGACATCATATAGGCATTGATGAGCATATTGTTAGAGCTGAAAATTTGAAACTTCACCATGATACTCAAGTCCTAAGAACTGAAGAGTTACGGAGAATGAGCAATCACTATGGTTTGAAAGTTGTTTCTTTTATCACGGATTGATCTTCCACTTTCAATGAGTTTGCACTCTCACTAATAAGGTCACGGTACATTTGTAATATATATTCCATGAAATATATTTGTACCATAATGCAATCTAAGTAGTTTACAAATTTTTATTTTAATTTGATTTTAACAAATTCTTTTAAACTTCACCACAGGTTTATATCTCCAATAATCGCACCTTGTGCGGTCACTGTCAACCTAGTTTATAGAATAGCTCGATGGCCTGTTTAAGCCGAGCATAAGTAATCATTTGAGTAATCTTTTAGTAACCCTTGGTTTTATGGTGTAATTTGGTCCATTAATTTAGTCCAACAGTCTGAACTTACTAAGGACTCTGCAAACTTAAAACAAAAAAATTGGATTTTAAGTTTTGGGTTTGGGATCGATCTCTTGATTCCTCTTCAATTAAGACGTATGTATCCAACTGTCAGGAACGGAATTTAGGGATTCCATATACACAGATAGGAATTAGGATTAGAGAGAAAGAAAGGGAAAGTAATTTCAAACATTTTCTTCGATAACTCGTCACAATTCGGCAAGTCTGCCTTTAAGCCGACTGCAGTTACAACTTATTAAATAATTGCAATCCCAGACCCTATATTATTAACTAATTCTATTTTCAACCTTTTATGTCATGACAATTCTCTCCCACTAATCTAAGTCTTGTCCCCAAGACTTGTACAAGAAAAACTCAAAACTGGAAGATAAAATGACAATAAGCAACAGAACAAACACAAATGCAATCGATGGAGGATGAATAAAACTTCCAACAAAATCTTGCTTTTGTGAAGCACATTCAAAGTATCCTTGGTCACAAGAGAACTCCACATATGAATAATTGTGATTGAGAAGAGTCTCACGGGTTTCCTGCGAGGCTTTAGTGAACTAGATGTACCTCCTTTGAACTGTGTGACCAATGCCTCCCATGATTCCTGATGTTTCTTATCTAGCAAACTATTTTCGCTCCAGTGTAGGTTCCATGATATACTTCCAGCAAAAACATGTGATAGGAGCACATTAACATTCTGATCAACACTTGACAGACCAACCTTGAGCACATTTGATGATGCCAAGTGGGGAATAGTTTGCTGAGAAGGAGCTAGGCACATTTGCCTAAATTCAACTACCCGATTCCTGATGGTTATAAGCCAGAAATCCAGACCAATTCCCTATGTCACTTTCATTTGTATTGCAAGAAGTATCATCACAACAAATTTCCTCATAAGCAGCAAGCTAGACCTCCGGTATGTGCAATGTTGCCTTTCGTCTCAAAATCTGGTTGATTCAGACAAACGCTTGGCGACGACTGCATCATTAAGAACATGGTTACACTTGTGTGCCAAGCAAGGTATAGATATGCTCTTGTAAAACTCTGATTTGAGCTTGCCATAGCTGCCTTCAGTTGCTGATTTTTTTGCATAAAATTTTTGTAGATATGGCCTTGAGCTGTAGCTTTATTCACCCCAATTAATGGATTCGAAGCAGCTGTAGCAGTAATGTATGTTCTATTCCTGGCCTTCACGATAGCAAAATTACTCCCATAGGTTATTCGTAGCAACCTGTTCAAGACTATCCACCCAAACTCCTTAGAAACAACAACATACTTATGATAATTCTGGTCACTCACCTTGTTTTGCACTGATAGCAATCTCGTAGATAAAACAAATTTCGTTAATGCAACCATCAAACAAGAAAGTATGAAGATAATTTGTCTATCCCCTGAAACTCAAACGAGTGCAGAAAATTCACAGTAAGACGATCGTTTATCTAAGTATTTCTAGCTCTTTAACTCAAACCAAGCAAAGAACATGTAATCTATGAAAGATTTGAATTAAACAACAACACACACTAAGAATAGTAAGGACACCATTCAATATACTCGATCAGTCATCAATCAAGAGACTCAAGAAAGGTAGGAGCAAACAATGCTCAACTATGAGGGAATACTATTTGATTAGTGCTCTCCATAACCAACAAAGATATGCAACACAAACACTATCTCAAAATGCTTATGCCAAAGCAAAACTCATCCAACAAAAAGTAGGACAAACCCCACAAAGGAACTCATGAACACATACATCATGAATTTCGAAAACCCTATCCAAAAGAAAGGCTCAACTCTCAAACTACTAGAAGTAGTATGAAAATAAGAAGTTTAGTTTTAAAATAATTCTATCAAGAAGCATACTTGAATAAAACGGTTTCTGAAAGATCAAAAGATCCAAGATAAGACGAAAACCCTCTTGGTTAAATCATACTTGACAAATGAAAAATGGACATACCATTTAACAAAAATTCCTCAAAGGAAAAACCCTCGTTAGAGAAGACTAAAAATGACCACATACGGGTACCTTGATTCTTAGGCCTTGCCCCTATTTATAGAGTAGCAACCTTGGTCACAAAGCACAAAAGAAGACCAACTAGGACTCTCTAATCTTATCTCTCGCAGGAGTAGAGTTGGAAGAGTATTTGATCTCTTTGACTCTATCTAAAATCTAAGAAACCTTATCTAAATGACTTATCCTCAAATAGGATAATACTTAAAAGGAATCTAAGACTCCTAAACAAAACAATCTAGCTTAATTCAGCCCACATGGCTTATCTTAACTAGATAAACTCAAAAAATTATACTCCTAGACTTAGATAACTCTAATCTTGAAATTCAGCAACAATTGTTGAAGTAAAATGTCTTGAACGCCCTTCCAAAAGGTGGAATATTGGTCTTGCGCCCCTCAAGTTGTAGATAACTCCAATTACTCCAAAACTTGTAGAATTCTCTTTATTGACTCCAAAAGAATGGAAAAACACTTGAAACAATTGAGATAGTTTGCACCCTATCCAATTGTGTAGCGATGGACTCAATCTTGAACACTTTGATCAAATAGGCTGTCCATTCAAGAACCTAAATGACTCTTCTCTCTAGCTTGATCAATGATCTTCATGGAGTACCTAGAGTCACACTCCCTTGATACTCTTGAGCACTTATTTCCATGAGTGAATCATCTCCTTTGGTTTGAACCCCGAAGTTAATGACATTCTCATCATCTCGATCATAGCTCTTTTGAACCAACTCCTTATCACATAGGTAGTCAAGATCCATCATTTCTTCCTTGATTGGCCTGCAAAGTAAACTTGGCATCTCAAAACTAGAATGAAGGACTAGGTCATTCCCCTCACTAGGAGAACCACCATGGAAAGCTATATGATTCTCATCATCCCCTCCTTCTTTAAGAGGATTCGTTCTCG
The DNA here is from genome assembly GCA_949775105.1 of Oldenlandia corymbosa var. corymbosa. Classification (NCBI taxonomy): domain Eukaryota; kingdom Viridiplantae; phylum Streptophyta; class Magnoliopsida; order Gentianales; family Rubiaceae; genus Oldenlandia; species Oldenlandia corymbosa. Next base: position 13,298,713 of record OX459124.1, read on the forward strand.
AATCATCAACCTCTAAACCTGCACAAGGAACAAATGAGATATAAGGGTTAGTAAAATCCTCACCCTCACCGCACTCTGATTTTCTCTCATTGCATGCATTTTTTTCTGTTTCCACGCGATTTTCATGGTTTTCTCTCGCCTCAAGTCTTGTCTCAACGTGACTCTTTTTACTTTCTTGCGTCACTCTCTCGACTTTTTCTCTCCCTTGTGTACAGGATATCTTACGTCTTTTCTCTCGCACATTTTCAGTATCCTCATAAGCCAAAGTCTTAAGAATGTGTCTAATATCATTCTTAGTAAAAACAGAGACATTATTTGATCCGTAATGCATAGCATCTAAGTCCGTCTGCCAAGGCCTACCTAGCAAAATATCACACAACGTCATAGGAACTACATCAAAGTAAAGTTCGTCCCTATACTCACTAATTTGAAAGGTCACAGCCGTTTTAGTGACATCCACCACCATGTCCTTGCTCACCTATTGTAGCGTATATGAATTAGTATGCGGATCCATTTTGATTCCATGTGCCATGCAAAACTCTTCACTAACACAATTAGTACTCAACCTACCATTGATTACTAGATCAACGTCATTGGACCACCCAACCGAACACTTGGTACGGAAGATACACGCCCTTTGATCGCCACCATCAGCGCCAAACACCAACCCTTGGTCCCCAACGGAACCATTCCAACCACAAGAGGCATCATGTTCTTTCTCCACCTCCAAGGCAGCGAAATATGCCTCATAGAGCCTTGATTGTTGTCTTATCTTCGGGTTCTGTTTATACTCCTTGTCCAACCCATAGAAGAAATGATCTGTCAACATGTAATCATTTTCATCCACATTGGAGCTCAGGAACACGCCTTCTAGTTCCTCATAGTAAGATTGAATGGATCTACCATTCTGCTTACACTCGAGCAACTTCACTTTCGCCTCTGCAAAGGTGTTAGAACCAACATATCTTTCTCGCAAAGCATTCCTCAATTTATCCCAATCATCACAACTACGATACCAGTGATGCGAATAGATATTTGATACTAGTTTCCACCAATTCAAAGCACTAGAACGAAAACAACCTACCGTGAAGGCTATTTTCTCACTCTCCTTTTTAATGTTAAGCAATACAAACAAATTCTCAATGCTCTTTTCCCAAGTATCATAGTCTTTATGGCAACCATAAAATGAAGGCAATGACACTTTTAACATACTAACATATGAGGGCACTTGTTTCACTTTAAAACAGTCACATAAAACTTTCATACCTTCAACTATAAGATTAAGATTGCTCGCAACCTTCTCTTGCTGTTTGGAAAGCGAATAGGACAATTCCCGGTTCACCTCCTTCACCTCTTTCAGCGTATCATTCAAGTACTCCAACTGACTTTTCATGTGCTGAATTTGGGACTCCACGCGACCATCTTCACTCTTGGAAGCAACCTTGTTACATCCAACAATTCCAGAACTCATCTTTGCTTAACAAAGCTTGAAAACCACCAAAAGAAGTAATTGTACTTTTGGAACTACACAAAGAACTCCTTGTATGCTTGAACCAAGTAAATGGTTCGATCAAAACCCCCCCTAAAGAACCAAAGGAAGGTTCGAATGATACTCTCCCCAAAAACAAACTCTCTTGTGCGTTTAAGAGCACTTAAAACTCTCACAAAAATCAGATTAAAGAGAAGAGTGCTCCTCTTTTTTTACCCTAGTGATCTTGGCCACAAGAAGAAGAAGAAGAATGGAGTAGAGTGCTGTGAGAATTTTCGAAAAACAGCACCCCTATTTATAGGCAATGCAAGTCTTTTTATGCAAGAAAACTCCTACAAGATAGGACCTAAATTTTCTCAAGAATATTCCCCCCTATTTGATAAAATTTCAGTCGACCAAATTGGATAAAGAAGAAGAAATTTCGGCTAGCTTGATAAATCAAAGAGATAGAGTCATAAAACTTAGGTAATCATAATCCTTTTTGGACACAACTTATGAGCTATGTCATAAAACAGTGAAAGATTCAACCCTACTATTTAGTGATAAAATTTTTGACCCCCTACTGCAATTAGGACACAAAAACTCGGCCAAAACACAAGCACAATTGCATTAAAAGACTAAAAAATTTTCAGATTAATATAAGACTTCCTCATCTCAATAGTTTTTGAAAATAGACTCATTATAAAATTCTACTTATAATCTCACTGAAATTATAATTTAACTCATACAAAAATTAGTATTTAAATCCAAGTACGACTCAAATAAAACACACAATAAAATTGTAATACCATTAGGAGACAAAGGCTGAAAAATTCGGCCAATGTAAACACCCAAATCCAAGACCAAATAGGTCTCAAATTATAACACAAATAGACAACCAAAATTCAAGTTTAACTAGGACTAGAAAACCCTAATTTTTAGCTCTAATTTTCGGCCACCTGACACATACAAGAATTCAAAACCAACTTAGAACTCAACACAAAACACACGCACACACATGCATTATTTCAGCAAAAATTCGACATTTAACTTTTACCACATAGTTAAAATTTGAAAAATTACTTTTAACTCACTTTAAAAAAGGAATCTCGAAAATTACCACTTCCCAAAATATTCCAAAACTTTTAGAATACATTCTGAAAACCTTTTAGCAAAATGTGTATTGAATTAACAAAATCACTTTTCACCAGACAATCTATGGCAAATAAAGTAACAAGAACACCATAAGTATAATGAAGTTGGAATTTGAAGTTCCTCATTCAACTATGACGTTTGCTTCATAATACTCAATTTAACACAAACCATTCATACGACTCAATGACTCAACAAGGTCATCTTCATAAGTGATCATTTGAAAATCAAATTTTCCAAAGATCAAATATGTAAACTTCAAGAACATATATCAAAGCCTTATAAGATTTCTTGTTATATATAAGAAAATCTTTAGTAAAACTTCACTCAATTCTTGATTCAACTCACGAAAACTAAGGTTTTAACACAAGTCAATAGACTTCAACCTTTAAAGTTGGCACATTTCAACTTTTAAAGACCTTAAAACACTTTGATACCAAAACTGATATCACTAAAATTCATTCTTCACCAACTGATAAAGAAAGTTTGAAACTCAAGTTAAGAATCATGGAAAGTCCAATGATATGAAGACCCACTAATTCGACCCATTCTCAAAGTATAAACTCGAGAAAAACCAAAAACCGACATTTGTTACTTTTGAAAATCTTTTGACACTAAAATTTAAACAAAACAAAATAATAAAAAAGGATCGGAACTCTATGAAATTCTCATTGATTTAAAATCCATAAATTCCATTTTACTCATTAGATTCAAATGAGAACCAACAAGAAGGAAGGATTTTTCTTTTATACTTTATGTAGAAAGTACAAAATCACTAAGTTTCACCTTTCAAAGAATAGATCCAAGATATTTACCACAGGATAAACTCTTAAACCCTCCTCATGTAAAGACATCTCTTTAGACAGAAATGGCTGTCTCGAGCAAGAAGCTCTTCTTTGGCATCAATTCTCTCCTTAAAGATTCAACACATAAGATCCACTAACTTACTCATAGGAGAAACAGTTCTCTACTTGCAAATCAAGAATAAATTCCAAGATATAGCGCCCACTTTGACTAGATACCAATGTACCATCATCAAACTCTCGCATAAACCTCAAAATAACACCACAAGATCAAACAAATATGTAAGAAGTCTCGCACAACCACACAAAAGACATGATCAATTTTGAAAAGTCGTTTTCATAAGAATTTGATTTATTCTTTCAAAACCCATTTTGCAACAAGAACGAACCTTGAAACAAATAAAGATAGTACTACTCGTTAGTAGCACAAAGCTCGATTACCACACCAAGAAATGGATTCCGTGGTAACTCAAGATATTTTCAAAATCAAGAACTATGAAGTCCTTAATAAAAAAGAAATCTCTCGAAGATCAAACTGATACTAAAAACTGATATGATAATATCAATTAAAACCATCACTTAGATAGTTCAAGCTTTGATACCAAAAACTGATAGCAATCTCGTAGATGAAGCAAATTTCGTTAATGCAACCATCAAACAAGAAAGTACGAAGATAATTTGTCTATCCCGTGAAACTCAAAAGAGTGCAAAAAATTCACAGTAAGACGATCGTTTATCTAAGGATTTCTATCTCTTTAACTCAAACTAAGCAAAGAACATATAATCTATGAAAGATTTGAAATAAACAACAACCCACACTGAGAATAGTAAGGACACCATTCAAAATACTCGATCGGTCATCAATCAAGAGACTCAAAAAAGGTAAGAGCAAACAATGCTCAACTATGAAGAAATACTATTAATTAGTAATCTCCATAACCAACAAAGATATGCAACACAAACACTATCTCAAAATTTTTATGCCAAAGCAACAAAACTCATCCAACAAAAGTAGGACATACCCCACAAAGGAACTCATGAACACACACATCATGAATTTTGAAAACCATAGCCAAAAGAAAGGCTCAACTCTCGAACTATAGTAGTATGAAAATAAGAAATTTAGTTTTAAAACAATTCTATCAACAATCATACTTCAAAAAGAACGATATCTGCTAGACCAAAAGATCCAAGACAAGATGAAAACCCTCTTGGTTAAATCATACTGGACAAATGAAAAATGGACACACCATTTAACAAAAAGTCCTCACAGGAAAACTTCTCATTAGAGAAGACTCAAAATGACCATACACGGGTACCTTGAACCTTAAGCCTTGCCCCCTATTTATAGAGTAGCAACCTCAGTCACAAAGCACAAAAGAAGACCAATTAGGACTCTCTAATCTTATCTCTCGTAGGAGTAGAGTTAGAAGATTGTTTGATCTCTTTGACTCTATCTAAAATCTAGGAAACCTTATCTAAATGACTTATTCTCAAATAGGATAATACTTAGAAGGAATCTAAGACTGCTAAACAAAACACTCAATCTTAATTCAGCCCACATGGCTTATCTTAACTAGATAAACTCGAAAAATTAAACTCCTAAACTTAGACAAATTCTAATTTTGAAATTCGGCAACAATCGTTGAAGTAAAATGTCTTGAACGCCCTTCCAAAAGGTGGAATATTGGTCTTGCGCCCCTCAAGTTGTAGATAACTCCAATTTACTCCAAAACTTATAAAATTCTCTTTATTGACTCCAAAAGAATGAAAAAACACTTGAAACAATTGAGATAGTTTGCACCCTATCTAATTGTGTAGCAATGGACTCAATCTTGAACACTTTGATCAAATAGGCCTTTCATTCAAGAACATAAATGATTCTTCTCTCTAGTTTGATATTCATGGAGCACCTAGAGTCAAACTCCCTTGATACTCTTGAGCACTTATTTCCATGAGCGAATCATCTCCTTTGGTTTGAACCCCAAAGTTAATGACATTCTCATAATCTCGATCATAGCTCTCTTGAACCAACTCTCTATCACATAGGTAGTCAAAATCCATCCTTTTTTCCTTGATTGGCCTACAAAATAAACTTTACATCCTAAAACTAAAATGAAGGACTAGGTCATTCCCCTCACTAAGAGAACTACCATAGAAGACTATATGATTCTCATTATGTACATTCCTCAAACCAGGAGTCATATACCAATCTTCAGGCATATGCAACTTTGGCAAAGAGCTTCCGTCGTTCTGCTCATTTCTACAAAATTGTAGCACCTTATCACCCAACACATCCAAGTTAAAACAGAAAACACAATCCATCTCCACATTCTCAATTTGTGCAAAGACTCTACAAGTATCGAAACTCAGACGCATGGTTACAAAATCAACAAAAACCACCAAACTCTCAACACAACCTACCACAACCAGAAATTGAAAGTCTCTTAAGCAATTAAAGTTGCACGTGAAAATGCATTTTAGAATCTCCAAGATATACAGAATCACTAAGCTAAGTCCCTTTCCCTTAATATTAACCTTGTCCTCAAGGTCTGGGAATAAATGGAAAGCTACACCCCGTTGGTAAAAAGGCATTTCGAACTCAACACTGATGGCATGATCCCTTGTAGCTAACTGCCTCAACTTTCCAGGAAACACTCCTAATCACACCAATTCATCACTATATTTCAGGAACTCCATTAAAACATTTCTGAAAATCCTGTGAGCTTCAGCCGCCAGGAGTATAATTCCCATGTTCACCTGAAGGTCTTTGGACCAAAAGGTTCTGATTTCAACTTCTTCACCATCATGAACTAACCAGATGTGAAAGGAGATTTCTCTCTCCATAAAACTATCTCCCCTGGCACCCTTCATCACTACAGCTAAATAAGTTGTGCTAATTCCAGGATCATACAGCCGAACATTTGGCTCAACACTTACAGTGGAGACAAATCCCATAGAAGCATTACACTGAACATCGCTTCCATTTCCAAGTTAAATCACAACAGTTAAAAGTTCCTTAACCAGAAATTCCAAATTCATTGGACCATCTTTTTTTAAGCTCCCCGTGTCATCTATCACTGAAGATCACACATATCTTATTCAAGTTTTTAAGCAGGCTGTCTTCATCAGTAGCATACAGTTTCACAGAATCAGTAGCGACATCATTCTTCGCCAAAAATTTGTCATCCAATTTTTCAAAATTATCATCCTCAACAGCACCAAAGTACTCCAGTTCATAAACAAGCGTAGAATCATCAACATTCATAAAATCACCATTACTATCAAATGGAACTGCAAGATCATCATCACATTCAACACAATTCAAGAACACAGAACCATCATCCGAATCCTTTGATAAAGCATCTTTATTAGAATGAAAAATTAATTCATCCAGGATTTCCAACTTATCACCATAAGCGTCATTTGACACCATATCATCATCAAAAACAGAAAGTTCTTCTGAATTTTGGGATATGAGAGAGTTACCTACTTCCGGCGAGAAATCCATGGATTTACAAGTTTCCACTGAGTCATCTTGTCCTCCTTCCGCAGCAAAACGAAGGATAAGCTCTTCCCCAAACTCTGTCCACGAAATATCAGGTCTGATCAATTTCAACTCCTTGAACCAAATTCCTGCTCGACCCTGCAAGAACCACTTCACCGCATCTACCTTCCCCGCTTCTGTAATCCGAAAAGAGGGAAAGAAAACGTCGCATCTACTCAGCCACTCCTTAGGATAGTCGCCATAAAAGACAGATGGCAACGATGGTTGAATTCCTTTGTCTGCGTCAGCTTTTGTACCCGGAATTTCGGAATTTCTATCGGAATGGCAAGAAACGAAGATTTCTCCGATGGGAGATCTTGGAAATGAATCGAAGTCTTCTCTTTGGCTACAACGTCCACCATATCTGTCAATTTTGCAAATTCTGAGTTCAGAACTTCATAGTGTTCTTAATTTCGTTCAATTGTACCGTGTGATCATCAACCACAGAGCGCAACTAGGAAACATAACCGCCGACAGTTCCTGCCCCTGCCGGAGAAGTTTCGCATCCCTAGCCGCCAGAGAGTACGTGGTCATCGCCATTTCCGCCCGAGAATCGGAGGCTCTGAATACCAATTTGTCAGGAACGGAATTTAGGGATTCCGTATACAGATAGGAATTAGGATTAGAAAGAAAGAAAGGGGAAGTAATTTCATACATTTTCTTCTATAACTCGTCACAATCCGGCAAGTCTGCCTTTAAGCCGACTGCAGTTACTACTTATAACATAATTGCAACCCCAGACCCTATATTATTAACTAATTCTATTTTCAACCTTTTATTTCATGATACTAACTCTGTATAACTGGCCCAATATTCTTTTTTAGATAATAACTAGTATTATTCCCGCACGTTGTGCGGTGATATAATATATTATATATTAGGTTAATAATTAAAAAATGTACTATTTTGGTTTGGCTAATAATTGAATGTAGTCTCTGATTTATTTCACTTTGTATCCCGGTTGGACTATGGAATTTTTTTTATCATGTGTATATATATATATATATATATATATATATATATATATAAGTATAAGTTTTTGGTTTTTTAAATAGAGATTGATGACTAATTTTGATTTAATTATCTTATTTTAGAGTAATTTGTCCCATACTTTTTTTTTTTTATTTCAAGAATCAATCAATTGAAAATGGTAACATACAATTAAGTTAAGTATTATATAAACTGTTAATCAATAAGACACGCATTCATCCAAGTCCTCTTCTCATAACAACTTTTTAATAATATAAAAAAACCTTGCTTAGTAACAAAAAAAAAAAGGAGATAATCTATAACGCCAAAGCCGCAAAGCAAATAGAATGAAAAATCTAACACATTTTCATCGTGGGACAAAGTTGAATTAATTGTTCATTTTATTCAAGGCTGCACATAGTCTCTTCATTAACTGTAACCGCTCTCTAAACTTACTTTCTCGACCGTTCATTGTTGTTCTCTGCTGTGATTTTCTTTTCGGAGGCTGCTGCTATTGGTTGGAATTTATAGGTTTTGCTGATTTATGTCTTCTTATTTGGGTTTTGCAATTAGCATATCTCCTTCGATGTCCTTTTTTTTATTTTTTAATGAAAATCCTTGAACTTGAATTGTGGAGATATACATAGAAATTAGATAACTGATGAGAGAGATTATGAGATTTGAACGTCCTATTCTTTCTTCAAAACCCTATAAATTAACCACGTGAAATTTGGGTATAATAAAATTTATAAATAAAACCCACATATCATAGAATGTTAAACATGTGAAAAGATGTCCAAATTCAAAGCAATCATATTTTCTAAATAATCAACAAACTCATGGAATTTCTATCCTGAAATAATTGCCAAAATTATTTAAACTTGATATGATAAGATAAAATAAGGGAAGAATTCAAAAAATTTTTTTTATCACAATATAACTTCATTTATCAACATAAAAAAGGTATAGTCATTAGTGAAAATTACTTTTAACTCTTGCAATAAATTTTTTTTTTTTAAAAAAAGAACTCTTGCAATAATTAAGTTAACGTCATCTTTTATTCTTTTTTTTTTCTAAGAGAAAGTTTATGCCTACAGGCCCAAAACGAAGTAAAAAAATAAAGATGGTCAACATCAAGGGTGGCGGTCGAAAGCTACACTATTTAAAAAAAAATAAAGATGGTTAACATCAAGGGTGGCGGTTGAAAGTTACACTATTTTAACGTCAGTCAATCAATGTATTTCTCTAAGGAAGGGCCGTAAATATCATGTACATGGATTATATATTTCTAAATTTAAAACTTACACCCACCAGCACATACCCGTCAATGTGATTAGCATCACATTCAATTTTCAAAAATAGTTAAGGAAAGTGTCTCAATTTAATGTCCTAGTATGAAATTACAAAAATTTGAGATTTTTTTACAATGACTTGAAATTTGTATAATTGATCAAAGATATGCTCCACCAAAATTGTATCCCTTGAAATCTGCTCATTTTTGTCCTGATAGGATTCTCGATCTGAATGATGGAAGATGATCATCACCACCAGGAGTTGGAGTTGCAATAGGAACAACAATATCATCATCACATATCACCATTAAAAAATGCCTCCGGCAAAATCATCTTGGTTTCATCGAATTACACCCAGAGTTTGGCAAGATAGAGTCGGTCGGTGAAAGAGAATACCGCCAGCCGTTGGTGAAGGAGAATACCACCAAACGTTGAAGGAAGGGGCGGAATATTATCAGCCGGCAAAAGATAATATGATAAGCCGATGAAGGATTCATTTGATATGGAGTTTCTTATTACCGGTGACTTTGTCCGTCATGAGTTGGGAATCGATATTCAAATGCTTCCTGCGAAGGAAGTATAATCAGCCGATGATTTCAACGGCACAAAACTGATGATTACATTAAGTTTGGGTGATGTTTTCTGCCATGACCTCCATTCCCTGGAGGTATTTCAACGGTTTTTGGGATGAGTTCAATATCAATCAATCGGCGCATAGAAAAAATTGATGATATGTTAAAAATCTTTAATTTTTACATATTCATAACTATTTTACTGTGCAAAATTATAGTTTTGAGGTTCAGTAAACATGTCAGTAAAAAATAAGCCAATGAAATGTTGACACATGGACTCCATAAAATTCCCTACGAATGAGAAGATGACAAGTGTAACTGAATATTATCAATGATCTAATTGACTGACATGTGTCTTGTAAGAAAAATTCCCTTAATATATAGTAAAATGTCCCTTATACCGAGTTCAAGTTCCTGTTCATGGCATTTGTTTGATTTTGGCCTCCAAGATTGATTGTTAATTTAGTCAGCCGTGGCTGCGTAGAATATCATAATTCTTTCACCAAAAATATAGTCGTATTAATTAATTACTCTATCTCCTAAAATTATTACCTAGTTTATTTAACTCAAATATTATCTAGTTAAAATTTTTATATTTAGTTTATTATTTACAAAATATTTGGGAAGAAAGGGAGTAAAACTTATATTCAATTATTTCGTGAGCTATTTGAGCTGAATCACACTACTCTAAGTCGAGGTTTTATCAATTTTGGCCTCTCAAGCGCTCAATAAGTACTACTAATTCTTTCTTTGTTTGTTTTTTAATTTTTTTTTTCCCCTTTCCAAGAATTAGGACAGTACCTAGTAAATACGTGCTTTCAGTGATATTTTCGATAAAGGGAACTCCAAAAAGATCACACGGACAGTGCTTAACATTTTCATATATGAAGGATTTTCATTACAAATAGTATATAACTGAGTTTAAATTTAAATTGACTCAAAAAAAAAAATCCACTCCCCAATTTTCTAATTTTCTTTAGTAATAATAATACACCTGGAAAAATGGGTCCATGGTTTGAAAAGATGTCAAATTAAAACATTTTCGAGTAAGTGCGTTAAGCAATGGCGGCCCTCCAACCGATGACTTATATATAACACTAATTTTTTTTTTTTTTTGGGAGAAAGAAACCGAAATATTCGCCATCTCCTCCGCTGTTCACCGGAGTCAACTTTCAGTTATCACGAAGATGGAATTCCCAACTCAAGCTCTTAAAACATTCGGGTTCGAGATCGACCAGCTATCGCCGGAATTAATCACTGGCAGCCTTCAAATTACTCCCGAGTGTTGCCAGGTAACCAAATGCTTACTTAATTAACCAATCAATTGCGAAATTATGGACTCTGATGGTGGTCGGAATCGTTCAATTAAAAATTTTCGTGTTTCTCCGACTACAGCCGTTTGGGGCGTTGCACGGTGGTTTGTCGGCAATGATTGCGGAAGAGATTGGTAGTTACGGTGCCTACTTAGCTTCCGGCAAGCGAGGCTCTGCCGGAATCCAACTTAACATAAACCATCTCAAGAGTGCCCAAGTCGGTGATCTTGTGCTTGCTGAGGCTACTCCGGTCAATGCCGGAAGAACCATTCAGGTATTACCGTTTTCACCACTTAAATTACTTACAGTTGACTTTCTTCCGGGTGGGAAAAAAAATGTCAAATTTATCGTGATTTGATTGGATTTTTCAGTTTTCTAAATTTTACTACTAGTTTGAATGGGATTCTTATTTTGGACAAATGGTCTGTTGTGTTACTCAAAAGTTGCTCTGTTTTTGAGACCACCTATTAAAAAGAGTCGATACAACAAATGAACCATTAGCCCTGTAGAATAGTTTACAGCTAATTGGTTTCCATTTGTTCTTTTGGATGAAACAAAAAACAGAGCTAGGTACAAACTACACATTTGAAAAGTTAGATGGACAATTTGTTGAAACTAAAAGTTTATATACGAAGATAAAACTCAATTTCAATTAGTTTGTGGAGTTAAAAGGACTTTTTGTGCTTGCCAGAGGATGGCTAATTTTTTCTAATGGTATTTCCGTCACAGGTCTGGGAAGTAAATTTCTACAAAGTTGATCCCAAAAATTCAGAGAGTAAGCTTTTAATAGCCACATCAAGGGTCACAACGTTGTGCAAAGTTTCAGAGAAAACCAAATTACAAGGCCAGGAAAATCCCAAGCCAAAGCTATGACATCTTGTGCAATCGCCTCCGATCTTCCTGCATTTTTGGTTCCTAGCTAATACTATATATATGTATAGCTCGTCGCATATTTTCCCCTGTCTCCTCAATAAAATTAAGAAATGTGTTGGCTAATGTGCGGTTATATTAACTCGAAGTGCATTGTTTGGGAATGATACTCTATGAGAAAAAAGATAAGACGGTATGAAAATTATTGATGTACTTTGGAATTGATAGTCTTCTTATACTTATGGTTTGAGCTCTTGTTTTTGGGAAACAGAAGTCGATACAAAGCTAATTAAGAAAAAGATTAGAATACACATTCAATTTAGATTCATTGAGACAATTAGCTCTTACAACTCCTATTCAGCTGGTCTTGGACAGGTAAACACAACATTATATTACAGCTTATCATGAAAAAGCAATTCCAAACGAAGATTTCTCAAAATACATACCTAATGAAAGACAAGTTTGAGGATTAGGCCATGGGACATCAACTATGACCATTTGAGAGTCATACCTGAAATCTACACAAACTCCATCAATCATACAACACTGAGGTTTCTCTGATGCAAAAATTCTCATTTCACCACATCCCTTTACTCCGACAGTCACTTTGCCTTTGTCACTATCGCACGTTACGCTCTCCACTGCACCACCAGAATTCAGCATATTAGCCAGTCCGATTGGTGCAAATTGAACTGATTTTTGTCCGAAAGAAGTTATGGGAGAGATTGTCAATAGCTCATATTCTAATGGCTTGAGAGAAATTTCGCAGTTGTCCGTAAAGTCCATTAGTTTGAACTTCTTTTGACGGTGCATATAAACTGCATAAGTTCCTTCATCATTTGCATTCTGTGGCATGGTGTTTCCATTTTGCCACTCTATATCATTCGGACTAGCCAAACATGAAATGGTGAGTGAAAATTGGCTTGCGCTTTTGTTTCTCCTTGTCTCACGACACCAACCTCCTCCCTGACAGTTGAACACTCCAAGTACTTCGGCAAACTGCCAAAATGAACCCAGAATACAACATCAATTGTCACATTTCGAGCAGATTTGGTAATCACTTGTATTAGCCTCTTTGGTTTATCAATTTGATTTGGTATCAGATTGTCGATTTAGGAAATGGAATCGATTTGATTTGGTGAGCGGATTGTTAGTCCAACGTACCTTGTTGAGGTTCCAAATCTTGAGCATGGTTTTCCCATCATGCAAAAGCATCCTCAAAGAGGCAGTCTCTAGTTGGAAGAGCATAATAATAATAATAATAATAATAATAATAATAATAATAATGATTGTTGGGACAAAGAATCCCACGTCGGGATCGTGAAGTATTTGTCACTTATTTATAAGTACCAAAAGCAAATACTGGTGTTACTAGTATGGTGGAAAATGTGGGTCTTTTTTGCCAAGTGAAAAATCTTAACTCTACATTTATTTACTTTTTGCTTTTTCTCCAATGCTGGTACTCAATCATGGTAACAAATGTGACCCGCAGCCTTTTTTTTTTTCTTTCAGGGAACAAAATAATTTTTTTTCACTGTAATGGGGTTTTATTGCAGGCTGGTCCATGTTTTCCAGCATTTGTCAGGAAATAAAAGAAGCAACGTGGTCATTTGTTAGGGTCGAACTGTTGAATGCCCTTACTTTTTCATTTGAACGCCCGCGAAAAACCGAGACGCCCCTACAAAATGGAGGTAAATTTTTTTTTTCGAAAAGGGGGGGGGAGGGGCGAAGGAGGACCACGCCAGCCGTTAAGGGCTGGCGCAGGAGAAGCGCGCCACCCCCACGCAATAAACTCGACTCCCTTTACAGGGAGGCGAGACAGCCTTCGCCAATCTGGCGCCACCTTTGTCCGGGTTGGCGAGTAAATGCTCGCCAACCACCCGGTTTGGGCGCCACCCATTTTTTTTTTTATTTTTTTTATTTTTTAATATATTTTATATTTATGAGTTTAATAATTATTATTATTAGTTTAATAAATTTAATTAATTCATGTATTTATTTTATTTGAGTATTTTTTTGGTAGTTTAAGATTTGTTTAGAAAATTAGGGTTTATGCTAATTAGGTTTATAATATTTAGAGAATGTTTTTTAATTACGTATACTGTTATATTAACTGAGTTAATGGGTATAGCTGTTAGGGATTAGGATTTTTTTTAAAATAATGAGTTTTTATTAATAATATTTTTAATTTGTTATTAGTATATATTAATTATTTTTAAAGTATAAGATCATTATATCGGATTATATAATAATGTTTACTCATAGCAAATTATTTGTGGTTTAACAATGTTAGAGTTAATTTAAGTTATGATATAATTTGTTTTTAATGTGTGCAGGATAGGTTTGATCAGGGGGATGGAATCGATTATAGTCCGACTTTTGCTACAGACGAGACTTTTTTGCGACGAAGAAGGAAGCTGCCGCATATGCGAAGGGTATTGCGAACTTCTACAATATGGAGTTAAGTGTATCCTCGCACAAGGATAATACTACTATATTCCTTTGTCATAAAAGAGGGCGGTACCAAGGTCAATAGGTGGATGAAAACGTGCGCGCCCGAGCCAATACAAAGACACAGATGACCGGATGCCAGTTTCGTGTTACTATTTACAAGATATATGATAGGTGGGCGATCCGTGTATATTCAGGTCCGTTGGGAATGCACAACCATTCATTGAAAGATCCACCTCGAGTCAGGAGGCCATTGAGTGAAGAAATAAAAGAGCTTATTAAGGAGTACTCCAAAGCTGGGACTAAGGCAGTCCACATTTTACGGGCGATATAGACACAATTTCCCGATGAAAAGGTAACCTCCAAACAAGTCTACAACTACAGAAATTTTTTGCGTAAGATGGGGTTTCCAATTCTAGATGACCTGTCTGCCATGGACGTAGTGGGAAAGGTGTTAGAGGTCGCAGAACAACACAAATACATCATCTTCACGGAGTGCGATGAAGAGACTCAGAGGTTATCCCACGTGTTTTTCGCACATCCGGATTCTTTGTTGCTGTTGCGGACGTATCCTTGGGTTGTTTGTGTAGATTCCACATACAACACAAACAAATATAAACTGCCTCTTGTGGAGTTTGTTGGAATGACCCCTTGCAATCAGACATTCCTTACAGCATATGCTATTCTGAGTGATGAGACGGGAGACAGCTACCATTGGGCGCTGTGGCAGCTCCGTAACTTGTATGGCGAAGATCTGCATCCGAGTGTCATCGTGACTGATCGGGAGCCTGGACTGATGAGGCCTCTTGATGATGTATTTCCATCCTCACATCACTTGTTGTGTACGTGGGATGTTTACAGGGATGTTGAAAGAAATGTGAAAAGAATTTTGAATGGAAATGCCCATGTAGCAAAAAGCTTCGCATATAATGCATTCAAAGCAGTGATCGAAGCTGCAAATCGGGAAGTATACGAAGAAGAAGTACAGTTTCTGGAGCATAATTGGTCTCAATTTCAGCCCGTTCTAGAGTATGTTAGGAAGACATGGTTAGTGGTGGCGCACAAGTTTGTACATGCATGGACCAACACTTATTTGCATTTTGGCAACACCACTATTTGTAGAGTGGAGAGCGCACACAAGTTGTTAAAGGAATGGCTCGGCATTCCAAATGCTTCTTTTGAAACGGTGTGGCACAGGGTTCACATGTTACTGGAGACACAGCTTACGCAAATAAGGTATTGGATTTTGATCCCCTTTTTAGTTAATTTGTGTATTTAGGTTGTTTAATTAATTTGTTAGAATTCCTCCACAGGGAGAAATTGCAAGAATCAAGGCAGAAAATAGGGAGGCAACACAACAAGTACCCTTTCTACCAATTAAGATGCAATGTTTCACACTACTGCTTGGATCTATTGAACAATGAGTTGGAAAGGATGCAACAACTCGGAGATGATGTGTATTGGGAATGCAATCATTACCTGAAACAAACTCATTCCCTCCCTTGTGCATTTATACTTAAGCGTATAATGGAGGCCAACGAGATTTTGACTCCAAAATACTTACGCCAATTTTGGAGTACACTTGACATCGGTGAGGTTACAGAGAAGGATGGTTCGGATGATGTTTCCCCTCACAGATTGTTGTTCAGGCAGTTAGTGAAAGAATTGGACGTTGCTGAGGAGCCAATACAGCGCGAGATCACCAGATTGATGTACAACAAACTTCACCCAGGCCAAGCCGGATTAAATGAACTGCGGGTTGGAAAGAGAGGCAAGGGCAGGCCAAAGAAGAGGGGCATCTCTAAAAAAAAGCAAGACAAACCAAATGTGTGGGCATACAGGGACGGCAATCAGGGTGGCACCAATACCAGCGGTTCCAGTAAAGCAGGTACGAGCCAAGGTACCTTGGGTAAAGGTGGGACGAACACTCACAGTTCCAGTAGAGGCCATACATCGGGAGCTGAAGATCAGAGCAGAGGTCCGATATTACTTTCTCTTTTTAAATGTGCGAAATATTATTTTACTTGGTTTACTGGAAGCACTTTTGTTACTGACCCATGCGAGAGCAGGTACATGGACTGGGCAAGGTGAGACGAACACTAGCAGTTCCAGTAGAGGCCATAGGTCGGGTTCCGAACCCCATGTCGGAGGTACGTTTATAATTTATTTTGTTCTTAAATACTGATATGTAATTCAAAAATAATGATATTATTTTACGTGGTTAAAGATGTGATGCAGACAGACTTTTCCAGTTTAGGCACAAGAATGAGATTCCTCAGCTACTCCACAATCATGTTCAGTCATATCTTGATGTCGAGGCTGACGGTAATTGTGGTTTCCGCGTCTTTGCGAGTTGCATGTTGGGAGGGCAGGATAATCAAATTTTGTGCAGACAGATATGTTATGATGAGGTTATAAATAACCCTGGCCTGTACGGGAACCTTTACGGGTATGAAGCCAGTTTAATTTTGGTGAGCGGTTTTCATACAGTTGCATCAATGTTATTTTATTTAAAACCTTCATTTACTTGTCTTTGTAGGTGGGAAAAATTACCTGCAAGCCTAGAGCGTATACGGTGGACTGGTACCTCCGTAGGTCACTGGATGTCGACAGAGGACTTTTATCCCCTTGCTACATATTTCAATGCTGTTGTGCACTACTTCAGAACCAACGGTGCTGAAAATCTAAACGGCACATGTTGGACTGTGCTACCACTGAGCGCACGGGGCGGGGCAACAAGGCCAGAGTTTCAGATAGTTATTTGCCACCTTGAGCCTTACCCGCACTTCATTCGACTCAATCTGCAGGGTGATTTTCCGATTCCCCCCATTCACCCCAGTTGGCTGCATGATCGTGATAGTAGTGTTATTGGTCGGGAAGAACCTTTTGAACCCAGACTGCAGCTATGGCGTACTTTGGTACCTCGGATAAGACCCACACGAGAATTTTGTGATCTCGGGTGATATGTTGTGTATATATATATTTTTTTATGAAATTGGTGAAATTTTAACGTAGATTAAAATTTAAATTGCAAATCGACATAAGTACATATTGTTCAGAATAACAGAATCGGTACATAATTGTTTAAAGGAAAAAACACTGAGTAGAATGTCATGGGGCCTGATTGTGCCGGAAGATGACATCATCCAGGCGAGTATCCCACTCCTCACCAAGACCCAAATCGAGTTTCTTCAAATCGTCGATGCAACCTCGAGTCAACTTCTCCATCTTACGCATCCACTACAAATGTTAAATAAAACCATATTAATCCCTTAAAGATAGTACGTGTGTTATTAAACAAAGGGTATTCAGTTAGAGTTGAACTTACGTAAGTGGTGCAGTTCTTCCCTGGGATGCGTGATGTAGACGGTATGGACTCCGGCAGTAGAAATGGATGTGAATGGCTCCTGTACCAGTCGAGGTAATCTACGGCTGCTTGTCCTACCTCAGTGGACGATACCGGCACACAATGACTGAGGTTGATGCACTCCGACTCTGGAAATCTAACCCAACAGTTACATGTCTCGGCAATCGGACGATCAACAAAATACTTGTGCGCATTTTTCCTGTGAAACTGAGTTACCGGTGTGAGCAGTGCACGAGGTATGTACCGCACGTAAC
This sequence comes from Oldenlandia corymbosa var. corymbosa, assembly GCA_949775105.1. Lineage (NCBI taxonomy): Eukaryota > Viridiplantae > Streptophyta > Magnoliopsida > Gentianales > Rubiaceae > Oldenlandia > Oldenlandia corymbosa. The sequence goes on from OX459124.1 coordinate 13,316,771, forward strand.
CGAGCTGGCGTATCACTCTCTCCGGCATGTATGGCTCCTGGAAGTCGCGGTACATAATCCACCCACTGAAGATGGTCCTCGGATATGCTGCCGCCTGTTCGCGACCAAATGGCTCCCATTCGACCTGCGAACGTTACCAACATTTATTATAGTGTATGTACCTCTTGCTCAGTCATTGCGTCGAGCTGCGTACAAATCTGCTGGAGACGACTATGAATAGGCTTCGGGCCCTTATAGCTAACTGGTGTCCAGTCTCGGGCTCTGGGCCAACCATCAACACCTCGACGTCCTCGCCTCTTGGAGGGCTGGAAGCATGGAAAATACTCATATATCCATGCTTGGAGAAGGGTTATACAGCCAGCCATCATGGTACACCCTGCTCGACTAGCAATACCAAGCTGACGGTAGAGGAATGCTAGTGTACCGGATCCCCAGGAGTACTCTGCAATATTGTCGATACCTCCGTGCAGCTCATTCATAAGCGAAGCACTGATCCTGCCCCCACTCCTGTCAAGGAAGAGTGTCGAGGCTAACAAGATCCACACCCAAGCTTGCACCTGAACAGCGGGGAAGACCTTGCGACAACACTCCTCAATCAATATGTCGCTCACACGTCCGTGGCTCCATGCATGCTTTAACTCAGCCAACGGCATCCCAAGCAATCCCGCAACCTGCATCTTCAAAACCTCAGGTTCCGCAGGTTGGGTCAACAAGTAACCATCAAGTGGAATCGCCAAAATGTGTGCCACATCATGTATCATAATGGTCATCTCCCCAAACGGAAACTGGAAAGAGTTTGTGTCGGGCTGCCACCTCTCTATGAATGCAGAAATAAGCGCAAGGTCAATATCATCATACATGGTATCAATCAGATGATACAAACCGGTATTCTAAATCTACAACTGTGCATTCTCCGGCAACCTCGCATACCATCCATGCAATCTAGACAAACTCTTCTTCGCTGTCTTCATCGTCAGGTAATCTCTTGGTTCTCCATTTCACAACTGATAAGCAGTGTGGCCAAGAAAACTAGGAATCACTGACCCATCACATGGCCCGCCATGTACATCGTCTGTCACAACCCAATCATCAGTTTCTTCGGTAGATACCTTAGACCGTCTGCTAGTACCTGCAACCCGAATAAAGAATAGTGTATAAATACTTAATCGAATGCAATTAAGAAATTGACCAAGCAGTAATGAATGCTGAAATTGTTACAAATACGTACCTGATGACGATGCAGCTGCCTCAGGACGGATAGAGGCACCAATGGATGCGCCACCAAAACGGGAACGAGGCTGAGTAGTCAGAGAGGGACCTCTAAAAAGAGTACTCTGCGGGCCTGCATGCTGAAGAGTAGTACTCTGACCTCTAAAAAGAATACTCTGTGGGCCGACACGAACACTGGAACCACCAGGAGTGTAAGCTGAATTCAGGGCTGATAATCCCACAAGGGACTCTCCCCGGGGTAGGGTGAACTGGAGTCTGATCAACAGTATGACCAATGGGTTTCAGTACTGAGTTATCTGCAATATCTATATCCCTCCTCTCATGCGAGGAATACTCGGATGTGTCATCCTCCTCATCCACATCGTCCCCCCCACTATCAAAACTATCCTCTGCTGATTCCTCTCCCTCAAAATCATCATCATCATCATCATCATCGTCTACGTTGGCTGACTCACCAAGTGGGCCAAACGTAGGATGTACATTTTTCACTTTCTTTAACTTTTTTTCTTTTTCTGCTCGATGTTCGGCATACAGATTGCGCGTAACTGCATCCCGATGTCCAGATCCCTCAAGAGGCGATATCCCATTCTACAAAAGTTTAAAATTTTACACCTAACTTAGATTAATTAGTTTAATATAGTTTTATATTATTTAAATACGTAATTATAAAATTATCTACTATACATCTTAAGTGTACAATTTATTAAATCTACTAAGTACAATTAATAATATCTACATATTTATTTTTTTATTTTTTAACCAAAATTAAATAAATATATAATTTCTTATTTAATTTTAACCATAATTAAATAAATATTTTTTATTAACCCTAATTATCTACTAACCTCCTGTATTTTTTAAATTTGAACTTATTTATTCAATTTTCCTATATTAAGTATTTAATTTCTATGTTTGACATTTTTTTGAGGCTAATTACAATTAAACCGACTAATCCAATAAATATATTTTCTATAATTATATTTATAATAACTTTCATAATGATCCAAGTTAATTTAAAAACCGTTAAACTCCCTAAAACTACAAAAGTATTATAACTAATTTATTTACAGAAGATTAAGCATATACTTTTAATAATAGTGTTTCCTAAATAAATTAAACTAATAAAAATAACTAATAAATTTAACTAATAGTAAATAATTGAACTAAATTTCATAAGACCTACAATTACTAATAGTAACAATTAAATTACAATTACTATACAATTTATAAATAGTAATTAAATTTAAATATATAATATAACAAATTAACAAAAAAAAAAATAAAAAACCGGCCGGCGCCGGTTAATCTCGCCAGGCGCAAGCCGCCTGGCGAGACTTTTCTTCGCCACCCCAGCGTCCGGCGGCGAAGAAAATTGCGCCACCACTGCCCCGACCGGCGAGGGATAACCGCGCCGGGGCGTGCAGAGCTGGCGCGCAAATCCGCGCCAGCTCTGTAAGGCTGCGCCACTCCTTCACGCCCCGGCGCGGTTCTCCCTCGGCGGCTGGGGCGGTGGTGTTTTTTTTTTTTATTTTATAAATACTCCTACATAATTCAAATTCAAAAAAACAATCCAAATTTACGTACTTTCAGTTTCCGTAGCTCTTTACGTAGCCGTTTCATTCGATCAGCCATTGAATCTAAGTTTTTAGGAGTTTGGATTGAGAGAATTTGAAATGAAAGATTGATTTAGGAATTGAAAGAATGAAATTGAAACTCTTAATTTATAAAATCATGTAAGGGAAAAATGGTCATTTGGTATTTAATTAGGGCGCTCAAGGAAAATTTTTAGGGCGTTTAGTAGCCTCCCAGATTTGTTACGCGCGCGCTGCAATGGGGTGAAGTAATATTAGTAGTAACTGGCACGTGATTCGAAGTAAGTTACTCCCTATTACGGTTGCTTTCATTGCTAATTGATTTTGAGATAGAAACTTTTAACAACAACAATATAAGGGAAAATTCTTACAAAAGGGCACGGGAAAGGTCAAAATTATTCTTAAGGGCATTAAGATTTTTCTACTTTTAGTGTGAATATTAAAATAACTTTTATATCTTTTCAACTTGAAAATGATTTGTTTACCCTTTTCATTAGTTTAGTTCTTCTGTTTGCAATATTCCATCTCTCCACAAATCGACATTGTTAATTAATCTAATTTCCTAAAATTCCACATCAATCATGATATTCAATACAGATACTAGAGGGGGTGGACGGGGCAATGAACGAAAAACAGTATTGATTAAGAATTGATTAAGCATAAAATTGCTTTTGTTCCCAGACCTTGAAGATGTGTAGGAGATGAAGTGGGATGGGTAACTTTCCAATAAAGTGGTTGATCACTGGAGGCCAAGATTGATGGGGCAGAGCAAAAACTATCAAAGTACTTGAAAACTAATTCAAAATTGGTCAAAAACAGACCAAAAACAGAGATCCAAGAAACATAGTTGCATATTACTCATTTTAATAGCCAGAATGAAGTATAACAGAGCTGAAAATCCTAGAATGCCACCATAGTTCCACAGTGGAACTATGGTGGCCATTAAATATTTCATAAGACACGGGACATAAAATGTTACTGTGATTGACGACTTCAATTTCGACGAAAATTCATTCAATTCCCAGAAGTTATCAATCTCTTCTTTATAAAATTAGGGCTCTCATTGGGTTTACATTTTTGCTATTAAAATTCAAGAGCTGGAACCAAGAAAGCTAAAATCGAAAAGGAGAAAACAACAAAAGTCAATTTGGATCAAATAGTTGAAGTCAAGAATCTGGTTGAAACTCTTAATTGAGATCTAATCGGTGTCGGGTTATTGATTGGGGAAGGAGAAGTGATGAAACTCATGTACAGTGTCAATAAAAAGGATAAAATAATTTTTTAGATTGTCATAATACATTAGTTATATTTAAGAAATTTACAAGAATTAACAAAAAAAATGTTAATGCCCTTTAGAATAATTTCATCTTTCTCATGCCTTTTTTAAAAATTTTCCCTTTTGGTTTTCCGTTTGCTTTTTTCGCTTATTCTTGTACTGTCACCTGTTGATGACATATTACATGTAATATTGTTTTTAGTTTCAAGTTTCAACTTTTAGTTTTGATGTGTATTCATTGATTGATTGGAAAAATGGGAATAGCATTTATGAATTGAACATTACTAAGGTGACATATCGGAATACCCAATTTAAGTGAATTGAAGTTATATTTTTGAGTTTTACTTGAAATTCTTCACTCTTGTGTGTTTTAAGCACATTATCAGCACATTATTTATTTGAGAAGTAATTATGCCATATTTATTCTCATTGCATCATAAGATTTTTTATGTTTTCAAATTAAGAACAACGTAAAAAATAAAATTTTATTTCGAAAGAATAGAAGATTGTATTCGATAATTTTTGCAAGATCAAAAGTTCAGAATAGTAAAAAAGAAGTGGTTAAACGATTTATTAGTATTAGACATCATTTAGTCGGATCAACTTTCTATCGATTAAAACAAAAATTTTATGAAAAAAATCTACGCCACGATTTGCCAATGTTTTAAAACAAAGAAACTATTTATGCTGTTGATGTGAAAATTGGCGACTACAACTGTAATTAATTCCACAATTTGGAGAGGCGCGTCCTTCATGTTTCAGACAAGATGATGCCAGCAATGTCGTTTTCCGATTCACCCACACTGCCAGTCTGCCAGTAATGGCATAAAGCCATAAAACCACCTTAAAAAACCCAGAAAACAGGAAGGCATTTACAAGAAGAAAATATAACAAAACTCACCAAAACCCGAATCGAAAAAGCTCAGAAGAATCAGAATGCTAATTTAACACAAACTTTGAGAAATTGCAGTGAGAGAATCACCTTCTTTAGTGTCATGTATCCCGAAGAAGAAACAGAGTCCCAAACCCAACAACTAGGAAACCAGGCAAAAGGGATTGATCTGAAGCATTCATTTCAGATAGAATATGCAATGTTTTTCAACCATTTTACCAGTTCCAAGTACCATCAGTCTCATTTTGGTACTGGTTTGTGTGACCACCGCCTTATGCCTGTGTCCACTTGGGGGAAACGCAAAGGAATTTCCAGTGGGGTTTGGATTTCTTCTTCATCATCTTCGAGGGCTTCCCTTTTTCTGTTCAGCTACACTCCTGATTCTCTCCTTGTCCTACTTATCTCCCTCAATGGGAAAGTCCATGTAAGCCCGACAGCCCCTTTTTACAGTTTTCGCTTTTGTTGCACAATTTTCTTTTCATCTAAGTTCTTTTGTGGGTGATTTTGGTTTAAAATGGTACCAGTTTTTGTACCCTTTTTATCAGTGTTCACTTTCCTTAAATAATGACTGTGAAAGATTTAACATTGGAAGACTTGATAAGATGCCTGAACGCTCGCTGAGATAGCAAGAAGTGCTTGAGTAAATGCTTGAAAGATTAATTAATCTGTTCCGGTTTCTGATTATTTTTGTCGGCTTGTTATAAAGAGCAATCTAGTCAAATATTATTAGCATTTTGAATGATTTACGGTTCCATGTACAATTTTTCATGAGATAACAGAGCTTTGTCCTGTGAATAGGATTTATGGGTTAATACGAACCTGATGTATTTTATCCTAGCAGTGAACGAAATGACCTATGATTTGTTGCCCTATGGCTTTGCAGGAAGAACACTTCATTTCCAAACTGCACTTATCTTGGCCACAGATTTCATCCGACACGGTTAAAGGCAGCAGAGTGGTACTTGCAAGCTACAAGGATTCCTTTGGACAGGCAAGAACTCTCTTTCCGATTAGAACAAAAGATGCCAATTATTAGTTCTCTATGCTATTGATGTCGATGATACCGCCAGAGCTCTCATTTTGAAGAATGATACATTCATTTTCTTGAACTTGTTTTTCCTTCTGCGGTTGCCCGTACTTGGAGATCACAGGAAGGAATCATCTATGGTCACAACTACCCTGCTAGTGTATATTCCATTATGAAGCATCATTTCTTTATGATATCTTCTCTTTTGTCCAGTAGTTACCCTCCATAACGCATCAGCATTCTATTATTGCATCCCACAGATGCATTGTTTTTGTTGGTGGCTATATGGTGCAGGTGTGGATGATTTAAGGGGAAAAGCAAAGTGAAAATGAAGTTTCACAATCAGGCTTAGTCACTATGTTCAACTTGCCATTTGATATTTCTTCTAAAACTGACCGGAGAAACTAATGAACTATTACTGAAATCTCAATTACATCTTCATATTGACCTCCAAGAGCAAGTATTCACTGTTTTATCTAATAAAAAGAAGAAGGCTTTGAGAAATACTACAAGACACGTAGCATCATGCATCAGTCTTTGTGAAACAGCTGCATAGTTGATATAATTTACTACTTCAGGTTTCAATAACAAGCAACTCTTCTCCCAACCTGAGTACAACTACATACTTCTATTCAGAGGGATGTTGAATTTTTCGCAAGATTATGGTTCATACATTTTGTAGAATCTTAATGGATTTGAACCTCTACTGTGTGGTGACTCTGAATTGGATATTGCTATCTAATTCTTGACTGAACTCTAGATCATTAACCTGTGTAAATTGCAGACACAGAAGTTCGCTATGCGCTTTCTCGACTCTTCGCAAGCTGAATTATTTATAGATTCATTGAAGGTAAGAAGAGCATTGAAATCATTAATGTTGTTATGGCTTCCCTTTTTGTTGATCTTTAATCCACAATAATATGATTACATGAATTGCCCTGTTTGTATAACATAGCATGGCCGTGGTGTTTTTTCTCAGGACAGCATGAAATATGTGGAAATTGTTGGCCTCCCAAGTAGCAATTGTCTCTCTGAAGTACCTTGCGATGAAGTCCATTATAGGTAATTATAGTTTCACCACAAAGTACCTCTGCAACATCCATCACTTCTGTAACTCGAAAGAAAATAATAGGACGGAGAAGAAGCAACTCACTGAGTGAATAATCTTGAAAGATGAAGAAACAAACTTATAAGCTTTTGAAACTCAGTACGCATTACCTTTGATTACAGTGCTGTTACTGAATCAAATCCTGTCCATGCTGCTGGTGCTGATACTCTTCTAGTACAACCATCGGGTGTGCATGCTACAAAATGTGCTTTTATTGGTGAAACATCAGGTCCTGAGGGAAGCATCCGCAAAATAATACCTGCAGGTTTTTCTGTCTCTGAGAGAAACACCGGCAGAAACTTACTTCCCAGCTTAACTGATTTCGTTGACACTATCTGTAATAGGAATGGTCAAGGTATTTCAACTCTCTAAGATGCATAACTGTGCCATTCGATTTCCTTTTAGAAACATGTTCTGAATGACTCAGTGTACAGGTGCTACCAACCCCATTAAGGTCCCTCTGGAGGCTGATCTCTTCTCTGATCTAGTGGTATATCTGAAACTTTGTTATTTGTATTCTTTCTTGTTTTTCTGCATTCTCTTGCTCAGTTTATATCTCAATATTTTCTAGTAAACAGAATGACAAAAATTTAGTGCAAACTGTCTAAGATGTATAAGAGGGGAACGCATAATATAATGCTAATGATATCCCTCTCAATTTGTGAACAGGACAAAAATTTGTAAACAGAATTGATACAATTTCTGAACTTAAAGGAGTTCCAGCTTGCAAAATTAGGTCATCCTTACGCTGAAAAGATATCTTTGTGTCTTGGACGTTTTCCGCTCTTATGTAACTTGCTTATAAATTTCTTTGGTTTTCTTGCGGAAAGACTTGCCTGGGGCTGTCTTTAATGGTGAGTAACCTTCCGGCATCCATATTTACATTTTCATTATTGTAGTTCTCAATTCTAATTGTTTCCATTTGAAACAACCATGGACATCTAAAACCATATGATCTTAGGAAAGTTTTATATTATTTGTCAGCACCTTATTTCAGATCCAGTATTCCCTTTTTATATCAGTTTAGGATTACGAAAAGCTTATTGTACACGCCTGCATCAATCAATGAATGGCTTCTAACTTACTTTTGCATAGCCAAGTCAAAAGAGTACTCTTGAGTTCATCTTCAAGCTCTCTCTCTCTATCTCTCTCTTTCTATATATATATATCCTTCTTGTATTCTACTCTGTCATTGTTCCTTCTTTTGGATCAAGTTAGCTGATGAATGTTTCTTACGCTTCCTGACAGCTATGTTAAATGAACTAGAGAGCTTTATCTATGGGCGGGAAGGCGACCTAGTGATTGAAGTTTGAAGACTCCTCATTACTAATCTCGACTGGATGATCAACCACTAGGCAGTTTAACATAACAGTCTTACCTTTCTTCTTCACACCTTCTGCTTAGAAGTTAACAGCTTTTACTTAAAATGTCCAACAGAGGCGTAACTCATTCTCTTATTAGTCAGTCTGACTGTGAAAGAATGCAGTCAAAACTTTTGGTACATTAGCTTTGAAGATAACTACTAAGCTTCTTTATTTTGCATTACTGAAAGGAAATCTTATTGGTCCCTCGAGTTAGGAACTTGTAGTTGCAGTGGCTATCTCTACATAGTTCTCTTGATTCATCATTTGGAACCGATTGATTTTTCACTCACATCTAAAATGGGAAGGATATTGACATTACCGCACCAATATCTAATCCAGACAGAGTCCTTATCTTAATAAACTGGACAATTAAACTGATCCTCTTGACACAGTACTGAAACCATTGTCAAAATATTGGGAGCTTCTCTTGATGTTAAACATTGGACCTTTGGTTTTGAATTGAGCCACTTTTTTTCACTTAAGAAAAGGCTTTGTGGTTCTCCAGTTGTTTGATTCGATGGTGATCACTGTTCCAAGAACAACCCAAATTTCAAATTTAACTCCACTAGGACACTGACAGAAGAATCAGCTACCTGATTTCATTCATTTTGGCTCTGGAAAATTTGTCCGTTCAGATAATATTTTTGTGCATATGGGAGTCTCCACTGCAATTTCTTTTTAATCTGCTTCACCCCCACTTTGACTGCTGTATGCTTGCCTTCATGAACCTGGTTGTTTCTGTTTTGCCATATGTGGTAATAACCAGCCACAATGATGGCAAACAAGATCTCTCTACGAAGCTTCTTGACGAGTCCATATCCATCACCGAGACTGGACCGGCCCATCAACCGAAAGGAGAGTCCAATCGGGACTCTTGAGGTGGTTTAGGTTCCCGAAATCTAATAGGACTCAGGGATTTTCCAGGCATTCTGATACCTATAAATAGGGTTGCTCATGCCACAATACAGGTACGCAATACATAGCTTAACATATTACATACCTAAATCTTCCAGCAACCCTTTATTGACTTAAGTATCGGAGCACCTACACTCGGGAGACCCCGAGACCCTGTTTTGCAGGAAACCCTAGCCGGAGTTCCACCGTTAGACCGGCGGCGCAAAACCAAGCATAGCCAAGTGGCACGCCTAGTGGGACCCGAAAACTAGGGTTTGTGTCACAAAAACCTTCTCAGGTTTCCTTAACATCTCCCGGTAAAAACTAGGGTTGCAGGAACAACCAACATAATGGTTAGAGTTGAAGAAGACACCGGTAGCACAACATTTTTGGGCCAACGGCATAGTCTAGGGGACAATACCCCCTTGCCGAATTCCAATGCAGGCAAGAAAAAAAAGAAGACAGGAAAAACCTATGGCGGAGAACCTGAAAAAGAACCAGCAAAAGAACGCTTGGTCCTTGGCACTTCCCAACCTGATCCGAAGAAACAAGGCAAAACCAATCTTCCACTCGAGAAAGAGGATATACCTTCTCCTCGAAATACCCCTGCTGCCAAAAAGCGTTTGGAGGATCAGAAGCTAGCCAAGATCGAGGCTGAACTCAAGAAGCAAGGAGACGATAGCGATCAGCAACAGAGGATGCGGAGATATGTCCTCGAAGAAACCAGGCGGCGCTGTCTCCTTGGACAACCCGATCCCACAGAACATGAATTGGAGGATTTGAGACGAAAAAGAAGCTCGCAGAACCCTATCCCTTCTCAAGAAGAAGCGGGGGAAGTGGAAAGTCCAAGAGGACAGAATTATCAAGAAGCTGAGGGGTACGAAAACCCCCACGAGGAACGCTCGAATGCCACCCGAGATACCATATTCTGGAATGCTTTCAACGAAAGATACCCAGCCTTGGATATGGCCCTCGAGGAATTTGACGTAGTATACAGACGTAAAAACACTCGGGAGCATCACGATCCCCCCGAGTGTCGAGATCATCGAAGGAGAACAGGGGAACCCCCAAGACGAACTAATGGACATAACCGCCTGGAGTCCAATTGGAATCAAAGAAGTCCTCGAAGAGATGAATATAGACCTGGCTACAAACCACACCAAGGCCACAACAACATCGAGGGCAACTATAACCAAGGATACCATCACCGTCCTCGATACTCACCTCCCAGACATCAGCAATATAACAGGCATAGAGAAAATCCGCCATACTTCCAAGGAGATCAACAAGGAGCAAGAGACCAGAACATCTTGATCCGAGAAGAAATGAGAAAGATCATCGGGATAGGACTAGACCGAAGTCCCTTCATCCCGGACATTTGAGATGAACCTAAGCCCGAGACTTTGACTTCCCTAAGGAATTTAAACCATATTCAGGAGATACTGATGTCTCCCAATGGCTGCAAGGATATGTCCAGGTCATGAGAATTTCAAACGCAACCATGAATTTCATGGCCAAGGCGCTACCTTCTTACTTGGCTGGGTAAGCACAACGATGGTTTGGGCAATTACCAGAGGGGAGAATAACTAGCTTTGAGGATTTGTCTGTCAAACTAGCTACCCGATTCTTCCAGAGTAAACGAATATCGCAGATGTCCATTGTCCTCTCCTCGATCAGACAAGGGCAGTATGAGAGTCTGACTGACTTCCACAAACGGTTCATACAAGAAACCTTGCAGGTCGACAACATCGATGATCGGGATGTTCGCAATGGATTCATCCAAGGCCTTAACCCCTTTGGAAAATCCTCAATGTTGCGAGTTAAGCTCTCGACCAAGCCCCCCAAGAATGCTCAGGAGATGTGGGTCATTGTCGAGAACCATATACAACGAGAACACACACTCAAGAGGTCCCAGGAATTTTTCGTGTCGGTAGGACTAAGGGACAAGCCAAAAATCCCCATGGAAAATAAACTGGCACTAACCAAGATGGATAGGCAATTAACACCCTTAACCAAGCTGCGACGAGAAATCCTCCAGATCCATAAGGACGAGTTACCAGTCCCGAAACCTTTGGCACCTAACCCAAACAGATCAACAGAACAATATTGTGGATATCACAAAGATCACGGCCATGACACGGAGGATTGCCGAGAGCTTAAGAGGGAAATTGAGAACGGGGTCAAGTCTGGCTAGTTTCAGCAGTACGTATAAGGAGCCTCTCGGCAGAAGAATAATAGACCCCAATCACGAGATTACCCTAAAAGAAACTTCAACGGCCCGCCACGGAGAGACGGCTGGGGAAACAGTTGGCAACCGAGAGCCAACACCCAACAGCAACCTCATCACATTACTGAAGCTGCACCATAGCCACTCCCGCAACTCCCCCCAGCGGATCCAACAAAGCTGATCACTCACCAGGTAGGGGCTATTTATGGAGCTCCCCTTGAAGTCTTATCTACCACGGCCATGAGGAACTCATTGCGGACCGTCACCAAAACTCCTCGACAAGAGCTTAGCCACAAGAAGTTCAAGGGAACGGAGGCAATCGTATTCACAGATAGTGATGTCGTCCCAGACATCTGTCCCCACAGTCACGCCATGGTTATTGAGGGAATAATTGCAAATGTAAAAGTCGGAAAAGGTTTAAGTGGATAATGGCAGCGCGGTAGACATCATATATAGTGATTGCTTCAAGAAAATGAATATCAAGAACCCTTGCATCCGCCCAGCCACAATGCCCTTGATGGGATTCTCAGGCCACACCATTATCCCCATAGGAATAATTAGCCTCCCCATCTCGGTAGGGTTGCATCCTAGAACGGTCACCTTAACCATGGATTTCGCTCTAATAGATGCACCCTCGCCGTTCAACGTGATCCTAGGGCGACCCTGGATGTGCCAAGCACGTGCAGTCTGGTCTCCCTATCAGTTGGTAATGAAATTCCCGACAGAATATGGAGTTGGAGTGGTACAAGGATGCCAGCGTAGCTCTCGAGAGTGCTTACTCACAGCAGTTAGAATTGGGAAGAAGACCGCATGCCTTAATCCGAGCGCCGCCGTGTCGGAGTGTTACTCAATTAGACAAACATCCAAACCACCAGAGGTGGAAGATCTCGAGACCTCCGATCTCCCACCGCTCAGCAGTAAGACACGAGAGTTGATCCTGAGCGAGACTGACCCTGCCAAGACCGTTCAAATCGGTATTTCTCTCTGAGATCCATTGCTAGCCGAGGTTAGTACCTTACTACGCGAGTTCCGCGATGTATTCACCTGGTCTCCAGCGGACATGATAGGAGTTCCTCGAGAAGTTATGGAACATAAGCTAAATGTCAACCCAAGTGTCAAACTGGTGCAGCAGAAAAAAAGAGTATTTGCTCGTGAACGTAATGACGTCATCAATGAAGAAACAATGAAGCTAGTCTGCGCCAATATACTCCGAGAAGTTCTATGGCTCACTTGGTTAGCCAACCCGGTTTTGGTGCGAAAACCCGATAATTCTTGGCGCATGTGCCAAGATTACACTGACCTCAACAAACATTGCCCCAAAGACTGTTACCCCCTACCAGTCATAGATCAGATGGTAGAAGGTATCGCCGGATATAGAATTCTTAGTTTTCTCGACGTGTACAAGGGATATTATTAAATCCTTATGGCACGGGAAGATGAAGAGAAGACGGCTTATATCACCGAGATGGGGGTCTATTGCTATGACAAGATGCCCTTTGGACTGAAAAATGCCGAGGCCACGTACCAGCTTCTCGTGAACAGAACCTTTCATGACCAAATCGGCCGGAAAATCGAGCTCTACGTGGACGACATGGTGATAAAGACAAACAAAGACGAGCAAGTAGCTGCAAATATGCGGGAGATTTTCACAATCTTACGCAACATTAACATGAAGCTGAACCCTAAGAAATGCACTTTTTTTTGTGGGGTCAAGAAAATTCTTAGGATACCAAGTTTCCAAGGGTGGAATAAGTGTTGATCCAGCCAAAACCGAGGCCATCTTGGCCATGGAAGCGCCAAAAACCGTCAAGGAAGTTTAAAAACTCACAGGCTCCTTGGCGGCTCTAAACAGATTTCTTTCTCGAGCCGCGGAGAGAAGCCTTCCATTCTTCCATACCCTCCGCAAAGGCAGAAAATTCGAGTGGAATGGAGAATGCCAGAAAGCCTTCCAAGATCTGAAAGAGCACCTCAAGCAGTTGCCCACATTAGCTAAGCCTGAACCAGGAAAAACTCTATATATTTACCTGGCAGCTCGAGAGAAAGCCATCTCGGCTGTACTCGTGCAGCGCAAAGATGGCAGAGAAATCCCCGTCTATTTTGTTAGCAAAGTCTTGCAAGGAGCGGAAACCCGCTATACACCCATGGAAAGGTTCATCCTCAGCCTAGTCTTGGCCGCCCGACGTCTGCGCCCATACTTTCAAGCACACCCCATCATGATTTTAATAGAACAACCAATTCAGGAAGTCCTACTCAAGTCAGAGGCCTCCGGCAGGATGATGAAATGGGCAGTCGAATTGGGCAAGCACCATATTGAGTACAAACCTCAATCAGCAATCAAAGGACAAGCCTTTGCAGATTTTCTGGTAGAAATGCCTCAAGCTATCGATGTCAAGGACACTGCAGGGCCTAAAGACGATCCCGCTACTCGAGTCAACATCAACCCTCGAGCCTGGTCACTATACGTCGACGGCTCTTGCTGTGATGAAGGGGGAGGAGCCAGTATCATATTATCCAAACCTCCAACTGATCCTAACATCGAAAGCATGAAGGAGTATGATGCGGAATATACATACGCACTAAGGTTCGAGTTCTCAGTCACCAACAATGTAGCAGAATACGAGGCTCTAATCGTAGGACTGAACATGGCACTAAAGCTCGTAGTCCGCAAAATCCAATTTTTTAGTGATTCTCAGGTAGTGGTGAAACAAATATTGGGAGAATACACAGCAAACGCAACTCAAGTGCTATCTCGAGAAAGTCCTCGAAATCAAGGACAAATTCTAAGAATGCACTGTGTCCTGCATAGTCCGGTCGAAAAATAAAAGGGCCGACGCTCTCAGAAAGTTGGCCTCCTCGAACTTAGAACACCTCAGCCACAAAGTATGGGTCGAGATTCTCCGCAGTCCTAGCATCCAGGAAGCCCCCGTAATGGCTGTCGCCGAGGACGACAACACGTGGATGACCCCATTCATCCAATACCTTACAGATAGAACGCTGCCAAGCGGAAAAGTAGAGGCCAGAGCCCTCCAATTGAAGGCGGTCAAATACACATTACGAGACGGCATCCTATACAAGCATGGGTACCTGCTACCCATGCTAAGATGCATTGGCCCAAAGCAGGCAGCTTATGTGCTCGAAGAAATATACGAGGGGTCGTGCAGAGCACATATGGGAGCAAGGGAACTCGCCAAGAAGGTCTTACGGGCAGGATATTTCTGGCCAACAGTTTTCAAGGACGCCTACCAGTGGGTACAGAAATGTGAAAAGTGTCAACGCTTCTCTCCCATCACTCGACGGCCACAACACGAGATGGTCACCATCCAAAGCCCTTGGCCATTCTACCAATGGGGCACTGACATCATCGGCCCCTTTCATCTGGAAGGGGTAGGAGGAGTAAGATGGGTAATCGTAGTGGTAGATTACTTCACTAAGTGGGTAGAAGCTAAACCCCTGGCCTCGATAACAGGGAGGAAAGTCTTGGATTTTTTCTTGCAGAATATTGTATGCCATTTTGGAATCCCAAAGGTCATCGTCTCTGTCAATGGGACCCAATTCGAGAGCAATCCTTTCAAGTCATGGTGAGCAAATCGAGCGTCACTTCTCTAGCGTGGGTCATCCCCAAGCTAACGGTCAAGCCGAATCCATCAACAGAACCATCTTACATGGATCAAGACCAGGTTGTATAACGCAAAGGGGGTATGGGCCGACGAGCTTCCTCACGTCCTATAGTCATACCATACCACTGCTCACTCCTCGACAGACGAAACACCGTATAGCTTAGTCTATGGCATGGATGCCGTCCTCCCGGTTGAAATTGGCTTGTCGAGTCCTCGAACAATAAACTTTGTCGAGAGTACCAATGATGATGACATTAAGCTAAACTTTGACCTCCTCGAGGAACGGCGAGACACTGTCAGAATCCGAGAAGCAAAGTATAAAGAGATTCTACGAAGACATTACAACAAGAAGGTGAAAGCCACGAATCTCGCTGTGGGCGATCTCGTACTGAGGAAAAATGAGGCCAGTCGAGCAGAAACTCTTGGAAAACTCACAGCAAATTGGGAAGGGCCCTACAAGGTTATCCAGGCTTCCCCAGCAGGCAGCTACCGCTTACAGGCCATGGATGATATTCTCCCTTGGTGGTGGAAAATTCAGAACGTTCGCAGGTTCTATGTTTGAGTCTTTGCCTGCTATTTGCCTATTGTGTGTTTTATTTGCTTTATTTACCCCGTCAGTTTTATCCTCTCATGTGTAATGCTAACCTGGGTCCTCGGGTAATAATTCAATAAAAGATATTACATATTCCTTTCATTGACGACATTATATTCATGACTAGTCATCGAGATGGACTCCCTCTTTAGGGCCATCCTTGTTAAAGAGCCGTGTGCTCAAGATCCGGACACGAAACCGAGGAATTCTCCTCACACACACTGCAAAACACAGTATCAAATCGAGGAATTCGTACCCAATTCCCTCGATAGAGCCGTGTATTTCACATCCGGCCTAAAAAGCACTATATAAATTGATACTCGAGTAAAGTAAAAAATAATTCACTAATTCTCTCCACACTACTGTGCGAGCTTGCAGAAAATGTACATATTTTCCTACACTATTACAAGGACTTCCCTGACAGGATTGTCAGGGGAAGGATGAATAATCCCCTTATACCCATGCAGGCTCAGGAGATTCACACATTGATTCAACTTGTCCTTAAGATCCACGATCTCTAGGTCCTGAGCATGCAACCTCATCAACAGCTCTTCTCGAGAACTCCGAGTTCGAGGATCCACCGTTTCCTCCGGATGCTCAATAATTTCGAAGTCAATGTTGTTGTCTAGTAACAGATTTTGTAATTTGGCAATATAATTTGCGAGGGGCTCGATTTCATGAGCTTTCTCTTTCAATATATCCATGGCTGCAGTGAAGCGGCGAGTTCTGGTCATAATCATGTGCTGAACTCGGGCTAGCACTTGATGATTCTCGAGGAACCAGGGGGACACGGTAATCTGTTGTCTTGCCCTCAACCGAGCATTCTCCTTCTCCAAGGTAACCAGTTCATCATGGATTTCAGCCTCGAAAGTCAGAGAATCACCGTAGTCTTTCAGACTTTGAGCTTCTCGACGTTGCATCTCCTCACGAAGTCCTTTAATCTCGTTTATCAGATGCTGATTAACCTTCACATTATGCATCCTCATTGCATCGAGAAGGTCATTCTCTAGATTTGCCACTGTCTCGATACTGTGCACATCGACACGACTTCTTAGAATATCGCTAATCATGGAATATAGCGGAAACTCGCTCGATTGCTCCTTCGATAGCACCATGTGGTGAACACGGTGGACGGGCCAACTATCCTGCTTCACAAGAGGAGTGTAAGATGTTTACATCAAACCAGGAAAAAATAAAAAGAAAAGGAAGAGGATGCTTGTATAAGGGCACGAAAAAGAAAAAATGGAGTACTCAGTTCATTACCAAAAAAAAAAGAAAAGAAAAACACAAAACACAGCAGTTCAACAGGCCTAACAAGCTATTACAAGAGGCAGGATTCATACAGCACCACTGCCTAGAGGAGGGTTCTGAGGAGCATTCTCGGCGTTTCTCTGCAATCCAGAGTGGCCAGTATCAGCAACATCCTCCTTGGTGGCTTCATCAGCGTCCTCGAGCTCGATACCCATGTACTCGTCCGGTACATCAGGTATGGGATCTTCTTCACTCGGGCCCCTGGCAAGGATTGCGGGTACGTTGCATGGGAACGAGGCAATGTCTGCGGGAGAAC
Source organism: Oldenlandia corymbosa var. corymbosa (assembly GCA_949775105.1). Classification (NCBI taxonomy): domain Eukaryota; kingdom Viridiplantae; phylum Streptophyta; class Magnoliopsida; order Gentianales; family Rubiaceae; genus Oldenlandia; species Oldenlandia corymbosa. Next base: position 13,334,157 of record OX459124.1, read on the forward strand.
TCATTTTCAGCAAGGCACCAGTTAGAGCTTCCCACAGGGGCAGTTGCTCGAGGTTCAACCTCGTGAGGACCTTCACCATCGCCTCGTGCATGGTCTTCTTTGGGTCCTTTTTCAAGAGCTGCTTAAACCAGTTGACTTTAATTGGCCTGTCCTGATCGGGCCTCCTCAAACCTGCCACGCCTACCCGGTGCGCCCCGCACTTGGTGGCAACCAAATTCATCTCCGCGAGGGCTGCGGCCATCCCTCCTATAGACAGCATCTTGTACATGAACGCCGTACACCACTGGTGTAGTTCCTCCTTCGAGATGTGCAAACTGGCGAAAGGCTTCATGTTTTCATCCAGCTCGTCATACTTGGCTTGTACCAAGGCAATCTCAGCTTCCTTTGCTTGGACCTGACGGGCCTTTTCCTCGAGGGTCACCACCTCGAATAGAGCTTCATCCCTTTCAGATCGAGCTGCGACCAGGTCTTCTCACAGTTTCCTCAGCTGCACCAGGTAGGCCATCGAGGCCGCGCTTATCTACACCAACAAAACACATTAGAAGCACACTAAGGTGGTACCGGTTTGTGGTAAACATTCATAACAGCGAAAACTCCCTTCCAATCTCAGACTGTCAGCCTCATTCAGCTAAGCAGTGAATTCTTCGAGGACGGGACACTGGATGGTCGGTGGGTTGCTGAAGGTGTGCATAGTCGCGGACGGTCCTCCCTCGAACAGTTGAGGGGGCAAGGTTATTGTCTCTCCTTCGAGGGGGCCTTTGCCTTTTTCTGGTGCATGGGGAATGACACTTGTCCCTGCTTCTGGCAGAGGATTTTGAATAGTCTCAGTAGGAGGGGGCACCGTCTCGTTACCTGGTGCTGTGGCTTCTTTCAAGGGCGCATCCGTTTTAGCCTTCTTAGATTTCGTCCTATCACCGACCTTCACGATCCTCTTCTTCTTGTTCTTTGAGGCACTACAGTGATGATAACGTCCTCATCTGAATTCACAATAGTAAAAGGATCTTCATCACCAAACAATCGAGAACCAGCGTTGCTTGACGACATGACCTACGAACAGAGACGGAAAAAGCAAATGATTAGTACCTTGGTTTTCTCAACAGAGGTTTCGAGAAGTATTCTGGTTGAGGTCTTGACATTAGCATTATCATCATCCTCGGCGTACACAGGAGGTACGTAATATTGTACGTCATTCTATTTAACGACCTTAGAATATTTCAAAATTTTCTCCACATCTGCATTAAGCTCCTCGATGTACTTTTTGTCTCCTTGGGTCCACTCATCCTTTATGGCTCCAATACCCTCCGTTTCTCAGTAATTCCATGACAGGCAATAGCTCTCGGATGCCATTACAAACAAGAAATCCGGCTTCCATTCAGGAGAGCCGCCATACGCCTCGACCATCTTTTCAACACCGGATCTAAGGCGCCTCTTCACAATATACCAGTCTTGGAAAGAGGTCGAGGCCACAACTACTTGGAAGAAATACCTCCACAGTATCAACCGAAGGTTTCCTTTTACATGTTGGCATATTCTTGCGAATCCCAGCACAAAAGTTATTAAATTTGGGGTGAAACGAGCAAGGGGAGTCCTATAGTGTTGCACAATCTCCTCGAACAGAGGGAAGAGGGGGAATCTAAACCCTAGATGCATAAATCGGTCATACACAGTAATTCTTCCCTCAGGAGGAGAGTTGGCCCTCTCGTTTCCTAACGGGGCTCTCGCCTCTAGATTTGAAGGAAGGTCATATTTTGATCTAAGGTTCTCTATCTTATTGACAGAATCTATGGTGGATGCAAAGTCATCAACAGTTTTTCCTTCCGAATCCCTAACCATGATTCCGGTACAAATCTACTCTGACTTCAGTTGGAAAAGACAAAAACTTTGAATGAAACCGGGGGTAGTCAGATCTAAAAACTTATTGTTAGAGGAGGATGTGACCACTCGCCTTTCAAGTTGTAGCTTCCCAGTGTTCTTCCTGAATCCTAATGGCAAATCCCCTGGTAATAACATCGCCGGGGCAGTATGTAGGTGAAGGCTTGAATGTTTCGGCGAAGGCAGTTGAAACACTCTGACAGGGAGGAGAATTTGAGTTTTTGCGAAGAAGGAAAAGGGATAAGGAAAGGGGAATGATAGAGCCTTCTCCTTAAAATAAAAATTGTTCTCCCACGTTTCCATAATTACAGCCCATGATATGACAGTTAATGCGAATTTCAAGGGAGTAATGATGATGAAGCCGTGTTTGGGGAACGTGCCCACTAATAACGCACGATTGAAATTTTGGGCGGTATAAGAAAATGGGTCACCTTCCCGGGTCAAGACCTAACCCGCTGATTACCCTCGGGCTTCCAAGATCGAGAGTTGTTCGTTATAGTCGAGGCCACTTGACGCATTGCTCGACAACTAGCTGAATGAGAGTAGCCTATCCACTCTCAGGTTTGTCCCAGGTAACTTTATGCCAAGCGTTGTTTATCTTATATAACTAACACTTGACAGGGACACTTGACAAGTCCATATCCATCACCGAGACTGGACCGGCCCATCAACTGAAAGGAGAGTCCAACCGGGACTCTTGAGGCGGTTTAGGTTCCCGAAACCTAATAGGACTCAGGGATTTCCCAGGTATTTTGATACCTATAAATAGGGTTGCTCATGCCACAATACAGGTACGCAATACATAACTTAACATACTACATACCTGAATCTTCCAGCAACCCTTTATTGACTTAAGCATCAGAGCGTCTACCCTCGGGAGACCCCAAGGCCCTGTTTTGCAGGAAACCCTAGCCGGAGTTCTACCGTTAGACCGGCGGCACAAAACCAAGCATCGCCACTTCTTGCCCTGCCGCACAAATGTCACCCCTTTCCACTTCTTCACTTCCAGCCAGGCCACCGGGAATTGGAACCATTTTTTGATTTCCTGCCACAATTCCTGTTCCTAACTACAATTCACAAACAGCTGATCCCTAGTCTCAGCAAACTTACCACACAAAGGACATTCATCATCAGGTACATTCATGTCAATATGTTTCAGCCTAACCCTTGTCATGATCCTTCCTTTCCAGCATAACCAAGCAATTAAACAGTGTTTAGGAACACTAGTTCTATTCCAGATCATCAGTGGTTCTCTATGGTGAGGACGGCTTTCTATCAACCATTTGTACCCCGAGGGAATAGTATATCTACCATGTTGTGTCCCTGTCCATTTATTTATGCAAAATCCAGCTCTAAGTTGGTCTCGAATCATAAGTACTTTTTTCCAATGCTAACTAGATTCTACTTTAGTATCAACAGTCCAAATATTTCTATCTTTCAAATACACACCATGTACCCATTTAATCCACAAGTTTTCTCCTTTTGTTGAGCTATTTCCCATACTTGTCTCCCCACTGTAGCTCGATTATACACTTCTATATTCCTGATCCCCAACCCTCCTTCCTTTTCTGTACAACAAACATCCTTCCATGCCACTAAGGGATATGCTTTACCATTCTCCTTTCTCCCCAACAAAAACTCACGACACAATCTTTCTACTTGTGCTATTACACTTTTAGTAATTAAATAGACTAAGGCCCAATAGGTTTGCATATGTAGGAGAACCGAGTTTATTAATTGAAGCCGTCCCACATATGACAAGTGCCTAGTTGCCCAACTTTTCAGTCGAAGTGTAATATTCTCTATCACCCTTGACAGTCAGCCTGGGACCATATGGTTGGTGAAATTGGAAAATCCAGGTACTTCATAGGAAATGTACCTCTTTCAAATCCAGCAACTGCTTCAATTTTTCCTTTTTTCCCTTCGAGACTCCAGTTACATAGATTTGAGACTTCTGCAAGTTTGCATACATTCCTGTGGTTTCACCAAATTCCTCCAGAAGCTTCTGCATAGGATTCTTAACAGTAGCCTCCTATGCTTTACAGACTATAATCAAGTCGTCTGCAAAGCACAAGTTGACTATCTGCATATTCTCACATTAGCGATGAAAAGCAACTGTTTCCTTTTTTAATTGTTTCACTAAATAATCTAGTGAGATATTCCATAACGATTACAAACAGCAGTGGGGAGATAGGATCCCCCTGCCGTATTCCCCTCTGCCGTTTAAAATAACCCACTATACTACCATTTAGGTTTACAGAGTAATTGCATGTTGTTATACATTGCATAACCCAGTCTACAAACCTCCCTGGAAACCCAAAACCTATCAATGCTTCATTCAAAAAACACCACTTCACGCTATCATATGCTTTACATAGATCCACCTTACGAAGACATCTAGGTGAGACTGCTTTACGTCTATACAGCCTGACAAGTTCTTGCGTAATTAAAACGTTATGCATAAATGATCTCCCCTTAACAAACGCTCCGTGGTTCATATTTATCATACCAGGTAGTACATTACTTAACCTCTCACACAGTATTTTAGTAATACACTTGTAGAAAGTATTGCAAAGCAAAATAGGCCTAAATTCACTAGCATTTCTAGGTGAAAGGCACTTAGGTATGAGTGAAATTAAGGTACTATTTACTCGAGTGAGGAGTCTTTTCTCAGCAGCAAATTCCCGTACATCATCAATGACATCAGGGCCCACAATCTCCCAGCATGCTTTGAAGAAACCACTCCCGAACCCGTCAGGTCCAGGGCTTTTACTGGAATGTATATCAAATATGGCTTTTTGATCTCCCCACCAGTAAAGTCCCGACACAGCCTAATGTGGTCCTCCAGTTTATCTTTTGGTCCCTGATCATAAACCTGAACTGTACTTCCCTGTCTCTACATCGTCACCCCCAGCAGTTTTTGATAGAACTAAATGAAATGGCTTTCCACCTTTGCAATCCTCAATTACCTCCCCTGCCTTTGTTTGATGAGATAGAATCCTATTTATCGCTTTCCTCTCTCTGATCATGGCATGAAAGTACCCAATGTTAGCATCACCCTGCTGGCACCACAATTCCTTGGCTTTCTGTTCCCGAAAACTAAGAACTGCCTTTCCATACATTACATACTTTTTCTCAGCTTTTCTTCCCAGCTCCTGTAATTGAACATTCGTAGGATCCACCCTTATTCCCTCTTGTATGCTCTCCAAATGTTTCTGAGCATTAAGGTATCCCTTCTCTATATCACTATAATTCCTTCTATTTAGCTCCTTCAATGCATGCTTTAACAACTTGAGCTTCTTCACCAATTGGAATTGGTTGGTCCCCTTGATTTCTATTTTCCAGTGCTGCACCACTATGTTCTGGAAGTTCTGATCTGTAGTCCACCTGTATAGAATTTAAACGGTCTGTTTCTCTTCACACAATCATGACTCCATCTAAGTACCAAAGGGCAATGGTCTAACAGCCCTTCAGGAAGGATATCCACATATGAATCATTGAACAGTAGCATCCAATCATTCGAACCAAGCATTCTATCTAGTTTACAGTTAATCCTTTTATCTCCCAATTGCTTGTTGTTCCATGTGAATTTCTCCCTTGTGATCTCACCTCTTGCAACTGACAAGCCTCAATCATGATTTTAAACTCTTCCATTTCCTGTCTTTTAAATGGCATACCCTCCCCCAATTTTTCCTCCTCATCTACTATACAGTTGAAGTCACCCCCAACCAACCATGGCTTCCCAGTCTGTTGAATATTCATTAGATCCAGCCACAGTTCAGCTCGTTCTCTTTGTGTATTTTTGGTATAAACAACTGTCATAACATACTCTCAACCTTATCCACCACTTTACAATAAATGAACATCTTTAATGATTAGTGCATCCACCTGAGAGTCTTCCGGTTTCCACATAATGAGAATTCTACCCTTCTGATTAGACTCTTCATTACTCAGATAGTCATACCCTTTCCACCATCTAGTCATCATCTCTTTTTTCTTTTCCCCACTTAGTTTCGTTTCCATAACCCCTATAATACTAATATTATGATTTCTAACTACTCTACCCATCTCCTGATGTTTTAGAGGATGATTAAATTCTCTAATATTCCAGATCATAATAATCATATTATATTTGGGTTAGGGTTAAGTGGCACCCACCTACTTCACCATGTTCTTCTCCCTTTTCCTCAGTTCCGACTTTCTCCCATGTTGCCATGTTAGCAGTCTGAACCAAGCTTCCACCGCCTTGAGTCTTGGTAATTGCCTGCTAGTGTTAATGATAAGGCTTAACACTTTGGACAATTGATGACCCCACAGCATGCTCAGTTATCTCCTTTGTTGGTCCACTACTAATCACCTTTTCCTTCCCTTTCACACCCTTTTCACCCTTCTGTCATCTACTTCCTTTGGTTTCCAGGCAGGTGACAGGAGCTTTACACTCCTGTTTTGAATGGCCATATCCCTTACACTGGGTACATATGATTGGTTTCCATTCATAGACCAACCTCTTCTCTTGCAACCTTCCAGTCTCATCCACAAACATCACTTTATCTGACACCACTTCTTTAATTTCCATCTCAACCGAAACTCGCGCAAACCCTGCCCTCATCTTACTACAAGTTAAATCATCCATTTGCTTCGGTTTCCCAATCAGACTAAGTATCTTACTTAGGGTTCCAGCTCCCCAGTATTTTAGTTCTAAATCTGATAACTGAATCCATGCAGGCACACTGAAGATATATTCACATTTAAATCCGTTTTTCGGATTCCATTCCTTCACTAATAGGGGCTTCCCATAATAGTGTTGTACTGTTTCAAGAGCAGATTTCATCCCTTGCTCATTCTTCAATTGAACCAGGTAGTATCCCTCCTCTCTTCTCAAAATTTTCTCAATACCAAACTTCCCCCCACAAATGATACAAAAACCTTGACATAACCTGGGATGGCAATTGACCCCCAAGCAAATAACAAGTGACAATATTCTTCCAACATTTAATTTTCTTGCTCTACTTCGTCAACCGTAATTTGTACTATTCTCTAATTATCCACAACAATTGGTTCTACAAATTGCAATCCATGCTTTTAATTTTACCCAAATCAAATCCGACCCAACCCTCATCAGTACCCTTCCCCAACCCTAATTCACCATCCCTTATGTTCTTACCATCACTACGACTGAGACAAGAAGCATTACTTACTTGCTTTGAACCCATCTCCTGTATTGAGGGTGAACTGTGTTCCTTTCCCGTTGTCCCTCCTATCACCACGCTCTGTTTCCCCGTCTGGATCTGCTTTCCACTTGCACTGCCAACATCTAATTTGCCAATAGAGTGTTTCTCATCCTCCATTGTGCTTGATTTCACTGTTTCTTTTGCCAATGATCCACCCCTTCCACGCCCTCTAACCATGGCCGACGAAATCTAGGTTTTCACCAAGAGAGAAGGAGGAGCGATTATGACGTCAGCATTTTTGGAAGAGAAGTCTATTAAGTGCTCCTGGCCTCCTTATATTGAAGTGTTTTGAAGCATTCAACAAGGGGAAGTTTCTTTCTTTACAGGACATGACATAAAGAGAGAGTGAGTAATTTGACAAACCACCTTAATACTAAATTGTAAACATCAGACACGCGACAATGATAAAGTCTTCCTGATTTCAAGAGTAAGCTTACACATTTTTCCTATATCCTTTGCGATTGAAATAGGAGAAAAACACAATGGGTCCTCAACATTGGCAAATCTTGGGGAGCGTCTCCACCAACTTTGAACCCTAGTTCTGGATTCAAAACGAGAGTAACATCTACAACAGGCTTCATGATCTGGTTGTTTTTAGCTGGCTCATCAATAATGTTAGAATGCTTGTGTTTTCCAGAATAACAACCTCTTCCGCAATTATCTTATCCCTGATCCTCTCCTTCTTTATAGCTCTCTGAATTTCTTCTTCAACAGTATTGTTTGAACTCGGAAAATTATCATCACCGCACCCAAATCCTAGTCATCCATCATATAATCGACTCCGGTATCTCGATGCCATGACCGCCTTCGATTTTTACTTGGGTATGGTGTATACTAAATCGAGAACTAAATCAGCAGACTTACTTTTCCAATTACTGAATGGATTTTGGAATTTTCCCTATTAATAGGATGCTTGGACGTAGCCAATTAGCTCAAGATGGAGAAGACGGATGGGTCCATCAGGAAGTGTTCCGGGACCTCGTCTTTCCTAATCTAAAGTTTAGACTAAATTATCTATCCGACTGTGGTGGGGAGCTTGTATATATCCGTGTGTACTTGTGGGTGACGATGACGGGCAAGGAAATGGGCATTGTGTCCGAGTATTTATGCTCTGGGATCATGAGAAATGCGAAGAGATCGAGACATTGGGAGGGTATTGTTTATGTATGTAAGCAAGCTATCATCAATATCGTGTCTTGCACAAAGACAAGATGCGGCAGACCGAATCTATTTTCCAAACTTCTATGAGGACAAACTGGTGTATTATTCTTTGTGCACTAAGAGATATCATTCCATGGGGAGGCAACAGGAGTTGCACAGTTTTAATAAAACCAACATGTATTATTTTTTTTTTGTGAAAAGGTAAACATTTTGATTTTTACAAGCACCAAATTCAACGTTATGTACAAACTTTTCTCAGACTCAAGACTACAAAACTACAGCTTCCAGCACTTTCTATCTAACACAGTCCATCAAAACTTTGAACTATGCAATAACAACAGTTAAATAACATAACATAGCTTCAGGCTATCAAGGAAATAGTTGCTGCATTATGCTCTCCTCCGAAGCTGTTCTTCTTCCCTTCTTTCTGCTTTGGCATCTGATCTTTAACTCTTGTTGGATCACATTGAATACATCCACAGTCTAACGTTCTTTGTGCTCAAAAAGCCTCAAGTTACGTTCTTCCCAAATATGATACAGGCAGGCATTAAAGGTAGCTAGCAACACAGCTCTCCTCACCTTTGCATTTTTCCAATATTTCAAAATTTGTGCTTTCCACCTGATTTCATCAGAAGAAAATTTCCTGCAACCTAACCGCCTACAATTCAGAACCAACAGGTTTTGTGCAAACAAACATTGAAGAAAGAGATGTTCTACTATCTCAGGTTCTTGATTACACAAGACACAGTTACTATCAATTACTAATACATGCATTATTTCCAATCTCTTCTTGGTCAGTAGTCTCTTCCTCCACACTAGCCATGACATGAACTTGTGTTTAGGTAATGTCAATCCATTCCAAATACATGGTGTTGATTCCGTTATTTTCCCTGATCCTGCAAAACAACAGTAACCCGAGGCAACAGTGTATTGCCCTAGCTTATTCGCTTTCCATCGAACACCATCAAAACCATCTCTTACCTGATCCCGTAATTCAAGAAGCTGTTTCCATTGCCAGCTGGAATCATTCTTCAGTTGCAAGTCCCACCGAGAGCTTTGTTTTATATACATGCCATGAACCCAACGCACCCACAACGAGTCCTTTTTCAATGCTATCTGCCATACTTGTTTAACTAGGGTTGCTTTGTTCCATATATATGCATCCTTTATACCCAAACCCCCCTCTTTTTTGTTTTTACAGACATTTTCCCAACTTACAAGTGATATAGCTCTTCCTCCACTTCTAATACCCCATAGAAAATCCCGACAAATCCGCTTTACCATGTTGGTAACACTCTTTGGCAGAACAAACAAAGATCCCCAGTAAGTATGCATTGACATGAGAACCGAATTAATCAACAACAGTCTACCAACATAGGATAAATGCCTCGTGCTCCAACACTTAACCCTAGCTACTATTCTAATGATTATTTCTTGACATTCAACTTGAGACCATTTCTTAGGGGACATAGAAACACCTAAATACTTCATGGGGAACGTATCAACACTAAAATGTATTAAATTACAAATATCAACAGTAAAATGTATTAAATTATAAATCTTAGTCTGCAACTTATGATTCACCCCACCAAAATAGATGGCAGATTTCTGTAACTTTGCTACTAGCCCCGTAGTCTTAGAAAAGTCATTAAAAGCCTCCATCACCCGCTTTACTAACCCAACATTTGCTTTGCAAAATATCATTAAATCATCTGCAAAGCAAATGTTGGTCAATTTGAGCTGTGGACATTTGGGATGGAACTTAAACTCAGTCTCAGCAGCTCTCTTAAGGCTTCTAGTAAGATATTCCATTACTAAATCAAATAAAAGAGGCGAAACTGCATCTCCCTGATGCAACTCTCTCTGTCCTTTAAAGAAGCCACATAAATTTCCATTTAACAATGAAGAAAAGCTAGGTGTAGTGACAAAGGTCATTAACCAGGTTTTGAACTGTTCTGGGAAGCCATACCCAATTAACATGTCTTCAACAAATCCCCATTCAACCATGTCATAGGCTTTCCTTAGGTCTATTTTCATCATTAACCTGCCACTAATTCCTTTTCGTCTATACAATTTAATCAGCTCTTGAGTAAGCAATACATTATGCAATATTGACCTACCGTTTACAAATGCATTCTAATTCAAATCTACTAATAGACGCAATTCATCCTTTAGTCTATTACAGAAAATTTTTGATATGCATTTGTAAACAACATTATAGCATGCAATAGGTAAAAAAAAGTTGGCATTCATAAGAGCGTCAGTTTTAGGGATTAAAGCTAAAACTGTAGCATTAAGTTGAGTAAGGATCTGACCTGATGAAAAGAATTCAAGGACACCATTAGTTACACCTTGTCCCACAACATTCCATGCAGCTTTGAAAAACCCCGCTCCATAACCATCCGGACCTGGACTCTTGTTCATCTCCCACAGAGCCCTTTTGACTTCCTCCTTGGTGACAGATTTGATGAGTTGAAGTTGTTGACCCACACTCAACACAATGCCTCTTTTGAATATTTCAGTATCAACAGGCTTCCTTTATGATGATTGTCCCAGTAACTTCTTAAAATATTCCATAAAATGATTCCCAATACCCTCCCATTCTCTGATTTCTTTACCTGAATCCTCAACCACCATCCAAATTCTGTTCCTCATTGTTCTGACTTTCAGCTTAGAATGAAAATATCTTGTGGTTTCGTCCCCCTCAGCAGTTCACTTTTCCTTTGCTTTCTGCTGCATGAAGCAATTAATTGCTTTTGAAGATTGAGCATAACTATGTACTGCCTCTTTTACTTTCCTCGTAACTCAATATTCTCAAGATCATGACTTAGTTCCTCCTGTAAATCAATCATTACCATGTGGCATTTAGTGGCTTTCTGTGTGATGTTGTTGAACTGGGACTTATTGAGAGCTTTCAACCTCTGCTTTAATCGTTTCAACTTGGTACATAACTGAAACATCTTGGTCCCCTTAACCTCCTCCAACCAACTGTTTAGGTCGGGCTAAAAATTACATGGGATGAACTAGGTCAGTCCAACAGTTTATTTTAAGTTCTGCGTAAATGTATGCAAATTAAGATGCTATGGAATCATATTATGATAACATGGTTTAATTTCATCTTCTCTTGAGTTTAATTCTTGTTTATTTGTTAAACTTGCTGCCCTTTTTCCCGGGTTCTTTTTTTTTTTTTCATTTTGGTTCCAGTTCATGTTCTTGATGTTTTTCAGATATTCTACAATGAATTTATATAATCTGGGTTTTGTTGATTTATGTTGATTTGGGATTGTTCAAATTCGGGCGAAAGTTGATGCGCAATTTGAGATGAGATGCTCAGTTTATTGAGTTGGCTTTCAAGCAGATAGATAATCGATCGGTGTATTTCTATTGCATGTATAAAGAGGACTTTTTGTTGACATGGTATGAAAATATTTTGTGCAGAAATCTGTTGCTCGCTCTGAGGAATTTAAGAGCTCTGTGGAAGCCAAGTTGGCTCTTTCCAGAGTAACCTGAACCCTGAAGAACCTTGTAAGTGGGGGCTGTTTGGTTAATCAATATGTAGTTAATGTGAAATGTCATTTAATCCTTCAGTACCATATTTGGTGCATTCGGGAGATGGTAAGTCACAATATTCAGTCAGTAATAATGGATGAAATGCTCTAGGTTGGTGGAAAGAATGTGCATCGAGCAAATGTAGGGGTGAGTAGCAGCGACTAAGTTTTGCTGTTTTACTACGGGTTATGGTAATTTCAGCTCTCCTTTTTGCTACTTTAGCCCCCCTTTGGACAATTTTACCCCTACTACAATAACCAACCCCCATCAACTTCTCTCATTTTCTCTCATGAGTAACTTGAACCCTGGAGGACCTTGTAAGTTGGGGTTGTTTGGTTAATCAATATGCAGTTAATGTGAAATTTCATTTAATCCTTCAGTACCATATTTCGTACATTCGGGAGATGGTTAGTCACAACATTCAGCCAATAATAATGGATGAAATGCTATAGGTTGGCAGAAAGAACGTGCATCGAGCAAATGTATGGGTGAGCAGCAGCAACTAATTTTTGTTGTTTTACTACGAGTTATGCTAGTTTCAGCTCTCCTTTTTGCTACTTCAGCCCTCCTTTGGACAATTTTACCCCTTCTACAGTAACCAACCCCCATCAACTTTTCTCATTTTCTCTCAACCTTCAAAACCCAAAGAACTCATTTCTTGACAAATCCGAAAACTAGAAACATGGAGAATCAACATCATGGTAAAGGGAAAGAACAAAGGACAAATAAAAACTCAAGAAAACAAAAAAATCCTAAAAGCTTAATAAAATAAAAATAAAAATAAAAATAAAAAAATCAAACTGCCGGGTCGGGCGTCCGGTGCTCGTGCCCGATCCTCGTGAAGGTGTCCAAGGCACACGCCTTCATCAAGAGCATCGGCGTTGATTTTGAACGCCGCTGCCCACTTGAAAGCGTGCATTGGGCACGCCTTGCTGGAAGAAGGGGGCTTCCTTTTTGAGCACTGACCCTTATAATCAGCACCCGCTGTAGACGCGGGTGCATGGAGGAGCACGCCCGATCTAGATGTGCATTTCCGTCGGGCGGCTCGTGTAGCGGACGCTCGATGGTTTTTTTTTTGAATTTTTTTAAAACTTGTATTTCATTTATGAATAATAAATATTTAATTAAATTTAATTTATTTATTAAATTATTACTATTAATATCTACTATTTAAGTATTCATATTTAAATTCTACCTATTCAAATCAATAACTTAAAAAGGTGTGAGTAATGTAGTTATTCATGTCTCAACACAATGTTATGTACGTATTTCGATAATATATTATGAGAGTTGCTTGTTTCATAAATGTAATTAGTTACTTTCTGCCTCTAAATTTACCTACGCAAAAAAAATGTGTGGGTAGCTGCATAGTGCTGGCATTGTTATGCTTAATTAGAACAGGTATATATACTTAATGATGTGGAGAATTGTCACCCCTATTTCATTGCCTTTTTCTTGTTAAAATTTTATTATTTGATTTTAAAATAATCAAATTAGAGCTTAGGGTTTAGGATTTTTAAAGTTAATATGAATTCAATTTGCAACTCTAAACCCTAAACCCTAAAATAATAGTGATCACTATATTATTTTAACTTCCTATATTATTGCTTTACAATATTAATTTTTAATTATTTAAAAATATTGAATTAATTAGGGATCATAAGATTCAAAATGCAAAATTTAGTAAATAGATAAATCTCCTTTCGCACGTATGTAATTATCCCCCTCCTCTTTTTTTATTTTTTATTTTTTATTTTTTAAGCCAAAAGGATAGAATCCTGAAGAGTCAAAGAATAAAACAGCACCACGAAGAGAGTATACCTCTAAAATGAATATTGTACTATTCTACTCCCTAACTCCTGAACAACTAAAGAATAGAACAACACAACACACAAAGAGGGTATACCTCTAAGATTAATATTGTATTATTCCATCCCCTAGACTCCAGAATCCTGGAATTTATTACTTCAAAATATAGAGAAATGACAGCCTATAGACTGACCACAATTACATCAGAAGCTCCTACTTCAAATTTAAGGGAAGGAAGATTGATCTAAAATAAAAAATCCTTTTATATAATTTGGTAAACTATCTATAGAAGAGTAAACTTGTGATGCCCCAGAAGCAGCTTCTTTAGCTAGCCAATCCGCAATTGAGTTAGTTTCTCTATATATGTATGAGTGATTCGGAACCCATTCCTGCGCATAATAGATGACATTTCCTGCAAGTACAAAAAATATCTCCAAGGAAAACCCGAACTCTTAGATAATACTTCAGCCAATACTTGATTTTCCGTCTGAATCTCCACATTTGAGAGGTGCAATTGCTCACATCTTTTCAATCCAAAAAGGATGCCAGAAAGTTCAGCTTTGAAGCTATCACCTCCTCCATATACAAAAGAACCACCTTCGCCTCTAATTACAAAACTATAACCTGCCACATCAAAGTTTGATGAACAATCAGTATTAAGGATGTAAGAATTTATAGGAGGGGGGCTGCCATTTAACTTCCAAAACTCTAGACCGAGTAGCTCGTCCAAGGTTAACATGAAAGACATTTAAGAAAAAATTCCTTTTCGCTTCATTCCGAATTTTTATATCATGAATCATCATCAAACAACGTACCTGATCCATAATGACATGTATAATGGCTGAACTATTCGGATGAACATCTTCAAAGTAAACCTTGTTTCTATCCTTCCACAACTCCCAAATAATTATGGAGGATAGAATCTTCTGCAATGCACCATAAGACAACTTGAATTCACCCTTGCACCCCCATCTACCAAGCAAAGAAGAGGTCGAAGCCTCTGCCTAAATAGTGATCCGCATCAAAGCCAAGAAATGTTGCCAAACCTTCATTGCAAAATCACAACCAACGAAGCAACGAATTATTCCATCTTCATGCTTCCTACAAAGCAAGCATATGGCTGGATAGCAATGAAATCACATTTGTGCCAAGACTTCCGGAAAAGGAAGAAGCTTGTTGCGCAACTTCCATAAAAATATAGAAACACGCAAAGATGTTATAGGGTTCCAAAAATATTTAGTCCAACTCTCTTCAACACGACGCCTCCTCAATGCTTCATAGGCAGACTTAACCGTTAATTCCCCTTTAGACGTATGCTGCCATATGAGACGATCATCCTCTACCATGAAAGCTTGTTCATGATCCGTGAGGAAGTGTAGTAGCTCATCCGACAGCACCGGTTCTATTAGTGGAAGGAACTCTTGCCTATTGAGGAAAAATTCCGTAATGCTCAAGTCCAGTTGTGGAGGTTTCAACCCCTGAATGTCCCAAAAAATACCATGGGGTGACCAATTGCCAAACCAAAAGGATCTATTTCCTCTACAAACAATCAACTTTATATGCACCACAGCCCTATGCTCCACTATTGAGATCCGCCGCCAAGAAGCTTTATTTTTGGATGTATTGGATAGAGAAAGGATGAAGTTGCTCCATATCCCGGTCCTATTCTTCACTTGTTGTAAATGTAAAATTTTGAAGTCTATTAAGTTATAAAATATACCATTGTTAAAAAATAATTTTATGTATGGGTCAACCCCCGGGTAAAAATTACAGTAAACCAGTTGACTCACAATCCACGCCAACTCGTCATGACCCAGCCCGTATATGACCATTCCTTAAATGGGTTGGGTTGGGTCAGGTCATGGCCTGCTTAAATGATGATTGTATAGTTTAAAAATCTAATAGACTACCCGATGGGTAACCGTGGACTACCCATACCCGTTCAAGTAATTTTTTAACTAGATCCATCCAACCCCAGCATTTTAAATGGATGGATATTTATGGACTAAAGTCCAATGGATTTGGATGGGTAGTAAGCCTGTGGGTGTTCTTGCTAGCTCTAATGAGAATAAGATCGAAAGAGAAAGGCAGTGTCTAGGCTGTTTACGAGGTTCTTGGCAATAGCGGCGGCAGCTTTGCTTTCTCCGGCTGAAGGAAGGAAAAATTTGAGGTTCTTGGAAGGCGGCAGCTTTGTGTTTCCGGCGGAAGGATGGAAAAAGTAAAAGAAGAAAATATGTCAGAGATTATAATTAAGAAAAAAAATGTTTCTGGTTTGAAGGGACGGTTTAGTGTTTTTCGGCGACTTTGGGTTCCGGGACGAGGGGTAGAGATTATAATTAAGCAGGGGCATTACTGGAAGTTCATTGTCTAAAATGAGTTGTACCTTACTTTGGTTAACCAAATTAAAAAAGTTGCACTGTTTGAAACTAGACTTTGTTTTGAGATGGAGGGAGTATAACTTTCCTCATGGGTTTACTCATAGATTTCGTTAGGTTTTAGTTGATTATCTTGTAAATATTGGAATTTTGAGAAAAAATTGATTTGTTACGACCTTCATGACAACCGAGAACCGGCTCAAGCCAATAAGGGGCCTAAAGCGAGTACTTGAAATGAGGCCTTTCGTAAATTAGTCTAAATTATTTTACTTATTTATTTATTTGTGTGTAATCCTTTCAGTATTGGAACACCGATAGGTATTAACCTAAAATTTATATATGAATGTTAGTAGAAAAAGAACAATACAACTTATACAAGTACGAAGTCGTAATACAACTTTTATTTATATATTCTTAAGCAACATTATGTGACAAATTTACTTCGTTAGTTAATATGATAAATCACACCGAGAAATATAATTCATCGTCATATCATGGACGAACCCACCAGTGTTGGAGCTGCAGGGACAGAGTTCTTTATCCACCTTTTCGAAGGCTTTCAAGATGTGGTACCACTTCTCCGGGATCGGCCGGGACCAATTAGGCCTCAGCAGCCCCCATTTCGGCGGTCGGCCAATCCTCATAGCGGCAACCCTCCGCAAACTATCAAGAAACATAGCCGTGAGATCCTGCCTCGAATAACCCTTGGATGCATGCGCCATCTCAAACATCATCTTCTTGTCCCACAGCATTTTCGCATCGGGATCCTCCAAGAGAACCCCTCTGGCTTCCACCCTCTTCGCCGCCTCCTCCTCCTCCTCCTCCTTGCTCTTCTTCTGGTTCTGGGGTTCCAGATCAGACAATTTGGACAACTCAGCTTCCGCCCTCTTCTTCCCTTTCTTCTCCTCCTTGTTCTGGTTAGCAGTTTCGGGATCAGACAATTTGGACAACTCAGCTTCCGCCCTCTTCTTCACTTTCTCCTCCTCCTTCTGCAGTCCGGATCCAAATCGGCCGCTTTCTTCTATTCTTTGTTCTCCTCCTTCTGTTAAGAAATTCGGAAATCGGGATCCAAATCGGACGATCTGGATGGCTCAGCTTCCGCCCTCTTCTTCCTTCTCTTCTTCTCCTTCTTTCGGTTAGCTATTTCGGAATCGGGATCCAAATCGGACGATCAGGACGACTTAGCTTCGGCCTTCTTCATCTTCTCCTTCTTAGCATTTTCAGAGACGGGGTCCAAATCGGACGGCTTAGTTTCCACCACTACCTCCCTCTTCTTCTTCTTCTTCCTCTTTCCCTTGTTAGCAATTTTAGCCTCGGGTTCCAAATCGGAAGATTTGGACTGCTGCGATTCCAACCTCTGTCTCTTCTTCCCCTCTCTCTTGCTAAAAATTCCGTCCGCAATCAACATCGTTATCGATGGCGGAAGAATAAGGTTTTTTTTTTTTTTTTTGCGGTGGGGGAGAAATAGCTAATTGCGACTCCGCGAGGCTCGGTCCATTATCAAAAAATATTAGAAATATTGTTGTCGACTTTCTCATTGACTTAAGGATCCCGACGGACTGATTGATACAACCTCATTACAATTTTCTTCACTTTGGATTTTCGGTTTTAACATTCCCTTCATCCTTAATACCCACATAAAAAAATGTCCAACCAATCATTATATGACCAAATAAATATAAAGATCATCAAATTGGATACGATCCCCAATAACCTTTTGATGGCATCAATAGGTAAAATTCTTTTTGTTTATTTCAACGATACGTAGTGGTGGACTAAATCACCCAATAGGTCATTTACATCATACCAAAAATTTTAATCTGACCCTTAGCATCAACAATTGGCTGGTTCAGTCCGCTACTTTGTATTTTCAATATTTTGGTCTCTCTTACTTATTTTGGCACTAAATCAACCCTGACTCTTTCTGTTATTTTAATCTAAGTCAAACCCAATGATAGTCAAAACTCTCACTTCCAAAAATTGCGTCTGCCTCTCCCTAATTATGAAACTTAAGTCGTACACAATTACACTCTGCCAGTAATGTATTACTAGTACTTATCACACGTGACCTGTATCATCCATATTCTTATAAAAAAAACCTCTTCCAATTATATTCCCATATTTTGATTGTTTGAGAACCTAATAATGACATCAACGATTTTAAAAAGGGAAATAGTCAACATCAGCAATTTAAAAAGGGATAAAATAGTCAATAGATAAATATAAAATTTCATAACAAAAACCCCCAATAAAAAAATTCCAGAAACCAAGAATTTAATTCTTGAACATCAAAACGACGTCGTTTTGAAACGACGTCGTTTTGAAACGACGTAGTTTTGACTGCTATACATGCAAAACACCCCAACTTTAATTTTAGACATTTTTCTGCCACACAAATAGCTCAGCGTCCTTTCCTCTTCCGCCGATCTTCCCTGCCGTCCCAAAATTCCTCATCTGCGGCTAATTCAGAGGAAAAAGAAAAATCTGTAATACGAATAATGAATTAACAATCCATTCCGCTTTCCTCCTCCGCGACTTCTTTCGACTCCCAGCACCAATTTCACGGTCATACCCTTCTATGGTGTCCTCTCCCTGGAAGAAGTAGAGGAAGACCGATTTGTAGATCTTTGCGGAGACCTTGTCTGGGAAAACTCTTACTCTTGTATTTGAGAGCGGCAACACCATCGGCAATCAAGTCCAAGATTAAGGTCCGACTTCAATAATCCACACTCTTCTATATTTTAATTTTACCAGCTTGCTGATTTTGCTCAAATTAATGAACTGGATTTGTTCAAATTACCTCACTATTAATCTTGACTTCAATTTGGAGGGTTATAAACATTTGTATGCTGTGTAATTTAAAGCAGCGAAGTCTTTCTATTTTAATCTTATTTTTCTTCCCTCTAGACATTTAGACATGATTCACATTTTCTCTTTGGGATTTATTTATGTAGTTTAAGTTTATCAGAGATGTAATTTGATAGTTGTCCATTTGAGGTTCCTTCTTGCAGTTTATCAATTAAGTTGGTGTTGATCCATGTAGCATTTCCTAGATAAATTGCACTTGGAAGAATTACTAAATAACAAGAGTGAGTTTGGTTACTTGTAATCCTTGTCAGCCCGGAATTCAGGGAAAAAAAAGAAGAAGAAAAGGCCTGATACTTTTGATTTGCGTACTAAATAAAAGGCATGATATTTTTGGGGTGTGTATTGTGTAATGTGTCCAAGTATTCTGTTAAACTGTAATAAAGCCAAATGTTACTAATATCTCCATTCAAGGAAGACAAACGAGTTTGGATATGATTCTGATTTGGAAGAATTCCAAGTTTGTAAACTTTGAATACTTAGAAGAAATCTTTTTGGAGGGGGTCGGAATGGTAGGTAGTTGCTTAGTCTCATCGGGGGGGGGATCTTTATTCCAGCTGTGGGTTTGGTTTGGTTCGTTTGTGTGAGATATGGACAAAGAGAAATTTAGTTTCTTGTTTGCTCTATATCTGAGAAGAATAATATTAGTTATTATACTTGTTCTTATCCGAGGTTTTTTTTTTTCATCGTGTCACTTTTGAATTTTTTAATTTTTTTATTTTTTTGTTAGAGTGATGCATTTTAACCTGGTTGTACTGAACTTGAGTGTAGTTTTTATACACTTGGTAGACAAAAAAGAGCATGTTCTTCTAGCCTAAAATGTCATGTTCTTCTAGCCTAAAATGTCTTTCTTTCAATCTGTTGATCTCAGAGATCTTCTTATTTTTACTCCCCAATGGATACTTTGCTTGAGCATGCTTTAGCTTATAGACACTGAATACTGAAACTGGAACATGAAAAATTATATTGACTCCTTGACAATTGACATTGTGCTACACCTTACTTCGGAAGAAGCTAAATTTGGGCATAGAGGAAAAGGTGCTCTCTAGAAGTATTGTTATCATCTAACTTGCTAAAGACGATGTAAATAAGGCATCTTCATTGTCAAACGATTCCAGTTTTGGCCACTTTTCTAAGTTCTAACTGTGTTTCCTCATTGTCGATATGTTGCTATTTATTGATTTCAAAAGCTAATACATAATTTAATATGTTAATAATTTGTCAATATAAATACTTATCTATATTATACTAAAAATACAAACTGGTCGCACAACGCGCGACAAAGAACTATCTAGTAAGTATGTTAATTTCTCTATTAAAATAAAAGAAAATGTAAACATAGAATTATTTAATTTCTGTTTTTCTGACGATTCAATTGCAATATATATATATATATATAGTTAATATCTAAAAAGAATAAGATAATGGTATTTTAAAATATATAATGTTTTTCTTGTCTTTAAAAGGATAAGATACTAATAAGAAACCAACACAACATTTTTCACTATCAAAAACACAAAGAACAATCTCGCGTTAAGATCCGTCTTTCTAGTAGTACTTGCCATTCTCTTCGCTGTTCCGGCTCAATCAACCAAGCTTCAAGACTTTTATTGGATACAAGCTACCGACCGACGACCCTCCTCTCGAGTTCCGGTGCCAATCCGACGACGACGATCTAGGGCACCAATCAACTATCAGGAATGTTGATTAGAATTTGGAGTTTCACAGTTCATTTTTTCGGTACAACGTTGTTCTTCCAATTTTTATTGGAAAGATAGGGATGCGGCATTTGATGTGTTTAATCACGATATAAGTTTGAATTTTTGTAATCGTGGTGATGGCGTTACTTGTTGGTGAGAAGTCAGAGACGATGGTTTCTACATTTCTTTGATTCTTAATCACGAGCGGTGAAGGATACATTAAAAAGGTTATATATATAAAACCTTCTCGTTTTGTTTGGAGATGTCTAAGTTCTAACGATTTCCTAAATCGGATTTTCTTTAAAAAAAAGAAAGATATTAATAAGAAACCATTTTTAATTTTAAAACTTAGGAATTATAGTTATATTTTATTATTCAGTAAAAACTAAATGAAAACAACATTATGCAAATCCATTTTTACTGGTACATATTAATGTGGCACATGTCCTTGCATCTTTTTTAATCAAACCACATTGCTTGATTTCTCCAAAATTCAATTGCGTGAGTAATATGATTAGATATATTTTTTAGGTACAATGAGAGAAACGAAAGTCTAATTATGAGAAATTAAAACTCTTTGTAAATAGAAAACATCGATAACATCGCTCTAATTATTTTCAAATTTCAACCACTGGAATAGAAAATCGTTTATACCCTCCTAGACTCCCAGCACTCACCATTCCAGTAGTCAGATCACCCATTGAGCTGTAACAAAGAATTACCTTTAGTTCGAGCACCATCATATCCTTCTTAAGTTTGAAAATGATTGTATTCTTATAGGAACTTTAATAAGACACTTTTATAAATATGTCATACTAGAATGTCATGTTAAGACACTTATTAAAAATTCATAAATTTTACAATTAGATATACTCTATATTTATATCTCTAAATGTTTATTAAGAAAATGTAAAACTGTTACACAACAATTTATTAATGAATGATCAAGGAATTAAGGAACAAAAAAATCCCCAATACAAAAGACTCGTTACCATAAAAGAAGAAAGCCCATGTTAGAAGAAGTAACCATTGGGAGAGCAATGAAGAAAAATTAATTAAAATTTTCTAAAAAGTAAACAAAATAAAAAATGAAATAGAAAGCTCCTGCAACAAAAAAGGGTCGGGGCGGAGGATAAATTTTTGGGCAGGGTTCTTGTTTTCATAATTAATGAAAAGGGCGGGAAATTTTTGGGCCCAATTTAAATTAGAGACAATCTCCTTCTTTTTCTTTAATTAAAACCTTCCAAATTAAAACCTTCCAAAAAACAAAATAAAATAAAGAGGGCTAAAATAAGGAAGGGCTAAGTCATCTTTGCCGGTCATCGAGATCAATGGATAAGTTTTCATCAAAATAAAAGTTTATTCAAATTGAATTTTCGACAAATTATTCAGTATACCCGGGGGCACCGTGCCCCCCTCCTATTTTTTGCACGAGTAGCCCTTATTGTACTTTTCATCAATCTTTCTATATTTTACAGGTATAGTCCCTGTCATTTTTTCTCTCTCTTTCAAAAAAAAAAATCTCTAATCTTTTAACGAGAATATCTCCCAATTCGTGAAGAATTTGTGAATGAATTATCTATGAAATTTATAGTACTCGTCGAGATTCTATCCAACGAAATCCACAGTGAACATTTTTTCGGGCTTAAAAATGACTTAATTCTGATGGGCAGAATAGAGGTGGTTATCCATTCTTTTTTTTTTTTTGAAGAGTGAATGTCAAACATATGATTGGATAACAAGTACGAATAGAATGGATAATCAGTCCAAACCGGTTGGATAATCACTAGGAACATAACGGATAACCATTTTTCAAAGAAAAACAAAAAACGCATTTCTTCATTTCTGCCCGTAAAATTTAAATGCATTTAAAGTTCAAAAAAATATTCAACATGGATCTTATCGGATAGATCTCATCGAGTACTATAAATTTCATATATAATTTATGTTATAATTCTTTACGAATCATTAGATACAAGGAAAAGAATAATATGAATGTAAAATAAGTTGGTTATCCATCTTTTTAAACTGGATATCCATTCTGTTCATACTGGTTATCCAACTTATTTGTACTGAATATCTATACATTTGGTTTGTATGCATATCCAACTCTAATCTTTCAACGAGCATATCTCCCAATCCGTGAAGAATTTGTGAACGAATTATACATGAAATTTATAGTACTCGTCGAGATCTATCCAACGAAATCCACAGTGAACATTTGTTTGGGCTTAAAAATGACTTAATTCTGATGGACAGATTATCCAACTAATTAGTATTATATATCCAACCTGGTTTTTGTTTTTATTATTTTTTAAAAAAATAATAAACCAAGTTGGTTATCCAACTCGTTTGTATTGGTTATCCAATCATTGGTTTGTATTGGATTATACAATGCGCTAATGCTAGTTATCCAATGGATTTACATGGTTATCCAAATTGTTTGAACTAGTTATCCACTGTATTCATACTAGTTATCCAACTCGTGCATACTGGTTATCCAACGAATTACATGGTTATCCAAATTGTTTGTACTGGTTATCCAACTTAATTCTGCCCAAAGAAATTTGATCATTTTTAAACTCAAAAAAAATATTCGAAATGGATTTTGTTGAATAGATCTCGACGAGCACTATAATTTTCATGCATAACACATTCTCTAATTCTTTACGGATTATGAGATATGGTCATTGAAAGATTGGAGATATTTTTTAAAGGAGAGAGAAAAAAGTCACAGGGACTAAACTTATAAAATATAGAAAGATTGAGAAAAAAGTACAATAAGGACTAAAAATGCAAAAAATAGGAGGGGGCACGGTGCCCCCGAGTATACTGGATACAGCCTCGAGTTTTACTGTTGACTAAATTAATCTAGACTCTTTCCTTTTCTAATATCTTTTGTGTTATTTTCCCAACTTAGGCCTAAAAATGGTTTCTTCCTTTTTGCTTTCTTCTGTTTTGAAACCGTTTCTGAATATTATTTGCTGGGATTTGTGTATGTCTCTTTTGTACTTTCTTGTACTATACTTTGGTGAAAAGGTATTTGTAAGTTTGACACTCAACCTGCAAAAGCAAAAACAATCCCCACCTTAATAAATGTCACCTTTAGAGATTAGACTACGGGTAGGATTTTTCACAAGTTTTTTTTATGAAAAAAAAAAAGAGAAAAGAAAAGACGACATTGAAATTAAAAAAAAAAAAAACGTGTACTATGACATTCTCCAAATGAAAATAATTAAAAGATACTATTACGTACTGAGTATTACTATTCTCATACATAGGACTTGGATTTTCTTGTCTTTTTTTTTTTTTTGTTTTCTAAGATTTTTTTTATTTTAATTAGTCATGAATACATTCTTTAATTCATTCTCTATTTGTTAACGATGGATCATTTGTTTGTTATTCTCCCTCTCCTTTTTTTTAGAAGGAATATTACGTACTATGGCCATGTTTGGAAGAAAAGTGTTTGATTGCATTCAAAAGAGTTTAAAGGTACGAAAATGGGAATTCCTTCTTATAATTGTTCACACATTAATACACTGTAATAATTTGTTTCATTTACTAATTTGTTTTATAATTTTAAATTTTCTATTTATTATTATTTTTTTTTTGGTTCAAAGTTTCGCAATTCTGCTACGAGCGTGAGGAGATTGGCAACTTCCCCCCGCTACTTCTCTTGGGAGGATAAGGACGTTACCACTCGCGTTTTAGATCAGAAGAAAAGTGAGTTTTAATTTCTCATTTTTTCTAGGTCTAATAATTTACTCATGTGTCTCCTATTCTCAAATAATACATTACACTGCCATCTATTAATTCTCATTTGCATTCGTTTTTTTTTTTTAAAAAAAAAAATGTAAGAAAAATCGGCAATAAAATATGAAAGGTTTCGAACTAGGAAAAAAAGTATGTCAAAAGTGAATGGTTTAAAATATAGGCCATCTTTGCTTTCTCTTTCTCTTCCTCCCTGAACTAATAAACGTTTGGGTTTTTTTTTTTTTTCAAACCGAACCTGCCAAATTCATGTTGTTGTTACCGCAATGTCCTGGCAAAACTCTACTTGTTGGGGTAAATGAGTTGACGACTTCTGGCAAGGTATTTGGCATGGCCAAAGGCCGCTTTCGGAGGTTTAAGACGGCTATGCATGAAGCTTTACATGGGTTCTTCTATGGAATCCCTGTTCAGAAACAGAAGGTAATTTCTATTGCTCTTTTAGTTTAGTTTTGTTTTGTTTTGTTAGAAAATTGACAAATTATCCAGTATACCCGGGGGCACCGTGCCCCCCTCCTATTTTTTACATTTTTAGTCTTTATTGTACTTTTTTCTCAATCTTTCTATATTTACACGTTTAGTCCCTGTGAGTTTTTTTCTCTCTTAAAAAAAAAAACATCCCTAATCTTTAAACGAGCAAATCTCCTAATCCGTGAAAAATTTGTGAACGAATTATATATGAAACTTATAGTACTCGTCGAGATCTATCCAACAAAATCCATAGCGAATATTTTTTCGGGTTTAAAAATCACTTAATTCTGATGGACAGAATAGGGGTGGATATCCAGTTTTACAAGATGGATAACCAACTTGTTCTAAATTGGTTATCCATCGTGTTCATGCTGAGTATCCAATCCGTTTGAACTGGTTATCCATTTTGTTTCTACTACTTATCCATTTGGTTATCCAACTTCTTAATTCAAAATAAGTTGGTTATCCATCTTCTTAAACTGGATATCCAATGTGTTCATATTGATTATCCAATGCGCTAATACTGGTTATCCAATGGACTTACATGCTTATCCAAATTATTTGTACTGATTATCTACCGTATTCATCCTGATTATCCAACTTGTTTTGTACTGGATATCCATCCATTTAGTTGGAATGCATATCCAACTCTAATCTTTCAACGAGCATATCTCCCAATCCGTGAAGAATTTGTGAACGAATTATATATGAAATTTTAGTACTCGTCGAGATCTATCCAACGAAATCCACAATGAACATTTTTTCGGGCTTAAAAATGAATTAATTCTGACGGGCAGAATAGAAGTGGTTATCCATCATTTTATTTTTTTTTGAAGAGTGAATGTCAAACATATGATTAGATAACAAGTACGAATAGAATGGATAATCAGTCCAAACCGGTTGGATAATCAGTAGGAACATAACGGATAACCATTTTTCAAAGAAAAACAAAAAACGCATTTCTTCATTTCTGCCCGTAAAATTTAAATGCATTTAAAGTTCAAAAAAAATATTCAACAAGGATCTTATCGGATAGATCTCGTCGAGTACTATAAATTCCATATATAATTTATGTTATAATTCTTTACGAATCATTAGATACAAGGAAAAGAATAATATGAATGTAAAATAAGTTGGTTATCCATCTTTTTAAACTGGATATCCATTCTGTTCATACTGGTTATC
Organism: Oldenlandia corymbosa var. corymbosa; assembly: GCA_949775105.1. Taxonomy (NCBI): domain Eukaryota; kingdom Viridiplantae; phylum Streptophyta; class Magnoliopsida; order Gentianales; family Rubiaceae; genus Oldenlandia; species Oldenlandia corymbosa. Next base: position 13,360,143 of record OX459124.1, read on the forward strand.
CAATGCGCTAATACTGGTTATCCAATGGATTTACATAGTTATCCAAATTGTTTGAACTGGTTATCCAATATGTTTATATTGATTATCCAATGCGCTAATACTGGTTATCTACTGTGTTCATGCTGATTATCCAACTTGTTTGTACTGGATATCCACTGTGTTCATGCATATCCAACTCTAATCTTTCAACGAGCATATCTCCCAATCCGTGAAGAATTTGTGAAAGAATTATATATGAAATTTATAGTACTCGTCGAGATCTATCCAACGAAATCCACAGTGAACATTTTTTCGAGCTTAAAAATGAATTAATTCTGACGGACAGAATAGAAGTGGTTATCCATCTTTTTTTTTTTTTTTTGAAGAGTGAATGTCAAACATATGATTAGATAACAAGTACGAATAGAATCGATAATCAGTCCAATCCGGTTGAATAATCAGTAGGAACATAACGGATAACTATTTTTCAAAGAAAAACAAAAAACACATTTATTCATTTCTGCCCGTAAAATTTCAATGCATTTAAAGTTCAAAAAAATATTCAACATAGATCTTGTCGGATAGATCTCGTAGAGTACTATAAATTTCATATATAATTCGTTCACAAATTCTTCACGGATTGAGAGATATGCTCGTTGAAAGATTGGATACAAGGAAAAGAATAATATGAATATAAAATAAGTTGGTTATCCATCTTTTTAAACTGGATATCCATTCTGTTCATACTGGTTATCCAACTTATTCTGCCCATCAAAATTTAGTCATTCTTAATTTAAAAAAAAATATTCGAAATGGATCTTGTTGAATAGATCTCGACGAGTATTATAATTTTCATGCATAATAAGTTCTCTAATTCTTTACGGATTATGAGATATACTCGTTGAAAGATTAGAGATGTTTTTTAAAAGAGAGAAAAAAAAAAGTCACAGGGACTAAACTTGTAAAATATAGAAAGATTAAGAAAAAAGTACAATAAGGACTAAAAATACAAAAAATAGGAGGGGGGCACGGTGCCCCCGGGTATACTGGATACAACCTCGAATTTTCATCGAAACACCAAAAAATATCCTATTGCTTTTGTAAAAGACTATGGCTGTTTTATTTTTTTATTTTTTTTTTTGCCCGTAGCACACATTATCTTGTGGATTATTATATATAAATATAATATAATAATTGCTTATTTATATATTTTACAAATTTCATATATAAAAATTAACATTAAATGATGGAACGATGTGGTGGCGATATATGGACTTACTTATCTAATTTTTCACCATGTGGATTACTCTATTTAATTATACGTTATGTGTCTGATTGAAAACTCTCTCTTAATATATATGGAGATATAGGACTTGGATGTTGAATCCATTTGCTCCCCACATTCACACTATTGCTAACAACACAAAATACTGTATTTGGAAATAAAGTTCTAAATCATTTTTATTTTTTCAGCAATTATTAATCACTGTCGAATGCAATAACTTTTCTTTTTGGAAAAAAGAAAAGTGATTTTATTAGAAAATAAACACAACAATAGTAACTGGAATTATTAGTATCCTTTTAAAATTGCTTTCTGGAGTATGAGAGGAAAATTGGACCTGGTACATTTTAAAGGGGGATGAAAAGAATGACTGGAGAGTTCATTTTACAGAGTTCCAAGTTGAGGATTTTTTGTGGTAAATGAATTTTTCGTCTCTCAGTTCTCACGTTCTCCATTATGCAAAAGAAAATGAAACAAGCCACAATTTTTTTTATTTTTTACTTTTGTTGGGAAATTGAAAGCACCATTCTATGAAGGGTAACACAGTACGCTTTCAAAAGTTCGCCAAACAGAAAAACAGTAATCTACACTGCTTCAAAACATAAGGAAAGTTTCCAGTCCATTTATTTACTACCAGGGGACAAACAACGAGGCCTCGGAGTGACAGTGCCAAAGATTTTGATCAGAGTTTCGCCATTATACTACTGGCTGGGATTGCCTTTACACTGCTTTCTTTGACATCGTTGTCTTTGCTGTCGACCTCACATGCACCGGGCGGAACATCTACCGCAGGTGAGCAATTGAAGAATCCATGAGGCTGCAAAAATGAAAACGTGTAAACTAGTAACCCTCGGCACTAACACTCAAATATTGGATTAACTTCGGATACAACTGTAGTCAAAAAAATGTTCAAAGCTGGGTATGTTTGTTTCGTTTTTTTAGTGTGTGTGTTTTAGGTGTTTTTTGTATTGGGAATGTAAAAAGAAGTTTTGGAAATGTAAAAAGGTATGCTGGAATGAAACAGATATTAATAAAATAAAATGAATAAACCATCAAAAAAATCAAACAATTAGATAGAAAAACTGTTTCTATCACCAGCAAAATGGGACCTAAAGCAAGAGAAAACACCTATCACATCAAACCAGAACCAGTGATTCAGAGAAAACGAGGAAAAGCCATGACGAATTAACCATCAACATCACCAATGTTTGACAAGATTTTTTGATATACTACAAGAAAAGGATAAATAACAAGGAACAGATGACAGAAGGTTGAGAACTCAAGCATCTGAAATTGAATTGGTCTCCATGTAAGTTTCTTCTTGACAGTAGGGTTGGGTTATTAATTGACATAATGCTCAAATTGGGCTTACTGGAATTTCTTGGCAAAGATATCAATCTCAAGACAAAAAAGTTTAATTGTCATGGCATGATTAAGTGACATCAAACTCTCCAGTAACTATAACTGCTGCTGTCAAATTCCTAAATCTGCAAATAAATCAGCCTCTCTTCCATTTATGTGTAACAAATTTGGCTGTACAAGATCGGGAAGTATGCAAACTTGAACAACAACCAAACCAAGTAAGCCAACAAGAATTATTTCTAGAACCAATGAGAGGATGAATAAACCATGCTGTAAAGATTAAATGGCCACCAACAAAATTGTGATACTGAACAGGACTTAGTAAACACCCACAAAGGCAGAAACACGGAGTTGCGTTGAAATAATAGTCATCAAAATAATCGAGGTCTTCTCAGTGCAAAGGCAAGTTCCAAAGTGGAAATATAGGGATACAAAAGAAGCCAACCTGAAGCATGAAACCAAGGCGCTCCACGGGCATAACAGGCCAGTCTTCCAGACGTGGAACATGAGTAATCCCAAACACATACCTATGTGAAGAGACGAGGTAAAGTATCGAACTGTGAGACCATTGAATTAAGACGTGAACGATATGAAGCTATATACAAAATTAGAGATAAACCCCAAACACATTGATTCGCGCAGGTAAACCACAAATCATTATTCAAAATTAGAGATAAATTAGGTTGTTCATTTTGCTACTTTATTTAGTTCAAGAAACAATGAAACAATATTTGCTTATGCAAATCAATTTAATCAAAATTAGGGAGAGGTTTGAGAAATTAAGAAGGAATTATTGCTGATGCAAACCAACTTAACACTATTGCAACATAAGTTTGCCATGGTATCAGTAAACACTAACCACAGAACAATATCAGTCTCTTCCAACGGGCGATTTTGCTTAACCCAAGAAGCCAATCCCTCTCCAACACGAGGATTCTGGTTAGGAAATTCTCCACCAGGAAAGTCCTCTCCACGTGCATATTGGGTAACCCATAAATTGTGCTTCAAAAATGCAGCCCTTCGCAAGAACTTAGCCTCAGGACCAGCCAGGGGTAAACAGTTAGAACCAGGAACTAGTTTGTAACCCGTTGGTTGTCCGGTCCTATTTACTGTTCTGGTGTTCCTTACCTAAAATATCAAATGGGCAAAGAGTGATGAAACATGACTGCTAAAATTATCTTCAGCAAGTTAAGGTAACAATTACAGACAACTCCTAACTTTAGGGTTCCCATTTTTCAGGTTCTTTCTGACTCTTGTATCACTACAACCAAAAACGATGATGACAGTTAGTCACAAGTTGTCTTAATCTTAAGCTTAAAGCCTCCTAGGTTATTTTCATACAAATCACGTACTTTGAAGAATTGAACACAACTCCCAAAGTTTACAAATTAAACTGTAAAGAGAATTTATTACGAGCGAAAAGCTGAAAATACAACTGAAACGTAGAAGTCTCCCGAGCCAAGAACACTCGGAAAAGACCTTATATAGAGCTCACCAAGTAATTAAAGGGCACATAGATCATAAGTCTGGTCATCAGAAAGACATCAGAAATCACGAAGCTGTAACGTCATTAGTCATCAACAAGCAGGTCTGAACAGAAATATGAACAAGATAATATGCTATTTTTGGTATTTTAAACAAAAGACAGTTTTCGTTATTCTTTTTCGTTACCGGAAGACAAATCTCCAAGTTACCTAAAGCGACAAGAAAGTATAAAAGAGCAGAGGAGAGAGATTATTTAAGGTTAAATAATTATTCCATCACAGCTAATCCTTTTGACGCCTAGTAAGAAGCTAAATCGTAAGGTATATACAATACAGAAAGAAACACTCACAATCCAATGGCGAGCGGAGAAAGGATCAACATCTCGCATAGCTTCCAGTTCAGATCTAAGCACTGTTTCTTCTGCATAAAATGCATTGTTGTGAACATTATCTTTCCCAGGTTCTTCAACTTTTACATTCAATTCAACAACCTAAAAGGCAAAATGAAAATGTCACAACAGATCATGATCCAGGTGACAAAACGGTAACCTCTGTTACAAGTACCTAAAAAAGAAGGCAACTAGAAGTCATGCAAATATCTTCATTTGCTAACGTTAAGTAAATGTGCTTTCAAACACTAAAAAAATACCTGATTGTAAGCTTCACCAGGTTTGCAATCAACTGCCATATCCATACGAGCAACAAAAAAATGTTGATGAACAGGAGCATATAATCCTGGCGCAATGTTAGTGCCATATTTTCGAGATTCTCCAGGTTGAAGTGCCCCTAAACTGAGAATTCCAGTAAGTTTAACTTCTGCCTCAATTTTTCCGTCCTGCACTTGGAAATGGGAAAAAGAAAAAACAACCACCAAGTCAAAAGAGATACAGACATTACAAGGAAAATTCATAGCAAATAAGGTAGCATCCAGCTGAAAGTATATCAACCTCAGGCTACAACTAAGGAGGGTCTAGGGCATAGAAGCATTTCCAAGTGCAGGGGGTCTGGATAAAAAGTCTAGCAATTAAGGTTCAATCCTGGCAAGCCTTCTTAGTTATATTTTAAATACAATAGGCTGTTCCCAAAACTGGAACAAACGATAAAAGAAACAGCTCTTTGAGCTGCGCCATAGTTCCCTTCCAGGCAACCAACAAATACGGAAGATTTCTACGACGAGAATCACAAAAATTTACTCATAGTTGTAGCCAAAGTGTGCTTCTTTATGCATACATTTGTTATACGTCAGTACATGCCAGTTTTTATCATTTCTCTCCCATTTATCCCTACCCACCCATGCCCACCCCCAATGCGTTCACTCATGGATGACACGGTTCAACATATTGCAGGCTTTAATAGTATCTTGTGCTTCGCCCTGTCTCCTTAAAGGTTCTATTTCCAGAATCTAAGGTTACCAAAGACTTAGGTCTGAATATTATGCAATTGCATGTAGTCACAATTTCAGAGCCCAAGGATTTGATGATTGCATGAAATGGATTTGCAGTATATGTCAACCAAATTGAGACGCAAAATTTCTTGTTTCAATACCTACAGATTAAAAAACTACGTGTCTTGGGTGCTAAGCAAAATGCTAAGCACACATACCTGGTAAAAATGCCAATAAAACCCATATTCATAATTAGCCACAGTGCATATAAAGGAAACTGTAAGCCGCCTTGACCTTCGAACTTCTGCTAGGCCTGTTCTCCAGTCTTGGTGCTTCCACAAGATTCCATGGTCTTCTTCATGCAAGCAAACGCAATTTTCAATGGTTTCAACTCCTCCAGTAAAATTTGTGAAATGGGCATCAAAGTACTTTATAAACCCTAAGCAATCACATCCCTGAAATGCAATGTTTCCTTGATTACGTACTAATAATATAGCTAGTAAAGACTAACTGCCGATGGAAGTTCATTAGGAAAAGGGAAGAAGAAAATGCTGATTTTGGTCAAACCTTTTTCAGAGAATGAGCATTCTTCCCGAGACCATCCTCTCCAGCGTCAAATGCATTCTTTCTGTAATGCGGATCATTGGGATCCCCATAAGGCACAACCATCTCCACAAAACTTAATCGATGAGCAATGGGTCTTCTTCCACGACTACCATCAACATAGGCAACAGAATGTATAACTAAGCCCTCCCTCGGTGTAAAGCCAACACGAAAGTTCCACTGTACAACGAAAAAATATACCTAGTTAGTTGTCAATAACCAATGCTATAAACAAATTCATGAGCCAGAAAATGAAAAGACGAAACACCTTTTGCCACTCCACGTAATGTCCATTCACACGGAAGCTTGGACCCTCAGGCTGAGTGATTAGTAGAGGTTTCACATCGCTGCGATCAACACCCCCTCTTGTCTCGCCAGGAGTATAATTCCTCAGAGGATCAGCTGGAGGTAAGGGAACTAGTTTACGGTCTTCAAATTCAATCACAACCATATTTTGCATGTCAACAAGCACGTGAATTCCTTCAACAGGTCGTGCATAACCATTCTCCATGGGGCAATCACTCTCTGTCCGACAGAATATCAGTGGTTTAGCAAGTCTTCGGCCTGGAGCATCGGCATCGCTGTGATAACCAACACACCTGCAAAAAGTAAATTTTTAGATATTTGACAGTTGCAATTAGCTAATTCTCGAAGTTCAGCACAAAGGTCACTAACCAGGCATCTACCATAACAAGATCCATGTCATCGATACCCCTCTTCTTCATTGCTTCAATGAAGGGAGGATAATCTTTTACAACTGCTTCACACTCAGCGTACTCAACAGCATCCTAGAAATTTTGAAATTATGAACACACCTTAGAGAGAGGGAGATAGGATAATGGTCAAAACATCCATCACCTCTAGATATCACGCAAGCAACTAAATGCATACAAGTGGTTAGGACATAAGGATAGTATAATCAATTTTATTTTACAGCTTCCGATAGAAGAAACTCACAACAAAGTGCAAATGCATATGACAACTATGCCTCTCTTGAAAGCAGTTGATGCCGCCAAACAAAATACAGGAAAAGGGATTCAAACCCTAAAATAAATTGTCCATGTAATCCAGCAATAACTGATTTCACTGCTCGATACAAGCTCATACTGTCCATATGCAAGACCTATTTAGAAATACAAATATAGCTATAAACACATTCTCATAAACGTTTCCACTTATGCGATCTTTTGAGTTGAGAAGAACGAAAATATTCGGGGAATACAGCATAGTATAGACCTGACACATATTTAAACCACTTCTAAAACTACTAAGACTTTTCAGATGAGTTTAAAAAGAGTTCATTTTCTTGATTGAAAAGCTTATATTTCAGCGGATTTCAGCACTAAACATCCAAATAAACTGACTTTCAATAATAGATGTAATTTGTAAAGATGATGCACAATGGCCCCCCAAACACATTGATTCTGAGGCCTTTAATGCAAGAGTGTCAATAGTGGGATAAAGTCATTGTTGCTCTTTGTCAGGGTTTCACTTACATTAGGAGAAAATATGTTTATATATTAAACATAGAAAATAGTGATTTGATCTATTAAATGCCATAAAACTTAGAAACAGACATTCGAACGAAAAATAAGATTTGCTGAGAGAATTTTCCTAAACTCATAAGGGTGAAGCATCGAAAAATGTGGCAAATTAGCTGGAAAAACGAAGCGAACATTGGAAGCGTGAAATATGCAATGTATTGAAAGTATACCATAGGTGGCTGGACGTCTGGAATAACTGTTGAAGAGATAACCTTTCCCCTATGGTGTCCACCTCGAGTTGTAGCATGCACCTCAGTAAGCTGAACAATCCATACACTAGTCTCATTTGACTTTTTGTTGTAAACAACTAGCCTAGCTTGCCTTGGTGGTAGCTTACTGGGAACAGCAGGTGTTCCTTTTGTTCTGGGAAGTAGAGATGGTTGGAATGGGGGGAAGAAGTACGCATCTGCTAGAGCAACTACATGTTTTTCTGGTTCCAGGAGCACCACTTCAATGAATCGCATACTATCTCTAAGCTGAAACCAAAACACAGAAGCAATGTGAAACCATTATTTTCATGGAAAAAGATAAGAAAGGAACCAGCAGAGCAATACAGGATTATACATACCTCAGGAGTTGCACCAGCAGCACGAACAGTTGCTACAGCAATGGATATTTCAGCAGCGGTTAAAGGATCCAAAGGATGACAGGTTTGGGCTCTTAGTGGGACCTGAATACCTGCACGAGATCAACAGAATAACTGAAATAGAGGTAGGTATCGGCATACATAAGGCATACACAATTGAAAAGCTCCAAACAAGACCAAACACCAATGATTTACTACAATCGGTATAGTCAAGGCTAAATAATAACCTAATGAGTTTCAACTATGGCAACATGCCTCACCATCATTACTCTCAACTTCATAATGGACCTAGAGGTACATTTTACACATATATATTCAAAAAATACAGAACACATACTGTCAATAGCCCTTAAATAGGAAAAGAACTACAAAAAATTATTGAAATGCAGCCTAAAAACAACAGAGGCTTTCAAAACAACAAATACCTACTGAATGTTAAAGGAATATTTGCACATAGAGCAGTTTCAGAATGAAATCAGAAACACATAATTCAAAGTGAGGTTCAAGCACTTGGAATGTGTTGAAATCCTAGAATATCATTGTAACCATCTCCAGAAAAGTGCATTAATTTGTGACTGAGAACCACAGAAACCATCCAAATGGCAAATGATAAATGTTTAGGAAATAAAGAACACCAATTTTAATTTCAGCTCCATTTTTGCAAGTGACTGGAATTCAGTACCACTAGGAATGTTGTCAAATTCAACACTTCAACAAAATCTAGACTTATCGAAAGTCAGCCAACTTTACAATAAAAGCTGAAACAGAGATATCTCTAGTACTTTTGGAGTCCAAGTAGTTTGTCAGGAGCTCAAGACAAGTTTAACCCAATGAAGAAGAAGAACTATATAGTATAAATTGCCAGGCGACCAAAACAGCAGTGATAACACAATATGCAGAAGGCAGGGTAGGTTCATCAAACCATTGATAGAAAAGGTGTATTTCCTCAAGAAAAATTTTCAGTTAAAACATAAAACTTTTAATTTCTCCAACAGCAAATATAACGAATACATAAATTCTTACAGGGAAATCTTTCCATCAACAACCATTACTTTAAATTTTAAACCAACTAAACCAAGAAAAAAACCCAACAGTTAACCAAAACAGGGTAGTTTGACCTGAAATAAACACTTTCAGTTCTAAATTAGGAATAGGCACAAACGAAGATAACCCCAAAAACTTAAAACCATGCAATGAATCCAAAAAAATCAAACAGTTACACCGCCTCTCAGCCTAGGCCTTCCAGCAAACAGATAAAAGTAGTCGATTTAAGATCATTTTACGTCATTATTTTACAATAACAACAGGACACGTACAAACAAACAAACGACATATAGCAGATATGCAGAGCACACTATGCATACATATAAACGCTACAGACTAATGCAAATGACGCATATTTATCAATATGTTCGGGAATATACGCCGGCGGAGAAGAGTACCTTTGGTTGTTGCATTTGTCGATGGCTCAGAGCGAACCACCGCGGCTGCCTTCTTCCCTGTCTGATGATCTTCGCTCCAGTTCTGCAACGGAGAAGGAGTAGCACCCGGCTGCCGTCGCACGATGACGTCAGAGGACTCTCCGGCGGAGGAAGGCGGAGCCAGTGACGTCGCCGTTTTCGTAGCTGTGGCCATTGTAACTGATTCGCTAACTCTTCCAATCCAAATCCACCGCAAAAGTTTCTACAGTAATCCACTGACATACAGCACAACCACCTCTCCTCAGAAATACTTCCGCCTCCACCAACACCACCACCGTCGCCGTCGACGCCGACTCTGCACTTATTTGCGTGTTTCAGTGTTTATCAATGGAATGTTCCGGAAACTAGGGCTTTTTAAGCTGTGATCAAATGGGGACAATGTAAGCTCTTACAGTGTGTGAGTGCGTGAGAGAGAAAGGAGTGAAGCACGGAGCTGTATTTATAGAGAGAGAAACAAAAGAGAACGGAAAATGGTGTGTGAGAGGGTAGGGACACGTCACGAGAGAAAAGGGCTTTTGTGCAAATCTATCAAAAGATTATGGGGAATTAATTAAAATTTTAAATTTATTGGGGGTAAAGGGAACTTATCGAAGGCCAATGAGATAAGTGAATGGTGTGTTTAGTGATAGGAGAATCAGCTTTTTGATGACGCAATCGAATTCAGGAGTGGAATACAACAGTACAGTAATATATTTCTTTGAAATTTAAGTTGATAAGGACACGGTTCTTTAATTATTACTCTTTTGGACTTGTATTCTAGTTTTTTCGTTTTCATGGAATGCATGATTTGATGGGCCGAAATACCATTGAGGACAAGAAGTGCAAACTCTTTGTTAGATTAATCTTTCGTTAATGGTGAAAATTTACATGTCAGATAAGAAAAATCAAGCAACAAATATGCAGAATTTATAGTTTGTACTCAAGTGTATGAAGTATGACGCTACTAAAAATGATGTTGCGTCGTTAATATTGATGTTGCGTTGTTAATACGTTTCTATTACATACCATGAGCATTGTCAAATTTGTAAAAATCAATAATAAAAATTTAGATAATGAATATAGAAATTCTAAAGGTTATATTGAGTGCTTCAAACCTTTGCAAAATGTTATGTGTATCATTTTGTTTTGATGGGTTTCTTTATTTTTGTGCTGATAAATGATCGGAATTATACCCTGAATGAAGGAAAATACATTTTGAGAAAGACCGCTGTCACACTCACTCATTTAACTGACTATAATGCATTTCACATTATTCAGATATCAATTTTGAATTCATGTTCTAAGAACTCCAATAGGGAATATGCTAGATGGTTATAAATACCGTAAATGATCGAAAAATACATGTAGGTTCATGATATAAGGAATGATACGCATTTGGCGTTAATTATATGTTAGAACACCATGTAGGAAAATAATATGTGGCTTGATACAGCGTAGATCCAAAGTTGATAAGTCCGAAACTAATTAGATTATTAACAAAAATCATGTGAGCATGTACCTCCACTGAATACATTTTATCATATAAATTAATTAACTTATGATGATTAAGCGTCACTTCCTTGGAACAACATAGTCCAAAGCATTTCAAGTCAGCATCAATGGCAACTGGATATATAATATTTAGTTCCTACTCAAAATTAATTAATAGGATTATGCATTAGTTGATTTGATTAATTATTTTTTAATACTCCACTGATTAAGGCTGCTGAATCGATGCCTTGTTGGACATAAACTATCTGTAGGGATTTTTATCTTTTTAACTACTTTACATAAATCGAATCTGAATTATTAAAACAATAAATTAGGATTTCGAAATTCGAACATACAAAGAATATACAATTCGTGAGAAAAAGAGAAGAATAATGACAAGTACCACTAGAGGACCATATGGTGTACTTAGCACCAGTGTTGTTAAGCTCCGCTTGGATCGGCCGACTGAACCGGTTTAATCGAAAACCGGACCCTAAGTCGAGTAGAGAATAAAATTGGAAAAAAAAACAACCGGTCAAAACCGGTCAAGACCCCGATCGAACAGAGAATTGGTTAAAATCAGATCGGACCGGGGTCTTTAAATATTTTGACTTATTGACCAAACGTTTCCACATTTCTCATGATTCCGAGTTCCAATGTCTTCTTTTCAAGGTCAAATTTTTCTCTTTTTGTTCAAAATGACCCTAAAACTTTTAGTAATTACTCCCTCCGTCCTATAATTATTATCCAGTTTTATTTTTAATTTATTGTTCAAATTGTACTAAAAATAAAATTGTAAACTGGACAATAATTTTGGGACGGAGGGAGTATTTTTTTTTCAAAGTACTCCCTCCATTCCAAAATATATATCGTTAGAAGAAAACCAATTTTTTTCAAAATAAATGTCGTTTTCGCAAATCTAGGCACATTTTGTCAACTTCTTCCAACATTGCCCCTACATGAGAAATTGTAATTGTATTTAAATTAGAAGTGTAATAGAACTAAATAATATTGAAAATAGAATTGTATTGAGAATAAATGAGAGTAGTTTAGTATTTTAACTAAATATTTATTGTCTCCTTAAACTTTGTGAAACTTCTCCAACGACATATATTTTGGAATGGAGGGAGTATTAGTTTGATATTTTAATCCCCAATTTTAATTTTAATTCCTAAACAGGACTATTTTGATTTTTTTTTTTAATTTCACTCCACAAACTAACTTCCGTCATTTTAAGAATCATTTATATTATAATAACTCTAATGTATCACAAAAATTTAATCTCATATTCTTGATGTTCATATTGATTATCCCGCAAATTCAATAATTTGTCTAAAAAATAATTTATTTATCTTAATTACTTTATTAGTATGCTAATTTACGTCAGAAAAATAATAATTAATTACTACAAAATATCAATACAACTATTATAATAGGAAAATAGATATAAAATTTAAGTTTTTAATCTTAACGATTTAAAAAAATAAGTATTATTTATTTAGTGAAAATGACATCATCCTAATAGACCTCCCGAGTTAAATTTGGACGTATCAAAACCTACTTAAAAATTATGAAATATTAATTTAACTTTAACATTTGACAAATATATAAAATTATTAAGTAAAAATATAATTATTAAGTAATTAATATTTATTACGTCATTATGACGTCATTCGAGTCGACCCCCCGATTCGTCCCGAGACGACCCCCCATTCGCTCGACCCCTTGGCTGGGCCGAGTCAAGTTCCGGTCCGAGCATGACAATACTACTTAGCACATGGACTTATCCAAGAAAAACAAAAGAGATTCTTTCAATGTTGACCACAGATTTGGAATCTCTGATGCCTCAATTATTGAACCTGCTCCATTCCGAGAAATGGGTGCTGTTTGACTTCATCGAGAATGTCTAATGGCTAACATATCAAAACTGTCCGATTTTACAATGTCTTTTATCTATGAGACTGATATAGTTTACATTCTCGGCTTTTACAGAGCTATGTTTAGGTTACAATTTGTGATTGATATAAATTATTTTTATTGGACTGGAGAAGTACGAGGGAAAACAGGATGAGGATAGATATGAATTCCCTTAGCGAAACACACTGAACCAAATTATAGATGAATGTAAACTTCGAATTTAATCGTACTATGTTGAAGGTCAATTTCTACCTCTAAGTTTTGCCACTTTGTTAAGTTACATTTCCTCGTATTCCAGAGCTAGCCACTTGTAATTATGTCAAGAGTGCACACAAAATCTGTTCACTAAAAGAGCTATATATGTTAGTTAAATCAACCGAGAAAATGTATATAATATCATTTCAAGGTAAAAAATAAACGAAAAAAACTATGATATATTGTTTCAAGATAATTAAGACGATTTTTTCACGATCTTTGTTTCTTCGTATTAGTAAAATTAAATGGTTGCATTTGCACATAACATACATCCTTGTTCGAAGAGTATGTAATGCTTTTAATAATTTGTGTATAATGTTATAAATCCATATATACATATCATTTCAAGGTAAAAAATAAACGAAAAAAACTATGATATATTGTTTCAAGATAATTAAGACGATTTTTTCACGATCTTTGTTTCTTCGTATTAGTAAAATTAAATGGTTGCATTTGCACATAACATACATCCTTGTTCGAAGAGTATGTAATGCTTTTAATAATTTGTGTATAATGTTATAAATCCATATATACAGGCATATTTTACAGGATCTCAAAGAAAAGAAAAAAAAAAAGCCCTTATAAGATGCAATCTCTAGTAAGGAAAAAAAAAAAAATTCTGGTCTAACTTTGGAAGCGATATTAGAAAGAAGTAACAACAAAAAGTATACGTCTTCCCAGTTCCCACTATATAAGTTGGATTGGATAAAAATTTAATTAAGTGACCCTCTCCCAAAAAAAAAAAAAAAGGGAACCCTACAAATGGGAAATCACATGAAAGCATTGGTTCATCCAAAGTCAGTGGAACTGTCTACTCTGGATCCAAAATGCATCATCCACTTATGTCGATTTTGACAGCCAAAAAAATAGATGATGAGTCATGTTTGGTTAAGTACGGCATAATTTCGAATGAGGGTGACATTATATTATTTAGCGTTGACGTGGTTATAAGGATAATGCTTATGGCTTACGTGAGGTCTATTCTGTATTCTTGGTTTGAAAGAAATACTTACATTTTTCGTCTTAGATTAATGCTTTAATAGTAAGTTATTTATTTAATTAAATCAGTGCGATAAACAATTTTTTTTTTGAAAAAGAGGGAATACAAAATCGTAAAGTCAACGACAGAGATGAGATATTGAAATGTATGGTTTATAGATTGTTTAATCTGGTTGCATAGGGGAGACGGAAAGGTGCGGTCGTACCTGTTTAATTTTTTTAATTAGTAGAGATATCTCAAATTTTTAATTAAAAAATATAGATTGTATAATTTTCGCACCCCTTACATTGACTTTTTAGTATTTATTAATAAGTCTTTTCGAAATTTTACACCTCTATGTTAATTTCACGGCTCCACCACTTTACAGATTATAGGTGCGGTGCAGTGAGTGGCGAAGAGTAACTTGCTTAAGTATAGCAAGGTCTCTGATCTCCTAAAATAACAAAAATATTTCGGGTGAAACAGATTTCCTCTACAAAGATAATTTTAATTTAGTTTGTTTTGACTATTTTTGCCTTTCTTGATTTAAAAAAATGGATTAAAAAAAAAATCTTATTTTTGGTTTTTAACTTTTCATACGTTTCTGAGTTGAGAAGAATCAATTTTATCATAAAGGGCAAATTAGAATAATTAGTAATTACTACAAAATACTCCCTCCAGTCCTTATTATAAGGTGTATGTTTTGATTGTTTTTACTGATATATTTTTCTAATTGAAAAAAAATCTTAAAAATTTTTTTTAATAAAATGTGAAAATATAAATTTAAGTTTCTTTTTTCAATGGAAAAAACATATTAATTAGAACAAAATTCGGAAAAATCAAAATGTCTTATAATAAAGACCGAAGAGAATAATAAACATAAAATAAATATTTGAATTTCATATTAATTTAACATGTAACAAAAAAAAAAGAGTTTGGTGCCCATTAATGTAACACTATAGTGATCACTACTATAGTCTCTAATTGCCGATTTAATATCCTTGAATTGGAGATTCTAACACATTAAAAAAAATAGTCATATATAATATAATTGTTAATCTTATGTGTAAACGATACAAATTAGCACCCATATTTGTGATTTGTATCAGTAGATCAAGAAAAAAAAAAAAAAAAACCAATTTTCCAAACAAGACTATTGATCACTGATTTTCTAGACCATAAATTAAATGGTAAAATGAAATAGAACTATGGTATTATAGCACCAAACGAGGACTTTTGTTATTTAATAATTTGCATTTAGACGAAGACGTAACATTATAACAAAAGTCACCGTATATGGTCTACTAATAGAAGATTATAAGAGGTCCGTAAGGTCGTTATCAGGCTAACATCTATTTCAACTAATCGACTTTTCCCATCTCCTCTAACTTCCTTTTCATTTTGAATGATTTTTAAAAGTAGTCATAAAAATTAGTGGGTTGCTAAATGTAACTTGATTTTACTTCTCGCAGGTTGTATAATAGACTAAAATACTCCTGAACCTTAAACTCTCCTAAATTGTTTTACACGATCATTTTTTTAGAACTTCTCACAAGTCCTTTCATTATATTATCAAAAAATCATTGATTCTTGATGGTTCGCAATGGCAGAAAATCAAATAACATGAAAAAAAAAGATAAAATAAGACCTTGGCTTCTCAACAGATAATTTTTTTGCGAAGTTCACTTTCTTATTGGTGTGATCACCATTGTCATTTTCTGACGGATTTTTTTTTACAAGGAAAAATAAATTACGCGAAATTTTATGGCTTTGGCACGATTACTGATTGGTGATCGTGCTTTTTTTTGCATATTGGTGATCGTGCTTTTTTTTATGTCATTTATGTGTCTTGATTTTGTTTCCTGTAGCTTGATTTTACTTTGTGCAGTTTGATTTTATTTCGTGTATCTTTATTTTACTTTGTGCAACTTAATTTTATTTTGTGTAGTTTCATAGGGGTATTTTAGTATATTTAATAACCTGCGCGAAATAAATTCAAGTTGCGTTTAGCAACACCCTAAAATTATGGTGAGATAGTGTGCATACGACTATGTTTAGATCTATTTTTTAAACTAGTATTTTTTTTTCAATTTTTCATAATTTTTTAATATTATTATATTTACAATCACCACATATTATTTATCATTTCAACAAAAAAAATACATTTTTAAAAAAGTTGTAAACGGCGAGATAATATGTAAGTGTTTGTGCCCTAAACCCAATCAACACTGGAGTGATCACTTTTATTCATGTATGCATCATTTGTCTCATATTCATTAATGTTGTCTATTATTTACATAAATTGTATTGCAACTAATTAATGAAATCCCATTATTAATAACCCAAAGTAAATCACAAGAAAGTTGTGATGATGAGATTACTTGAAACAAAGTTATTAATAAGAAACATCCCTAACCAAAGTATTTTTAACAAGGGACATTATTAATGAGGGTAGGTTAGTATGTTCTAAGCCGGTTCCTATTGTAGGAACTAGTTGATCTCATTGACTATGACGTGGAGACGTCTAAGGCAGGACATGGATGCTTGTAGAAGACAAGTACATTGGATAAACCCAACAAGAGAAATTCTATATTTGTAAATGGACTATCTCTAAATGTTCTAGGTGTAAATGATCCTTAGACTTGAGATCATCATGGTACCTTGAGCATGAATTATTATATTTGATTTCACTTGTAGTTGCTCTTAACAAAGTAATGATTGGTGACGTTCGTATGATATCAAGTGCGGAAAGGTGGTGAATGATCAATAAAGGATTCACCCTCCAATTTATAATGGAGAGATATCTCTATGGCCACTTGTTGAAGTATTGACTTGAAAATCTTTGTGCAAAGCAGGAGAATTAAATTAGAAAGATGTTTCTAATTTAATATCTCAAGAAGTCATATTTCAGAAACAAGAAATAAATTAGCATATACTCAAAAAGAATGACAATAATCTCTCTATGCTATGGGATATGGTGAAGGGATACTAATTACACAGTTAACTAGTTCATTGAAAGGTTACAAAGTCTTCACTTGACTTTTTCTCGAGACTTGGTTGTCATGGAATGTTGCTAGACATCTCTCATGAACCCTAGACATAAGCTTATAATAATGCAGACATTTGATAAATTAATAAGAATTAATTTATGTCTACACAATTAACATAAAGAAGTTATGTTAGATGTCTATTGCCTCGACTTAGAGAAACCTATGGGGTCACACACTAGAACACCATCTTTGAGGGATCTAATTGACATTAATAGGGGATTAATGTGGTGAGTATAAGATACAATTAAGGGCTGATTTGAAAGAGTTAAAATAACTCTAAGGGCAAACTTGAAAAATAGACCTAACTAGGGTTCACTTAAGTGTTCTCTATAAATAGCTAAGAGATGCCTTCCAAGAATAAGGTTTTTTTTTTTTTTTTATTTTCTTCCTTTTGCCTACTTTCTTAGTGAAACTCTAGCACATTTTCTTACCCATGGCCGAAATTAATGATCACAGAGAGTGGGTTGAAGATTCTTGAAGTTCACTTTGAAAGGTGAGAGTGTAGGAAGCTAGCACAAATCCTACAATCTCTTCTTCCTTTTTTTGAAGGTGGTGTGTGTGGATTATCTATAGAGGTCCTGCATTAGCGAGGCTCAAGTGAAGAAATCAGATTTCTCTCCACTTCTACAAAGGTATTATATATCATCCTTCTATGGTAAATGCTTTAAAAGTCATGAAACACGAGTGATCCTTTATTGTTTGGGGCCGGTTATGCATGAATTATTTCAAAATTTTTATGCTTCAGCTGCATTGTATGCTCTAGATCCGGCTTTTTTTTTTACGGTGGTATCAGAGCCTCCTTGTTGTATTTCATGATTTTTATTGGTTAGATCACAAAAAAAGATGAAGGTGTTCATGTATTATGCATATTCTTGAACTTATGCTTTTGAATCATGTTGTTGTTGGTTGTTTTTCATATGGGTCTTGCTGCATTTGATGAGTGCTTGGTAGATCTATCATTTTAACTTGTCTCTTTCTCTTTTATGTTGATAAAAGTTGAAGAACATTGCTATAAGTAATTCGTTTAAAACCACAAACACGAAACAACCCAAACTAGTGCAACGATGAACCCTAATGGTTGGGGATTTTGGTGGTGGTGTCTTGGCTGTTTCTTTTGGCAAAAAACGTCCTTCCTCTTCATCATTTGATACTTAATATTGTGTTGTAAGAATTTATTTATTTTATTTGATGTAATTATGAATTTGGGACTGTTTATAACTAAGACAACAACAGGGATAGATTTGTCTTCAGAAATGAACCATCATTTTGATGGCGATTGAGGGATTGTTTTTTGAGTCTTCTTCCATGGAGGAGAACGTCCCTTATTCTTCATTTTGAGGGTAAATAAAACATACCTCTTAGCCTCCCCTACTAGATTGGTAGGCACGGTGTTGAAAGAGGAAAAATGTCTTGCACAAAACCCAATGGGATACAAGTTTTTAATGTATGTTTTCTTGTCTAGTTGTTCAAATTTAAAGGGCTATTTTTGTGTAATTTGTATATGATTAAGTATCTAATTTGTGGCTATTTGATAGTCCTATATCACTGGTTTTAGTAATAAACAAAACATTTAGATTTGAATTGTCATGAAAATTGCCTAATTCTAGGCGATATAATGTGTATTATACATAGTCATGGTCAATTGTTGTCTTACAATTTTCAAATAATTATGATGTATGTCTTTGCATTATAGTAATGCATTTACATGATCATAATGTTGGTATAACAAATTCAAGAATGTTTTTCAAATGGTTGAAAATATTGCATATAGATACTAACTGTTTGAGCTTTTGTAGGTTATAGTAATTTATTAAAGTATTGTGGGTGATTATGGACTTAGATTGTAGTATGATTTATTTTATACATGGTGATGTATATTGAAATTTAATGGTTCATGGTTGCTTGTGTAATAGTTAAATTTATTAAAAAAATATGGTCTTCGTGCCATGCTTCCCTAAGTTTATTCTTGGATGTAATTTCTTTTCTTACTTCAGTCCCCTCGAATGTAACTCGAGGTTTCTCCGCTAATTATGTAATGTACATATAGATTATAGAGAGTTAACATGTGATGATTAAAATATGGTCTTCGTGCCATGCTTCCCTAAGTTTATTCTCGGATGTAATTTCTTTTCTTACTTTAGTCCCCTCGAATATAACTCGAGGTTTCTCCGCTAATTATGTAATGTACATATAGATTATAGAGAGTTAGCATGTGATGATTAAAATAGTAAATTTATGTAATCCAAGAAGAAGGAGGCAGCAAGAATAAAGACCATGAAGATTCAATACGTTGAAGACTTTATGTGTCAATATTAATCATATAGTTCCCTTAAGTCTTAAGGGAACTAGCATAGGAAGTCCATAATCATCCACACGTTTGTGGTATGCATGTCTACTTGTTTTATAACTAAATAAGTTGCATGCTAAATAATGAGACCTAAAATTAAAATTAAGCAAAACCCTCAAGAAAAATATTAAGTCAACCTTAAGCAAAAATGTTTGCTAAAGGATGATGCCTTCCATTATTATGGAAAGACTATTCTCTTCTTCGGGTGGTTGATTTGTTGAGACACTCAAGGTCACCATTCAAAGTTGAGAAAGTCTTTGCCATGAAATATTGATTTAGGTATAATGGGCTATGACTTAACATAAATTTGTGATTTATTGAGCACACTCAAGGTCATCAAATTTTTGTGGCAAAGGGTGAAAAGAAATTAAGGTGTTGATTATTTAATCAAGAATAGGAGTTACAAAGTGTTGTAATCGTAAAATAATTTACTACCTATGAAGTATGAAGACCTTTTTCACTTGTTGGGCACACCCAAAGTTAATATGGTTGAATTGGGATCCTAATCCCACTAGAAAATTCTAAATTTTCTAAATCAACATTGAGGGTTGTTGATGTGCATTAAAATAGTGGGAGCAAAACGAATAATTAAATGACCAACCAACCACGGAATTTAACACAACAAGTTGGATCGTGGATAAATAACCCCAAATTATACACGACTTATCCACGAAAAATTCATTAGAAACTTTACCCACATAACATATACGGAATAACCACGACATTATACACGGATAATTGTAGTCCTGGTTAAACCGTGGATGATGAACTCTTTATCCACGAACTGTCCACAAAATCTTCTGTAGCTAATAATTCTGTAGGTATTTCCGTGGTTAATGAAATATTACCCACAAACTTCCAACAGAAATATTATCTACGAAATATTCCGTGTATAATTCGTGGCTTATTTAACTTTTGACCAACTCCTTAACATATTACTCACAACTAGATGTTCGATGGAAATAGTACCTATGGATTATGTAGATTATTTTGTGTATAATTTGTTATTAGTTTTTAAATTTTTTGAACAACATCATGTATGAGCAATGGATGATTTTAAGTTTTTTAACAAATACATGTGAATAATTCATGGCTAATTCTAAATTTAATTTATTCAAAGTGATAGATAATTAAATAAAAAAATACAATTATTAAAAAATCTTCCCTTGTTCATAGAATAAAAAGCAATGAACATAATAGTGCCAACCAAGATTTCATTGTTAAAGTAATTGTTGCATAAAATATATTTAAAAAGAAATTTATTTGCTATTCCCTTGCTTCAACGCATGAGACACAAAACTTTTTTTATCATGGGTTTTGAATGCCAATTGTAGCTCTAGCTCTCTAACTATAACTAGAAAAGTCTAAGCAACATAAGACAGGGATCGTGAGGAACAAAGCTCCGAAGTCATCGACTTGGCTTCAACAGCAATGGGGAGCACAAAACCAAATAACCTGGCAAATTGATTGGACATATCTAAGTCTTTTGAGGAACAAATAAAAAATATGGCACAAGAGAAGCAGTTCTGCGGGATTGCAAGATATTGACCAAATGGTTTGCATATGCAAACCTCAAGCCAACTAAAATATAATTTTAGATTCGTCAAAAAAATAGAAATAATAAAAGCTTCTATACTATCACCCAACATTTGTTATTGGTTCCCATAAACCAGAATATAAACAACTACTATTACTTACATGAATAGTAAGAATAAAAAAAAAACGTGACAGATATGCTATGAAATACTCACAGAGTAGTAGGAACTTTGACGAGTCCATATCCACTACCTTCGATGGGCCGGCCCATTACTCGGCTTTTGGGTCAAACCGCTCTTAATATGGCAGTGTATTATTACTAACCCTAGTAATAATCGGATGCTTCACAGGTCTATAAATAGGGCCATTATTCCATAATAAAGGTACGCAATCTTGGCTATCAAACGATATACACACATAACCCTATTTTCTGACTTAAGTTTCGGAGTGTCTACCTTCGGGAGACGCCCGAGATTCTGTTTTGCAGGAAACCCTAACCGGTGTTCCACCCTACCTCCGCGGTACAATTCTAGGTATCGCCAAACTTGTTATCAGCAAAGGCTACAAATCATCCAACCTGAATCCATTCTCATCATTACTATCAATTCTATGCTCCTCCATCTCTTGTTCTTGAAAAGGTGTATCTTCGATAGGAACATCATAAGTTGATCTTGGTTTGATCTTACAAACAGCCCACCAATCAATTTTGTCCCGCTTCAAACTTGGGTAAGGTGCAAAGTATACTTGAGAGGCTTGAGAAGCCAAAGCAAAAGGTTCATACTTACCTAGCTTTTTTTTTATGATTGATATCAACAAGCTTGTATTCCTTGTGAACTTTGATGCCAACATTGATAGTTGGATCATACCATTCGCACTTAAACAACACAACTCTTTTGATAGGGAGTGCAGGATACTCCAGTTGTACAAACTCAGGCATATTGGATGAATAATTTAACTCCGTCCACAAACTCAGGGTTAATATAACTAGTGCCTGGTGAGAACCTCTTATACATCCATTCACGATCATTTCTCATTTGGACCACAAATACATATAATTTGAAAAGATATAAAACAACCACATATAAGTATGTACCACGTAAGTTCCCTTCTTTTTCTGGATAAGCTAGTTTGATTAAGAACGTTATTTTTTTTTAATTTGGGTAATTAATTGGTGGGTTCAGGGAGTTTAATATGAAACTTTTTAATCCATTTGAGAAATTTAATACACACAATTGGGAAACAAGGTCTTCATTCAATGATAAAATTATATGCAATATTGATTTTGATAGGCAAGTGCAGAGTAGCTACCAAGAAAAGGTTTCCTGCCATTAACAAACGGAACTGAAGCAGAAACAGAGCTTTTTAAACAAGTTGTTTAGGAAAAAAAATCTTTGATAACCATGTGCATTATGACGTTAAGAATGTCACAAGTATATTAATAACAAACAAAGACTAAGTGTAACAAACCAGAAAACTACAAAGGATTTACCAGGAACCACGTCAATCAAGTACAGGAGGGAATCAAAAAAATAGCTGAAAAATCTTTATTCCGAGTCTGAGACCAAAACTCTAAACTTCCTAATTAATACCTGGAAATTAATTCAATGCGTCAACCAGTTCAAAGTCGACAGGCGTGTGGACTCGGTTGCGTCCTTTGATTCCCTATATGCTTCCTGTCAAAAAAAAAAATCACAAATCCAATAACAGTGTACCCGAATAATCACACTGCCCTCTATCATCATTGGCATCCATGCATGTATAAGGGAGAAGAAGAGAGAGCACACACACGAGAGGGAGAGGAGGATTGAGAAAATTAAATCCACGGTTTCATACTATGAAGGGGAACTAACCCGAGGTCGACCCCATCTTTGAACTCTTGTAATTATGTTCGAATTTGGTGGTGAGGAGGAGGTTGTGATGGTGATGAATGGCGTCAGGGCTGTGGTGATCGCAGCGGTGATGCAAGGAGGAGTCCAAACTGGTACATACTACAAAACCATCGTGAAAAAAATTTGGGGGAAAAGGGGCTTTTGGGGTTTTTTTGTTTTTTTTTTTGGGGTTTATAATTTTCCAGAAATCTATATCTATACCACTAAAAGCTTAAAAACTATAATCGCCCCCATTAAAATTATAGAGATGCCCAAATTAATTTACAAGGTGACACCTTAATTAAACTTTATCTTACTTCAATCCAAAATAATGCTATTTTTTTCAATTACATCCTCAATGAAAATTTTTTCTCTTTCAATTGAATGCAACTCGTGTGATTATCTAATACATTAAGACTAATGCAATATTCAATTTTTCAAGTAAAACATTTAATTATTGGGTAATGTTCTAAAATAGTGTCATTAGTGAATATTGGTAATTATAAATCTCTAATTAATCTTTGATTTTAATGTTATAAATATTTTATTATTATAAATAACTCTAATACTTAACTACAAGCAAGAATGTAAAAAAAAAAAAAAATTTCAAATGGGTAATTTCATCCATTGGTTGATTTCATTAGACGGTCCAATTTCATATTGCAATATGCCAGTAACCATAAAATTAGTAAATTAAGTAATACAATATGAAATTGCAATTGCTTTTTAACAAAAATGTGATGACTAGTTTATTACCTAATAAACGTTATGTATACATTATGAATATGTGATGCCAATAATTAACTAAAAGTTTGAATGTAAGAAAAAGTAACTTTTATGGGCCGACCTCATCTATCAGTTTCATCGGATGATCCAATTCCACACTGTAATGTACAAATGTAATATTATAATTATTTTATATTGCATATAACATATTTTAATTTAAATACATGCAAATTAAGTATAGTGCTTTTAACTCTTATATATGTAATGAATAGTTAATCATATAATGCTAAATGTTTACATACAATATGTATATGTGAAACAAAACTTATAATATCTACTCAGAGCCTAAATATGATATCCTAAATGTTATATCTTCTTAGAGCCTAATATGATATCCTAAATATGATGTCTACTTAGAGCCATATAGATACACTCTCATTCCACGTATAAAATAGTATTATAAATTTTTTTTTTTTGGGTACAAGAAATAGTATTATAAAGTTTATTTTTTTCTTGGAATATAAAGCTTAGTTAATAATTATTTACTAATTACCTTTTTTAATGACTCGCTTAATAGAGCTTTTACTTAATTATCTATTAATGTTAAAATTTAGCTAAATTTATAAAAATAAAAGACACCAAAAATAAATTTTTAAAAAAATCAAAAAGAAAAACAAAAAGGAACATAGCTAATTTTTTTGGGGCCAAATTGAGAATTCCCTCATCATTTTGCCTCCAAAAATTTTCCGATTTTTTTTAAGGCTCCCACCAGACCTAGAATGTAGCAGCATTCTTCTCACAAACTACTAAACAAAAACCCTCATCCAAAATTGTAAATTTTCCCGTCGGCGACAATCCCCAAAGTTCCACACCTTAACCTAAATTCCTCGTCCAAACTACAAATTTTCCACTTGGTCAGACCACGGCAATCCAATCGGCCGGACATAGAGCACCGATTCACCATAGCCTTAATTTGCCGCTAAAGATATCATAAATTACAAAAGGTTCAATAATACATACTGTTTCGATTATATTCTGATGATTTGTTTTTTTACTTTTCCGTATATGGCTTAATATATACTGGCCAAGAATTGCTGTGGCGGAGGCCTATTTTTCTGATGAACATTTGGTAAAGGCAATTTTGTAAGTTTTTTTTTTCTCCATAGATTCTGTTTTGGCCGAGGCCATGCTTTGCTTTTTTTTTCAGATTATTTTGATTCAATATAGGAGGAGTTTTTTTGGTAGTTTGTTTGTGGGCGAATGCTTTGCAATCTTTTTTAGATTTTTTTATTCAATAATGCATCAATTTTGTAGCTTTGGTTTTTTGTCTTATTTTTTAGTTTAGTTATAATTTTTGCACGGCATAGTATTCTATTCCTCCCCCTAAATGATCATCTTGACAATTATATCGAGACACGCACCAAGTAACAAACAGTGGCTAAAGAAACAGGACAGTTGTACCCATTTTAACTCGGACTCCTATTTCATTTCTGCAGCTTGGGTTTGTCTACAAAGGATCAATTAGAAAGTTATTGAGATTCTGTCTATGTAATCAAGGTTGAACTCTGATGTAGTTGTTCAACTTCTCTGGCTAAAGTAATCACTAATCAGAGTCATCTTCAGTTGAAATTAATAGGATTTTTTTTAAGGAATCAATAATGGTCCTCACTTACCCCTGACGCAACTCGAATCCTTATATGGCTCCATGTATTTAGGAATTTTTACTTCTAAGATTCTTTTTAATAATTGGGTGTGCTCTCACCTATGGACCAACTTGATCTTTTTAATGGTAGATAGTTATGGCAAAAGATATGTTTAAACATATTGATAATGGTTAAATTGTTACATAAAAGCATCACACTTAACTTTGTATTTGATGAACAATTGGGGGCATTTCGTAACATTGGTGCAATTTACTTAGCTCATTTTGATATTATTGTTAGGAAAGGACCGGACTGAATAATTGCTGAAAATTGGGAGCCAAAGGAGCAAATTACGGACTGCTGAGGCAAGGGTGCTGAGCTGGACGAAGAAGAAGGGCCTTAGACAAGAAGCATCTTGTCATTAATGACCTTGCCTCCTCCTAGAGGCATGCTTGTCCCCCAGCCGCATTCCCAGCCACCACTGCTGATCAATGAGAGCAAAACGGCTGCTGCTGGAAGAGAGAAAAGGAACGGCCAAGTTGGATTGCAGGCTCAAGACATTGGAAGGATTAAACAACTCCAAGCATGGGGAGGTTCTCATGATGAAGACACCGGTTGCAAAGTACTATAAAGAAGGGGAACGACACTCTCACAGGGGCATCTCTCTACCAGTCTCTGCTTAGCTTCTTAGTTGCAAAAACACTCAGAAAAACTCCAGGTAGAAGGCAAGAAAGAAGAAGAAGCAACAACAACTCAGTGAGGAAGCCAAGTTGAAGAGTAGCAACCCAGTTTCTTCCTCAGTTCCACGAGTGAACCCCTTCACTCCCAGGAGTGACTCAGAAACTGCATAAGCTTCCTTTTCATCTCTTGACTGTTAGCTTGAACTTTGTTTATTATGCATACTTCTATGATGTCTTTCGATGTAGTAGATGTAGCATTTACCCATATGAGTAGCTAAACAGTTTCCAGGGGTTATTCTCCTCAACTGATATTGTAGTTGTCAAGCACTGGTTTTGTTCCTTGTTTTATGGTTGAAAGTTTTCTACATTCATTTACTTGATCACTAAATTGAATGCATGCTAGAACTAAGGGAGATCTGGAAGGATAAACTTGGTTTGAATTGTTTCAACTTTAACTTATGACATAGAGGTAACAGTCTATGGTTTTAACTAAGATAGGAATATACTTAGTTAACATAAGCATTCTTGAAGGCCTAAGAACTTAATGACTTTGTAGCTGGAATCAACCATTGGAAAATAGGTTGTTAAGGTTGCAAGGATGACTCTAGGAAAAATGGGAACTGACTTAGAGTTATAAGTGAGCTGAATGAACAAGAACACAACCATTATTGTGCTAATAAAACAACTACAACAGCAGGAAGAGGAGAGAACACCCCTGGCCTCCATTCCCCTGAGTGACTGTTTTCATTCTCCTGAGTGACATCTTGTTGACTGACAGTTTTTCCTTACAACAAATTTGGTAATTAGCTGTCCTCGTGGGAACGACCTAGCTTCCATTATCTACAAAAATCATAATCCAAGCTAGTAATATTATCTTATTTTTTTTGGTGAACTCGGCAAGTACCAGAAAGTGGCGCCGTTGCCGGGGACGGCGTAAAACCTCCAAAAAATTGTTGTTTTTGTTTGTGTATATATATATAAAATTCTTCTCTGGTTACCTCACTAAGCTTCCAGTTTCTTCTCTTTGGTGTATGACTAGAAGGCACCAACGAAGTGAACCTGTTTTTGACCCAGAAATTGAAGCTACCATCCGTAGAACCAGAGCGGCAAGAAGAAGGCAGAACCGGGCGCAACAGGACAACCAAGAAGGTTCGTCTAAAATGGCTAACCAAGGTGGCAATCCGGAGAACAATAGGAACCTTGGTGGGGATCAACAAAACCGACCAGAAAGACTGCTTAGAGATTTCTTCATTCCACAGCAAGAAGAAGTCCAATCTCCTCTAGTGTTCCCTGATGTAGAAGCAACCAATTTTGAGCTCAAGCCACAGATGATCCAATGGACTCAATCAGCCTGCCCATTCCATGGATTACCTCATGAAGATCCTAATGATCACATCCGAAGTTTTACGTGTTTATGCGGTACTTTTAAAATTCAAGGCTTATCTAATGATGACATTAGGCGAGACTATTCCCTTTTACATTGCGGGATCAAGCCCAAGCATGGTTCAACACATTACCCAACAACTCCATTTCCACTTGGGAAGAGTTAAGGCGGTGTTTCCTAACAAAATTCTTTCCACCCGCAAAAGCCGCACAACTCGAACAGCAATAATGAACTTCAAGCGGCATGGAACGAAACGCTTTATGAAGCATGGGAAAGATTGAAAGAAATGGTCGAAAATGCCCTCGGCATGGTTTGGAAGAGCATCTTCAATCGAGCATCTTCTACAATGGTCTGCTACCAACTACAAGAGACTCCCTTGATCTGCGGTGGTGGTGTATTTATGATGAAGCCGATTGATGCGGCAAGGCAATTGCTCGATAATATGACCACCAACCATTCAAGATGGCAATCTGATCCAAGGGCAATTTCAAAACAGCCAGGGATGATGGAACTTGATCCCAATACACATCTACAAGCTCAAATGGCTGTTATGATGAACGAAATGACTAAGCTCAGAAGTGAGCTGTCCAAATCCAAGGCAGAAGTATGTGTATTATGTGATGGATCCCACAGTTTGGATGACTGCCCTTCCAAAATGGAAGCTGTCCAGTTTGTCAGACAAGGCAATGCAAGGGGATTCAACAACTTCAACAATTGGAGAAATCAGCAACAGACCAACTGGAACAATGCTCCACAACAAGGAAATTATCAAAGGCCTGCTCAACCCCCAGGATTCCATCGACAAGATGGTCAGCTTCCCAACTATCAGAATCAGCAACGTTCTAACCAACAATACATACCAAGGGAAGATGAATGGATCTCTGTACAAAATGCAATCAAGAGTTTGGCGGTGTCTTGTAAAAGTTTGGAAAATCAGTTGGCCCAGATTGCAAAACAAAATGCTGAAAGACCATCTGGGAGCCTGCCCAGTGATACGATTGTGAACCCCAAGGGGAATGACCAAGAGCAAGCGAAGGCTGTCACTCTCCGAAGTGGAAAGCAACTCAATCAGCCAAGTGAAGAAGTCACTCCTGCGAGTGACCCTGCAGATAAGAATGAAACTTCTTCTGAGCAATTATCTGATAGTGATGATATGGTTGAACAGGAGCAACCCGCTGACAACCCTGGAATGGAGGAAATTCAATTTCCAGCACCAATTAAGGAACCACAACAGCCAGCTCCGACGCCACCATATCCAGTAAGACAGAAGAAAGCAAAAATGGATGAAGGACTCAACAGGTTTATTCAGAATTTAGAAAGTATACATATTAATGTACTGCTTGTTGATGCACTTAAACAAATGCCTAAATACTTTAAGTACTTGAAGGATTTGGTGGCGAATAAGCCACAAATGCATAACTCTGCTTTTGTCACTCTAAATGAAGAATGTAGTGCAGCTATCCTAAGGAAATTACCACCTAAGCTGAAAGATCCGGGTAGTTTCACTCTTCCCTGCACTGTAGGAATCAGAGAATTTTCAAAAGCATTACTAGATCTTGGTGCAAGCATAAATCTCATGCCATTGTCTGTATTTAAATCCCTTGATCTGGACAAATTCCTGGTACCTACTAACATGACCTTGCAGTTGGCAGACAGATCTCTGACTTACCCAAAAGGAATCTTACATGATGTTCTTGTGAAAGTTGGTAACTTTGTTTACCCAGCCGATTTTGTGGTTTTGGACATAGAAGAAGATAGGGATGTACCCATCATCTTGGGGAGACCTTTTCTGGCAACAAGCGATGCAATCATTAAGGTGAAAAAGGGAGAAATCACACTGCATTTTGATGGGGAGAAGGTTACCTTCAACATCTTCAAAAATATGAGATATCCCGCTGAAGTCCACGACTGCTACATGGTAAGAGATGTAGAAGCAGAGGAAGCAGTGACGGAAGAATTACTGCAAGACGATCTCCTCAAGGAACTTTGGTGCCCAGACTATAATGAGGAACAGGAAGGAGGGGATGAGTACAGGGCCACTTGCCTGAGCTACCTGAACCACTCCCCCAAGTGGCATCCTACACAGCAACCCTTTGAACTGATAAACCTCACCAAGGAAGGGAGATGCCTCAAACCTTCAATTGAAGAACCACCTCATCTTGAACTTAATCCTTTGCCCTCACATTTGAAGTACGCCTATATTGGAGCAAGAAACACCTTACCTGTAATCATTTCTTCTATGCTTACAGGTACTGAAGAGGACAAATTGCTGAGAGTACTGAGATTGCACAAAGAAGCCATTGGGTGGTCAATTGCTGACATTAAGGGCATCAGCCCCTCCATATGCATGCACAAAATCCTACTTGAAGATGACGCGAAGCCAACCATTGAAGGACAAAGAAGACTCAACCCAGTCATGAAGGAAGTGGTGAAAAAGGAGATTATCAAGCTGCTGGATGCAGGGATTATCTTCCCAATCTCTGACAGCAAGTGGGTGAGTCCAGTGCAGTGCGTGCCCAAGAAGGGAGGAATCACAGTAATAAAGAATGACCTCCAGGAGCTAATCCCAACAAGGCTGAACAATTCATGGAGAGTGTGCATGGACTATAGAAAGCTTAATAAAGCCACTAGAAAAGACCACTTTCCCCTTCCTTTTATTGATCAAATGTTGGATAGATTAGCTGGATTCATGTATTACTGTTTCCTTGATGGTTTCTCAGGTTACAACCAGATTGCCATAGACCCTGATGATCAAGAGAAGACGACTTTCACCTGCCCTTATGGCACATTTGCCTTCAAGAGAATGCCATTTGGACTGTGCAATGCACTGGCTACTTTCCAAAGATGTATGATGGCCATTTTCTCTGATATGGTGGAAGACATAATTGAGGTCTTTATGGACGACTTCTCGGTCTTTGGTAAGTCATTTGATGCATGTTTGGACAACCTTGGGCTGATACTGAAAAGATGTATAGAAGCCAACCTGGTTCTCAACTGGGAGAAATGCCATTTTATGGTAACTGAGGGAATTGTCTTGGGGCATAAGATCTCACAGGATGGAATTGAAGTGGATAAGGCAAAGATTGAAGTCATTGAGAAGCTCAGCCCACCGACCACAGTCAGGGGAGTAAGAAGTTTCCTAGGTCATGCTGGTTTTTACACGAGGTTCATTAAAGATTTTTCAAAAATTTCTAAACCTTTGTGCAATTTGCTTGAAAAAGACACTGCTTTCATTTTTGATGAATCCTGTTTAAATGTATTCACTGAATTGAAAAACAAACTCATCACCGCACCTGTGATCATCACACCCGAGTGGTCACAACCTTTTGAACTAATGTGTGATGCAAGTGATTTTGCAGTTGGTGTTTTACTTGGACAAAGAAGGAACAAGGTGTTACATATGGTTTACTATGCTAGTAAAACCCTTAACTCTGCACAAGTCAACTATACCACTATAGAGAAGGAAATGCTGGCAATTATATTTGCATTTGACAAATTTAGAGCTTATTTGCTAGGGATGAGAGTCATAGTCTATACCGACCATGCAGCCATCAGGTACTTGATCAACAAAAAAGAGTCTAAACCAAGGTTGATTAGATGGGTGTTGTTGTTGTAGGAATTTGATTTGGAGATAAGAGACAGAAAGGGTGCTGAGAATCAAGTAGCAGACCATCTGTCAAGGCTTGAAGAAATTCCAGAAGACACAAATCCAATTTCAGAAAAATTCCCTGATGAGGCACTCTGGTGAGTGACAGGCACACTCATGAGAGTGACAGGTAACAGGCCTTGGTTTGCAGATTTTGCTAACTTTGTTGTTGCTGGTGTTATTCCCCCAGATCTCACCCCACAACAACGCAAGAGATTCTTGCACGATGCTCAACTCTACCTATGGGATGAACCCTACTTATTCAAAAGATGTGCAGACCAATTGATCAGAAGGTGCATTCCAGAATCTGAATTCACAGAGGTGTTGCACAAATGCCACGGTTCCCCCTATGGTGGACACTTCAACGGTCAAAGGACGGCAATCAAGGTTCTACAAGCTGGACTGTACTGGCCAACCCTGCTCAGAGATGCAAGAGAGTTTGTCAAAAGCTGTGACCGATGCCAAAGGACAGGAAATATTTCCTGGAAAAACGAGATGCCACAGCAGAACGTGCTTGAAGTGGAACTGTTCGATGTGTGGGGGATAGACTTCATGGGTCCCTTCGTGTCATCCTTTGGGAACTCCTATATCCTACTGGCAGTGGACTACGTTTCAAGATGGATAGAAGCGGTAGCTGCAAAGAACAATGATGCTAAAACTGTTCTCAGGTTTCTAAGAAAAAATATTTTCGCCAGGTTTGGTACACCCAGGATGATACTCAGTGATGAAGGATCACGCTTCTGTAACAAGTCATTTGCAGCCATGGTAAAGAAATATGGAATCAGGCACAAGGTATCAACACCATACCATCCATAATCAAACGGGCTAGCAGAAGTGTCAAACAGGGAAGTGAAAAGAATCCTGGAAAAGGTTGTTAATTCTACCAGGAAGAATTGTTCCTCAAGGTTGGATGAAGTTTTATGGGCATATAGGACAGCATACAAGACTCCCATTGGTATGTCTCCATTCAAACTGGTCTATGGGAAAGCATGCCACTTGCCAGTAGAGTTGGAACATAAGGCTTACTGGACTATCAAGGAACTGAATCTTGATCTGGGCAAAAGCAAGGAACTAAGATTGATTCAGTTGAATGAACTGGAAGAATTCAAACTAGAGGCATACGAATCGTCCAGAGTCTACAAAGAGAAAACTAAGGCTTACCATGATCAACACATTGTCAAAAAGAACTTCCAAGAAGGACAAGAGGTCTTGTTGTACAATTCCAGACTGAAATTCTTTCCAGGGAAGTTGAAGTCAAGATGGACCGGGCCCTACAAAATCAACAAGGTCCTAACTCATGGAGCAGTGGAGATCATGAATCCACAAAGTGGCAACACCTTTTTGGTTAATGGTCAGAGGCTTAAGCCATACCTTGGATGGACAGAAGGGAGTAAAGGACAGAACTATCAAGTTCTGGTCCCTGAAGGAACTTTACTGAAATTTCTTTTGAAGTCTGGCATGAGACTTAAAACCAATGCGCTTTATGGGAGGCAACCCATACGTTTTGCTTTTATATATGGCTGACAATGTGCTACTCTAATTTTTGCAGGATTGGACAAGAAATTTGCCACCCCAACAGATTTCAAAAGGTGTAACAGAAAGGGCCTCAGGTAAACTCACTCCTAGGAGTGAAGAAGGTCACTCAGCTGAGTGAACCTATGGGAAGGAATCCTACCAATTTTCTAACCCCGACGTCACTCACGCAAGTGGAACAATCCACTCAACTGAGTGAGAACAACTGTACGACACCTTCTGCAAAAAGTCACCTTTTGGGCTGTAGTTATGGTTTAAGTTTGGGGGGGGGGAATTTTTTCCGGAAAATTTCAAATTTCAATTTTAACCACATCCGCCTTTTTGAGTCACTTCAGTCAGCCATGATTTCCAAAAACTTTTAACTGCTGTGCATTAACTCATAACTCCTTCATTGCTTCGTCTTCTTCATTTTTTTCTTAATCCTAGAATCACTCCTTCAACCACCACTTCCCTGTGTGAACATACTAACAGATTCTCTAAGTTTCCAGGCACATAAGGCAATTTGCAGATTCAATCACAAAACCCCTCTTTCAATTTTGCCAACACAACTCTTAGGGTTTGTCACAGATGCCGCCGGCAAGGAGGAAGGCTGCTGCCCGCAAAAACGCCTCCAACACAAGGAGAAGGATATCATCCTCCTCATCCTCGCCCTCTCCTGAACGGCAAAGAACGCCCACTCCACCAGCATCCCCTGCCAGAGAACCCACCCCACCACCACCTCCACAACCACCAAGGGCACTGCAAGAACAAGCCCTTAATGCCATCACAGATGAATGGGAGCCCAGGTTGTTTCCAAGGAAGAAGGGTTGGGATTTCTTTTTGAAGCACATAAGGCGAAAGTTCATTCCAGAAAGGGGAATCGGTGAAGATGGCGTAGCTTTTGCCTACATCAAGCGCCATGGCTGGGAGACCTTCTCCAAACCACCTATCAAGCCACGGATCCAGATTGTGCAAGAATTTTACGGCAACTTCCACACTGTCCCCAGAGATGGAGTGTTCGTCAGGGGCATCAGCGTCAATTGCAGCACAGAGGCTATCAGGGCCATCTGGAAATTACCAAGAATAAGCACAGATTATAGAGAAACCTTGGCTGCCCTGCATCCAAATCAACCGCTGGAACAGGCCATTCTGTCCAGATTGGCAAAAGAGGGCACAAGCTGGGAAATGGATGATCAAGAAAACCCTTTGGGGTTTCCAGCCAACGCGTTGCAAACGCCTGACTTAAATCTGTGGCACCATTTCATCTGCTGCAATCTGATGCCAACATCCTACACTGCTAAGGTCACCTACGAGATGGCTCTGCTGTTGTATGCCATTGCCACAGACACACCATTTGATGCAGCCTCAGTCATCCGGGAGCAACTCACCCAATGCATCACTGACCCAAAGGTGAAGAGCTGGTATTTCCCAGTTATGGTCACCATGCTATGCAAAAGGGCAGGGGTGACCTTCCTGCACACCGACGCCGAAAGCAACTTGCAGCAACCATTGAGGATGCATAAGCTGGACCAGAAACCCCCAGGTGCCGCATGGGCGGGACAAACAACATCCACTCCCACTTACACTGGACAATTGAAGCAGAGGGATTTCAACAAGCAGAGCCGGTTCATCCTGGATTACGTCCACCAATGCCAGATGAGGACGGAGAAATTCCTGCAGGAAATGCACAAGTGCATTGGATGCCCTGAAAACTGCCCAATGCCGCATGATCCGCCAGTCCACCCACTTCACGGAATGCCTCAATGAACACTCAGGGAAGTGCTGTTCTGCTTCCCTTAATCAGCAATTTATTGCTTGCCTGTTTTATGTTTCCTGTGTTGTTTTTTGTACTTTTTGTTTTCTGTTTATTGTTGTTGCCGGGTTGGTGTTCTTAAGCATTGGGGGCAATGCTTAGGATAAGTTTGGGGGGAGTAATGCAGTATTAGTTAGTTGTATTTAGTTTTTGGTTAGGTCGGTCAATGTCAGGACAATGCCATTTAGGTCCATTAGGTTCATGTCTGGATTGACTTTGTAATGAAAATCTTCTAAGGAGCTGTCAACAGTCTAGGATGATAATGGTTTTGAAAAACAATTTTGCTAAACCACTTTTTAATCACTTTTTGATACCAAGTCTGATGCATGAACGGAGAAAATGGCTGACACTCACTCACATACATGAACAATGCCACTCGTGGAAGTGAATGCCTAGAACATAAATCTTAAAATTTGGCATGACTAATCCACTATTGTGAGCTGTGTCTAGTTCTGAGTTACAATTAGATGAGAAATGCCGTAAATCTAAGATTTCCTTTTTGGTACCCATTCACAGCCTGCTTGCTTTTCTACATTTAAAAAAAAAAAAAAATTCTTAGGGAATGGATCAACCGAAACCTTAGGGGTAACAGCAAGGAACCACCACAAAAAGTTCCAAACTGTTGGAGTAATAAGGGTTGAGGTATAAGGCAGTGGAGAGATAAGGTTGAATAACACCCCTGTAGGTTGGTCCATTTACATCCCATTCGAAAAAAAAAAAAAGATTTCCTAAATAAATAAAGCATAAAGGCTGTGCAGGAACTCCAGGATTGAAGTCTCAGTAGGTAAATCGAGTCAAGTAACTTGGGCAAGACCAGATCACAAGAATGACCACCAAAAGTTTAACCGGTTAACTTAGAATGGATTGGTAGGTTTGGCATGAACAAACACTTGTGGTATATGCATTCTAAATTCCCTGTGAAGGTTGGTTGTTTGAATCTGGATTGCAGAAAGATTTGGTATCCTCAATGTATGTTTTCTTCACTTGAATCTGAGACGGAAAAGTTGACAGCACCTATCTGGTTGTGTTTAAGGTTGTTGCTTGTTTAGTGTCACTCACCTGAGTGGGAATCCTCACTCAGGGGGATAAGTCAATCTTCAGTCATTTTGTCTTCCCTAGTTGTTATGTGCAATTCTGAAGGTACCAAAAAAGTTTAGTGTTTTGCTTGAGGACAAGCAATTCTTCCAGTTTGGGGGAGTTGATAATGGTTAAATTGTTACATAAAATCATCACACTTAACTTTGTATTTGATGAACAATTGGGGGCATTTCGTAACATTGGTGCAATTTACTTAGCTCATTTTGATATTATTGTTAGGAAAGGACCGGACTGAATAATTGCTGAAAATTGGGAGCCAAAGGAGAAAATTACGGACTGTTGAGGCAAGGGTGCTGAGCTGGACGAAGAAGAAGGGCCTTACACAAGAAGCATCTTGTCATTAATGACCTTGCCTCCTCCTAGAGACATGCTTGTCCCCCAGCCGCATTCCCAGCCACCACTGCTGATCAATGAGAGCAAAACGGCTGCTGCTGGAAGAGAGAAAAGGAACGGCCAAGTTGGATTGCAGGCTCAAGACATTGGAAGGATTAAACAACTCCAAGCATGGGGAGGTTCTCATGATGAAGACACCGGTTGCAAAGTACTATAAAGAAGGGGACGGCACTCTCACAGGGGCATCTCTCTATCAGTCTCTGCTTAGCTTCTTAGTTGCAAAAACACTCAGCAAAACTCCAGGTAGAAGGCAAGAAAGAAGAAGAAGCAGCAACAACTCAGTGAGGAAGCCAAGTTGAAGAGTAGCAACCCAGTTTCTTCCTCAGTTCCACGAGTGAACCCCTTCATTCCCAGGAGTGACTCAGAAACTGCATAAGCTTCCTTTTCATCTCTTGACTGTTGGCTTGAACTTTGTTTATTATGCATACTTCTATGATGTCTTTCGATGTAGTAGATGTAGCATTTACCCGTATGAGTAGCTAAACAGTTTCCAGGAGTTATTCTCCTCAACTGATGTTGTAGTTGTCAAGCACTGGTTTTGTTCCTTGTTTTATGGTTGAAAGTTTTTCTACATTCATTTACTTGATCACTAAATTGAATGCATGCTAGAACTAAGGGAGATCTGGAAGGATAAACTTGGTTTGGATTGTTTCAACTTTAACTTATGACATAGAGGTAATAGTCTATGGTTTTAACTAAGATAGGAATATACTTAGTTAACATAAGCATTCTTGAAGGCCTAAGAACTTAATGACTTAGTAGCTGGAATCAACCATTGGAAAATAGGTTGTTAAGGTTGCAAGGATGACTCTAGGAAAAATGGGAACTGACTTAGAGTTATAAGTGAGCAGAATGAACAAGAACACAACCATTATTGTGCTAATAAAACAACTACAACAGCAGGAAGAGGAGAGAACACCCCTGGCCTCCATTCCCCTGAGTGACTGTTTTCATTCTCCTGAGTGACATCTTGTTGACTGACAGTTTTTCCTTACAACAAATTTGGTAGTTAGCTGTCCTCGTGGGAACGACCTAGCTTCCATTATCTACAAAAATCATAATCCAAGCTGGTAATATTATCTTATTTTTTTTGGTGAACTCGGCAAGCACCACATATCAATTAGTTACATTCTGCTTATGTACACTTCGGTTAGTGTTATTACACGATTTTTCTTCTAAAGTAGAGAAACCTAACATACAGCTGTTTGTTTACTTATTCTCACATCAAAATGACTTGGTTATGTTATTTTTTCTTCTTCTGTTTGTTTTTTTTTTCGTTTGAATATGATATATGGTCCACCATACATAAGTCGGTGGCCAATACGTTTCAATTACTAGTATGCATAATGACATTTGTTGAAAGCTCACATCATTTTATTTAAGTTCCAGTAATAGTCATATTATTATTATTATTATTATTATTATTATTATTATTATTATATTGTTGCAAATCTTATAAATTAGTTGCAAATATGAATAAGAGTAAATTTGGCAAGGGTGGCAAATCCATTCATGGAGGTGCACATGCTACTCATGGAAGAAGGAAATATTTATCCAAAGACACTCCAGAGATATCACATAGAGAGACGAATGCTATTCCACCTTCAAGATCAACAGTAGACAAGAATCAATACCAATCACATAGAGCGGAGGGAGAAAGTGGTTTTATGTCTCATGATGCAAGAAACAAATGATATTGTTCACCGCTCAGGTTCTCAAACAAATAATGAAAATTCTCAAAAATATGTTATTATGTTTAATATAGTTTATTAGTATGATTTCTTATCTTTTTATCTTTTCCATGATTGTATCAGAGTACGCATTTTCAGTGATGGTGCCAGAAAAACATAAAAAAAGTTTACGGAGAAAATTGATGTTGGAGGATTCACGTGGGTAAGTTCAATGGCTTATGAGTAAGGAGTTGGAAGCTGTAAAGAAAGAATTACAAGCTGAAAGGACTCGTTGGGAAAGTAAGTTCAATGGCTTATGTGGGCATCTTGGCTTCTCGACTGAGAGTCTGCAATTTAAAGGTAAGAAAAGTGTTGAAGTAGAGAATTATACTTCAGATAGTAGTGATGATGATGATGATGGTGAAAGCCGATCACAAGAAGGTTCTATGGATTACGGCGATGAGGAAGATAGTGAGTCAGATAGTGGTTCGATGGATTCTGGAAATGAGGATAGTAGCGAATCTGATGGATATTCAATGCATGGCAACCAGCTCTCCGATTAGTTGATGATGATATATTTTGAATTGATGAAAACGAATATTTTGTTTGACTATAATTCGGTTTTTAGATTTTTGAATTCTCATGTTTTGGCAATTTATTTTTTATTACATCAACGGATGGTGGTGCGTATTACGTTTCATTAAATTTACTTTATTATTTTTTTATGATTTGTGCAATTATATAATATTTAATTTTAAATTCTTTAAAAATTACAGAAAAATGGAAATACTATTTTAACCACGGAGGTTGTTGATTTCTCATAGAATCTACCGTGGTTAAATTTAAAATTGAAACTAGTTAGTATTCACAATCATCCACGGATTTTCCACGGGCAACTTGTGGTTAAAATCATCTAGAGATTTACAACGAAAAATTCGTGTTAAAAATTAACAACAGATTATTCACGATCCATCGTAGATAAATAGTATCCACAAATTTGCTACGAAAAGTTTGTGAAAAGATTAACCACAAATTACTCACGGTCAATTCGTGGATAATATTATCCACAATTTTGCTACAAAAAGTTTGTGGAAAATATTAACCACAGATTACTCATGGTTAGTTCGTGGATAAAATTATCAACGACTTTATTACGACAGGTTCGTGGATAAAATTACTACAGAATATCCACGGAATGGTGGTGAAAATTAACTACGGATTATCTACCACAGTGTCGTGGATAAGTCGTCGTATTTTTACCTAAAGCCCACCAATATTTGCACACGGTATATACACGAACATGTCTGTGGATAAATTATCCATAGAAGCCTTCCTTCCGTAGAAAAATGATTAGCAACGAGCATATAACCACGTCTCAGGATTTGTGGGTAAATCCGTGGAAAATTGCATTACCTACTCACTACAAGACAAAATTACACACACACGTGTTTGTGGCCAAATGATG
Organism: Oldenlandia corymbosa var. corymbosa; assembly: GCA_949775105.1. NCBI lineage: Eukaryota > Viridiplantae > Streptophyta > Magnoliopsida > Gentianales > Rubiaceae > Oldenlandia > Oldenlandia corymbosa. The sequence continues at coordinate 13,399,300 of OX459124.1, forward strand.
CTTTTCTTGTAGTGTACACGAATGCAAATTCTGATTTTATTCTTATGCACTTATTGTAGATGACGACTCCTGGTGTTTCTTTATGTTTTATTTTGGACATTTACAAATTGGTTGGGAATAATTTCTTGGATTGGTATCGGAATCTTAAAATTGTCTTGGCTTCCGAGAAAATTGTTTATGCATTGGATGCACCTTATCCTGAACCTCCGAACAAAATGCAACAAGAGCCGCGCAAAATGCTTATGAGAAGCAGAAAGATGGCTATGACCAAGCTAAATGCATATGTTAGGGACTATGAATGCTGACTTACAAAAGTAGTGTGAAAACCTTGACTCATTCACGATGATTGAGCATCTCAAAACTTTGTTTTAGGCCCAGTCTCGAAATGAATGGTACAATGTCTCCAAAGAGCTTTTTGGGTGCAAAATGGCCACGGGAACCCCTGTCCATTCACATGGCATCAAGATGCTAGGTCTCCTAAAACGTCTAGAAGACTTGGGATTCCCCTTGAATAATGATCTGACCATTGACTTGATTCTTCAATCTCTCACTCCAAGCTTTTCACAATTCGGTATGAACTATAACATGAATAAGATTCAGGTTCCAGTTGTGGAACTCTTGAATATGCTTCGGACTGCTGAAGATGATATGAAAAAGGCCAAAGACGCTCTTTTGTTTGTTCAATCTTCTAAGGTCACTGGTGGGCCAAAAGGCAAAAAATTTCCTAAGAAGAAAGGACTCAAACCTAAAGGAGTAGTTAAGAAGGATAAAACCAAAGAAAAAGGTACTTGTTTCCACTGTGGCATTGATGGACATTGGAAGCGAAATTGCAAGAAGTATCTTGAAGAACTGAAGCAAAAGAAGCAAGGTGTTGCTTGTACTTCAGGTATACTTATGATTGGGATACTTTCTACTTCAAACAAAAGCTCTTGGGTATTAGATACTGGATCTCCTACTCACATATGTAACAATATGTAGGGGCTGAAGGAAAGTAGAAGGTTGGCCAGAGGAGAAGTGGATCTTAGAGTCGGTAACGGAGCAAGTCTTGTTGTTTTGGCTGTAGGGACCTATGATCTTTTGTTACCTGGTGGGCATGTAATAGAACTTCGTAATTGTTATTTTGTTCCTGTTTTAACTAAAAACATCATATCTGTTTCTTGTTTGGACATTGACGGATTTTCCATTATGCAAAAGGATAACTGTTGTACCCTAATGCATGATGGTATTTTGTATGGTGTTGCCCATTTAACAAATGGACACTATGGTTTGAACACAAGTGAACCTATCCTCAACATAAGTAAAAAAATTTTTTTAAGAGAACCAGGACGGTACCTGGCGGGCATCTCCCCGATTTTATTAATATAAAGTAAAAATTACAAAAGGCAGTGCTTAAGACTTATCCAATTCAAAAGAGACCATCTTACAGAAAGTTTATCTAAAAACCCTATGACGGTACTCTAACAAAAAGTATCTATGAACTGCCTTACAAAGAACGTTCTAAGAACTATTCCCTGATAGTTCATTCTGTGTATTTAAAACTAAGAAAAGAAAATAGGAGAGTGTCTTACAAAGATTCACAACATAAAACCCATGACCTCTCCAACTTTTGCCTATTCTATACATTTAACTATCTAATCCTTAAATAAGGAAAAATATTCCGATCAAAGTATAGCTTACCTCTCATAGATGTAGGAACACAATCTTGTGAAGGATATTGCAATGTGATTCCCATAGAGCCTTGCCTGGCAAGATCATCCGCAACACTATTTATCTCACGATAAATGTGATATATTGTCGAAGTGGTAGCACTCATCTTCTCTTAAATTGCTTTAAGAGTTCTGTATTGCTTCCAGGAAAAAAGTTTACGATGGTGCAATAATGAAACAATACTGGCGTTATCCGTTTGTATGATAACTTGATGTATTCCTTTTTCCTCACAAGTTTTAAGTCCATGAAGAATTCCTGCGAGTTCAGCTTCAAAGCTTGTGGCTATGCCCATATGGCCGCACTCTGCAAAGATAAAAACACCCTTTTCTCCTCTAAGGACATAACCCCAACCAGCATTACCCGGCTGTCCAAATGCCAATCCATTAGTGTTAAGTACAACTTTTCATGGGTCTGGAGGTTGCCAACACAGTATCTTTGTTACTTTACCCTTTGGTTTCCCCACCTTGACTCTAAAAGGACCTTCTAGCTCATGAAGCTCCTCCAAAGACCTAGCCTGCAATTCATGTACACTTAACATATTTGAAATATCATAATTAACTTCCTTATGCAAATAAAGTAAAGAAAAAGTGAAACCATCGTAAATGACTTTGTTCCTCAGCTTCCAGATTTCCCATAAAAGGAAAATCGGTGTGGCCATTAAAATGGAGTTTTTGGCTGAGGTGAAACTCCCCATTCTTTGCCAAGTTTGAAGAGTAGTCCACCATCCTGAATTGTCTGGAATTAGAATTCCAAAAAGAGCAGCAAAATATTTCTACACAAGCATTATATTTGGACATGCATAAAAAATATGATCAATAGTTTCCTCAGCTGCATGACAAAAAGGGCATCTCGATGGGTTTGAAGCAAAACCAATTTTTTGCAAGGATTCTGAAAAAGGAAGCAAATGATTAAAAAGTTTCCATGCAAAAAACAAGATTTTTAAAGGAATGAGCTTATTCCAAAGGTTGTTAAGGGGAAGAATTTCTTCTCTATGTTGACGAGTTTCCTCCTATGCTGATGCAATGGAAAAATGCCCCGTTGATCTTGGTTTCCACACAAGTACATCTTCTTCCTCCAAGAAAGTGAAGTCCATTCTTCGCAGCTGGTCCACCTTTTGTTCGCCTAGCAACCCTGAAAAAACAATAAAAAAAAATCTTTGGAAAGAAAAAAATCTTTTACACTTAAATCCGATGTTGGAGGATCCTCTAAATTAGTCCATAGTACCAGTGTCCAGCCAAAAATCATGCCAAAAAAATGATGAACCATTTCGGATTATTTTTGAACTTCTTGCTTCCGCGAGATGATTAACCGAGTTAATTCTTGACCAAGAAGTATTCCCTTTCTGAGTAGTGGAGAGAGAGAGTCAATAAACTTCGCCCAAAGACCTTGGTTGGTATGCAATTTCCACCATAATTAATGGAGAAGGCTTGGGTTACATGTGACAGATTGTGAATACCTAGTCCATTTTCTGATATAGGAAAAGTCAATTTGCGCCAAGCTCTCCAATGTTGCTTACTTACTCTGTTTCCCCCCATAGAAAGTTTTGACATTTACGTTCAATACTCTCGAAAATGGATTTAGGGGGAACAATGGCTGCGATGGTATGAAGTGGAATCACAGAAAGTGCATGCTTGATCAGCAATAGTTTTCCTCCTTGTGATAAGAATTTATTCTTCCAACTCGACAGCTTGGCATTAAAAGCATCAAGGATGTGCTGAAAATACTCTCCTTTCTTTCGCCCCTTGAATAATTTACACCCCAAATACATGAAAGGGAAACTCGCCTTTGCATTTGCAAAGTCTCTTCTATCAAAGCTATATGTCCCATTCCACTCTTTTCCGAAACCAGATAAGTGCTCTTCTGCTTATTCATCTTTTGACCAGTAGCATCCTCATAATCCTGAAAGAAAATAATCAACTGCTGCTGCGATTTTTTCAAGCCCTTTATAAAGATAATCAAGTCATCGCAAAACATAGATGAGATGGAAGAAATGTTTTAGATGGCATTCCATACGAAGCTATTCTTCCTTCCCTAGTCAACTTTTGCATATTCCTTGTAAGTGCTTCAGACAACAAGATAAAAAGGTAAGGCGATAGAGGATCGCCTTGTTTTATTCCTCGAGAAGCTTGAAAGAAACCCACTGGACTCCCATTTATAAGGATAGAAAACCAGCTTCTAGATAAGTTGCTCATCACCAGATTAATGAAGCTTTGATGAAAACCAAATCTCAAAAGAATTTGCTGTAGAAAACCCCAAGAGACTCGATCAAATGCCTTCATCATGTCTATTTTCAAAATCAAGTTACCTCCCATTGTCTAGAAACTGAATTAGGTCTTGAGTGAGGAGGATGTTATGCATTATATCACGGCCCTCTAAAAAAGCTGATTGCTCTTTTGAAATCAATCCAGGAAGGATCTTTTTCATTCTTTCAGTAAGGATCTTTGTAAAAATCTTGTTGATGAAATTGCACAAGCTAATTGGTCTGAAGTCGGCAAAAGAGGTAGCGGACACCTTCTTCGGAATCAGAGTTATTATTGTGCTGGTGATTGCCCTCGGCAACGGGGTTCCATTTATAAAATCCATACAAGCATCCATCAAGTCTGGATAGATTACGCTCCAACAATGCCTGTAAAACACACCCCCAAATCCATTTCCGGGGGAACTTTCAGGATCAAGTCTAGATACCGCCGCTTTGATTTATTTAGTTGAAACGCTTGCAAGAGACTAGCATTATCATCCTCCTCCAAAACTGTTGGAATACACGCTAGAATCCTTTTTGTTGCTTCCTCCTGATTATCCGATTTTTCCTCCTTTAGAAGATTTTTGAAGAACAAGACTGCTTCCTTTTCAATTTCTTTTCTATCAGAGATCCAAGAACCATCTTGCCTCCTAATTTTGTGTATATCCATACGAGCTTTCTTTTCGGTCAGGGAGGCATGAAAAAATTTTGTATTGGCATCACCATCCCTTAGCCATTTAAGTTTCGATTTCTGCCGCCAAAAATTCTCCTGCTCTCGCAATCGTTGAAGCAAAATGGCTTGTATTCGATTCAACTCCACTCTCACTGAGACTGAACCCAATTGATCATACTCCATCTCTTTTTCACGAACTGCCTCCTCAGCAATTTTTAAATTTAGAAAGACATCTCCAAACTCCTTCTTATTCCATTGCCGCAAACACACTTTTAGCCGACACAATTTTAAAGAAAATCTCAACATTCCGGACTCTTCCATCGGCTGCTCCCAGCTACTTCTAACAATATCCAGGATATTGTCCCGCTTTCACATTTTTTGAAACCTGAATATACTAGGCCGTGTTTCTGTTTCAGCTTTGAAGTGAGGCAGCAAGGGGGCATGGTCTGACACTCAAGTGATGTACCGAAGATTCTTGAAAAGATTTTATCCATGCCTGGTTACATAGAATTTGATCAAGTCTCCTCAAAACTCGACCACTCGGTCGGTTACCAGCCCAGGTGAATGGATTTCCAAATGGAGTAACTTCAAAGAGCCCGCAAAGATTAATCCAAGAATTAAAATCATCAATAGCTCCCAATCCGGCTGTTAAGCTCCCTCGTATTCATCCAGATTTCTAATCACATTGTAGTCCCCTCCAATCATCCATGGACTTCCATTCAGTTGATCAAAATACCGCTGCAAATCTGACCATAAAGACCGCCGCTCATTCCTTGTCGATTTCGCATAAACAACCGAGATAAAAATCTTACCAGCAACCCTTGAACTTTTTATCGCAAAATGCAGTACCTGTTCCGAACCTCCCACTAACTGTACAGACCAATCTGAAGAGAAAGAAACGCAAATCTTCCTTGTATTAGATGAAAATGCCTCCTTGAACTAAGTTTATTTTTCAGCTCATCCAACTTATTAGATGGTAACATAGGTTCCAATAAAATAACAACTGAAATAGAATGTGTAGAAATTAAAGACTTAAGACGGCAACGAGAAGCTTTATTCCCTACACTGCGGATGTTCCAAATTAGTTGATTACTCATTGGAAACGGTTAGAGCAAGATCTTAGTTGAGCCTTGATGATTTTTGAGTTTCTGTAATTTGTGGCTTGTTGCTTTTTACAGAACCCTTAGGCCTTCCAGGTTTTTTCTTCTTTCCTTCTTCATCTGATTCCACCACCCTGATAATCTGAAGGGATTTTCAGTCGTCGAATTTCCAATGTCTATTCATCACTAGCATAGTTACGCTTATCACTATCTCTAGTCGCAACGTCCACTTGTAGTTTCTCTAATTCAGATTCGACTTCATCAGACTTGTTTAATTCATGACCCTCAATTTCAGCTGCGTCTGTGCCATCTTCAATCAACGGATTATCATCCATCCCTGCCAACACGTCGAATCGAGAAGACAGATTCAGTCGCGGAACGAAAACAACGAGCTGTTTTCCTTGATTTCTGTCAAGTTCACGTTGATTCCAGCACCCTCCGATTCCAAACAACATTCATCTGAAGCATTCCTTTCAATTGTAGAACTTAGTTGTTGCTTTGAGATCTTCCTTTCCGAGACATTCAACTAATTTGGTGGAGTGTTATCAATCACATCAATTGGAATTTTATCCTTCTCTGCCGCAACTATTCCTGAAGATGACTCTTTAGGTTCTGTATTTACGACTAAATTCTCCTGCAAGTGATCTTCATCTATTCGTTTGGAGTTCATGCCTGCTGTAGAAACCTTCTTACCTTTATCAACAACCTCATCGATCAAGAGAGAAGCTTCCTTCTGTTTCCATGTATTCTTGTTAGCAATCACATTACCTTTAAAAACATCCGTAGCAGCATATTTTTTCGCTTGCTCTTCCGCAACCTTAGGGTTTTTTTGCGCGCCCTCTGCCTCACTCCTGTTCCCCTTCACATGTTGACAGTCTATTTCAGCATGCCCTATTTTTCGACAACACAAACAGTAATCTGGCAAGTTCTCATAAGTGATTGATTGAAAATACGAATTTACAGATGTACCAAGCCTGATGTGTTTTGGAAGATCATGTAATAAATTCACCTCTACACAAACCCTTGCAATCGATGGTCTTGACATATTCAAAGTTTGGACATCGATCTTCAAAGGAGTGCCTATAGTCCCTGCTAACTTCCGCAAATAAGCTTCATTAAACCGATGAATTGGAACGCAACCCAAACCGGCGCAATCGAAGACTCATGATCCGGATTGAAATTTGGCGTCCACTTCAACACTCGCATGACATGACTGTCGAACATCAAAAGACTCTTGATCCAACATCTTTGGAAATCATCCTCTTGATGAAAGCAAATCATAATATGCCGGTGATCCAACATACCCAGCGAGAACTCGCCTTTAAACCCTATTTTTTGAAATTGAGTCCATAAATACTCCATAGATGGCCGACCTTTAGAGAATATGCCTATAAGCGCAGGCTTGAAAGGTTCAGCCAACATTTCATCCTCTTCATTAGTTAACAAAAATGTTGGCTCGCCTTTATAAACAGTAGGACTTGAATGTATGATGGATTCTTCGTTGAGTGGCCTCCCAAATCCTTTCATCATCTTTTTTGGATTAGGCTTTAATCCGTGTAGTATTTGAGCAAAGGTAGGAATTTTATCATCCGACGGCTTAGTGGCCGCTATCTTGAAATTAGGGCTTCAGACAGAATAATGTCTAGAGAGAAGTCAGAGAAAAAAAACTTAGAGAGAGAAGTCGGATCATTTTATTCATTTTTAATCTCAACATAAATAAAAATAAACGGAAACTAGAAGATGTAAATTCAGCTTATCTTTGGCATTGTAGAGCTTGGTTATATAGGCAAGGATCGCATATCCAAATTGTACCAAAACGGTTATTTGGACTCAGTTGACCTTGCATCATTTGAGACATGCGAACCATGCCTACTTGGTAAAATGACTAAAACTCCTTTTAGTGGAAAGGGAGAAATATCTAAGGAGTTGTTAGGACTAATACACAGTGATGTATGTGGTCCAATGTCAATACATGCTAGAGGAGGTTTCTTATATTTCATAACATTCACGGATGACCATTCTAGATATGGTTATGTCTATTTGATGAGACATAAATCTGAAGCTTTTGAAAAGTTCAAGGAATATAAAAATGTTGTGGAAAATCAATTGGATGTATTAAAATACTTCAATCTGATCGTGGTGGAGAATACTTAAGTACCGAATTTCAAGAATTTCTTAAAGATCATGGAATAGTCCCACAATGGACTCCTCCATACACTCCAAAATTAAATGGTGTAGCTGAACAGAGGAATCACACTTTATTGGATATGGTATGTTCCATGATGAGTCTTGCAAGTCTCCCAAAATCATTTTGGGGTTATGCCTTAGAAACTGCGTCATATATTCTTAATCATGTTCCAACCAAATCAATTGAGACTACTCCATATGAGTTATGGAGTGGAAAGAAATCATCCCTAAAGCATTTAAAAGTTTGGGGATGTTCTGCTTATGTGAAGTGAATGGAATTGGGCAAGCTAGATGCTAGATCCAAAAAATGCTTGTTTATAGGATATCCAAAAGAGAGTCTTGGATATTATTTCAATAATCCCGTTGAGCAAAGGGTGTTTGTTTCAAAACATGCTGTTTTTCTAGAAAGGGAGTATGTTCTCCAGGAAGAGAGTGGGAGCAAGGTAGATCTTAAAGAAGTTCAAGATGAGCAAACAAGCATTAAACAATCGATGGGACAAGAGCAATTGTCTCATGTGGATGAGGCAGAACAATTAGCTCAAAGTACACAAGGTCCTGGTAGGTCTACTAGGGAACATCATGCTCCAAAGAGATATGGATTCAATCTCGTTGAGCACAATGATGCCTACATCATAGAAGATGATGAACCTTCTAGATATGAGGAAGCTTTATCTAATATAGACAAAACCAAATGGCTTGAAGCCATGAACTCCGAGATAGACTCCATGCATCAAAATGAGGTTTGGACTTTAGTTGATCCGCCCAATGGGATAAATCCCATAGGATGCAAGTGGGTCTTCAAAACAAAGACTGACATGGATGGTAATGTTGTTACCTACAAGGGAAGGCTAGTTGCGAAAGGTTTTAAGCAAAGACAAGGAGTTGACTATGATGAAACCTTCTCGCCCATTGCCATGATTAAGACTATCCGAATTATGCTTGCTATAGCTGCACATTATGACTATGAGATCTGGCAAATGGATGTCAAAACAGCATTCCTTAACGGAAATTTGCATGAGAATGTGTACATGACACAACCGGAAGGTTTTTCATCAAGTGAAGCCAATAAGGTGTGCAAACTTAAAAGATCCATTTATGGACTTAAACAAGCATCTAGGAGTTGCAATATTCGATTTGATGAAATAGTGAAAGAGTTTGGTTTCATCAAAAATCTAGATGAACCTTGTGTATATAAAAAGGTTAATGAAGATGCAAGGGTATTCCTAGTGTTATATGTAGATGACATACTACTTATAGGAAATGATATACCAATGCTTTAATCAGTAAAGCTTTGGCTATACAAGAATTTTTCAATGAAAGATATGGGAGAAACAACCTATATTTTGGAAATAAAGATCTATAGAGATAGACCAAGGAGGTTTCTAGGACTTTCCCAATCTTCGTGTATAGACAAAGTGCTAATGCTTTTTAGCATGAATCTGTCTAAGAGGGGATTGTTGCCTGTGAGGCAAGGAATACATTTGTCTAAACGTATGTGCCCTAAGACAGATGAGGATAAACATCGCATGCAAAAGATACCATATGCTTCAGCTATTGGTTTTATAATGTATGCAATGTTATGTACTAGACCTGACATCTCCTATGCTCTAAGTGTTATGAGCACATATCAGTCCAATCCTGGTGAAGAACATTGGTGCCGTGAAGAGTATTCTTAAATACTTGAGAAGAACTAAGGATTTATTCTTAATTTATGGAGACTCCAATTTAGAAATCCAGAGATACATGGGTGCAAGCTTCCATACTGATATTAATGATTTTAGATCACAATCTGGATATGTCTTTATCCTAAATGGTGGTGCAATAGTTTGGAAGAGTTCTAAATAAGAGACTATAGCTGATTCTACAACCGAAACTGTATACATTGCTACTAGCGAGGCTGCAAAAGAAGCAGTTTGGATCAAGAAGTTCATTGGTGAACTTGATGTAGTACACTCCATTGCCGAACCCATTACCATGTTTTGTGATAACACGGGGGCAATTGGACAAGCAAGGGAACTAAGGTCTCATCAAGCATCCAAATATGTATTGAGGAAGTTCCATTTGATCAGAGAGATCATTGCGAGGAATGACATAAGAATAGAGAAGATCCCATCGGAGGATAACCTGGCAGATCCTTGGACCAAAGCTCTCTCCCAAGAGAAACATGATAGACATGTAAATTCACTCGGATTTAAATGTATGAGTGATTGGCTTTAGGTCAAGGGAGTTTGTAAGTGTTTGTGCCCTAAACCCAATCAACACTCTTATTTGGTGATCACTTTTATTCATGCATGCATCATTCGTCCCATATTCATTAATGTTGTCTATTATTTACATAAATTGTATTGCAACTAATTAATGAAGTCCCATTATTAATAACCCAAAGTAAATTACAAGAAAGTTGTGATGATGAGATTACTTGGAACAAAGTTATTAATAAGAAACATCCCTAACCAAAGCATTTTTAATAAGGGACATTACTAATGCAGGTAGGTTAGCATGTTCTAAGCATGTTCCTATTGTAGGAACTGGTTGATCTCATTGACTAAGCTAGGACATGGATGCTTGTTAGAAGACAAGTACATTGGATAAACCCAACAAGACAAATTCTATATTTGTCAATGGACTATCTCTAAATGTTCTAGGTGTAAATGATCCTTAGACTTAAGATCATCATGGTACCTTGAGCATGGATTATCATATTTGATTTCACTTGTAGTTGCTCTTAACAAAGTAATGATCGTTGACGTTCGTATGATATCAAGTGCGGAAAGGTGGTGAATGATCATTAAAGGATTCACCCTCCAATTTATAATGGAGAGATATCTCTATGGCCACTTGTTGAAGTATTGACTTGAAAATCTTTGCGCAAAGCAGAAGAATTAAATTAGAAAGACATTTCTAATTTAATATCTGAAGAAGTCATATTTCAGGAACAAGAAATAAATTAGCATATACTCAAAGAGGATGACAATGATCTCTCTATGTTATGGGATATGATAAAAGGTGAAGGTGTACTAATTACACAGTTAACTAGTTTGTTGAAAGGTTACAAAGTCTTCACTTGACTTTTTCTCGAGACTTGGTTGTCATGGAATGTTGCAAGACATCTCTCATGAACCTTAGACATAAGCTTATAATAATGCAAACAATTGATAAAGTATAAGAATTAATTTATGTCTACACAATTAACATAAAAGTTATGCTCGATATCTATTGCCTCGACTTAGAGAAACCTATGGGGTCACACACTTGATGTGCATATAATTTATCTATTTTTAATATTACTTTACGCGAGATTTTGCCAATATTTTGGATACATTTCTGTTATTTTATATGATTTTACCTTTTTATTGTAGGGATTGTACTCAAATGAAAGAATTGTTGAAGTATTGGGCTAAAATAAAGAAAAAAAAGCAACTCAATGAGGAGGAATTGAAGATTAGAAGAATTGATGAGGAAGAAATTGGAACACTCGAAGACTTGGAGGAATAAACAAGGAATTTTGGAATTTTGTTTATGGAAATTGGCCGAATTAATTTCGGTGAATAAAAAAAAATTAATTCGGGAGGTGTAAAAATTTTAATTGGCTTGGAAAAATAATTTTCCGGAAGTAGGGTTTTGTCGAAAGTCTATGAAAGGAGGATTAGGATTTTATTTTTTGAACCGAACTTGACCGAAAAAAACACCGAAGTTGGCCGCTGGAACTTCTTCCTCTTCACGGCTGCACATCACCATTAGACCAAGCAAGCAGCAGCTTCTCCTCCTTGCGCACCTCACGCACCCACCATCTTCACCACCTTGCTTCCATCATCCCTATCCATGCATCATTGCCATCATCTTCATCTTCAGACCTGAAGCTCCAGCAGCAGAGAATAAGTAGGAGTCGGACGCACACAAAGAAGCAAGCAACAGTGGCGACCAACTTTGGGGCGAGAGCTTTTGAGTTGTCCATCACGGCCGGATGGTCTTTGCGGCTCTGTTTTGCAACTGGTTCCATTATTCTAGTTTTACTTTTAATTTCAGAATTTTGGATCATGAATATTATTATTGTTGCATCATCAATTTTAATAATGTTTAGAGCCTAAAGTTCTATAACCTAGGGCTTGGATGTAGCCACCGGATTTATTTGGTTTATTTGATTCATGATACTTTGATTTTTCCATTGATCAATATTTGATATTCTTGCTTTTATTTCATGTTTGTAACTGGCCACTACTTGCATGTTTAAAGATATTAATTGATGGAACGACAGTTGAAAATTAATATTAGTTCATGGGAATATCGGACTTAGGTAGTGAACCACGACAGTAGGAACACAACCTTTGTAACGTTAGATTCTTAAGATCTTAATGTGTTTTTGTTAATCCTATAGTCACGAGAGTAGTCATAGGGTTAATCTAAGTAAGAGAACTATAGCGCGAGAGTGTGTAGTTCTTAATTAGGTGAATCATTGTGAGATTAATAGAAGTTAAAAGTCAGATATTTGTGAATTGAACTAAACCAGATATTCGGTAGGTGAACCCAATGTCCTAGGTTTTCCCAACTTGATTGTTTCAACCTTTGAAAGTAATTGCATATTTTAGATTCTAGCTTTAGTTTTATTTTAATTGAAAATCTGAGATCATCATTTATCTAGATAATAATAGGAGTAATTTATACTTGGTAATTAGTATTCCTTCTTTGTGGGTATGACCCTATTTTCTGCTATACTAGTGTTAAGTAGGTGAATTTATTTGACTAGTTGTGACGACGGCTTGTCAAATATGGCGCCGTTGCCGGGGAAAGCAGCAAATATCAAATTCAGATTACTTTCTTTTTTTAGTTTAGATTTGTTTTATTTATTTTATTTTCTTGCTATTTTAGTTATTTCTTTCAAATATTTTTGTCTTGTTTTTATATGCGAAGTGCTAATTCTGAGACTTTGCAATTTGATCCAGAGATAGAAAGAACAGCTCGTGCGAACAGAAAAGAAGCAAGGCTAAGAAAGGAGAAGAATCAGAGTGAAACCATGGGCAATAGAATTTGGACACTGAGGGATTACTTCACACCTACGGAGAATGTTGCTAGGTCAAGTATTACTAGGCCTACCATTGCTGCGAATACCTTTGAGCTCAAGCCAGCATTGATCCAGATGGTGCAGCAGAATCAATTCTCTGGATTTAACAATGAGGATCCAAATGCGCATATTGACAACTTTTTGGAGATCTGTGATACTGTTAAGATAAATGGTGTGACGTCAGATGCAGTCCGGCTGAGACTTTTTTCTTTCTCGTTGAGGGGAGAAGCAAAGAATTGGTTGAATACTTGTGATCCTGGTTCCGTCACAACTTGGGATGAGCTGTACAAGGAGTTCCTGATCAATTTCTTCCCACCAGATAAGGCAGCGAAACTGAGAAATCAAATTACTAGGTTTATTCAAGAAGATGATGAGACATTTCATGCTGCATGGACAAGATTTAAGGAATTGCAAAGAAGATATCCTCACCATGGTATTGAGAAAAGTACTCCAGTTCAGACTTTTTATCAAGGATTGACAGACTTTGCAAGAAACAATGAGGATGCTGCAGCTGGAGGTTCATTAATGGATAAGTCAATTGATGAAGCCTATGAATTGTTTCAAATTATGGCAAAGAATAGGAATCAATGGTCGAACTCGAGAAGTGTTTCCAAGAAGCCTGCTGGAATGTATGAAGTCAATGAACTTAGTGCCATGAACGCAAAGATAGATGCACTGACCAATGGGATGGGTAATTTTGTCAATGCTAATGCAGTATGCCATACCATTGTCTGTGAGTTTTGTGGAGGCCCTCATTTGAGCTCTGTATGCAACTGGCAAGTGCACAATATGTCTCTAATTTCAGCAAGCCTCAACAGCAGAACAATCCTTACTCCAACACTTACAATCCTGGTTGGCGAAATCATCCAAAATTTTCTTGGAATAATCAAGGGGCTCAAGACTTTAATGCAAGACCTCAAAACCCTCCTGGTTTCCAAGCAAAGTCATACCAATCTGCACCTAAGTCAGCAACGGAGTCATGTTTGGAGAGAATTGAGAAATTGTTGAGTGAGAATAATTAGCGGTCTAATAGAATAGAATCAAGGTTAGATCAATTGACTACTGCTCATTGGACCTTGGAGATGCAAGTGAGTCAAATGGCCTCCGCCATGAATGCTCGTGGGCAAGGTCAACTGCCAAGCAAGTCTGAAATCAACCCTCATGAAAATTGTAGTGATATCATGTTGAGAAGTGGGAAGCAGTTGGGTGACAAGGAGGAACCAAAGACCACTGAAGTGAATGTGACCACTGATGAGAAGAAAGAAGAGAGTAAAGAGAGTCATGAAGAAAAAGTGGAGAAAGTGGAACAAGAGGAAGAAAAGATATAAGTGCCACCACCGCTTAAACCTTATGTTCCACTAGTGCCTTTTCCACAGAGACTCCATATGACCAAGCAAGATAAGCTATTTGAGAAATTTCTGAAAATTTTTAGGCAATTGCATATTAACATTCCTTTTGCAGATGCTTTAGCTCAGATTCCTGCTTATGGGAAGTTCTTGAAGGAGATCATTTCCAACTGAAGGAAAGTGGAAGACTTTAAGACAATTGCATTATCTGAGGAGTGTAGTGCTGTTATTCAGAAGAAGTTGCCTCCAAAATTGAGTGATCTAGGGAGTTTCTCTATTCCTATCTCTATGGGTGATGTTTGTTTTGATAAAGCTTTATGTGATTTAGGTGCTAGTGTTTCATTGATGTCTTTATCTGTTTGTAAAAAGCTTAGCTTGAAACATTTGAAACCAACAAACATCACTTTGCAATTAGCTGATAGATCCATAACTCATCCGAAAGGGATTTTGGAAAACGTTCTAGTAAAAGTGAAGAAGTTTTATATCCATGTTGATTTTGTTGTGTTAGATATGGAAGAAGATGCTAATGTGCCAATTATTTTAGGTCGACCATTTCTAGCCACAGCTGGTGCTGTTATAGATGTTAAAAAAGGGAGTTTAAAATTTCATATTGGAGAAGAATCTGTGGAGTTCACTTTTTCTGAAAATTACAAATCCCCTGCATTTTCTCATTATGTGTTTAGGGTAGATATTCTTGAGGAGCTAGATAAAACTGATGTTTTCATTGCTAATTCTAAAGATCCTCCTGACATATGTATCAGTGATGTAGGCACAGATAGAAATGGAAGAAGAATGATGTATGAAAGAGTTTCACACTCTTTGATTGAGCGTCCACCTGATTGATAAGCCATAAAGTCCGGCTCATGACTTTAAACAAGCGCTTCTTGGGAGGCAACCCAATTCTTTATTTTGTTTTATTTTTCTTTTTCTTTCATTAATAAGTTGATGGTTAAGTTTTTTGTTCCTGATTATATGGAGATCTTTGCTTTCTGGATTTTCGTGGTTTTACTTAATCATCTGTTTTTAGGTTTATTTTTCTAATTTATTTTAGTTTGCAATTAGGTTTGTTGGAAGGGTGCAACTCTGGTGTCCAATGGTGCTAAAAATGAAACATCCAAAATTCTGAAGAAGTTGGTCGTGTGCTTGGATAGAAGTTGCAATAGTTTATTCAACAATTCCGGTCCTCTGTTTTGCATTCCCAAGGTTGTGTCGTTTCTTTTCATTCTTTTTGTTTATGTCTTTTCTTTTCTTTTCACTTGGTTGTCTTTTCTTTTGTGTTTTATACATTGAGGGTAATGTATGCTTTAAGTGTGGGGGAGAGGAATATTTATGTTTTGTATCGTGTTTTGTGTTTATCTTTCTTAAAAAAAAAACAAAAACCATGGCCTATGATGAAGATGGTTTAATTATCTATAACATGTAAGAATTAGACTATTTTGAATTGTATTGTTTAACTTATGTATTTCTATATGTTGCTTTGAATACCCTGCTTTATATGCACTTAGTCGTGACTGTGGGATAAGCGTAAAGTAAGATATAGTTGCATAAGTTTGATGTAGATATACCATGAAAAGTTGTGTTTGATTCACTCATACTTATATGATTTATATGTGGAACCCATCATGTTGTGAAGGAAAAGCAAGGCATTAACCCAATATCAGCCTTAAAAAACCTTATTGCTTTGACACTTTGTGTTAAGTAAGTTTAGGGGAGGGGTGTTGGTGGATGCTTCTGAGGTTAGGTTAAATTTAATGAGGGAGAAAGGAAGAGCATTTAATGTTAATGCTAGCCCATTGAGAGGTGAGGAATTGGCAACCTGAGCGGAGAGTCCTCAGGCCCGGTGAGGAAAAATAGATACGTAGACTGCCCTAAGTTGCTGAGCCACTATGTGAAGGAGTGGAAAAATGCTCTGGGTAGTGGCTTGAGTTGGAAAGAGTCCTGAAGAAAAGCCGCATGGACCGAAGAATGGGTTACGAGGGGGAATAGGTTGTCTGTGAGATAAGTCCTTCTACTTCATAGTATGTTTGGCGGTCCATTGCATTGAAATATGGTATAAAATATGAGTCTATTGTTAAAGTAAAATGACATATTTGCAGTAGAGCTTTTGTTTTCTATGTTAAATGTAAAGTGATGTCCCTACGAAACGAATCGCGCACACACACAAGCGTGGGGGCTAAAAGCGCATATGGTTTGCATTTTGTTAGGTAGTCCATACTAGAGTTAGTCGGCTCTTTGTGTTAGATGATGATTGAATCTCTGAGGCCGCCGAATTAAATAACTAAATATTTTTGTTTGTTTTAATTCTTGGGAATGCTTGAGGACAAGCAATATTTCAAGTTTGGGGGTATTTGATATGCATATAATTTATCTATTTTTAATATTCCTTTACGCGAGATTTTGCCAATATTTTGGATACATTTCTGTTATTTTATATGATTTTACATTTTGATTGTAGGGATTGTACTCAAATGAAAGAATTGTTGAAGTATTGAGCTAAAATAAAGAAAAAAAGCAACTAAATGGGGAGGAATTGAAGATTAGAAGAGTTGATGAGGAAGAAATTGGAACACTCAAAGACTTGGAGGACTAAACAAGGAATTTTGGAATTTTGTTTATGGAAATTGGCCGAATTAATTTCGGTGGATAAAAAAAATTAATTCGAGAGGTGTAAAAATTTTAATTGGCTAGGAAAAATAATTTTCCGGAAGTAGGGTTTTGTCGAAAGTCCATAAAAGCAGGATTAGGGTTTTATTTTTTGAATCGAACTTGACTGAAAAAAACACCGAAGTTGGCCGCTGCAACTTCTTCCTCTTCAAGGCTGCACATCACCATCAGACCAAGCAAGCAGCAGCTTCTCCTCCTTGCTCACCTCACGCACCCACCATCTTCACCACCTTGCTTCCATCATCCCTGTCCATGCACCATTGCCATCATCATCTTCAGACCTGAAGCTCCAGCAGCCGAGAAGAAGTAGGAGCCGGAGGCACACAAAGAAGCAAGTAGCAGCGGCGACCAACTTTGGGGCGAGAGCTTTTGAGTTGTCCATCACGGCCGGACGGTCTTTGCGGCTCTGTTTTGCAACTGGTTCCATTATTCTAGTTTTACTTTTAATTTCAGAATTTTGGATCATGAATATTATTATTATTGCATCATCAATTTTAATAATATTTAGAGGCTAAAGTTCTATAACCTAGGGCTTGGATGTAGCCACTGGATTTATTTGGTTTATTTGATTCATGATACTTTGAGTTTTCTATTGATCAATATTTGATATTCTTGCTTTTATTCCATGTTTGTAACTGGCCACTACTTACATGGTTAAAGATATTAATTGATGGAATGACAGTTGAAAATAATATTAGTTCATGGGAATATCGGACTTAGGTAGTGAACCATGACAGTAGGAACACAACCTTTGCAACGTTAGATTCTTAAGATCTTAATGTGCTTTTGTTAATCCTATAGTCATAAGAGTAGTCATAGGGTTAATCTAAGTAAGAGAACTATAGGGCAAGAGTGTGTAGTGCTTAATTAGGTGAATCGTTGTGAGATTAATGGAAGTGAAATGTCAGATATTTGTGAATTGAACTAAACCAGATATTCGGTAGGTGAACCCAATGTCCTAGGTTTTCCCAACTTGATTGTTTCAACCTTTGAAAGTAATTGCATATTTTAGATTCTAGCTTTAGTTTTATTTTAATTGAAAATCTAAGATCATCATTTATCTAGATAATAATAGGAGTAATTTATACTTGGTAATTAGTATTCCTTCTCTGTGGGTACGACCCTATTTTCTGCTATACTAGTGTTAAGTAGGTGAATTTATTTGACTAGTTGTGACAACGGCTTGTCAACACTATAACACCATCTTTGAGGGACCTAATTGACATTAATAGGGGATTAATGTGGTGAGTATAAGATACAATTAAGGGGCTATTTGAAAGAGTTAAAATACCTCTAAAGGCAAACTTGGAAAATAGGCCTAACTAGGGTTCACTTAAGTGTTCCCTATAAATAGCTAAGAGATGCCTTCCAAGAGTAAGTTTTTTTTTTCCTTTTGCCTAGTTTCTTATTTAAACTCCAGCACATTTTATTACCCATTGCCGAAATTAATGGTCACATAAAGTGGGTTGAAGATTCTTGTTCACTTTGCAAGGTTAGAGTGTAGGAAGCTAGCACAAATTCTACAATCTCTTCTTCCTCTTTTTGAAGTTGGTGTGTGTAGATTATCTATAGAGGTCCTGCATTTGCGAGGCTCCAAGTGAAGAAATCATATTTCTCTCCACTTCTACAAAGGTATTATACATCATCCTTCTATGGTAAATGCTTTAAAAGTCATGAAAACACGAGTCATCCTTTATAGTTTGGGGCCGGTTATGCATGAATTATTTCAAAATTTTTATGCTTCCGCTCCACTATATGCTCTAGATCTGGCTTTTTTACATGATATTGGTGTCAATATGTCTAATTTCTCATCAATAAACTGTATTAAGCCTCGATTAGTATGCATCTTCACAGCAAGATAAAAGATTCTCAATGAGTTTCTTTAGAGTAATGATACATACAGAAATAATTTTACAAGGAAACAAAACAAAGAAACATCATATCCATTTAATGATTATACTTTTCATTTAAAATTTATGCATTTAAGGACAGGAGAGTTTAACGTGTCACAAAAAGTATTACAAAAATATTTTTAACGTGTCACAAGTATAAAATTCATACACCATGAAAAGACAGGTCTTATCTTGTCAAGGGTCAAAGTATCTATGGGATTGGCCCATTATTCCTTTGTAATTTTTTTTAGTATGATAAAGGAGGCACAAGCCTATACTACCAAACTAACACACTTCTTTGATATGATCCTCCCGAAGGTATTTTGTAACTTTTTCCTAAACGTATTAGTATTTTTTTTTAATTTGTCACAAGTATAAAATTTGTACATCTTGAAAAGACAGCTCTCATCTTGTCTTTAACGAGAGTCAAAGTATCGTTACCCTAACCATTATACAACTTCGCACAACTTACAATACTCATATCGATTGATAAATTCACAGTGACTTCTTTTTGCAAAGAGTTAGTCATTGATCATTTATAAATTAATTAACAATAAATAGTTCCTAAACATGACTCTCCTCTCTTTAAATTAATTAATAATATTTGTAATACTAATTTTAATCTTAGGTATATCCTTTTGGGAGTAGTGATACATGCATGGAAAAATGATAAGAAAAACTATAAGAAATAATGTGTCAATCATCAAAATTATTGCCTAACCTTAAATAGATAAACTTCATATGAAAAGTTTTAAAAACAAATGATATATGATCAGTAGCGGATCTAGATGGAAGATATATTGGGGGCCGACTGGAACTACATCATCGAAATAATAACTAATGTTTTAACAAACTTTTTTAACAATGTTTATTAGTATTGCACTTCATTTAGCAAAAGAATTTTTATTATTTTCATCAATAAAACTCTCGTTTCCATTATAGTTAAAACCGTTCAAAACTATTTTTTTTAATTAATTAAATATAGTTCTTTGAATGTGTACACACTCAAAAGAGAGCACCTTACTTTTCTCTGGGCACAAAGAAAGATGTAAGTTACCTTACCTTGGAATAGCCCCCAAAATTCAACTCCAATTATGGTGCAATATCTTATGTTCAAACAAATATTCCACACAATCTTCCAAGGGCATCTCTATTCCCATTGTTGCAAGGCATTTATAATCCTTTGACTATTATAGAAAATGTCCAAGGGCGAAATCTTGTTTCCATTTTTCATGGTTTCTTTTAGAATAATATAATAACAACTGTCCCATCCCAGCATACTTTTTTACATTTCTAATACACCTTTTTTACATTCCCTATACAAAAAAAAAAAACCTAAAAACACACACTAAAAAATGAAACAAAAACATACCCTAATTTTCTACTTGCCACATGGAAAATTTTAAAATCTATCATATATAACTCCACAATATCTAATTCTTAATTATTTTAAATTAGCCAATTTTGATGCAAAAAAAAAAGAATAAAAACTACACAATCATATTAATTTGAAAGTAGCCAACATTTATTTATAAAATATGCCCAACGACTCCATCATTTCACCCCAATCACTCAATTCAGTAAATGCATTTTGAAATTAATTTTAGATTCAAAATCAACAATTTAGTTTAAAAATATGAAAGTTCAGTTTAATTTATTGATTTTCTCACACAAATAATTCTTGGCAATTGAATTTAAATGAAACTCAATAACATCTATTGATTTTCTTTTATAACATTCATCATATTAAAATATCTCCCTTTTTGGAAATTTTATATTAATCTGTTAAGAAGCATCCGGGCAGTAGTCTGAGATGAAAATCTAGTTTCATTTATTGTAATCTAACTACTAATTCATAAAGGTTTGTGATTCTGCCAAAATTTTTAGCATCCAGGACAACAATAATTTTATTTTTCAAATTTACCCTTATGAGGTCATAGGTCTCTTGCTCTCTCTAGTCTTCTGCTCTCTTGTATATCTCTCTCTTTCTTTCAATTATTCCATCTCTCACAATAGTCCCAAATATATTTAAGCAAATTTTGATTCCAAGTTTGTAGGTTTTATTTACCCAAATAGTTTGGTAAGCAAACTTGTGGCACTACTTGGGTTAAGACTTAACAACAAATAGTCGTCCACCATATGGATGATTTATGCACAAATTTGCGGGTTTATGAACATTCAAAATGCTAGAGCAGAGACCCTAAAAAAATATTGACACTCAGTAATTGACTGAATGCCAGAATGGTGTCCCTTACTCAAAGATCAGTTAACAGCCACTGATTTTTCTTGTTTAAAGATACAATTCAAAAGTTTGGATGCTAAATGGCTATCAATTCAATAAAATGGCAATTTTGAACAAATACATCAAAGTACTTTAACGTAAACTAACCCAAAAATAATTATGAAAGAATAATAAATCAAAGAAATTTCACCAAAAACAATTATGAAACGACTCTTGTTTGTATTATTGATTATGTTCTCTCCTGTGTGTTGCATGAAACATGTGAAGTATATTATTAAGCCGATTATTAGATCTGAAACCAATACCACAAACCTAATAATTGTTGACTGTGAAATAGAATCTAAAGGAAAACGGTTGATACAAATAATAAGCATAGTATGCAATGGTTAAAATGAGTTTTTTAAAAAAGTTTTCAAAATAAAGTGATATTACTATGATCTAAATTTAGTACTCAAATTTGATCCTAATCAAATTGATTTCTATTATATACATAATACCAATGTTAATTTTCTTTTAATATTTAAAAAAAGGACCAATGTACTAACTATTTTTATGTAAATAAATAATATAATTTGTCCGAACAACTTTAATTGATTTAAGGCACACTTTTATCAAATAAATTCAGTCCCATTCAAAATGGTTCTTTTTTTTTTTTATGTTTATGCACATTCACTATTTTTAAATTTTGTTAGAAATTTATAAATTCAAATCTTTAGGGTCATATATAAAATTAGATTCATATATTCAAATATACACCATGAATGATCCAAATAGTTATTGATAGTTTAAGATTCTTTAGTATAAGTTGGTAACGTTATAGTGTTTATTTGGTTAAAAGAGAGTTTTAACAAGAGTTTAGTATGATTTTAAAATTTTTCTAATAAAAAGAATTATTTTTTAACATTTGGGTCAGCTAGTTTGAATTTATGGAAAATGTTTATTTTTATTTTAGTAATTTCGGCCTGCACATTTCATTTTTCAACAAAAAATTACATCATTTTTTAACTATATTACGACAACTCAACTTTTATTTGCTCTCTTAAAATTGTTTTCATGAGACGGGGATTAGTTTATTGATTTTGAGTATAGAAAACATATTTTATTTTAATTTTTTTCATTATTTTGCCCGTGGAGTTTTAATGGATTTACTTATTTATCATCACAACATTTTTTTTGTCAACAAAATGTTAAATTAGATCTCAATATATAATCAAAATTTCTCGCTTTGGCTATTGTTTATGAGGAGTTCAATTTTATATGTATTTGTAATAGGTGTTTGTTTTCATATCCTCTACTAATATATCCACTACTGATATAGTATGGGAGTTCTCAAATCTACAGTAAATTGGTTGGTTTGTTCGTCGTCAAATTTTAGGAACACTTTTGTCATTTCACATTTATCTCTCAGAAGTCTGGAGTTTTTAGGGGCATTAAGTGGACCAAGATGTCCCACTTGTTAACTAACTAATACTACTTGTTTATGATTTATCTTTTTTTCTTTTTAGGAAAAAAAAGGGAAAATGCTAACCTTTTGCTTTAATTTTACCTTTCTGGATTTGAACTCAAAATCTCTCCATTACATCTTCTTCAATCTCAACAAGCGTAAAGTAACTCTTATCTACTCACATTTATTTTGTTAAAAGAAAAAAAAATGTCTATCTTGTTAATCATTTTGCACTTCTCATCTCAAATTATTTTTCATCTTTAATCTCAATTACGAAAAAAGAAATTTAATTTTCAAAAATAGAGATTTAATTTAGAATGTTATTATACTTACATTAATTTACGAAAAAAAAATGAATTTCCATTTCGCAAACGCGGGGCTTGAAAATAACTAGTATCTTCTAAACTAAGTAAGCATGTACTAATATACTACCTCTCCACCTAAAACAATAGTCCGAATTTTTGGGATTTTAAACTTAATCTACAAACCCAAAGCGACTTGTAATGATCTGTAACATACAACTTAATCATAAATTTAATAAATATAAACAATAATCACAAAACATGGAGAAAATAGTTGTTTTTCAGGTTGATTTTATTCACACTTATTTTATTCCGATAATAACTGTACTTTTCAGGTTAGGAAGGTCGATCGTTGAAGTCAACTATTCTTCACATTTATTCTACTTGTGAGTAACTCACAGATAAAACATTACTACCTACCATATATGTTATGAGGTGTAGCGTAGTGGTAAGACGCCTCCTCTGTTTTCAATAAGTCACGGGTTCGAGTCACGCCGAGGGTAAGTGGGGGATCACTACTATTCGCTTTCAAAAAAGAAAAAAGAAATACTATAGAAGTAATCACTAATCAACTAATTTCCCTATAGAACAATGTATCATATTCCCTCTATGATAGCAATCCGTGGCAAAACCAATCCTAATGAAAGATTAACTTTGCTGATTTGGAAGACAGAGATTTGTAAGCAGCGAAATTTAGAGAATTCGGATATAGAAAGACACAAAACACAAGAAAACAAACAAAAGAAAAAAAAAGATATTTGATCTCACGTGGATCAATTCACGAGTTCAATGGTAGAACAACCCAAATCAAGAATGAAGTGAGCTATTTCTAATCAAGCAAAGACCCTTTTATAAAATTGTGTAAGAAAACCCAATAGATATGAAATCTATAACCTTTGAGAACCAAAATTCAAAAGATCCAATGCTAAAGATGCCACTATCAAGCGAACTAAATCAGATAGATAAGTCTAATAATATTCACAACACATATGCAACAACTAAACAAAGAAGTCCTCACAAGAACTCCTCGAAAGGAATAAAATCCTAACCAATTTGATTTTACCCGGAAAATATCAATGACAATATGTGTTGGACAAGAGAAATTTGGTCCCTATATATAGAGGGGGTGGCTGAATTTTCTTCCTAAGAAGTAGAGGAAGAACACAACTCTTCAACTCTAATCCTATCTCCATGAATTTAAAATCAAATCAAACTCTAAAGACTCCTAGTTATCTTAAGTGATAAGATAACGAACCTAGACACTTTTATAGACTTAAGACATTTAAGCCTATGTAGGAATTAATTAAAACTCAAAATACAAAGAGATAATCTCATAAAAAGATTCCTATCACTTGAATGGCTAGAATCTCCCTTGAGTAAAACCTCTATAATCATCTTCTTTGTAGAGTGATCTTAGTCACCCATCTTGATGTATTCCTCGAAACACCTGAGGCAAATTACTAGGAACTTCGGTTAGTAAAACAGAATTATCAAGATAAAGCATTAAAATCATACATGTTCCATTTGCAAAACACTTCTCCACTGATTTTGGGATAGCAAAGAAATTTTTGCCTACTGGTTCTCGAATGCGTAGACCATTTGGAGATCTCTTTGAAATGTCCGAAGTAGATTCAGCTTTGGGACTCTTCTCTTTCCTTTGTTTCTCTCTCTCTCTCGAATCATTCAAAAAATTACATTCATGAACTTGAGGAGGTGAAAGAGGTGACAGAGTATAGTTATGACCCTTGATCACAAATGAGTATTTGTTTGTGTATCCATCATGCTTGCTCTTCGGTCATACTCCATGGTCATCCCAGAAGTATATGATTTGCCTCCATAGGTACCACATCATAAAGTACTTCATCCTTGTATTTTCCAATAGAGAATGGTACACTTACTTGATTTGTGATTATAAGATTGCCACAATTATGTAACCATTGCAACCGATAGGGTGTCGGATGCTTAATAGTAGGTAACTTCTGATTAACTACAAGATATGAAGTAGCAACGTTAGTACAAGATCCTGAATCTATAATGATTAGACATACCTCTTCCATTACGCGAAATTTAGTATGGAAAATATTATTTCTTTGTTAATCATCTTCAACTACTTGAGTTTGTAATGCTCAAAGGTTGACAAACACTTGTCCAGCCTCACTATCAATCTCTACAACTTCTTTCTCAAAATCTTCAACAAGTCTTGGCATCTTGTTATCTTCTTCATCTATCTCACTTTTGAAACTTCCATCCTCATTAAGGATCATAGTCTTTAAAGTTGGACAATCAGAAGCTATATATGTCTTCGTCCCAGACATTTGAAACAATTGTTAGTATTGCTAGATGAAGTAGAATTCTTAACATTAGAAGATACTTTAGGAACATTAGAAGTATTAGAAGCATTAGAAGTACTTCCCTTTTAAAACTTTGAAGAATTACCATACTTCTTTGAATCATCTTTCTTCCGTGGTGTAGAAGACTTGTGTGAATCTGACTTCTTCTTTGCCAATTGTCTCCCCACAATCCTAGCCTTGTGTAACATCTCGGTTGGATCTAGGTAGTGTCAAAGCTCCACAACATCGGTGATATTTTTGTTAAGCCTTCCTAGAAACCTTGCCATCATAGCCTCAGGTTCCTCTTTAATGTTTGCACGTAGCAAAGCCAACGCTAGCTCTTGATAGTACTCATCAACAGACTTGGTTCCCTATGAAAGACTTTGAATTTGTTTACACAATCTCGATAATAGTAAGAGGGAACAAACCTTTGGCGCATAAGTCTCTTCATTTCATCCCATGTGGATACGTGATCCTCATCATAGAGCTTCCTTTCCTTGACAACTTGGTCCCACCATTCTGAAGCATAGTTATTGAATTGGAAAACGACCATTCTAATCTTCTTAGAATCATCATAATCCTGCAATGAAAAAGAACGCTCTACCTTCTTTTCCCATATAAGATAGGCTTCAGGGTCATTAGTACCACTAAATTCAGGAATTTTAACTTTAAAATTACCAAGTTCATAAGGATCATTTCTATTGGTAGTACGATTAGGTCTATTACGATTTTCATTACCTTCATTACCTTGAGCACGACCATTGCGTACCTCTATTTCTAGAGTTTCTTTTCTACTACACAATTGATTAGTAACATTATACAATCTAGCAATAGTCTCTCGCATAGCCTTTTGAGGGTAAGTCTCCTTTTCTCTTTCTTCATTTTCATCTTCGGAAGACATCCTTTGAGATCAAAGAACAAACAAATACAATTCTATATAGGTCATTAGTAGAAAACAGCTTCTACCTCACTTCCCCTAACCAATGATCTTTTTCTTTTCCCCCCTTTTGGTATTATCACACACAACTCACCTCTTGTATGCTCTCTTTGGGATTTATTTGACTTTTTTCCCAATATATATCAAAGTGGAATAGAAAGAAAACACTCAAGCCTTTTACCACTCAAGACCTTTGGTAAAGTTCCGGATCGGCTTCAATGTTCAAGTAATAGCAATATGCACCACAACAATTAATTAAACAATCCACTCGAAAAAATGCACTCAAAAGTAGACAAAATCAAATAGCACCATAGAGTAAATTTAGGAAAATTTGAGAAAAGAACGAGGGAGAACACGAATCTCGTTCGAGTGTTTGGAGAGAAATAGGGATCTTGCTTTAGAAGTACAAGCATACTCAGATTATATCTCAAACTCCAATTCAAACTCAAACTCTTATAGCTAGGATAAGGATAAGATTCTTTCCAATTAAGATAAGATAAGGATAAGGTTTTATCCAATAAGATAAGATATGGACAAAGTTTTATCCACCACAAGATAAGATAAGGATAAGATTTTAAGATAATCTTATCTTTTGAGAGAATATAGGCAATTAAATAACAAGATAAACTCTCAATCAAACTCAACCTTATCTAACTTTCTTAGATAAAGATAAACTTTGAATCTACCTCTTCAAGAAGATTCTTTCCAACTTGAACTCCAACTCTTGAAATCTCCTAATGCAAGGCAACCTTTAATGTACCTTATCAAAGAAGACTCCTTTTTTTTCTATTCCATCTTGATTTTCTTTTTGCACGGCTATATCTCCTTTTTCTTTTTTTAGTAATGTAGGGTGCGGCCAAGAAAACCCTAGACTCGAAACTCTCTTTTTTTTATACTGCCAAATCAAACAGCACCTTCAACACAAAAACTCCTTCAACAATGAATGAATGAACATCAATCACCCCCAAGATATAGAGATCTTGGATTGAGAGATATATATCAACCACAATCACCAAAATTTGCTATTGGATGATAAAAAAACAAAAGGCATGAAATTAAAAGGAATTGTCCAAGTGAAAAACAAATCAAAATCAAAATATTACGAATACCCTCTTTTGGGAGAGGAAAGTTTGAAAACAAGAAAGAACGACAAATCCAAATTTTAAGACCAACTATGGTATAAACCAAAAGATGGCTCTGGTAACCAATTGATAGCAATCCATCTTGATGTAGTCTTCATCCAATGATTGAGTAGACATCAATGAGTTGACTCCTTATTATAGACAAACTCGAAAAGCAATAAATAAAAAGGAGTCATCCAAGTATTATCTTTTAAAAAGATAAAGTCTTATCTTCCAGAAAGATAAATTTTGAATGATCTCATCCCTAAACTTTAAGGATCCATTGAACTCCCATGAGGAGTGTTGTGGCCGCGGTCTCCCCTTGAGTAGAAGGCCAAGGTTCCTTCCCTCCAAATGGGCCAAGTCTATTTGGTGACACTTGCAACAAATTAATAGTCTTGGGCTTGTAATCTTCAAGCTTAATATCTTAGCCCATGTAGTAGTAATGAGACTATTAAGTGATTCAGTCATCCTCTTGCGTCTAGCACGAGCCATAGATCCAACAATGTTTGAGAGTGGATCACAGATGTAAGGATTATTCTTCAAGGCAACATCTTTAGATCCTCCATTAGCATTCACGACCTCTACTAGCTCGTCCTCTCCATTATTGACAGCAACATGTCCCTCTCCATTAGTGTTAGCTTGATGGTCTCCATCATCCTCTCCTTCTTTAAGCGAATTCATCCTCGAATTTAAACCTTCATCAAAATCAAAAGGAGATAGGTCAGAAACATTAAATGCAGCACTAACACCATACTCACCTGGTAGCGCAAGCATATAAGCATTGTCGTTGACTCTTAACACTACTTGAAAAGGTCCATCTGCTCGAGGATGTAACTTTGATTTCCTAGAGTTCAAAAACCTCTCTTTTCTCATATGTATCCAAACCCAATCACCTGGTTCAAATACAACTTGTTTACGACCACGATTCGTCGACTTTACATATTGTTGAGTTCGACACTTAATATTGAGGCCAACTTTCTCATGAAGCTTCCGGATTGTCTCAGCCTTCTTAACTCCATCCAAACTAACTTGATCCTTCAAAGGTAAGGGTGATAAATCTAAAGGAGTTAATGGATTAAAATCATAGACAATTTCAAAAGGTGAAAATTGAGTAAAAGAGTGAACAGTTCTATTATAAGCAAATTCAGCAATAGGTAAGCACTCTTCCCATTTCTTCAAATTACTGATGATCTTTCTTAGGATAGCTCCTAAAGTACGATTCGTCACTTGAGTTTGTCCATCGGTTTGTGGATAACTAGTTGTGCTAAACAACAACTTAGTACCCAACTTTCCCCATAGCGATTTCCAAAAGTAGCTAAGGAACTTAACGTCCCTATCACTAACAATTGTTCTTGGAATACCATGAAGTATCACTATTTCTTTTAGAAACAAATTCGCAACATGACGTGCATCATCTATTTTTCTGCAAGCTAAGATATGTGACATCTTATAAAATCTATCCACAACTACAAAGATAGAATCCATACCTCTTTGAGTTCTAGGTAAACCCAATATAAAGTCCATAGATATGTCCCAAGGTTGTGCAGGAATAGGAAGTGGCGTGTAAAGTCCATGAGGAAGCGATTTAAACTTCGCTTGTTTACACTCCACACATTAGTTAATGATAGTCTGAACATCAGATTTCATTTTGGGCCAAAAGAAATGCTCTTGGAGCACATCCAAAGTGTTAGGTACTCCAAAATGTCCCATTAAACCTCCACTGTGCGTCTCGTGTATCAAAAGGTCTCTAAGTGAACACTTAGGCACACAAAGTCAATTTTCTCGAAATAGATAACCTTCATGTCTATAAAACTTTTTGAAAGCACTTTGTTCACAAGCACTAAAAATATTAGCAAAATCAACATCATCACCATATAAATCCTTAATAAATTCAAATCCCATTAATTTTGCATCTAAAGAAGTTAACAAAGGATAACGTATAGATAAAGCATCGGCTACAACATTTTCTTTTCCCTTTTTGTATTTAATCACATAAGGAAATGTTTCAATGAAGGCAACCCACTTAGCATGTCTTTTACTTAGACGGTTTTGTGATTTGAGATGCTTTAGAGATTCATGATCAGTATGAATTATAAACTCCTTAACCAACAAATAACGTTGCCAAGTCCCTAATGCACGAACCACATCATATAGTTCCTTGTCATAAGTAGGATAATTAAGACAAGCTCCATTTAACTTCTCTCTAAAGAAAGCAATAGCACGTTTATCGTACATTAAAACAGCACCAATACCAATACCAGAAATATCACATTTAGGCATATTAGCCTAAAGTTTCTCTTCTCTTAATGTTTGCAAAACAATTCTCATATGTTCAACATGGTCTTGTAAGTTTTTGGAGTACACTAAGATATCATCAACGTATACAATTACAAACTTACCAATATAATGCCTCAAAATATGATTCATTAATCTCATGAAAGTACTAGGAGCGTTAGTTAAACCAAAAGGCATCACTAACCACTCATACAAACCAAATTTTGTTTTGAAAGCAGTTTTTCATTCATCTCCTTGTCTAACTCTTATTTAGTGGTATCCAAATTTTAAATCCACTTTAGAAAAGATAGTAGCACCATAAAGATCTTCAAGCATATCATCTAATCTAGGAATCGAATGTCTATACTTAATAGAATCTTATTAACAGCACGGCAATCTATGTACATATGCCACGTACCATCCTTCTTAGGCACAAGTAAAACAGGAACAGAAGGGCTGAGAGATTCTCGAATTTGACCTTTAGCAAGGAGTTCTTCAACTTGCTTTTGTGGTTCCTTTGTTTCCTCAGGATTTGCTGTATAGGCAGGTCTATTCGGAATAACTACACTTGGAATTAGATCAATTTGATGTTCTATTCCTCGTATAGGAGAAAGTTCATTAGGCAACTCTTCGGGGAATATGTCCTCGTACTCTTAAAGTAGCCTTTAAGAGTTAATATTTTTTAATTTGAAATTTTTTTTTTCACTTTTGGTTCTATTAAAAGTGAAAATTGAAACTAAACATTAATTTTGAGACAAAGTATTAATTTTCTCATGGGCAGAACTAGAGTTGTCGTGTCGGGTGAACCATCAGGCTAAAAGTAAAAACCACGATGAATAAAGCAAGTCAACCAAGATAATTGGTCAACTCTACTGTCGATAAAAGGAGCCAGACGATGAAATCAGACGACATGTTAATCCAACTCGTCGACAACTACAACCAAAAGATAGAATTGGCAGTATGGTTTTTCTTCCCTAGTATATAGTTAAAGTTTCTGTTTCAATCGAAATCACATAGTTTTACTTTCATGTCTTTTAGGAGGAAAAACTGTTGATCACAATGTGACACATTAGTTTTTTCTTTTTTTTTGCTCTCTATGACATTTGCTTTACACACACACACACACACACACACTAATATATATATATATATATATATATTGATTTGGGTATTGATACACGTATCATAAAATTCATTTTATCATTGCATTTATTTATTAGGTAAAAGTTTAATAAGTTAATTAATTTTTTGTTAGATTTATGTACTTTGAAAATAAACAGTCTCTTTTTTTTCCTAGTATAAAGTTAAAGTTTCTTTTTCCAATCGGAATCACGTACTTTTACTTTCATGTCTTTTTGGAGGAAAAACTGTTAATCACTATGTGACACATTAGTTTTTTTTTTTCTCTATGACTTTTGTTTTACACACACACACACACACACACTTATATCTATAGTACTTAATTAAAGCAGCAAACAAAAAGAACATGTGTCAGCACCACAATGAAAATTTTCCCGCCAAAAGTCATTTTCAGTATAAAATCATTTTTGACACGTGGCAGTCTAACTAATCAGAAAAAAAAAAGATAGAATTCATAAATACATAAATCCCTTAATTATAGCTACATAAAAATATCTTAATTTTATGTACATACTAATCATTTAAAACAATAATATTTAGTTAATAAAATCAAATACTAGAAAATCCTCTTAAATCAAGTGAAACACCAGTAATGTCTTCCCAATCTCCAATTTTAAAGAATCTCTTCCATTCCGCTCCTCTCTCACACCCGAGCCTTTAAATCAATTACTTAAAATCTGACATCAATTATCAATCCATCTCTTTCTACAGCAGAGAAAAAATAAGTTGCCATGAAAGAAATTTGATTTTTTAAGGATGATATTTTTTTATTCTTCTGTTGTAGATATTAGTTTATGATTTATGTAAACCCAGGCATAAGTAAACTGTTATAAATTAAATTTTATAAATCTGGGAATAGATTTATGCGTAATAGCTCACTTTCTGTCCTTTTAATCGATTTTTTATTCTTCTAATTTTTTTTATTCTTTTAAGAATGATTCGTATTTTTTATTTAATCAATTTAAAAATACAGGCGACACCCGGGGCATTCGCCCGGGACAAGCATCTAGTATATATATATATATATATATATATAGAGAGAGAGAGAGAGAGAGAGAGAGAGAGATTTGGGTATTGATACACATATCATAAAATTCATTTTATCATTGCATTTATTTATTAGGTAAAGTTTAATAAGTTAATTAATTTTTTTGTTAGATTTATGTACTCTAAATCCGAAAAAAAACCCTTACGGGACAAATTATCAATGAGACAAATATTAATAAGAACTATAATTTGTTAATGTTTGAACAAGGAACAGGTGGAACCTTTTTCTCTCTCCTCCCTCTTGGCCTTGCCCTTGCCGCCTGCATTTTTCCGGCCAAATGGCCGGTGCTCAGCCTACGGAAGCCCTCACTGGGCCTCCTCGTTCTTTTACTAGCTTTTTCCAAAAGCTGCCGGATGATAACCCTTCTCAAAAATCGCTTATAAAGCCAGTCACATTCATTAATGGATTGACCGTCCTTGAATATGAGGATGATGAATATGAGAGATTGATAGCTCCACATCAATTAAGCTTGGTTGGGAAATTTGCGTATGGAAGGCCAAAGATGGAAAAAATTCACAAGGAGTTTAAGAAAATTGGCTTTCATGGAGGCTATACTCTAAGATTAATGAACCCTAGACATGTTCTTATTCGACTTGAGCGTGAAGAAGACTACCAACATTGTTGGATGCACACATTTTGGAATATGAGTGGCTTTTCAATGAGGATTCTTAAATGGAAGCCCGGATTCAAGTTTGAAGAAGATCCACCAATCGTCCCTATTTGGGTCGCGCTTTTGGATCTTCCCATTGAGTTTTTGAACCCCGATGCAATTTTCTCAATGGTTACGGCGATTGGTAAGCCTCTAATGGTAGACACCCCAGCGATGAACATGACTCGGCCTTCGGTGGCTAGATTTTGTGTTGAAATTGATTTAATGAAGGAGTTATCAAAATCAGTGAAGGTTGAAAAATGGAGCATGTCCCGGCCTATTGCTCAAAGTGCTTGAAGATTGGACACAAGGTTGAGGAATGCAAAATGGAAATGGTGAAGAAAAAGGCGGATGCATCAAAACACACGCAACAGTCGTCGAAGGCTTTGCCCCAGCTGCCAAGTCTAGCCCAATAACTATTTGGGTAATCGTCCTCGCTAGACCCAAAATGGTTAACCCAAGTTACTAGTAGAACCAACAGCTTGACCTTATATACTGGTCATCACTCCCTTCATCCATCGATGTGGGACACTTGAGGAGGTGCTTGCTTGACGTGTGTGCTTGGTCGGCCCATCACACTCTCACCCCCTTCAGATCCTTACGCCCCCGCAAGGCCCACAAGAACGCTCATTTGGCCCAGGCTCCCCTAGGACGAAATTCTAGAGGTGTCTCCCGTACGTAACACACTTGTCTCAACTTATAGACACAGAGGTGTTGGTGCACTTATCCCATCAGTGAGCTCAGAGGTGTGCCCACACGTAGCACTTAGCTTCCAGTACTAGGTTGGCTCTAATACCAATTGTAACGCCCCAACTGCCAGGTCTGGTCCAATAACTATTTGGGTAATTTTCCTCGCTAGACCCAAAATGGTTAACCCAAGTTACTAGTAGAACTAGCAGCTTGAGCTTATATACTGGTCATCACTCCCTCTATCTACCGATGTGGGACAGTTGAGGAGGTGCTTTCTTGACGTATGTGCTTGGTCCGGGCATCACATTGCGCACACAGCCTCAGGAGACTTCGACATCGCGCTTGGAGAAACCCTCGCAAATTAGGGTTTCAGCGCCTAAAGTCGCAACCCCAGTTTTGCAGACCGCAACAATCGTTGATGAGCCAGCGTCCACATCTGGTTTGAGTGAGAAGGAAAAGGCTGCCAAAGTTGTTGATGTGCTAGATAGCATTCTGGAAAATAATGCCGATGATGATATACAACTTGTTCCAAAAAAGCAACGGTCGCAAGCAGCTTCATCTTAGCCCCCTGCGACTGTGGTAAATCGGTTTGCTTTGTTGGAAGCCATCCATGAGGAGGATACAGAGCCACTGATCTCTGAAGAAGAAGATCACATTGAGGAAATTGTTGCTGAAATACCAACCCAAAGTAACACGTTGGAGGAGGAATGCCAGGCTCTATTGAGACTTGGCGATGATGCTCCGCTAATGCTTGGGAAGTATTCCGATGATGCGGAAGTGAGAACAAGGTCTAAAATGCTAGATGATATTGATGATGGTCACGGATGCTGGTCTGAAAGTGATGTTGGCTGTATTCGGGAAGAGGAAACAAAGTAAGGGGAAGTTTCTAATTCACGAAAACGGCACCGGAGAACTAAAGCCGAGATGGCGGAGCTGAGAAAAGGGGTGGCCCTCCGGCGGTCACCTAGGTTACTGTAAAGTCCTTTCTCCCTTTAAGTTTAGCAATGATAAGTCATCTAATCTGGAATGTTTGCAGTATTAAAAATCAAGCATCTAAAACGCGTTTGAAGGTGTTGATTAAAATGTACAAGATTGATCTTCTTTTCATTCTAGAACCCATGTTGGCGGTAGACCAGGTTGAGAGGGTTAAGCGAGAGCTCGGGTTTGATCTTGTTTTCTCTTCAGTTACAAGTAAAATTTGGGTTTTTTGCAAAGCTGGTTTTGCTCTAAGGTTGTTGGAAGATACTGAACAGGTTATTCACTTTGAGGCTACTCATTCTTTGGTTCCAACAAAATTTATGCTTTCGGCGGTTTATGCTAAATCTACAAGGAATGGAAGGCATCTCCTTTGGCAGAATATGGTGGCTTTTAGGCAGAATCATCCCACTCATCCCTAGTTGGTTGGTGGGGATTTAAATGTTATTAGAACCTTGAAAGAATATTCAGGTCACTCGGTTCAAGATCCTCTCGCCATTGCTGATTTTAATGAGGGTATTCAAGAATTTGCGCTTTTGGAAATTCTAGCAATTGGAGAGGAGTTTACTTGGGGAGGTACTAGGCATACTGGATGGGTAAGCAAGCGTTTGGATAGAATTCTGATATTCCAAGAGTGGAATGACCTATTTCCAGGATCCTCATTAGAGAATTTGAGCAAAACCACTTCCGACCATTGTCCAATGTTGCATTTCTTCAATTTCCCGGTTGTGTCCAAGCCGAGGGTTTTTCGCTTTCAGAAAATGTGGCTGAGAAGGGCTGATTTCATGGCTTTGGTTAAAGATGATTGGAACTTGCCTATGAAGATTTCCGGAATGCTTGGCTTTTCTTTGAAGCTAAAATGTTTGAAACGAGGTTAAAGGTGTGGAATAAAGACACTTTTGGTGATGTTTTTGTCAACATGAGAGAGGCTGAAACTAAAGGTCGAGAGAGGGAGAATATCTATGATGTTTCGGGTGATCCTAATGATAGAATGCAACTACAGGCTGCCAAAGCTGAGCTCCGGCAAAAATTGAAGGAGCATGATGATTTTTTGTCCCAAAAAATGAAGATAAAGTCGATGAAGGAGGGAGATTCGAGCTCATCTTTTTTCCATGCTTCCTTGAAAGAGAGAAGGCTGAGACAAAGCATTTTCAAAATCCATGCAGCGGATGGAAGAGTATTGACTAGTCTGACTGAGATAGGACAAGAAGCTATTAATTTCTTTCAAGGTTTACTAAATGAGGATGAGGTTGATATGAGTACTGAGGATAATCAAACTGCTTTCTTAGATTGTCTCCCTCGATGGCTTGGTGATGAAAAAGCCGACGTTTTATTGAGCCCAATACTCCTTGAAGAGGTTAAAAGGGTTGTCTTTGATCTTAGTGAAGATAGTGCTCCGGAGTTGGATGGATTCGGTGGTTCTTTCTCTAAAAATTGTGGGGAAATCATAGCTGATGATCTTTGGATTGCTTTTCAGGAGTTTATGGTTGGGGTTCCAATGCCGAGATCAATCACAAGCACTTTGATAACCCTAATTCCCAAGAAGGCGGCAGTTACAAGTTTTGTAGACTATAGGCCAATTAGCCTTTGCACTTTTTTGAACAAAATCTTCACTAAGATTCTCACGGAGTTTTAAAGGGGGGTTTACCAAGAATCATATCGGAGGAACAATCTGCTTTTTTGGAAGGCTGGGACATCATGGATAATGTGCTCTTGGCACAAGACTTGTGCCAATATCTAAGTCGAAAAGCTGAGGGGGGGAATTTTGTATTGAAGCTAGACGTGATGAAAGCTTTTGATAGAGTGAAGTGGAGCTTTTTGGAGAAGGTGCTATTGAAGTTTGGATTTCCTATGCATTTTGTTTTACTCATCATGAATAATTTGCGTAGCGGATGGTTCTCAATTATGATAAATGGTTCTCCAGTTGGTTTTTTCAAACCTTCAAGAGGAATTAAGCAAAGAGACCCTTTGTCTCCTTACTTGTTTATCATAGTTTCTGAGGCTATGACAAGGAGACTAAAAACTTTGGTTGAGAATGGGAAAATAGCAAATTTTAGAACTCCGCCCGGTTCATTGAGGGTGTCTCATTTGGCCTTTGCAGATGATGTGATAGTCTTTTCTAGGGGTTTGAAGCAGTCCTGGCATCATCTAAATTCTTTCTTTCTTGAGTATGAAAGTGCTTCAGGACAAAAGGTAAATCGGCAAAAAAGCACATTCATGGTTTCAAAGAATTGTAGCACAAGGAGGGTTTCAATAATGCAAAGAGCTCTTGGAATTCAAAAATGATATTTTCCTTTACCTTACCTCGGTTGTAAACTTTACCAAGGTAGGCGGAAGTCGTCTACTTTTCAGTTCCTCTTGGATAATGTGGATAGAAGGTTGTTGAGGCCGATTAATTCTTATAAAGCATGTATTGGCCTCAATTTCCATCCATGTTTTCTCAGCCTTACCACCTCCTAAATCAGTAATTAGGGGTATTGAGCAAAGATGTCAAAGGTTTTTGTGGAGTGGGATGAATGATGAAGACAAGAGACATTGGCGTTCATGGGACAGAATTTCCTTCCCTTTCTCGGAAAATGGCTAAGGGGTAAGAATTTTTCAAGGGATCATTCATGCACTTACTATCAAGCTTTGGTGGAAGTTAAAGCAAAAAAATGGTATTTGGAATGCTTTTATTCACTCATTATCCATGGTGTCAAAACGGAAAACTTCATGGAATCGTATTTGCAAGATTGAAGCTCGCGCAGTGGTCCATAGTAAAGTGCTCATCCACCAAGGTAATAGCTCTTTTTGGTTTGAAAATTGGTCTCCATTTGGAGTTCTTTGGGATGTGGAAGGATTTCAGCCTCCTTTTGCAGGTCTATGCATTTCTGAATTTTTTCACCGCAAACTAGAGTTACTTCCTTTGTTGCAAAATGTGCTTTCAAATGATGTTTTAAATTTCCTTGTGCATCATGAGCAAGAGTTCTTTGATGATGATGACTTGTTGATTTGGTGACACATGACGCATGGAGGCTTAACAGTTAAGTCTGCTTATGAGTCAATTCATCGTAGGAATGAAGAAGAGGATTGGACGAAGAATGTCTGGAATATGGTAACTCCGCTAAAAGTCTCAATTTTTTTTTGGAAGTTGAGGAACAAAATCCTCCCATTTCCTGAAGTTTTGAGTCGAATGGGAATTCCTGTTTCCCCGGCAATTTGCTTGTTATGTAAGGAAAATGGAGATGGAATAGGTCCTTGCTTTTATGGCTGTGGTTTTGCTAAGGAAATATGGGCTCATTTTTCTGTTCTTATGAATATTAACATCAATAATGTCTTCTCCATTGCTACAATTGTTGGCCGGTGGTGTGAAGGAGGAGATTTTAAGACATCTTTTGGGATGTTGCGCAAGTTGCTGCCATCTTTAATTGTATGGGAAATTTGGAAATGTAGAAACAAGGCGATGTTTGAGGGGGTTCTTCCAAATGCTACAAGGATTATAAATTCCATTAAGGACCAGGCTCGTTGCTTGATGCTTATCCATGATCTGAAACTAAGGAATGAAAGGGAGAGTAATTTTTTCTTAAATGAGTTTCAAGCTGATCTTCGTAATTTTTTGCGAGCTAGGGTTTTTAGGGTGGCTTAGAATCCACCACCTGTGAATTCCTTTGTCCTTAACTCAAATGGTTCCTCTAGTTTGGGTGATGCAGGGTATGGCTTTGTTATTAGAGGATATGGGGGCTCCTTTTTATATGGAGAGTGTGGTTACTTAGGAGAAGGGGATAGCTTTCTCGCTGAGACACTTGGAATATTGTTCGGGTTGAGGAAATGCAAGCAACTCAATCTTCAGAATGTTGAAGTTCAGACTGACAACAAGGTTTTATCACAGTCCTTGGTTGGAGGAGTGGTTTTTCCATAATATCTATTGCATATGCAAGAGATATACTCGCTTCTGCAGTGAAATGGTTATAGGTTGGTTCACATTTTTAGAGAGGCTAACTCAGTTGCTGATGGCCTTGCTAAAAAGGCTTCCCTAGGTGATTCAGAAGTATTTCCTTCATTGCATACTTTACCTAGAAATGTAAAAGGATTGTTGCTGCTAGATCAACTTTCCTTTCCCTATTTTAGACGTCGTGTTGCTTGACGTATTTGTGGTTTGTTCATACACTGCCACTTTTTCTTATGGAGATTAAAAAAATTATGGGGGGAAACGAATCTCGGGAACTATATGCTACTTATGTCCATCCCTTGGGTATACCCCTTGGGTGCATAGTATCATATAGCACTGATTGATTTATAAAATAGCTCTTGGGTATACCCCTTGAGTATTTTATAAGTCAATTGGGACCTGAAAATAGTCTCAAATCCTCCCTTTTTCTTTGCTTAAAAAAAAAGAACTATAATTTTTTACA
Organism: Oldenlandia corymbosa var. corymbosa; assembly: GCA_949775105.1. Taxonomy (NCBI): domain Eukaryota; kingdom Viridiplantae; phylum Streptophyta; class Magnoliopsida; order Gentianales; family Rubiaceae; genus Oldenlandia; species Oldenlandia corymbosa. The sequence continues at coordinate 13,437,713 of OX459124.1, forward strand.
TTAAGTTATAATACATAAATTTTATTTGAGATGAGATGTAATGGTGTGATGAATTAGGTGAAATGAATTTGATTACTTTATTTATATATAGCACTCTCCACATTACAATTAGCGAAACAAGCTATTATATGCAACATTTTGTGGGTCAGAGAGAGTACAATAAGATTTTTTCTTTACTTTTGTTTTGTTTCAAATTAAAAACTATTACATCAATTTACTAGAAATTCTTTTATTACTTTTGTTGAAATAAGAACAGTTGATAGAAAGATACAACAACAAAATTTATACTTGTGTCATTGATGTGTTCACTAGGATCAATCTAGTAGAATAAAAAATGTATATCACGTTCTGGAAGTTTAATTAGTCATTTACACAATACGTAATAACAAGCATTAGGGTATTTCCAACCAAGACACCAAAACAGTAAATTTGGTATTTTAGTGTAAAATTTACACTCCAATGAAAACACCAAATTCGTGCACTATTTTAGTGTAATGGATAATGTTACACCAAATTTTGTGTAAACTGTCAATTGTACTATCTTGATGCACTATCTTTTTACTTTGATCTAGATGCATAATTGTAATTTAGTTAAATTTATAAAATGAATTATGTTATGAAATTTTTATCATATTAAATATTTTGTTCAGATCTTCAAAACAAGATCCTTTTTCAATATAAATTTTATTTTTAAAAAAAGAAAAAAAAAAAGTGAATTTCAGTGAACCTTCGAATCAATGGAAAGTCTATTCAGAATGAGCCTTGATTTAAAAAAAAAAAAATAGAAATCTTAGTAGGACGTGAATCACAAATTAATTTAGTCAACAAATGAATTCACTATCTGAGTAGACGTTCCATAAATGTCTAGTAATAATTATTAAAAACAATATGTCCATTTGTATAGGATAACGGCTAGTTGAAAATCTCCGCAAAATTAATTTCAAGATGTTCAACCTTTGACCCAAAAATAAAAGAAAATTTTGAAAATAATTGAAACTAATAATAATATGGAAACTATATAAATAAACATATCCACAGCAAATCATCAATTTATCATAACGACTCTCCCACATTAAATATGTTTCCATATGCATATTCATCTATCTGTTTATATATATATGCGCATTTTCATCTATGCGTATATTCAAAATTCATTACTAATTGTTTGGGGAAAAAAACCTCAAGCTTCTCTTCGGAAAATGGCTCCCAAATCTCTGCAAAGCCTTCTTATTGTTCTTCTCTCTGGTAATATATTTTCTTTGCGACAAGAACTTTTCCAATGAATTTTTCAATTCAAGTTATTTTTCAAATCTACAGTCAAACTACATTGAGTTTTTCCTTTTCACTTTAGTGTGTTTCCTTTAATTGAAAGTGAAACAAATTCTTTTGGCGTCGAAATCATCCTATTTGATGTCTAGTGAAGAAATTTCCTAGTACATATGATTTCAAAACATAGGATTTATTATTACTTCTTCACATAGTAAAAAACAAATGTTGGAAAATGCATCATAGCTATCTTGAGAAATTCTTCAAAGAACTTAATTAATGAACCACCAATTGAATTTATTTATTTATTTATTTATTTTTTATTTATGTTTGGGGTTGATTTTGCAGCTCAAGTAGTGATGATGATGATGATGGTAGAAAGAAGTGAAGGAAAAACATGCTTTGAGATGTATCCATGGGTAGCAGACTGTGACGGTCCCAAAGCTGGTTACCATTGTGCCCTTGAGTGCTATAATAGACATGGGTTTGAAGGCAAGGCTGATTGTCGTAAAGCTGCTGGTGCCCTTACGGAATTTTGCGAATGTTTTTACCCTTGTTGATTAATTTATTCGGAAATTTTTTTGTCATGCCATGACTGAATGCAAAAATTCTGTCAATGATTCAGAGATCACAAATTTCCATTTACTAGAAATTTTGTGTTGATTTTGAATCGTAGGCCAAGATTTGTACGGTACTGGAAAATTTCTATCAATTACTATTATTAGTTCCAAATAAAGGATTTGACCGCACTAAAAACTACTACTATTAATTATTTTAGTCACTATTGTGTTCAAGAAATAACCGTATTTTTTATTTTACACACACATACAATGTCATTTGTAATGCGGGTTGATAAGTCCTCAAGTTTTAAATTATTACTGAGGAAATGTCTTAGGGTAAGTAGTTCGTATTTTATGTTCGAGTAGAAGATATTTTGTGCTAATCCTGCGCGATTTTATTTTTCACAAGAAAATTGAACAACAAGTTCCTCGTTAATTATAGAAAACTATGGTTTGGTTCTCTTTGATAATTTTGCTAATTCTCAAGAAAATTTTTCTTTTATTGAATCATGCTCGCTCCATCTAAGAAAATAGAAAATAAAAAAATCTTTTACTGTGGAACAGAAAGTACAATATTTAGCTCCTTGTTGGCTTCTGCTCGATTATCTTCTTCCCATAGTCTTAGATCGATACGCATCTTAGGTCTAGTTATCAACCTTATAATCCTTCAAAACGTAACTCAATCACTTACTAACAAACATCCAAAACTTAAGGTTGGAAATTACATCTGATGTTACTACAAATAATCCAAATGTACAAATGTTACAAGCATAATTATATTCTATAAAAATAGCAAAGGCTTGTGGGTGGGTGGGTGGGGTTGTGAGGGGGGGGGGGGGGGGGGGGGGGGGGGTGTTTGTGGGTGTGGGGTTGAAAGACGTAGTCTTGGACATAGCAGGAATGCACCAAATGATGAAACTTGCCTATTATGCCATGTTAGTCTACTAAACACTGCTACGCTTAGCTTGAGAAAAGAAGCAACCTCTGGCTTCAAATCAATGCATAAAACTACCAAGGTCTCCTACCACCAATAGGGACAGTGTTTGATCCAGATATCTGACTTCGGTTGCCAAAACCTCCACGACCTCTGCTGCGGAAGTTGCTTCCTGAAGCTGTCATCAAAGTAGCATTTAAGATGTATAAATTACTCTCCAAAAATTTCTTCCCTAACCCGAACGAATGCACAGCTACATTACCATAAAAAGGTGATATGATTTAGTAATAATTTACCGTTGAAACCAGCAGATCGAGCCATTGCCGATAACTGAGGAGGTACAATTTGGCTTGCACCCTGTAATATCTTGATGAGATCTCTAGCATACTTGCAATTTGCATGAGTAAAGAAAGTGAAAGCAGTTCCCCTGGCTCCTGCTCGGCCAGTTCTGCCAATTCTATGAACATAATCTTCAAGACTCGATGGAAAATCATAATTGATCACACATTTTATGTCCTTCACATCTGCAGGCAATGCATAGAGTATTAGTCCAACAAATAATCAGAGTAAAAAAGCAATAAACTGGAGCCTTATCCCTGCATCTCTAAGATATGTAAGACAACACATTCCTTGCAGAATATGCCCACCTCAACCTTGCAGGGATAAGGAGCAGCTCCACAATCACAATTTCCCAACTACAGTATCAACGGAAAAGCTTGCAAGAGTCGTCCGGGCTGTCACAAAAACCAACTTCATAACCGTGGATGGGTAGCTTTTAGCTTCAACCATGTTACTTGGACACAATAACAGGAGCCACAGCATCTTTGAAAATCACATGCTTCTCCAACTCTTTTAAATTTCATAAACACTGTCCAGAAGTAGAGGACCTTACATCCTAAAACTAGGGCTATATTATATCTACCAAATGCACAGGCCTCCTGAATTACCTCTTTCACAGCAATGCTCCAGGCTCATTGCAGTTTCATCGCCAGTTTCATCATGTTTCTTTTGCTGAAACAAATTTTAGAAGGCCATTGGCAACAACTCTGCTCCCAACATGCTCATTGCACTTCAACGTCTTATTGAAACACCGCCTTGAAATTTGAAAGCAATAGCAAGCAGACCTTAAGCATGTTGGCAATAACTCTGACCACCAAAACCATAATTATAGTTCCTGGAGTACAGGAGTACAAGTACTCCATAACCTATCACTAGAGAAACTATGATCTGACAAAATCTGTGACATTGTGCTCCATGTGTCCATGTAACAATAGCTGTAACAGAGTGGTACTACCAGGAGAAAGAAAATATGGAGATTCTGGAAAATTCTACTTTTTGACTTTTTAAGTAATTGGCATTAAGGCAACCACACTTGGGACGAGCCACCAATGCTTGAGTCTAATTATACTACCATGGTGACTTATCAAAGTTATATTTCCTTCGATTTGCCAAAACAGCGCTCCTCCACCAGACAAATTTACCTCATTAGCACTATCCCTGGTGGAACCACCTAGCACCCAAACCACAAATTATTTTCTCAGGAGAGAGGACAGCAGCCGGAGACTCATCCAACATGTAAGCTTAGAACCTAAAACTCCTAAGTTCTAAAACACAGTAATCCTACCAAGACCACGGGCAGCAACATCAGTGGCAGTCATTATAGGACTTCTCCCACTTTTAAACTCAGCCAGGACCCAGTCCCTTTCATCCTGACTTTTATCTCCATGGATAGACAAAGCTGGCCATCCGTCCATTCTTAACTGCCTAGTCACCTGATCGCAGCCTTTCTTTGTTTCCACGAATATGAGAATACGATTTCCATCCATCAGATCTCTCAGCAATTTGATCAGTCTGCATGGATACACGTCGTGAGAAATCAATTCATAAAAGGGAAACAGCTTTTGTTAGAGAGGAGAAAACTATGAACCTGTTGTACTTCTCCACATCAGTCAAGATTTCAACAACCTGTTGTATAGATTGGTTTGCTTTCAAATCTTGGGAACCAATGATGACCTGAAATATGTAACACATTAGAGTTTATGAGCAGACAGGGATCTTAAAACTATATCACAACATCTATCATGCATCAACAGAGCCCAAATATGTGGTTTTCAATTAGCCCAAAGGGAAAAGATAAGAAGGGGCGAAAGAGAGCACCTTATAAGGATTGCACAAAAACTGTCTTGCTAAGGCTTCTACCTCCCTTGGCCATGTCGCACTCCAATATAAAGTTTGTCGATCAGGTCGAATCTGCAAGACAGAGGATCACCTCTAAATTTAATTGCAATAGAGTGAACACAAGATGCACTAAGCCATAAACATGAATATGCAGGAAATCATCCATGCCTCTAGCCCAGAAAGAAGAAGTAAAACATATGAATTACTAAATCTAACAACGCTTCATAAACAAAACCAATGTATTAAATTGATGAAGATACTTGGCAAGGTGATCCTTGCTGTATGACTCAACAGAACACAAAATGAAATAGTGAAAGTAACATTCTTGATTATATTGAAAAGCGATACCTATATATTGTTCCAAATGACCACAATTTGAACACAAAAACATAACAGAATTTTTAAAATTTCAGATATTTATGGAGAAGCTAGAAAATCAGTTCAATAAAGACAAATAAAAGATAACAACTAAGCATATCACAAGAAGAGACCCAACACTTCTCCTCATACGGTCATTCATACTCAGAGCAACAGGAATAGCAATGGGTATTCGTCTGTTTCTCCCTTTCTAATTAGCCCATCATCCTTTCATCTGGGAAACAACATGAAATCAACAGTGACAATTTAAAAGCAATATTTACAGATAGGGCTCCAGTCTTATGGCCAGAAGTTTTTGGGATCGAAGGAATGTGTGATAGTTTGCAGGCGGAAACAAGAAACATCACAGTACGTCTGCCTGAATCCATTATCACCATGCTCTGAAGAATTTGGACTCAGAGATAGCGAGGACAAAAACCCATTCCAAGTATATAAACAAAGACCCCACATGTCCAAAACAGGTTCTATCTTGATTTTTCCTCTATTTAGTTCACCATCTCGAAGTATATAATATTACACCTTTACAACAACTATAACCAAGAACAAAAGCACAACTCATTATCTGCTACTTTTCCTTCTACTTAACTAAGTAATCAGACTATTAGAACTAACCACTACATGCTGAATAAGATCTTAATGAAGCACAGATGTTAATTTACTACTCTAAACTCATGCACACTTGAGCAAAAATTTTCCCAGCATCCACTTGAATCTTTGTTCATGTTTCTAAACCACCACAGTTAAACCATCGTTCATATCTGGATTGCCCTTCTTTTTGACCAGTCAACATACCACGCAACTGAGATCTAATTAAAGAAAGCCCAGTAGTTAAACCAGGAAAACTAATTTATTAAAAATGAGAGTTGCTGTTACACATTCTAACCCAGAAAATAAACTCACATATCTTAATTTACCTTATTGACCAGTTAATAAAACGACTTATGCCCAAAAAAAAAAAAAAGATAAGCTACCATCACATGCACTTTATACAGCCAGAGAACAGGCTAAAAACTGTACGAGCAGTTTGATAGATTGTTAAAAGTTTAATGACCGCGCCGCTCTAGGGTTTGAGTGTTTTAAGTAGTCAGATATTAGGATTCTGACTACTACCACAATTAAGTTCTTCCAACTGCATTGCCACGTGGAAAGCCTCTAACTTGAAAACTCCTTTGTTGATACTAGTAACACAACCCAAAATCAGAAATTTTCAAAAAAAAGTCAAAAACTACAATCAACTTAGTTCTTTACCACTCATAAGTCACAGAATGTCTTTACCACTAGTAACTCAACAAATACACCCAAATTCCTTAATCCTGAAAACCTTGAGATGAAAACTATTTCACCTGCAACTTTACCCCCCAACTTTCAAAGAGCCCTTGCCTTCAAATATTCTGTTTTCAAATTCAATACAGCTAGGTAAAAATTCAAGTGTACTACTCTAATCACCTCAAGGCTCAAACGATGTAGATTCTTTCCTAATCAAGGTCAGTTACTGTCTTTGTACCTCTCACTTTTTTCTGTTTATTATTGTAAACTGCAGTCTACAATATGGATAAGGAAAATTTGGATTTTCAGATAAATTTTACAAACTGACAAGTTCATAAATGTTTGGTTCATCAAATAAAAGATACTGCATAAAAGTTACGAGTAATCATTGTAAAGATAGGTGACATATTATATCAAGTTAAGATTTTGTAGTTATTTCATGAAATTCGCAAGCAAAACTCTGAATTGCACACATAAAACATAACATCCAATCAATCTATTCATGATCAAAACATTAACTCCAGATAGTCCATTTAAGATGCCACCCGAAAAGGTGTATGTTGGCGTTAAAGGAAATAAAGTGGTAAGAGCTTTATTACCTGTGAAACTATTTTCCTAATCTGAGGCTCAAATCCCATATCTAGCATTCTATCAGCTTCATCCAGCACAAGGTAAGTTACTCTTTTCAAATTTGTATGTTGAGCTTCCAACATATCTATCAATCTTCCGGGAGTAGCAATGACAATTTCAACTCCTGGAAAAATTAAAATAATGTCAGACAAATAGATGGCAATAATTTCACCTCACATAGAAAGCAATGGATGAATGAATACGTTACCCCTTTTAAGATCACGAATTTGTGGCCCTTTTGGAGCGCCGCCATAAATACATGTACTTCTTATATGGGATCCAAATTTCAGGGCTTCTTCTTGGATCTGAACAGCCAATTCTCTAGTAGGAGCAAGAACTAACACAATGGGACCATCTCCATAAGCTACATGTATCACAATTTTAGGATTATTAGAAGAAAGCAGTAACAAAGGCACAAGTAGTAAACAGAAACAAGGAAATACATTATATACCCAGTCGTGGCTGTGCAGTAACATGTACAAGGGCGGGCAACATATAAGCGAGAGTTTTCCCAGAACCAGTCTCAGCAATGCCTATCAAGTCTCTACCTTTCAAGGCCATAGGCCATCCTTGAGCCTGGATAGGGGTGGGTTCAACAAAGCCTAATCGAGAAATGACCTCAAGGCAATAGTCTATAAAAGACAAACAAGAGAAATAATAAACAAATTATATCCTTAATAATACTGAAATAGCACTAAAATACGGATGACATGTCCATTTAAGAAAATACCTGGAAAATTTGCTTCATGGAACATTCTGATTGGCTTTGGAACATCATGGCCTTGAACGGTGATCTCCCGTTGAGAGCGATAAAGTGTTACCTCATGCTCAGTCATTGCCCTGACTGCCGGACATTCGACATAAAAATTCTTCTCAAAAGGGACCAAATCTCCAAATTCTGGCTTTGGAAGAGACAGACTGTCTAGATCATCTCTAGGCCTGCTATGCCTACTACCACCACCGCCTCCAAAACCATCCCTTCCACCCCTACCACCACCCCGCCCACCATCAAAACCTCCCCTTACCCCGCCACGTCCACCACGAAAACCACCCCTCCCAGCATCAAAACCACCCCTCCCACCACCACGTCCAGATTCATACCCTCCACGCCCTCGGATATCATCCCTTCTATCCCCAAAACCACCCGAAAACCCTCTTCCTCCACCTCCACCGAAACCAGGATACCCATCAAAACCACGGCCACCAATTACTGGTGGTGGAGCAACGGTAGGCCTCCCTCCTGGACCATAACCGGGAGCTGATTGAACTGGAGCTTGTGCCCCAAACAGATCACTAGAATCCAAGAAATACACCCAAAAAAAAAAAAAAAAACCGTCAAAACTATCTCCTTACTACAGGAACATCACTCAAAACATATCCAGTAACACAAATTAATCAACACCATCGACAAAATTAAACTTCAAAAAGCATACAATACTAAGCCAAAACAAATTCATATGCGGACTGAAAAAAAAAGAAACTTTACGACAAGAACAATCCAGACCTGTATTCCTAGTACGGATTTCGAAGGAGACAAAGGTAGACAGATTACCTGCGACGGTTACGGTACGAGGAGGCATCAGTATATCTGGGATCATGGGAATTATACATGTCTTCGATTTGAATTGTATTGTTTGGTGCTTTAGGGCTATGGAATTTTTTGCAGAGTTTCAAAAAAGGAGGAATGGGAAGTAAAGGAAGATGCCAAGTTCACCGAGTCACCGACCGACGTTGGGTACTTGGGTTCTTATAGTTTCGCGTGATTTTCTTTCGGTAAGTTTGCTAAATTAAAAGTTTTTTTGAAATAATAGTAGTAATAACAAAAATATAAAAGAGTGACTTTTCTTTTCTGGGAAAATTGCTATTGAGGGTCTTGTATGTTTTGAAATTCCTAATAATGGTGTCAAAATTGCAATTATGCCCTAGGAAATTTTTTAAAACAAAAATCCAAAATGATGTGACGGCATTACTGAAACTATGGTTTTGCATCATGTGTTTCATTCGGCTTCTGTCCAAATTATTCCCAAATATTTCAAAGAAGAAAAAAAAGAAAAACGAGCCAACAAAAACACACACAAGGAAATTTCCTTTGCAAATGAATCGAAAAATAATACTATATCACTTTTGTTTGGATTATAATTTTGTGAAAAAAGAAAGATAGCATTTTTTAGAAGTTATTTTCTTTAACTTTGCGACGGTATATCTAAAGAAAAAATAAGTTCAGTTTAAAAGTCTCCTCCCTACTTATCGCTGGGTTCCTCACATCCAAAATAGAGATTGTATTTGATGTATGGTGTTCAAATTTGTTATTCTCCTTGGTCAAGTTTTAATCTACGCAAGTGGTTAAGTTCTTTAAAAAGGAGGGGGAAAAAAAGCCATAAAGAGGCTAATTTAATGTAGTGTTGTTTAAGGAAATACAACAAAATTTATTATTGACATTTAATTGGTTAAACCTCTGTAAATCTGTAATCAACAATATATTTAATACATTAAAATATTTTCATGCCCTTATAAAGAATTTTGAAAATTTCATTTAGGAATTTCAAAACCTACCATGTCCCTAGTAAGAATTTTCCTAATCTTTTTTTATACATGGTTATCCAAGAATCAAAATCAGAGTTAAATTTTAAAGGTCATTATGGCCCCGTACGAGAAAGTTTTGGAAAACATATTTTTTGGTTAAGATCTAATAAAAAAAAGCCTAGAAATGCAAATAAGATGAACTAGTGACTCAACCCCGACACTGGCATTAACATGTCTTTTCGATTATTATGAAACTTGTATGATTATAGCTTTAATTTGACAAATTTAGTTCATTCAAATTTTCAAGTAAATGCAACATTGAATATGCAGTTAATGCTTGGATAAAAATATATCATAGCTAATACTTTAGAGATTACTAAAATTTATTTTTAATATTTTATGTCTGAATTTTACAAATTAAAAAATATTAGTAACTTTGTGTTTAAGGTTGGAAAATATTACATGACAAGCTGCCACGTGTCTTTAGTGACAGCTGTTTTCAAGAGGTAAAAAGGGATATGGGAATGAAATAATAGAAATTTTAATAATTCTGAAAAGTCCAAATGAAAAGGTTCACAAAAATGATGATCTATAACACACAATAATTTGAGTTAAATTTCGAAAACTATATTACAACACCGTGCTGAATTTTAATTAAAAAAATATATAATTTATGTCAAGATTTTTGTTAAAATCTAAAAATGTAAATCAAATATCTATTAGGTAACACAAAAAACAGAAAAATAAAATTTTTTTTTTCAAAAACTTGTCAAATTGTCTGATAAATGGCATCAATTCAAATCATAGTAATTGCATAACATTGCAATGTGAATCTCTAATATTATATCTCATTAGTTTAAATATATTTTTTTCATTAGATATCAATTTTTATATGCTTATATGAGTTTAAAAAAATGATAAAAATAGAGTTAAGTTTTAGAAACTGAATTGCAGGGCCGCCGTTGAATTTTGAAAGAATAATTTATATCACGAGCTTTGTTAAAAAAATTTCCAAAAATGCAAATTGGATTAAAATTAAAATAAAATAAGAACAAACGTAAACAGATAACGAACAAGAGTAATGGGGGAAATTCAAGTTATTTTATCCTTAAATTCATTAAATATATATATATATGATTCAATAACCTCAATTGGAATCATTATTGTTTAATATTTTTTTTTGAAGCAATAGATTATATTAAATTTGCTGGAAATCAGCCAGCCTTGAATGATACAAATAACTTGGTGTATTCAGCCAAGTTATATCATTTATTACATGCGATTTAGCATCAGCAGTTATAACATGAGCTACTTCATTTTCTTGACGCGGAATCCAGTATATGGACATGAAAGAGAGATCTAACAATAACTGGTTAATCTCTAACAATATTGGTAAACAAATGGACGAACAATCAGCTTCACCTATGGTTACTAGGATAGCTACAGAAGAGCCACCCATAATAGTAGCATTGTTAAGATTAAGATCTTTTATCAGTAAAATAGCATCTTTCAAAGCCATCATTTCCGCAAGTTCTGAAGAACGAGTCCCATGCATACAATGACCCTTGGCAGCTACAAAGTTACCATGTTGATTACAAATATAGATGACTGTAGCAACACAATTCCTAATTCTCGAAACGGCTCCATCGAAAAATATACAAGTTTGCCAATTCTCTGGAGGAAACAAGTGTTTTGAACGCAATGCAGGTGATCAACGTTCAGGCTGTCCATTTGCAAACTTAAAAATCCTTGAGCATAGTGGCAACATTTGTCGCCAAACTTCTTTGACAAGCAATGGTGTGGTTGAATAAGCTATTATTACGGGCATACCACAACAGATTGAATAAAGCATCAAAAAATTCAGCAAACGGTTTCTCATAATGGATGAAGATTTCTCTTACCCGTAAGTCCCATCGTGGCTGCTGATATTCAAGAATTTTATCTCGTATTCCAGAAAACATGAACATTTGTGTTGCAAAGGGGCAGTAAACAAAGGTATGCAAAGTTGTTGGATTTTGCGCAGCACATAGAGAACAAGGTGAATCTAGGACACAACCTCGTTTCCCCAAATTCTCCAATGAAGGAAGTGAATCTGTTGAGCATCACCAGAGAAAATGAATGATTCTGTTAGGAATTTTCAGCTTCCATAACTTAGTCAAGAATGTAGTATCATCCACTGACAGAACTATAGAAAGATGATTATCAACCAGATGTGATGGAATTTTTGTTAAAGCATGATATGCTGCTTTAACACTGAATCTTCCATTAGCTGAATGATGCCACATCCATTTATCCCTTGATGACGGACTTCCAGGTAACATTTAGAGAATACTGTCAGCTTCTGATGGTTGGAAAATGCTACGAATTAAACTCACCTTCCAGCTTCCTGTATCATGATCAATTAAATCAGTAACAACAGCATTAGGAAGGAGAATTGAGAAAGCACTATGCGTTTAAAAATGCGTAGTGCTAGGAATCCAACGGTCCATCCAAATACGAGTGTCTTGGCCAGAATTGATTCTTTTGCGATAACCAAGCAATAAAGTATTCTTTCCATGCATAAGACTACGCGCAAGTAAATGAAGGTGCATTTCCAAGTGTAGCATCCAGAAAAGATTGATTTGGGAAGTACTTTGCTTTCAAGATTCTTGCAAGTAATGAACTTGGATTTGCAAGAATACGCCAAGCTTGTTTACTTAGAAGTGTTAAGTTAAATTTCTCTAAATCTCGAAATCCCATTCCTCCACTCCTTTTTGGCTGTGATAATTTGATCCATTTTACCCATCTGATCTTTCTTTTGTCTCCAGTATCACCCCACCAGTATGAAGAGCACATGGAATTCAGCTTATGGACAACTGTATCAAGCAATCTAAAACATGACATAGTCTAAGTTGGTATTGCTTGAAAAACACTTTTGATAAGAATTTCCTTGCCACCCCGTGATAAATGCTTCTCTTTCCAACCTGAAACTCGCTTCCATACACGATTAGTGACTTGATCAAAAAGTTCTTTCTTACTTCTTCAAGAAATTGTAGGCAGCCCTAGATATTTGTCATGTTTTTCCACTCGTTGAAACCCTAGGATTGATAGGATTTTCTCCTGCATTTCCATCTTTGGTTTGGAATGAACACAATTCCTGATTTCTCCTGATTAACACGTTGACCTGAGACTTTTTCATATAGATCAATGGCATACTTAAATTTCAAAACTTCCTCCTCTGTTGCATGGCCAAACAATAATGTATCATCTATAAAAAACAGATGAGAAATAGAAGGAGCACCTCGGCTCACAACAACTCCATGTATTTTTGCACAAGCTTGCAAATCTTGAAGAATACATGAAAAACTTCAGAACAAATAATAAATAGGTAAGGAGACAGTGGATCTCCTTGTCGGATTCCTCTTTTACGGATGAGGTTTCCGAACTGACAACGATTTAGTAAAAAAGAAAAGGGCACAGAAGAAAGACACTGATATATTAAGTCTATAAAAGAAGAGTGGAATCCTAAAGCTCTCATAATCTCACATAAAAATGACCATTCCACTTTGTCAAAAGCCTTACTCATATCAAGCTTCAAAGACATTAGACCTAATTTCCCCGATGTTCTTGATTTCATGTAATGGTGCGTTTCATAAACAACCAAAATATTATCTGTGATAAGTCTACAGGGTATAAATGCAGATTGTGAGTCACTAATGATAGAAGGAAGTATAGTTCGAACTCGATTAGCTAGAACTTTTGAAGCTAATTTATAAACCATATTACAAAGACTAATAGGTCTAAACTGACTAATAAAATCTAGCTTTTCTACTTTAGGAATGAGGACAACATAAGTGAAATTAATTGAAGGATTAATACTTTTATTATTTAAAATATTTAAAACATAACGAATAATATCAGAACCTACAACATACCAAACTTTTTGGAAAAATATTGGAGATATACCATCAGGACCAGGAGACTTAAAAGGGCACATTTGTTTTAGAGCTTTTTTTATTTCTTCACCAGAGAAAGGCATTAATAAACGATCATTCATTTTCGAATTCACAAGTGGTCTAATCCGGCTTAATGCTATCCGAGTAGCATAATCAGAGTAACAAGCAGTAAAAGTAAATAACTCACCAAAATAATTATTAATGATACTCCATAGTTCCTCTTTTGCATAGCATTCCCGACCTTGATCATCTTTTAAAGAAGATATATGATTCACCTCTTTCTTTTATCAGCATGAGAGTGAAAGACTTTAGTGTTCCTGTCTCCTTCTTCGTACCAATGTTGCTTAATTCTTTGCTTCCATTTCAGATTATCTTGCTCTTGTAGAACTTCAAGTTCATGTTTTTTCTTACAAATTTCCAACTTAACAGCTTCTGTAATGACCCGTTGCTCTAGTACAATAATTTCATTTTTCAGTATTTCACTTCTTTTCGGAAGTTCTCGTACTAGTTTGCCCCCAAGACATCAAACCAACAGCACAATCTGAGATTTTATCCGGAAGATCATAGTTATTCCTTTTCCCAAGAATCCCTAATAATATTTTCACATTCCTCGAACTTGATCCACAAAGCCTCAAAGCGAAACAATTTTTGGCGACACCGATGATTATGAGGGATTTACAACTTTAGATATAGATGGAGCAACACATGATCAGAATATAATGTAGGCAAATAAACCACTTTCTGAGGCTGAAAGATTGATCTTCATGCATCATTACAAACACATCTATCAAACCTGCTACGTTGAGTAAATGGCTCAATAGAGAGTCTGCTCCATGTGTATTGAGAGCCTTGAAACCCTAGATCAGTCAAATTACAATGCTATAGAAAAGATCAGAAAGCATCTATCTACCAATCAAATTTTCTGCCTCGACCTTGAGCTTCTCCTTGACTGAGAACTTCGTTAAAATCATCCATACACAACCATGGATTTTCAGGCGAAGTATAAAGATTCTTTAAATTCTGCCATGCTAACTTTCTTTTTTCCAAAATCAGGTTCTCCATAAATACCTATAGATCTGAATGATACGGTATGTAGCTCAACATCAATATCAATAAAACGTTCACACATGCCCGTTAATTTTACTTTTACAGATTTTTTTTTTCCATAATAAAGCTAACCCTTCTGACCAACCATTACTACTAATAGCTACACCTTCTAATTTTAAACGATTCCTAATATTCATAATTGAAGGAATAAAACATTTAGTTTTCATTAAAAATACAATATCAGGAGACTTAAGTCGAATAAACTCTTGAAGCTCGTTAATTGTATGAGGGTTCCCAAGCCCTCAACAATTCCAACTAAATATACTCATTTTGGTGGCGGGATTGGCCTTCTTCGCCAACCTTCGCCTCCTCAGCCTGAGAAGCATCATCATCAGAACATGTAGAAGTCCAAAATGGGTCAGTATTCATTACTGAACAATCAGTCCGTGCTTTTTTATTTATAGTCTCCACAGCAATCTCTTCTACTTCTTTAATTAAGAACCTCCGCTTTGCACGAGTAAACGGAGCCTCCTTCACCTTCATTGTGCGCTGCTGCTACTTTCTAGCAAAAGTAACCTTCCTGGTAGCAATTCGTGCTTTAGTATCCAACACCGCTGGAACTGAAACAAAAAAAGGATCATCTTAATAAGCATTGGTGAGGGCTGGTCGTGAAGTGGTATCAGAAGGGTTGGTAACGGTGGCTGATGGAGAAGAGTGATTAGCAGGCTGAATAAAATCAGTATTACTGATTTCTGAGAAGGTGACTGAATCTATATCTTGAAGGACGGGGCTGGTTTTAGGGTTTCAAGGGGAAATTTTAGGCTTAGGAGACACAGCAGGAGAGGAACTTGGAAGTGGTGAATCATATCTGAATAGAGAATAGTAGTACGTGCCGAAATCACAACGGTTTGAACAGATATATCTGTTACTGTTTCATCTGGATGATGAAGAATTGAGATTGGACGTGATACATTGGACAAGGGATGACTTGCTGGACAGGGATTGGAATGATGTTTATGAGATTGGACATGAGTTGCTGAAAATGCTGAAAAGGAACGATTTGTAGATGGAGAAGGAGGGGAGGGATATGCTTCTGGTGTTTGAAATGGAGGGCGATATGCAGGATGAGGGATCAAAGATGTTTTTTGTGATAGGGAATAAGAGGAGGAAGGGGATGACTTCGGTTTTGAAGAAGAATTAGAGACAAAGGTTTTAGGATTGTTATAGGCAGTAGAAAATGGGCTAAAAGGTGGTGAGGCACCATCCATGGACCATGATTTGCTGCAACAGAACTAGAAACAGAATGCTCACAAATTCTTTCCAAATGGCCAATTCTCCCACAAAGATAACAGAAATTTGGCAGCCGTTCATATCTGATCTGACAGGTACGAGGAGTATCCTTGTAAGTAAAATCCAGGGAGGAACGTAGTGGCTTGTCCAAATCCAAGTTAATCCTGACTCGAAGAAAATGTCCCACAAAACCGCCATCATCATCCGAAGTAGCCTCTATGAACGATCCTAGTTTGTTACCACAGAATTCCGCCACTGCTTCTGTCATACATGCGAAAGGCAAGCCATGAATCTGAACCCAGAAAGGACAACGTTTGAAGGTCAGATCGTCTACTGTTGCATCGTCCACAATTCGCTCCAAAACTAACAGATCAGTCCGACCAAACAACCAAGGGGCTCCGCATTCAACTCTCTTCAAATCTGCAAGAGAGAAAAATTGGAACCTAACAACATCATGTGATAGAGGTTTACATTCCATACCGGATCTAGGCTTCCATAGGCGAGTATATAAATCTTCAATCTCTCTAGCAGTAACTGTTTTGGTTGTAAGGACTTTGGCCGCCAAACAGAGAGAAGAAGTCTGATTTGCAAAAGAATCTAGAGAATCTCTTTGCAGATTATCATCCATGAAAGACAGTTTAGAACCCAAACTTTCAATTGTCTCCTCCATTGTACAAGTGAAGATCAATAATCAAGGTGAAGACCACAAGTGAATTCGAAGTTGAATGATCGTATATTAAATCCAAACAAACTAGTATAGAAATTCTAATGGATCAGAGAAAATAATTTGGACATACAGTTTAAATTACAGAATGCAAACAACATGGAAAAATAAGTAACTAATATCAACGAAGTGAAATACAGTTTCTACAGAAGCAGTTATAGAAAGAAACACGTAAAATACAGTTTTTTTTTTATGAAAGAAAGATGAAACAGAACGTGGAGAGTGGTAGTGAATGGAGATGATTTCGGATCATGGATAAGAATGGAAGTACGTTTATGGATATGAACAGGATGGATTAGGAAATCAAGTTACAATCTTGAAGATGTTGATGATGAAGTTATGAAGATGAACAAACGGGGAACTTCTAACACGAAAGAATAACTAACTCAGAGAAAAAAACACACACTAGAACGTGTGTTTTTACATCAACGAACTGATATTATTGTTTAATGTTTTAACTATGAATGTCTTATTTTATTTTCCGCTTTATTTCTCATTACCCTTAATCGTTTTATATATGATTTTCTGAAATTAAATTTTAATAACATCCTATTATGATCCCGTACTGCAAAATTTTGAAGATATACTTTATATATGTTAAGATCTTGAATATAAAATTTCAACTCGTATAGGAATCAAATGATCATGTGAACAAAATAAGAGCAGAAGTAGGTAAACCAAAAATAAAAAAAAAAAAATTGGTACTAATAAAGGAGGAGGTCCAATGAAAAGAAAAGTATCGGATAAACACTAAAATGAAGGACAAACATCAATTAGATAACAAAAAAAAAAAAAAAACCAAGAATGAAGTTTTTGTTTATAAATTTGTCGAAATATTCGACTTGTATAGTTATTTTTTACTATTTTTTGTTGCATATTGCAGGGTGTACTGTCGCTAACAGTGATTAATCCCCTTGCCTCATGGTAGTTACTTTTCGGGGAATATTAGTATATACATCCCAACGTTTATACCCTACTAGCAAATTCATCCTAAAGTTTTAGAATTAGTTAATTACGTCCCAAAGTTATCAAAATTGAGCAGATCCATCCCATGACCTGCAAACCAACAAAAGGGACCTGGTATAACAGGTAAAATCATTTGGATCCCATATTTAACATTTTTACTTTTGTTTTTTGAATTTTTTAAAAATTTTTTAGTTTTTTGAAACAAAAACAACATTTATAAATGGAGAAACTAAAAAATTTAATTTATTTTTAATGAATCTAATGCATTTATAATCATATTCATCTTAATTTTTCGATAAAACTTGAAGAAATTTTTCAAAAAAAATTTCTTTATTTTGAGTGAAAAAAGAATGATTATGCTTTCACACACACACACACACACACACACACACACATATATATATATCGTGTATTCAAAAATTAATTAATTTTGATTTTATCCAAAATTATAAATTATTTCATTTGTGATGCATAAATTATTTTGATTATTTAAGTAAGTTTTTTCGAGTTTTTTTAATATAAAAATTTTGTTTATTTTTTAATGAACTAAAAAAAATGACCAAAAAAAAAATGAGAATAAATAAATATGAGATTCAATAGATTTTTACCTGTTATATCAGGTCATTTTTTATGTTTTTCAGGTTATGGGATGTATCTGCTCAATTTTAATAACCTTGGGACGTAATTAATCAATTTTAAAAAGTTGGGATGAATTAGTACACTGGTGTAAACATTGGGATGTATACACTCATTCACCCTACTTTTTATTAATATCAGGTCATTTTTTATGTTTTGCAGGTTATGGGATGTATCTGCTCAATTTTAATAACCTTGGGACGTAATTAATCAATTTTAAAAAGTTGGGATAAATTAGTACACTGGTGTAAACATTGGGATGTATACACTCATTCACCCTACTTTTTATTAATATACCATAAGTTGTTTAAAGAGCCCATCCATCCATCCATCCGAAATAATTGTTTATTTTAAATTTTAAATTTTAGTGAATTTTATTATAAAAAAAGTAAAATCCAACGAAAATAATTATTTTTTGACAGAGAACAATCCCATAGGCAAAATTATAGTTGGATTTTCAATCATTTATTTTTTACTAAGTAATAAAACCTTTGTCCCAAGAAGAAAGTCTATATAAGAACAAATATAAAAAATCAATGTTAACTATTTTTTTAAATCGGAGGAAATAAAAAAGTATTAATAACATGTGTAATATCGTTTACTTATTTTTAATAAGTAACCATACAATAGTAACAACACCACAGTGATAGGAAACTGAATGAACTAATGGTATTACTGACGTTCAAGTAACCCTTTTTAATTTGGTGTATTATTGTGCTCTTAATTTATTGAAACTTTTGCAATGTCATATATAGTAAACCTTTATATTAATTTATAATTAATTACTACTTCTTCTACTTATCTCTATATATATTAAAGGTGAGTTTTCAATCAGACACATGGCTTAAAATTAGATAGGTTAATTTACGTGGCAAAAAATTAGATAGCCAAAGTACACATGTCGCAACCACATTACTCCATCATTTAATAGAAATTTTTATTTGTAAATCTGTAAAATCTATAGATAACTAATTTTTTAAAAATTTTCTTGTCATTAAAGGAAATAATAAGAGAATGCTTACTATTATTTTTTTTAACTATCGTTTTTTTGCTTTTCACGCCTTTTATTCTCCTACAGAGATTGAAGTCCGCCGCTGCAGGTGATGATGACCACCGCAATCTCCCTTCCAATTATTACAAATATAAAAACCATAGGATATCTTAGGGATTGAGGAATTGATTTAATTTAACCAAAGTGACATTTAAAAGGTATTGATTTGATTAGTATAATGGATTATATCTCTTAAACCAACGTCTCATTTTCCAAATTTTTAAAAGGAATCAAATCAATCACATACAAGTAATTTTCTGTCAAAACCTTTTTCGATATTTAAATTCCCGTTTTTTTTTTTGTCTATAGAATTATAATTATCTTTTCTTTATACTGTGACGTAATGACTACAATCACAATAATGATGGGTCACTAATCATTAAAAAATTCATATCTATTCACGCTGTACCGGAGAAAAAGTATTAAATCTAAATTTAAACATAATTAAATATCAGTATTAAATAAGATAAGTTTTTTAAAAAAGAAATTTAAAAGAACTAAGTATTTAATTTAATTTAACCCTTATAACATTAACACATCCAAATAAAAGAAGGAAATAATAAGATATATATTTTTGGTTGCCCAAAATAAAATTATTTCATCGTTGTTAAGAGAAATAATACTCCATACTGGTGTTAAATATATATATATATATATATATATATATATTGGCCTTATTTTTGCATATGTATCTTGGAATTCAAGTGTAATATGCAATTTTCAATGATGAATCCTCTAACCTTTATGAAGATTGATAATCTGCAGCAAAACATAAAAAATTCAATTAGATTATTCATTATACTTTTTTCATATATAATGGTACAAAAAATTAACGTTATGATGATAAAAAAAAATTAGAGATTAATGATGGAAAATTCCAAGAAGTTACTTTCGTGTTGCCAAACCTTTGATGGATGTCCCTACATTGATACTAATCTTGATTTACTCAGACAGGTCATCCACACTTAATGGACCAATATTTCATTGCAAACATAGAAATGGAAAAATTCAATGCATGAGTTTGAACTCTACAACGTAATGCTTTGAACAAAATAATTTTGGAAAATTTGTATTACAATAACAATTTGTAAGAATCCCTCTTCCACTTTGAGCCATCATTCATCTCCCTAGAGTACAAAAAAGAATTGTTAGTTGCGTCGAATGTGTCTTATATATTTTGTATTTTTAAAGATTGTTATTGTTATTATAACCCTGACTTGAAAATTTTCTTATGGAAAGTTTTTGTTTCTTATTGTCCCATCTTCTCCTTGTTGGCGATAAAAGGAAATTCATTAAATTTGCAAACATTATATTTGGTTGTTTCTCTGAATCCAAGGTTAAAACACTGGTGGGTGCCGAGTTTACCAAAAATAATACTACCTGGATTATGGATTTGTAGATAATGGAAGCTAGGTCGTTCCCACAGGGACAGCTAAATTACTAAATTTGTTGTTAAAAGACTACCAATTCAAGCAAGGGTCACTAAGGGGAATGGAAACGTTCACTTAGGGGAGTACGATCCAGGGGTGTTCATCTCCTCTACCGGTTGCAGCAGTTGTAATTTACACTTAATGGTTAAGTTCTTGTTCATTCAGCTCAGGATTAACTCTAAGTCAGTTCCCATTTTTCGTAGAGTCATCTTTGTAACTTTAACAATCTATTTTCCAACGATTAAGTCCAATTATAAAGTCATTAAAAGTTACGGCTTATATGAATGCTCATGTTAACTAAGTATATTCCTATCTTAGTTAAAGCCATAGATTGCTACCTCTATGTCACAAGTTAAAGTTGAAACAGTCCGAACCGAGTTTATCTTTCTAGATTTTCCTTAGTTCTAGCATGCATTCAATTAGAGATCAAGTAACTAAATGTAGAAATACTTTCAACTTCAAAACAACGAACAGAACTAGTGCATCACAAAACTACAACATAGGTTGAGGAGATTAACTCCTGGAAGCTGTTTAGCTACTCATACTGGTTGATGCTACAACTACTACTTCAACAGACATCATAGAAGTAAGCATCAATGGAAAGAAATACAAGCTAATAGTTTAAGAGAAGAAGACAGCTTATGCAGTTCAGAGGTCACTCCTGGGAATGATAGGATTCACTCAGGGGACTGAAACAGTGACTGAGATGGCTGTTCTTCATCTTGGCTTCCTCACTGAGTTGTTGTTGTTCTTCCTTCCTTCTTGCCTTCTTCTGGAGTTTTTCTGTGTGTTCTTGGCAACTGAAAGGTGTGGCCAGAGATGATTGTTCTGTGTATGCATCTCCCCTTTTATACTGCTGGATGCCGGTCCTTCTTCCAAGAGCACCTCCCCATGCCTATATATTTTTTATTCTCCCCAATGTCTTGTATCTTGGACTGGTCTTTTGCTCTCCTTCCAGAAGTGGTATCAGCTGTGGCATTGATCAGCTTGGGAGTTTGGTTTATCGGCCAAGGGGACAAGCATGACCTTGGGTTCTTAAGGAGAGAAAACTTCATTAATTGTGTGTAGAAGATGTCCTTGACCAACTTAGCTGAATTTGAATTCATCAGCTCGTTTTTCGTCTCAGCAGCCCTCCTTTTTTAGCAATTCTTCACTCAGGTCTCTTCCTATGCAAAAACATGAAAACTAGTTAAGTAATATGGACTTATTCAAAGAATCGCCCCTCATTTTTCATTAAATTCAGAGTAAATGGTAATGTTTTTGTGTAACAAATTAACCACTATCAACTCCCCCAAACTGGAAGAATTGCTTGTCCTCAAGCAATACCACTAGACTCTTACTGACACTTTGAGAATTATATTTGAGAAATAGGAGAAACAACACTGACATACAGACTTAACACTGACTTCCTTCCCTGAGTGAAGGTGCTCACTCGGGCAAGTCACACTGGATATGGAACACAACACAACACCAATCTACCAGGGGCTGTCAACCTTTAGTCTCAGATTTAAAGAAAACGCACACTAAGGATACCAAAGTCTTCTGCAATCCACAATCAAACAACTAACCTTCACATGAATTTAGAATATCTGCCACAAGTGTTAGTTCATGCCAACCTATCAATCCATTCTAGTTTAACCAGTTTCAGTGTGTAGTGGTCATTCTTGTGATATGGTTTTGCCCAAGTTACTTCGACTTGATTTACATACTAAGGCTTCAATCATGGACTTCCTTCACAGCCTTTCTATCTGTCTGTTTTTTATTTTTTTTTTGAATGTAGATGGACCAACCTACACCTTTGGGAGGGGTGTTATTCGACCTTATCTCTCCACTACCTTATACCTCAACCCTTATTACTCCAACAGTTTGGAACTTTTTGTGGTGGTTCCTTGCTGTTACCCCTAAGGTTTCAGTTGATCCAATCTTTTATTTTTATTTATTTTTCCTCCTCTCTTTTTTTTTTTTTTAAACAGACAAGCTGTGAATGGATACCACAAGGGAAGTCTCAGGTTTACAGCATTTATCATCTACTTGTAGCTTAGAACTAGACACAGATCACAACAGTGGATTAGTCATGCCAAATTTTAGAATTTATGTTCTAGGCAGTCACTTTCACGAGTGGCATTGTTCATGTGTGTAAGTGAGTGTCAGCCATTCTTTCACTTCATGCATCAGACTCAGTATCAAAAGTGTTTTAGCAAAATTTTTTCAAAACCATTATCTTCCTAGACTGTTGACAGCTCCTTTTTAAAAAGTTTTCATTTTATTCCAAAAAATTTTACAGACTCCATCTAGACATTAAAATACTTCAACCTAAAGAACCTACCTAAAAAACCTACTGACACCAGTCCTGACACCAAACTACTCCCCCAAACTTATTAAAAGCATTGCCCTCAATGCTTACAGCAATCAGATCAACACAGAACAACTTATAATGAACAGAACACATCAACTGAAAATAACTAGAATTCACGATTTAACAGAAAAAAGAAAAACTAAATAGCTAATTGGGGTAGCAGAACAGGACTTCCCTGAAAGTTCATGGTGGCATGCCATGAAGTGGATGGGTTGGCGGATCATGTGGCAATGGGCAATTGTCAGGGCATCCAATGCATTTGTGCGTTTCCTGCAAGAATTGCTCGGTCCTTAATTTGCATTGGTGGACATAGTCCAGCATGAACCGAGTCTGCTTGTTGAAATCTCTCTGCCTCAACCGTCCAGCCAGAGTGGGAGTGGATGCTGCTTGTCCTGAGGAAGATGCACATGGGGGTCTCTGGTCCAACTTATTCAGCCTCAAAGGTTGTTGCAGGCTGCTCTCTGCATCTATGTTCAAAAAGGTCACCCCTGCCCTTCTGCAAAGCATGGTGATCATCACTGGGAAGTACCTGCTCTTCACCTTGGGATCTGTGATACATCTAGTGAGTTGATCCCTGATTAGTGATGCCGCATCTAGTGGGGTGCTTGTGACAATTGCATGCAGTATCATGGGTTGTTCGTAGGTGACCTTGGCAGTGTAGGTTGTTGGCATCAGGTTGCAGCAGATGAAGTGGTGCCATAAATTCAGATCAGGCGTTTGCAGGGCATTAGCGTAGAATCCCAAGGGGTTGTCCTGATCATCCTTCTCCTAATCTGTGCCTTCCTTTGCCAGTCTTGACAAAATTGCTTGCTCCAGTGGCTGATTCGGATGTAGGGCAGCGATGGTGTCCCTGTAATCGGTGCTTAATCTTGGCAATTTCTAGATGGCCCTAATAGCTTCTGTGCTGCAATTGACCGATATTCCTCGGACAAAGACTCCATCTTTGGGGGCAGTGGAGAAATTGCCGTAAAATTCCTGCACGATCTGGAGCCGAGGTCGGATAAGGGGCCCAGAGAACATCTCCCACCTACGGCGTTTGATGTAGGCGAACGCTTCACCATCCTCACCGATTCCCCTTTCTGTAATGATCTTGCGCTTGAGATGTTTCAGCAGAAAATCCCAAGCCTTCTTTCTCAAGAATAGCCTTGGCTCCCATTCGTCTGTGATGGCGTTGAGGGCTTGTTCTTGGAGGGCCCTTGGTGGTTGTGGAAGCGGCGGTGGTATAGGCTCCCGGTGAGGGGAAGTTTGCCTTTCAGGAGAGAACGAGGATGAGGAGGAGGATATCTGTCTTCTGGTGTTGGAAGCATTTTTGCGGCCAACAACCTTTCTCCTTGTCGGCGCCATGATTTAGGAACCCTAAACTGAATTGGTAAAACAATGTGAACTGGGTCTAAATTGAAATTCTGCCTTGGTTGCCTGAAATCTCAGAGAAGGGTTAGTGTGTTCACACAAGGGAGTGGCAATTGAAGGGTTGGTTCTGGAAGAAGAAGAAGTGGAAGAGTTCCAATTAAATGCACAGCAGTTAAATCCTGGGAAGTTGTGGCTGACCAATGTGGCTTTAAAAACAGACGCGGTTTAATTTGAATTTTGAATAATTTCGGGAAAAATTCTCCTCCAAACTTAAATTCTAAAATAGAGTTCAAACAGGTGAGCTTTTGCAGAAAGTGTTGTACAGTTGTCCTTACTCATGTGAGTGAATTGTCTCACTTGCGTGAGTGACGTCAGGGTTTGAATGACTTACAAAATCACGTTGCTGTAGGTTCACTCGGCTGAGTGACCTTCTTCACTCCTGGGAGTAAGTTTACCTGAGGCCTTTTTATGTTTGCACTTTCTGAAATCCGTTTGGGGTGACAGATACCTTATCCGTTCATGCGAAATTAGCATAGCACAAAATTAGCCACACAAAAGCAAAATGTATGGGTTGAGGACAAGGACGTGACTGTCCTGTCCCTTATTCCCTTTTTCTAGTCCAAGATATGGCTTTAGTCTCTGCCCATTAACCAAAAAGGTGTTGCCATTCTATGGATTCATGATCTCCACTACTCCTTGATTTAAAACCTTGTTGATTTCGTAGGGCCCGGTCCATCTTGACCTCAACTTCCCTGGAAAGAATTTCAGCCTGAAATTGAACAATAAGACTTCTTGTCCTTCTTGTAGGTCCTTCTTCACAATGTGTTGATCATGGTAAGCCTTAGTCTTCTCTTTATAAAATCTGGATGATTCGTATGCCTCCAGTCTGAATTCTTCCAGCTCATTCAATTGCATCAATTTAAGTTCCTTGCTTTTTCTTGGATCAAGATTCAGCTCCTTAATAGCCCAGTAAGCTTTATGATCCAACTCTACTGGCAAGTGGCATGCTTTCCCATAGACCAGTTTGAACGGGGACATACCAATGGGGGTTTTATATGCTGTTCTGTATGCCCATAAAGCTTCATCAAACCTTGAGGACCAATTCTTTCTGGTAGAGTTGACAACCTTTTCCAGTATTCTTTTCACTTCCCTGTTTGACACTTCTGCTAGCCTGTTTGATTGTGGGTGGTATGGTGTTGATACTCTGTGCCTGATTCCATATTTCTTCACCATGGTTGCAAATGATTTGTTACAAAAGTGTGATCCTTCATCACTGATTATCATCCTGGGTGTACCAAATCTGGCAAAAATATTTTTCTTTAAGAACCTGAGAACAGTCTTAGCATCACTGTTTCTTGCAGCTACGGCTTCTATCCACCTTGAAATGTAGTCTACTGCCTGTAGGATGTAGGAGTTCCCAAAGGATGACACGAAAGGACCCATGAAATCTATCCCCCATACATTAAACAATTCTACTTCTAGCATGTTCTGTTGTGGCATCTCATTCTTCCAGGAAATGTTTCCTGTCCTTTGGCATCTGTCACAGCTTTTGACAAATTCACGTGCATCTTGAACAGAGATGATCAATACAATCCAGCTTGCAGAACCTTGATTGCCGTTCTTTGACCATTGAAATGTCCACCATACGGAGAACTGTGGCATTTGTGCAACACTTCTATGAACTCAGGTTCTGGAATACACCTTCTGATCAATTGGTCTGCACATCTTTTGAATAGGTAGGGTTCATCCTAAAGGTAGAGTTGAGCATCATGAAGGAACCTTTTGCGCTGTTGAGGGGTGAAATCTGGAGGAATAATACCAGCAGCAACAAAGTTAGCAAAATCTGCAAACCAAGGCATGTTACCTGTCACTCCCATGAGTGTGCCTGTCACTCGCCAGAGTGACTCATCAGGGAATTTTTCTGAAATTTGAGTTGTATCTTCTGGAATCTCTTCAAGTTTTGACAGATGGTCTGCTACCTGATTTTCAGCACCCTTTCTGTCTCTTATCTCCAAATCGAATTCCTGTAACAACAGCACCCATCGAATCAACCTGGGCTTAGATTCTTTTTTATTGATCAAGTACCTAATGGCAGCATGGTCTGTGTAGACTATGACTTTCATTCCTAGCAAATAAGCTCTAAATTTGTCGAATGCAAACATAATTGCCAGCATTTCCTTCTCTGTAGTGGTGTAGTTGATTTATGCAGGGTTGAGGGTTTTACTAGCATAGTAAACCACATGCAACACCTTATTCCTTCTCTGTCCAAGTAAAACACCAACTGCAAAATCACTAGCATCACACATGAGTTCAAAAGGCTGTGACCAGTCAGGTGTGCTGATTACAGGTGCAGAGATGAGTTTTTTTTTTCAGTTCAGTAAATGCATTTAGACAGGATTCATCAAAAATAAAAGCAGTGTCTTTTTCAAGCAAGTTGCACAATGGTTTAGAGATTTTTGAAAAATCCTTAATGAACCTCCTGTAAAAGCCAGCATGGCTTAGGAAACTCCTTACTCCTTTGACTGTGGTTGGTGGGCGGAGCCTTTCTATGACTTCAATCTTTGCCTTGTCCACTTCGATTCCTTCCTGTGAGATCTTATGTCCCAAGACAATCACCTCAGTTACCATAAAATGGCACTTCTCCCAGTTGAGGACTAAGTTGGCTTCTATGCATCTCTTTAGTATCAGTCCAACGTTGTCCAGGCATGAATCAAATGACTTACCAAAAACCGAGAAGTCGTCCATAAAGATCTCAATTATGTCTTCCACCATATCAGAGAAAATGGCCATCATACATCTTTGAAATGTTGCAGGTGCATTGCACAGTCCAAATGGCATTCTCTTAAAGGCAAATGTGCCATAGGGGCAGGTGAACATCGTCTTTTCTTGATCATTAGGATCTATGGCAATCTGGTTGTAACCTGAGAAACCATCAAAGAAACAGTAATACATGAATCCAGCCAATCTATCTAGCATTTGATCAATAAAGGGAAGTGGGAAGTGGTCCTTTCTGGTAGCTTTATTAAGCTTTCTGTAGTCCATGCACACTCTCCATGAATTGTTCAGCCTTGTAGGGATCAGCTCCTGGAGATCATTTTTTATTACTGTGATTCCTCCTTTGCACGCACTGCACTGGACTCACCCACTTACTGTCAGATATTGGGAAGATGATTCCAGCATCCAGCAGCTTAATAATCTCCTTTTTACCACTTCCTTCATGATTGGGTTGAGCCTTCTTTGTCCTTCAATGGTTGGCTTGGCATCGTCTTCAAGTAGAATCTTGTGCATACATATGGAAGGACTAATGCCCTTAATGTCTGCAATTGACCATCCAATGGCTTCCTTGTGCAACCTCAGCACTCTTAGCAGCTTATCCTCTTCAGTATCAGTAAGCATAGAAGAAATAATCACAGGTAAGGTGTTACTTGCTCCAATATAGGCGTACTTCAAATGTGAAGGCAGAGGATTAAGTTCCAGATGAGGTGGTTCTTCAATTGAAGGTTTGAGGCATCTCCCTTCCTTAGTCAGGTCTAACAGTTCAAAGGGTTGTTGTTTAGGATGCCACTTGGGAGAGTGGTTCAGGTAACTCAGGCAAGTGACCCTGTACTCATCCCTCCTTCCTGTTCCTCATTCCGTGCAGGCATAACAGGTTCCTTGAGGAGCTCATCTTGTAGCATTTCTTCTGTCACTGCTTCTTCTACCTCTACACTTCTTACCATGTGGCAGTTATGGACTTCAGCAGGATATCTCATATTTTTGAAGATGTTGAAGGTAACCTTCTCTCCATCAAAGTGCAGTGTGATTTCTCCCTTTTTCACCTTAATGATTGCATCACTTGTTGCCAGAAAAGGTCTCCCCAAGAGGATGGGCACATCCCTGTCCTCTTCCATGTCCAAAACCACAAAGTCTGCTGGGTAAACGAAATTCTCAACCTTCACAAGAACATCATGTAAGATTCCCTTTGGGTAGGTCAGTGACCTATCTGCCAACTGCAATGTCAAGTTAGTAGGTACCAGAAATTTGTCCAGATCAAATGATTTAAATACAGACAATGGTATGAGATTTATGCTTGCACCAAGATCTAGTAATGCTTTTGAAAATTCCCTGATTCCTACCGTGCAAGAAAGAGTGAAACTACCCGAATCTTTTAGCTTAGGTGGCAATTTTCTCAGGATAGCTGCACTACATTCTTCATTTAGAGTAACAAAAGCAGAGCCGTGCACTTGTGGTTTATTAGCCACCAGATCTTTCAAGTACTTGAAGTATTTAGGCATTTGTTTAAGTGCATCAACAAGTGGTACATTAATATGTATGCTTTCCTAATTTTGAATAAACCTATTGAGTCCTTCATTCACCTTGGCCTTCTTTTGTCTTACCGGATATGGCGGTATTGCATCATGTGGCTTTTGACTTGGTTCTGGGAATTGGGCTTCCCCCTTTCCAGATTTCTCCTCAGGTTGCTCCTGTTCAACCAAATGATCATTGTCAGATCTTTTCTCAGAAGTTGTTTCATTCTTACCTGCAGGGTCACTCACGGGAGTGACTTTTTCACTTGGCTGATTGAGTTGTTTTTCCACTTCTGAAAGTGATAGCCTTTGCTTGCTCTTGATCATTGCTCTTGGGTTTGACAATGGTGTCACTTGGTAGGCTTCCAGATGGTCTTTCAGCATTCTGTTTTGCGATCTGAGCTAGTTGATTTTCCAGACTTTTGCAGGAGACAGCCAAATTTTTTATTGCATTCTGTACAGAAATCCATCCTTCTTCCCTTGGTATGTATTGCTAATTAGAACGCTGTTGATTCTGATAGTTGGGAGGTTGGTCATCTTGTCTGTGAAATCCTGGGGGTTGAGTAGGCCTCTGATAGTTCCCTTGTTGTGGTGCATTGTTCCAGTTAGGATGCTGCTGATTTCTCCAATTGTTGAAATTGTTGAATCCTCCAGCATTGCCCTGCTGACAAACTGGACAGCTTCCATTTTGGAGGGACAATCATCCAAATTGTGAGATCCATCACATAACACACACACTTCAGCCTTGGATTTGGACAGCTCACTCCTTAGTTTTCTCATTTCATTCATCATAACAGCCATTTGTGCTTCCAAGTGTGTACTGGGGTCAAGTTCCATCACTCCTGGCTGTTTTGTACTTGCCCTTGGATCAGATTGCCACCTTGAGTGATTGGTGGTCATATTGTCAAGCAACTGCCTTGCTGCATTAACCGGCTTCATCATAAACAAACCACTAGCTACAACATCAAGGGAGTCTCTTGTAGTTGGTAGCAAACCATTGTAGAAGATGCTCAGTTGGAGATGCTCATCCAAACCATGCTGAGGGCATTTCCTGATCATTTTCTTCAGTCTTTCCCATGCTTCATAGAGTGTTTCAGTTCCATGCTGCTTGAAATTCATTATTGTTGTTCTGAGTTGTGCAGCTTTTGCAGGTGGAAAGAATTTTGTAAGGAAGCATTGTCTTAACTCTTCCCAAGTGGAGATAGAATTGTTGGGCAATATATTGAACCATGCTTGGGCGTGATCCTGCAAGGTGAAAGGGAATAACCTCAGTCTAATGTCATCATTGGATAAGCCTTGAATCTTAAAAGTACTGCATAAATGCAAGAAACTTCTGATATGATTATTAGGATCTTCATGAGGTAATCCATGGAACGGTCAGGCTGACTGAGTCCATTGGATCATCTGTGGTTTTAACTCAAAATTGGTTGCCTCTACATCGGGGAACACTAAAGGGGATTGGACTTCTTGTTGTGGGATAAAGAAATCTCTGAGCAATCTCTCTGGACGATTTTGTTGATCCCCACCAGGGTTCCTATTGTTCTCCGGGTTATCACCATGGTTAGCCATTTCTGATGAACCTTCTTGGCAGTTCTGTTGCAACCAATCTTGCCTTCTTTTTGCTGCTCTGGCTCTGCGTATAGTAGCTTCAATTCCTGGATCAAAAACTGGTTCACTTCGTTGGTGCCTTCTAGTCATACACCAAAGAAGAGAAATTAGAAGCTCAGGTGAGTTACCAGAGAAAGCTTAATTATTATAGAGGGAATAACAACAAAAAAAGATAATGGAGGTTTTACGCCGTCCCCGGCAACGGCGCCACTTTTTGGTGGGTGCCGAGTTCACCAAAAATAATACTAGCTGGATTATGGATTTGTAGATAATGGAAGCTAGGTCGTTCCCACATGGACAGCTAAATTACCAAATTTGTTGTTAAATGACTACTAGTTCAAGCAAGGGTCACTCAGGAGAATGGAAACGTTCACTCAAGGGAGTACGGTCCAGGGGTGTTCATCTCCTCTACCTGTTGCAGCAGTTCTAATTTGCACTTAATGGTTAAGTTCTTGTTCATTCAGCTCAGGATTAACTCTAAGTCAGTTCCCATTTTTCCTAGAGTCATCTTTGTAACTTTAACAATCTATTTTCCAATGATTGAGTCCAGTTATAAAGTCATTAAGAGCTACAGCTTATATGAATGCTCATGTTAACTAAGTATATTCCTATCTTAGTTAAAGCCATAGATTTCTACCTCTATGTCACAAGTTAAAGTTGAAACAGTCCGAACCGAGTTTATCTTCCCAGATTTCCCTTAGTTCTAGCATGCATTCAATTAGAGATCAAGTAACTAAATGTAGAAATACTTTCAACTTCAAAACAAAGAACAGAACCAGTGCATCACAAAAACTACAACACAGGTTGAGGAGATTAACCCCTGGAAGCTGTTTAGCTACTCATACTGGTTGATGCTACAACTACTGCTTCAACAGACATCATAGAAGTAAGCATCAATGGAAAGAAATACAAGCTAACAGTTTAAGAGAAGAAGACAGCTTATGCAGTTCAGAGGTCACTCCTGGGAGTGACAGGATTCACTCAGGGGACTGAAACAGTGATTGAGATGGTTGTTCTTCAACTTGGCTTCCTCACTGAGTTGTTGCTGTTCTTTCTTCCTTCTTGCCTTCTTCTGGAGTTTTTCTGTGTGTTCTTGGCAACTGAAAGGTGTGCCAGAGATGATTGTTCTGTGTATACATCTCCCCTTTTATACTGCTGGATGCCGGTCTTTCTTCCAAGAGCACCTCCCCATGCCTATATATTTTTTATTCTCCCCAATGTCTTGTATCTTGGACTGGTCTTTTGCTCTCCTTCCAGAAGTGGTATCAGCTGTGGCATTGATCAGCTTGGGAGGTTGGTTTGTCGGCCAAGGGAACAAGCATGCCCTTGGGTTCTTAAGGAGAGACAACTTCATTAATTGTGTGTAGAAGATGTCCTTGATCAACTTAGCAGAATTTGAATTCATCAGCTCTTTTTTTGTCTCAGCAGCCCTCCTTTTTCAGCAATTCTTCACTCAGGTCCCTTCCTATTCAAAAACATGAATACAAGTTAATTAATATGGACTTATTCAAAGAATTGCCCCTCATTTTTCATTAAATTCAGAGTAAATGGTAATGTTTTTTTGTAACAAGTTAACCACTATCAAACACCAAACAACATATATGATAATGCAACAATGATAGAAACAGTTAAAATAAATAGTGGAATATGATAATGACTCATGAAAGGATTATAATAACAATTCTTTTTCTTTTTTCTTTTTTGTTTTGGGTTGATCAACAATGCTCTCCGGGTGAAACAAGGCTCGCTCCTTTTTGTTTACTTGGGCTGTGGGGTTTTCGAAGGGAAGAAGAAGTCAGCTTATTTCCAATTTTTACTGGATGTGATGGATAGAAAACTTACAAATTGGAAGAACAAAATACTTTCTCAAGGAGGGAGGTTACTCTTGATAAAGTATGTACTTGCTTCTATACCTATTCATACATGGGCAGCCATTGATCCTCCAAAATCTATCATTTCCACATTGGAGTCCAAATGCCAGGGTTTTCTTTTGGGGGCTTTAGAGGAAGGAACCAAAAGACATTGGAGATCATTGGAAAAACTAACTTTTCCTACAAATGAAAATGGGCTAGGGTTGAGGAAATTCCGGGATATTATAGATGCGTTCTCAGCCAAGCTTTGGTGGAAAATGGAACAGAAAGGTGGTCTTTGGACAAAATTTATTCACTCTCTAACACTTCACTCAAGGCAAAAATCAATGTGGAGAAGGGTTTTGAAAATCCAGTTTAGGGCTTCTTCTAAATCGAAGGTGTTAGTGAGGAATGGAAGTAGCTCTTTTTGGTTTTTGAATTGGTTTGACTTCGGAGTCCTTTGGGATTTTTCTCATATCGATCCACCATTGCTGAATCTAACAATCAGGGAGTGTTTTTTTTTTTTTTATGAAAGAGGGTAGCATGGACATCATTTGTATGATCACCTCTCGATTGATAATGCAATTTATATGCTTATTTTCCTACCATTTTACTTAAGGATTTGTTGTGCTTTTAGGTTTTTGGGGGAAATTCACTTGTTTTTTTTTTCTTTTGCAGGATTTAAATTTAATGAAGTGAATTTGAAGATTTGGAGCGAAATGGAGCAGAAATGAAATTTAAGGGACTAAATTGAAGAAACACAAAATTTTAGGGGCAAAAGTGTAATATTTTAAACATTTAAGGACCAATATGCACAATTCGAATTTCCTGCATAATTGGGCGGCAGCACTCCTTTTCTGGCCGAGAATTGTGTTTTTGAGGTCAAGTTTTAATAAAAGACCTAATTAATGTAGGGAAAAGATTTTTCCCTAATTTTTCTCTCCTAAAAATAAGTTCAAGTTTTAATAGGTCTAAGTTAATACAATCACCCTGAGAATAGGATATTGGTTAATTTAGGCACATTATTATACTTTGACATGAGATAATAATTAAATTAGGATAATTCACCTTCATAAGTTGGCATTCATAATTAAGAGGGGGTCATTACACTAATTTGTAATCATCATTGTGGTGAACCAAATTCTAGGCATTTGTCATTCTCTGCTTTCTGAAACGTTTGATCTGTTTATTTACTTGTTTGCTGTATAATTATTCAAAAACATCAAAGTTTTCATTAGTTTAGCTAACTAGGTTGTACGAATTCAGTACTTAGTATCTTAGTCCTCGTGGGAACGATATATTATCGCTACACGATAAGCTTGTGCTCTTGCGGTAGACACACAACATCGATCGATATTGTTGTGGACGGCCTTTTGGATTTGAAAATGAATTTCTGTAATGATGATAATATTCTTATTTGGCAGCCAATTGTGAATGGAGAATTTTCAGTCAAGACTGCTTTTGAGGCGCTGAGGAGGGCGAACAATCATGATGCACTAATCGGAAAGGTTTGGAATCGATCTATACCTCAGAAAATTTATGTGTTTGCATGGAAATTATATAACCGGCTCCTCCCTTTTCCTGAGATAGTTAGAAGTTTTGGAATAGCTGCTTTGCCATCAATTTGCCCTATGTGTTTATTAAATGTTGATAGCATAAAGCATGTTTACTTTGAATGCAAAGTAGTGAAGGAAATATAGAGTCTTTTTGCGGTCAAAATGGGTCTTCATTTACCACCATTTTCAGGGTTATTGCATTACATCAAATCATTATAGTTTCTTGGGAATTTTTCCTTGGGTTTCAAAGTGGTGATTATGTCTATTCCTTTGTATATTCTATGGGAGGTATGGAAAGCTAGGAATAGATATATATATATATTCCAAAGTGCATCATTTTATCAGAGGACTGTTATTCACATGGTTCATGATCATGTAATCTCCATGTTGAAAGTTATAAATCTAAAAGTTTTTTCAGAAGCTGAATCTGCCAAAATATATGACATTTTTGGTATAATCTTGAGGCCGAGGGGAAGAAATCATGACCAAGTAGTGTGTTGGAGACCTCTAGGCCCTAACTCCTATGTGATGAACTCAGATGGATTCGCGATAGATGCATCTGGACAATCAGGGTTTGGCTTTGTTATTTGTGGACCGTTTAGGTGCTTTTTATGCAAAAACTCAATATTTATGCAATGGTTTTAGCCTTACTGTAGAAATACAAGGAGTTCTTTGCAGTATTAGAAAATGCGATGAGCTTCTGCTTGACCATGTTCTAATCCAGACAGATAGTAAGTTGGTAGCTGATATGATTCAAAAGGAGAGCAACTATCCATGGAGGTATTTTTTTGATATGAAGGAGATGGTGGCTATAATGAAGATGAGGAGATACAAAGTAGCACATATTTATAGAGAAGCAAATGCGGTCGCTGATGCCTTGTCGAAGATAGCTTCTGCGGGAACTATAGTTAACTTCAATCTTTTTGAAGCTTTGCAAACAAACATTAAGGGTTTATTGATTTTTTATCAAAGATCCTTTCCTTTTGTTAGATCAAAGTGTAGCTAGTTTATTGATTTCTTTCTCATTTGTAAAGGGTTAGCTCATACACTGCCTAATTTGGAAAATTCATCTCTTGAGTATATCCCTTGAGTGTTTTTGAGTGAGTCGGAACCTGAACGTCTTCTTATCCTCTTTTTGCTAAAAAGAAAAAAAAAAAAAGCTCATACACTGCCCTACTCTTTTGAGAATAACTGGAATAAATAAGAGACGCTGCGAAGTATGCTTAGGAGAGTGCCACATTCATCTTAGAGATATACCCTCAAGTGTGTTGTGCTTTTCAATTCATACTCTCATTGGTTTCTCTTCTTTTTTATTAAAAAAAAAAAAAAACCCTTCCCCCAACAATAGCTAAACTAATTTTATGAAGGTAGTTAAAGTAGTTCTACACATATTACATAAATCATTATTCTATTTCACTGTCTTTTAATAAAAAAAATAGTGAAATATGATGATGAAAATGATAACTGAGATAGCACTAATTTATCAAATTTACAACTATTTTGATAGTGCCACAATCATAGAGGCAACAAAAATATATAGTGGAATATGATAGGGACTCATGAAAGGATTATAACACCAAACAACTCTTTTTTTTTTTTCCTTTTTTTTTCTTTTTTTGGTTGATAAAAAAACTTTCCCCAACAACATCTAATTTTATGAAGGTAGTTAAAGTAGTTCTACACATATCACATGAATCGTTATTTTATTTCACTATCTTTTTTTTAAAAGAAAAAAAGTATTAGATGACCCCAGCAAGAATCGAATCATCAACCTCCTGGTAATAACTATCTTTTTTTTAAAAGAAAAAAAGTATTAGATGACCCCAGCAAGAATCGAATTCTCAACCTCCTGGTAATAACCAACTGCGATCCTAATCTCCTAACCACCCTGCCCAACCCTCCCATTCCTATTCTATTTCACTATCTATTTTCACTAAATGTGTATCATTTCTTCTGCTAAATAGAATGTCTACAGTAGACAAAATTTTTTAAACCATTACAATGATTTAAGCTTATTAAAATTTAAATCTAATTTTTTAAAAGAGTAATCTGTTCAAATGGTCCTTTACATTTGTCAAAAAATTTAATTTGGTCCTTAACCC
Source organism: Oldenlandia corymbosa var. corymbosa (assembly GCA_949775105.1). NCBI lineage: Eukaryota > Viridiplantae > Streptophyta > Magnoliopsida > Gentianales > Rubiaceae > Oldenlandia > Oldenlandia corymbosa. The sequence goes on from OX459124.1 coordinate 13,473,635, forward strand.
AAATAATTCACTTGTTTAGTCAATTACATTTGTGTTTTTCATTAATTTGGTCCTTTTTAATTTTTTTAATACTTTATTTTTGGTAGTTCTTAGGTTCATCATTTTTTGGTCGATTCATTAGAGGCATTTTCGATAATGTTTAACTTCAATTTTAAAAAAATAGAAAAAAATTGATTAAAATATATTAGAAATATTATACTTATTTTAATTAATTAAGATAATTTATAAAAATTTAAGAATTTTAAATATCTTTTTTTTAAAATCTGTATACTACACATCTAACGGTCATTTTTCTTTAAATTTATTCCCCTTTACTATAGCTCTTTCCCTCTTTTCTTAGTTATATATGTGTGTGTGTGTGTGTGTGTGTGTGTGTGTGTGTGTGTGTGTGTGTGTGTGTGTGATGCCCCAACAAGAATCAGACCCTCGACTTAATTCCCTAAGAGCAACCACACTGGGTGGTAACTGGTCTAAAAATTATGACAGTTACCACCTAATCCAGTGTAGGGAGTTGAAAGATGAAGCACCGTGCTTGCTGCTATTACCTGACAAAATTCAGAAGAAAAAAGTGAATGTGATGGGCCCGAGGTAAAGAAAGGAGAGAGGAGGAAAATAATTAATGGGTCCACAATTGTTACCCAATCTAGTAATTTCTATTGCACCAAATAATGTTTTGCAGAGATGGACCATGTATATCCAATGTGGCATAGCCTGGAACTACTTTTTTACTCAAACCATTATTGTTGCTCTGAGAGCATCTCCGTCAATTCACACAACATTACACTCTAAACCTTTGCTACATCATCATTATACTATCTACTTCTTTTTTTACACTTTTTATTCCAACAATTGTATATTCATCACTTATATAATCTTGGACCCATAATTTCTCCACTATTATTATTCCACAAATACTCTATTATTATTAAATCTCGATATATTATACCCAATATATAAATTTTATAATTTTCAAAAATAAATAAATATAAAAAAACTAATCAAACAATAAAAAAAATCATCCTAACGGTCAAAACTGAAACAAAAAAAAAATCAAAAAAAAGGAAAGAAGAGAGAGACAATCATTTGGAGTGCTGTCCATGGTGTGGTTTATCTAATGAAAAACGGAAGCAAATGACACAATGTAAATTTGCTTACACTTTGACAAGTTTTACACCACCTCCAACAATTCACCAGTATTATTTGTCTGATATTTAACTCGAATTAAAATATTCATACAGATGCTCTAACCACTCAACCCAACCCTTTCACTCCCTTTTTTCTCTCATCTTTTTTCCTTCTACATTTTTCATCTTGTGATCTATTTGATTTTAGAATTTGGATTCATGACAATTTGGGACTTAGTAGACGGGTTGCAGGAGGGGGGTTGGGAAGGGAAATTTGACTGTTTGACCGTTGGGAAGGGGGGATAAAAGTGAAAGAAAAAAGACCACTAGGGGTGGAGTCGATGAGTTTATAAAAAAAAAAAGAAAATTAGATTTTTAAACTTTTTTTGAATTTTTATTTTTTTATTTTTTAATTAATTGTAAATCAATATAAGATTTCTTTAACATTATTTTAATTAAAAAATTTTATATTTTTAATAATTAAAATTAGGCAATACCAAAAATACTCCTGTAGACTTGAACCAGAAATGGTCAACCAAAAACCCCAAATGTAAAGTGTCAAAAAAATGAAAAATGACCAAATTAGTAAAAAACCACAAATGTAATAGACCCAAATTAGTGAATGTCTATGTTAAGAACCAAATTAAATTTTTTGATAAATGTAAAAGATCATTTTAGCATGGACAAAATGCACTTTTCGTCCCCTAGCATTTGGGGGTAGCAAGATCGAGTCACCATGAATTTTCGATTGGCAAAAATAGTCCCCTAAAATATTTTTGTCATCAATTTCAGTCAATTTAACAGAATTATTAAAGACTTAACGGCCAAACCTTTTGTTCTGTTAAGTATTTAATTTTGTATTAATTTCCTTATGAATTGTGAGGTCCACTACTTTTGACCCAACAAAAAGAATCTTTTTTCTTTTTTATTTCTTTTTACTAAGATTTAATATTATTAAAAAAATTTAAAAAAATTATTAAATGTGGAGTCTCTTTAGACTTTAGAATTCAGACGACACAGATCAAACCGTTAAACCGAATTAGCCAAATAACTTGGGTTTATTCGACTATTTCAGTTGAACTCGAAGCTTTTTCCCCAAATGAGCTTTAAAATGGCAACAATAATAATAACAACAACAACAACAACAACAATAATACTACTACTACTACTACTACTACTAGTAATAATAATGATAATTGCTAATAAAATTAAAAAATAGCAATTACAAATAAATTGGTGCGCCCAGTAGTACTAATTAATAAGTATGTCATCATAAGTATATACTAAAGACAATTAAAAGTGTCTTCGTAGTTCTAGTCCTAATATCACGTTGGAATGTAGGACACTTGTCCAAAGTATCTATAGTCAAAGTGTCTTAACAAAGTAGGAGATGATGCATTTTTAAGTGTTATACAGGGGATTTTCTAGTAGTGAGAATTTTGATACTAAATTTGTGAAGATTTTTATTTTTATTGTTATTATTTTCCAAAATCTATAATATAATAGACAATAAAGTGATTCATAAAATTTTCTTAATTAAGAATTTCATTTTTTTTTTCTTTTCAATGACTTATAATATGTCATATATAAAATATACACGAGGAGCGCGCCTAATCCATCTAGTTAGAAATAAAAGCTCAAGTTGGGAAAAGTGATCATCGTCCCTCCTAGTTTCCCACCTTCTTTTGTGTTGTCGTTTTAAGTAATAATTTCATTAGATGAGGAATGACCTCATCAATTTTCACCCGATCTTTCCGTGTTAAGTTCTCAAGATTTAGTAAGTTTGTAAGCAACTTCTTTTGGTCCCATGATCAACAACTCCCTATCAAAGTCAACTTCTTAGGATTAGCCATAAAAGCATCCAAATTAAACCTTCTAATTTCATTATTGTCTTTATAAAAAAAAAAAAAAAAACACTCTAGTTCAATTATTTTTAGTCAAGTGATCATCAAACCTCCCAAAATTGAAGAATTCATACACCACAATATTCTTGTGATCTTTCATTGGTTTCGGCTACCAAGTTTCTCACCTTAGGTATTAAAGATAATAGCTCTATCTTACAGTAGAAATATGTCATACTAAATAAAGTTTCAAGGTTATATTCCAGAAAGTAAAAAATAATACTAGGAACCCAAAGATTGATATGCGATAAATGTTGCAATTCGAAATATGTAAATGCAGAGTTGGGGTTCTCTCACTCTCATCTTGGATCTAGGAAGCAAGGTCTCAGATTTATGAACCTGATGTATTACGACCAAGTACATATGTCAAATTGAGTGTAACATACCTTAAATTGATCACATTTAATATTTAATTACGAAAAATATCAAAAGGCAAACATATATCTTGTAAAACCATAACTAGGAGTGAGGCATATAAAAGATCAAAGATAAATATAAGGTAACGAGTTTGGATTATGATCAACAAAATCTTCCATGTTAAAAATGATATGGTTATTCTAATAAGCTTTGGTCATTACCGGTTGTACTTGTTTCTATAACATGCATGATGTTTTCTTTTTGAACTTAGCTCAAGAATTACTATCACCCTAGATTATGAAGTGTCGGAAACTGCTTCCCGATTTACGTTGTCCATCCATGACGATCCGATTGAGTTAGTTAGATAAAATAAATCCCTAACCAACTCAAATAAAATCCTTCGTAAGACCATTTGTACTTTTAATCTCTTTCCTCATTGATAAGATCACCTACATATTAAGAGGATGAGAAAAACATGCACTTAGAAACAATGTAATAGAAAATGGTTGACAATGAGATTGGATTGGTAGAAAAAAAAGGTAGGATCTCTCGTAGATTTAATCGCCGCATATTCAAAACATCCTAAGAGTAAGATCCTTTCATAACTTTCACATCGTGTTAAGGTTAGTACATTCATTCATTGATACCAAAGCAATTGGTTTGTGCTATTTCGAAGTTTTGAACATAAAAAAATGAATTTTTTGTTCGATGATTGGTCATTGATACAATATATAAAAAACACACACATATATGTGGTGTCGCTTAGTTGATGTTTCGCGATCATGTATTTGAGTATGTAACCAACAAACTCAAAGACTTATTTGGTTTGCCTAACATATACACATAATTATTGAGTTTGTTGCTATTTCTTCCACATGATTCCAAATGGACTAATTTGTGGCCAGAAATAAATTATATTTTTAAAGAATTTGTTAAGTAGTGTCATTACCAAAAAATCATGATCAAATTTTATACTAATGGTAGCTCTAGTTTTGGTAGGTATTGACTACTGCATGCTTAGTTTTATTTTGGGAGAGGGAGGGGATATTAACCTGTTATGTCGTTTTTTTAACCTTAAATAATTCAAGCATCACATTTTTTATTTTTATAAATATAAATTAGTATTATTCACAACAAGACATCTTGTACAATTTTACCACTTTTCTATTACATCAAGCCTTTTTTAATCTTTGTAGTCAAACATCATATCTTAAAATGGTAAGACAAATATTCTTGGATATTTATTTTTGTGAATTATTTAAACTGTATATTCTTTTGATTTTTCCGTTGAAATCTTTGATGTTGGTACTTTGGTCATTTACAATGTAACATGCTAGACGTAGCAAGTATTTTGCATTAGAAACCAACTTTTTTTATTGAGATCACAGCTATATTAGTTGTGACATATTGCATCATTTTGGACATCTTTCATTTATTACGTGTGGCTAGTATTCCCTTCTCTGATATTTGATTTTGAATTGTGTGAATAAGAAATTTAACTTTATAATTTTGGTATTTAAACTAATATATTGATTACTTCTTTATCACAAGGAAAAAAAAAGATAAACCTTAGGAGGTTTGTGATTTTTCGGGACTGTATGAAACATGACAAATATTGAGCTATTGATCTTGTTCCTTTCAGCTACTAGCATTTGTGAAGAATTTTTTGAAAATTTTTGTGCTTGTTGTTACTAATATTGCTTCTACATTGTTAGAAAAAGATTTTGGACTTTGTGATTATTAGTAAGTCTCCTCATATAATTTTTCTCTTATTATTTGCATTATCTTTGAGTATTATTTATTTAAAATCAAAATTTTCTAGCTGAAATTTTCTATTATTTGCTGCATTTTTTTTCTGTGTTGTTTACCATCTTTGCATTTCATTACATGTATGTTATAACCTTCTCTTCCTATTCGAAACTTACTCATTTTGCCAATCTGTAGAAGTACTTCCTTTATGTTTAATTATTTGTCACTATGTTTGTTTTTACAAATATGAAAAGGCACATTCGAAATAATATGGTTGTTTCCTTTTCTTTTTTGAAATTCGGATATATTCTCACTAGCCATTTGATTTTCATAAAATCTTGCAACATTTCGTTTGTCATTAGGTTATATGGAAATCACTATGTTTATTTTTCTTAAAATCAAAATGCGATCATTATAATTTATTTAAATTGATCTCTTTTGTTTATAGCGTCTCTCATAATGGTTTGTTATTCCTTTACTGTCTTAAACATTAGAGAAATTTGTAATGATAATCGTATATTGGATAAGTTTTAAGCACTGCCTCTAGTGACGGAACCATAATTTTGACTCTAGAAGTACTCCATTGTATGAAGGTGGACTGTACAAAATTCTTACTTTTCACAGTTTCCTTTTGTTCGTAAGTCATTGAAAATCATTGCAGAATTCAAAATTTTGATAATCTGAATCAAATTCTAAATTTCATTTTAAAAGGATTCCAATTATTTTTTCTGTATTTCGGACCACTTGAAGTTCTGTTTCACTGGTCTCAGGCTACAGGTTATTTTTGTCCCGGAAAGGAAGCTGAAATTGCAGGTCGGATCCCGAAAATAAGAAGCCACATTAAATTGAAGGCAATAAAACAAATTGGTATTCAGCTTCCTTTCCAGGACGCTAGAGTAAAAAACAAATTGCAAGTAGCAACAATAAAAATTATGATTACTAAAAATCATAAATTTAAATGGTGTTAGAAATCATATTCAAAATGTTTGTTGCAAGATTCAAATAAAAAATCTAAAACAATTGAAGTGCATTGCTCCAATTTTCATCAACATAGCAAGGTATTGATCAATAGTCATTGGTTTTTTCTTTTCCAAATAATAAAAGATCATCTTGATATTCATAATCATAAGGTTAATCGATCTTATGATATGTTGGACAAAGTGACCTCTTGGAAATGGGTTAATTCAAAGACTTTTGCTTTGACTATACTAGCCTCCGTAGATCATTAGACAATGGGGAAGTTTTAGTCATCATAAATGTTTTCTAGGATTGTTGATCTTGTGAACTACAAAATAATAAATCACTGATGTGTTCGCTTTAGAAAATGATTTTAACGTACTTGTTCAGAATCTCCCGAGAAGCCATGGATGCCTCAACTTCCCAAAAGAAAGTGCAACTTTTCTCGGTGGATCATAATTGTAATTACATAGAGGATGCGCTACACGTGTCCTTTATCTTCAATAGTGTGACCAACAATGTAACTGTGGTTAAGGAAGATTTTTTTAATCTTACTTAAGGTTAGAGCAGATCGAGATTAAAAACAATCAGCCAATTTCATGGTATCTAAATCCACCTAAGTTTGTTGAGTTCCCTCTTATATATGACGACTCTTTATGTTCATTTTTTTTGAAAAAAAAAAGGAAGAAAAATCTAATTTTTAAAATCAAATTTACCGCGTCTTGGTGGCAAGCCAGTTGTTACCGAACGGCATGGTGGTTGGTCAGTTGGTGGCCGGCGGTTGTCAAACGACCAAGGTGGTAGCTCATCTCTTGGTGGCGGACGGATTGGTGACAGACGGATTGGTGGCAAGGTAGTTGATGGTGAAGGGCATGAACGACTCCTTAAAACCCGAAAACGAAAATTCATTGTATTATAGTGTAGAAAAATATAGGAAGGGAAGAAGATTATGAAAAATTCTCTTTTCAAATGGTCGAGGCTGTAAGAACTATGTTAGGAATGTGTTTTGGAAGTATGAGCAAAAAATAGTAATTTTATCCAAAAACTAATTCATTTTTATTTAATTCTGTTGATAAACACTTTTTGGGATAGGCATACATTTTAGTATTTCACGAATTTGCAGACTCTTTACTGGTTCAGTCAATCTACTTCTTATATTGTTTATATGTGTATCATCACATATTTTCGATGGATTATGATATGGAGACAAGATCCAAGGTGCATGGAGAGAAGATTAGTGGCATTCCCATATGTTGACAGCCGAAATTTTAGTTGAGGATCTTTCTATGCAATCACCACAATAAGCAAGGTTTATTTTTGTTGTGTGGAAGATAGAATACTTCCTGTCATATCTCATACCTGATCAAACAAAATGGTATTCAGCTCTACTCATTGTATAGAAAGAAAACCTTGTTAATTTTGAAGGTTTCATTGAATGTTATTTTCAAAATTTAATTAATGATGGAAAATTCCAAGAAGTTACTTTCGTGCTGCTAAACCTTTGATGCGGTGTCCCTACATTAATACTAATCTTGATTTACTCAGACAGGTCATCCAAACTTAATTGACCAATATTTCATTGCAAACATGGAAATGGGAAAATTCAATTCATGAGTTTGAACTCTACCAACTTAATGCTTTGAACAAAATAATTTTAGAAAATTTATATTATAATAATAATTTGTAAGAATCCCTCTTCCGCTTTGAGCCATCATTCATCTCGCTGGAGTACAAAAACGAACATTGTAAGTTGGGTCGATGGTGTCTTGTATATTTTGCATTTTTAAAGATTGTTATTGTTACTATAAAACTGACTTGAAAATTGTTATTATAAAACTGACTTGAAAATTTACTTATGGAAAGTTTTTGTTTCATGTTGTCCCATCTTCTCCTTGTTTGCGATAAAAGGAAATTCATTAAATTTGCAAACATTATATTTGGTTGTTTCTCTGAATCCAAGGTTAAAACACCAAACAACATATATGATAATGCAACATGATAGAAACAGTTAAAATAAATAGTGGAAAATGATAATGACTCATGAAAGGATTATAATAACAATTTTTTTTCTTTTTTCTTTTTTTTTGGTTGATCAAAAATGCTCTCCGGGTGAAACAAGGCTCATTCCCTTTTGTTTATTTGAGTTGTAGGGTTTTTGAAGGGAAGAAAAAGTCAGCTTATTTCCAATTTTTACTGGATGCAGTGAATAGAAAACTTGCAAATTGGAAGAACAAAATGCTTTCTCAAGGAGGGGGTTACTCTTGATAAAGCATGTACTTGCTTCTATACCTATTCATACATGACCAGCCATTGATCCTCCAAAATCTATCATTGCCACATTGGAGTCCAAATGCAACGGTTTTCTTTGGGGGGCTATGGAGGAAGGAACCAAAAGACATTGGAGATCATGGGAAAAACTAACTTTTCCGACAAATGAAAATGGGCTAGGGTTGAGGAAATTCCGGGATGTTATAGATGTGAATGGAATGGAAAGGTGGTCTTTGGACAAAATTTATTCACTCTCTAACACTTCACTCAAGGAAAAAATCAATGTGGAGAAGGGTTTTGAAAATCCAGTTTAGGGCTTCTTCTAAATCGAAGGTGTTAGTGAGAAACGGAAGTAGCTCTTTTTGGTTCTCGAACTGGTCTGACTTGGGAGTCCTTTAGGATCTTCCTCATATCAATCCACCATTGCTGAATCTAACAATCAGGGAGTTTTTTTTTTTTTTTTTATCAAAGAGTGCATGGACATCATTTGTATGATCACCTCTCCGATATTGTGGTGGATGGCCTTTTGGATTTGACGATGAATTTCTATAATGATGATAATATTCTTGTTTGCCAGCCAACTGTGAATAGAGACTTTTCAGTCAAGACTGCTTTTGAGGGCTGAGGAGGGCCAACAATCATGATGCACTAATCGGAAAGGTTTGGAATCGATCTATACCTCAAAAAATTTCTATTTTTGCATGGAAATTATATAACCGGCTCCTCCATTTTCCTGAGATAGTTAGAAGTTTTGGAATAGCTACTTTTCCATCAATTTGCCCTATATTTATTAAATGATGATAGCATAAAGCATGTTTTCTTTGAATGCAAAGTAGTGAAGGAAATATGGAGTCTATTTGTGGTCAAAATGGGTCTTCATTTACCACCATCTTCAGGGTGATGGCATTACATCAAGTCATGGTGGTCTCTTGGGAATTTTTCCTTGGGTTTCAAAGTGGTGATTATGTCTATTCCTTTGTATATTCTATGGGAGGTATGGAAAGATAGGAAGAGATATATATTCCAAGGTGAATCATTTTATCAGAGGACTATTATTCATATGGTTCATGATCATGTAATCTCTATGTTGAAAGTTATAAATCTAAAAGTTCTTTCAGAAGCTGAATTTGCCAAAATATATGATATTTTTGGTATTATCTTGCGGCCAAGGCGAAGAAATCATGACCAAGTAGTGTGTTGGAGACCTCTAGGCCCTAACTCCTATGTGATGAACTCATATGGACCCGCGCTTGGTGATAATGGATTATTTGTTACAGAAAAGCATCACAATTAACTCTGAATTTAGTAAGAAATTGGGGGGTATTTCCTATTATTAGTGCATTCTACTTAACTGGTTTTCGTGTTTTTATTAGGTTGGGGTTTGATTGAACAATTGCTGAAAAATTGAGGCCAAAGGAACAAATTGTGGGTTGCTGAGGCAATTTTTGCTGAGCTGGACGAAAAAGCACCTCCCTAGACAAGAAGCATCTTGCCATTAATGAGTATATCTCTCATTTGAATTCCAAGAGGCATGCTTGTCCCTCAGCCGAAATTCCAGCCACCCCTGCTGATCAATGAGATTAATGCTGCCACTACTGGAAGAAGAGAAGAAGACCAGTGAAGTTTGGATTCCAGGCACAAGGCATAGGGAGGATTAAACAATTCACAAGCATGGGAGGCTCTCATGATTAAAGAATCGGCTGCAAGGCTCTATAAAAGGGGAACTTCAGTCTCAGAAGAAATCATCTCTTTGGTTACCCTTTCAGTTGCCAAAAACACACAGAAAAAAATCCAGGAAGAAGGCAAGAAGGGAGAAAGAGCAACACCCACTCAGTAAGGAAGCCAAGTTGAAGAACAGCCATGCAGTTTCTGCTTCAGTTCCATGGGTGAACCCCTTCACTCTCAGGAGTGGCTCAGAACTGCACAAGCTTTTTTCTCGTCTCTTGACTGTTAGCTTGAAATTTGTTTATTATGCATACTTCTATGATGTCTGTTGAAGTAGTAGTTGTAGCATTAATCTGCATGAGTAGCTAAGCAGCTTCCAGGGGTTATTCTCCTCAATCTATGTTGTAGTTGTGTAATCCACTGGTTCTGTTCCTTGTTTTGAAGTTGAAAGTTTTTCTACATTCATTTACTTGATCACTAAATTGAATGCATGCTAGAACTAAGGGAGATCTGGAAAGATAAACTTGGTTTGGATTGTTTCAACTTTAACTTATGACATAGAGGTAACAGTCTATGGTTTTAACTAAGATAGGAATATACTTAGTTAACATAAGCATTCTTGAAGGCCTAAGAGGTTAATGATTTTGTATCTGGGATCAATCATTGGAAAATAGATTGTTAAGGTTGCAAAGATGACTCTAGGAAAAATGGGAACTGACTTAAGAGTTATTAGTGAGCTGAATGAACAAGAACTCAACCATTACAGTGCTAATAAACAACTACAGCAGTAAGAAGAGGAGATGAACACCCCTGGCTCTCATTCCCCTGAGTGATTGTGTCCATTCCCCTGAGTGACACCTTGTCTGACTGGTAGTCTTGTTTTAACAAGAAATTTGGTAATTAGCTGTTCTCGTGGGATCGACCTAGCTTCCATTATCTACAAAAATCATAATCCAAGCTAGTAATATTTTTGGTGAACTCGGCACGCACCAGAAAGTGGCGCCGTTGCCGGGGACAGCGTAAAACCTCCAAAAATTTGTTGTTTTTGTTTATTTGTAATACATATAAAATTCTTCTCTGGTTACCCCACTAAGCTTCCAATTTCTTTTCTTTGGTGTATGACTAGAAGGCACCAACGAAGTGAACCTGTTTTTGACCCAGAAATTGAAGCTGCCATACGCAGAACCAGAGCAGCAAGAAGAAGGCAAAATCGGTTGCAACAGAACAACCAAGAAGGTTCATCAGAAATGGCTAACCAAGATGGTAACTCGGAGAATAATAGGGACCCTGGTGGGGATCAACAAAATCGATCAGAGAGACTGCTTAGAGATTTCTTTATTCCACAACAAGAAGAAGTCCAATCCCCTTTGGTGTTCCCTGATGTAGAGGCAACCAATTTTGAGCTAAAGCCACAGATGATCCAATGGACTCAATCAGCTTGCCCATTTCATGGATTACCTCATGAAGATTCTAATGATCATATCCAAAGTTTCCTGCGTTTATGCAGTACTTTTAAAATTCAAGGCTTATCTAATGATGATATTAGACTGAGGTTATTCCCTTTTACTTTGCAGGATCACACCCAAGCATGGTTCAACATATAACACAACAACTCTATCTCCACCTGGGAAGAGTTAAGACAGTGTTTCCTGACAAAATTCTTTCCACCCGCAAAAGCTGCACAACTCAGAACAGCAATAATGAACTTCAAGCAGCATGGAACAGAAACACTCTATGAAGCATGGGAAAGACTAAAGGAAATGGTCAGGAAATGCCCTCAGCATGGTTTGGAAGAGCATCTCCAACTGAGCATCTTCTACAATGGGCTGCTACCAACTATAAGAGACTTCCTTGATGCTGCAGCTGGTGGTGTGTTTATGATGAAGCCGGTTGATGCAGCAAGGCAGTTGTTTGACAATATGACCACCAACCATTCAAGGTGGCAATATGATCCAAGGGCAAGTACAAAACAGCCAGGAGTGATGGAACTTGACCCCAGTACACATCTGCAAGCACAAATGGCTGTTATGATGAATGAAATGACAAAACTCAGGAGTGAGCTGTTCAAATCCAAGGCTGAAGTGTGTGTATTATGTGATGGATCCCACAGTTTGGATGACTGTCCCTCCAAAATAGAAGCTGTCCAGTTTGTCAGGCAGGGCAATGCTGGAGGATCAACAACTTCAACAATTGGAGAAATCAACAGCAGCCTAACTGGAACAATGCACCACAACAAGGGAGCTATTAGAGGCCTACTCAACCCCCAGGATTTCATAGACAAGATGGCCAACCTCCCAACTATCAGAATCAGCAACGTTCTAACCAGCAATACATACCAAGGGAAGATGAATGGATTTCTATGCAAAATGCAATAAAGAATTTGGCGGTGTCTTGCAAAAGTTTGGAAAATCAGTTGGCCCAGATTGCAAAACAAAATGTTGAAAGACCATCTGGAAGCCTGCCCAGTGATACAGTTGTAAACCCCAAAGGGAATGACCAAGAGCAAGCAAAGGCTGTCACTCCCAGAAGTGGAAAGCAACTCAATCAGCCAAGTGAAAAAGTCACTCCCGTGAGTGACCCTGCAGGTAAGAATGAAACATTTTCTGAGAAAATATCTGATAATGATGATGTGGTTGAACAGGAGCAAGCAGGTGAAAAACCTGGAATGGAAGAAAATCAATTCCCAGCACCAATTAAAGAGCCACAACAGCCAGCTCCAATCCCACCATATCCGATAAGACAAAAGAAGGCCAAAATGGATGAAGGGCTCAACAGGTTTATTCAAAACTTGGAAAGTATACATATTAATGCACCACTTGTTGATGCACTTAAACAAATGCCTAAATACTTCAAGTACTTGAAAGATTTGGTGGCCAATAAACCACAAGTGCATGACTCTACTTTTGTCACTCTAAATGAAGAATGTACTGCAGCTATTCTAAGAAAATTGCCACCTAAGCTAAAAGATCCGGGTAGTTTCACTCTTCCTTGTACTGTAGGAATCAGAGAATTTTCAAAAGCATTACTAGATCTTGGTGCAAGCATAAATCTCATTCCATTGTCTGTATTTAAATCACTTGATCTAGACAAATTTCTGGTACCTATTAACATGACATTGCAGTTGGCAGACAGGTCACTGACCTACCCTGAGGGAATCTTACATGACGTTCTTGTAAATGTTGGTAATTTCGTTTACCTAGTAGACTTTGTGGTTTTGGACATGGAAGAAGACAGGGATGTGCCCATAATCTTGGAGAGACCCTTTCTGGCAACAAGTGATGCAATCATTAAGGTGAAAAAGGGAAAAATCACACTGCACTTTGATGGAGAGAAGGTTACCTTCAACATCTTCAAAAATATGAGATATCCTGCTGAAGTCCATAACTGCTACATGGTAAGAAGTGTAGAAGTAGAAGAAGCAGTGACAGAAGAATTACTGCAAGATGATCTCCTCAAGGAACTCTTATGCCCAGACAGTAATGAGGAACAGGAAGGAGGAGATGAGTACAGGACCACTTGCCTGAGTTACCTGAACCACTCCCCCAAGTGGCATCCTAAACAACAACCCTTTGAACTGTTAGATCTGGCTAAGGAAAGAAGATGCCTCAAACCTTCAATTGAAGAACCACCTCATCTCGAACTTAATCCTCTGCCCTCACATTTAAAGTATGCCTATATTGGAGCAAGTAATACCTTACCTGTGATCATTTCTTCCATGCTTACAAGTACTGAAGAGGATAAATTGCTGAGAGTGTTGAGGTTGCACAAGGAACCCATTGGTTGGTCAATTGCAGACATCAAGGGCATCAGTCCCTCCATATGTATGCACAAGATCCTACTTGAAGACGATGCCAAGCCAACCATTAAAGGGCAAAGAAGGCTCAACCCAGTCATGAAGGAAGTGGTAAAAAGGGAGATTATCAAGCTGCTGGACGCTGGAATCATCTTTCCAATATCTGACAGTAAGTGGGTGAGTCTCGTGCAGTGCGTGCCCAAGAAGGGAGGAATCACAGTGATAAAAAATGACCTCCAGGAGCTGACCCTACAAGGCTGAACAATTCATGGAGAGTGTGCATGGACTACAGGAAGCTTAATAAAGCTACCAGAAAGGACCACTTCCCCCTTCCCTTTATTGATCAAATGCTAGATAGATTGGCTGGATTCATGTATTATTGTTTCCTTGATGGTTTCTCAGGTTACAACCAGATTGCCATAGATCCTGATGATCAAGAAAAGATGACTTTCACCTGCCCCTATGGCACATTTGCCTTCAAGAGAATGTCATTTGGACTGCAATGCACCGACAACATTTCAAAGATGCATGATGGCCATTTTCTCTGATATGGTGGTAGACATAATTGAGATCTTTATGGACGACTTCTCGGTTTTTGGTAAATCATTTGATGCATGTCTGGACAACCTTGGACTGATATTGAAGAGATGCATAGAAGCAAACCTAGTCCTCAACTGGGAAAAATGCCATTTTATGGTGACTGAAAGGATTGTCTTGGGACATAAGATCTCACAGGAAGGAATTGAAGTGGACAAAGCAAAGATTGAAGTCATTAAAAGGCTCAGCCCACCAACTACAGTCAAGGGAGTAAGGAGTTTCTTAGGCCACGCCGGTTTTTACAGGAGGTTCATTAATGATTTTTCAAAAATTTCTAAACCCTTGTGTAACTTGCTTGAAAAGGACACTGCTTTCATTTTTTATGAATCCTGTTTAAATGCATTTACTGAACTGAAAAAGAAACTCACCACTGCACCTGTAATCATCACACCTGATTGGTCACAACCTTTTGAACTAATGTGTGATGCTAGTGATTTTGCAGTTGGTGTTTTACTTGGACAGAGAAGGAACAAGGTGCTACATGTGGTTTACTATGCTAGTAAAACCCTTAACCCCGCACAAATCAACCACACCACTCCAGAGAAGGAAATGCTGGCAATTGTGTTTGCATTTGACAAATGCAGGGCTTATTTGCTAGGAATGAAAGTCATAGTCTGTACAGACCATGCTGCCATCAGGTACTTGATCAATAAAAAAGAGTCTAAGCCTAGGTTGATTAGATGGGTGTTGTTGTTACAGGAATTCGATTTGGGGATAAGAGACAGAAAGGGTGCTGAAAATCAGGTAGCAGACCATCTGTCAAGACTTAAAGAGATTCCAGAAAATCCAACTCCAATTTCAGAAAAATTCCCTGATGAGTCACTTTGGCGAGTGACAGGCACACTCATGGGAGTGACAGGTAACAGGCCTTGGTTTGCAGATTTTGCTAACTTTGTTGCTACTGGTGTTATTCCCCCAGATTTCACCCCTCAACAACGCAAGAGATTCCTGCATGATGCTCAACTCTACCTGTGGGATGAACCCTACTTATTCAAAAGATGTGCAGACCAGTTGATCAGAAGGTGTATTCCAGAATCTGAGTTCACAGAAGTATTGCACAAATGCCACGGTTCTCCCTATGGTGGACATTTCAACGGTCAAAGAATGGCAATCAAGGTTCTGCAAGCTGGACTGTATTGGCCAACTCTATTCAAAGATGCACGTGAATTTGTCAAAAGCTGTGACCGGTGCCAAAGGACAGGAAACATTTCCTGGAAGAATGAGATGCCACAGCAGAACATGCTTGAAGTAGAACTGTTTGATGTGTGGGGGATAGATTTCATGGGTCCTTTTGTGTCATCCTTTGGGAACTCCTACATCCTACTGGTAGTAGATTACGTATCAAGATGGATAGAAGCCGTAGCTGCAAGAAACAATGATGCTAAGACTGTTCTCAGGTTTCTAAGAAAAAACATTTTTGTCAGGTTGGTACACCCAGGATGATACTCAGTGATGAAGGATCACACTTTTGCAACAAGTCATTTGCCACCATGGTAAAGAAATATGGAATCAGGCACAGAGTATCAACACCATACCACCCACAATCAAACGGGCTAGCAGAAGTGTCAAACAAGGAAATGAAAAGAATCCTGGAAAAGGTTGTCAACTCTACTAGAAAGAATTGGTCCTCAAAGCTGGATGAAGCTTTATGGCATACAGAACAACATATAAAACCCCCATTGGAATGTCCCCATTCAAATTAGTTTATGGGAAAGCATGCCACTTACCAGTGGAGTTGGAACATAAGGCTTACTGGGCAATCAAGGAGCTGAATCTTGATCCAAGCAAAAGCAAGGAACTGAGATTGATGCAATTGAATGAGCTAGAAGAATTCAGACTGGAGGCATATGAATCGTCCAGAGTTTACAAAGAGAAAACTAAGGCTTACCATGATCAACACATTGTCAAGAAGGACTTGCAAGAAGGACAAGAGGTCTTGTTGTACAATTCTAGGCTGAAATTCTTTCCAAGAAAGTTGAGGTCAAGATGGACCGGGCCCTACAAAATCAACAAGGTTTTAAACCGAGAAGCAGTTGAGATCATAAATCCCCAGAATGGCAACACCTTTTTGGTTAATGGTCAGAGGCTTAAACCATACCTTGGATGGACAGAAGGGAGTAAAGGACAGAACTATCATGTTCTGGTCCTGAAGGAACTTAACTGAAAACTCTTTTGATTTGGCTTGACTAACTTTTGTGATTATGGCATTAATTTTGCAGGAACAGAAAGGAATTTTTCATCCCAACTTGATTTCAGAAAATGCAAAAATGGCAGACACTCAGGTACTCACTCATGAGAATGAAAAAAGGTCACTCAGCTGAGTGAGCCAAGCTTAACTTACCAATGTGAGTCATTCAAACCCTGACGTCACTCACGCAAGTGAGACAACTCACTCACCTAAGTAGGTACAACTGTATAACCCTTTCTGCTCTATTCTTTTGGATTTAAATTTGGAATTTAAGTTTGGGGGGGGGGGGTTCCCCGAAAGGTTTCAAATTTTGAAAAACCCAACCGACTCTGTTTAATGCCCCCTAGTCAGCCACAACTTCCTAGGATTAATTATGGCAGCATCGAACTTTTCCTCTTCCTTGTCTTCCCCTTCTTCATTAAAACCCCTGGCCTCTTCAAATACCACTTCCTTGTGTGAACGTACTAACAATTTCTCTGAGTTTTCAGGCAACTAAGGCAAAAATTCAGATTCAATCAAAAAACCCCTCTTTCAAATTGCCAATTCAATTTCTCGGGTTTGTACAAGATGCCGCTGGCCAGAAGGAAAGTTGCTACCCGCAAGAGAGCTTTAAACGCCAGAGCCATAAGCACCTCTGAAAGCTCACCGGAAGGGCAAAGAAGGCCCACCCCACCACCATCCCCTGTCAGAGAACCCACTCCACCGCCGCCTCCTCAGCCACCAAGGGCTCTGCAAGAACAAGCCCTTGACGCTCTCACAGACAAGTGGGAGCCAAGATTGTTTCCAAGGAAGAAGGGCTGGGATTTCTTTTTGAAGCACATACGGCGGAAAATCATTACCGAAAGAGGAATCGGTGAAGACGGTGCAGCTTTCGCCTATATCAAGCGCCATGGCTGGGAGACCTTCTCCAACCCACTTGTCAAGCCTAGGATGCAGATTGTGCAAGAATTCTATGGCAACTTCCACACTGCCCCCAGAGACGGAGTATTTGTCAGAGGCATCAGCGTCAATTGCAGCACAGAAGCTATTAGGGCCATCTGGAAACTGCCAAGAGTCAGGACCGATTACAGAGACACCATTACCGCTCTGCATCCGAATCAACCACTCGAACAAGCCTTTCTGTCTAGATTGGCAAAAGAAGGCACAAGCTGGGAGATGGATGATCAAGAAAACCCTTTGGGATTTTCAGCAAACGCGTTGCAGACGCCTGATCTGAATTTGTGGCATCATTTCATCTGCTGCAATCTGATACCAACATCCTACACTGCTAAGGTCACCTATGAGATGGCTCTGCTGCTGTATGCCATTGTCACGAACACACCATTTGATGCAGCCTCAGTCATCAGAGATCAACTCACCAGATGCATCACTGATCCAAAGGTGAAGAGCTGGTATTTTCCAGTTATGATCACCATGCTTTGCAGAAGAGCAGGGGTCGCGTTTTTGAGCACAAACAATGAAAGCAGCCTCCAACAACCCTTGAAGCTAGCTAAATTGGACCAGAGACCCCCAGGTGCATCTTCCTCAGGACAAGCAGGACAAGCAGCACCCACCCCCACTCCGGCTGGACAGTTGAGGTAGAGAGACTTCAACAAGCAGACCAAGTTCATCCTGGATTATGTCCACCAATGCCAGATGAGGACTGAAAAATTCCTGCAGGAAATGCATAGGTGCATTGGATGCCCTAAAAATTGCCCAATGCCGCATGATCCACCAGCCCATCCACTCCATAGCATGCCTCCGTGAACTCAGGGAAGTGTTGTTCTGATACCCCTGATTAGCAATTTACTTTTTCTGTTAAAATCGTGAACTTTCTTTTTAATTTTTGTGATTTTTATTTGTTTTCTGTTTGATGTGTCTTGCCGTGTTTGTTTTGTTAAGCATTGAGGGCAATGCTTAGAATAAGTTTGGGGGGTAGTAGAGTAGTATTGGTATGGTTGTCAGGTTTTAAAATTCAGGTCCCTTAGGTTCATGTCTAGATCAAGTCTGTAAAATCCCTCTTAAAAATGAAATAAAATGAAAAATTTTCTAAGGAGCTGTCAACATTCTAGGATGATAATGGTTTTGTAAAAATTTTACTAAACCACTTTTGATACTGAGTCTGATGCATGAAGGAAAGAATGGCTGACACTCACTCACACACATGAACAATGCCACTCATGGAAGTGACTGCCTAGAACATAAATTTTAAAATTTGGCATGACTAATCTACTATTGTGATCTGTGTCTAGTTCTGAGCTACAAGTAGATGAGAGATGCTGTAAACCTGAGACTTCCCTTGTGGTATCCATTCACAGCCTGTTTGTTTTCAAAAAAAAAAACAAAAAAAAGAGAAATTGGGAGTGGATCAATTGAAACCTGAGGGGTAACAGCAAGGAACCACCACAAAAAATTCCAAACTGTTGGAGTAATAAGGGTTGAGGTATAAGGCAGTGGAGAGATAAGGTTGAATAACACCCCTCCCAAAGGTGTAAGGTTGGTCCACCTACAAAAAAAAAACAGACAGAAAGGCTGTGAAGGAAGTCCATGATTGAAGCCTCGGTAGGTAGATCAAGTCAAAGCAACTTGGGCAAAACCAGATCACAAGAATGACCACCAAAAGTTTAACCGGTTAACATAGAACAGATTGATAGGATGGGCATAACTGACACTTGTGGCATGCATTCTAATTTCATGTGAAGGTTGGTTGTTTGACTCTGGATTGCAGAAAGATTTGGTATCCTTAAGTGTATGTTTTCTTCACTTGAATCTGAGACAAAAGGTTGACAGCTCCTATCCAGTTTGTGTTTATGGTTGTTGCTATGTTCAGTGTCACTTGCCTGGGTGAGAATCCTCACTCAGGGGGGTAAGTCAGCCTTCAGTCAATTTGACAATGTTTTTTTCCCCTGTTTCTTATGTGCAATTCTGTAAGTGCCAACAAGAGTTTAGTTGTTTTGCTTGAGGACAAGCAATTCTTCCAGTTTGGGGGGGTTGATAATGGATTATTTGTTACAGAAAAGCATCACAATTAACTTTGAATTTAGTAAGAAATTGGGGGGTATTTCCTATTATTAGTGCATTCTACTTAACTGGTTTTTTTGTTTTTATTAGGTTGGGGTTTGATTGAACAATTGCTGAAAAATTGAGGCCAAAGGAATAAATTGTGGGCTGCTGAGGCAATTTTTGCTGAGCTGGACGAAAAAGCACCTCCCTAGACAAGAAGCATCTTGCCATTAATGAGTATGTCTCTCATTTGAATTCCAAGAGGCATGCTTGTCCCACAGTCGAAATTCCAGCCACCCCTGCTGATCAATGAGATTAATGCTGCCACTACTAGAAGAAGAGAAGAAGACCAGTCAAGTTTGGATTCCTAGGTACAAGGCATAGGGAGGATTAAACAAGTCACAAGCATGGGAGGCTCTCATGATTAAAGAACCGGCTGCAAGGCCGTATAAAAGGGGAACTTCACTCTCAGAAGAAATCATCTCTTTGGTTACCCTTTCAGTTGCCAAAAACACACAGAAAAAAATCCAGGAAGAAGGCAAGAAGGGAGAAGGAGCAACACCCACTCAGTAAGGAAGCCAAGTTGAAGAACAACCATCCCAGTTTCTGCATCAGTTCCATGAGTGAACCCCTTCACTCTCAGAAGTGGCTCAGAACTGCACAAGTTTTTTTCTCATCTCTTAACTGTTAGCTTGAACTTCGTTTATTATACATACTTCTATGATGTCTGTTGATGTAGTAGATGTAGCATTAATCTGCATGAGTAGCTAAGCAGCTTCCAGGGGTTATTCTCCTCAACCTATGTTGTAGTTGTGTAATGCACTGGTTCTGTTCCTTGTTTTGAAGTTGAAAGTTTTTCTACATTCATTTACTTGATCACTAAATTGAATGCATGCTAGAACTAAGGGAGATCTGGAAAGATAAACTTGGTTTGGATTGTTTCAACTTTAACTTATGACATAGAGGTAACAGTCTATGGTTTTAACTAAGATAGGAATATACTTAGTTAACATAAGCATTCTTGAAGGCCTAAGAACTTAATGACTTTGTATCTGGGATCAATCATTGGAAAATAGATTGTTAAGGTTGCAAAGATGACTCTAGGAAAAATGGGAACTGACTTAGAGTTATAAGTGAGCTGAATGAACAAGAACTCAACCATTACAGTGCTAATAAACAACTACAGCAGTAGGAAGAGGAGATGAACACCCCTGGCTCTCATTCCCCTGAGTGATTGTTTCCATTCCCCTGAGTGACACCTTGTCTGACTGGTAGTCTTGTTTTAACAACAAATTTGGTAATTAGCTGTCCTCGTGGGATCGACCTAGCTTCCATTATCTACAAAAATCATAATCCAAGCTAGTAATATTTTTGGTGAACTCGGCATGCACCTCTTGGTGCACCTAGAAAACTAGGGTTTGGCTTTGTTATTCATGGGTCGTTTAGGGGCTTTTTATGTAAAAACTCAATATTTATGGAATCGTTTTAACCTTGATGTAGAAATACAAGGAGTTCTTTGCGTTATTGGAAAATACGATGAGCTTCAGCTTGAACATGTTCTAATCCAGACAGATAGTAAGTTGGTAGCTGATATGATTCAAAAGGAGAGCAACTATCCATGGAGGTATTCTTTTTTATACGAAGGAGATAGTGGCTATAATGAAGAGGAGGAGATACAAAGTAGCACATATTTATAGAGAAGCAAAAGCGATCGTTGATGCCTCGTCGAAGATAGCTTCTGCGAGAACTACAATTAACTTCGATCTTTTTGAAGCTTTGCATCCAAACGTTAAGGGTCTATTGATTTTAGATCAAAGATTCTTTCATTATGTTAGATCAAAGTGTACCGAGTTTATTGATTTCTTTCTCATTTCTATAGGGTTAGCTCATACACTGCCCTACTCTTTTGAGAATTAATTGGAATAAATTAGAGACGCTGCGAAATATGTATGGAGAGTGCAATATTCATCTTAGAGGTATACCCTCTAAGTGTGTTGTGCTTTTCTGTTCATACTCTCATTGGTTTCTCTTCTTTTTTATTAAAAAAAAATTCCCCCAACAACAGCTAAACTAATTTTATGAAGGTAGTTAATGTAGTTCTACACATATTACATGAATCATTATTCTATTTCACTGTCTTTTTTTAAAAAAAAATAGTGAAATATGATGATAAAAATGACAACCGATACAGCACTAATTTATCAAAGTTACAACTATTTTGATAGTGCAACAATCATAGAGGCAACAAAAATAAATAGTGAAATCTGATAGTGACTCATGAAAGGATTATAACATCAAACAACTCTGTTTTTCTTCTTTTTCTTTTTTTTGGTTAATAAAAAACCATTCCCCAACAACAGCTAATTTTATGAAGGTAGTTAAAGTAGTTCTACACATATCACATGAATCATTATTTTATTTCACTGTCTTTTTGTAAAAGAAAAAAAAAATGGATGGCCCTAGCAAGAATCGAATCCTCAACCTCATGGTAATAACCAACTCCGATCCTAATCCTCTAACCACCCTACCCAACCCTCCCACCCCTATTCTATTTCAGTGTCTATTTTCACTAAATGTGTATCATTTCTTCTGCTAAATAGAGTGTCTACAGTAGACATAATTTTTTAAACCATTACAATGATTTAAGTTTATTAAAATTTAAATCTAATCTTTTAAAAGAGTAATCTGTTCAAATAGTCCTTTACATTTGTTAAAAAATTTAATTTGGTCTTTAACACAAATAATTCACTTGTTTAGTCAATTACATTTGTGTTTTTCATTCATTTGGTCCTTTTTTACTTTTTCTGATACTTTACTTTTGGTAGTTCTTACGATCATTAGAGGTATTTTCGATAATGTTTAATTTCAATTTTTAAAAAAAAAGGAAAGAAAAATTGATTAAATTATATTAAAAATATTATATTTATTTTAATTAATTAAGATATTTTTAAAAAAATTAGGAATTTTAAATATCTTTTTTTTAAATCCGTATATTACACATCTAATGGTCTTTTTTTTTTTTAACTTTATTCCCCTTTACTATAACTCTTTCCCTCTTTTCTTAAATATCTATATATATATATATATATATATATATATAGTTGATGCCCTAACAAGAATCAAACCCTCGATTTCATTCCCTAAAAGCAACCACATTGGATGATAATTGGCCTAAAAAATTATGGCAGTTACCACCCAATCCAGTGTAGGGTATTGAAAGATGAAGAACCGTGCTTGCTGTTATTACCTGACAAAATTCTGAAAAAAAAAAGTGAGTATGATGGGCCCGAGGAAAAGAAAGGAGAGAGGAGAGAAACAGTTAATGGGTCCACAATTGTTACCCAATCCAGTAATTTCTATTGCACCAAATAATGTTTTACGGAGATGGGCCATGTATATCCAATGTGGCATAGCCTGGAACCCCATTTTTACTCAAACCATTGTTGTTGCTCTAAAAGCATCTCCATCAATTCACACAATATTACACTCTAAACCTTTGCTACATCAGCATTCTACTATCCCCTTCTTTTTTACAGTTTCTATTCCAACAATTTTATACTCATCACTTATATAATCTTGGACCCACAATGTCTCCACTATTATTATTCCACAAATACTCTATTATTATTAAATCTCGATATATTTATACTCAATACATAAATTTTATAATTTTCAAAAAAAATTAAATAAAAATAAAAAATAATCAAACAATAAAAAAATCATCCTAGATCAAAACTGAAACAAAAAAAAAAAAATTTAAAAAAAAGGGGAAAGAAGAGAGAGACGAAAAACGGAAGCACATTACACAGTGTAAATTTACTTATACTCTGACAAGTTTTGCACCACCTTCAACAATTCACCAGTATTATTTGTTTGATATTTAACTCGAATTCAACCATTCGCACAGATCTTCTAACCACTCAACTCAATCCTTTTACTCTATTTTTTCTCTCTACTTTCTTTCGTTTATGTTTTTCATCTTGTGATCTGTCCGATTTTAGAATTCGGATTCATGACAATTTGGGACTTATTAGACGGGTTGCAGAGGGGGTTGGGAAGGGAAGTTTGACTGTTTGACCGTTGGGAAGGGGGAATAAAAGTGAAAGAAAAAGAACCATTAGGGGTGGAGTCCATGAGTTAAAAAAAAAAATCAGATTTTTAAAAAAAATTTGAATTTTGAATTTTTAGTTTTTATCTTATTTTTATTTCATTGGATTGGATCAAAAAGAATCTTTGGGAATAAATCAATATAATAATTTCTTTTATTATTTTAATTAATAATTTTTTATATTTTTAATAATTAAAATTAGGCAATACCAAAAATACTCCTATAGACCTGAATCAGATATGGTCAACCAAAAACCCCCAAATGTAAAGTGTCAAAAAATAAAGAATGACCAAATTAGTAAAAAAAAACAATAGACCAAATTAGCGAATGTCTATTATAAGAACCAAATTAAATTTTTTGATAAATGGAAAAGATCATTTATCATATTACTCCTTTTTAAAAAATGATACCAGGGTCCTTTCTTTACTCTGGGCCAGTTGATTGGCTTTCTAGTATTCTTTCAACGTAAAACTACAGTGGCATCTGAGAGCCAGTATTTTTCTTTTTAATGGAATAGTACAACGGTCAAAAACGGAAAATAAAATAAAAAAGCAAAAAAAAAAAAAAAGGGTGGCACGAGTTTTTCAGAAGTGACTGGATATGCATTAGGCTAGTTCAACCAAATGGAAAGGCCAAAAAGAAAGACAAGAGACCGGAAAACACAACTCTAGAAAAAGAGGGAAAAAGTCGGGAAAAAATTGCTATTGCGAGACCAAAGTAGGAAAAAAAAAATAAAAAATAAAAAGCTATGTTGAAAATGACACGCCAAAGGGTAAGTAAATGATTAAGAAACGGAAAATATTAGTTTTCCATCCAAAAAAAAAACCCTATTTTAATGACTTGTTCCAAAATGAATTATTTTTTGTGTTGGAAAAGTATTTATCTTTTTCCTTTTCATTTCTTTCTTTTTCCGGAAAAACAAATCATTGAAAGCAACAACTCTCTCCATGCTACTTCGGCAAATTGTATGATACAGCCTCTTTGGTTTCTATCATCTTCTACTTTCATGATCAATCATTTTTCCTTTTTTCCTCTATTCTTTTGTTTCTTAGCTATTGGAAAGATTAGTGAGATGGAGGAGGAAGAAGAACACCATCATCATCATCAACAACACCATTGGCAACTCATGAATTCTCCCGAAATCGTGGAGATTTCCGACGACGGCACCGGAAACAGAAATATCGGATTGACAACTATTAATGATGTTTATGTTGCAGTTGGGAAAAATGACTTGCATGTAGTTAAATGGGCATTGGATCATGCTGTTTCACCAGGAACTCAAGTCTTTCTTGTTCATGTTTTCCAGCCTATGACCTACATTAATACACCAGGTAGCCCTTTTAAAGTTTTAAGTAAGAATTTGTCTGAAATTGTTTATGATTATACTGCTTAAACAATTTAACCAAAAATAAATAAATTGCGGTTATTACGATCATTGATGATGATTAATCATCTTGATAAATATCACAACAATTGCTACTTTCTCTGAAGAAATTGTACTAGGCCATTAGATTATGGCAGTAATTTTAAGAGGAAAATAGAACGATACTTGACCAGTATATCAATCGACATTTATTGGGTATAGTTGGAAGGCTTGCAAGAAGCCAACTGAGCAATGATCAGGCGCGAGCATACGTAAATGAAGATCGTAACAAGAGGAAAAATCTCCTGGAGAAATACATACGCCTCTGTAATGATTCGAAGGTGAGTTTAGGAAGAAACTTTTTTTTTAATTAAATGTTGCTTAATTTTGTGCCTTAATTAATCAGTATTTGACTGTTGAACAGATTTCGGTTTTAATTAAGTTTTAGTTATCATTCCGATCATCTACATTCATTGAGAATTTTTTTCAGGAGATTAATATATTAAAGTTTGAACAGGTCGAAATTAGGTCTTCTGCCTAATTTATTTTAAATTAAAGTTTGAATAAAAATAAAAAAAGAACTCTTCAAAATGAGGAAAAAACAGAATTGAGCCAACAAAATTTGAGAATTTTTTCAAGTTTTTTTTACTCTTAATTGTTGATTTACAAATATTGTTAATTAAGATCAGTACATTGATGACTTGTTTAATCCCAATTTCAAGGTTGCAGTGGACACAATCCTTTTGGAGAGCAATACAACAGCAAAAACAATTCTGGACCTAATTCCTATTGTCAATATAACCAATCTTGTCATGGGAACTAAGCGGTCGCCTTTCATAAGGTAATTCATTAAGCTACGTTAAATTTGTAATCGAAGTTGAATATATTTGTTTAAAATATGTTAGGTTATTTTTCCATCTTCATCCTTAGTGTAACTTTTTCATATATTGGTGCATTTTAAGGGAAACCCCAAGATCAGCTACAGCAACTTAATTGAGTCCTGTTTGTTTTTTGAGCACTTGAATAGTTATGGTTTTGATTAATGGTAAACGGATTTCATAGGTCATATACCTAGCGAGAATCGAATTCTCGGCCTTTTGATAATAACTATCTCTATTCTAATTTTCTAACCGCCCCATTTAACTCTCGTACTCTGTCAATTTCCAACTTACTTTAACTTTATATTGATCTTTTATTTTGTCGAATTACAATAATACTTCCGTGAAATATTTATCAATTGTAGGCAATTAAGGAGGGGTCAAGGAAAAGGAGAATATGTTCAAAAGAATGCACCTGATTTTTGTAAGGTTACGCTGGTTTATAATGGACAGAAAGTTGAAAATGGTCCACTTCAGCCAATAGAGAACTTTGAGAAAAGGAGAAGACCGGAGACTACTCCTCACAACTTTGAACGAAACTTCTTTGAGTGTATGTGCTTTTCAGGGAAGTCCAATTGAAAATTTCATAATACATTTTTTTACTTTGGCTCCAAAACAATTGTTTTGTTTGTGATAAAAAAAAAGTAATTATTTTGTGACAAACATATAAAGAGAAATTGTTCCTTGAAGGCTAGTGGATAAACCAATATAGAATTAATTTAACTTAGTCAGTGAAAAAAAAAATGATGATTTGGTACCTTGTGCAAATGGTGTAGAAAAGAAAATAAATTCCCAACTAGAGTCTATCTGTATTTATCCCCATTGGACTTTTATCTATCAATTTTACGCTGCAATTTTTTACTTTCTCGGAGAAAATAAAAGGAGAAGATAAACGAATTTAATGCCTGTTTGACTTTGACATTCAAATGAGTAACTAATTAAATTAACCTAAAAAATATTTCTGTTCTGACAGTTGAAGACGAATTTCCATTTCCAGTCATTTTTTTATGCGCTACATGGAATGCTAATAAGAGTGAACCAGACGGGAGAAAAGAAAAAGAATGTTATAAAAGATTATATCAATTTTGTAGTTTATTTTATACCACCCCGAAATATTTGACGCTGGGACTAGGGAGTATCATATAGTACTACAAACTTAAATCAACAGTGTTTATTTGTCAAAAATCATAATTTATTAGCATATACACGAATGGAGCACGCTGTGAAATTCATCAAGAGCACATCAGGTTACATTTGGACGTCTAAACTATAGTCTATATAATGAGAAGAAGTAAAAAAGGTCATCTAGTTTTAATCTATTGTCTCCAGAGTCTTATATAAGTTGGATTCGCCAGCTGTTCAATTGAAAAACAAGAAGAAATGCACCCTTTCTGTCCTAAAATTATTGTGCAATTTGAGATTTCACTTTTAGTACAATTTGAACTAGAAATGAAAACTCAAACTAGACAATAATTATAAGACGGGGGAGTAAGTATTAACATTATTAAGTTAAAATTATTTCTTGCGTTGTTTTTAATTAGTGTTCAATCCTAACTCGAACAAGGATATAAATATATCCACATGCATATTTCCATAGTTCCAGTAATCATATGTCCCATCTCTCTATTCAACTTGCACCAAAATTCTCCAAAAAGAATAGCAACAAAATCTTTTCTGCGATATTGCTTGATTTGTTATGTATGTCTGTAATATAGAGTGGAGAGATTCTCTCAAAATTCAAATGATGATAGACATGTGAGGCAACCCTTATGGTTGTATGTCCAATGAAATGAATGAATCTCTCCCATCTTATTATGCAATTGACGTGCTTTCCCATCAATTATTTGTTCTCACTTTTGCCCAAATTAGAAGAAGGGGTCTCATTTGTATATATAACGTGCGTATTGTGGTAAAAATTAATTGAGATTAAAAATATATAATGTAATAATTTTTAAGGTAAGAAATTTACTCTCGTAAAAAGGAGCATTATTATCGAAAAATATTTTTATTTATTCTATAATTTATAAATATAATTTTATTATTTTGGAACTAAGAGTGTAAAAACAAATTTACATTACTCATGTTTGTAAAGGCATGAGTGTTTTATCCATAAGTTTACTAAAAGAAGTGCACAGTTGCTTTTTTTGGATGGTATAGATTCATTGGGAAAAAAAAAAAAATCTATAACAGTCTTTGAAGAAGGCTTGAAAGTGGAACGGCGATCATGACGGCATTCTCTCCAACCAAGTTCGTGCTACTGGACTACATGCCCATTATCTTCTCCATATTCTATATATATATATATATATATATATCTTGTATCAATTCAATTTTGTGTATGAGATAGACATATTAATGTTGATCTTGATTTTCTATTTGGGAGACGAATGATTGAAATGCTTATCATTGTCGTTCCTACACTTTCAATAGGTTGAACTCAGAACTCTAGTGTGTGTGGCAATTGGCATCGATGTTTTTAGCCAATTGAGCCAAAAAAAACCTCTGAAAATGGACAAAATCACTACTACATTTGATCTGAAACGATCGCATGAACATTTCCTCGTCAAAATACAGCACAGAACTCAAGCACGCAACACCATTCCACCCGATTGCTGATTTTCTGGTTTTTATGTATAGTTCATTGTTCCTTAACCAAAACGTATTCTTAACAAAAAGATTAAATATTCTCTCTGTATTACTTTGGTAGTGTATTTTGTTAGACTAAAAGAAGTGTAATAAAGTGAAATACAGTATTGTATTAGTTTTTTTCCCCCAAATTCAACTTAGATAAAAGAATGTGGCATCGCACCTGTTTTTCGTGGTAAAATACAAAAATTCCCAACCATGTATATATACATTAAAGTCAGACACTTGATGAGATAAGCTTTGCCTAAATGCAAACCATTAAAGTCAGGCACACATTTCAAAAGATTTGAGATGACAATAAAAGTTGATGGTATGGTAGTGTTATCCCTAAACTATTTAATTTGACAATCACTAGTCAAGTGACAAATTTTGTTCCAAAAAAAAAAAAAAAAAAGAAATTAAACACACAAGTATGACAATCATTGATGAAAAACTAACACAAGAGTCCCTAAAGAAAATTTCAAAAAAAAAAAAAAAAGGGTCATAATTGTTGCCCATTATCTAATAAAAATTTTCAAAACTACCCTAAAAAAGGTAACATTAATGAAAATAAATATATGCTTATTCTAATAGGGTAGATGAACTAATTAAGAATAATTCAATAACGTACCTTATACAAGAACACTTCAGACGACAAACAGTATAAAACTTGTCCCTAGATTTTTTAACGTATTACTAAAGTTCAAAATTATCTGTAATGAATCTTTTTGGCCATTAATCTACGGAATCAATTATGATCATAAGAATACGAAGAGTAAAACATGCAACCAAAAAAAAATGAAAAGAAGAATTTGAAGAGTAAATTTGTACATTTAAATTGCTGAGAAATGACATAAACACTTTGGTAGTACGGAATACTACTTCTTGATGATTTTGTGTGTTAAAATGATTATCACATTTGTTGAATTAAAAATTAGTTAAAAATTGTATAACCATTTCAGAACTGATGGAGATTTTTTTTTATTTCTCTTTTTATTCAGTTTAAGGAAGCATAAGGAGAATGTAGTGGTTGAATGGACCACCTGTCCATAACTCAACAGTAGGACATGCAGATTAAACAAACATAACTCTTCCAATAACAATACAAGAATTAGCACATGATACATCTCTGGAATTTGAAGTGGATTATGCCATCATTATTCATTCAAATTAGTGTTTGATCATCTTGCTTCAGCACAGCCACTAGGAAAAGAGGAAAATGCAGATCTTCATGGATCATGATGAAAAGTGAAAAGCTGCAAAAAAATCCAGTTCATCTATAGTGCAAAACTTCTCTTTCAACTTCACTTCATGTAATAATAAGACAGCATATCATGCCACTCGCATTTCTCAATGGTAGGGTGATAAAAATCTTTGCAACTCCAAGTGGGCTGCTGCTGTCTTGTGGGATATTGAAACCCTTTAAATAGACATCTCAAGGTATCATATTGCCCTGCATACTGAACTGCAGTTCTTGATCAAGGTTGGCTGTCGTGAAAATGGGAGGAAAAACTTCTCTGCTTATGCTCAGAATGCTGATGGTTTTACTCTTTTCTGGTTGGATTTCACTTTGGGTTCTTAAGCCAACTGAAATGTGGGCAAAGAAATGGAAACAAGCTGAAGAAAAAGCTACCAAAACGGTGTTTAACTATAACGGTAAGAACGAACAATATTCTCTGTGATTCAAGTACACTTTAAATCCCTTGATTATTGATATCTTAACCAAAAAAGAAAAAGAATACCTTGATATTGTTCTCTTCCATTAGGTCTAGATTTTGCAGTCTACACGCTTCCATTTCTTGCTTTTGCAATGGTGGGATTTGTGTACCTGGAAGTGAAATCAAAGAGGGAAGTGATTAGGAGGTAAAAAGTTTAAAAAGTTTACTGGTTCAGTTTCAGTCCCTCTGAAATATTCCTGAGCAAACCCCCAACTGCTTGTATGTTGCAGACCAGAAAAGAAGTTGATCCATGATCTGCATAATCCTCTTGTTGTTAGTAGAAATGTTGGCATTTTGACTGGATTTGAGATACTTATCGTCTCCGTCTTCATTGCTTTTCTGTCATGGACCTTTTATGCTCACATTTCCAATGATTTCAAGAAGTTGGAGCCTATCAAGTCATTGAAGTTGAACGTTAAGTAAGCAATGAGCTCTATCTCGGCTATCTCTAAGAGAACTTAAATATGAATAAAGTTCACCTTTTAATTCACGTTTCAGGTGGCAATACAAGTTCTTCAAGGTGGCAACCCGTTACGGTCTGCTGTCAGAAGCCTGCCTAGCTCTCCTGCTACTTCCAATTCTTAGAGGAATGGCAATTTTTAGAATCCTTGGCATCCAATTTGAAGTTTCAGTCAGATACCATATCTGGCTAGGGACAACAATGATGCTTTTTGCCACCTTACATGGAGTTGGAACATTTTTCATATGGGGGATCAAACATACTGTTCAGGATAAAGTGAGTTGCATCTTCATTCCTGTTGAACTACCATCATGCACAGATGTTCTTTTCAAAACACACACAAAAAAAAGAGCGCATCATTCATCAAGTTGATACGTTTATATAGAATGACTAAAATAGATTCTCTTTTCATCTTGGAAACCTATTTACCTCATATTTTTCTTCTGAGAAAAACAGATGTGGAGATGGCAACCAACAGGCCGCATATACCTTGCTGGGGAAATAGCTCTCCTTGCCGGATTAGTAATGTGGATGACATCCCTTCCACAGATAAGGAGGAGACATTTTGAGATATTCTACTACACACACCACCTTTACATTATTTTCTTCGTATTCTTATTGTTTCACCTAGGAGACCGCCATTTCTATATGGTATTACCCGGCGTGTTTCTCTTTGTTCTCGATAAAGTTCTTCAATTTGTGCAATCTTGGCCTCAGACATTCATCCTTTCTGCTAGAGTCCTCCCATGCAAAGCCGTTGAGTTAATACTTCCGAAGGACCCAAGTAAATCCTCAATCCTCATTTTGGAGGAATGTCTTCATCAATCCTTCAAAGCACTATTACTAACTAATATTGAATATCATTTATGCTTTTAGAGCTACACTACTCCCCGGGAAGTGTGATATTCATCAAGATACCACATATTTCCAAGTTGCAATGGCACTCCTTCAGCATAACTTCTAGTTGCAGAGTTGACAAAAGCAGCTTGTCAATTATGATCAAAAGTGAGGGCTGGTGGACAAGTGCTCTCTATAATCTCATTCTAGCCACACGCGATGGCGAAGCTGATCAAATGAAGTGCCTTCCGGTAGCTGTAGAAGGCCCTTATGGACCTAAATCTGCCAACTTTCAGAGGTACTAACAATTCCAAATTTTAATCCTTTGGGTATGCTTTGGTTAGCATAGTTCACTTCTTTGTTCCATGACAATTCTCTGCTCCATGAACTTCATTACAGATACGACAGTCTTGTTCTTGTGGCTGGAGGAATTGGCATAACACCGTTCCTCAGTATCTTGCAAGAGATTGCAGCTACACCAAGCAATGCCAAACATATTTTACCAGAGCAGATACTATTGATATATGCAGTGAAAAAGTCGCAAGACATCTCCCTATTGAATCCAATTCTGTCTCTAATTCCAACTGGTCAAAGAAGTTGTCTGAAGTTAAATATCTTTGTCACCCGGGAAGTCCAATCTGATAGAAGAACACTAAAGGAACTACTGGATGAGGGTTTTCAAGTGCAAACCATTAACTTTGACACAAGATGTTCTAGAAATGCAGCACAAGAAGTTGAAAGTTTACCATGGATGACTGCCGTGATTGGGCTTTCATCTGTTATTTTTCTTGTATTTCTAACTTGTTTCAACCTCTACATTCAGCCCCTTGTCAAAAACCATGGAGCAAAGGTTCCCTCTTCTGTGACAGATCTCCTTCTCTTGTGCTCTTTCACCATCGCAATTATATGCAGCTCTCTACTGGCCATCTTCTTGAGATTGAAAAGGATGAGGAAAGAGACACCGCCGTTCTCAGGAGTACTAGAAAAGACAGCAAAACCAAGTTCAACACAAAGAGATCATACCTTAGTGGAACATGAAATTCATTTTGGAGGGAGGCCAGACTTCAAAGGTATTATTTTCCTGAACCTCATTTATATAGAATGCATTACAATGCAGAGGATTTAACAAACAACTTGCGTTTTGAACAGAACTCTTTCGCAAATTCACGAAGGAAATAAGAGGATCCAATGTAGGTGTATTCGTCTGTGGTCCTGAATCAATGAAAGAGTCAGTGGCATTGACATGCAAACCAAATTCTCCTGCTTTCAGAGTGGATGGGGAGAAGAGCAAGCTTTCTGTCAACTTTCACTCCTTAAACTTCACACTGTAGCCTCTAAATCTCTCATAAATGCTTTCAAGCTTCATGCTACTGGAGAAGCGATGCTAAATACAAAATGTTTAACAAGATGCAGTGTTTTTAAGAGCTAAATTATAACCAAAATGTGATATTTTTAACAAGATGCAGTGTTTTTAAGAGCTAAATTATAACCAAAATGTGATATTTGCAAGAAGCTTACTGTAATAATTGCAAGAATGTTGCACCAGAATCACAAATGAATCAGTTGAAACCAGAAAAGAAAAGGATGCTCGCATTCTAAATCAATAATTATCATCGCTGGTAGCATGTTACCATCATCCAGCCTGTGCAACATTTAGTGATCATTGCATCATTTGATATCTATTGAATTAATTATCAGTCAATGCCAAAGACACGTTAATGTTCTAATTATCAGTCATAAAAAATGAAAATACAAAAAAAAAAAAAAAAAAGATATCCAGGAACTCCCCTTCAGTTAGGCCTTATAAACCCCCAATATTTTCTCTTCCAAATCCATATTTAAGCCTAACAGGCTAATATATCTGTCCAAGAAGAGATCAACAGCATGCAGAGAATGCATTCATCGATTAATTGGCAAGATAAGGATCAGTTCATTCCAATCGATCAGCTTGGTTGCACTTTTGTTGCTTCAATTTGGCAAGTCATATACATATTATAACTAAATTCATTATTTCCTTTTTTCCCATGTTTGGAAACAAATTTTTTTCCATCACGTTGTGATTTTGTATCCTTTGTAATGCCGAATAAAGCAATTTTAAAATTATCCAGTAATGTCCAAACTGAAGTAAGTACAACTCTGATTATCAATTTCAAACTTAGCTCTGAGTTCACATTCGAGATGACTTCGAGATATATTGCTTCTCTGTAACTAAGATGTGTCTGGTCTTTTGGACACTGGATGGACGAATTAGGCAAAATTACAACCTTCCGCTAGTTGTTTAATTCTCTACCATGAAAAAGTTTGAGACTGATAAATTGTTTGTTTACCTGATCTTTAGCGGCTTCATTCACCGACTAACCGCTTCATTAGATCAAAAGTGTGTGCGTGTTGTTACTTCTAATTTTTTCTGCTAATTCAGCTTTACTAGGACAGCAAATAAAGGCCAAGGAGCTGCTAAAACCCGGAAGGTAGGTTTCATATGGGTTGATCTTAACCGCTGGTTTTGGAAGCGTCAGCTTAACAGAGGGCAATGTTGAAACCAGGGATCGTTTAACTTTAATGGAAGCATCAGAAGCCACAAGCCCACAAAGCCAGGGAACAAACTCTTCTGTATTTTGTCATGAATTCCATCATGTATACTCTGATTTAGGAAAGCCCCAATTGCCAAAAAAACTGATAAAGCGCCAATAACATCGACAAATGTCCATGAAGTTCTATCGAGGTTTCTACTTTACAATGTTTGAACAAAAATACCATTTCAAATCAAACAATAGAACACAGTAAGTGAAGGTATGTATTCATTGTTCCATTGATCATCTTGAAAATAAGTCTTAGGGCAGAACAGAGAAGCTACACACGGCACTAAAGTACAAGAATGCTACTGCAATATTTGCAAGAATGCTGAACTACAACAAGACAATGAAGGAAAAAGAGATGTACAAAAAAAAAGAGTAACATGGTATCACTCTCCAGTTATCCACTCACCAATGTACATTAAACTCTCACAAGCATTACAAATTTACAGATGATAACGATTGAAAGGTAAGAAGTAACAATGAAAAACAAACAGATATCTCACCTAAGTTGTTCTGGGGACAATGGCTTTTCTTCTCCCTCATTGTTGAAACCATCTCGAGAGCTGTCAACTTGGGGTGTTAATCCAGATAGCAGATCCTTTGGTGCGGCAGCTACATTTTCCCCAAGCAAAATCACCACGACCTCCCTTATTGTCGGCCGGCGAAGAGGATCAGGATGACAGCATGCCAACCCAAGTTTCAAAATTGCCTCCATTTCTTCATCTTCAAACTCCTCTTTGATTCTCTGATCAGCCACCTCTATCAATTTCCCCTCAGTATATTTCTGCCTAACCCAATCTACTAAAACTTCTTCCTCCTCATTCCCGACTGAAGTATCAATAGGCCTTCGTCCACAAGCCACCTCCAACACCACGACTCCAAAGCTATAGACATCACTAGATGCAGTTGGTGTAGCCATGGTAGCTACTTCAGGGGCTAAGTACCCAAATGTGCCCACAACCCGAGTTGTATTAGGCCTTTCACCATGAGTGTACAATTTTGCCAGACCAAAATCACCCAACCTTCCTCTCATTTCACTATCCAACAGCACATTGCTAGACTTGATGTCTCTATGCATAACCACTTGTTCCCATCCATGATGCAAATAGTTCAAACCCTCTGCAACATCGCACAGAACTCGCCGTCTTCCTTCCCATCCCATAAGTTTGTCTGGTTTATCAAATATCCATCTGTTCAGACTTCCATTAGGCATGTAATCATACACCAGCATCAGTTCGTTCCCTTTCCTGCACCACCCTCTCATAGGCACCAAATTCTTGTGCTGAAGCCTACCTATTGTTGAAATCTCGGCCATGAACTCCTTGAGCCCTTGTCTGGAATCATGGTTCACGCATTTCACTGCGACTTCCACGTTATTCTCTAGGTTCCCCTTATAAACTTTACCAAATCCACCAGCTCCCAGAAGCTCATTCTTAGAAAATCCATTGGTAGCCTTTGATAATTCCTGATAAGAAAACCTATGAGGCCAAAACTCTAGCTCCCAATCCTCAATCTCCTCATCCTCTTGGATCCTCTTTCTCCACACAAACCAATAGAACAGAAATGTCACAACTCCAAAAACGAACAAAATGCAACCGATTACAATCCCAGCGATCGCTCCACTTCCCAGATTATTACTCGACGAACTTTCCGGCCTAAAGACGGGTAAATTCGTGGTGTTAATTTCTCTAGCCACACCATTATCACTAAAACTCCAAGCTAAAATCCTTTGTGCCTCAACCCAAGTAGTTTTGGACGCAGAAAAACCAACATACATTTGGTCAATCGTATAGTTGGCCAAGGCAGGACTGGTAAAGTTAATCAGCGGCCGGCTCGGCCTTCTCACACCAACAGGCGCAATTGACACATTGATCTCATTCCTTGGCCCGTCAAAATCAATCCAAGCATGAATGTTTTGCCCATTCCGCATTCGAAAAGAGACAAAATTTCCAGTACTATCAAAGTACCCTGCACTCTGAGTAACTCTGGATTCTATACTATTCAAGTCAATCCCGACATGATTATCATCCGGGTCATTAAACTCCGGGTTCCTCCCGGCGTCAAACTCAACCACAAGAAGCGGGCCCGGCGGAGCATTAAGCTGGGTCGAGAATACCCCGAAGTACTGCCCGGCAAGGGCGTTGGGAGGGGAAGTCGAGCCGGATAAGACGAAGGCGAGACCGAACCCGGGACTGGTGGAGATTTGAGGAAGGATGGAGAAGACGAACTGGGTCGAAAATGAAGTGGAAATGGAAGATGAATTGGGGCTGCTCTTGAATCGGACTGGTGAAGGGTAAAATGCTCTGCCCAATGAGAACTGGTTAGAGTCATTGGTGAGACGGATCACCGGCGGCTCAAGGCGGGCGTCGTTAGTGAGGTTGAGAAGAGGGGGAGAGGAAGATGACCCTCCTCCTCCGCCGCCGCCGGCGGAGGTGAATGAATTGTAGAGAAAGTCAAGGGCGTAAAGAGAGGGGAAGGCGGCGATGAGGATGATAATTGTCAATGATACAGCAAGTGGGAGCATTTTGACTGAAATTTTTTTGGTTAGGAAGAAAAGAAGAAAGAGGAAAAGGAATCATTGGATCATCCCCCTTAAGTTTAAGACTAATCATCCGGAAGTAATTATGTTGACTGAGTATACTTTACAGTCTACGGTGGTGTTTTCCGATTAAATTATGACCAAAATGAATGTGGGATTGACCTGGAAAGCAATCAATTCCGACTAAACAATTTCCTTTAGCTTGCTGTCTTTTGTGGACTTTCAAAATTCAGACCAGATCCTTTCTTTCCAGAGTTGTTTCAGTCCAATTTTTTTCCAACCATAATGAATGCCGGCTATTTGTTTATCACACATTACACATTTTGTGGGTGATAAAACATACACAACGAGCTTTGAACAATTCCGTTGGACCATTTTGCTTCTCTAAATATGTCAAGCAATTTCTCACGAAATTTTAGCTTCAAAATTCAAATATGTAATATATGGTTCAATTTTATGTTAATATATGGAGGATATGCATGTATCTGAATGGACGAAATAAGAAGTAAATTGTGTCCATTTTCTGTGCAAGGTGAAGTGAACAAAAGATGTGTGGATTTGCCACTAGAGTTCTTTAAATTATTCATGTTATGAAGACAAGATTCTGGATTAAATTTGATACAATGGAGAATTAAAAAACAATCGATGGAGGAATTGGAATCACTCACAGGTCCGAACTCAGAATCATTATCTGAACTCTTCTTGTGTTTGCTTAGCAAGTACTCCCTTGATCCCTTGTCAAGTTTAAGATTTCATTTCTAAGATAAATTGTATTACCTCCGTGTTAAAATGATTGTCTTGTTTAATTTTGACGAGTCATAATTAAACCCTAGACCCTAAGTTACTTGAAAGTTAAACCACCGCTTAAACCTATTACGACTAGGTTTAAGGAAACAGGTAACACCAGGTGGTGCCTCTCTCAAAATTGATATCTTCTACCTACCTCTACACCTTCTACACACGATAGATATACCTCTCTCTACTCTCCCTATTCTCTTATTAACTTAAACATCGGAGAGTCTACCCTCGGGAGCCACCCGAGGCTCTGTCTTGCAGGTTTTAGGCCGTCCGCCGCCGCCTACATCATCATCACTGCCCATCCTAAGGCACCGTGCAGATCCAAGTTTCGTCAAGTGGCACGCCCAATTGGACCGATTTGTTTGGTCTTCACAACCAAATAAATTTCTTAGCGAAGCACGAAATCTTTTGTATCTTTGGAAGCTACGGTGTTAATTTGTTACTCCGATTTTACAACTGGAAGATTATGCAAAAAATTATCTTTGTTTGGCCAAGAAGACGTCAATCGACGAGTAGCACAAGTTTTCGGTTGCACAAATAATTCGAGGAGCTACACTTGCTCCACAACTGATCGAGAAGAACAGTCCCTAAAGTTCAAAATCCGTCAAAAAGGGCAGAATATTCAGCTGAGAACAATTCCTCAATTTGAGAATTGTCACTTAATCCCTAATAATTTTAATTATTTGGTCCCTCGAAAATTGGAGTTTCGAGAGATACATCTCCTCGAAGGGGCAACCATCCCTCAAGCACCATACTACTACTCAAAGTGTTCGAGAAGATGTATTTTGACTTTTATCTACTCAACTATTACCTTCTCAGAATCGAGATAATACCTTCTCGAGTAATCAATTTATCTCGAGACAAAGGTATTTCTCAAACTTTTTTTAATATATTTTTCGAATCTAAATCAATCTACTGCTGATATCATTATCATATTACTATCATATTACGATATCTTTTTGAGCACGATTAAAGGAATTCCTCACATTACCAACCCTCTCACGGTAAAATCCTATCACCCTTCAACGAGGACAACATATTCGGAGGCACAATTTGGGACATAACCTTGGGGCAAGGAATTTAATGGATCATATGTCATTATTATCTTGTATAGCATCTCAATGATCTACACACTCGCGGTTCACCGTGCAAACAAGGATACTCGCGGTCCACCACGCAAACAAGGATACTCGTGGTCCACCGCAAACAAGGATTCTCGCGGTCCACCGTGCAAACAAGGATAGTCACAGTCCACCACGCAAACAAAGAACTCTCTAACATAAGACCTCCTCGAGACATTTTACTCTCTTTATCTTATATAGGTGTCACCCGAGAATGAAAGAGTCCGAGAATTGGGGTAACATCACGAAACTCGAGAAGATATCAACATTCACAGCAACCCATATTCTTCTCTGCGAGTCTCGAGAATATGACTTGCTAGGGGCACTTGACAAGTCAGAATTAAACCCTAGGCCTATTGGGCCTAGAATTAGGTTACTTGGAGATTAAGCGACCGCCTAAACCTATTACGACTAGGTATAAGAAAACAGGTAACACCACCTCTATGTAAGGAGGTGGTGCCTCTCTCATAATTGATATCTTCTACCTACTTCTACACCTTCTACACACGATACATACACTTCTCTCTCTACTTTCTCTATTTTGTTATTGACTTAAGTATCGGAAAGTCTACACTCGAGAGCCACCCAAGACTCTGTCTTGTAGGTTTAGGCCGTTCGCTGTCGTCTAGATCATCATCGCCGCCCGTCCTAAAATACCGTGCACATCCAAGCTTCGTCAATTTTTTTTTTCTTTTGGTACGATTTATTTAAGTTAAACCATTATTTTGGGACGAAGGAGTATACAACTCATCAAAACTTGCCAGGAGAGTTGCAGATTCAGCACTTTCATGAAGGCTTGGTGGTTGTGTTGGAAAACCCCTCCTGAAAATATCTTATAATTATAGTAAATGAAGCTATATATATAAGTTTGATTGGTAGAGAGAGGTGGAAGAATGAGTTTCCAAAATCACAGGAAGATCGGTGTTCACAAGAAGTTAAGCTCAAGAAAAGCCAAATCCATAGATATGGGAGGAGAAATCATACCCAGGGGTTACAATGTAAACTTCCACCACCGTTTTTTAATTCTTTTGTTGTACCAAAAGAGGAAAATTCCCTCAGCTAAGTTATTTGGAGTGGTAATTATCGCACGTATATTTGAAACTTTTAGAACAACTTTTATGTATTATACCATTCAGTAAAGAAAAATGATATGCATAGTCAAAATAGATAGCAAAATAGGATTGTGAATGATTAAGCACTTATAAAAATACATAATTGTTCCTTACTATGTGGCTTTAGTAAATAGGTGGTCTAATTTCGCTTTCATCATCATTCCATATAAACTCACTCACCCATTTCTTTATTTAATCTTAAACGGTAACTATTTTTTTCAATGATTTTACCACTGAATGTAATTAATAAGGTTGTCCCAAAAGTTTTAATTTTAATTTATTGTTTTTTTTAGATAAGGCCAGCAATAACCCATCATCAGCAAGTTTTTTTGTTTTTTCTTTTTCAAATAATCTAGATTAATATAGTTTCAATTTAACTATATTAACTCTCTCCTATGAGAGTTGAATCCGGTGATACGCCATGTTAATTTCCATGTTGCTTACCAATTATCATGCTCTCTTTGGTACATTCTTCTCTAACTACCAACTAATTTCCAATGTAAATTATATTGTGCGGATTTATGAGTATAGTTTAGAAATTTAATTGACATTTTAGATTTTAAAAAAAAAAGCAACTGCCCTTAATTAATCTCTTTGATTTTTATTAATTAATTATCGGAACCTTGCGAATAAGACCATAGTACAGATTGATTATTATTTTCAAGTAAACACATAAAAAATCATGCAACTTGATTTAAAAAAAAAAAACAAAAGATTAAAAAAATAAATAGGGCCAAACGCAGTGGGCCAACTGCAAATGGGTCTTAGGCTCTTTAGCAGGCACCAGGATAGCTTTAGCTACACCAGAAAACCGGCGCACCGTTTGGTTGCGTGTCAAAAGGAAAATGCTTTGAGAATACCAAATAAGCAAACCAAACCTTTCTGGTGTTTTTGTTTGTCAGTTGAAGCCAAACAATCCCCCCATACCATCGTGCCACTATTCCCCCACAGCGCCTTGACACCTGTTTGGGCCCACAAGATTACAACAGCCACGAATCCTTATTCTAGAGGACCACATAATCGGGGCCCACATTTCCTGACCCTTTTTCTTGGAGTTTTGAAATTCTCAACCTAAGCAAATACTATTCGAAATGATAAAATTGGAATATCCGAATAATTTCCCAGCCACAAGGTATTTTTACATTTGGGAGTGCTTGAAACTTGAAAGCTAAGCAAAGAAAGTGTCAAACTCAAAAATTTGGAGAAGAAAATAATGATGGTGTTATACTTGCAAATATATAAAACTCCATTATACTAATTAAATACTACCACCGGTCCTTAATATAAGACATTTTAATTTGCCTTAAGTTTCACCTGCAATGTAATTTTAATGGACGAAAAAACCTTAAAAATATATGTTCATATTCGTTATGTTCTTGTGATTGATATGACATATTTTTAAGGTTTTAAAATATAGGACATATATTTTAAAACCTTAAAAATATGTCATATCAATCACAAGAACATAACGAATATGAACATATATTTTTAAGGTTTTTTCGTCAAAAAAAAATGTGTATAATGTGAGACCTAAAAAAAGTCAAAATGCCTTATAATAAGGACCGGAAGGAGTGCAGCGTATTAATAAGAGATAATAAACTTTGTAAATTATTTATGACATTGGGAGTGCTTGAAAGTTAAGCAAAGAAATTGTCAAACTCAAAAAGTTGGGGAATAATGATGGTGTTATAATTACAATTATATAGTACTCCATCATTCTAATTTAAAATTGGTGTATTAATAGTAAAGAGATAATAAACTTAATAAGGCAATTTATATGGTGAAACATGGTTCACCATATATTGTGCACTGGTTTTAGAAATTGTAATATACGCACATAAAAAAGAAGTAAATTTAATCCCCCCATCCCCCTCACAAAAGTCACGTGCAGACTTTATTCAATTGCATGATTTTATTAAAATTGAATACAGTTTCAAATTGTTCATAATTACTGTATGCGATTTTCATAAGCAAGAAATTCAAAAGTTTTAATATAAAATCCATACTATTATTTTGCATTGTACATGAAACAAAACACAAATATTCATGACCTTAACATATAATTACAATGTTCATAACAACATAATTGGAAAAACAAAACAATATAACTTGTTGTTCAAAGGCTAAAAAATATATTTAAAACTTCCATAGGCCATAAAATATTCATAAAAATATATTACATTGTTCACATGAATACTAGTTGAACATTACTTAATACATTTATGAAAAACTCTAAATTACATCATGAACATACTACCATAAAATATACGTAAGTAACTATTATCCGTTGTCAAAGCACAAAAGAATGGGAAAAACACTAAAATATATAAATTATGAAAATTAAATAAAAATTAGTATGAACTTGACTAAAGTAGGTTATGATTCAAAAGTCTAATTACATAGTCACATAGTTAATATAAACATTATACTATAATATATGTGTATGATTGTATGAACTTATAGTCTATATTGTATGAACATATAGTGATTCTTCCCAATCACTTTGATCCATCGATTTTTTTTTGTTTCCTTCAAATACGATACAATAGATAAGGTAGGTATTGATTATGAATTTTATTATGTTAGGAATAGTATTTTTAATTGTGAAATCCTATTGAGGAAATTACGGGTCTGATTGCTAATATTAATTTCATAATTAATTTAATT
The DNA here is from genome assembly GCA_949775105.1 of Oldenlandia corymbosa var. corymbosa. Classification (NCBI taxonomy): domain Eukaryota; kingdom Viridiplantae; phylum Streptophyta; class Magnoliopsida; order Gentianales; family Rubiaceae; genus Oldenlandia; species Oldenlandia corymbosa. The sequence goes on from OX459124.1 coordinate 13,516,018, forward strand.
TATAATGAATTAATATCTCTAATTTATTGCTATAAGAGCGCGTATAAATACAAAACCCGTGCACCAAATATTGTGAACATGGTGCACGGTATAATCACTCACTTAATAAATTATTAATGACATTTGATATTGTTTTAGGTAGCATAATCATTCTAAATATTGTAGTATTATTAATACCATATTCTAAATTTGTGTGATGTCATTTATTCTAAGCAATTGCGACGGTAAGAAAAAACTTATATGCAAGTTTCAATATGCACTGATTGAAGGATCTCACAAAAAGGAAAGATGTTAGTCTTTGTTTTATGTGATTTTTTTTAAAGAAATACCATGATAGATATTGAATTTAAAATTATTTACTCATATAATATAATATAATATATATATATATATATATATATATATATATATCCCTCCTATTTTACCACATATGGAAGGCATGAGACAACTACTAGTTTGTTAAATAGGAAGATATACATATACGTCGATATCTAATATACAATCTAAATTTTATATTGATTATTTACCATGTATAATATCTAATTTTATTGTGTACACTAAGAAATTCATTTCAAAATTATTATGTTATTATTTAAGACAAAATATTGACTATATTTTTTATTATAAAACCTTAAATTATATAATTTAATATTAATGATATTAAAAAGTAAATAATATTCAGACATGAGTATTCAGATTCAATATTCAGACTTCATAATTCAATTTTCATACATCAAATTCAGATATTTTTATAAACAATTTGAATTTAACCTTTAGAATTTAAACTTCAGAAAGTATTAAGGGTTCATGTTTCAAACTTAAGCGATTATCAAACTGACGAATCATAAATAAACCCTAACCCTAATGGGTTTGGGCCGGCTACCTTGGAGGTTAAGTCACCGCCTAAACCTATTACGACTAGGTTTAGGGAAACAGGTAACAACACCTCTATATAAAGAGGTGGTGCCTCTCTCAGAATTGATATCTTCTACACCTTCTACACGCAATATATATCCTTCTCTCTCTGCCCTCTTTATTCCCTTATTGACTTAAGAATCGGAGAGTCTACCCTCGGGAGACACCCGAGGCTTTGTCTTGCAGGTTTTAGGCCGTCCGTCGCCGCCTGTATCATCATCGCTACCCGTCCTAAGGCACCGTGCAGATCCATGCTTCGTCAAGTGGCACGCCTGGTGGGACCGATTTGTTTGGTCTTCACAACCAAATAAATTTCTTAGCAAAGGACGGAATCTTTTGTATCTTTGGCAGCCACGGTGTTAATTCGTTGCTCCAATTTTGCAACTAGAAGATCACGCAAAAAATTATCGTTGTTTAGCCAAGAAGACGTCAACCGACAAGTAGCACAAACAAGCTTTCGATTGCACAAATAATTCGAGGAGCCGCACTTGCTCCGCTGTTGATCGAGAAAAACAGTCCCTGGAGTTTAAAATCCATCAAAAGAGGCAGAATATTCAGCCGAGACCAATTCTTCAATTTGAGAATTGTCACTTAATCCTAATAATTTTAATTATTATAATTTGGTCCCTCAAGATTTTAAAATTTTGCAGATTAACAAGGGGCAATCTTGAAAATTGAAGTTTCGAGAGATACATCGCCTCGAAGGGGCAAGCATCCCTCGAGCACCTTACTACTACTCGAAGTGTTCGAGAAGATGTATCTCGATTTTTATCTACTCAACTGCTACCTTTTCGGAATCGAGGTAACACCTTCTCAAATAATCGATTTATCTCGAGATCGAGGTACTTCTCTAAACTTGTCATTATTATATTGAACATAAGTTCGTATATCACTGATATCATAATTCTTGCCATAAGTTTATTATTCATGTCATATGAAAATATCTTTTTAAGCAAGATTAAAGGAGTTCTTAAAGTTACCAACCCTCTCACGGTAAAGCCCTATCACCCTTCAACGAGGACAACGTACTTGGAGGCACAAACAGAGACATACTCTTGGGGCAAGAATTTGAGGGATCATCCTAATATCCTCTGCTTGAACTTATATTATTGATAATCATCTTATTACTATATGTGATTACATTATTACATTACCTATTGCATCTCGAACATCCAAATATATAGGGTTCCTCTCTTCAAATAAGGAAATCCAGGCGCCATCCTCCAAATTCGGCATCCAGGCACTATCCTCCCAATTCGGCATCTAGGCGCCATCATCCTAATTCGGCATACACAGGCTTTTCCTGCCAATCAGGAACTTACTAACACAAAGACCTCCTCGAGGCATTCTATTTTCTTTATCTTGTATAGGTGACACCCGAGAACTGGAGCAACACCACGAGAAGACATCAACACTCGTAGCAACCCATATCCTTCTCATCAAGTCTCAAGAATATGGTTTGCTAGGGGCACTTGACGAGTCATAAATAAACCCTAACCCTAATGGGTTTGGACCGGCTACCTTGGAGGCTAAGTCACCGCCTAAACCTATTACGACTAGGTTTAGAGAAACAGGTAACACCACCTCTATATAAAGAGGCAGTGCCTCTCCCATAATTGATATCTTCTACATATCTTCTACACCTTCTACGCACGATACACATCATTCTCTCTCTGCTCTCTTTATTCCGTTATTGACTTAATCATCAGAGAGTCTACCCCCAGGAGACACCCGAAGCTCTATCTTGCAAGTTTTAGGTCATCCGCCACTACATATATCATCATCGCCGCCTGTCCTAAGGCACCGTATCCATGCCTCGTTACAAACAAAGCCTTAGTTTGATCTTCACAATCTAGGGGATTCCATTAATGCTATTCTCATGCTCCATGGCGATTATTCTTGTCCCAAAATATGCTTACATATAGTGCAACATTTTATACTTATATGATCTATTTTCCTGTTTAGGCGTCTTCTAAATTCGTTGGGCAAAAAACACGGTAGCTCATCATTCACTTTTTATGCTAAAAAATAGTACTGTAGATCTTTGTTTAAAGAGTGGTCTATGCCATCTCCCTTTCTATTAACTGTTGCTGAGTGCTTTCCAATAATCTTAATAATATTTTCAATTTTTACAAAAAAAAATTCACTTTGATTATTGTTTGTTATATACATTTGATTATATATTTTAAGTATTTTAGTTAATATGAAATGTTTACTCAGTTCATACCTGGTTGGTGCAAGTCGTTACTTATTAAAATCTCAAGTGACCTAAACCTTAGGATTTTTTTTCCCTAAACGAAGAATAAAAGGTTTATGTAAAACGAATCATACATGAATATATGCGTATAAATCTAGTTTACATTTTTACGGGATGCCTTAAACGTTGTAGGAACTATAATAACATCTTTATGCTTACTAGAAAGAAGAGCCGAGCCTCATATCATCATTATTATTATTATAACTAAATGTTAAACCCGCACGATGTGCGAGGTTTATTCGTAGATATTTCTAAAAAAATTATTTTAAGTTTCAAATATGCTAAATACTAATAAAAATATCGGTGTTTATTATAATAATATGAGTAAAAGTAAATTAAAGTGTTATTCAAAATTATAAAAAAGGGTCAAAATATGATAGTTTTCCTCAATAACTAATATACACATTAAACTATTTCTTTCATTTGATGTTCATTATGACGACCAACATAAATTGTCTACATCTCTTAAACCAAGTACCTTTTTTCATTTTTCTACTTTTTCGCATTATAAATTAATGCAGGAGAAAAACCCACTAATTTTTCTACAATAAAAATTTAAGAAAAAGTCACAAACAGTTAAAATAAAACAATAAAAAAGAAAAATATAAAAAAATATTGAACCCATTCTCTATTGATCAATTGTAATACACAATGATTTTCAAAAAATAAATAAATAATATGGCTTATAGTTTCCATTAAAAAAAAAAATCTGTAGATAAGATGGTTCATTATTGCAAAGGCAAAGCAGAAGTCAAAATACTAATGTAATAAAATTCACATAACCAAGAAAAAAAGTTAAATAGAAAAATAAAACACTATTTAATAGTTCCTTCTAAAATAGTACTTGATAAATTTTTCCTATGGTGAAAGCCAATCAACAACAAACGCATAGCACGATCAACAACAACCCAGTACTTAGCATCTGCTTCTCAAATAGCATTCAAATCTGACTATTTGAAAAGGCAAGAGTTGAAATTATAAAGAATAAGAGACATTCCAAATTGTCTGGAACAACAAACTCAATTTTAAAGAATGATCTATCTTTATTTTTTTTAAAAAGAAATCGTTGAGGTTTCTAGTTGTGTATTCAAATTTTAAAATGACGGGATAAGAATTTGCTAATTCCAAAATAGGTCATTTCATTTCAAGCCGTAACGTATACAGAAAATTCATTGCTTTTCAAATCTATCTAGTTAATTTTTTGATGAATAAGGCTTACAATAATGGCGACAGGCAATAACGCAAGGATATATGAGCTAAATTTTTTAATATTTATATTGTTTTTGTTTAAAAATTTGGTTTTAGCTTATATTATAAAATAATATTTCACACACAACAAAAAATAATAATAATATTTTATTTCATTTCCCAAGACACAACCCCATTTTATGACAATTTAAACAAATCACGGTTATCATCTCACTAATTATTAAAGAAAAAGATTTATGCTGCTATTATCGTTTGGACGAAACAGCAACAAATTAATTATTACTTTAATTGCAAAAGTGATATTAAAAATATATTAATCGATAACATTTATACATATATATGTGTGTATTCATATTCCACCAAACTAATAAGTAAAATAATGTCAGTGAGCCTATAATACATGAGTGCAATTAATGTGTATCACCAACAACACAAAATTAAAAAGTACAAATAAACATAGAACGGAAAATAACACTTTTCAAATCTCATAAATTTGAAATTCATTTCTCACTATTTTTTTTCTAGCCTATGTCTTTTTTTTTTTTCCTTTTTTAATTTTATTTCTTGAATTTGTGAAGCCCTAATTAAGTTGAGATACTTAAACAAAACCCATCTACGTGAACTCTTCCATACTTATGATGAACTTAAAGAAGTTTCTTTTTGCCCTTAAAATGGCGTCGCATATTCTACTTCTTGTGCTTTTTATTGGAACAGCCATGGCGAATGCATCCATCCTCCTAAGACGGGAACCTCTTTAATAAATTAATTATAATCAATTTGCATAAAAAAAAAACACCAAATTCATACGTACTGAGAAGTTAAAACAAAATCGCCTTGAAACTTTGGTTCCACACTTCCACTGAAATTATCACAATCAAATTTCCAATTTTTACGTATATATAACGTGAAATTAAAATATTTATATGCATACCTTTTCTCAGCTTTACAAAGTCAACGCAATATATTCGCATAGCTACGCTTGTCTTGTCAAGAACCTTACACTGATCATAGTGTTGTATTAGACAACTTGAATTAACATGATTGTGAAATTAAAATCTACATAAACAAACAATAACATCTCTTAATTAAGGTCACATGCATCTTACAGTGGTTATGACTGAAGTTTCAGTATACGATAACCACGCTCATATGAATGAGACTGTTGATGTAGATTGCAGCCGGGGGTTGCATACGGTGAATTTTTGTTGAGAGGTACATTCTCTACATTGAGAAGTATGTCTTCAAAACGCTTCTGGGGCAACTCATGTTTACAATGGTGATTTTTATAAGGGTTGGGAGATAATAATCAAAAATTACACATGAAACCCTAATATATTATTGTCATATATGATAAGATTTCGCAACCAGTACTGCTCATCTTAGTTTGTTTCATCTCATCATTATTATTAATTGGGTCGTTAATGCGATACATCTTTCAAATTTTAAAATAGTATAGCAGTTACCATATTATTTATTTTGAGTTGATTGAAATATTAATGATGATTGATTTCATAATTGATTGTGTTCTATTTCATCTTAAAATTTGAATATATCAATAAAAGACATTAAAACATTAATTCCTTAAAATTTGATTTCCCTATTTTAAATACAATTTTTAAAATTTTAAATTTATTCCTTTTATTATAAAATATGAATTCGGTGCATTAATATAATCAATATCAGAATATTCTAGCATCACACTATTATGCGGGGACTATTATTATAAATATTGAAACTTTTTTTAAAACCATTGCTTAAGAGAGTACCACATAGGATAAATATATATATATATATATATATATATATTATAGATGTGGATATTTCAAATCAAATCAGATTGTATAATGAATAAAATTAATTCTTACATTTTTTGGGTGACACATAATGGAAGATTTGAAAATTCATTTTTATTTCATCTCACAATTACGAAATAGAAAGTTTTTATTGATTATGTTTTTTGCTGATTTAGTGGGTTTGTTAATTAATGGTTCATATATTCAATTAATTTCAAATTGGTAACAAATGAATAACTGAAAATTTAGAGGACATTTGGTATAATTGTTGAAAATAATTTTTGTTGCAACCAATTAGAAACTGTCCTATGTGTCAACGTGGGAAGAAATTTGATTCCCTCTCTCTGGTTTCTCACTTAGTATAATACTAGATGTTAAACCCGGGCGATGCGCGGGGTTTATTTATATACATTATAAAAAATCAACAAAAAAAAATATAAAAAGTGTAAAATGTATTTGGAGTCCATATTAAGATACATTATACAACTAAAATTAAATAAAGGCGTAATTGTAAAGATAAAATAGGGCATATCATTTGAAATGAAAGTATTCACTTGATTTTTATAGAAGAGAAGAACTGGATAGTAACACTCATAAGTAGAGTAAAATAAATAAGATTGTATTATTGTTACATATTGAATGAAAAGATAAAATGATTGTATGCATAAAATACATAATGAATAATTATCAATAATAGATGGTAGATTATGTGTGACTGAAGTGTGAAGTTTAAAATTTTTATGGTTATTTTGTTGTAATTAAAGATTATATGATAATGTTTGGCCCAATACTTAATATTTTAGAGCAACAAATGTAGAGTTAAAATTTTTGCCCTTTAATCCCTTTTTGCTATGACAATAGAAAATAATAATTAATGAAATTATGGGTAAAAAAAAACATAAATTTAGTAACGTCTAAAAAAGAACCCTAAAACATCATTTTGCAGAAGAACATACGGAAAAAAAATCATATATAACTTTAATTAACCATTACCTCCCATGCCACACGATCGACCCACTATTAGTTCATCACTTTCAGAACAACAAACCAGCTGTAAGGCTAAAGTTTTTGCCCTTTCATCTTTGGATTTCGGGTTGTTTTGGGGAGGGAGAAATTTTTGCAGCACTAGAACATACTCATGGTTTGTGTGGCATGTATAAATGGAGATAAATTGGGATTGATGATAATTGATTATGCAAAATTTCAGTGATAAAGATAAAGTTTATAACAATTTTTGAGATTTATTAAGGAAAGATTATATTTATATGGGTAGATATGATATTATACAAATAAATGCATTGGTTTGAAATTCAAAAGATAACATTTAATTATAGTTAAATCCCACCCTTTTAGTAATAATTGAAGGCAAGTTTTGTACCTTTTTTTTATTGGCGAAAAAATACAAGGGTCATGTTTTAGGGAGAACATTTTAAAGATAACATTAATGTTGAATGATTGGTATTTTTTTTTTGAATTGTAGTCTATTGATTTACATGATTGGAAGGGAGATTTTTTTTTTTAAGAGAGATTAATTAAATAAGTCCAGTAGTAACTTTGGGGATTCTTTTGGGGAGGGAATAATTCTGGTGCATTAATGTTTATTAAATTTAATTAATTTTTATTTTCTTATTTTAAACTATAGTTTTAAATGCCATTTGATAAAACTTTATTTACATAAAATTTGAAGGACTATTAGTATAATTGTTGTAAATATTTTTTGACTCAACCATTAGAAAAATGACAGATTTTTTTTAGAGAGATTAATTAAATGAGTCCAGTAGTAACTTTGGGGATTCTTTTGGGGAGGAAATAATTCTGATGCATTAATAATCATTAATCCCGTCCATTAAATTTAATTAATTTTTATTTTCCTATCTTAAATTATAGTTTTAAATGTCATTTGATAAAACTTTATTTACATAAAATTTGAAGGACTATTAATATAATTGTTGTAAATATTTTTTGACTCAATCATTAGAAAAATGACACATATGATTTTATCCTATGTGGCAACTTTAGAATTCTTTTTTGTTTTCTCTCTCTGGTTTCTCTCTTAGTATAATATATATATATATATATATATATATACTATAGACTATAGATTATTATTATTATTATTATTATTATTACTATTACTATTATTATTATATTTTTTTGCTAACAATACAGTATATACTAATGTGGATACTTATTAAAATGTATCACATTGCAAAGATGTTCCGTATTGGTGGCGAGAGCAATGATTTTTTAACAAAAATGTTTAAATAATAGTCTTGATGTCCCAAAAAATAGTTTATATTAAATTTTGAAATTTGCACTATTTTTAGTATAAAATGAAAAATAAAGTTTTTTTTAGAGAGAGGAAATACTGAACAATAATTGTTATAACAACTTGTAAATGGATCATAACTAATCAGAAGGTTTTTTTTTTTCGCTTATGAAAAATTCAATTAAATCGATAACGAGAGCCAAAAACTCAAAAATCAAACTATTTGTCTCACATTAGTTAGCTAGACACAGCCCAAACAATTAAAATTGAAACCGAAACCTAAATCTAAATCTTCAACTGTACGGTTAATTGGTTTGTGTTAATATCTTACAATCTCTAAAATGATTTCAAAATATGGAAAAAGAAAAGGATAAAGTAGAAATAGTTCTTAAATTACGATCCGTTTTTATCAAAAAAAAAATTACGATCCGTTACTTGAATTTTTGGTTGGAAATTAAATTCGTCTGCATTGTGTCTTAGTCGTTCCATAATTTAAATTTAACCTAAAGTTAAATTAAAAAAAAAAAAAAAGAGAGAGAGAGAGACCGGCACGAATTTAACCTTTCACCCGAAAGAAACGAATATACTTGCACGGTTGCAAAGTTGCACCGGCTTACGCGTGAAAACCTCGGAGTACTTTAATTACCTATATACCCTTACTAGTTTCCATAAATACGCCCTCCCATCATTTCCATTGTTTTCTGAAGGTGCCTCGAGTTCTCAGCATCTTCGCTCTCTCTCTCTTTTAGAAGCTTCCAGTTCCCCCCTTTTTCCCCGTCCTTCTTCAACTCAAATTCCTCTCTCAAACAGAAATGACTCAGATGTCGAATCCAAACCTTAACTGCAACAACTGTACGAAAACCGTCAAATTCCTCTACAGTTACGACGGCCAGATCCTCCCACGCCGGAACGACGGCGTTCTGCGCTACGTCGGAGGTTGCACCCGCGTTCTCTCCGTCGACCGCTCCGTTACCTTTGCCGGTGTGTTTTTTCATGCCTCAATCTTCGATAATTTCTGTAACCGAGTGTTTTAATTTCGATTGATTTTGCTCAATTTTGTTAGTGTGCTGATTTCGTTGTTTAATTTCCTTTCTGGTATCAGAATTGATGGTGAAATTCGGGGAATTATGTGGAACGTCGATGAATTTGAAGTGTAAGTTGCCTAATGAGGATCTAGACGTGTTAATTTCTGTTAAATCGGATGAAGACCTTGCGAATTTGATCAACGAGTACGACCGGTTCTCGGAGGCGTGTAAGAAGGAAATGAAGATTCGAGCGGTTTTATTTCCGGTTCAGTCGCTCAAAAAGATATCTCCGCCGTCATCGCCGATGCTCTGCGACGGTTCTGTTACTGCCAAGGTGAAATTTCAGTCCGCCAGAGCAGTACAGAGGAGTATTCAGCATTTTCCGTCGAATTGGTTGGAATCGAAGCCGGTGAGCTTTTTGTGGCCCGCCGGCGTACGGAATGCGGCGGGGAATGCTCGCTGCTGTCCACATGGAAGCCCTGGGCGGCGGCAATACTTACTGCCTTACTCAAATTACTGCCAATAAAAGTCAACACCGTACTCAAAAGGAAGAAAAAAAAAAATTCAAGCTGGATAGAACTGATAGACGCAGAATTAGAAAAGAAGTATACGCTTAAGAACATAGACATATTAGATATTACTCATTTCTTTTCTTCTTTTTTTTTTTTTTTCCTTTTCTTTTGAAAGCTTAAAGAGCCTGGTTTTGAAATTGCTTCAGCAGAAAAGGGTGTTTTTTTCCGGGTCCCCTTAATTTTGGATGGTCTCTGTTGTTGTGATGAATTGTGGATACGCGGAACAATTCTGTTGTTCGTCATCCAACCAAAGATCGATTCAATTTCTCTGCTGTTATTGCATTTTCTGCAGAAAAGAGAAATAAAAAGTGAATAAATAACAGATTTAGCCGTTAGGGTTACGTCAATTGCCGTTTATCCCCTGTTCGTTAGTGAATTTTGTCATTTGGGGGAATCTCTTCTGAATAGAGTTCGTGCGTGGTTTTGTCGCCGTCTGATTATGATGCCGTGTGTTGCCGTCACCGTCGCGTGAAATCCTCGTGGGTTAGTCAGAAATGACTTTGGTTCTTTGAATACTAATTGGATTCTTTTTGTATTTTCTTTCTTTTTGTTATTTTGGGAATTTGATTCAGGTTCATTTGATGGTTTTTAACAGGTTGCATCTTGATTTCCTTCTGCAGGTCCGCAATGGTGAAAGATGTGGTTATGGTAATGGAAGTGAAACAGATTCCGTTTCCTCTCTGTTATGCCCATGAACATTATCTGGTTGAGAAGCAGTTGTTAGGAAAATCAGAAAAGAAAAACTGACATTATCTGTGGGAGTTCTGGGAAGAACAGGGATGGGAGTAATGATGATGGATGATAATTTGGTTTGGCCTTTTTCTTGGGAGCAGTTCATCCTTATTTCATTTTTTTTTCTTTTTTTATCAACAACAAAAACAAAATATCCGCTGACAACTATATTAAATAATGGTAAATTATTACAATGCTTGCAAAATAGGATTGTGAGTTTAGGAAAAGTAGAAGAAAAAATTATTCAATACAGTCGTCTTACCAGATGATATAAACATAAGACAAAGGCATAAAAAAACGATAAATCATAATTTTTGGTGAGTGGTTTAAAACTAATTAGTCATATGTCTCTATAACAAATATTTCATCATTTTATTTAATAATTATTTTATTGTATTATTTCAGTCCAATCAGTTTAACCGAAGAAAATAAATAATTTTAATATATGCCGTAAAAGTTACATAGCCCTTTCACAACCGTGGACGTCTACCTGGACTTGGGACTTCTTCTCTAAGTTATTACACGTTAACATACTGAAATTGTCGGAATGATGTGAACATAGGTTGATTTTTAAGTGATGATTAAGAACGAGAAGTCGGTTGAGTAAACAAAATTGATAGGAAAAGGAAACCTCCTGCTAACTGCTAAGCGCTAACATATTGAAAATGAAAATGGAAGTGAAGTTCTTCTTGATAGGCTGGATGTTTTGGAGGGTTATTGACTGCTCGGAAGAAAAAACTTGAAAGAGTTGGGAAGTTCCTTTGCCTAACCCAGAAAAAGATTACACGTTCAAAACACGGAGCCATAATATTGGCTGCCAAGGATTGAACAATCCCAAAATATTCCATCAACAAAGTGATAACAATTTTGAAAGAAAACGTTAGAAAAGGGAACAGATTATTTTATTATGTGTCCGCACCGTTTTGATTCTTTTCCAAACAAAAGAAAATTGAGACATTGACGTTTTATAACATACTCCCTCGAGTTTCTATTATAAGATATTTTTCTAATTGAAAATAAAATTTTATAAAAATATTTTCATATTTTATTTTGTTCTTCTTATTATTATTAAATATTTTTAAGATTTTATTTTCAATTAGAAAAATATACGAAATGAAACTTAGTTATAACGAATCAAAATATCTTATAATAAAGATCGGAGAGAGTTGCAAAAAACGTTTACCATGTGGCATATAAATAAACAACTACGATTAATTTAAAAAATAAACTGTCTCAATGAAAATATTCATCCTTTCACTGCTTTTTGAATAATTTCAATTGTGAAATCGAGATTCCTATTTTGGATGGAGTGAATATTATTATTAAAAATATGTTTTTTGTTTTATAAAAATTTTCCTCGTGAAAAGTTACTTAAATGAGCAGTTTCGTAGTTTTTTTGTTTTTGTTTCTTTTTTTCTGGTTTACTTTCCTATCCTGTTCAATTAAGTGATTATCAATATTATTGTTCTAACTATCACGTTTTTAAAAAATAAAATAATTATAAAAAAACTGAAAATATATTTTATGTGGCAGGAATACTACATTACCATATATCATTTCAAAAATGATAAATTTTTTTATATCATTTACTCTAAAATTATTGTTGCTACAATAACACCCAAGTGTACGATGATGATTTATCCTCGTACACAAAAGCAGTGAGGATTTTTGATGGGGGGTGGTGGTCAAGGTGGTTACCCTAACATCCTACCACAACTTGTCCCATTTGGTTTGGGTTATGTCTAAGGATTAAGGAAACCAAATTGAAACTCCAGAATATTGATTTTCTTTATCAATCGCTTTCATACAAGCGGTATCATTGTGGCCCTGATATTTTCATTGTCATTAGGGAACATTTTTTGACTAAAAAAAAAAATTCATGAACGAAATGTTTGAAAATCCAATATGTTTTGAACAAATTGTTTTATGGTGGTGGCCCCTAAACAACCCTACGACTTGAATTTTTTTTTTAAATATTATTTTTTTAACAACCACAATAAAATTTTATGTAGCTAAATAATAGTCGCACTATAATAAACTGAAAATGCAAATGAATGTTGACCGGATATAGGAAGTGAAAATGTTACATGCTTACATGTTAGCATGCGTGTATCTTAATTTACAGCAGATTACTTAATTCCATTGGCTTTAATTGATAACTAGATGTTTGGCCCAGGTAAATGTCCGGGCGCCCCTTCTAAGTTATTATTTTATTAAAATCTAATTGAATTATTATTTTTTGAGGAATTAATTAGGCGTATATATCATTTATGCTATGGTCTGGGGTTTTAGAAAATATATTTATAAATCTGAGGTTATAAGGGAATAATAAATAATTAGTTTATAAGGTATTATTTTTAATTACTGGATTTAAGTTTTTTTATTTTTTATTTATATTAAGCCTGCAAAACTGTACGATTGGACATTTGAATTTAAATTAATATATCCATTCGTTTGAAATGTAACTGATTCTTATTTGTAGAATTTTTTCATTGGATAAGTGTCACATTTAAAACATGTGTTTTTTTAAAAAAAAGAATTATATAACTTCTAATTAAAAGAGATTTACACGTGGCAAAAAGACTTCTGAAATCTGAAATATGGTGCATTGGAGCCAAAACAGATGCATACGTAGTTGCCACATAAGCTTCATGTCTTCTGCTTTAATAGGGTAAAAGGGATTAATTTTGTGACCTTGGAGGAATCACCAAAGAGATTGCTGGAATTTATTTTTTTAAAAAAAACAGATTATTGATAATTTCATCTATTCAAAAGAATAATAATTGTAATTAAAGGTTACATGTTAAATAGTATGAAATATATATATGCACATATATAACTCTGATTTTGTTTTCTCATGAATAAAAAGGTAACACACGTTCATGGAAGGTGAGAGAACTATGAAATGAAATGTCAAATGCTAAAAACGTTATATTCTCAGGGTATATATTATTTCTCAAAGTTTAAAGTTCTACTTTCACAATTAATGCTGACCGACAAGATTTTGTAGGTGTTCAACGAAATATTCTGGGGAAAAAAAAACTAAATTCCATGCACCTTCTATGTAGTAGAAATGATCAAAGGATTTGGCTTTGTAGAACTTATTTGACCAAGTGGACCTCTGACCCTATATATAATACCGGGAATCCTCAGCTTTGCTCGATCCATATTTGACTTTTTCTTAGTTCTTACCTATTCCCACTCCATCCAAACATAATAATAATAATAATAATAATAATAATAATAATAATAATAATAATAATAGAAATGAAAAAATAATAGACAATAAAATCAATGTGATTCACTACTTCCAATCTTCCATAAGCATGCATGTCAAAAGGGTGTATTATTGTGACAAAGATTTCGGAATATTAGGAGGCCTTTTTAGATGCCAAATTAAAGCAAAGGGGAAACCAACCACAAAAAAGTGAACAAAAGGAAAAGAGTGATGGTTGAAGATAACGGAACCAGCATAATCTCCAGATATTCTGGAAAACTTTGCCATGAATTATGCTAGAATACCTTCCATGTTTTACTTGTAGAGAACCTGCAATTAAAGGAGCAATTTACAACTGATGGAAACTCAGAACCTTCCATCTTTTGATTGTTATGAAATATTTTAAAGATTTTTTTGATAATTAAGAATACGTACTAAATGAAACCTAGAAAAAATTAACATACCTTATTTATGAATCAAAGAAAGTATGCAATATTCAATTCACGAGAGAATTGCCAATAACGTTTACATTGTTTTTTTTTTAAAAAAAAAATAAAATTGGATGGCGTCGGTTAGAGAATTGAACCCTCGACCTCTCAGCAATAACCATCCCCCATCCTAATCCCTTAACCACCCCACCCAACCCTCCCACCCCAAAACATTTACATTGTATCACAAAAATAAGTAATAACATTCCGGGTTCGAAAAAGTAGATCGATTATAACAAATTCAAGTTGCTATTATACTTTCTTACAACATATCAATTTTACCATTAATTCCACGCCTAACAAGAAGATACTTCCTCCGGCTTTTATTGAATTTTTATTTGTCATAAATTTCATTTGTCGTGTTATTTTCATTGAAAATGAAATCTAAGAAATAATTTCACATTCATTGTATTCTTATAATTATTATAAAGTATTTTTAACGGTTGATTTTTAATTGAAAAAACACGACAAGTGAAAATTTAAAACAAATCAAAATATCTTGGAATAAGTATAGGAGGAAGTATTTCTGTTCACTCAAATCAGATTTCAATAGAGATTTAATATTGTATATGATTTAAGATTTTGCCTTAGACATTCTGTAGTCATAGAAGTTACATCTTGCCCCCCTCTAATCACTTTTTACCGGGGAAAAAGTGCTCGCAACGAGCAAAAAGCGAAGACGAGCTCGGAGGTAGCCGGAAGTTGACAAGAAACCTTACATTAACTGGAAGTCTGGAAGGAAGCGACTGGAATGATCTCCAGAAGAAAAAAACCATCGCATTTTTAGTATAGCATGGTCCTGCAAATTAACAATCCTTTTTTTTTCCCCTTGTGGAACAAGTCAATTTCATTAAAAAAAATAAAATAAAGTGTCACAAAAACGGCACAAGAACAGCTTATCGCACCAAATTAGTTAACACACTAACGACTGTCTATTTACGCACCTAAATACCTCGATTCGACTATGACAGGTTACCATTTTAAATTATCGTTAGTATACGATGAATTACTCTAACTAACGCAAATCCACAATCTCAACATGGAGTACTTAAAAAGCTGCAAGTGCTTTAATTTTCCTCGCAAAAATAGCCTTTAGGTCATCATCGAATCATAGCAAATTGATTAGCGAAGTTAACAACATAAATCCGTGAACTCTTAAAATGGGTTACCCATTTTTTGGGTTTTCTTCTAAAACAAAAAAATATTTTTAGAATTTTTTACTGTCTAATTAATAGTTATACATATGGTGATGTATTCTCTCTATTCTATTTCATGTATTTTGCTTTATTTTATTATTATGGTTCGATAAAATAGACTATTAAAAATAAGAAAGGGGAGTAAAATCATACAAAAATCATTTATATTGCCAATACGATTTTATACAGTTTTCCTTTGTAGAATTCATTTAGTGCCCGTAGACAATGGAAAAACGAAACCAAAAATTTGAAGGGGTGGTGATTAAAAGCCTGCATATTGAGAATATAAGAGGACCGTCATAAACAATATTGCTCGTCAAGTTATCCGCCAGAAAAAAAGAAAAACTATTACTTGAAAAAATATAGATTGATGTTGTAGTTTCAGAAAAAAAAATTTAAAAAAAAAACCCTTCAAAATGCAAAAATCTGTGAATTGCCTCGATTACTTAATTCTGAAGAATCCACTTGTTAACACAAAATGCGATTTGCTCCTAGTTCATTTTTTTGTGTGTTAGAGCTCTTTTTCTATGTTTTAAAGGACTTGAATCAAATTAATCGATCAAACGAGAAGAATCCTTCCTTATTAATCCCCTAACTCCCTAAAGTCTCTAACATGACAAAAGAAGAAATGATGGCCAGCATTTTGGCACTTCTGTAGGAAATAACACATTTTATCCATCCCTACTATGCATGAACATCCTGTTTCAAACGGGTTGCATTAAATCCAATTTCTAGTACTTTTCCTTCATCCATATTCAACTGCTAAGCATGGCTGACAGTGAAGTGCCACTTAATTGTAAGATGCCTCTTTGTTTCTAATAGTTCATAGATTCAAATCACGCCGAGATAAGTGATAAATCACTGTTTGATCCCTTTTTTAGGAAAAAAAAAAAGAAAAAGGAAAAAAGAAACATCTGAACTGAATGTTGCATTATTTGTTATTTGCCAAAAAATATTAATTTTGTTCCAAATTAATGCAGTATCTAATCTCTCCCAATAAATTGGCAATTGATTGTATACAATTTACAGAGCCTATTTCCCTCAAGACAAGTGAATGTTTCTAGTAGAAATAGATACTCCCTCTGTCCTAAAACTATAATCCAGTTTAGATTTTTATTTTTTATTACAATTTGTATTGGAAGTGAAATCTATAAAATTATTTCGAAACGGATAGAATATATTGTACTGTATCTCTAAATATTTATCAAGAAGAAAATGTAAAACTATTGTTAATCAGACATAATTAATTATCACACTTTGAAAGCGCCTAGACAGGAAAAAAACCAGTGAGAAAATTAGACGAAAGAAAAAAAAAACTAAATATAAAAAGAAAATTGTGGTAAAGAAATCCACGCAATAAATTTTCTACAATTTCCGCAGTATTTCTAAATAATCACAAAATTCACATGAACATCTAAAATATATATATGCACACATATGTATAATTGTTAGAAATAAATTTTTTTCAAGCTTGAAGTAGATTACATACTTATGATGTACTCCCCCCATCCCGCAATTATTGTCCAGTTTGAATTTTCATTTAGTTCATATTGTACTAAAAGTGAAATCTCAAAGTGGACAATAATTTTGGGACAGAGATAGTAACTAATTTATAAGAATTTTAGCTGCGTTTTTTTGTCCGGAAAAGGAATTAGGGAAACGGAATTTCATTTCTGATGAAAAAACATACATTTATTAAAGGAATCTTTCATTACATTTGACATGTTCCAAATATGTGGAATAGGCATTACTTGACGATTGATACGTTTCTTTTTTATATAAGTATCAGAATAAAAATTAAAATTTTAAATAAACTATAAGAAAAAAAAAGGTTTTGCAAAATTATAATTAATGAAATAATTTGCATTACTATATCAACGTCCCTACTTAAAATAAATACTAAAAGAATCATATCAAATAATCCTCAACAAATTAAGTAAAATATGGTTCAAGAAAAGTTCTACACCCCATTTATTATTGATACGCATCTAAATCTGGACAAAAGGACTAATTTTCACTCGGTGAACAACCAGATGTATTTTTACAGTGGAAAGCCAAAATTCTTTTCCGTTTTGAACCATGCGTACACAAATGATTTGAGGCAGAAATAGGCTCTAACCTCCAATCTAATTTTAAATTATAACATAATCAAAAGAGAAAATTGACGTAGTTGGGAAAAACAATTTGGAAGACGATAAAAAGCTTAAAAAAATGAATTGCTTGACCAAAAATTATTGAAAAGGATTTTCTTCTTCCAACTTTTCACCCTTCGAGCGTTAGAAAAAATAAAAACAAAAAAGAAAATCATAGATGGCAAGAAATACCTTCTAGTTTTTATTTTTGTTCTAAAAGTGAGTTGATGAATTAGTGGGGGAGAAGCTGTATTTAAAGAGAACCAAATTTTTCCCGCACAAAATTTGGACGCGCTTAAAATAGAGCGCCCTTTTGATTTGTTTTATCATATTTGAGATTGAATAGATAACTAAAGTAATTGGATGAGATTAGGATTACTTATGGTAGGTTATCTGATTACACCAGAAAGTTTATCCTTTACCCGTTACTTTTTACGAAACGCAGTAATAGTAAGAAACAGAATCAAATTCCCATTACCTCCATTCCCATTACTGCAAAAAGAACACACCTTTAGGATTAGTTAGGGATTAAACTAAAATGTACCATATTATGCTTTGTTTTATTTTCAGAAAAAATTATTTGAAATAGTTGAGGCTTAAAACAAGTACTCATGTATTTGGGTCGAATAATTGTATATCTTTTGGGATTGATTTTACAGCCGAAATAGATTAATATTGACTATATCATACATCATTGGCCATGTTGTTATGAACTGGATAGAAAGGTTTGGATCCGACCCAAAAGGAAAGAATTGGAAAAAACGGGGCAAAAAAGATTTCAGAGACTGAGGGAGAGAGGCAACAGAGAGATCAGAGAAGAAGAAATGAGACAAGAATCAAATTCATCATCAATAACCGAATAATCCCCCTTTTTCTTATTCTATTACATATATAAGCTACTCAACTGAAATAAACAGCACCGTTTAACCTAAATGGGCTAATAGCTAAGAAATCATTCCCCCTTAAGAAGGAACCTTGTCCTTAAGGTTCCAGAATTTTATGACAAGACTGAACCCTAATCATGGTAGATCACTCAGAAATGCAGGCAATCAAATTCTGATGAAATCTTCATCTTCTAGGGAAGCTTCTTCAGGGATCAAATTCATCCACCTAATCAAGAATTTCTTTACACTTTGACTTCCTCGTTCCTCAGTACGTCTTTGCAAAATGGCCTCAGGAGCTATGGTCATCAAATTATCATCAGAGACTGGAAGTGAAGCACAAACGGATTGGGTTGGATCAATATTTTGCTTGAGTAACTTAGCAGACGCTTTCTGGTTTCCAAAAAATTCTATCCTCTGTTGTTGATATGTCCGCAATTTGACTGGCAACTGAAATTTCAACATCTTCCTAGAATTGGTTCCTCCTCTAAAACTGGTAACCCAATCAACCCATCTTTTGAGAAGTTTGTTTCCTTGATCGACGCTAATATCCATAGCAAACTCCCTTAGAATCGTCATAAAATCCACATCTTTCACAATCTATAAAATCATAATTCTGCTCAAACACTTTTGACGTCCTGTATAATTCAAAACTCTGAACACGTTCAACATTTGGAAGCATAAACACAAGATCCCTTTTCTCCAAATTGAGCTCATTCTTATACCAGAAAACTTTATGGGAACCGATGATATTCGAATAATTCCAACTGTTGCCAACATCTTCAACAGGATCAGACTTCAAATCACAGTATGACCAACCTTTATCACGACTATTGCCCTTAACAGAAACTAATCCTAACTCCTCAAAGCCAACAGAACAATCTGCTCTTATAGAAACATTCAATTTAAATGATTTCTCATCATTTCTATCAAGGGCGACCGCATTTCTATAATCATTCAAGATCATCAAATTACCATCACAAGAATTGACTTCATGAATGAAATTAATCAACTCGTTACAACCCAACTTATCTAAAGAATCCAGAGATATACCTTCTACGCCGAATTCATTCGAGTGAGAAGGCAAAAGGTCTGAATCAATTTTTTGTACACCATCATCCTCTGCTTCAACTTCGGAACTGTGTTTGGGCTCGTCGTCATCTTCAAGAATTTTTCCAATTGGATCCGAACTTGCGTCAAACGCTTCACATTCATTAGAGTTATCCTGAAAATCTTGGTCGAGCTCATCCCCAAAAGTTGATTCTTGAAAAATTCCTTGGCTTCTACATTCCGGTAATTTGGCATCCCAAGAATCTGTCAAAAATGCATCCTGATCGAGAAAGGACAATTCTTGGCACTTCATGGCGGTTTCTTTGGTAACCACCTCATCGATTTTCGATTCTTCATCTATGGCTTCTTTAATTGTTCGTGACTCCTCTTCGACTCCATTGATTAGATTACCTTCCACCTTGGTTTCGATATCGCCGAAGACACGAATAAAATGTCGTGAAAAATCAACGCAGTCACTATTTGGTGAGTCCATATCCGTCACTCCCAGTGATCGGCCCATTACTCAGCCCATTACTCGATTCCAGGGGTTTAACTACCCCTGGTATGGCGGCCTGTTATTACTAATCCTAGTGGGAATCGGATGTTGGGGAGATCTATAAATAGGGACCGTTATTCCACAAGAGAGGTACGCAATCTTGACTATCAAATTAATACAGTCGCAACCCTATTTTCTAACTTAAGCTTCGGAGTGTCTGCCCTCGGGAGACGCCCGAGGCTCTGTTTTGCAGGAAACCCTAACCGGAGTTCCATCCTATACCGGCGGTACAATTCCAGGTATCGTGAAGTGGCACGCCCAGTGGGACTCGAAAACTAGGGTTTGTGTTACCAAGTTTTTTCAAGCTTTTCGAAACCTTTCAATTCGCTTCCAGAACAGAATCGGTAGAAGGAAAGATGGTGGTAGTTGATAGTCCCCAACTGGAAGGCAGACAAGCCCTGAGGACGGCGAAACTCTGGCACACTTCCGATGGAGGCAGAAACAGAAAAGGAACGATCGACGAAACAAGAAAGAGACTACCCCTGTCAAACCAACCGATCAGAATCGTCACCGTGAAACCCCCGATCCACTCCAGAAACAAAGGTTGGCCGAGATCGAAGCGGAACTGAAAAAGTTGAAGGATGATAACTCCCTCAACCAAAGAAAAAAGAAATATATTCTCGAGGAATATAAACGCTGCTGTTTGTTAGGTCTTCCAGACCCAACGGAACAAGAAATGGAGGAGTTGGTCGAGGAAAAAGAGACAAGAAGGACCATGGATCTCCTCAAGATCAGAAGAGGCAAACGTCCGGTCCCAAACGAAGGGGAGGAAAGAACTCGCAAAGAAACCTCCTATCGAGAAGTTTCTCGTGCTGAACCTTCCGAGGCCCCCGGCGATACTTACTGGGAAGCACTCGAGAGGACAAACCCGGTGGAGCACGAGTACGACGATCAGGCGATTCAGCAGTTTGTACTGGAGCACGAGTAGAAGAAACAATTTCGCAGACCAGATCGACGACGATCACCTAGCGTCGAGGAATTGTCTAAAAGAGAGTGGGAACCCCCAAAAAACAATGTCCACTCTCGATTGGGACCAAAAGGGACGCAGGAAAAATCCCGTCATGACTATCGTCGAGGAGAAGACTCTCCACCTCGAAATCAGGATAATCGAGGTAACCAGGACCCTTCGATTCGAGACTCATCAATGCGAAGGATGATAGGGATGATCGTGGACCGAACTCCTTTCATCCCCAGGATTCGAGACTGTCCGAAACCTAAAGACTTCGACTTCTCCAAAGACTTCACCTGTTATACAGGAGATTCTGATTCGCAGTGATTTCTCAACAAATACGTACAAGTCATGAGAATCTGTAACGCATCTCTAGACTTCATGGCAAAAGCTCTACCATCATTCCTCGACGGGCAGGCACAACGTTGGTTTGGGCAGTTGCCAGAGGGAAGCATTGACAGCTTTAAGGATCTCACGGTAAAGTTAGCCACTAGGTTTTTACTCAGCAAGCAAGTCACAAAAATGTCCGTTGACCTATCCTCCATAAGACAAGGACATAACGAGAGCCTCGCAGATTTCCATCGCCGCTTTACCCGTGAATCTCTCCAAATTGACAATCTCGATGACAGAGACGTGAGGAATGGCTTCATCCAAGGACTCAACCCCTGGGGGAAGTCCGCCCCCCTGCGAGTAAAATTAACTACTAAACCTCCACGGAACACCCAAGAGATGTGGGCCACGGTGGAAAGTTATATCCAACGGGAACAGACACTGAAGAACTCCCAGGAATCTTTCTCACTTGTAGGGGAGCGAGGGGGGAAAGACAGACATAAATCCCTGACTGAAAGCAAACCTTCACTGCCTAGGCTCGACAGATTACTCACTCCATTGATAAAGCCTCGACGGGAGATACTCCAAATCCATAAGGACGAGTTCCCAACCCCAAAGCCATTGACTCATAATCCGAATAGGTCCACGGATCGGTATTGTGAGTACCACAAGGATCATGGACATGATACGGAGGATTGTCGAGAGCTCAAGCGGGAAATTGAAGCAGGAGTGAAGTCCGGTAAATTCCAACAATATGTGCAGAACACGCAAGGCACCGCTCGAGGAGATACCCGTAGTTCCCGAGAAAAACCCGGCACCCCTCGTAACTTCCCTAGGCGAAACAACAATCATGGTTCTCGCAGAGACAACCGAAGAAATAATTAGCAACCGATGGATAACTCACAACAACTGGCCCAGCCAGCTCTCGATAACAAACCGCAGCCAATACAGCAAATACCTCCCCTCGACCCTACCAAGCAGATTACCCACAATGTCGGAGCAATTTATGGAGCACCTCTCGAGGTCCTCTCGACCGCGGCAATGAAAGTCTCTGTTCGACAGGTAACAAAAATCCCACCGTAGGAGCCAAGTCACAAGCGGTTTAAAGGAACCGAGGCAATTGTCTTCACTAATAGTGACGTCGTCCCCGGTGTATGTCCCCACAGCAATGCCATGGTTATCGATGCCATCATAGGTAATGTGGGGGTAAGTCACGTGTACGTCGACAATGGCAGCGCGGTCGACATCATCTACAATGATTGTTTCAAGAGAATGAATATATAGAACCCAGATTGGCGCCCGACTACCTTACCATTGATGGGCTTCTCTGGGCACACGATAATCCCAAGTGGGATCGTCAGGCTTCCAATCACGGTAGGGACGTATCCTCGAACGGTAAATCTAACAATGGATTTCGCCATAATCGATGCTCCCTCACTATTTAATGTGATTCTAGGACGGCCATGGATGTGCCAAGCTCACGCTGTCTGGTCACCTTATCACTTGGTCATGAAGTTCCCAACGGAATTTGGGATAGGAATAGTTCAAGGGTGCCAACGGAGCTCTCGAGAATGTCTTCTCACGGCAGTCTTCTCACGACAGTAAGAATTGGGAAGAAAACAGTAAAGCCGGAGCTAGCCGTTACAACATCAGGGTGCTACTCGATTTGGCAAGGCGTGTCGAGGGCCGAGTGTAATCAGAGGAAACAAGAGATCCATGTCCCAGACATGGATCTCGATCAAAACCCCCCGCTAAGCAGCAAGACGGAAGAGTTGATCCTAGATGAAAAGGAGCCAGAAAAAACCATCAAACTGGGGATATCCGTTGAGGGAGCATTGCGGACTGAAATAATCGCCTTGTTACGTGACTTTCGGGACATTTTTGCATGGTCTCCATCCGTTATGACCGAAGTTCCTCGGCACATTATCGAGCACAAGCTGAATGTTGATCCAAATGTCAGACCCGTCAAGCAAAAGAAGAGGGTTTTCGCTCGAGAGTGCAATGATGTAATTAACAAGGAAACCCTTAAGCTGGTTCGAGCCAATATTTTGAAAGAAGTGCTCTGGCCCACCAGGCTGGCCAACCCGGTCCTTGTTCACAAACCAGACAATTCCTGGCGCATGTGCCAAGATTACACTGATCTAAACAAACATTGTCCGAAAGACTGCTACCCCTTGCCCGTAATTGACCAAATGGTGGAAGGCATTACCGGTTACTGGACCCTTAGCTTCCTCGACGCGTATAAAAGATACCATCAGATTCATATGGCCGGGGAGGATGCTGAGAAAACGGCTTACATCACAGAGATTGGAGTATACTGTTACGACAAAATGCCGTTTGGGTTGAAAAACGCGGGGGCCACCTATCAGCGTTTGGTTAATAGGGCTTTCCACAGTCAAATCGGAAGAAACATCGAGATATATGTGGATGACATAGTTATCAAGAGCAATTTGGACGACAGGGTGGTCGAAGACATGAAGGTGATCTTCACAATCCTGCGCAGAATTAACATGAAACTCAATCCAAAGAAATGCGCCTTCTGCGTACGTTCTGGGAAATTCCTCGGATTTCAAGTGTCAAAGGACGGAATAAGTGTTGATCCTTCAAAAGTTGAAGCAATTCTTTCGATGGAAGCCCCGAAAACCGTCAAGGATGTACAGAAACTCGCAGGATCTCTAGCAGCCCTTAACAGATTTTTGTCTCGAGCAGCAGAGGGAAGCCTCCCCTTTTTCAAGACTCTAAGAAAAGGGAGGGGTTTCCAATGGACCGAATAATGTCAAAAAGCCTTTCAGGAGCTAAAGGAACATCTCAAACAGCTCCCTATGCTAGCGAAACCGCAACAAGGGGAAGTCCTATATATCTATTTTGCTGCTCAAGAAACTGCCATATCCGCAGTGCTGATTCAGAAAAAAGACAACAAGGAGCTCCCAGTCTACTTTGTCAACAAAGTCCTACAAGGGGCAGAATCTCGATATACCCCATGGAAAAACTCATCCTAAGCCTCGTACTCGCTGCCCGCCGGTTGCGTCCCTACTTTCAAGCCCATCCTATACAAGTCTTGACCGAGCAACCCATCCAACAAGTCCTCCTCAAACCAGAAGCTTTAGGCCGAATGATGAAATGGGCGGTCGAGTTGGGGGAACATCGTATCGAGTACAAGTCCCGTACGGCCATAAAAGGGCAGGCATTCGCAGATTTCCTAGTGGAAATTCCAGAGCTTCGGGAACCACGCAAGAATCAATACCGAAGAAGCAACTACACGAACATCCCTCCACAGATCCTCAAGCCTGGACCCTGTACGTCGACGGCTCTTCCTGCGAAGACGGGGGAGGAGCGGGGATCATCCTAGCGAAGCCGGTAGCACCTCGAGAAATCGAGGAAGTCAAAGAATACGATGCAGAATATTCCTACGCTCTGAGGTTCGGTTTCCCGGTTACCAATAATGTTGTTGAATACGAGGCAATGATCATAGGATTTAATATGGCCCTCAAATTAGGGGTTCAAAACTTGCAAGTATTTAGCGACTCTCAAGTAGTGATTAAACAAATCAAAGGTGAATACACAGTCCGTGAGGAACACCTTCGGCAATACCTCGAGAAGGTCCTGGAAATCAAAGACAAGTTTGAAAAATGCTCCATCTCTCACGTTCCCAGAACCAACAACAAGAGAGCCGACGCATTGAGTAAGCTCGCTTCATCCAATTTTGCTAATCTCAGTCATAAAGTTTGGGTTGAGATGCTCCCTGAACCCAGCATCCACCCTAAAGTTTCCCTAGCTATCACTGAAGATGGGGAAACATGGATGACCCCATTCATCCGATTCCTCGAGAATGGAACACTTCCCGATGACAAACAGGAAGCTCGGGCGTTGAAACTAAAAGCAGTCAAATATACCCTGAGGGACGGAATCCTCTACAAACACGGGTACTTGTTACTAATGTTACGGTGCGTCGGACCAAATCAAGCAGCATACATCCTCGAAGAAGTCCACGAGGGGTCGTGCAGAGCCCACATGGGGGCAAGGAGCTTGGCAAAAAAGGTCCTTCAAGCAGGATATTTCTGGACGCTTACCACTTCGTCCAAAAGTGCGACAAATGTCAAAGGTTTCCACCAATAACCCGACAGCCACAGCACGATAATCATACAAAGTCCTTGGCCATTTTACCAATGGGGGACTAACATCATCGGCCCCTTTCCGAAAGGGGCGGGAGGACTGCGATGGGTCATAGTAGCCATTGATTACTTTACCAAGTGTGTAGAAGCGAAACCATTGGCCTCGATATCGGGAAGAAAAGTGTTGAATTTCTTCTGGCAGAATGTGGTTTGCTGGTTTGGAGTGCCCGGGGTGATTGTGTCAGATAACGGAACCCAGTTCGAGAGCGACCCCTTCAAATCATGGTGCGCTGAGATGCAGATCGAGCGTCGATTCTCTGCTATCGCCCATCCGCAGGCAAATGGACAAGCTGAGTCAATTAACAGGACCATCTTACACGGAATTAAGACAAGGCTGCATAATGCAAAAGGAGCTTGGGTCGAAGAACTTTCTCATGTTTTATGGGCATACCGCACCACGGCTCATTCCTCGACAGACGAAACGCCATACAGCTTAGTCTATGGAATGGACGCCGTTCTCCCAGTTGAAATCGGTCTAGCAAGTCCTCGAATGATCAACTTCGTCAAGGACACCAACAATGAAGATATCCTGACTAACCTCGACCTGCTCGAGGAACGGCGAGATGCCGTAAAAGTCCGGGAAGCTAAGTACAAGGAGATCCTCAGAAGAAATTATAACAAGCGAGTCAAGAGCACTAACTTCGTAGTTGGGGACCTGGTGCTTAGAAAGAACGACACCAGTCGAGCAGAGACCCCGGGGAAGTTAGCGGTCAACTGGGAAGGACCCTATCGAGTCATTCAAGTTTCTCCTTCGGGCAGTTACCGATTGCAGACGACGGGCGACACGGGAACCATCCTCCACGATGGTGGAACATTCAGAATCACTGCAGGTTTTATATCTAGATCCCTTGCATGCTACTTGTGACTTTGTTTGCTAAGTGATTTAATTGCTTTCTTTTGTTTGAATGTAATGCTAACCCGGGTCCTCGGGTAATTATCAATAAGAGTCATTGCATATTTTTTCAAATAAAAAGTCATTTATCCTATATATTTGTGCATGTCGACACTGCCTTATGACTAGTCATCGAGATGGACGCCCCCTGTAGGGCCATCCTCGATTGGAGCCGTGTATTCAACATCCGGACCCCTAAGTCGAGGACTTCCCCTCGCACCCACCGTAGATCACGGTATCAGTAGACTGAGGAATCCGTATCCGATTCCTTGACGAGGCCGTGTAATTAACATCCGGCTAAACAAAGCGCTATACAAACATTCTCGAGTACAAAAAACTGACGCTAACACAGCTTAGTCCAAGTACAATTCCCTCACACCGAATGCGGGGTAAAAAAAAGGGTATATCGACATATATGATATCTACCTAAATCCTGAGGTCCGTCCCCTTAGGGTTAAAACGGGAAGGCTTAATCAGGCCTGACCATCTCATCGACCTAAGCTTATGAACACAATGCCCGAGTTTGTCCTTCAAATCTAGAATCTCCCAATCTTGGTCGTCGATTCTGAGAAGATATTCCTTAGCAGCTACTCGCTCTCTAGCTTCATCCTCCGGATCGAGGTCGTCGAGAATGGGCAAGGAAATCTCGTTGTCCACCAATATATTCTGCAGAACGGCAGCTTGCTTCGAGTAGAACTCCACCTCCTTGGTCCTCTTCTTCAGGAGGTCGATGGCAGCAATAAAACGTTCGGTGCGAATCTTTATCTGCGACTCGACCAAGGCAAGCGTATCGAGCTTCTCGAGGAACCACGGAGATATAACGATCTTCTCGCGTCTCCTCAGTTGAGTGTTTTCCGACTTCATTTTTTCCATCTCCTCGTAAATGTTAGCCTCGAGGGATAAGGAAGCATGGAAGTCCAAGTCGTATTGGTGAAGTCGGCGCTTCCACTCCTCCTTTTGCTACCTGAAGCGCTGTACCAAGCCGGAGTGCGTCCGTAGGTTGAGTGCATTAAAGGCATCAAAAAGTTCTTTCTCGAGAGAATTCACTTTATCGGTATTATGGACGTCCCCAAATTTCCTCAGAATCGAAGAAATCATCACATATAGGGGAAACCGGGCAACCTCATCTTCTTCAAGAATCAGTAGATGTAAATGATGAACAAAGTACGAATCCTGGAATAAGGGACAGAAATATGTCAAATATTAAAGGTAAGCCAATTTAATTAGCAAAAAGGTTCAAGGATCCCTACAAACTTTCTAAGGTCTACAGCCTTAGCAACAAAAACCCTATTACAAAGGGAAGACTCATACTTCCTTCTGACCCTGAGGCTGGCCTGGCTGTCTCTCGTTGGTTTCCTCGATGGGTGGAGGAGCGGGGATCATCTCTGGCTCCGGGTTGCTCTGTCCATCGTCCTCGGCCTGCTCCGAGGAATCCTCTTCCCATTCCACCTCGACGCCAATGAAGTTCGGAGCCAACTCCGGCACGCGCACCTCCTCCCCGGCCTTATCAGGGAGCACCGTGAGGGCATCCCCCTCGAAGGATGAGATCTCCACCAAGGATCCCATTTGAGAAACAGCGCCACACAGCGGTCCAAACAGCGGGAGCTGGCCGTTAGAAAGTTGCTGCAATCCTTTCTTAAGGGCTTCGTGGAGTGTCTTCTTAGGGTGTGGCCTCATAAACTGTTGGAGCCACCCAGCATTAATGGTCCTCCCACTCTCCATCCTCTCCAGGGTAGCCACCCCTACACCATGTCCCCCTAGAGCCTTGGCATCATTGCTAATGCCCACCAGGATGCTCGCCAACCCACCAGTGGACACCATTCTTGCCCAAAAACCGGTTATCCACGCCTGTAACTCCGATCGGGGAACATGAGTCTCCTTATATTCGGACAACTTGGCCTCGAGCTCCCTATAAATGGCTTGAACACTGGCCAGCTCTTGTTCCCTAGCAAGTCTCAGGGCTTCCTCCCCCTTCCTCGAGGCCTCGCTCCACTGCCTTGTTCGAGAAGCCCCTTCTCAGCCTGCAAGCTAGCAATGTCCTGCTTCAACGTCTTCTCGCGAATAAGGATGCTAGCCATGGTAGTAGTCAACTGCAACAAATAGACAATGTTAACAGGGGCATCGTGAGGCCTCTGAGAAGACATAACTCATGATGAGGAGAGTATTACCATTTTCAGCGATTCCTCCTCCGTCAAAGTCGCCGCTACCTCCTCGATGATGGGGCACTCGATCCTATTGTCCCCGAAATGATATATGACAGCAGCAGCGTATATGTCGACAACCCGTCGGTGTCCTCGACGTTTTTCTTTTCTAGAGAGGCCTCGAGCGGCCTGAACCACTCCGGATGCTGCTCCGTCGCCGGACCCGCCTCAGGTACTGGGTCCTCGGGCATTGGGACCTCTACTTCTTCAATAATAGGAGGGAAAGTCTTCGATGGATCCGCAATGTCATCCTCCCTCCCCTCCACCTTGATCAGGACTTGCTCCTCGACCGGCTTCTCGACTCCCTCGAGAGTGGGAGTCTTCTTCTTCTTGGCCTTGGCACCCGCATCGAACGCCTTCACAAGCCTTCTAAGCTTCCTCTTCTTAGTGACCTTGTTGGATGACCCCTCATCGAATTTTTAATTTCAAAAATCTGGGCGTCACCAAACAATCCAACGGTATCTTTGCTCGATGACATGACCTAAAACAAAAATAATGCACATAACAAGTTAGTACCTTTTTTCTTCTCGACGCGAACTGGAGGAATGTACTGTTGCACTTCCGTGTAGCCGAGGATGTTCTAGACCGATTCCAAGGCGTCGATGTCAGCCCTATACCTCTCAATCCTGTCCTTATCATGCTTGGACCAGGCATCTGCCACCCCGCCCATTTCATGAGCTTCCCGATAGTCCCAAGCCATACAAAAATCCTCAGGAGCCGAAACAAACAAATAATTCGGCTTCCACGATGGGGAACCGTCAAAAAGTCCTATTATGCTGTTCGCCTTCGAGGAAACATTCGTCTTAACGTTATACCAGTGCTTGTATTTGGTCGAGGGCATGCAGACCTTAAAAAAGTATCTCCATACTAACAATCGAGGTGCTACCTTCTTTATCTCACAGAGTCTCAAGAATCCGAGAACTGCAGTTACTAAATTGGGGGTAAATCGAGCAAGCGGGGTCTTATAATGCTGAACTATCCTACCAAACAGAGGGTGAAGGGGGAATCTTAGTCCCAGGAACATGGACCTATCGTATACAGTGATTTTCCCCTCTGGTGGAGTATTAGCTCTCTCAGTACCTAAGGGTGCTCGATATTCTAGATCTATGGGAAAGTCATACTTTTTGGCAATGGCTTCAGCCTTTTCAAAGGAATCTATGGTGGATGCAAAATCAGAAACTGTTTGCGATGCCATATCTATCCTAATATATGCAAATCTAGCAGGGTTCAGATAAAGCAAAGCACATATATCAATAAACAGTGACAAGAATACCCGAAGGCCAGAAGACTTACTTATGGAGTAACGCTTCGCTGGCAGCAATTACTGAACGGATTTCCAAAATCTGTGGACTCTCTTGGACGACAGTATTCAGTTGATAGAAGATTCTGGTACACCGGGGCAGAAGATGTAGAGTTTCCTTGGTTTGGAGTTTTCTGATTGTAGGTGAATGGTTAAAGCTTTTGTTCTCCCACCGGTTAAAAGAGAATACAAAATGTTTTGTCTCTCCCACGGCCCGACACCAGAGGCGAATTTCAAGGTGCAATTATGAGTGCCTAGCCGCCGTTTGGAAATCGTGTGTTAAAGGGGCGAAGCTTTCGTTTAGGCGGGATAAAACAAAAAAAAATGGGAGTCGGGTCGCCTTCTCATCTCGAATCCTCGCCCGCGGGTAATAGCATTCGGGTTGGGCCAAACCTTATTCATTCCACATAGGCCCAGTCTTATTTTATTCTATGTGGGCCGGACCAGGTCAGTTTTATTTAATGTCAAGCCTTATTTCTTCTACATAATTAACACTTGACAGTGGCACTTGGTGAGTCCATATCCGTCACCCCCAGTGACCGGCCCATTACTCAGCCCATTACTCGATCCCAGGGATTAACTGCCCCTGGTATGGCGTCCAGTTATTACTAACCCTAGTGGGAATCGGATGTTGGGAAGATCAATAAATAGGGACCGTTATTCCACAAGAGAGGTACGCAATCTTGACTATCAAATTAATAAAGTCGCAACTCTATTTTCTGACTTAAGTTTCGGAGTGTCTACCCTCGGGAGACGCTCGAGACTCTGTTTTGCAG
The DNA here is from genome assembly GCA_949775105.1 of Oldenlandia corymbosa var. corymbosa. NCBI lineage: Eukaryota > Viridiplantae > Streptophyta > Magnoliopsida > Gentianales > Rubiaceae > Oldenlandia > Oldenlandia corymbosa. Next base: position 13,546,930 of record OX459124.1, read on the forward strand.
GAAACCCTAACCGGAATTCCACCCTATACCGGCGGTACAATTCCAGGTATCGTCACTATTTGTCTTCCAAATCGTGAACTATTCAAACCAAAATTTAGCAGCATCATCTAAATAATGATCGACCACTTCGATTTTCTCCTGGTAAGAGATCGAATGATATGAACAGAAAAGGTCGAATCCTGTAAGCCAGCCATGCGGATCCTTTCCATTGAAGTTTGGTAAATTTAGAAATTGGCGTTAATCTTTCACCAAAATTCGGATCGATTTCAAGATATCCATCTTCGTATGCTTTCCATAACGAATCCATCGTCTTCAGATTAGTCAAACAAATTGTTTCCACCATTGGTTTCGTCGCCGGCCGAGAATCGGTGACTCTGATACCACTTGTTATGAACTGGCCCAATAGAAAGGTTTGGACCCTACCCGAAAGGGGAGAATTGGGAGAAAACAGGGCAAGAAAGATTTCAGAGATTGAGGGAGAGAGGCAACAGAGAGATCAGAGAAGAAGAAGAAATGAGAGAAGAATCAAATTCATCATCAATAACCAAATAATCCCCTTTTTTCCTATTCTATTACATATATAGTTATTCAACTGAAATAAACGGCACCGTTAACCTAAATGGGCTAATAGCTAACATACTGCTAGTTTGATATTTTGGGCCTCTGCTCATTTTGGTGTTAGCCTAATTTTAGACAATATGATAAATGAAATGTTTGCTTATAGATTTTCAAAAAGTTTATTTCTTATACACAAACCTATTGTTACACTAATGCGTGTGTGTGTGTTTTTTTTTGGGAATTGTACCTTATTATTCATGATTAAAAAAGGATGGTGATACATGTTGAGAGAAGCTCCAGCTATCCTATTTACATTTTTCACTACAGTTCTAGGCATTTTAAGGATCTTACAGCTTCACTTACTTTTTTCTTTTTTTAGTGCCTCTATTTACACTAATGCTTAGACTTCAATAGTTTAAGTTTCTCAATAGGGCATTACTTTTCACAGTTAAAAAATTACTCACCTGCAGTTCGTTTTTGATGATTTTGTCCCTAAACCCTTTCTATTCCCCCTTTCTTCTTCTTTTTCCTCATTTCTTCTTCTTCTTTCTATTTTTCTCCTTCTCCAACTTTATCTTCTTCTTCCTTTTTGTCAAATTTTAAATACAGATCTACTACAAATCGAAATTTAGAAAAATGACGGAACAAGACACACAACAACGGGAAGGAGCACCATCGATACTGGTAAATTTTTTTTTTACCAAATCCTATTTAAATTAAAATTAAAAAACAAAAACTGACTGACCAGACTGGCCGACCTGACCGTGTCGGTCACTCTTCTAGGATTGGCCGGTCCCTGACCCGGCCAATCTTCTACCCTTGGCCGGATTTCTCACGGGCCAAGGTTCCCAGGCTGACCGCTGGTCGGGTCGGCCAGCCTGGGCAGTTTTCTTTTTTTTTTCAAATTTTTTTGTGTTTTTTTTATAATTTTTTTGTTATAATAAATTTAGTTAAATTTATTTATAATTAATGTAATTAGTTATTGTATTATTGTTTGATTAGTTTAGTTAAATTTATTTATAATTAATATAATTAGTTGTTAAATGTTGTATTATTATTTTTTTTATATGTCATTTAATTTTTTTTGTGCTTTAGTAACATGTTTAATTTAATTTATCAGGTACAATTTATTTAATTTAATAATTAGTGTAGATTAGGTAAGTGGTATATATTTGTTTAATTTAATTTAATTTATATTTGTATGTGGTATTTAGTTAGTATTAATTTATAGGCTTTAATAATTATTGTTTACGTAAATGAATTAGTTATTTTGTTATGCATATTGTATTTTTTTAAATTTGATATATTTCATTTACAGGATTATGGTGGTGACGGTGTTGATTACAATCATCATTCGATACTAACATAAGATTCGTAACTATTGAAACTGTTGTGCTATGGGCGAAAAAGACTGTGATATCTCTTAATTTCAAAGTAGTTAAGGTGTCGAAGACATATGAGACTAAGAAATTATTACGATGTCCAAAGGGTCTTCCCCCTAGAGATACAGAGAATCGGGTGTGAGAGACAAAGGGGCAGTATTGTGGATGCCCGTTCTAGCTTTTAGCCCAAATTCGCCCAGGCGAATCTACTTTTGGGTTTTGTTCATGTCCTGGTCGTAATGGTACGCATAACCACCCGTTCGTGAGATTGTGCTTGTTCACCTCGGCTGTGTAGATCATTACATTTATGTTGATTTCAGTAGTGATTTGCCTGCACCTCCTGTACATCCTTATTGGTTTAGGTGTCGTGACTACAATGTTGTAGGCTGGGAAGATGGGTACCACTCTAGGATAGCAGAGTGGAATAGACTATGTAGATCTAGTTAGTAGTTGCATAACATTTATTTAAATTGTTAAAACTAGTTATTTAAATTTCATATGTTCCATTGCAAATTTTTTCAAACATTAAAACACATAACATAACATTCTGAAATTGGAAAGAAATCTAAGAAGTAACACATAACATAACATTCTGAAATTGGGAAGAAATCCAAGAAGTAACACATAACATCCTAATAAAATATACATCAATCTCTCTGGCTCAATCGAAATTCATCCTGAAATTGAGCAAACAATGCCTCATGCTCCTTTACTCTCACTGCATCAATTTCTCAGATTGTCTCAAGTGCGTTTCTATGAAGTTCGGACAATCGGTTGATCCACTGCAAAAAAAAATAAAAATAAAAATAAAAAACTATACAATTAATAATATATTGTATAAACATTTCAAGAAATGGTTATGCAATAAAGACTTACATGGGATGTGGTTTTAACTCCACCTATAGTAGTGGCATCTAAAACCAAGAAAGGATGCGAATATTTCAAGTACCACTAGAGGTAATTAGGAGCGCATGCAATCTTATCATGATCACTCCGCTCAAAATACTCTAGATCCAGCCCGGTACTGAATGAGGATTACATCCAAGCATCAAACGCCTCAGTGGGCCTCCATGAAACCTTGTAGGCGTGGTGATTACCACTACGATTTGCACTCAAGGAATGAGGAATGGGTGGAGAGAAGACCTGGATGTATCCAATCTGGTGCAATACTCGACTAGGCAAGTATGACTCAATAATATCTCGGTACTGTATCCAGCCACTGTATATGATCCTCGGATCATCGGAAACAGGATCGGGGCCATAAGGCAACCATTCAGCATACACAAAAGATATAAGATACGTTAATAACATTATTTTGCATAACTATTATTAATTAAAAGTGCGAAAAGTGACGTACTTGGTCGAGTGTCAGCTTGTCGATCTGGCTGCAAAGGTGCATCAGACGATATGGACTGTTATCAGGATTTGGGACATTCTACCATTCAACTGGGGGTCGGTCTGAGGAGCCTCAAAGGGACTGTCCCGAGGTGGTCTGAAACATGGAAAGTACATATATCCACGCCTAAAGTAGTGTGTAGCAACCAGACATTGAGGCATTTTTCAATCTGGTGGACATGCCTAGCTGACGGTAGAGATAGGCTAGAGTAGCAGACCCCCAGGAAATATTGCCACAGGTGACTAGGCCATCAATAAACTTGGAGAGGATTGCCACTCTAATCCGAGTCCCACTCCTGTCAGTAAACAACGTGTTCCCTAACATGACCCATAACCAGGCGATCACCTGATCTAAAGCAAGTGCTGCCGCTCAGCCTGTTTTCGCAACAAGGCTCGACTGAACCCCTCCACCGTGGATTACTTTACTAGCCTGTAGCGTCTGGCTAGTCATTCTCAGCGCCCTCATGACCAAAGTCTTACAATCGACAGTCCCAGGTTGTGCTGTAATTAATCTACCTTCAACTGGAATACCCAATATCTGTCGCACATCGTGTAATATGATGGTCATCTCCCCAAAAGGCATGTGAAACGTGTTGGTGTCCGGTTGCCATCTCTCTACAAATGCTGTAATCAATGCCTTATCAATGTTGGTGTGCATGATGTCCACGATGTGGGATAACCCTGTACCAGCCAACAAGATCTGAGCCTCAGTCGACATGGAACCCTTCCATTCTTTCAACATCTTAAAGTATGTGACTCTTGTATCCATCTCCAAGGGGGGTTTGTACGACTTATCCGTCAAGCGATAGGCCACATGACCAAGAAACTGGGAATAACAGAACCATCATGAGGGCCACCAACAACTGGTCTCGTGACAACCCAAGACTGGGCATTACTCATTGAAATTAACGTAAACAAATCATTTAATTTTTTCCCGATAAAATATTTGAAAAAACTTAACTGCTAAAATGTAAAATATAAACCCCATACACTAATTTCTACCTGCTGATGATGATGCAGATGCAGATGCGGATGCAGATGCAGCTCCAAGTCCTCTAACCCTAAGACGAATAACATTGCTTTGTCTAGCTGGAGGTGAATGTGGAGGTGAATGTGAGGGGTGAATATGGAGGTAAATGTGGAGGTGAGTCACCTCCGAAATCATTAAACCCCTCCGAGTCGATATCTTCAGTCGGGACATCATCATCTTCACTCACATTCTGTAGGTCCAAACTGGCATGATCAAATATATCGTCAAGTCCCACACTACTACCGGCCTGACCCATCTGTGACTCACTCTTTGACTTATGCCTAGTTAGTCTCCGACAACGATATGAGGCAAAAATAACTGGACCATACAGGTCCCGTATACTCGACTCAAGCAACAATGAAGAATAAGGTACATTTGGCCTTTTCTTTTTTCTCCTTTGAACCTACATTAATGAATATATATAACTACTACACTCCAATAATCAAAATAGAAATTAAAATAAATTTATTAAATAAATTATATCTAATTAATTTATCCTTTTAACCTAAATTAAATATTATATATAAATATTCTATTACGATAATTATTCAAATAGACATTAAAATAAAATTAATTAAATTAATTATACCTAATTAATTTGTCTATTTAACCTACATTATATATTATATATACCTATTCTACTAAAATAAAGATTCAAATATAAATTAAAATAAACTCAATTAAATTAATTATACATATTAAATTTATACATTTTTAATGGAAATATAATTAAATTAATTAAAAATCTAATTAAATTAATTACAAAACTAATTAAATTTCTCTCTTTTATTATAAATTAATAAAAATCTAATTAAATTAATTATAACTAATAACACAACATTCAACAAATAATTACATTAATTATAAATAATTTAAACAAAATAATTATAAAAAAATTACAACAATATTTTTAAAAAAGGGAGTGCCCAGACTGGCCGACCCGAACGGTGGCCAGCCCGGGAACCTTGGTCGGATTTCTCACCGGCCAAGAGATGTGGATTGACCTGGTTAGGGATCGGACTTTTTAATTTTTTTTTTTTTTGCATAGAATTTGAAAAAAAAAATTTACCGGCAACGATGGTGAGTTTTCCCGTGTTCCTTGCTGCGTTTCGTCTTTTTTTGGTGTCCAATTATTAGTAGATTTAGATTCGAAGAAGAAGAAGAGAGGAGGAAGGAGAAAAAGAAAGAATAAAAGAGAAAGAAGAAGAAGAGATGGGGAAGGAGAAGAAGGAAGGAGAAAGAAAATAGTTCAGCGATAAAATTGTAAAAAACGAACTGCAAGTGAGTAATTTTTAAACTGCAAAAATTAATTCAATTCTCAATAGTATATATGTGTTACAACACTTACAACTTGCAACTTGCAATTTGTAAGTGTAATTTTACTGAGAGTAGTGTTTTTCTAAAAATTAGGCCACGTACTAAAAGAAACAAAGTCTAATTAAATGAAGGGAAGGAGTTGCCACCTTTTTTTTATTCTTTTTTTTTTAATAATGATAGGTAAAGGAAAATATGACAAGGATACAAGGAAATGATCTCATCTATCAATTGTTAAAAATTTTCAAACATAGTTTATACATTTAAGGTTAGGGCATAATTTAGATGTTGACACATTATTACTTGTCAATTTTCCTTGTCACTTTTTTCTTGTACCTATCACTATTTTTTTATTTTTATTTTTGGAATCTTGTATTCCGTATGAATCTCTCTCTCTCTCTCTCTCTCTCTATATATATATATATATATATATATATATATATATATACTAGTGATGTCTGGTCACGCAATGCTCGACCCTGGCCCAGTAAATCTGTAGATCTTAAAAATGTTTGTATTTGAAAAAAAAATATTGTGCATTTGGCCCGATATATTTTAGAAATGTTTCAAGAATTTAGAAATATTTTATAAATGTGATCATAGAAATATTTGTATTTAGCGAAAAAAAGAAATTGTATTTGGTCCGGTATGTTTTAGAAATGTTTTATAAGTGTTGCTTATTAAATATAAATAAACTTGATCGAATATATGTCTTGAAGTAAATGTTTGACAAAATATAAAAGCATCCTAATAAGTTTAAATATTAGTAAGATGATTTATTGATGTTCTACATCGGTCATGCCAAATCAATACTTAGTTTTGGAGATTTATAATAACTTTGTAATAAGCTTCCTTCGAAGCGTATACACTTAAAAAAAATTACACTTTGTAACAAAAACCTAATTGATCAATTCAATTGAGACTCCATAATTAAAAAAAGAATACCACTCTAATTGAATGAAACATAAAAAAGAAATTAAAAAAAAATCACACTTTGTAACAAAAACCCAATTGATCAATTCAATCCAAACAGAACAAAAATCATACAAAAATTCTAGGGTAACTAATTAACCATATAAGAAATTCCATCATATTACCTTGCAATGGCTACGGTAGCTGTAATGGATGGACGCATAAAAATAATAATAATAACATTATTCTTGAACGTGAAAAACAAAAAAATAATAAAAGTCAAACAAATAACCTGTGGAAATAAAAGTATTTAAATTTTAATACCTATAATGGTACCACCGCAATGGCTGAAGTAAGATCAAAGAGAAATTATTATTTTTTCCCTTTGTGTTTATATAGAGAAGTAAAGAGAAAATTTTTTTGAAACCAAAATTTTATCCGATTAGGATTGATCATCACTAATGAAAAGATTGAACATGCTAATAATGTGTAAAAAATATGATGGGGAAAGATTGATCATCACTAATATGTAAATAAAAAAATATTCGCTTAAGTAAAGATAGATTATTTTTTGAGTGTTAGAAATCACTCCATAATCAGTTTTGAGGCTTACCCCACTTCCCACAGTTCCACCATTATTCTATTCTTGGGGACCTTTTTTTTTGGGTTAAACTATATTTTCTTTATTTAGTTGAGATTTTTGAATTGAGGAAGTGTACAGTTTCTTGAGCTTTTGAAACCTTTATATATATGTTTTTTTTTCTTTTGGATGTGTATTTGTGGAAACCCAATACGGGGAATTAGTAGATCCTTGAATATGATGACAAAGACCACACTCAATCTCTTGCTTCATTCCAAAAGGACCAAAAACAAATATTCTTCCTCTGAGTATTTGGGGAGGAAAAAACCCAATTGAAAAGGGAGAAAGCTTTCTTAGGTTGAAGATGATCCGATCCCCATCTTGTAAGTAACTCCCTTTTCTTTCTCTGCTTTCCTTTCTCTGTATATTATCTTAAATCCGATACTTTCTCTTGTTGGTTCTCGTCTGTTGTTGCCAAAGATCACTTTTTTTCATCTGGGGTTCGTTTCATTACCTCAAATTTATTTTGCTTTTTGTTGGTTCTTCCTTCCCTCTGGATGCTCTTGCTTCCTTCTATTTTCTTGCTATTCTTTGCCTTGATATGTTTTGCTGAGATGAAGTTTTGATTGGAATTTTTCTTGAATTCGGCTGACAAAGACCACACTCAATCTCTTGCTTCATTCCAAAAGGACCAAAAACAAATATTCTTCCTCTGAGTATTTGGAGAGGAAAAAACCCAATTGAAAAGGGAGAAAGCTTTCTTAGGTTGAAGATGATCCGATCCCCATCTTGTAAGTAACCCCCTTTTCTTTCTCTGTTTTCCTTTCTCTGTATATTATCTTAAATCCGATACTTTCTCTTGTTGGTTCTCGTCTGTTGTTGCCAAAGATCACTTTTTTTCATCTGGGATTCGTTTCATTACCTCAAATTTATTTTGCTTTTTGTTGGTTCTTCCTTCCCTCTGGATGCTCTTGCTCCCTTCTATTTTCTTGCTATTCTTTGCCTTGATATGTTTTGCTGAGATGAAGTTTTGATTGGAATTTTTCTTGAATTCAGCTGACCGTTTGCTTACTGAATCCACTTTGGAGGCTGCACTTGAAAGCCACAACCGATTGATAGGCTTGAAAACTGAATATGGAAAGTGATTTCAAGCTGAAGGATTATGGAGATGACTCAGACATTGGTAGACCTAATTTAGTAATTATTACATGCCATGTGGCAGTTGTAGGAGGTGTTTGAAATGGGGGTTTTCGTATATTATATAGTAGGATATGTATTTTGTGCTCTAACGTGCATATTAAAGATAATTTCTCACGTACCCATTCTAATTCTACTTCTCAAGAAATGGAGTGATAATGATGTATTCTAAGGTGACTTTGATTGATCATTATTGACAAAATCATATTCATCAGAATACTGGTTCTTATAAGAAATATTAGTTAGAATTAGACACATTCATCTTTTATCTGTATAGTTTAATTTGCTCAATCAATTTATAAATATAAAATTTCATTATAATCATCTGATTAAGGAAAATACATAAACGTACTCTAGTATTCAACTTATCTTCTTTCGTTTCTTGTCTATTTTTATTTTTAAAACGCGAATTGTCTTCCTACCATACTTACATGTACAGCTGCCGTTAGTTGACAAAGAAAATTGTCCTGGATATTTTAAGTTTTAACCATGAATAAGTAAGAGTGTATTATGATATGGAATCCCCCCTCTCATTTGGGGACATTGTCCCTTCCTCCCTCTCGCTCTCGCTCATAAACCAACTAAAACAAGCACCACGCCACCACCACCACCATGTATGTGTGTATGTGTATTGCATAATCTCTTTAATAGTAAATGTTACGATCGACTAAAGTCAAGTTGAGACCAAAATGATAACTACTACAATTTCTGTCTCAATACAATATTTTATATTGAGTTTTCAAATTTGTATGAAAGAATATGATTTATTTTTTTTTAGACAGAAGAATAGATATTATTATTCCTTTTATCTTAAAAAAAAATTTACCAACAAGAAAACGATTTTTTTTTAAGAGTGAATTCTTATAAGAACACCAACTGTGAATTTTATTTATTTTTTTAATTGTTTTGGAAATGCTCACAAGGACTCATTTGCCCCTAGCCCTAAGGAATCGAAGCAAGATTTCGTACAAACAAAGATCACTCCAAACAATGAAGGTCATATAGGCAAATGCGACTAATAATATTCTTTCGGTATATACTCCATGCCATGGACAATAAAGTGACGTTGTTACAAGTGAAATTTTTGAGAAACGTTAAATATAATAACAAAGAAAATTCTACACATTCTTCCCTTGATCGGGCGCTTCGAAAATCAATTATTTCTATCTAATATCAGTATATTATTACTATTTTGTTGGTCAGATCGCTGAAAGTGTAGAGAATTCAAACAACTTCGACAAATTCCTCAAAAGAGACATAACCTATTTTAGTGATACACATCAAATATATTTATATGGCCTGATATGAGGATCTGACGTGAAGGCAAAAGATTTGACTAAAGGTGACAGTTATCCAATCTCTATACCTTAGTAGGAAAGTGCATTTGAGCTTTTCTATTTTTAGGATCAAATTTAATGAGTCAAAAACCCACCGAACAAATGAAGCCCGAAATTTCCAACTTTGCTGAAATATTTGCTTCCGTCTTCAACCACTCTGACAGCATTATCCGAAACTCCCAGAAATTGGAAAGAACATCATATGACCACTTCGAAGAAAGAAAGAAAGAAAACCCACTGAAAAAATCCATTCTTTTTGTTGTTGCCTTGACGCGCAAAACTCTCTTTGTTGAAGTTTGAAACATCAAAAACCAACCGCCCTTCCACCTTCAATAAATAATGCCCAAAAATTTATCCCATCATTTGTTCCACTAAATCCCACTCTTTTTACCCCCCATTTCCTCGTGTCACTTCCTGCGCAATCCCACGTTTCCTTTTTGCCTTAAAACCGTTTGAACTTTTAAAAGCCCAATACAAAAGCTACCAACAACCTCTCAGGAACTACAGCAACATCATGGGTTTATATTCAAATTTGTGCTAATAATCGGAATATAGGATAATTCGATTGCTGTTTCATGAACCCTTTTTGAGTTTTACTCTAATTTTGTTCACTGGGAGTGTACAACATACCATAAAGTCATAATCACGTATTAATTGAAATTAAAATGAGAGTTTTTGTGTATTTGTTGGAGGGAAGAGAATGGCCGGTGAAAGACTCGTATGTGAAGTTAAAAGTTGGCAAGTCTAAGGCTAAGACAAGGGTGTTGAGGAACACGAATAACCCTGTTTGGAATGAGGAGTTTGTGTTCAGGGTTCATGATTTAGCAGAGGATGAGCTTGTTCTGTCAGTGTATCATTTTAATGAGGATTCGGGTTTCTTTAATGTGTCTGGAGATTTTGTGGGTCGGGTTCACATTCCAATTTCGACTGTTGTTGCTGAGGAGAATCAGATTTTGCCTCCCACTTGGTTTTCTCTAGGAAAACACAGGAGCTTGAGATCGACTCATAAGGATTGCGGTATGAGCTCTTCTTTTCAGTTCCGTCTTTGGTAATTTGTGTTGTTTTTTGGTGTATGTTTTTTAATAGGTCAGTGGTAGCATTTGGAGTTGTATGATAAAAATTGCTAAAATGTCGATCAGTTTTATCGGAAAGATGCTGTGAAGTTCTTACCAGTCAGATATGAAGAAAATGCGTTGCTCCCAGTATCAGTTTTTCTAGTCATTAATTTGTATGTTGTAGGTTGCATTTGAATGTTGTTGATCAATTTTGATTGCAAGGTTTTTAGTCAATCTGCAGGGGAACTACTAGCTTTTGTGCTGAATGTGTTAAAAGCAATTTCAAGCAATTGGTATTGGGAATTCGTGTCACCGTTCGTCCAAAGTAATCAAATTCATGGCAGTAGTTACTTTCTTCTATTGTTGTTTAGTGATAAGTTATTAGAAGGGTGATACTAAGTATCTTACAGAACGTTAGACAGTTGTAAATGCTACATCAGGAACTTATGGAAATAAAAATAAGAAATTGTTTAATGTATTATTCTAGCATGTGTATTTTTTCTTGCGTGAACTATTGAAATTGGACTAGTGAATCTGTTTTGCCTAATGTGACTGTCTTAATTTTTCTGTATTAGTTGCTCTGTTGCCGCTTAACAGTTGTAATTAAAGATAGTCAGGCAGTGACACAGTCATTGTATGTGATAATGGAATAAGAAAACAGTTCTTAAGCATTCCAAGACGGGTTAAGATCCCTTTTCTTTCTCGCAATTTTGATAAACACTTGACACAAGTATGCATTATTATTGGAAATTATTGATACCATTAAAGCAGCTTTAGTGAATTTGTTGTTGTTTTCCTAATTACTTGTAAACAGTTTTGTGCTTGACTGTGAAAATACTTGTGATAAAATGTTTTTAAATTGTGTTCTGTGAAGAGCCATAGTTGAATGAATTCTGAACTTTAAGAAGATACTTTAAAGAGTATGATTCCAGTTATGTTGCAAAGTACATGTTACATCCTTTTGTCAATTCAGGCAAAATTCTTCTTTCTCTGTCTCTGCATGGGAGAGGGGAGGAAATACCCACTGGCCATCTTTTGTTTGTACATCCCTATGATGAAGAAGATACTAATGAATTCACAGATCAAAGTGTTTCTTCTGAAGACGTTTTGGGTTGCACGCCCACCACAAAAAAGACGTTAGAAGGGAAACATTTGATGAAGGCTATTGCTGGTCGCTTTGAGAGGCTTTTGAATAAGTATGACGAAGTATCTGGGACTGAGGTTTCTTCTGAGGTCTCGACTAGTTTATCTGACAATGAAGATCATGTGGAAGAGGTTGCCAGTAACAGTAGCTTTGAAGAGCTCTTGGAAATGATGAAGTCAAAGAATGATGAGAAAGACATGCCTGAAAATCTGGAGGGAGGCATTCTTTTGGATCAGACATATGCAGTATCATCTAAAGATCTGAACACACTTATCTTTGCTCCGAAGTCCCAGTTCATGAGAGATCTGATGGAGATGCAAGGAACAACAGATATTCAAGAGGGCCCTTGGAGATGGAAATCAGCCGATAAATCATGTGTTACACGAGTTGTTACCTATACTAAAGCAGCAACAAAGTTAGTCAAGGCTGTTAAAGCTACAGAGGAGCAAACTTATGTGAGGGCTAATGGGAAAGAATTTTTTGTCTTTGTGGATGTTTGTACTCCCGATGTTCCATATGGAAACACGTTCAAGGTTAATCTACTTTACAAGATAACACCTATGCAGGAGCTATCACCTGGTGAAGAATCTGCCCGACTTGAGGTATCTTGGACTGTTAACTTCCACCAGAGTACTATGATGAGGGGCATGATCGAAGGAGGGGTTAAACAAGGCTTGAGGGAGAGCTTTGATCAGTTTTCTAACTTGCTTGCCAAGAATCTTAGAGTGATAAACTCTGAAAATATTCTAGATAAGGAACACACAGTTGCAACTTTGCTGGCAGAGCACCAGTCAGATTGGAAATCAGCAATTGTTTACTTCTTTAACTTCCCAGTGGTCTCATTATTGTTTATGGTTGTATATGTTGGTTTTCATATCTGGATTTGTGGAGAAAAGGAGATCCAAGGCTTAGAATTTTATGGTCTTGATTTGCCTGATAGTATTGGGGAAATAATAACTTCTGCAATTTTAGTAATCCAACTGCAACGTGTTTACCAGACGGTGTCACATTTTGTACAAGCAAGGCTAATGACAGGTAATGGGTTTTTTCATAATCTCTAATTATGTATCATGCTCTGCTTGATTGAATTAGAAAATCCCTTGTTAACAGGAAGAACTCATGAAGTCAAGGAACAAAGCGATGGCTGGGTAGTTACCGTCGCTTTGATGGAGGGTGTAAACTTAGCTTCTTTAGATTCAGCTGACTTACCAGATCCCTATGTTGTTTTCACATGTAATGGTAAAACAAGGACAAGCTCTGTAAAGCTGCAAACTCTTGACCCTCAATGGAATGGTATGTAATTCATTTCCCGTTCCTTGTTGTGTCCAAAAATAAATATATTGAGAGCCTAACATCTTGTTTGCAATGGTATTTGCAGAAGTTTTGGAGTTTGATGCCGCAGAGGAACCACCTTCAGTGCTCGATGTGGAGGTTTTCGACTTCGATGGTCCGTTTGATGAAGCCACTTCTCTTGGCCATGCTGAAATCAATTTTCTGAGACACACCTCCACAGAATTAGCAGACCTTTGGGTTCCCCTTCAGGGTAAACTTGCTCAGTCATTTCAGTCAAAGTTGCATTTGAGGGTTTTCCTGGACAACAACAACGGAGTTGAAACAATTAGGGACTACTTAAGCAAGATGGAAAAAGAAGTAGGAAAAAAGGTATCTATATCTATCTCCTAATGTACTTCTTCTAGTAGGAGTTCTAATTACGGATTATTAATTCTGTGAATCGGGCTTGGCAGTTGAACCTTCGATCGCCGCACAGAAATTCAGCTTTCCAAAAGATATTTGGATTGCCACCAGAAGAATTCCTAATCAATGATTTTTCATGCTCCCTTAAGAGAAAGATGCCATTGCAGGTTTGGTATTTGTTTCCTTTCAATTCTTGACAAAGTTTCTGTGCATAGCATAAAGTCTTCTTCTAAGCTTTGCCTTTGAATTTCTGGTGTGGGTGCTATGTAGTAAGCTTTTTTGCTGCTGGTTAATCTATGGTTGGACTTCCTGATGCTTTGCAATATGTATGATGTAAGCTTTGGAACTTAAAAATGATGTCAATTTTAGGATAGGGATAGTGTTTATGAATGAACATGTGACCTAACATTTTGTATCAGCGCTTGTTATTTTGTCGATTGTGAAGATTATTAAGGAAGTTGCTAAACTCTCCTGAGATTTTCTGTTGTTATCTTTTCTTGATTGTGGCAGTTGTATGGCTTTCTTATATTCCTACCATTTCTTTCCCATCATCGCTTGTTTCTCTTTTGATTATGTGGATACGATTTGCCAATTTTGTGCAAGTGTTAAGAAAGAAATTACCAAAAGAGTAGACCTAAAAAGACTTTGAAAGAAACTATTGAACAATGCTTTTTAAGTATTTAAATTTGAATCAAGATATGTGTATTGATAGAGCACGATGGCGACATATGATCCACATAGCCGACCTCACATAGTGCAAAGAAGGCTTGTTATTGAACGTGAAGAGAAAAAATGATATCTTCTGAGAACTGTGAACCGAAAAGCTGAGTAGAACTATGTGTTAGTGCATAAAATACAAGTTCCTAACTGCTCTTAACATTCTGTAGAATGTTTCCTTCCCCTTGTTCTCTTTATTGGAGAATCTTCATTCTCTAAGTTTCTTTTTCATTGCTTCTTCTATCTTCTGGAAGAATTCAGATTTCTGTCTAAAATTCATATCATATTCCAGGGGCGGCTTTTCCTGTCAGCAAGAATTGTTGGGTTTTATGCCAACTTGTTTGGTCACAAGACCAAATTCTTCTTTTTATGGGAAGATATTGATGATATTCACGAGCTTCCTCCATCTCTTGGAACGGTAGGAAGTCCTTCACTTGTCATAATCTTGAGTAAGGGCCGTGGTATTGATGCTAGACATGGTGCGAAGCATCAGGACGAGGAAGGAAGGCTGCATTTCTATTTCCACTCATTTGTCAACTTTAATTCTGCCAGCCGGTAATGGGGTTTAAAATTTGCTTATGTGTTGTGTTTGATTATTTTGGTGCTTCTTTAAAGCAAGCTATATGTTTTAAGGAAGATTAACATAGTCATTACAGGACTGTTCAGGCACTGTGGAGAACGAGAACATTAACTCCCAATCAACGAGAGAAAATTGCCAAGGAGCAGGAGGATAGAGATGACAAGCCAACTTTGCTTGAAGACACTGGATCGCCTTTGATTGTGCAAGAGGCAAACATGTCCAAGGTCTTATCTGTAGAAGTTCCTCTGAATGTAAGTTTTTCTCTACTTTTTTCCACGTGTAGAATGTTGTGGTGCCTTTATTTTCTGTCTCTAAATTTTCAATATTCTCATTGAACTGGATCCAGTGAGGTAAAAGTATTAAGGAGTACTTGTGAGGTTATATCTATTTTACTCTCGTGTTCATGGGTCTGCAGTTAGGGAAGTGTTCTACTCTCAAATGAAGGTACTGGAAGTAGTTAAATCCTGAAACTTGGAATTTTGATCTTTGTATTTTCATTGGCATCCAAATCCCTCTTTCTTCCTTAGCGAAATTTGCATTTACGGTGCAATGAGTTTGGTTTTTGCCTTTTTTTTCTTTGCCTTTGAGATATGAGTATGTTATTTGTGAACTTGGGGATAGTTATTACATTTTCTTTCGCTTAGGTGACCTTTTGTTCTTTGTTTCATCAATATTTCATGAATTAATTCAGTGATTGTTCGTGTTGAGTGATTTTCTGATTTTCTCATGAACAATGCAACAGATAAGATTGTTGATGCAGAGGTTTGATGGTGAAGAATTTGAGAAAAAAGTTATGAGCAAGTCTGGCTGTCGGAATTACACCACAACTCCATGGGAGCCTGTAAGACCTGATGTATTTGAGAGACGTATCTATTACAAATTTGATCGTAGAGTCTCAGTATTTGGTGGGGAGGTTACTTGCACACAGCAAAAAGTTCCTATTGATGGCAGGGGTTGGTTAATAAACGAGGCCATGACCCTTCATGATGTACCCTTCAGCGATTACTTTCGAGTAAGTACTCTATTATTTTTACTGGAAGACAGCATGTATATTATTTCTACCACTTTCATTCATCACTTGATTCGACTGTTCAATGACCACTATCACTCTATTATTTCTACCAGAAGGCAGGTACATCTGTAGTATCTTTATCTGTTTTGACCACTATTAAAGCCTGAGCAATTGACATCGGTTTGCTGTTTTTTCATTAACTCGCTTCAAGGTGCAATTGAGATATCAGCTTGAGAACTCTGGTCTTGCCCGAGGGGTGTGCTTATATGATGTTTACATTGGAGTAACATGGCTAAAAAGCACCAAGTTTGAGGAGAGAGTCACACGAAATGTTGTGCAAAAGCTCACTAAATGGTCAAGGGAGCTTCTGGAGTTAATTGAGAAGGAGAGTTTGCTTGCAAGTACCTAAAGAGAGATGACCTGATTGGAACTAAACGTCGAAAACCTTCCGTTATTTTCATCAGCTCTTCAGGGAAGACTTACTCTCTGATGGTGCCCATTTTTCAGGTTTGTTTGTTATGTTCATTCATTACTTGTAATACATCCTTTTCATACCGTATTGCTGCGATTTTAAATCTCTAAATTCCGGTTATGCATAGCTCAGTAATCATTAGTAAGGCTAGCATGTTTTATCATTACTGAAACTTGAAACCGAAGTTACCCTCCAAAAATTTTCAACAGATTAGTTAAAAAAAAATTTGTAATTTCAGGGAAGACAATGCCTGAAGTTCAACTTCCTAATGTTTTGAAGGTTGCCATAAAGAAAGCTCCAATTCCCATCTAAAAGAGAAGACATGGAGAAGCAGCAAACAAGCAGAAATTATGCTGAATATCATTTTCTGGTCATATAATTGCTGGCATTACTGAAATTGTGTGACCAGAAGTATAGCAGCCTTTTTTTAAGTACTCCATCTTGTTAAGTACATTCATTTCGGAACGGAGTACTCTTTAACTTGTTCATGGTAGCAAAAGGTTTGTAATTGTCTTGCCCAACATACCATATTTAGCAGATCTCATTCTCATACATCATAGTTGATTCTTTGGATTTACCGACTTCAGAAACTGTTTAGGACTTCTGTTAATTGGGGGCATTTTCGAACATCTTAACATCAGCGAATGCAAATATTGTTCTAATTTCTGAGCATAGACCTTAGGAATAGTTCTTTCCCACTGCATAATCAACCGCTGGAAGATTTTTCACACAATAATTTGAGTACACTAGTGTGATATATGTTCAACAGTTATGGCATTTCTTAGGATGTAACTTCCAATTGCTAGGTTTGCAGGGTGGTTTGTAATTTGAAATCAATATTGTTATTATATAGGTACATACATTTTAATTGTTCGTTTTGTTAAATTATTTTTTTAACAATGTAAATTATTTATATACTTTCTAGTATAATAGAAATCGATGTTTTGCCCATCATGTCTTGTCAAAATCTTATTATAATCCAAATAATACAACTATTTATAGTAGATGGTGCTTAAGATGGACATCATCACAATTCAAAAGTACATTTCAAACTTCATATTGCAACAATATAATTATTTTATAATTATTTAGTTTTCCAATGTAATTTTTAATATGATATGTCTTTATCGAAAGTCTATTCAAATGCTAAATCAATAGAATATCGCAATGCGACAATATCTCTAATGAAATTGAGCAAATTATAATTATTGTATAAAGTCATCCGTTCGAAACTAATCACTTATAAAAACTTTAATACCATGAGCTTTTTATTATCGTGGTACAAAAACATCCAAATCGTGCAAATTGTTTATTTGAGATTTATACATATTCAACTTTCTTTCTAACATTCTAAGTTTTATTATTTAAAAAAAATCGTACTTTTTTATTTGAAAATGTTAATAGGAGCTAACTGATGAGGAATTAATGATGAGGGTTTAAAAATTTAAGTTGGAATTTGGATTTATAAAGAGCTGGGCCATTTTTGCTAAATTATCGGAAGCGAAATTGTCAAAAGCGAAACCTCATAAAGCCCGCCATACAGTATCGAACCTTTCAACTACTCGGAAAACAGAACTGAACAACAAAGTCTCTTCTGAGAGAATGGCGACGGTGGCTTCCGCCGGCATTCTCATTCCTCTGACGCAATGGCGGCAACAAAACCGCGGTCACCGGCGCAGTGCAATTTTCCTCCACACTGAAATCAATCATTTTCCAGTACTGCCTATCTATTTCCATCATTCAACCCGGCGTCCCTCCTCTGCTGTCGTCTCTGCTGCTTCTCTGAAGGTACTGCAAGCAAGTATTTAGTTTCGTTGTTTTCAATTTTTTTTAAGCTAATAATTCATTGAGGTTTACTTCTTGTTGTTTAATTATTAAGGAAAAGATGGGGGAAATTAAGAAGACGTGGAATGACTTTTCCAGCTTAAATTATTGGGTAGTACGTGATTATTACCGGCTCGTGAATTCAGCAAATGAGTTCGAGCCTCAAATTCAACGTCTCTCCGATGAAAAGGTCGGTATTCTTTATTAAGTCTGGTGCGGACGAGTTGTCTGAGTTTGTTTATTTACTTTCTTTTTCAAACTTTTGGTGGTTTTGGTTGTAGTTAAGTCATAAGACTGTGGAGTTTCGGAGGCGTTTGAATCAAGGAGAGACTCTTGGTGATATCCAAGCAGGTATACGAAATTTGAGTTGATGTTGTGCTGTTTTTGTTATTCAGCTTTGGTTGATTTGTTAGGATGTCATTGTAATTTGTGTTTAAAAAATTTTCAAATGCAACTCCCTGAAGTTCTTTCTTCACAGGATTAAGTTTCAGGTATTTTGGAGTCAAATATTATGCTTCTGTTTCTGTATTCATCTGAATTGTTGATCAAATATGATGTTTTTTTTTTTTTTTTTTTTTTTGGCTTTGAATTAAGTCTGGAATGTTGGTAATCAAAGCTATTTCTTCCTTAGGTTCAGTTGCATTGGTAAATTCAGGATTTTAATTTTTTGTGTTGTAATGTATCAATAGTATTACTTCTTGAATTAAGCTTCTTAGTTTTAAAAAATTCAATGCTTGATTTATGCATTGATCATATTTGATGTTTCCTGTCAAATCTCTTTTCAGAATTAAAAAGAACTTCTGCAAAGTCAAAGTTGGTATTTTTAAGACCTAGTAATTAATATCGAACTATTGTATGTTACAATGCTTACCAGGATTACAAACATCTTTTACTAATCATTTGTAGACCTCATGTTTTGCTGTGTAAGTTTGAGCTAATTTCTGGTAGTCATGCATAGGTTTTTGGGATTTCATACTCACACTTTTTAGTTCTATGATCGTTGTTCTTGCTTTATTTTCATAGATATTTTGTAATTTGAATTTTTATCTTTGAAATAATTTAAACCAGAGGCTTTTGCTGTTGTTCGTGAAGCTGCAAAAAGAAAGCTTGGAATGCGGCATTTTGATGTTCAGGTATATTCTGCTTTTGCAGCATCATGCTTGTGGTTTTATATTTGTCTGGTTGTGTGTGTTGGTGAATGATGCTTCGTATCTTTGTGTTCATCTACCAAAAGCAGAATTTTGTGTTGCCGTACTTATGTAATCTCAGTGTACAGTACATCTTTGAGAAATAGGTTTGTTAGTTTATTTGCATTTTTTCTGCTGGAAGGATAGATTATAGGCGGAGCAGTCCTTCATGATGGCTCCATAGCTGAAATGAAAACTGGGGAAGGAAAAACCTTGGTGTCCACATTAGCAGCCTATCTCAATGCACTTACAGGCGAGGGTGTTCATGGTACCTTTTCTAACAGTGCTAGTTATGATTTATTAATACAGGATTTGTACTCTTTTTTACGGGAGTCATTCTAAGGGGTTGTGCAACAATATGTTGCTAGTTTCATACTATCTTCAGCATGTATTTGTGAAGAGACTATGACAACTTTAGCCCTTTTTATGCATTTTGGTTGGTTTATTACCTTGTTGTCCTTCCTGATTTTCTTTTATTGTTTTTGGCAGTGGTAACTGTAAATGATTATTTGGCTCAACGTGATGCAGAGTGGATGGGACGTGTTCATCGTTTTCTGGGTCTATCTGTTGGTCTTATTCAAGTAATTATCTAATTTCTTTCAGTTAATGCTGTACTGGTTTCTTATTTGATGCTTGGTCTCGATGATTAAATATTTTCAAATCTAAATAGATATGTTGCAAGCACGATAGCAGTGTTTGTCGTTTCATATCACCGATTCTCCCTTCAGTTATTTTTCCTGGCAATTTTTTTTGTCCTCCAATTTTTTGATCTAATTTTCCTACCCTGTCGGTTCTTTTTCATTGATCCACTTTGTCTTCCTAAAAATCTTTGAAACTTGGTTTTGTTGGCAACTTGATAAAATTATTGGTTTGATTTTCCTCTGTATAATTTTTCTTGGCTGATGTTGCTCTCAAATGCAACTCCACGTCTTTTTCTTCTTTAACACCTTTAACTCCTACATGGGGGGAAATTTTTTTAGTGGTAGCGTTTCCATGTTCTGATCTGTTTCTTTTTCCAGTTCATGTAGAGTTTTTGGTTATGTGAAGTTGGCAGGATACAGACCAGGGTTATGTGTCTCATCTTGTGGGGGTCTTATTTTTGGGTAGAAATCAGAATTCTTCCCATCGAAGTTCAGCTGCAAATTGTTTTAATTTTTTGAATAGTTTTGGCATATAACTCGATAATTGTGCCTAAACGTGCTTTTAAAAGGGAAAAAAATTTAATCAAAAATTTTCAGAATTTGTTTTTGTACAATCTTGCAACTCCAAACTATTTTCTGCTATTTGGTTCATTCAGAGAGGGATGAAAGCTAAGGAGAGAAGATCAAACTACAGGTGTGACATAACATACACCAACAACTCAGTGAGTTATAATCCATCCTTGCCTTTTCTTCCATGTTTTCTCTCATGGCTGTTAGCTTGTTTTTTTCTATCTCCTTAATGTAAAATGGTTGTAGCAAACCGTTTTCTTATGAATTAACGTTTCCATTCTGTAATCATTCACTCTTCTTCTGATATTGGCTCGTGTTGACTGATATTCCAGGAACTTGGTTTTGATTATCTGCGAGATAATCTTGCCAGCAGTAATGACCAGCTGGTGATGAGATGGTACATATCATCTTTAAATCCGTTTCCGTTTGCAATTTTTCCATGTAAAGAACCTGAGTTTAAATTCCAAAATCAGGCCCAAGCCCTTTCATTTTGCAATAGTTGATGAAGTCGATTCCGTTCTAATTGACGAGGGTAGAAATCCTCTGTTGATCAGTGGTGAGGTAATCTGACATCATGCTGTCACCTGATTTTAGATGTGCTAACTGTTTTTGTGTTTTGCATATACTTCAGTTTAGTTGTTTTATGTGTTTGTAAAATACAGCTCATTAGCACACCCTAATATTTCCGTAAATCATTTTGATTCTATATCTCAGGCAAACAAGGATGCTGCTAGATATCCAGTTGCTGCCAAAGTGGCTGAACTTCTTATATCTGGCCTGGTGAGTCTAAGTATCTTAGTATCTTTCTTGCAGTGGCCGTGAGTGTTTGAGTTGTATGTGTATGGAATTCTGGAGATAAATTTTAGCGGGCTTCACAAGCTCTTTGGATGTTAACAGCATTACAAAGTAGAGCTGAAGGATAATTCGGTGGAACTGACTGAAGATGGAATTTTGCTTGCTGAGATGGCTCTGGAAACAACTGATCTTTGGGATGAGAATGATCCTTGGGCCAGGTGAAATTTGAACTTTATTCTTTTGTGTCTATTTAGCATTAAGAGTATCAAGCTCGGAGGAAATTTGGATATTTTGTTTGTACATAAGGCTTGGTTTCTCTCATTAGATCGTTTCTCATGTCCAAGCTCAAGTCCGACCTGAATTATATACTGCCTTTCGTATGGATAAAACAGTGTTTTGCACGAAATCTTGCGTCAAGTAGGATTATAAAATATGGAGGGTTTACGATATTGGGAACTGTTAACATTTCCAATTCCTGTTTTACTGTTTTCAACTTTGATTACCCAAGCTTTTCTTTCCTAGTTGATATGAGAACCTATGGATTTAGATATCAATCATTAAGTTTGGGATAAGAAATGGCTGTTTCTCCCAGGTTTTTGGTTTTCTAATGTGTTTTACGTGTCGATTAAATTGGATGCTCTCTCACTTTAAATTTGTATCTTTTCCTTTTCCTGAAGTTGGGTGTAAACTATCATTCCTTGTTCAAACTATGCCACTGTATTATCCACAGTTGTGTTGCATAAAAATGATCTTTTCTCCCCCATTGCAATTCACGAAGCTTGCTTCTTCTTAATTTACTTTTTTTTTTGTTTTTTAAAGATTTGGACACTAGATAGCAACTTGGCAATTAAGAAATTCATTGCAATTTAACTAGCAGCATTCAACACGTTATAGACCTTCAACTTGGTTTTTTTGCAGAGATCTTGCTCATCCAGTTGTCGAATTAATGATGAGATTTATGAATACAATTCAGCTTTTCTTTCTGTAGTTAAGATAGTCAAGTCAAGTTTGTCAAAGGTGATTTAATTAGAAAGAATGTGATAGGCAGACATTTGTTTTTTAAGATACCAGGGTTGTATTGACTGTGCTTGACAGTCAGATCCTATGAAAATACCAAGTCCTTCAGCACTCCATATGGCACCAATGTTGGGTTTACTGATTTTTATAAATGCAACCAACATAGCTTTGTCTCGAGGACCATATGATTTTACCTGCCCGATTTAATACTACAAACTAAGATGAATCATTGAGGTTATAGAATACGAGTTGGTAGTTTGCTGCAAGCCTGCAAATATTTCCCTTTTTAGTACTTAACACAGCAAAGAGATTCTCTTCCCAACTTGTGAGCATGGATGGAAATGTGTTTTTGAAGATGAGTGTCTATGACTATCTGTGCATGGATGCCTTCTTTAGTACCCCTTCTGTCCTGCAAAAATAGTCCAGAATGAAAATTGTGAACTGTACTGTTTTTAGTACGCTTAACTATATTCACTGTGGACTATTTTTCTGGGACAGGGAGTAGTTAATACTTCTGAGATTCTTTTTCTTAAAACTGATGGGTGTCTTTTCCAAGTTAGAAGATAATGATCTGATATTTTTAATTCCTTAAGTTAATCTTCCACATTGACTGTAGGACTGTGTTGCTAGTCTAAAACTGAAGTACGGTACACTATATTGTTGATGATCATCTTTCGACACATTGTTGATTGCTTGCTAAATGGGAGCTTATCTTTGGGTTTCCTGTGTTGATGATGCGAAACTGGCTATGCAAAGGGTCCAATCTGCATATTATGGTTTATTTGTCTATGCTCTGCCATATGATGTCCAAGAATTATAAAGATAGGAAGTTTACAATTGCTAATCACATGTCTGTGCCTCCTTGTTTTGTTGCCTTCGTTGAGATTCTAATGTATTGTTGCGTTGAAATGCTCCAGATTTGTGATGAATGCTTTGAAAGCCAAGGAATTCTACAAGCGGGATGTTCAATACATTGTTAGGAATGGAAAGGCTCTTATAATAAATGAGGTATTGTGACTGGTGACTATTTCTTCTTGTGGCGAACTGTCTATTGAATCACAAAACCTAGATGTGCAAAAGATGAGTTAAAAGTTATTTACAAAAAGGAGTAAGTTGTAAGAACGTGTGTTTTAAATTTATTAAATTAGTTTAACTGTTTCATCATCTCTCATAAATATGCAAGGAAAAGAAATAATATCCCTTTAATGTACTTTAAATGGGTAATTTACCTGGATATTGTCTCAAAGTTTCGCAAGGTTTTTGAATGTATCTAATAATTGTGTTTATATGTCAATTCATCTTCCAGTTTGCTAGTTTGTTGTTGACTTCTGATGGAACTAACTATTTCCCTTTTCATCAGTTGACAGGAAGAGTAGAAGAGAAAAGGCGTTGGTCTGATGGAATTCATCAGGCCGTAGAAGCTAAAGAAGGTCTTCAGATTCAGGTATCTTGTTGTCTAAATTTTCTGTTCGGTCACTTGATACTGTTAGACGTTGTTCACGGTAACTGATTTTAACTATTCCTTAATGCTAGTCAGGCTGATTCAGTTGTTGTAGCACAAATTACGTATCAATCTCTCTTTAAGCTATATCCGAAGCTCTCAGGGATGACGGGAACTGCAAAAACTGAGGTTGATTGTTTTTTTTTTCCCCAGTACCACTTGGGATTTCCCAGTATACATAGATTTTCCATTTTGTTTCTCAATTATTTATTTATTTATTTATTTTTTTGCAGGAGAAAGAATTCTTGAAAATGTTTCAAACTCCAGTTATTGAGGTGCCAACAAATTTACCAAATATCCGTCAAGATTTCCCCACTCAAGCATTTGCTGTAAGATAACACTCTGCTGAATTGATGTTAGTATAGCCATTTTTCTTTAAGAGACTCATGATTTTTTGCTTCATTATTCTTGTGATTGAGTGAATGCAGACCGCACGAGGGAAATGGGAACATGCTCGTCAAGAAGTTGAGAATATGTTCAGACTGGGCCGTCCGGTTTTAGTTGGGACTACCAGGTAACTTGGATTTCCGTGCTTCTCTTATTGATTTGCTTGACCTTTATTTGTCATATTTACTCTATGCTGTTACCCGTATTTTCCATTTCTATTGAGTGCTAGCGTCAACTGCAATGCAGAGTTGTTGCCAAACAAATTTTATGACTTTAAGAAAATGTAACCCTTAATGGAAAAAAGTAAACTGAATGGAGCATAAATCAGCAAAAAATTCATGTAGTAGATCTGGTAGACAATTTCATATTTTGACAGAAGGGTATAACTATATAAGTGGTTGAACAAAGCTCGTTTAAGTACCCATATGATCTTCAATGCTGAGTTTTAATTTTCGTTCAGAGTTAATTCTTTGATCAGGTTGAAGGCCACGAACGTCAGTTCATGTTTGTCAGCAATGATACCACTTCATTTGTATGCAACTCTGATGCTAACTTAGATGAACTGTTCAAACTCTCCATGTATAGACCTTCCTTGCAAGTTTATTCTTTAACTTCAACTCTGTCACTGTTTCCCTCTTCCTCTTCCACATACCAGGTTTCTTCACTGTATAACATTAAGAACCCAGAATTGGTGCATAGCCATAGATTTAACGTAGTGATTATATTGCTGTTTCAGTTGATAGTTCCTTGGCTTCAATTGCTTTCGTTAGTATGGGGGTAGCCAGAATTTGAATGACACATCTGATGGTTAATTCTTTAGACTGATTTATGGGAAAACAGCCACATATCACCATCAACTCTTAAAGTTCTTTCACATTGGCTTTTAGCCATGTCACTTGGTATATATTTTACTTTAGTTCTAAAGGTTCCTATTATATCAATGTTAATTTGTACCACTAGCAATTCTTAGTATTAGGTTCAACGTGACTGTTCCTAAAATAACTTTTTTCTTGTAAAAGATGAAGTTTTAAATATCCTAGCAGCTCCATTTCTTGGTGTATTCTTAACCTACTCTGCCCTACTGTAATGTGCAGGATTTGTTAGGATATATGTTCACCTCATCCGATTTGTGTTATTATTGTTGGTGGTCATTCGACATGAATTCTTGAGTTTATTTGCATTCTCATTTGGCAACAAATTTTGTATTTGTTTTTTCTGTGGCTTCCAATGGTTCTTATTGTTTAATCGAGGGACCTCATCTTATGTTATAACCACTCATCAATACAGTGTAGAAAATTCTGAATATCTTTCTGCTTTGCTGAAGCAATGGAATATTCCACACAATGTCCTCAATGCCCGGCCAAAGGTGTGTTCCTATTTACCCCTAGAAATGTCATCCGACATTTTCTGTTCCTTTCTCTGTAACCCATCAACTATGGCTCAAATCTTATTTCTTTTTTTCTTTGGTTTTTCTCGCCTGGGGAATTTATATACAACAATTGAAGCTACTCTCTTGTTTAAAATTATTTAATCAGTTTCTTTTGTTTGCAGTATGCTGCTAAAGAAGCTGAGATTGTGGCTCAAGCTGGGAGAAAATATGCAATTACCATTTCTACAAACATGGCTGGTAGGGGTACTGACATAATCCTAGGAGGAAATCCAAAGGTTGGAATTTTTTTCCTGATTGATTATTTAATGGAAATTGACAATCTTTTGGGCCATCTGATCAAGAAAGTTTATTTTGTTGCTTGAACTGATACCAAATGAAGAAAGTCATTTATACTAGTTATTTTTTCTGTGGGCGGGTCTGGTATTTCTATTCCTTAAACATAAAATTCTTCCTATTTTTCTTTGTTAAGATGCTGGCAAAGGAAATACTGGAAGATAGCTTGCTAGCTTTCCTGACAGATGATATTCCAGATAAAGATGGGGAACCAAGCTCTGAAATGGTAATTGCTACTTTAGTTAGTCCTAGATATGAACTTATGTGGTTTGATTTTGCTCAGCGAATGGATTATGTCAAGAGGCTGATGGGCTAACTTCTATTTCGTTGATGTAGGTCCTGTCTAAGATAAAAGTTAGTCCATCATCACTTGCTTTATTGGCTAAGACGTCATTGATGGGTTAGTTTACTTTTTATATTCTTTGCCTGCTGTTATCCCTAAATTGATATTGTTCCCATGAAAATTGCTCTGGGTCATCCTTTTCTTTTTAATTTAATTTCAAATTTGTGTTTCAAATGGGTGCACAGCTAAATATGTTAGCAAAAGTGAGGGTAAGAGATCCACTTTACAAGAGGCAAAGTCTGTGATTGCCGATTCTATTGAGATAAGCCAGTCTTTGGACCCAAGAGAACTGCAAAGGCTTGTTGATGAACAGTCTGAGATGTATCCTCTTGGCCCATACATAGCTCTTACTTACCTATCAGTTCTTGAAGATTGTGAAAGTCATTGTTCGCTTGAAGGATTAGAGGTTAAAAGTCTTGGTGGCCTGCATGTTATTGGAACATCTTTACATGAGTCAAGAAGAATAGATAACCAGGTTATTATTCTGTGAAACTAGTTTGAAATGGTTAATGTTTTATTTTTGATGT
This sequence comes from Oldenlandia corymbosa var. corymbosa, assembly GCA_949775105.1. Lineage (NCBI taxonomy): Eukaryota > Viridiplantae > Streptophyta > Magnoliopsida > Gentianales > Rubiaceae > Oldenlandia > Oldenlandia corymbosa. The sequence continues at coordinate 13,573,825 of OX459124.1, forward strand.
TACTTTTTTGGAGCCCCCCCATGGTTGGGTTGGTTGCATGTGTATTATTATTCTCTGTTATTTTGTTCATCTATTTTCAAGTTTACACTTACCATTCATCATATCTTACTCAACTTAATCATATCATATTCTTGATTAAAGAAGTTCAAACATCTCAAGTTTTTGTGCGGAAAATTCATACCACAGTCAGGAGTGTTTGCTTTCTTTTCCCACCATTTTCTTTGTGCTGGGTTAGAACGTCATTTAATTGTGTTTTGACTTCTTTCCTGTAGTCATCGCTGGTGACATTTTAGTATTTCTTTTGAATGTTTGAGACTTGAAACGGATATTTACACTTTGAGATGGATTCATCAATGACTTGCAATTTTCTTCTAATTTCAATTAAGAGTCTAGGAGACTGATTTGAAGATGAAATTATTCTTCATGTAGTTGCAAATCCTGATGGCCTCAGTTCATTAATGTTTTTGTTGTAATTTCTATTAGAAATACTTGCATTCCTCTGGTACTTAATTAGTTAGTAAATTCTTTCTTACAGCTTCGCGGCAGAGCCGGAAGACAAGGGGACCCCGGTTCTACTCGGTTCATGGTTAGGTAATATTCAAAACATAAGTTGTTTCAAATGATTTTTAATGCTAAGAGTGTCATGTTACATCATGTTGATTGAAGAAAATTGCGGGAAGTCAAAAGGATTTTTCTTAAAATTGGCATCTGTTACGAATTAGTATCATGCTGCATGTTCTTACTTGAAAAGGTTTGGAATGTATTATCTGGTTTTGACTTTTTGAGGGAGGGAGGAAGGGGGGAGGGGGGGTTGTTGGGAGGTAGGGAGGGAGCTAAGATGGATAATATGTTTGTTCCTAGGATTAGAAGCTAAGTTGATATATGATTTTCTCTCTCATGAAGTATATGACATTTGTATTTGGGAAAATGAGTAGATGACAATGCATTCAGCAATGGAATTATTAAGAACGTATTATGTAGCTAGGAATTTGTATTTTGCTCCATTATTTCTCAGATAGAAATGTGATCCCTTGTTACCCTGGTTTTACTTTTGGAATTTTAGAAACTGAAGGTATGTTTATCCTTTCTTTGGAACTGCCAGTCTTTTGTGTCCAAATTGTTCAGGTCTTATACTTGTGGCTCAAATTGTTCAGAACTTCAGACAATGAGTTGTTCATGGAAGTAGCTAAAACCTTTTCATGGCTTGTGAACAGCTTCTCATGGTATAGTGTAAACATGAAGTTTTATAAAGATTGGCGAATTGACTGAACAATGTGAAGGCTAATAAAACAGCCTAGACTTACCTAAGGATTTGGTGCGAGGATGTATGAGTGCATAACATATGGTCAACATGAATCTTATAATACAGAAGATCAAGGTCTAGTTCACGTTGTTACTACTGGAATAGGCCATTTAGTTTGAGTTTCATTTGAATGACATGAATCAATGGGTAATTGGATGTAAAATATTTGTGTGATTATTCATTTCCCAGATTTCAGGCATATCTATAATAATGGATTTAAATGCTGTTGATCTTAATATGTCCCAAGTGAATCTTTCTATTTATGGGTCTGTGGGATGCTCCTTTGGAATGGTTATTGTGTTAGGACTGGGAGGCATTTGGTAGAACAGTGAAAGTTATTTTTTTGTGTACGTCTGTTAAGGGCTGAGCCTGAGCGTGCTTGGCAGCTTGTGGAGTTCTCTCTGATGGGTTCGCTCTATTATTCCCTCCTCTTTTTGAGGGAGTTTTCAGAACATGGTGATACCCGCAGAAAAGAAACAAAAGTATACGACCTTTGGGGTGGGCCTTTCGCACTCCAATCAATACGGGGAAAGGACAATTACTCAATAAAACAATCTAGTGGATAGGGTTCAATGTATGAGAAGCCAGGAACTAAATGATCCTTGTTAGGGAACCAAGACAAGAATTCTTACTAATAATGAGAAAGAGTTAAGGGCGCGTGCACATAAAAAGATGACTTTCACTGTTCTGCCAAATGCCTACCATTCCTAACACAATAACCATTCTAAAGTAAGGAATCAATGGTAATAAAGTTCTTAATATGAATTTCATTACCTCTTTTCTTCTTAATTGTGAAATTTTTACTAGAGTATTTGCTCAAAATTCCCTAGCAATTTGAGTATTAGAAAGTCATCATCGTTCTTTAATTCCAAAGCTTGCAGGATGAGATGTTTAAGAAGTTCAACTTTGACACCGAATGGGCAGTGAGACTAATATCCAGGATTAATAATGACGAAGATTTTCCAATTGAAGGTGATACAATTGTTAAACAGGTAAAATTCAATATTAATCACTTTTTATTGTATTTCTAATCTTGTCTTGGGCCTTTTTTTTCCATGTAAAATGCATCAGATGAGAACTGAGCTCTTCATCCTCAATCTGTTCTCGGTTTCCCTGTCTAATTCGATTGTTTTAAATTTTCAGCTTTTGACCTTACAAATCAATGCCGAAAAGTATTATTTTGGCATAAGAAAGAGCCTTGTTGAGTTCGATGAAGTTCTGGAGGTACACATTTCAAGATTAATGTGACTTTGTCATTTGTTGTCTGCAACTTTATTCTCTTGGTAACATGTGGATGTAACTAATTATGCTATCCAACTTCATACAAAAAATTGTCTTTCCAACCACCCATAATTCTTAGTTTAATTTCTTGGGCTATTTTCTGATGATTCTACTGCGTGTCTTATAATCTTCTTTGCAGGTGCAAAGAAAGCATGTTTACGATCTTCGGCAATCTATTTTGACGGGCACTTCTGAGAATAGTTCACAGCTTATTTTTAAGTTAGTACCTCTTCATTTCACTTTCTCACAGTTATCTCATTGAACACTTGACATAGCTGGCGTGCTGGCCTCACTTTTTCATGTTCTAGCCACTGTGGGGTGTTCCTAATGATTGAAAAGGATAATTACCAACGATATAAGCTTACTCAACTGTCCCTTATTGTATGTTAGAAACTGTTACTGGTTTTCTGTTTTCGAGTAGGAGATGTATATCTCTCTTTGCTGCTGGTATATTGTAATTAGATTTCATGTGGGATTTGGTGGCTTACATCAGGGTTTAAGCCATGCTGGTTTCATATTTTGCTATCTAATCTTTTCCTTAGTTGCTGCATGAACTTTTTAAACTCTGATACCTGCTGCTGCTATATTGTAATTTAATTTTGTTTTGTTATTTTGATGGCATACATCAGGGTTTTAGGTCATGCTAGCTTTGTCATTTGCTATCTAATTGTACCTTTATTTGCTGCATGAACGTTTTCATTCGATACTCTAATGTTGTTGGTTTGTAGTATGCTTTTTGTTCTTTTTCTTTTTCTTTTTTTTTTCCTGGCTTTTAGTATGCTTCCCATTACCCCATAACCATGCTACATTCCGCAGGTACATGCAGGCAGTAGTGGATGAAATGATTTTCAAAAATGTTGATCCCTTTAAGGTTGTACAAAATCTTCCTGTGGTGTTTCTTTTGACATGCAAGTTGTTGCAAGCTAACGTGTCTGTTTTGCATATATTTTCTCATTGCTTGTAAATATTGCAGCATCCAAGTAGCTGGTCTTTGGGTAAGCAGTTCAATGAGTTCAATGACCTAGCGAAAGAAGTATTGAATGGTATGGATTTGATGGCTGTCAATTTTGATATGAGATATTATTATACATTCTACTCGGCAAAAGCTAACTTGGGGTTTTCTTAGACTGTTTTGCAGGGATTGCTGAAGAAACTTATATTAGATCACTTTCTCATCTTCATGAATTGAAAGCAATAAACATCAGCAATTTTCACCCTCCAAATTTGCCTAAACCGCCCAACTCCTGTAGGGGTATCCGTGGGAAACGCTCTTCACTCAAACGATGGCTCGCTCTTTGCAATGATGATTCAATGAGGTGTGCTTCTATGGTTTTACTGTATTCCAAAGTACTTGCTGCCATTCTAGTTGTTTGTTTTTTATATAGAAACCAGATGACTTTTTTTGTTTCCACTTGTCAGAGATGGGAAGTATCGAATGACGGTCAATCTTCTACGCAAGTACCTCGGAGATTTCTTAATCGCTTCATATTTGAATGCCATTCAAGAATCCGGTTACGATGCTATGTATGTTAAGGAAATAGAGGTAATGTTTGATTAGCATAACTTGCTTCCTGCTTGAGTGAATATACTGTTTATGCCGTCGAATTCATTTTCATTTCTTGGTATACACAGAGGGCTGTCATTGTCAAGACTTTAGATTGTTTCTGGCGAGACCATTTGGTAAACATGAATAGGCTTAGTTCTGCGGTACGTTCTGTTACCTACCATTTATCATGCACCGGGACAGCATCATATTGTAGTTGTTGAGGATATTTGGGTTCCATCAACCAACGATCCTTGTGGTTTCTTACAGGTGAATATTCGAAGTTTTGGACACAGAAATCCACTGGAAGAGTACAAAATCGATGGTTGTCGGTTTTTCATCTCAATGCTTAGTGCAACGCGGAGGTTAACTGTGGAGTCTCTCTTACGGTACTGGTCATCTCCGGTGGATTCCCAAGAGCTCTATGTATAGTCTGTTGGCAGTAGACACTAATCTCGACAGAAGGTTTTATGGTATTATTGTAAATATGGTTAATGTAGAATTTCTTTTTCAATGGATAGTTGCACATATGTGACTAGCTCCGATTTATTGAAAGACAAGTAGTTGTCAGCGTGACAATCCATTTATCATGCACCGGGACAGCATCATATTGTAGTTACTATATTGTAATTGGTCACATACCCATGTTTCGTGATTTCTGAAACAATAGACTGCAAGTTGCCACTTACCCTATCGGAATAAATTGAAAATCAGTATGCTACAACTATTGTCATCAAAAGAGTCCTAGTTTGATTTACATATGCTACAACGATTTATTATGCGAAATATAAAACAACACCATTTTACAACAAAATTTATATGAATATTCACCCCCGAGATTTAGTCGATTATTTAAAACATCCTCACCTTTTAGGAATATATCAAGTTCATCCTTTGACCGGTGAAACTTAAAAGTCAAATGGCAAGAGCGATTAAATGACTAAATTAGCCCCAAACCTTTTATCAAAACAAATGGGTTTCCCCTTCCTTTTATGCCGTTTTATCAATTCCTCCCAATCCCGTTCCCATTTCGGTGCCGCCTCTTTATCTCCGCCATCAGATAATTTTCCATCGCCAAATCTGCCATTGGAAGAGTTTCACCGCCTATCTGGCGAGACTATAGAATCCCTTTTTCTTTTCTTGCCAGCAGGAATTCTCTCTCTTTCGAACACCCTAATTCTTATTTCCTAAACGGGTCGACTAGAGTCAGTTTCCCGCAATTTAGAGAATTAATTTTTATCCTTAAACTTCAGTGCCCTCGTAGACAATACCTTCGTTGAATTTCCCAAATCCTCAAGATTAAAAAAATCAGAGAAAGATTCCAGTTTCAGGAAGCTTTCGACCTTGCAAACACCGGGGATGAAATGTATGAGGCTTTCGCGGGGACCGAGACGATGACCAAATCTCATATGAAATTGCATTTATCTGTGAGGATGTTTTACCTTCAAATCTACTAAATTATCATTTTTTTTTCTTCATATATATACAAAAAGCTCTTATATGGGTTTGTGTTCAATTTTTTTTAAAATTTTTTTTTATTGAATTGAAGGTTTTTTTTTTTTAAGCACACAGTGCTAGTTTGTTTCAATTCCACAACCTTTTCATCACTTGGTATTAAGATGATGTCAAACAATATCTCAAAGCCAAGAGAAGCGATGGGTTCAAAATCGGACTTATCAAGCTGTCTGGGTTTGGAATTTCCATGGGCTTCTAGATACCCTTGTAACTAGATTTTTCAATGATGGATACGTGCCATTTAATTGAAATAGTTCATCAAATTGTTAAATCTAGTTATTGACGATATTTATTTAAATGGATATTATTTTATGTGAAAGTTTGATTTGAGTTAAATCTTTTAATTCTTCTCTTCATTTTAATTGTAATTTTTTGGGTTTTGGGTTTACATATAAATTAAATTTGGCTCAACTTCAAAACCCACGGGTTAGAGTTTCCGTCCAAACACCGGCCAACCGCCGGACCTGGCACTTTGATCTTGTGATTTTGAGGTGTTGCAATCACGGGTAAAAGAGTCTTGACACTTTCTTTTTCTGCTGACATCGCAAGTGTACGTCATCTTTCTAGCTGACCGACTGGTCAAGGGATTAACATGATATATTTCCAAAAGGTGGGGATGTTTTAGATAATCAACCGAACCTCGAGGGTGTATTTGATATTAATCCTTTGATTTACATATGCTACAACTATTTATCTATGCGAAATAGAAAACGACGCCATTTTACAACAAAATTTATTTGAATATTCACGTCAACTATTGAAATATTTCATCCTCTTAAACCAAACTCCACTGGGGTTAGAGTCATTCATTTTTTAAGATTGTGAATAAATTCATTTTCAAGGAGAATGAAATGTTATGCGTCATAATATCGGTTTCAAACAAGTTTCCACAAAGTTATTGTGAACATGCTCAACAAAGTATTAAGTTAATCAATAGCTGAAAACCAAAATGGATTTGTCCCTGGTAGATACATCGAGAAGAACATCCTTTTGGCTCATGAGGTTCTAGAGTATCTCAGGAAGAGAACAAAGGCAGACGAGTCAGGCGACTATTAAACTCGACATGAGTAAGGCATACGTCCTTTTTGCAGCAGATTCTGGAGAGGTTTGGTTTCCACAGAGGATGATTAAGCTAATCATGCAAAGTGTGACTACAGTAATGTGTGTCGTTTGTTTTAATGGATGGCAATCAGATTTTTTCTCTCCAAAAAGAGGACTCCGGTAGGGTTGTCCTTTGTTCACATTTCTCTTTATATTGTGTCAACAGGCCTTTTCAGCAGCCATTAATAAACTTGACAAGAGGAATCAGAATTTTGGTATCCAAATTTCAACAGCAGCTCCAAGGGTCTCTCATCTAATTTATGCAGATGATTGCCTTATTTTCATGGAGAATAGGGCAAGGAATGTTGAAGCTTTTGCAACCGTTTTGCGTCACAAGTTCGTCTGGCCAGCAGGTTAATTATGACAAATCATCTATTACTATCAGCCCGAACATGAAACTAAAGGAAAGGGAGGCATTTTCTCATTACTTGCAAATTGCCAATCGTGGGTACAGTGGACAATACTTGGGCTTGAACTTGGACTTTCGCCAAAAGAAGAGTCGGTTGTTTGGCAGCATCATTGATCGAATGAAGAAGAAGGTTCAGTCTTGGAAAAATGATTCCCTGTCTATGCTTGGGAGGGTTACGCTAGCCAAGCATTCTTTGGCTCTGCTGCCTATTTATATGATGGGGGTGTTTAGACTTCATGTTTACTTAACAAAGAAGATTGACTCTGTCATTGCTAGTTTTATATTGAAGGGAGACAAGGAAGGAAGAGGCATCTATTGGAAAGCTAGGGATTCTATTTGCAGGTCTAAATTCAGAGGTGGGTTAGGCCTACGTAAAGCCAGTGAGCTTAATCAAGCACTACTGGCAAAAATGGCATGGAGAATCATTTCCAATCCATTATCCTTATTTGCAAGAGTTTTTAAAGGCAAATATGTTCTGAATGATGACTTTCTGAAGTGCACGCCCACCAAAACAACTACTTGGGGATGGAGAAGCATCCTTTGGGGTAAGGAGTTGTTGGCGCAGGATATCAAATGGAAGGTTGCTAATGGTATTCAGATTCTCGTGCGGGATGTTTGGATTCCAGGGACCTCAAATCCTTTAAGGGATGACCCATTATTTATGGGAACTTCAGCCGTTAAGGTAAGGGATCTCTTAGATCAAAATTTTCAATGGAAAATTTTCAATGGGATCTCTTGTATTGTTCTTTGAGACTTTAGCTCGTCAAATCCCAGCCATCTACATTCCCTCAAATGCAACTCAGAAAAAAGATGAAGAAATCTGGACTAGAGAGTCTTCGGCAATTATACTGTCAAATCAGATTATTATGAGGTAATTAACCATCGCGATTCATGGCGAGCATCTTTTTCTGCTTCGAACTCTTTCAAATTATCAGAACAAGGATGGAAAAATTTCTGAAAGCTTACAATTCCCAGAAAAATTCAATGGTTGTTGTGGAGGGCATTATCTAATGCCTTACCAACACTCTCAGCTTTGAACCGACGAGGTGTGGCAGTATCCAAAACTTGTGCTCGATGTGGTATGAAACGATCCAACACCTTTTCTTGGACTGTGAGCTTTCGAAGCAAATCTGGTTGTGTTCGCCACTGGGTTTCAACTTTGATATGGGACCTAGAGTGGGTTTTAATGATTGGTTGGAAGAATGGCTCTTCACAGCTCCTGATGATGAGGTAATAGTACAGTCTTTCTTCATTTTCTGGGCGATCTGGTGTTGTCGGAATGAAAAGGTTTGGGAACATAAAGATTAACCTCCCGTAGAAATTTAGCAGCGAGCTGCCCAAGACTTCCAAGTCTTTGCCAGTTGTGCTTTGAAAACGGAGCAAAGGTGTACCTCACCTGCAATGGGATGTGATTTGTTTCTTTCTCATGATGAATCTAATGAATTTTTTGTTCGAGTTGATTGGGCCTTTAGATCAGAAACCTCTAATGGAGAAGGAGCTTGGGAAGTAGTGGCTAGGAATGACACGCATATTACATTTAGCAGTAGTGTTTTTGCGGCTGCTTCACCGCTGCAAACTGAAGCTCAGGCTGCTCTTTTGGGTCTGCAAGCTGTGATACAATTGGAGTTACAGGAGTTTGTTTTGCAAATAGAAAATGTATTGGTTGCAAACTTTTTAGAAAGAAAATCTCGCTTACCGTACTTGCTGCAACATTTAGAAGATGATATTAGGTCTTTAGCTGATAGTTTTGTGTGTTGTTCTTTTGTAGAAGAAGAGTGAGACATAGTAGAAGGTGCTCATAGATTAGCACGAGCACTTCTACAGTCTAGTTGAAGTTTGTAATAGTTAGGAGTACCCGTGATGATATAATATCTTGTTTTCAAAAAATAAAAAAACTCCAATTTCTTCCGTAGACCCGGGTCTACAGAAAGTTTGGTGGATACCCCCCTCGTGCAATACACGCGACAAAAAAGCCGTCCTTGTCCTTATTGTTCGAAACAAAAAAAACAGTTTATATATATATATATATATATATATATATATGTATTTCTCCGTTTCTTCGCGGTTTTCAAGTTCATTCAAAACTGAAACAATTGGAGAAGGTTTTCAGCTATGCCTAACTCCAGTCTATGAGGCTATTAACATATAATTTTGAACTATGGAAGGTTTCCGTAAGGCGCCATTGATAGTTGCTGACGATGGGGATGATTGGATCGATGATGTTTTAGGTATTGGAGGAGTAGGTAAATACTTATCTCGAGAATTGAATCCTTTATTTCCGGTTGATAACCGGGGGGGAACGAGCAGGTTTGGAGGAGGATACGAAGAACAACAATTGGATGAAGGTTTGTATTATTTTAAAAAAATTTTGCTTAGTGATGTAGTTGTTGTTGAATTGTTGCCTTAAAATTTTTGCGTATCATGGACAGTTGTGCTTTGTATTTGTTAGTGTTGTTTCGCATATTGAAGTATAATTTTGGTTTATTATAGAGATGGTAGTGATTTCGATATTAATATGAATTGTAGGAACTTTGTAATCATATTGAATCAATTTTTGTTATATATTGGAGGAACTTTGTTATCATATTGATGTTCTGTTGTTCTGTGCATCAAATGTTCTTTGGTTGATGAATTTTTGAAGTATTGTGGGTATTAATCTGATAGAACTTGAATAGATAACTTCAGAAACTTTATAATTATATTGGAGGAACTTTACAACAATGTGATAGGGAGAGAGCAGTTGAATAGTTGATGTATTGCCATTTACATTTCTGGAAGGATTGTTGTATTAATTTGATTGAATTCCAATATATCACTGAAGGAACTTTATATATACTAGCGAGGGGTGACCGCACGTAGTGCGGTTGTTAGTGTGGTTGACCAAGGATTTTCTTTTCCCCTTTTTGGTGTTTTTGGTAAATAGGTAACATAAGATATGTGAAATTATATTTTATTATATGGTTAGAAGTTCTTTATGATACATGATTACATAAATACGGGAAGTGGAACATGAGGGTAGATTACATTGAATATGATGTAGTTACAAATTATTTATGATACAGGATTACATAAAATATGGAAAGTAGAACGTAAAAGAAGATTACATTGAACATGAGGGAATGTTTAATTCATCTTCAACGATCGTAGATCGTTCTAACAACAGTGAGAGGCTCCATTCCATGTTGAGCGTTGTTTTGAGGATGTATTTACATATTGGCTGGGAGAGAAGTCATTTTAATAATTCATCGACTTCTTTTTCGAACCAAGAGTTGTATGTGCATTGTCCGCAGTGAATGCAAGTACATGTTTTAGGGGTGCTCATTTTGTGTTGGGTGAGAGGTTTGGAGAATACTATGTGTAATGAGGGAAGACGGTGTTAGAAGATAGAAGATTGAAAAAATAAGTTTTTATTTTGAGCTAGCCTGTGATGGGGTTGATATCTTGGAAAAATTTTAGGTTGTAAGTGTCTTGGATTTTGACGATAAGATGGAAAATGGAGAAGAGATGTGTTAATTAGTTGAATAGCTGGATCAAGTGCTGGCATTGTACTACGGAGATGTATGGTGGATAGGTGTCATTAAGATGAAGGTTTTGTTGTGAAGTGGATTGATATGTTGTGATACGTGGTGGCAGTATGTGATGTATATGTGACAATGCATGTTTGTATTTCAGTGCATTTTATTTATGTTTGGACATAGTGATTTTACATTTATGAGTGAAAAAGAATATGGTGAGTGGTTTCGGGGTATGGTTGAAGCTGCATGTTATGATGGAGATGAAAGGGTGGTTCGTCTAGCGGGTCAACTCGAAATGTCAATGGAGAGAGGTGTTGTTGTGTTGAGAGAGGTGTTGTAGGAGAGGGTGCCGCTAAGGAGAGTGGAAAGATTGGTGCATTATGCAGAAGTAGTGTACAAGACTACAAGATCCATTGTAATATGTATTAGCGAATTTATACAGTAGCAAGTGTAAAAGCATAGCTAACTGGAATTCATATTTAGTCACAAGATGCGAGGGATTGGATTTAAAGGTATTTAGCGATTAAAGAATTTACAATAAGAATTGATATTTACACAAAATATATATTTATGCAAACATGAGCTTATGGGTCGTTTTTACTGCTCTATGTCTGCCAAAAACTAGAAACTAAACAGTTCTCTATTGTTAGTTTCTATTTCTATTAAAAGCACTTCATGGGTGTTTTTACTATGTACCAAAAGATAGTCGCCGTTGCTTTTTAGTCTTGTTTTGCATGTTTAGTAGCTTTGTGTGCTGGTTTTGCTGGTGATGTGAGGCTTCTTTTCACAGGTGGTGTTAGGACTTCTTATTGATTGGATGCATTGGTTTCTTCTTTAGTCATCATGATGTCAGTAGCTATCTTTGGAATGTCTGAAGAAGTTCTTACTCACTGGATGCTGGTGCTGTTAAGGGGGATGGAGATGGGAAAAGATACATAGCAACTGTGTACCTTGCTGGTGTTTCTTTTTGGCTTCTGATGGTTGATCGTAGATGAAACAGCTTGTTTAAGTCTCCAAAGTTGTTGTTGATTTGGTTGTCTAGGTGTCCCTCCTGTACAGGAGAAAAGAAAGGTTAGATGGTTGTTTTAGTTTGTTATGTATGTATACAATGTGTATGCAATAATCATTTCTGTTGGGAGTACAGAAAGTGATTACCTTGTGTTCATGTTTAATTAACTCATCGACTGACATACTGAGAAGGTTCTCAGCTTCCTTTCCTTCTATCAAGGTAACAAGGTCGCCTGTTCTGTCTGTGAGCTGTATCTTGAACTGGAGTCTGTTCATGAGTGTTTTTAATCAGAAATCGTGTGTGATACTTGCTCAGTTCATAAAATTTGGTAATGATAGCACATGTATGATATCTAAGTTATTAACAGATTCTGTAAATTGAAGAAGACATGCAACATTGGCTATTGACAACAAAGATTGATGGGAGTGACTTACGTGGGTTTAGATTGTGGCCGATCTATTTTGCAATATAGGCAGGTGAATTTTTGCTGAGAACTCGCACCGCACAATTTGGAACAGCTCGGACAAGTTAGGATGTAAAGGCATTGGTCTGCGTTAACGATAGTTGGTCTGGCTTTGACGCAAAATGACTTTGGCTGCATATATGAATGTGTTTATATGAAAGCAGATGTGAGATGTGGGCATTTATAGGTAAAGATGGACAATGAAAGAGTGTGAATGTTGGAATGTCGGGTTATTTGAATTTGTCACTTGGCCGATCTTTCGAATGCGCGAGTCCTTTGGTGTTGTGATTATTTGATGCTGTTTTGCATATAGCTTTTGAGATACAACAGCTTCGAGGTATTGTGTATTGGAGTTGAGCCTGGAATCAAACAGTTGGTCGAGATGTCACATAAAGAAGATTCATAGTAAATACCTGGAAGCATGTAATGTACAGATGAAACATTTGGAATGACTTCTTTTTTCTCTTTGGTTTATATTAAGGAGATAAACAAGAAACAATTATTTATTAGATGAGGACATGCATGAAACAATTATACAGACACTAAATATTATCATCATCTTAAATGAACCAGAAGTAGGCGAAGATGATAGAGAACAAAAGCTGTCAGTTAAAAAGATGACTATCAACAAACAACACTGAAAATTCTTAGCATACCAATATTAGTGTCAATTACGCCAAATCCTTAGCAATTTTCAAAAGTAAATAGAAGGGAGGAAACACTATATAGAATCTCAAAATACTAAAAGAGGTAGTTGAGCTCACTCACTTTCTCTCTGTCTTTCTGTCTAGCCATTATTTGCACAAGTGTAAAAAAGAAATTCTCTTTGGAAAAATTGAGTCTGTTAAAACTTGCTTCAATTTCATGATGTAATATGGGAACAGAGAAAAGGACTCCCAAAAAGCTAAAAAACTAACAAATTTCCTAAAATTGAATGTAGGAAGAACACATTAATTAACGAACAGAGTTTTATTACTATGAAAACATGAATGAAATGAGAAAAATAAATGGATTAAATTTTGCACCAATAGTGTAATAAAGAATTTCAGATTTTACCATGATCGGAGGTGTTCAGCCTAAGCTATGGGTGGATCAAACAAGATGACACTGTTGGGTTGTGCATTAACGGACATGCCTGTTATTTTATGGGTACAATTGTTAGCATCTATTTTGAAGGAATGATGAGTACAATGGATTTAACAAACAGGAAGGAGAAATTAGTTACATGAGGTAGTTTCGACTTACCGTGAAAAGTGGTAACAGCTAACCTTGTGCCGATTATGATTGGATTTTTGTGAATATTGTTAACCAAATGTTTCCCTTCTACTTGTAAGAATTCCTCACATAAGCTGAGGAGCATTGGTTTTGACCTATGAAATAGAAAGTAAATCTTATTGATGTTTTTGTACAATCCAAAGATCGGGAAAGAAAAAAGATACAATCCAAAGATAAGGAAAGAAAAGAGGAAAGCTAAAATATGACATACTCTTTGTTCACGACGACAAATTCTTGTGTTTGTTTTCCTTTGCTCTCGACAAAACGGGGTGGGAGGAAATGTATGATACTGCATAACATATTTGAAAACTATGGGTAAAAGTTAGGGGGTTCTTTTGGACAGTTAGCTTTAAGTTATGAACAAGTATGGGAGAAAATTTTACCGATTCTTTCGTCTGACAATCCCAAGAAATTTGAGAAATTTCTGAACGCTGTCAATTGGTAGACGTTGGTCAGCGGTAGATTTTCTTCTGTGTTCATTGCTTTAATGTAGGCACTTCTAGTGATGATTATATGATACTTGTAATCTACCAATATGGGGAAGTTTTTGTTTAGGGGCATAACTTTTCCATTCCCAATGTAGTAGGTTTTGTACAATTTTAGCACCTCGTCTAAATCTTGAGCATCCGGATGGAATACGATGCATTGTATTTTTGTGTGTTGCGAACCGATTGCTTGTTAAGAAATGTAGAAATCAAATGGTTGTTAACCAACAGAAAAATTAATTTAAGGATAGGAAATACCTCTTCATCGTTGAGAACAAGCTTTAGTTGTGTTTTTCTAGATTGGAGTGTTTGCAGTGGGGTCTTTTCAACTACTAAAGCTCAGATACACCATTCACGGAGTTTGGTTCCAGATTGGCAATTGTTGTGCAATTTTTTTTATTGGGTCTGCAAAGAGTTCAAATAGATTTCATAATTATGTTTTACGACTGTAAGATAGCAGTTAGATGAACAATAACAAAGGGTGCATACTGTTGAATGTAGTATTAAAAGTAATGTTGCAGCTGTGAGAAGCAGATAATTATCAGTTTTGTTGTATGATAAACAAATCTGAATAATTTGATACCTTCAGTAAATTTAATCAACATTGTAGATAAACAGATGTGACAAAGAAAAATGCACAATTTGATAATGTATGCATCTGAAGACATTTTTTAGTCCATTTGTTCATTATACCAGATGATCCCTCCATTGTCATTCAACGGTTGAATTTTGACATTGAATAAGATCGTTTTTATTCCGTAAGACTTTGGAAGTCTTATTAAAGATCACAGTTAAATCACATTTGAACTATCTGAATATTTGGTGCACTTGCGTTAGATGTAAGAATTGCAATCATTTTCATATTAGTGAAGACTACTGGGGACAAAGAAATGCACAATTTTTGCTTTTCAGCTTTTTGTTCAAATACTTAATGAAAACCAGCAATGACAAAGTGTAGCTTTTGTTCAAAGTATGTAAGAAGTCTTATCATCACAATATTAGCAAAGGTGAAAAAATCAGTCTTAATATAGAGTACTTTGAGCTGTATCAGATGGCCTGTTAGGGAAAACAATGTAATAACTTGCTAGATCAGTTATACTAAATCAGCGTAGTAAATAAATCATCGTTTGCATATGCATTATCATATACATTGTAAAGAATGTAAATGTTTTTCTTTTGTTGCACATTTTATCCAGCGCTTGCCGCTGTTAGAATTTCATGATATACAACATTTTTAGAATAATTAGTGCTTTTTACCAGTGATGTTGTGGGTCTTATCAGCACTTTAAGTTGTTGTAGTGTTTTGGCTCTTGATAGTGCGACATAAAGTTGGCCATGAGAAAACACTGGTTCTTTTAAATATACGCCAACGAAGTTCAATGTTTGACCTTGTGCCTTGTTAATTGTCATTGAAAAACATAGTCGCACAGCGAATTGTTTTCTTTTAAATGGAATGGATGAAAAGTTATCTAGTGGAGCATTTATTGTAATTCGGGGAATGAAAACAACTTTTCCCACATGTATGCCAACTGAAATTTTGGCATATATAATGTTGGTGGTAAAATCAATACATAGAAGACGCGTACCATTACACAGGCCTTCTGTGGGGTTAATGTTTCTAAGTATGATAATAGGTGCATTTTTCTTAAGAACTAATTTATGTGGTGGTAATCCCCGAGGTGTTAAAGAATGGAAAAGTTCTTCTTGATCAGGTAGGGAACATGAATTCGTGCTTTCATCACAACTGAGATAAATTATTTTTTCACCGAGAAATTTTTGGATTATATTGTTATTATTTTCATGAGCAGACTCATTTCTCGTAGTAAGTATGCTTCGGTTACAAAAGGAGTAATGTCAAAAGCGAGGTCATCTATACGTGGAAATACTATATGAATTAGTTGGTTCAGTGAGGTGACTTCATCAGTAAAATCAATATTCATTGCTGGTGGTAATCTGATTTCATCTTTTTCATTCATTTGTTCAGTGCCATTTACAATTCTCAATAAGTAAGATGAAAATTCAGGATCAAGATGTGCTCTCATGTTTTGTTGCAATTTGAGTTTTTCAAAATGGTTCCACAAGGGTGACATTACAATTGAAGCATTAATAATATCATCTTCTGTCCCTTTTATAATAAGTGGGAGTGTTTGGCAAAAATACCACCAAAGACTACTATTTTACCACCGAAAATCAAATCTGAATCCATGATATCTCTAAGCATACTATCAAATTTTTCAATGAGAACAAGGTTTGCCATTGTGGCTTTGTCCCATATAATTAATTTTGTTACTCGCAGCAAATAAGTTAATGTGCTCTATTTTTTAACACTACAGGGTGCATCATCATGTTCATCTGTTGGTATTTTAAATTGTGAGTGTGATGTGCGACCACCATGCAGTAAAGATGCTACTGCACCAGATGTGGCAGAAACAAGTGCAATATATTTTTTCAGATCTTACAGTAGCAAGAAGTGCTCTATATAGAAATGTTTTTTCCATTGCCTCTGGGCCATCAAGGAAAAAGGCTTTTGGTATATTATTTTTTACACAATATATGATACGATTATAGGCAAGTTGTTGTTCTTTGTTTAACTGTGTAATAGCTAAAAGGTCATCTGGTGGTATAATAATATTTTGCTTGATTTTTAGTTCTCTTGTAAAATTGTCTTGAAGGTTTGTGTCAAATTCCTTGTCTACAAAAAAGTAATCTTCAAGGTTTTTTCCCATTATATAAAGGTGATAAGCTATATTATCTAATATTTTAAAGTGAATAACATCAGGAGTTAAATTTTTATCTTGTTTGAAGTCATCTGCCAAGAAGTCTTCATATTTTGATAAGAGTTTTTCTGGACTACAGAGATTACAGTAGTAAAGAACGGTGGCATTAAGTAGGCAGCACCCTCTTGAAAGCATAAATCAGGAGTACTATCATGTTCCATTAAACCTAAATTGTGCTGCCTCTTTAAATGTATTAAATATTGTACCCTTAACTGTTCTCAGTTGTATAAAAGATGTGGGTGCTCTGATATGTATTAGTAATAATCTTAGATAAAACTTTTCACCTTGGGATGGATGACAAATAAGGATATGTCCAATTACTTGTTGCCTTTTGCGTGGTACCCATTCTTTAGAACTACTATACCAAGTGAAATGCTCCGGGAATTCGACATATAAATATTTTTTTTCCTTTGAATATTCATTTGTTCTATTCATATGGAAGAATTCTGTTAGCATAGTTTTTTTTGAATGGGATTTCTGAGAATGTTGGTTAGTCTTTGGTTTCCAGGGAATGTAACAGATTGTTCATTTTCTAAGTGTACATGCAAAGGTATAACAGGTGGGTATATTTGATTAAGCTCAAACTTGAAGATACGCCAAACTGCCTTAGGGGCAGAAATCCATCTACCATTGAGGAAGTTTTTTATTTCATCAATTACAAGTTCGCCACCTTCTTCAACAACTTGGCACAAAATTCTGTCATGCCCTTTGTAAATATATTTGTAAAGATACTTTACAGCCTAAATTGTGGAATATATTTTGACATTAATATGACAACCAAATTTGGCAAGCAAGTAAGGACTTTAAGGAACAACCCATTGGTTGTCAAGCCAGATTTCTCTAACTTTGACAACACGGTTATTGTTCCTCCTTTGATATATTGGATAAGAGTTAAGTCCATATTTCGTGGTTTCTGAAAAATCTTTTGGGTAATTGAATTTGCATTTACCATTTTTCATGCAAGGACAGGTTTTATCAAGTTTGCCACAGGGTCCATGGATCATGTGTTTTTTTTACTAGGCCAAACATATATTTATCAGTCTTTGGATCAGGTATTTCAGGACAGACAATTGTGTCAAATGCTTCAGAAGAATACTTTTTTGATGCTGGACTAAGAATCAACAGAAAATGAGCATGAGGTAATCCCCTCTTTTGAAACTCTATAACATATGTATAAGCAATGACTATACCGAAAATATGATTTTCAAGTAGTTCTTTTTTTAGAACCTCCAATTTTGACCGGAATACTCTAGCTACTATATCTGGTCTATGTTGGGATTCATCAGATTGTAAACAAAAAGGTTTTATTTCAGGCAACGCTGGATTTGCTGTCATTGTTAGGAAAATATCTGGTTTTCCATATTGCTGAACCAAAGTTATAGCATCTACGTACCTTTTACGCATATCTCTGGGCCCCCTATAAAAGATTTTGGTAGTATCACTCGTTTACCAATCTCAACACCTATGTTATATCCTTGAGAAATACCATCTAGAAGGCCGCAATAGACATCAGTTCTTAACCGATTTTGCATTTCATCTGTTCTATAAAATGGTAAAGCTGGCCTTGGACACGGAATGTGTACACACCTGCATTTCTCTGAGCTTAAGATTTGTCATAGTGAACACCTAACTACGTGAATGCGAACATGTTTTATAACTACACACACAATTCTGAAAATGCGTACATTCTTCAGAATTTCCAGTGTACAATTGTACCAAATTTGGTGGCATTATTGTTTTCCGTAGTTTTATTTGTCCAGAAGAACAACAAAACCCTGGTGGTTCAGCATATAAACGCTTCGCACCACAAAATTTACAATCCAGTGCATCAGGTGGTAAATCAGGGCTGTTTGCTATACATTTTAAAGGGTCAACCATTTGTTCAGAATTACGGGCTCTATGGCGAGTCTTTCTTACCTCTACACGTTCTTCAACGGAACTATATTTTCTTTTTTTGGTCATTGTTTTATTATGTAAACAGAAATAAACACACAATTTCGGAAAAATATACACAAAAGGGGGGAAAGCTACAATACAGAATAAATTTAAATTATGAGAACTACGCAGAAAACGTATATATAAAAAACAAAAATGAAACAAGAGTGGTACAAAGTTAAGAAACAAACCTGTTTGTAGACATGCTTGCTGAAGACATTTTTGGCCAGCTCATTTGATCACAAAAATATTCCAGAAACTGCAGACGTGGGAATAAAATTGCCACATTAAGACAAATTGACATGTTGATTGGTCTAAGCAAATATGAATTGAACCAACTGATATATAACACATGGATTGATTGCTAATAGCTCCTAAATTCCATTAGCAAAACAAGTGATAAGAAAATGCATGCAATATATGGAAACTGCACATGAAAAATACAATTTCTTGAAATCTAAAGTCAACTAATTGATGTAAAAAGCCTCGAGTAATACCGAGAAGGGACCCTCACAGAAGAATACATTGAAGTCAACAAAAAGTTCACAAAGTGGGAGCAAAACTGCTTCCCATTAAGTCTGATGTATAGATAAAAAATTGTAAGATAACACTTAGCAGAACTCATTCACATCCAAATCAAACACCTAACATGCAAGACTTCAACTCTTGATTCTAATTTTTTTTTCCATTCACAACGAATCCCACAATTAAGACACAGCGAAATCAATTCAAACACCTTTTTTTTGCACCTTCTCTTCACCATATTAAATAATGAGTAAATAATAGCCGGAAAACTTTTCCAATGCGAATATCAACTAATCAGCTACGTGCGATTAAAAAAGAGAGAGGAATATTTGGTGTTTCTAGACATATATATATATATATATATATATATATGCATCGGAGTCATCAACGTTTATATTGACCTTCTCTAAGGTGTATAAAATCAAACACCTTAGATTCAACTAATTTAACTTCAATATTTACATATAATTGGGCCGATTTTTCTTTCCCGAGAATGCAATATTAAACAAATATGCTGTAAAAAGAACACAACAACAAAGAGCTAAACTCTTTGTTGGAATTGCTGAATTCCTTTTGGCAGTACAAGTAAAAGTTATTTGGAGTAAAATTCCACGAATAGGAACCCCATACGTATAGTGGAATTGTGGAGATAAATAGTCAAACAAAAAAGAAAATGAAAATGGGAGAAAGGTAGAACGCAAGGAATTCAGTAAGTGAACTTTTTTTACATCCAAAACAGAGTTCATACACGTTTGGAATTGAGACAAAATGTTGCTTCATGAATGGTTCATTGAATGAGCTGAGATAGATTCTTTAAGAAAAAGATTCAAACACTTAGTGTGCAACAGAGAACCAAATTATCAACTTTTTTAAGTCTAGGTATGAGAATGATAACCGCCAAGATATCCGTTCTAATTCTTAAAAATTTTGTGGGTTCCAAATTCAATGAGTTTAAATTAACCTGGTAAACAAAAATTCAGTTTTAGCAAAGATAGTGAATTGAAAGAACAACAAAACAACAAGTATCTAAAATTACTAACCTAATTTTCTTCGAACGGCGGCAATGACGAAAATAAAGACAAGAGGGTCGGACCGGGATCAAATTCTAGCTTCTCTGGCGTTGTTATCGATGACAGTTCGGAGGAAGAAGTGGATGGAGCTGCGGCCGAGAAAAGCATTAGTGAACGGAGAAATAAACACACAAACACACAAACATGCATACAAATTAATTATAATAGATCCGATGATGTTCGAAAACAAGAATTCACTAACCTCCGAATCTAAAGAGCTACTGCCTAATCCCAGAAAAATCCGATTATCGTAAGGAGAAAACAAGGGCGATTGGCATCACTAGAGAGAAATTATGCCACTTTGTTCTTCAAGCAGCGATCAAAAGGGAAAAAGAAAGAGGGGGTAACAGGGAGCATACGTTTCTCATACTGGGGCCGGCCAAAGGAGAAAAGAGAAGCGGTCCAATAGAAATTGCACGAAAAGTGCTCCCTCACTTTATATAATGTAGATATTGAGGGAACTTTATAAAACTTCAGCAAGGGGGAATATTGAACTGTGCAACTTCATGAAGTAACTATGGTGATTTTGAAATCTATGTTGTTGGAACATCAATAGTATGCTTATTTCCTCGTTGAAAAAATCTGATGGAGCTGTGATCTTCAATATGATTTAATTTGGGGTTTTTTTTAATTTTTTGCTTAAAATGTAGGCATTTGTCCGGATAATGGTCTATATCATGTTTCTACGGAAAGAGAATGCTCAGAGGAAGGTGTTGGAGAATGTGTTGGAAATTTAGATTACTTGGAATAGGTAAGAATTATTTTTTTTGGTTTTATTCTATCTTTGTCTTTTTTTTTTCTTTTTTTCTAGTTATGTTTATATCTTGAATTTAAATTTATGTTAGACTGTGATGGTTTTTGTCAGACTGTGATTGTTTTTGTGAATTTTCAGGGATCGGTGTGAACAATTGTTTGGATATTATGGTGCATGTGTCAACGGAAGAACAAGAATCTAGGGTCAAAGATGTTGCGATGACTGTTTCAGACATTACTAGTAATTCTATGGATGCGGATGGATTAAGTCTTATTGGTAAATGTGTAAACTCATTTGAAGATACTTTTTTGTTATACAAGGTTCATGCTCAGATATTAGGATTTGGCATTAGAAAGGCTAAACAGAAGCGCACAGGTGCAACCGGGGAAGTCCGTATGAAGAAGTTCTTTTGCCATAGAGAGAGATTCAGGAGCAAAAAAAGAGATGGCTGTGAAAAGAAACATCAAGGGTTGATTTTAGGTGTGGATGCAAAGCATACTCACAGTTCAAACTTGGTGCCGGGGGTGAATGGACATGTGTGAAACATGAGATGGAGCATAATCATGAGTTTGTACCTAAGGAACAAATACGAATTTTGCATTCGGAGAGGGAAGTGGATGAAAATGATTTGAGAATTATGAGCGATTTGGTTAGGAGGGGGAGTTCGATTGTTTCGGCATTCGTTCACATTAAGAGATTGCACTGTGGTACACCAAAGTTGAAGTATATTTGGAAGGATGTTTACAATCATTTTCGTGCCCTTATCCAGTTTGAAGGAGGAGATTGCAATATGCTTATTGAGAAGTTCCGTCGTAGACAGGAGGTTGAGGATAATTTTTTCTTTGATTTTGATGTGGATTGTGAGAAGCCGTTGTGCTGTTTTTTTCTAGAAAGATGGAAGGATGCGATGGGATTATGATTTTTTTGGGGACTTGTTGGTGTTTGACACTACTTATTGCACCAATAAGTATCACATGATTTGTGCTCCATTTGTTAGAATGGACAACCACAATAAGAATATAATGTTTGGATGTGGTTTTGTTTTGAACGAACAAACTAAATCGTTTGAGTGGCTACTTGAGTCTTTTTTGAGGAGCATGGGTGGTAAACAACCGCGGACTTTTTTGGGGGGCTAATGTTTTTGGTGTTTATATATTTTCATATGAGTATACTGTCCGATGGAATCGATATCCATGATTTCTATCTTTATCTATATGAGAGATCTTTGAAAATGATAAAAAAATGATTGCTTAATATTATAGCCTTCTAAGAGTGAGATAGTTGCTATAGTGAACGAGCGTGGATTAGTATTGTACTGTCATTCATTTCTATAGTTTGAGGAAGAGAACTTATAATTTTCTTTTATCAATACTTATATTTATAAAAATGATACAGTTGTCATTATAGAATAAATACTAGTTAATTGAAGTAATATTTGTAGTAATAGTAATCATTAATGTAAAGCAGTGTTGGTTCCCCCCCCCCCCTCCCCCACAAAGAAAATCTAATGTTTGCAAATTTTTCAGTAATTTAGAAATAGATTTAACCGAGTCGTGCTATATATACAAATTTAAGGAGTTAAGATACATTTGCAGGTCTCATGTTGTATTTGAGTATAATTGAAATGCCACAAAAACATGAAAACTAAAATAAGACAGATGAATCACCCTTCAATGACATTATTTTGTGTTCGTAATTGTGTTTAGTGCAGAAATGTTCATTAAGGGACCATGGATTTGTTCTCTTGAAAACATAAGATCCCATACTTTTCCCCATTTTGTGTATCATTACATAGGTTGAATTTAGCACGTACTTGTCACATTTCCGTTGATCTTTAACTTACTAATATATATTTCTCCAATTATTATACTAGATGTTAATCATTTGGAGATTTTTAAAATAAAAGTAAAATGAAGCAGCATCGCAGATAAAAGTAATATGATTGTAAATCTCTGGTTAGATCTAACTATAAAAAAAAAAAAACAATCTTGAAATTAATATTCCTTTCCTACCAAGAAAATAGTCCATATAAAACTTTTTTGTAAATTAATGTGAACTAGTTTTTAAATGACAATTAAAAGTAAGTTTTATGGAGCATGCGTAATAAGAATATTTTCATTTTTGTGCAAATTGACAAATGTCTTTTCCATGCATGTGCTTCCCAGGTACATAACATGTATGATTGAAAGGTTACATTAAATTTATTTTGTTAAAACAAAAGAAAAGAAAAAAAAAAAGAACACATTAAATAACTCAACTATGTCTATTCTTCAACTTCATCTCCTATAAAACCTCGTCAACTACTCTTTTCACTTTGCAATTTTCAATTTCATCACTCCTCCATTCTTCTTTTTTTTTTTTCCTTTTTTTTAAAACTTTTCTTTAAAAATTTTATAAGTCAATTTTATTAAAAAAAAACACTAAAAGAAAATCCAACAAGGAAAACAAGGAAAAACAATTGCTCAATTATAAGGTATAATCTTATAACGAAACTTCTCTTGGAAGAGGATTGAGAAGAATTTTAGTTGCTGGATCAGCTCCAAGTTTTTCTCATTAACAAGGTACTACTTACTACTTTACTCTATTTGAATCTACTGTCAACATTTTTCTTAAAACGTAATATTTTTTTCAAAATCGTTGAAGCATAAATCCTTATGCTTGCTTAAAATCTTTAAGGAGTTTGCTTCAAATCAATTCTAAAGAGTCAAAACGAGATAATCATTTAGAATGGATTAAGGTTGCACTCTATCTTGATCTAGATTATACTCAATTTGTATCTCGTTCTAATTTTTATTCCAAGGGATTTTGAGATTCAGTTTTGTTTTTGTAGTAAGATGCATGTGTGAACATACTGATATGTATCGATAATTGTCATCATCATCCATTCATAAAATATTACTACTTTTGTTTTTTTTTGTTCTACTATTATAAAATGGTTTTGTTTTGATTTAACTCTATGTGGAGGTATTTGGGGGATGGTTTGAAAGAATCTCTTTAATTTTCTATTAGATATTTTGCACATTTTTATTTACTCTATATATGCAAGTCATTCTTTTTGTTCACATACATATTGGTAAGAGAAGGAGGTCTATGGATTTCACTTTATTCTAAGTTCCAAACGTTTATGAATTAAGTAATAAATTCTAGGATATTTCAAGGTGGTAGATGGAGTTTGTTCCAAGACCTACAGTTAGTAAGATATCCAGAGGTTGTTTGGTGTTGGCAGAAGTACATTTCATGATATTTTGGGCGATTGGGTGTCCACGGAAATCTTATTAGTGCTAACCGAGATTTGATTAGAATAGGTGATTTTTGGATGAATAATCCTAATGCGGCTATTTTTGGATGACGTAAGGCCTCGCTCAATAATAGTAGGTGATTTCTGTAGCAAGACTACATGTTGATTTCCACGCTTCGAATTGTTTAGTTGTTACCTACGAAGATGATGTTATTTATTCCTTACTTAACAGTTTGCTTTTTACTAACTTGTTTGATCACTATATGAGATAGGTCAATATATTTCCAACATGGTTTTGGTCGATGCCTTATCTAATCTTCTTCATTACAATGCTAAAACTAGCTTATTAGAAGGAGAACAAAAGTAAACAATGATAGGCCTATTGCAGAAACTCTTGACAATTCTCAAAATGATGTGCCTACTTGTCACTGGCAGAGCTTAGAAAGGTGTTGATAAACAATGAGAAAAAGTCGCTCTCATTTGGGTTTCGCAATGATGACTACTAATACCATTCTTTATTTTTTCTTTCAAATTCCATGAATTCTTCTCTTTCTTTTGCTTGTTTTTTCTCTATTAAGGTACTACACATTTTGATGCACTGCCCTTGGCTTTCATATTTAATGAAATAAAACTCAAGGAATCCCTAACTTGGAGACAAGAATGCATACAATATTCATCTTATGCCCAGGTAATCCCTAACCTGGAGTCGGGAATGGATACAATATTCATCTTATCCCTATCTTGATGTTATGCCCTGGTAATTACAAAAAAAAAAGAAGAAGAAGAAGAAATTACATGTGTTGAATATGTAATGGTATATTTAAATGATTATATTACTGCATACTTGGTAATTTAATGCATGAAAACTAGCAATTACATGGGTTGAATATGTAATGGTACATATGCCACTTTCCAAGACATTTTGAACCAAGAAGTACTGCAAAATAGGCAATGTGATGCAGAATGATAGTCTACTCCAAGAGGAATTCACCCTACGAGACTCAGTTTTGGACCGGACTAATCTCCTCAAACATATGCTAAAGTCATGTACCAGCAGCCAGCTACTGCTACTTTTCCTCCACCACTGGCACCTCACTTTCCAAATACCACCATCTCCACTCTCCAACTACACCATCATCCCACAAATTTGCAGCCATATTATTGTTTTGGGAATCAAACATCCTTTTACATTTGTTTGATGATGATGATATTTCCGGTAAGTTCGATGGTGCTAAGGATGCATATGTTTGAGAAACAAGCAATTAGCTAGTTGATGTTATGCCCAGGTAATTACGAAAAAACAAGCAATTACATGTGTTAAAAATGTAATGGTATATTTAAATGATTATATTACTACATACTTGATAATCTAATGCATGAAAACTAGCAATTACATGTACTGAATATGTTATGGTAGTCCCACTTGTAACAAAGATGTGTTTGTTGCGCCAAGACCACAATCTCCAAGTAGTAACTCCAAAGTAGCAATCCCAGTTCTCCGTTAATTAGTCTTCAACCTTTTTGCTCAGATTCTTTATGGTATTCAATTTATTCATAGTTATGCACATCATTCGTAAAGGTGGATTTCTTAAAGATATCTGTTTGAGTAGAATAGTGATGGGCTGTGATTTCGTTATTCATTTATCCTGTGAAAATATAAAATTTGTTTATATCGCTATTAAAGCGGCGGGGCCAGGATTGATGATTATAATGTTTTGATTCAAAGAGAAGTCGCCATATTCATATCGATTTTGGTTTTGCCGATTAAGGTTTGTATTTTCCAGCACTAACTCTGTCTTTCTTGGATCAATGAATTTCACATCCATGAAAATGTCACCGTGTTTTCTTTTCCTTTGTCCATAGGCATTTGGCAGTACTTTTGATTATTGGATTTTGATGTATTCAACATATTTTCCAGTAGACCACCATAATCATATGATAATGAGCTTCGTGTTTTCAACATTATTTTTTGCTTCTATTTTTGTGAGCTCCCCCTACCCTTTGGCTGTTAAGCTCTTTTCTCCCTTGATTTAGATTTCTTTGATGATTTATGATGGTTCGTTAATTTATTAGGCAATTCGTGGCCTGATTTTAAGTCATTGATCATAAGGTAATTCCTTTGGCCAAACTATGTTCCAAAACTCTACAACGCTTCCTGAAAGTAGTTGATGCTTGGATTTGGCCATTGATTGTAACAAAGATTAATTCACGTATATGCTTATTTTGGGCTTCATGTAAATTCCCAACAAGGGTTCGGATGTGTACATCAGGCATTAGGTATTAGGCAGTTATTGGATCAGTAACACAAAATGTTTGGGCAAGTATGTAGTAATATAATCTCAGCTAGCCTACCAATCATTAATAAACTTGTAACTCTTCTTGCGGTAAATGTAAAATTTATGTGTAGGATCTTTGGCTATGATTTGCAAAACAATAATAGAAATAATAATAAATACATATGTCGTTATCCCGTAGTAGTCCAAACCGACGGTTGATCAAACCTCTTTGATCTTGACTCACTTTCTTAATAATTGAGTATGTGATGGTGAACTACAACTAATTGTGTGAGTAGAGAGAGGGGCTCGAGAGTACTATTTGTTTATATATAGTAGAGTTTCCTTCGCATCATGAACTTACTCTTACACACTCTTTTAACCTCCTCTATCGGTTATTATATCTTATAAGAGTAGTTAATTTATGAGTGGTAAACTCTTAACAGATAATAGTTTTTTTTAAGAGAACCAGGACGGTACCTGACGGGCATCCCCCCAATTTTATTAATTTTGAAAAAAGATATTATACCGGCAGTGCTTAAGACTTACCCAAAAAGAAGAGCCAGTCATACAAAGATTTACTAAAATCCCATGATTGCTCTGCTTCTAGAACTAAGAGGATGCCTTACAAAGATTGTACTCTAATCCCATGGCATCTCTGTGTGTAATAAAATAAGCTAAGAGATAGTCTTACAAAGGTTAAACATAAACCACACGACTTCTCTATTTCCTTAGTCTAAATTACCTAACTTCTATAAAATTAATGTGATAGAAAATAATAATTAATTAATGAGGTCAAGAAGTCCACTCATAATAAATTACTTATAATTTCTGACATTATACCACTTGGACAATTGACAACTTAAGGTAGATTCTTATATTCGTGGCCACTAAAATAAATAGCTTTATCTATCATGCATTATCATCAACAATGATCATGGTGGTTATATGTTCTGGCAACACACTCCATCCCATGTATCACAATGTTAGCAACTAATGTAGATAAAATTTATAAGGAGGAAATCAACAACAAACAATAATGTTCATTTAATGGTCAAAATTTTTAAATCCAGTAATATCGTTTCAAAGCAAAAATGTGCACAAACATGATACAATATTTACTCAATTATGTGTCCAAAATAACAACTGAGCATTACTCAATATTGATGAGACCGTATGAAACTTACACATCTCATACGTTTCTTCATCGCCATTCATGGATGGGTCCTTAGATACATTGTCAATCATCATATGCTCTATGGACATTACAAACAGTTAAGTTTGGATTCAACAATGCAATACATCAACTTAATGTGCTAAACTTCACTTGAGCACTTGTTGCACGAAAGTACATGCATCGGAATCATCAAAAGGTCTGGATTTGACAAGTGTGTTAATAAAATTCACTAAGAGGAGAGTCACGTATGATGACAAACTTCTTAGCCACTAACTCTAAGTTGAGTTACATGATCAAAACACTTAAACTAGCAAGAGATCATTGTAACTCTAGCATAGTTACATTCATGGGTTCAATGTCATCTACTGTGGCTTCCTCCTATTGATTTGTCAATATCTGACTCCCACTATTCTTCTACATCCTAATGAAGAATATTCAAGTATTTTTGAATCTCTAAGATCGATGTATATGTAACACAAATTCACAAATTAAGAAACTTGTAATTTACTAGAAACCTTCACATATAAAACATAAAGAAACTTTCCTGCTACTAACTTTAATATATATAATCTAAACAAAAAAAATGTTAACAAAAAAAACTAAGGAAAAAGAAAACCAATCAAAGGAAAGTATCTGCTGAGAGTTCTAAGCAAATTACAAGGAATATTACTGAAGAGGGTTTGTCTGGATTAAGCAGCGGGTCGTATTTTAAGGAAGAAGAATATATTGTCTTTTGCTTCCAAGATGATAGAACTATCCATCTAGTCAAAGAGACAAGGACGTCAGAGGCACCCAATGCCACTTCGAAGGAAAGCAAAGAGAAGCATAGAGAGAATGTTGAAAACGTTTGTAGACAGAGATATGTGGATGCTGATGAACTGGCAGATGATAATAAGCAAAATAATGCTAGAAATGGACAATTAGCCGAGGAAGAAGGAAGCAATGATATAGAAGGAGTATGGTCACCTGATGAGCTAATAGAGATCAGTCACATCGAAAGTCATAGTGATGATCAATCCAAGACGCTAACTTCCATGTTATCGGTCGCAGATTCTAGCGACTCGAATTGCTCGGATGCTAGCTCTAGATCTTTTGCATTCCCAGTTTTTGATGAGTGACGAGTCCAAATTAGTACGGCCCGCGACTAGGCCGGTTCAAGTTTGGTAAAAGGTCCAACCGGCCTCTGGAAACTTCTAGGTCGGTTCCTAATTACTTTCCTACCAAGAAAGGGTTTCATAACCTAGCTCTATAAATAGGGATCAACCCCTCATGGTTAAAGGTACGCTTTATGCACCCGGTTTATACCCTAATTACGAATACTCTTATTGACTTAAGTATCAGAGTGTCTACCCTCGGGAGACCCCGAGGCCCTCTTTTGTAGGTTTTAGGGTTTCGATACCGCCTTGGCCGCCAGAGTAACCAACCGGAGATGCCGATACAATTCCATACTTCGTGAAGTGGCATGCCCAGTGGGACCCACTAGGGTTCTCCTTCAACAAACTTTCCGACGAAGGTGTTGATGGCTGTAATGTCTCCATCCAATTATCATTGATCGGTCATGAAGAAGCAACAAAATCCCATGCACAAGCTTTGACAAACCAAAGCATCTAGGTTCTACATTCTTAATTGGCTTTATCTTTATCAAAGCAAAATTAATATACTGTCTGCATGCTTTTTGGTGTCCAATTCTACATGATTAAATAGCTGCCTCGGGTTCCTATTGAAATTTGATGCCAGACCAACAAGTTTTATCAATCAAAGAACCCTTATTAAAAATTCAACCACATAACCATGGATTAAGCACATAGATGGCCATGGTCACGCGCATAAGTTCTGACAAATAAAAGCATCAAGGTTCTGTGTTTTTAATCAATATTAGTTATGATTCTATTCATGGTTTTGCACATGGTTCCCTCTTAACCTCTGTAATGTGGTAATCAACAACCATGAATTACAAGCACACCCCAGATTGCATGATTATCTTTAATCTCATCTGCTTTTCCGGATGTATGACTATATAAACACTTTTTAAGCAACCATGACAGTATTTTGGTTAGGATTTTTGCAAATCCAACTTTGCAAAGTTTCTGCTTGCCTTGTTTCCTTTGGCTGACCCATGACACCCAGATTTGATCTTACAAATTTATTTCATCAACCATATAAGATTATATCCCATGATCTTTTATATATTTTATTGGGGGCTGTCCATAACCATGGTTTGTACTTTGAAGCATTGTTTAATTTTGGCTTTTGTAAGGTAAGGACCAATAGCAAATCTACTTGCTTTTTATATATAAAATACGTGGATATTATATGATCTGATGATTAATACGTTATATTATAAATCTTAGTTATTTTGGTGCCTGCTCGAGACATCCATCGAACGTCTCTTTTTTGAGGGTCCAACACAAGGATCGTGACAAAACCAAGTGATTAGGGTTCTTCGCCGTTCAATAAATTTTCTTGCAACGAAGGTGGAAGATGGATTGAACGAGTTCTTCCATGATAGATGGCCGAAGTATCTTGTTTCCTACAACAAGATTCAGGTTCACTAAAAAATCAGGGAAGAGCATAACCCTCTCAATCCTTGTCAGTTGATATACGTAAATATTGAATTCATGTATGAGATATACATACACTTTATTGGTAGAAGGCAGAGAAGCTAAGTGAATTATAGTCAAGCTTGTGACTTTATTGGTGGATATACATACTCTTACACTCATTCATGCATGGATTGCCTAGCATAAGGCTGCCTAAACTGAACTGTAGTGGCATGCTTTATGGGTTTGCATTGATTGACTAATTTATGCCCCATTGAAAATCATAATATGACTTTAGCACTTAAGGTCCACGATTGCTTGTCAAATCCAATTTTTGATT
Source organism: Oldenlandia corymbosa var. corymbosa (assembly GCA_949775105.1). Taxonomy (NCBI): domain Eukaryota; kingdom Viridiplantae; phylum Streptophyta; class Magnoliopsida; order Gentianales; family Rubiaceae; genus Oldenlandia; species Oldenlandia corymbosa. The sequence goes on from OX459124.1 coordinate 13,604,353, forward strand.
TATGAACAAAACTTGAATGCCTTGACCGAGAATTATTTTAAGGTGTAATTTTTCATGTTGCCTTTAGGGATTATATACTGATAGCTGCATCATATCAACACCACTGTTATATTGCTTCTCGTGGATTCTTATTTCATTCCATGGATCTTAATCATCCAAAGATTTTACACATGTATATACATGTTACACCTATTAACGTGGATTTCTTAACCCTATATTTGAGCATGATTGCTTTATTCTTATCGGTCATGATTTTTTATGATAAATCTTTTGAGTTTATGATTTACTAAGGAAATTACGGCCCGTCAACTGGGCATTCGAGAGTCTACACAGCCTCCTTGAGCCAAACGAGCTCGAGAAGCGAGTCAACCAGCGAGGACTACGAAGCCTCCAGTTACGCAGAAATCTAAGTAGTCACAGCCGCTCGATAAGGATTCTAAACTCTCGGAAATTGTAAAATGGTCCCGAGCGATTTTATTATTTATACTCTGACGCTAACACTTCTGAATGCCCAAAACAGCCTCTGGACCGTCAAAGGACATACTTGGATAAAATTCTCTTCCACTAAGAAGAATTTATGATTCAATCTTTTCATCTATTATTATTTATCATTCTTGCCACTAATGGTTTCCTTGTTTTCCATGCCATGTGACTTTATTTCTAACTAGACTTCTATAACGAATGCAATCTTGATTATACTCTTTAAATAACACATCAAATACATGTGCCTCCTTTGAGGTGATCTAACGAAATGTGTACAATTATAATAACCTGCCCGAGCATGGCGCAGTTGTACTACTTGATTTTGCAGGTCTTACAATAAGACAATTCGAGAAGCACCCTTCTCGAACCATGAGCTTACCCATTCCAGGGAAAATCAAGAACGAAGATAGTCTCCCCCATGATACAAGAGTATACTCAGGCCACAGTAGCCTCGAACAAATAAAGGACCAGTACACGGTACATGACAAGAACGAGCTCCGTTGACAACAACGAGGAGCTTCTCGACAAATGGCTATTGTCGCTCTAACTTGCGGACACCCCTGGAAGAGTGCCAAGAGATAAGTGATATGCTCTCCTCATAATATTATTGCCTAAATATATGAACATCTGCATCATAACATGAATGTTATGATAGTTAATAAGCACAAAATGATTGTTCTTGCACTCTTATTATGACACATTAAACACATGTGTTTTTTTATCTATCTTAAATATGATAGCCTAGTCATGCTCATTTCCTTTCTTTTACAAGGGGGTAGATACCCCTCTCATACTTATAGTTGTCGATAATATGCTCTAAAGGTCATAGTGCAGAATGGTTTCCTATCCTTGAGCCATGAGTCGCAATGGGTTGTCATATCTACTCTACCGAACAACTGACTTGAAGTTACTATATTGGGGCCTCGATGTCTTTCACATCTGATGGTCCAGCTCCATGACAAATCTCTATGACTCTTCGGGGGTCCGTAGTAAGTATAAATCCGTGGAGAAGCGTTGCACGATCTCCGCGGCATTATTCCATAGATGTCGAAGAAATAGCAAGCTAAATTATATACTGTGAGTGAGAACTATTTTCAATCACACTAATTCTGTTGATAACAAATTTAACTTCACACATGCATATCAGGAAAATATTTGTGATAAAAACATTGGATCATTATAGGGAACCTTTAAGTGTGTTTTGAAGCTGCTAGCGAGAGACGGACATTTATATTAATACTATGAACCCTTAAAGCCACTTCATTATTGGCCATCATCAATGTCACACTATGAAATTCAAGAAATACATACAAGCAATCACATTAATGTATATCAAAAAATTCTACTACATTACTTCTCCCCCTTGTTTGAAAATTTTGTAAACATTAGAAATTTCTCAAACTAGAACAAAATGAGTATTGCTTTGAACAATTGTCAAAAATGATGCAAGAGTATCATAATCATGCAAGCAAAGTAGAAAATGAGCATATCATCAACATATAGACAAATAATTACTGTATACTCATTATATATTTTAGTAAAAATGCATTTACTAGCATGATTATATCTATAACCATGTGAAAGTAAAGTAAATTCAAAATTTTCATGACATTGTTTCGAGGCTTGTTTAAGTCCATATTAACTAACTTACGCATTTTGTTTTAATTACCCGCTAGCACAAAGCCTTTCGGTTACTCCATGTACAGCACTTCATCCCAATCACCATTTAAGAACATTGTTTTAACATCCATTTGATGAATGGGTAACTCGTAAATGGAAGCGAAGAACGCTGAACCCAATCCCTTCCACGGATGCCATTTCTTTGTGTTTTTTTCATATAGGTTTTTTTTCGTCCAATTTTATTAAGATTAACTGTAACACCGTACTTTAGGATCTTCCAACTTTAGTAAGATTAATGGTAACACGTGTGAAAATTAAACATAAGTATGGTGTATTTAACCTATGCCCAAAGGTGTGGAAAATTTTTTTGTTCTTTAACTTTCCCTAAGTGTATTCTATGCATAAATGCAAGCTCTATTCATAGGAAGGTCTTAAATATACTTTATTTATTTATCTCATAGCATTAATGTAATTTCCTTGGTTAATGTATTTTTCCCACTACTGCTTTCTTTGATTCTGCTAATACCCCAATGTTTACTGGGGAGTCTATACTGAAGGGAAGGATAATGTCCTTTTGATGTTATGGTGCACTGACTTAGACATGGCTGTCCGTGAGCATGTTCCACCAAAACCCACAGAGTCAAGTATGCCAACTGAAAGGTCTAACTATGAGCGGTGAGAGCGATTTGATTGCTTGAGCATGATGCTCATCAAGTCCCACAGAAGTCCAAGCATTAGGGGTGCAATGCTCAATTGTGACAGTGTTAAAGCTTATATGAAAGCCATTGAGAAGCAATTTGTAAGCTCTAACAAGGCTATGGCCAGCACCTTGATTAAAAGGCTTTCTAATATGACCCCTGATCCGTCTGTGTCACAATTACTTCTTCCAAACATACAAGCAAAAACGCAAAAGGAAAAAGATAATACTCTCTCCGGTCCTTAATATAAGAAATTTTGATTTTGTCTTAGGTTTCACCTAGTACGCATTTTTAGTTGACAAAAAACTTTAAAAATCTATTTTGACATTCGTTGTGTTTTCTTGATTGTTATGAAATAAGGTTTTTTGTCAATTGAAAATGCGTAAACTAGATTAAGCTTAGGAGGGAGTACTATAGTCCACATGTGGACTCCTTCGTGAAAAAAAATAATACAATATGTGATGTCATGGGATTCTATGGAAAACTTATAATTAAAATAAGAATTAGATCTCAAATTTAGAGTTCAAAGGATTAGGGTTTAAGAATCGGGGAAAAAAAATTGAAGGGAAGAAGATCGGAATAGAAGGAAATTCCAAATAGTTTCATTTCCCGATCCTTAGTCATCAATGATATACTATTAGATTTTAACCAGAATCAATCTATCGAAGGCTCTGTTTGATAATCACTTAATATAGTGACTTAATTTATTTAAGTACTTAATGAAATTAAGTGTGTTTGATAATCGCTATTAAAAAGTCTTATTGAATTAAGTTTTGAACTAATCAAGTACTTATAAATTAAGTGTGTTTAATAACTAAAATTACACTATCTGAATTAATTAAGTGCGTCTGAATGGCCAGTTCCATTGCGAGCCAGAAAATAAGTGATAGGCCTATCACTTATCACTTATCACTTAACACTTAATTTCTGTAACGGCTCTTTTTTTTCTTTTCTTTTTTTTTTTCCTTTTTTTTCCTCGTCTTTATTTCAACGCTTATTTTTACATTGTTTTAAAATTTTATTTTCTTAAGATAAATTTATTAAGAGTGCTTAAATTTGAATTTATATTATGAGAATAAAAAATCTCAAACTTTCAAACTCAAATTAAACTAATTTTAAGACATAAAATTTGTTAAATAACAAGGTATACATATATATTGATATATGTAAATAATCTAAATGTAATTATATATCAATTATTTACCAAGTGTAATATCTTTTTTCATTATATACACCAAAAACTTATTTTTAAATTATTATTTTATTATTTAAAATAAAATATTTGTTATTTTTCTATTTAAAAGAATTTTGTTTATAATATAATTTTAATGATATTAAAAATTTAAATAACTTTCAGACCTGTATTTTCCAATTCAGCCTTCAGACTTCAGTCTACAGACATCAAATTCAGACGTTTTTATCAAACAATGTAAATTTAGTCTTCAGATTTTAGACTTCAGTGATTATCAAACGGAGCCTAAAAAATACAAATTATGAATCAATCTTCCTAATTTAATTTGATTCTATTATAGCCAAAGTCCATGACATAATATTATATACCAGGTCGGACTCCTAGCTTAAAGAAAATAACGCTATATTCAAGGCCTGGACTCCTGCGTAAAATACAATTGTCTTGAGCTCTGGGTAAAAAGAATTTAATCAAAATTGAGGGTTTAATTTTTAATTTAATTATAGTTGTTCTTAAAACTTTAGAGACCGCGGAACCATTTGTAGTCGTATCCCTTTCACAAATTGAATGAAAAACCAAAGCGGTTGTGGTGGAGTGGTAAGGACTCCTCCACTCTTATTCTCCATGGGCATGGGGAAACCAGTGGATACTTGCCGCCCTTTATCTTGTTTGTTCCCCTCTTAATTTCACCACACATTATCCCGCCAAAAAGTATGAAAATTTCAACACATATTATCATGCCAAAGAGTATCAATTTTCGTAAATATTTTAACATTAAAGTATCACTTTTCATGAATAAAATACAAAATTTCAAATTTGAGAATATCTATCCGTGTCGGTTTTCATGGGGGAAAGAAAGGGTACTCTAGTAATCTATATTTCTAATTTCACGTCAAATGGTAAAAGTTTTCATAAAGGCAAATATGGAATCTCATAATTTTAACACTATAGTATACAAACAAACCTAATAATTTTTGTTAAAAAAATTTATAAAGTTTAGTATAACTGAGTTGAGATTATTGAAACTCTGATTATGAACATTTGCAATGACTATGTAAAATTAAAGAATAAAGGTATGATGGAACTCCATTGCCCCATATTATTTTGAGCTGGAATTAACAAAATCATACTTTTCAATCTATATACTCTACCTGCAAAATTTTTCATAATCTAATAAATGTATGTATCACATCTTCAAAATACTAAAGGAAAAACTTTCATTACTTGATACATAAAAGAAAAATAAAATAATCAAGATCAAGGACAAAAACCCGGAGAAATATTAATGTGGTGAAGAAGAGAAAATCACAACGGAAGAAAGTGGGAAGGTGAAAGATGTAGAACAACTGAATGTCCATCATACTAAGTTGTAATAGGTTTAATTTTTATTAATAAAAAAAGACTAAAGAAATTTGATGTCTTAAGATGAACTTTATTTTTCTAAGCAACCATTACAAATGTAATATTTTCCAGATTCTGCTCCAGTTGACTGAAAACAATATTTGCAAGCCATATACCAATAGCGTTGAACTATGTGTTGAAACCTGATTGTGACTATCACCCATTCCGTTTGGAATTATATAGAGGAAGTGCCATATTGAAGGATAAGAAATACAATACAAAATGACAAACAAGGAACACTAATACTGAGCAAAAACTTATCTTAGCATGTCACCTTTTGATCCGGTATAATATTTGAAAGATGCGTGTATTCTCTGTTCAGATCCATTTTGATCTTGAAGCTGTTGTTGTCAATGGACCACTTTGATACAAAATGTTGTATCTTAGCACGGTTACTTTGATCATGTTACCAAAATGAAAATTAATATGTAGCATTCATGATTTTGTGCTGACCAAAGTTCAAGGACGAGTTGAATGTAAGATAAAGATGATTGCCATTTTTTAAACCTAATGGCTTCAGTCATAGGAGGGTCGACCAAAACCACAGCCGTCATTTTTAGGGGATACTTCAAGCCCTAGAAGAGCACTACATAACTACAACTATCAGATTACTTTATACTCCCTCCATACCACAAAAATAGTCCAGTTTAATAAAAAGTCTTACTCCAAAAAATAGTACACTTTCAAAAAAGTCAAAATTAAACGACATAAAATGACTTAACTATCCTTTTTGATAAGGGGCTACGGGAAAACGAAGGGAGAGGGCATCAGCAGAGGAACTTTGTTCTTCCATATCCACCAAGGAAAGGTGGCAATTTCCTCGGAAACCATGCGGAGATTCATTTCCTGATCCACCAAGCGCTTGTCCAAAGGATGTTGTGGGTGGCACGATTGGCACACCGTATTTATCCATTTCTTCCAGTTGTAAGCTTCGTCAGACAAAGAACTCAGATCCACCATATATTTAAGGATCACCGGTAGAATCCTCATCGATCTGTCTTGGCTTGACTCCTTTTCAGTATTATGAGATGGGCAAAGGATTCGGCCGAACCAACCTTCAATTCTAACGACGACGATGCCAATCGACGATGAACTCTTAAGCCGAAAATTTTCTGGCGGCGGTTCTTTTTTTTTTCTTAAAAACTATATTTAGTGTGGCCTAAATTAATTTTTGATCAAGGGTAAAAATGGAAGTAATATGAATCTTGAGGCAAAGGTGGCAGATTTACCTCGACACGGGAGCTATGAATTTCTCAGGACTTGAAAACTTGCAAATCCAATATTAAGGACTCCACAATTCATGAAAATTAAAAGAAAAGAAGAGATGAAAACCACAAAAATTTGCACCAAAAAGGAGAAAAGTTTAGAAGATGTAGAAAGTGTTTAAGGTTAGCAACCCAATCGGTCACCTCTCTAACAACCCTATCCCTTCGATTTATTGATAGAACGCTAGCGAAAAGGCTCCAATGAACAACTAACAAAGCTCCACAAGTAGAAAAACACCTATTCTACTCGCATGCATCAACAAAGCACAAGCTTGTGTACAATGCACTAATCTTTGAAAAGAGTATAAAAGAACAAAGAGTTTTCTCTCGTCTCATATTGAAATAATTCATCAAAGGTACAAATAAAAGGCTGGCCAAACACCCCTATTTATAGTAGTGGGGGCCGAAATTCTCCTATGAAGTAGGAGAAGAGTTTGATCTCTAACTCTATTCCTACTTTAAAGAACTAGAAATCACCTTAACCTCTAATTGACAACTTGTGTCTCATCTATTAAGACAATGTATCCAGACACCTTTATAGACTTAAGACACACTAGTCTATTGAAAATAAAACTCCAAATACAAAGAGATATTCTCTGAAAAGAATCTTATCCTTATCTTGAAAAGAATCTTCCTGAGTTGTCAACTCTATCAATATCTTCTTTGTAGAGTAATCATAGACATCCAATCTTGATCTAATCTCCATCCAACGGTTGAGAGTAGACACCAAGGAATAGACTTCTTATTTTGAATAAACTCTAAATTAGATAAAAGAGAATAATATCAAATCTTATCCTTCCATGTGATAAGATTTAAATGATATTATCTCTAAAAGATAGGGAATCTTCCAAATCTTATCCTTTCACAAGTGTGATAAGATTTAAATGATTTTATCCCTAAAAGATAGAGATTCCAACTCCAAAAAATTAGGAGATAGGGGTGGCCTCCCTTGCTTGGTTTGTGGGCCGAAATTTCCTTCCTCAAATGGGCCTTGTAACACATTAATAATCTTGGGTTTGTAAATTCTAGACTTGACATTCTCTTGGGCTAAACCATTTGATATAAGATTATTAAGTGCAATCCTCATCCTTTTACTTCTAGCTTGAGTCATTGGGCCTCGAATGTTAGATAATGGATCTTGAGCCACTCCTTGAGCTTGGACAGTACTTAGAACCCGAACACCTTGATCATCTTGGACTTGATTACCATGGATGTTCACATCATTCCCTCCTTCCTCGAAAGGATTCGACCTCAAATCCAAAGCTTGTACAGCTTCAGCATCTGAGAAATCAAACGGAGATAAATCAGAAACATTAAAAGTCGCACTAACATTATACTCACTAGGAAGGTCAAGTTGATAAGCATTGTTGTTCAAACGCTTGACAACTTGGAAAGGGCCAGATTCACGAGAATCTAACTTCGATTTAACCTTTGTAGGAAATCGAATCTTCCTTAAATGAACCCAAACCCAATCACCAGGTTTGAATATCATTTCTTTACGCCCCTTGTTGGCAATTCGCGCAACATGCTTATTTATCTTCACAATATTCATGTGTACTTTCTCATGAAGAGAACGTACATACTCAGCTTTCTCGGCTCCATCTGCATTAAGATACTCAGAAACAGGCAATGGAGACAAGTTTAAAGGGGTTAAGGGGTTAAATCCATAAATAATTTCAAATGGAGAATATTGGGTAGCAGAATGCACAACACGATTATATGCAAATTCAGCAATAGGCAAACAAGCTTCCCAATTCTTACGATTCTTTTGGATCAAAACACGAAGCAAAGAACCAAGAGTCTGATTAACCACCTCTGTCTGGCCATCCGTTTGAGGATGAGCAGTTGTTGAAAACAACAGTTTTGTACCTAGTTTTCCCCACAAAGTTTTCCAAAGTAGCTCAAAAATCTAACATCTCTGTCAGACACAATAGTTCTAGGTAAACCATGCAATCTAACAATTTCACGCATAAATAAATCAGCTACATGCTTGGCATCATCATATTTATGACAAGGAATAAAATGTGCCATCTTAGAAAACTTATCAACTACCACAAAAATCGAATCACACCCTTTTTGAGATTTAGGTAATCCCAAAACAAAGTCCATTGAGATATCAATCCAAGGGTGGGTAGGTACAGGTAAAGGCGTATATAACCCATGTGGTTGTGACTTGGACTTTACTTGTTTACACTCAATACAAGTAGAACAAACTTTTTCTACGTCACGTTTCATATTAGGCCAATAAAAATGCTCACATAAAACATCATAAGTTTTCAAGATACCAAAATGACCCATAAGACCACCCACTATGAGATTCACGCACTAATAGTTCACGTAGAAAACAAGCAAGCACAAATAATTTATTATCTTTAAACAAGAAACCCTCGTACCTATAAAACTTGTTAAATACGCCACTTTCACATGCTTCAAAAATGGATGAAAAATCAGAATCAGTAGTATACAAATCCTTGATGTATTCAATCCCTAATAACTTAGAATCAAGCACAGAAAGTACATACGATCTATGAGACAATGCATCAGCTACCACATTCTCTTTTCCCTTCTTGTACTTAATGACATAAGGAAAAGATTCAAGAAATACACTCCATTTAACATGTCTCTTATTCAGTTTGTTTTGTCCATGCAAATATTTCAAAGACTCATGATCACTATGGATAACAAACTCTTTTGGCATTAAATAATGTTGCCAATTTTCTAAAGCCCTAATTACAGCATACAATTCTTTATCATAAGTAGGATAATTCAATGTTGCCCCACTTAATTTTTCCGAAAAGTACGCAATAGGCTTACCACTTTGCATTAACACAGCACCAATTCCAACCCCAGATGCATTACACTCAATTTCAAAGGTAAGATCAAAATTAGGTAATGCAAGAACAGGAGCACAAGTTAAATCATTCTTTAAAGTGTTAAATGCAAGTTCTTGTTCTTCACCCCATTCAAACCTAACATTCTTCTTTACTAAGTGATTTAAGGGTGCAGCCTTAGTAGAGAAATCCTTTACAAACCTACGATAATAACTAGCTAAACCATGGAAGGAACGAATGTCAGAGACAGACTTAGGTGTAGGCCATTCTGGAATTGCCTTAACCTTAGCCTCGTCAACTTTAACACCATCCTTGCTAACAACAAAACCAAGAAAAATAACTTCTGATACACAGAAAGTACACTTAGCAAGTTTAGCATAAAGTTTATTTTCACGTAAAGCAGAGAGCACACTCGAAAGATGTTTAGCATGCGAAACTTCATCTCTACTATACACTAAGATATCATCAAAATAAACCACAACAAATTTACCTATATAAGGTCTAAGCACATGGTTCATAAGATGCATAAAAGTAGAAGGAGCGTTAGTCAAACCAAAAGGCATAACCATCCACTCATATAAACCAAATTTAGTTTTAAAAGCGGTTTTCCATTCATCACCCTCTTTCATGCGAATTTGATGATAGCCACTAGCAAGATCTATTTTAGAAAATATGCAAGATCCACATAGATCTTCTAACATGTCATCTAGCCTAGGTATGAGATGTCTATATTTAATAGTAATTTTATTCACAGCACGACAATTCACACACATACGCCATGTTCCATCTTTCTTAGGAACTAAAATGACAGGCACTGCACAAGGACTTAAAGATTCACGAACCATACCTTTGTCAAGGAGTTCCTCGACTTGACGTTGTAGTTCCTTGGTCTCCTCGGGGTTCGCCTTGTATGCAGGACGATTAGGAATTACTGATCCTGGGATAAAATCAATTTGATGCTCAATTCCCCTCAAAGGTGGAAGTCCCTTTGGCAATTCTTCTTGCTCTCCTTGACCATCTTCTTCTCGGTCACCATCTTGTCCTTCATTACCACGTCCACCACCTTGACCACGCCCGGCATTGCCACGTCCACCATGGATGTTCGTACGTGCAACAAGGTTAGGTCCAGGATTTACCAATGGATCCCTAACTTGGGCAAGTTGGTTTATTTGACGAGCAGTTTCTTCTTGTTGGCGAGTGGTCTCTTCTTGTCGTCATTGTTGTTGTGCCATTGCCATTGTCATAAGTTGCAATTGATTGGTTAATGCCACAATCTTATCTTTAAAATCTTGCACAGTATCATTCAGCATTCCATGTTGAGGAGGTGGTAGAGCTTTGTCTCCCATGTTTCCTGAAACACAACTCAACACACACAAGAACAAGAAAAAGAATATCGAAGAACTCACTTCCTGGTTACCCCTCCCAACTATTCTATTCACTCCCCAAGATCTCTCAAGAAGGTTTAGAATTTAGTAAGGGATGGATTCACTCTATTCTTACCACTGTCTTTGTCTTTTAATCCTTTGTGCAATGAAGACTAGTGCTACAAGAAGTACTTTATTGAAGCAATTAAAGAGGATCAAAGAGTAAGGTTTTGAAAATAATTGCAACACGATCTAAGGAAGAACACGAATATAGATCAAGTAGTTACAATTATGAAAACTTAGATCTCACAAAAGGCTAATAGAACTTGGAGCAAATTCTGAAAAATAAAAGCTTCGACTTAGGATTATGGATAAAACCCTAGTTTCGGCCAATACACCAATAAAGGGGTTATATTTGCGAAACCCTAGCCACCAAAGATCCAAGTATCTTGAAAAAGATATGTGCAAATAATAGTAATTGCACTTCAAATCAAACTCAAATACCAATATCCTTCTATGCCGTCTTTCTTTTTATTTTTACTTTTTTTTTTCCACGGCTGTTTTCTTTTTTTTTTTACTCAATAAAAAAAAAGTGGATTAGGGATTAAGATACCCTAGATCCGATAATTTAGGAGAAGAAACGTTTTCTTTTTACTAACAATAATGGATCTAACTATAACAACTTCAATCCAATCAAACAAGAATACAATCGAAGCAAAATAGTGAGATCTATAATAAAAGACTCAAAAATTCAAAAGAACAATTAGAGATCTAACCAAAGATGAGCTTTAGTAGATCAAAACAAAAACAAGTCTTCAAGAACCTAAGCTCTGATACCAATTGATATGAATCTTGAGGCAAAGATGGCAGATTTACCTCGACGTGGAAGCTATGAATTTCCCAGGACTTGAAAACTTGCAAATCCAATATTATGGACTCCACAATTCACGAAAATTAAAAGAAAAGAAGAGATGCAAACCACAAAAATTTGCACCAAAAAGGGATGAAAAAGTTTAGAAGATGTAGAAAGTGTTTAAGGTTAACAACCCAATCGGTCACCTCTCTAACAACCCTATCCCTTCAATTTATTGATAGAACGGCTAGCGAAAGGGCTCCAATGAACAACTAACAAAGCTCCACAAGTAGAAAAACACCTATTCTACTCGCATGCATCAACAAAGCACAAGCTTGTGTGCAATGCACTAATCTTCGAAAAGAGTAGAAAAAGAACAAAGAGGTTCCTCTCGTCTCATATTGAAATAATTCATCAAAGGTACAAATAAAAGGCTGGCCAAACACCCCTATTTATAGTAGAGGGGGCCGAAATTCTCCTATGAAGTAGGAGAAGAGTTTGATCTCTAACTCTATTCCTACTTTAAAGAACTAGAAATCAACTTAACCTCTAATTGACAATGTCTTATCTATTAAGGCAATGTATCCAGACGCCTTTATAGACTTAAGACACACTAGTCTATTGAAAATAAAACTCCAAATACAAAGAGATATTCTCTGAAAAGAATCTTATCCTTATCTTGAAAAGAATCTTCCTGAGTTGTCAACTCTATCAATATCTTCTTTGTAGAGTAATCATAGCCATCCAATCTTGATCTAATCTCCATCAAACGATTGAGAGTAGACACCAGGGAATAGACTTCTTATTTTGAATAAACTCTAAATTAGATAAAAGAGAATAATATCAAATCTTATCCTTCCATGTGATATGATTTAAATGATATTATCTCTAAAAGATAGGGAATCTTCCAAATCTTATCCTTCCATAATTGTGATAAGATTTAAATGATTTTATCCCTAAAAGATAGAGATTCCAACTCCTAAAAATTAGGAGATAGGGCTGGCCTCCCTTGCTTGGTTTGTGGGCCAAAATTTCCTTCCTCAAATGGGCCTTGTAACACATTAATAATCTTGGGCTTGTAAATTCCAGACTTGACATTCTCTTGGGCTAAACCATTTGATATAAGATTATTAAGTGCAATCCTCATCCTTTTACTTCTAGCTTGAGTCATTGGGCCTCGAATGTTGGATAATGGATCTTGAGCCACTCCTTGAGCTTGGACAGTACTTGGAACCCGAACACCTTGATCATCTTGGACTTGATTACCATGGATGTTCACATCAGGAAGTTAGAAGGATAAAATGAGGTGTACATTTTGTATGGTTAACTAAATTAAAAAAGTTGTACATTTTGAGACTGGACTATTTTTGTGGGACGGAGGAGTATATAATAATAATAATAATACTAATAACAATAGACACCAAAGAAATAACTAATCCACGCTCTTACCATCATAGTACGAAGCGTCCATCCTGCGACACACAACAATCGGAACTTTTCCATGTCCTGTAGTATTGTTTGACCTTTAGTTGTGAGCAAATCATTCCATAAGGAAATGGTTGTTCTTTGCATGCTGTGTTACAAAGAAATGTCAGCACATTAGGGGAAAGCAACAAAAAAAAATGTTAATATTGTTTTATTTCATTAAAATTATTATGATTTCTTCTATTCACAACGCAAGAACACCTCCAATAAGATAAGAACATATATTATCTATATGCAGACTTAAAAACAGAGCAAATTTCTTACATTTCATCAATAATCATGAATTTTTGAAGTTGTTTAGATTCACCTTGCGCACTGCTGGTAACATCTCGACAACCACTCCAATAACATCTATAGGAAACAAGAAAGCAAAATAGATAATAACACAAAGGTCTGGAAAATTAAAGATCCCTATTATTTGAGTTGCTTGTTTGTATTGCACCATTAATCCAGTGGTCTTAATGGATTTCAAATAATGTAGAATTAAAATGAAGGGGCATCATACCAATCGAGTGATTCTTTACAAAGACATACTTTGAAATATCTCAAAAGAATTTGAGATATGTATGCCGAGGTTTCTTCTTGTTCTTGTTATCTCATTTCCAACATGGTTTTGATTGCTTTTATTTTTCAAGAATTCAAGCAATATGAAAATCTTTGCACAAGTGTTCCAATTTAGTAATAAGATTTTATTTTGATGGGTTTTAATTGCACTAGTATCTTCCAATTTGATAGTAAGCATGTTGGTAAATCATGAGAAGTTGTTGACCCAATTATAGTTGTAGTTGTGGATTTGCATTTGAAGAGACAAGGATAGGAGTTTTCCCGACTCAATTCAGGGAGAAACAGTGAGCGTGAGAGGGCCTGAGATGGGCTTTAACTACGTAAGGGTAATTTGGAGAAATGAGATATAATTTTCTCTGAGTCTAATATTTGAACTGGCAATATCATTAACATATATAAATATGTGAAGCAATCAAAGCTAAATCTAGCAAATTCATCTCAGATTGGGAGGAATGAGAGACGCGAAGAACAGGTTATATCAATTCTTGAGTGGTTTGAATGATTGTTATACTGCAGTTCGAAATCAAATTCTTATGATTGAACCTTTGCCAGGTGTGAAAAGAGCATATTCTATGATATCAATTGTTGAGAAACAAAATCAAGTTAATGTGTTCTATAGCACAGTTTCAGATCAAAGTGCAATGAAAGTTCAGAAGGTGGAAAACAATACGTCAGGAGCAGCAATGGCAGTGCAAAGAGGAAAATTGAACAAAATTACCAGGGAAAATGATTATAGGAGAGACAAAGCAGCTAAGAAGCTTCTGTATTGTGACAATTGCAAAATGCCTGGCCATAGCAGAGAAGGTTGCTTCCGCTTTATTGGCTTTCCTGACTGGTGGAATGATAATCACAAGGAAGGGAAGAAATTACCTCCTCAAAGATCAGGAAATCATTCAGTTAATCTTGTGGAGTCTAAGATGGAATAGCAACTGGAAGGATTAAATGGTGATGGAAATAACATGCAGCAGATCATGATGAATACCTTGATAAAGTTGCAGCAGGACATGGGGAAGCTTATGAAAGGAAAACAAGCAACAGAAGGATTTGACAGAGTAAATTTTGCTCACTACCATGACTTTGCAGGTATGAGCATGTTTACAGCATTGAATTCCTTGAGTCCTATTGAGAAAATGATGTTGCTTACGTTATGGTTTTTAGATACAGGAACCACTGGTCATATGTACTATCTTTTGAACCTTTTTGCATCTTCTCAACCTGTTAGCTACCATACACCTGTTTGTTTACCAGATGGAAGCATGAAAAGTGTTAGAAACATAAGCACTATTATGCTTTCTGATAATCTACATCTCACAGATTGTTTACATGTACCAACTTTTCAATATAATCTAATTTCAGTTAGCAAATTGGCCAGCTCTTCCAACATTGATTGCCTGTTCTCAACAAACTTTTGTTTGTTGCAGGACCAAGTGACTAGAAGCCTTTTGGCAAATGGAAGAATAATAAACAAGCTATATGTTTTGGATCACACATCTTTCTCACAAGACACCATTCTCAACAAACTTTTGTTTGTTACAGCTTTTTTCAAAATGGTCCAAACTTAGTTCAACAAGGTTGTTAAAACAATCAGGGCTGATAATCAGAATTCCTTAGTTTTAACTATCAAGATCTCTTAAAAGATCTAGGCACTCTTCATCAAAGATCTTGTGTCTATACTCCACAACAAAATGGCATTGTGGAACGAAAACCCAAGCATCTTCTTGAAATATCAAGATAATTACTCTTTCACTCAGGTCTTCCAAAATACTTCTGGGGGGAAGCATTACTCTTAGCAACTTATTTGATCAATAGGTTGCCATCTTCTGTGTTAGAATGGAAAACTCCATATTAGGTTTTATTATCAAAACTTCCAGATTTCGGACATCTCAAAGTATTTGGTAGTCTTTGTTATGCTACAAATACAACTCCACATAAATCCAAATTTGAGCCAAGAGCTGTCAGGTCAGTTTTTATTGGGTATCCCTTGGTACAAAAAGCTTATAAGCTGTATGACTTAGATTCCAAGAAAATTTTTGTTTCCAGAGATGTTGTATTTCATGAAACAACATTTCCCTTCCTGGACCACCAGTTAGAATAATCAGAACAGTCAGACAGTTTCACCAAATCTGTTTGATCAGTTTCCTTCTATTGATGAAGATTCTCCTTTACTATCTTCACAACTTTCTGAGTGCTCAAGGTTCAATGAAGACAATCATTCTACAAATATTGATGTGTTCTCTTCACCTTTCCAGCTTGATGTTTCAAATCAGCTGGATACACCTCTTGACAGGTCACCCTTTGATACAAATATTTCTTCACCCATAGAAACCACCACCACCACCACTCTTCCATTAGACATTATTGCTTCTGATCCAGTTAATAATACTTCTGTTTCCCTTAGGAAAAGCACTAGAGCTAGACAAACTCCAAAATGGATGAATGATTATGTTCTTGACAAAGCATGGCTTTCTTATTCTCATACTACTAAACCAGATACAATTCAAGAATACACCCAATACACACCTCACAGTTTCCCTTTTTATTCCATGCATAATTGCACAGTAGCTCATGTGTGTTTCTTAACCAAAGTAGACAGTATCGTAGAACCAACAGGTTACTTGGAAGCAAATCAACATTCAGGTTGGAAAGATGCCATTGATGCTGAGATCAAGGCATTAGAAGGCAACAAAACTTGGGAAATTACAGACCTACCACCTGGAAAGAAGGCTATAGGATGTAAATGGGTTTACAAGATCAAGTATTGTTCAGATGGGAATGTGGAAAGACTAAAAGCAAGATTAGTAGTAAAGGGCTATAATCAAATAGAGGGAGAGGACTACTATGACATCTTCTCACCAGTTGCAAAAGTAGTCACAGTGAGGTTGATGTTGGCAATTGCAACTAGCTCAAGATGGTTTCTACATCAACTAGACATCAACAATGTTTTTCTCCCTGAATATTTGGAGGAAGAAGTTTACATGCTGCCTCCTGAAGGGTATAAAAAGGTAGCACCAGGACAAGTTTATAGATTAAGAAGATCATTATACGGTCTTAAACAGGCTTCAAGACAATGGAATGTAGAATTTTGTTGGTTTTTAGCAATCACAGCATGATCCTTGTTTGTTCACCAAGGGTTCTGGAGGATCTTTCGTGGCCTTAATTACTTGTATATGTAGATGATGTTTTGATAGCAGGTCCTGATGAACAGTCAATTATAGCAATCAAGAGAACTTTGGACAGTGCTTTCATAATTAAGGATCTTGGAAATGCTAAATATTTCTTTGGGATTGAACTTACCAGGTCAAGAACAGGTCTTTATCTCAACCAAGAAAGTACATTCTGGATATTCTCAGTTCAGTTGGGCTCCTGGGATGCAAACCTACAACTACTCCACTTCCAAAGGGCAATCAGTTCAATGATAAGCCAGGAGATCACATAGAAGAAGCTTCAAGATACAGGAAAATAGTTGGTTAGTTACTCTTTCTCAGCTTTACTAGACCAGATATCCAATTTGCAGTTCAACAACTGAGTAGATATGTACAGAAGCCATGTGAAGATCACTGGAATGCCATGATCCATGTGCTTAAATACCTTAAAGGAACACCATCACATGGCATGTTTTATGCAACACAAGACTCACTTCAACTTGTTGCATACGCTGATGCAGATTGGAACTTTGATCCAGTTGATAGGAAGTCAGTCACAGGGTTTTGTGTTTTCCTTGGAACATCTTTGATTTCTTGGAAAATGAAACAACAAGGTACAGTATCATGCTCTACAGCAGAAGCTGAATATAGAAGTATGAGTTTTACAGCTAGAGAATTGTTATGGTTATCATATTTGCTGCATGATTTTCACATCTCAATCACCTTGCCAATACCACTTTGGTGCGATAACCAAGCTGCAATCTATATCACCGAAAATCCGGTATTTCATGAAAGAACAAAACACTTAGAGGTGGATTGTCATTTTGGGAGACACCAGTTTCAACAAGGTTTTTTGGTTCCCCTTCATGTTAGTTCACAGGAGCAGATGACGGACATTTTCACCAAGTCCTTACCGTATCCTTTGTTCTGCAAGATGCTGTCCAAGCTGAGCTTGAAGAATATTCTTCTAGCTTCAGCTTGCTATCAGCTTGAAGAACATTCTTCTAGCTTCAAGTTGTGGAGGAAATGTAGAAGCTTCTGATTAGAATGAAGCACAAGAAGATTCGGCTGCCAACTTTGTTTTTCAGCCACCTTGATTGCACTTGATATGTTTTCCCTTCTTTTATAGTTTATATACTAATCAGGGGTAGTTTTGTAAATAGCTTATCATCTGTATAATTATCCTACATGGCAAGATTAGTTAGTTAGTTATACATATTAGGCGTGCTGATCACGCATAGATACTTGTATATATACACTAACATACATACTTGTATTTTTAAGACGATATACAATAAAATACAGAAAAGAGGAACTTCTCTGATTTCTCGAAACCCTAGCCTAAATCCTTTTCTTGTTCTATTTTCAATTCTAGACATCCCTTATGAAAGAATCATTATCTTTTATGGTAATTGAATTGATTGTTATGACTTATCAGGAAAAAGACGAAAAACCTGAGACACAAAAAATGAGCCCAAATCCAAGGGGTGTGGCATATACATGGCGAGCAAGAAGACAATGGAAATCAACCTGAGGATCCAAGATGCGTGGATTAGGCTTCATTCATTCTATGAATTTCACTTTTTTCATTAACGGTTGTGTTTGCTCTGGTCTCTTTGTGTATGCTAATCACTCTTTCTTTCAATTGAAAATGATTTACAAATATTTGTGAATATTTGGAAGTTCTGTGGAATGTAGATACATATTGTTCTTTGTTAATTTTGCTAATTTATAATCAGTTTGTCGTTCGAAGTTAAAATCCATCTAGTGATCATTTAATATTGGGTCTATATACCCTTTTATCTTATCTTCACTTGGATTTAACAAGGCGAGAGGGGCATATAGATTATTGTATGTCAAATAACATCAAAGGTATTGATTTCGGAAAACGGATCTAATGTTTTTTCATCTGGAGAAGTAATTGGATTGTTGCAAGCGGAGTGATTATGGATCCATATTTTTATCCAGCTTCCGGACTTCTATTCTCGTGCCTTTGATCTATCATGACAATTCTATCATGACATTATGGGAGACATTGTACTGTTGGGTGACATAATCAACAATGGAAAGTGCCATCCCCATAAGAAAACAAGGTGATCACCGAAGTCGCAAGGGTGCAGTCTGCAATTTGCAGGCATTGGGAAACGAGGGTATTTGTTACCAGTTATGATGATTATAATGTATCGGGGCAGATCAAATAGTAGATATATAAATTTTATGATTGGCTTAATTGCAGCCTGTGAATGTGAAGTTGAATGTTATGGATTGCGTTTGTCCAAGAACTTTACTCCCTCTATCTGCCTGGACTTGTGTAAAGTTATTGAAACAGTCCGCCTAATCTCTCTGCTTGATATGAAATGATGCGTGGAAAAAAAAAAGCAGTCTTCATATGTGTATGTATAATGTTAGTTTGTTTATTGGACTCAACCAATTTCGAATCACTGGATATGATTTTTACATTCTTTTTAAGACTTTGGTTTGAGAATCATTATAAGTTTTCTGGCTTAGTATAGATTCCATTTTCTAGTATGGATTTCATAATATATATGGTTAGACCTGACCAAGGTTCCGGTTCGAACCGGAACCAAACTGAAACCGAACCGTCAGTTTCGGTTCTAAACCATAACCGCAATATATGGTTCAAAAACCATAATCGTAACCATAATCTTTTGGTTCGGTTTTGGTTCTTCATGTATAAGAATCAGAACCAGAACCGTAATCGACGGTTCGGTTCTGGTTCGAACCATTAAAAAAATTATACTTTATTATTACAAAATTAAAAATTATTTCTATTTAATTTTTTACTATGTGACTTTTCTTAAACTTAGCAAGATTAATAAAAAATTAAATTAATCATCCTTAAGTCTTTGTCAAGTTGAAATAATTGTCATCCATGACAAAAGAAAACTTTCAAAAAAGAAATAAAGCTAATAAAATACAACAAACATCAAAATCATAATTAGAATCGAATAAAAAATCCTCACCATAACCGTAGTCGAAAGCATAACCAAATTCGCAGCCAGAACCATTTGAAACCATATCTTACATGGTCCGGTTATGGTTCCATCTATCTTGGAACCTTGAACCGGCGATTTTAGAACCGTAACCGATGGTTCTAGAACTGTAGTCAGGGCTAAGTATGGTTCTCAACTAATTGTTCAAAGTTAAATTATCACATTTAATTTCCCGTATAAATATAGTAACAGGTTAACAGAGAAGGAGAATAACATGAATGAAATAGTAGATTATTATTGGGCAGGTCGTGTTGATCTGGAATTGTAAAAGCAGTTGGATTGATAATGCTTCCCTTAATTTAAATATACTGTTTACATTTGCCAAAAAAATATTGTTTACTGTTAGTGATATATACTGAACTTTTTTAAACATCATCACTTAAGACAAGTACAATCCCTAGCCTGATTGGGAGGAGTTCAGGGAAACTACTAAACGACTACAAACCCAAAGGTTAAAGCTAAGGATAGACAGCCCTTTATTTTGTTTTCTTTGTCTTCTATTCATTCTTTTCGCTCACACAATTAAAGTAATTTATTTTACATCTTTGGACGATTTTAAAGCGAACGATGGAGAGAACTAAATTAAGACAATGTAGTTTCCAAATTTTACTTCAATATTAACATTTTATCCATACTTTTTTTGAAACCAAAAGTTAAAATCTGGAAAGTGATAAAAAAATGTAATTTCTTAATAATAGATAATATATAGATTCACACTGACAACCTCAAGATAGTAAAGATAAACCAGTTTTAAAGAGTACTAGATGCTTGACCCGGGCGATGCCCGGTCGACCCTATTTTTTAACTTTGATATGTATTTTGACTTACAAATAGTTTATTAAATATACTATAAGTTTAATTTATGTAATCATGTAAATGATTGAATTTTGATTACAATAGTACGAATTATGAATAGTTATGAAAGACATTGTTATTACATGTTATTGCTATTTTTGAAACATTTAAAATTATAGGTCATCAATTTTGCATTGATATAAAATGTATGTGATAATTATAGAGTAATTGTATAAAATGTTTACATTTAATTTTTTCAATAATTTGTAAATTAAGGAAATTATATAGTTATGGTTTAATATTCTCGAACATATGAAAGGCCCAAAATTTAAATTATGTGTGTTTATAATAGTCATTAGATATTCGGTTCCAAGCCTGTTATAATGTGGTACTTAAGAAACCCAAACACAGCCCATTTAATGTCCACACATCAGCCCAGGACACGGGCCAATTTAAATAAGAAACCCAAACACAACCCATTTAATGACACATATTCGGTTCCGGGCATCCACACATTTAATAAACTTATTTTTTTATTTTAAAAAGACAAATGAAAATGTGGTGATATTTTGCCTGACTTGTCATTAAGTTGGCATTTTAACCTTTCTGCGTATTTCACTTCGGAGAAACCGAAGTTCTTCTACTTTCCTTCCTCCCAAAATTGAATCCATACAAAGCACTGCCCAATTTTTTAGCTCAAATTAGGTTTTTTGCTCGAATCATTTACACTGCGAATTTGAGATCTGATGTTGTTCTTGAAAATGTGTTTGAAATATGAAGGATTCTCAGATTCTTCATCTAATGGTGTCAGTATGAAGTCCAGCTTAGATCTATCATTAGTGAGCTTAGATTTTGTATATCGTTGGGAAATCTTCTTGTTTGACCTAAATGCTGAGCTTCGGCATCAACAGAACTGGATTATTCATTAGAATGCATATGCATTCAATTCGGTTTAGATCTATAAGGTAATATAGCTTATTCAACCTCTTGTTAGCTTCGGAGTTATTTGAATCGTATATATGAAACTATCAGTCAAATCCCATTTATATGATTTGAAGCTTACGGTTCTTTTTTTTTTCATTCGTCAAATTTCTGTTGTTCGAGCTGGGATTGGAGCTGCTACTGTTACAACATCAAAGTTATTGTTGTTTTTGGCACGGTCAACAGGAGCTAAAAGTTGTTTGAAATCTGGAGGAATTCAATATTCTTGATCTAATGGTGTCGGTTTGATTTTGAACATCGATCTATCATTACTGAGCTGTGATTCTGTATGTCGTTCGGAAATCTCCTTATAGATCTAAAATCTTATCTTCGTCATCAATAGATCTGGATTATTCATTAGAATGCATATGCATTCAATCCGGTTTAGTTCTATATGGTAATATAGCTTATTCAACCTCTTATTATCTTCGGATTTATTTGAATTGTAGATATGCAACTATCAGTGAAAGTTTGATTTGATGATTTGAAGCTTACGTTTTTTTTTTTTCATTGGTCAAATTTCTGGTGTTTGAGCTGGGATTGGAGCTGCTACTGTTTCTACAATGTTGTTATTGATGTTTTTGGGACGGTCAACAGGAATATAAAACTCAAACATCCAATAAAGGTGAGATAGTTTCTTGAAATCAAACTTTTTTGTTATTACAATTTCACATGGTAAAAAAACTTCATTGCAAAGATTTCCTGGTTTTTGGTGGCTTGTTTCTGGTTACCAGTATTTGCATGTAACAAAGATTTGTGGTTACTTCACATCAAGGTTTATGGTTTTTGGTTAACCAGAAACCAAAAATTGCAATCTTTTGTATAAAAATACAAATGAATTTTGAGGTTTAAATAATAGATTCTGTGCTGGAAATTATTAGGTCATGAACATGCATCATGATAATTCTATGCAAAACAGAATGCCAAATAGTGTCACCTACAAAACTTCTAGGATCAGATATTCCTTATTAACTGCCTTGCGAGCATCTATACAAAAACCTAAAGTTATACCCAAAGGTATCTTCTTCAAATCTATCATGTAATTGAGATCACCTTCAGTGACAAACCGATATGGATTGTCATTTATCACAATTCGATGCATGTTAAGTGCAGGAACTCCATCATAGTACAAAATAGCATTTGTGTAATCTCTAACTTTAGTCTTTGGACTATATGCCAAGGTATCTCCTGTAATGTAATAAAATAAATAGTTTAGAATTGACACATAATTAAATTGGTTTTGACTTGTAGTAAATTTGTAGGTATAATATGGTTCATACTAATCTGCTATGAGAAATCACAATTTCAGTCATTATTGCTGAAAATGTGTTCTGGTCACCGCTGCTGCAGAGATAATCTACTGTGTCAACTTCACCAGAATGTAAATTTAGATTAGTATTAAAATATGCATTATGATAATAATATTTGTGATATTGAACTACTAAGTGAAAGATTATAAAATACAAACCTTCAGATGTATCCAGACCAACAATGTCTAGGTTGCAATAGTAGCCTTCTCTGTTGTAAACCCTTAAATGGAATAAAAGATTTCTAGTGTAGACAACAATTACATTGACACATTTCAGACTATTTTAATAATAGTCATGAAAATCTTCCCAACTCGGCCCTTCAAAACCTACTGTTTCATTATTTAACTTCATAACCATGAACTTCCATTGATTAAGCTTCAGATCAATACAATTTGTTGTGGTTAGTTCTGAAGACCAATCAATACCATAAAAGAAACGTTTTTCGATGACCTGTAATTGAATCTCATTTATTAGTAGTCCTGATACTATATATTATAAAACATATATTTACATTAAAAGGTTAAGATAACATTGGAAAAGCAGAAATAGGTGTATCAAGAATCTAAAGACTTACAGCTTGTTTGGATGTGCTATCATTTAAACTCAGTAGATAGCGGTTACCAGTATTTGCATTGGCATCTGTGTGAATCCTTTCACAGCCATCATAAGTAAAATGAAATAACTGTATCACATTATAAGATTTGTGATAAACAACATTAAATCTGGATCTGGAACATACAGCAAACTCCTGAAAAAAGGCTTCCAGATTAGATCCCCATATCTGACATCTCCTTTTCTTAGTGATATGTATGTTTGCAAAAAAAAAAATCTGTTCCCTTGAAATTGAATTTTGATCTGTTTTCCAACATGTCTCAGAATTGAAGTTAGGTTGCTACTAAGGATCTGTTAATTTATATAAATAATGTTTGTCAGTAAGAATGCATGAAAATCAATAATAATCGTAATACAAATAAATAATGATAAAAAAGGCTTACCAATCCTTTCCTGCGGATGTTTATTGGTACACTAACCAATTGATCATAGGCCTCCTCCATAGATTATATCTATATGTAATATAAAAACTGAAGGATCTATGGAATTTTGAATATCTCTGTACTGAAGGATGTACTAAAACAGACGTCTCTCAGTTGTATATAAATTGCAACCTTTCTTCTGACCCTTCATATTCAGAAACGTGTCTTGACTACCTGTATGTGAATGGGAACGGTGGTTTATAGTAGTTTGCATGACTGTTGTCTGAGGAATTAAATATCTATAATTAGGGTTAACCCTAATTTGTAGAGCTCAGTAATTATTAATAGCTTTTTTTTAAGAATGAAATATCCTTTCCAGAATTGTATATACAGAGTACTGTAAAGATAAACATTAGATTTGTTAATTACTCGTTATTACAATAAATAAATTCAATTATAACTTCGTAATTTTAATGATGGTAACTGTGAATTGTGTTTTAATCTGATGGTTAAACATATATTAGCTGACTGAATATATTTAAAAAGTATATAAATTCATAGAATTAGGATTTCATTAAATCTAAAACATCTTAAATGAATAGCCCACTCTACATTATATTATGTAGAGCTTCCTTGTAAACAACATTCATTGTGTGATTTGATCGCGAACCGTCAAGGTTGCAAATCAAGACCTTCAGACCTTTTTTAGTTGTCACCCTTGACAGTGCCACATATAGCTGTCTGTGGCTGAACACTGGTCGAGGGAGGTATAGACCAACCGTAGATAGGGACTGTCCTTGGCTTTTGTTGATCGTCATTGCGAAGCAGACTGCTATAGGATATTGTCTCCTCTTCAGTCTGAATGGGATACTATTATCAGTAGGAACAATGTCCATCCTAGGAATAGGCACAACAGGGCCAATGTTGCTGCCTGAGATGACCCTACCCTCTATCACATAGCGTCCCATACGTGTAATCTGAAGCCTCGTTCCATTACAAAGGCCATTCCTTTGATCAACATTATGTAGCAATATAATTGGAACATCCTTTTTCAAAACCAATCTGTGATTAGGGAGACCTGAAGCCTTTTGTCCTGTTGTTTGTTCAGAAGGACTTGCATTTCCTGATATTTGTCTATAAGCATTTTCAGGGTTGCATATACTGTCTGAACTTTGATATTCTCGTTCTTCTCCAGGCAACGATTCAACCATATAATCGTTGATCTTGTCAACAACCTCATATGTAGGTCCAAGAATAGCTCTGAAACCAACCTGGTTCTTTCAAATTATCCTGCAAGTTTGGATATATAGTATTGACAATAACCTCAATAGGATTTCCCAGTTCCTGGATAATTACATCTGCTGGGAACTCAATTTCTGCTTCACCATCGTTTGGTTCTGAAATCCTTCCTTCACCAACCTTTAGTAACCAATCAGAAACCTCATGTATTTCCTGCAGATCATTAGTAGGATTTCCAACACGTAATCTCATGTTAACAGTCAGCCTAAGTACCTTACAGTGTTGCCATAAATATGATGCATTGATTGCAGACCTAACTATATCAGCTCTAGTTCCCTTTGCAATAATTGGTAAAATCGGACAGAAATCACCACCAAGAACAACTACCTTGCCACCGAAAGGTTGGTTTTCACTTTTTGGATTTGAGGATCTTAGAATATCCCTTAAAGATCTGTCCAATGCCTGAAAACAGTGCTTATGTATCATAGGTGCCTCATCCCATATAATAAGTTTTGCCCTCTTCAATAATGCACAGAGATCACTTCCTGGCTTAATAGAACAGACGAGTTGATCTGTAATACTAATAGGAATCTGAAACCTTGAATGAGCCATCTTACCACCTACCAGCAATAAAGAAGCAATTTCGCTTGAAGCGATATTAAGCACAATATGTCCTTCCTTACAAACTGCGGCTGATAGCGTGCTCCATATATACGTCTTACCTGTCCCACCGTAACCATATAAGAAAAAAGGTCCTGCATTTCCATTTTCAACAGTAGTTATAATCTCATTGTAAACGGATCTTTGCTCATCAGTCAGGTTTGCATAGAGTGAATCATATTTTAATTGAAGCATTGGTCTGTTATAGTCAAGTTCATCATGTATCATGACATTGTTTCCATCTTCTACTAACACGTCCCCTGGGTATTGCATGTCTCTAAAACTTTTCAAGCTTGAACCATGAGACCTTCATATAAGCTCTATTTCTTTAAGTGCATGAATTTTTTGTTCTTCTTCAGATGCAATGTAATCTGCATATAAAATAATGTCATCTGTAATGAAATAGTTTTAAATGTTCTATAAAAGTAATGTAATAAAAATACTGTATTATCTGTACAAATTAGATTCAAATAGTATTTTTTATTACCTAGTTTCCTGTACAATATTCTGAGCTTGTTTTGGATATCACATGTGAAACACTCCCACGTCTCTTTCCAAACGTTTTCAGCACTTGATAGGTAATTAGCTTCCAGTAGAGATGCAAAAAGATTCCTGCAATAGTTACCTGTACCCCAAGTAGATGCTTCTTGTATGCAATCAATATATTTTTTGTCATCATCCAGTAAACCTCTTACAAAGCAAGCTTCCTTGAATGTTGAGTACTCAGTGCCTTCCACAGTTCTTATGTCCTCAAAGCATGTTGGACCTTTAACTACATTAAGAAGAACTCTCATGTAAAAAGGTTCACCTGAAGCTACGGGGACTCCATGTATCCTGCCAATACTTGATCCTTTTTTCCTTAGGACCCAAACTTTTTCTTTTTTCTTCCATACGAACTTGGATGGAAAATTTATATAAGTAAGGTTTCTTGCTTCAGGATACAATGTGTTAGCCTCCATCCAACCCGAAAATTTCGACTGTTTGGTTGAAGCTTTCGACTGTTTGGTTGAAGCTTTCACAGCGACATCCTCAACAGTCTGATCCTCATCATAAACTATACTCTGTTAGCCAGACATATGGAAACTTAAGCGCTCTACAGAATGTGATCTGTAATGAAGCTTAAAATTAAGCATTCTCCATGCAGCTTTACAACCAGATAGATACCTGCCCTCATACCAATCTCTGACTTCATCTTTTGGACCATTATCATATTCTTCTCTGATTGGCTCTCCATTTCTCATATATTTAAAAGAAACACGATCAGATCGTTTATTCAAGTATTTGAATAAATACTTTATAGCCCCAGCTTGATTACACCATTCGACATTTATATGTGCATGGTATCTAAGAGTTAAGTAGCAGTTGTAACCAACTACCCATCTGTTGTCAAATGTTGAACCATTTTTTTCGAAAGATCTGCCATCATCATGTCTCATATAATCAGGAAATCCATCTTCACCTATGCTTGTAAAATTTTTAAATTTTTTGGGAAATCTCTTAGAACATTTTCCATCCACCATACATGGACTATGAGGGAAATCATTACCGCAAGGTCCATGGATCATCAAATCAGTTACAATCTGATATAGGACTGGGTCATCGTTTTTGTCGGGTAGTTCCGCACTTATATATTTATTCATATCTTCTGTATTTGTTATTTTATCATCCCGATGTAGCCACATATCTATGTGTGTGTGTGGGAGACCTCTTTTCTGGTACTCAATAGTGTAAACACCTGCACCAATGAAATTTAAGAAATGGTGAGTAATCTGTTATGCAATGTCGTAATTAAATTTATCGGAATATGAGAATTTTAATGCCTGAACTTATGATGTAAAAGTACAAATCATTGGGAATAATATGTTTACCTGCTTCTACACGACCAAATACACGCTTATCTTTAATGTCCTTCATCAGTCTATCAAGTTTCATGTTAAAAACCCTTGAAACAATATCAGGCCTATCTTCAGGCTTCAATCCCCTCTTTTTACAGTACCTAACAATTTCAGGCCACTTGTTGCATGTAAATGTTAGGAACACGCCTGGGTAGCCGAAAACCTTCACTATTGTCATTGCATCAATATAGTTCTCCCGTTTCCATTTGTCGCCTCCAGTGAAAGAGGATGGCAGTAAAATCCTCTGACCAAGGTTTGATGCATCATGGTTGCCTGTGTCTAGAGATCTTCTGATGTTTTCATATGTTTCACATTGTAGTTTTTTCTGATTTCTCTTCACAAAAAAAGATACGACCAGCTTCAACTGCACTGTAACCATCAACTAAAAACTGTTGGAAACACCTCCGTGCAAACAATAGCATGCTACCATCATCATTCCTTTCCATAATACGGAAAGCAAACCACTCTCTCATACTCATCCATTTACGGGACCCTTGTACTCTTCTTCTTCATTTTGATTTTTCTCTTCATCATCATCATCATCAGAATTAGTGTCTGGATCTCCTAGTTTTATATTGATTCTGAATCCATCTTCACCATACGGAAAAATGATCGTGTACTGAAGTGCAAGGTATGAAGGGTGCAACTCGTTTATTCTCAGCAATTCTCCAGACTTATATTGAACAATAATGTCTCTTGTCTCAAATTCATTGTCCTCATCTCCTGGAATTATAGCTGCTACCTCATCAACTGTTGGAATGTTGTATCTTCTTGCATTCATTTTCCTAGCACTAATAAGCTTAAGCTTTATTTCTGTTGAAGAGTCCACCTGAACTGTGTCACGTACCTTTCTGTAAGTCTGTGCTAGGACATTGTGTTCATCTAATGTTTCCTTTATGTCACTAACAATTTGAGCATCTAGTGTGCTCAAACTGTCTCCACTCTGACCAGAACTGCAGTTCATAACATAAATATAGATAAATAAGGCGTTATAACTATATATATATATATATGAATCATTTGGAATTATATTTAAATGGAAAATCATTTCTTCAGATATAGTAAGAGTTGTACCTCAGAGCACCTATTCTGTTATTGACTTCATTCTGAGTGTCATAAATATACAACTAAGAGAACTTAGGAATTGAATCATCTTGTGGGAGAAGACTACCCATTAAATGACTGTTGTGTCCCTGCATTTTGAAAACAAATGGAGCACGTCCATTGTTTATGGTGCAAACAATTTTTCCTCCCATGGACGTGAATGCAAACATGTTATTGTAGGCTTGTATGTTATCTAAAAAGTGTCTGCTTTTGCTGTCATTAGACATAAACAACTCCTTTAATTTTGAAGGTGGTTCCTTGAGTAAGGGTAGATGGATTTTGCCTTTCCTGCAACATATTGAAGTGGGGATTGCTGGTCTCCTTCTTTTTTCAGTCCTCTCAGCATACCACATGTTAGCCACACAGAATCTACATACATAATCTGGATCACCAAGATCATCATAAGCTGCATTAACATTTTTTGTTTAAAAAACTATTTTACTGTGTTTAAAAATATAAAAAAAACTGTTATGTAAGTATAAAATACCTGCGTTGATTATATTAACCTCATTTTGTTTGACTTTGTACTTGCCAGGATGCAATACAGTTTTCTTCAAATTCATTCCAGATTGTTGGCACTTGCGCTTCAAACCTTTTAGATTGGTATCTGATGTTGCTGTGTAAGGAGACCATAGTACATGAATGTTACAAAATCAGAGGTATTTCCTACATTCCTATATCTCATAATCTATGAATTCTTGATAATTGAATTATTATTATCAGTTTTTAATCTGTGGAGAAATTTGTTTTGTTGTTGGTACTTATGTTTAAATATTTTCACCATAACAGTAATAATAACTTATATAAAATGGATAATGACTGATAATAATAAAGCACCTACCGTTAGAACTATGCCTTTGCAGTGCTGAATTATTATGAGTTTTTGAAATTGAAGTATCTGTATTAGATATGTTAAAACCACTCATTCGAATGCATGGCTTTTTTTGAACAATCTTCCCTTTTTTTTATCCCAAAATTCCTTCCTTTTCATTCTAGGATTCTCAGAGGTAGAACTCCCAAATGAAGCTGAATCTATACACATAAATAAAATATAAACATATGCCATCCACACTTCACAAAAACTTATTAACAATAAATCCAAATTACGTACCTTTTGAAATTACAGAAGAAGTTGAAACTGATTGTTGGTTCACATTTCGCATGAAAAACGGATAATGATTGTGGTGTGTATGCAAGCGGGAATGTCGACGTTAATAATTTGGCCTTTTTTATTGTTCAAAAGTTGACGTCTGAACCACTGACACTCCTTTGGAGTAAGATTCAAGCTATTGCTTAAAATCTGTTTGAAGAAACCATGCATAATAAATCTGTAAATCACTTTTCTCCTTTGATTGTTTATGATTTGGGTTCGATTCTTTCTGGATGCTTTGGCTTGAATCTTCTTTCTTTTTGCCTGTAAAATTTGTGATCGGTTTTTTCTGGCAGCCTTTGCTGACATGTTCACCATTGTTGAATTGCTAAACTTCTGTGAATGTGTCAATGTACACTTAGATGTTGTTGAACTTGTAACATATGGTATTTATCTCATGTTTTTAAGTATTGATCGTGTTTTAGCTTTTACATCTGTAAGGAATCTCATTTAAATGATTAGATGATTTTCATTGTGATATTTTAGTTGTTATCTGATTTTATCATAATCTTCATTTTAAGGAAACTATTTCTATTAAATATTTTTAAGACTGTAAAAGTATTTATTTTACATAGAGTTTTATCTTATCTTTATTAACATAAATAATTATAAATCAGTTGAATTCATAGTAAACATTCCTCCATAAAATATCGTTACCAACCAAAAGAATAAAATAATTTCATGAAGAAATCACATATATCATAAGCAAAAGTTATTTAGTTCCCACCAGACATTTAAAACAACTTTCAATATTTTGAAACAATTCAAACAATCAAGATGAAGATAGATCTAGGAAATCTCTGAAATAGAAAAAGTTACATCATTCTTTCTGGGGTGTACACTTTCGACATCCAGCATAAATTTAAGAACACTTCCTTTTGGAAACTGATTATCAAGCATCAGTGTGTTCCAATTCCCGACAATCTTCAACTGGGACACCTTTTTACCATAATGCAGTGGATGATTTATGGAACTCCATATTATACATCATTGCATTAGTGTATATGACAGTCAAGTTTTTGGTAAGGATACTCCTATGTCGTCTCCAGAATTCAGATGGAACAGTCAGTAAAAAAAAATTGGAAAAAGATAAGTAAAGTAAATATGATTAAGCTGAGAAAGTAAAAGGTATAATATATTATTACAATGGCTTTTATGCTGGCAGTGGTTATCTCCTATGGGGATCTCGAAGCAGTCATCTTCTGTGTCAGTAATAGTAGGCTTTTGTTCAAATCCTTCTTTACTGAAAAAATGCATAATTAATCGCATTTTTCTAGTATATGTGAAAACAGCAAATTCAGAATGTTGTACCATGTTGGCATGGTCTTTTAAAAGCTTATCCCATTGATAACCACTTACAACCAATCTTGCAGCATTCTCATGAGGAGAATATGCTATTTGATTGATATATGTACGCTCCCCACAGACAACCGACCAGTTTGAAAAATAACCAAAGTTATCTGCATGATCTTCTGTAATACAACTACTTAATCCAACCGGTAGAACCTGTGTGACCAAATTGAACAAAACTGAAAATTTTTACCTTTCCATATCTGTCAAAATTCAAAAAAATTACAAACAACATACCATTTGAACTTTGATGTTGTTGATGTGATTCCATGACATATTTGGTGTTGGACTGTTGCTGAGAACATTATTTTTATCAAACACAAAAACATTCATAATCCCTAATTCCCTCACAATAAAGTAGAGTCCCTGATTGAGAACTAATTTGTGAGCTTTCACAAATTCATACCAATTGTTACCACCAATCCTCACGTGTGTCCAGTCTTTATTAACGAAGCCACTGACTTTGTACTCGTTATTGTTACTGATCAATAAAATCTCTTTTGATCTATCTTCATCTTGAATGAGCAAAGTTGAAGGCAAAGGAATTTCCTACATCATTTTTTAATTGATGATAACAACAACAAAAGTTTATTACAGATGTAGTATCAGAAATACAAACTGATGAGAAATAAACTATTATCAGAACTTAAACATTACCTGAAAGTAGGCAAACCCTAGTTCCACCCTCACAAAACACTTGTTTGACATTGTTCCTTGTTAGCTGTCGGATTTTGTTCAGAAACGTAATGTAAGTTGCAGAAGGAATTTGTAAAGGGGTGGCTTATTGTATTTTTAATAGTGATATTAAAGCCTCTAATATATGTGATTGGGAATATAAATATGGTTACTCCTGATTTACAGGGATAATAATCAATTATAACGTATTTAGTGCCAGTTCTGTTGATAAGATTATATTTTGTATTCACACTGATAAGATTAACACGTTTTTTTTTTCAGTTTAAAAGATTTTTCATGGAATTTACAACATTTCCTGCTCTCGTGGTGAATTGTATTAAAGTAAACCTTATCAGTGATTACATATTGCAGGTTTAATTATTTTTGCTTCACAATAGATATATTTGACTGAGTTTTCAAAACTTTAAAATGAGGATAATGAAAATTTAATGTTATATTGCGGATAAAGTGTTTATTGCTTTCATGAAAGTTACAAAATGCTCTTTGTTTTCAAATTTTAAGCCTTATGGAATGAACTTAACATTGAACATTCTGTAAAACTAAATTAAAAAACACACATGTAAACTATCTAAGAATCTGAAGTGCTTAACAATAAAGACCAATCCTTGTATTGCATAAGGCAAAAAATGATCGAGATTAAAAAGCACTAAACATGGTGCTTATAAATTATTAAATATGTTAAAATCCATCAAAGGAGAGTTTTGGCTATAGACAACAACATCACACATATGATGTAGTGCACTTTTGATTTGGAAATTTAAATTCAAATGAAAATAAGATCAAGAAGAAGGAATTTTCTTCAGATTTTCCTGACACATTTATTCTGGGGGGATTTGACACTCTCAGGGTCCTGAGTAGATTTAGACTTCTTTGGTGGGGGACTATCAGCAGTATCTTCGAAAGGAGTTCCAACATCAGCATTCTGGATATTAACATCACCAGTACATGATATAGCAGTCTGCAAAAAAATACAGGTAAGAAAATGTATGTTTCAGTTATCTGGAGTATATTTTATAATCAGTAGTCCATAATGTATGGAAATTGTTTACGGATCACCTTTGCAGTACTATCATTTGTTTGGGTCATACTGAGCCCAAATTCAATACTAGTTTTTGCATCTATTTCCTGCATTATTACAGCATAAATGGAGTACATGTGATATGTGAGACATTATACAATTTGCATATTTGTTATTTTGCTGGTAAATAAAATTAATTCCTACAAAAGTGAATATTTAATGATAATTACCAGATCTTTAGCTACAGCTTGTAGGTACTGTTTATAATTGCAACATCTGTAGTAACCCTAGCAACTGACATTTCACTGTCCATGTTCCTTATATTAAACTGTGAAACATCAAGCTTGAACAAACACTTTTTTCCTTTAAGTTCTTCTAGCTTATTTGGATAATAAACTCCTGGTTCCTGTAGTTGTGGGTTTTTCAATCAGAATATATTGATAATGAATATTAATCCTGAAAGTAAAAATATAGACTGATACCTCTTCAAGGAGTTCAGATGCATTCTTGTTAATTAAATTGTAAACTTTTCCGTCCCATAAGGTTACTATACCACTGCCTGATCCATCAACAACAATTGCCTGTATCTTGAACCTGTCCATGGATTAACCAAAATAATATTAGATAGTGATTAAGTGAAAAATAATTTCTAAAATATGCAGGCACTGAATTGGTCATTTTTATGTGTATGATAATGATCTTACTTTTGAGTAACAGCAGAAACAGGACCATGTTTGCTGCATAGCAACTTTTTGATACCTTCACCATTGATTTCACTGGTGACCTTTTTCCCCTTCCCACGTTGATTACTTTTAGGCAATCCTACCAACCTGGTATCAGTGTCTTTACCTATTTCTGTGACCTTCTTGTTGCAGTCTCTACATCCTAAGTAGCACTAATCAAACTCTTTCACCAATCCAGTAATTTTAGCATAAGTAACCACATAGCAAGGCTGTTTGAATTCAGATCAACTTAGTAGTTAGATTCTTACAACATAGACATAAGATTTTGAAGAAAAGTTTCTAAATATGTCATTACCTCCTCTAACTCCTTTATCTCAGATAGAGTTAACATTGATGCATCCTTCACAAAGTCTTCATAAGTATTGTATCCAGATATTTTAGAAAGTATAGAAATCCGCTGGACACTTGCATCTTCATCCTCAATATCCTCCAATCTGTGAAATACGAATAATATCATGAATTTGGAAAAATAGGTAGAATATGATTGGCCAAAAGATAGTATACAGACACATTTATGTAACAGAACCTCATTTTGTATTCAGAAATTGCTGGCATAGACATGTCATTTAGGAAGATTCTGCCATTGTACATATTAGTGGTGACTGAAGCTCTTGCTGTTAAGATTTAAAAGACAAAGAAATATTGAAGTTGGCAATAGTGTATTTAAATAAATGGAAAGTTTAATTTGGATGCTAATGAAATGACTCACAGTTCCACTTTTTTGCATTTCACATATTGCACAATAAGCACCACCGGCATTACTGGATGATCAGCCATCATTGCTGATATGGCATCAGGATTTCCATTCCACAGGGTGATCTTTAACTATCAGCCCTGTGTAAAATTTGATGATTGTTCAAACTTATTCTGTTACTGTTTGGATATCTATAATGATCATATTTTAAATCTAGATATAAGAATGTACCTTTTATCCTCCAGCTCCACAGATATCCTCTTCTTATCCCCATCAATGATCGTCTCACTAACACCAATAACATGTCCAATAACATCTAGATTAAACAAAAGATTTAGTAAGGTTGTTATGTTTACTTAAATCAAAACATAAATTGTAATAATATAAGGATATAAAATATATACCAAAACAGAAATCAAAATTCGCAATGAAATTTGATATTTCAGTAAAAGGAGTGAATTCAAACACATGGTTAGGAATATCCAAATCAACAACATCATCCACAATGGTGTTAGGTTCAAAGACGATTTTGTATTCGTGTTTTGAAAAACGGTAACCACCAACAATGTTCAAAGCATGATCAAAACATACTATTTGCCGAAGACAGCCTTCTGCGAAGTAGTTGATAAAGCTGTCCATAAAGCTTTTAGGGTAGCCTGAATTTTTCCACCCTATATTTGGAAAACAGATTAGTATACAGTGATGTAGTTGGTTTCTATCCAATTCATAGTAATATAATATTTAAAAAGATCGCAATGTGTTATACCTGAGCATCAATGAATATGAGTTCAAGTGACTTGATTTCTTTCTGATCTGCCTTCATGTACATCTTCCAGATTGACATGACACAAACTATGATTCTGAAGTGCGGACTTTTGGTGCTTATCAAGCCGTTAATGTCTACAATATACCTCTGAGCAGCAGCCATTGAAAGGTGATGAAGAGAAGAATAGGTGCCAAAGTCAAGAAAGAGGTGATTCAGCATTATTTGATGCTGGTTGACTGGTGGCTATAACTCCTGCCATATAAACATATTTATACAGGTATATTTCATAGCCTTGATAAGCATGGTTGGTTGATAACATTTGATGGCTATTAAATATGGCATATTTTCCAAACTATGATGATCGGATATGCACAATTTTGGTTACATGAATTCCCGGTTTATCATGGTTGTATGATGATCATGATACATGGATATATATGCATAATTTTGGGTGAAATTTGATTTGTGATCTTAAGTATAAATGTTGATTGATTTATGGTCTGAGTTTTACTGATTTGTAAACACAGTAAAAATGAATCTGGACACCAACATGGCTTGATTCGTTAATGCTTGGAGATGGTAACTGTAAAAATTTGTGATCTTTTGTAGGGCTTTGAAACCGGCAGAGATAATTGGGAGGGCTTTGAATCAGGGAGAGATAATTCGCATGATCTTCATTATAATTGTAGTTTCTTTTTTAAAATTTAAACTCCTATTTGTAACAGTTTAAAGGGAAGATTACCTGGACTGTATATATCCCTTATATTGGGGAGGAGTTATTATAACGTGATTATTATGATGTGATCTTTTTAAATGGAGACTGTTTTTTTGGAAACAGTTTAAATGGGAGATGACCTGGACTGTATATATATCCCTTATATTGGGGAGGATTTTGGGGTCTGTATTTTTGGAGACACTTTAAAGGGGAGATTTACCTGGACTGTATTTTTTTTTTTACCTTCCCGGGTGATAGCACCCCTCGCCACATGGCGTATTTTTTGGGAAAATCCTTGAGTTTTTCGTTTTAGGCGGGAAAAAAAATTTTGTGAAGCTGACACGTGTCCTAAGTGTTTATTGCTTTCATGAAGTGTAAAGGGATACAAACTTGAAAATAAGTCCATCTACATTCCAAAACTATTCTATGCTTGAGTGCTTGATGGAAACAATTCGAAAAGAATACCAAAAAGGTCGTAACATCTAATTTTTTAAATGGAATCTAATTTAGACCTTCTCATAAAATTGGATAATCATAAAAGAAATCATTTTTTAATTGTAGTTAACCAAATTCAATTTTTACGTATATAAATATCATTAATTAAATTATATTTTTTCGGGATAAAATCTTAAAAGATACATATACATTCTGAAAAATCATGAAAGATCCTTATCGTAATAAATATTGCCCTTTTCTTCTTTTTTTTTTTTAAAAGAACAAATTGATAAGATACCTTTATCCAAATCAAAATTTTTAAATAAAATGTAAATATGTCTTTGTAGTCAAATCTACGTATGCCTTATGTTAACTATATATGATCATAAAATTTGGGATGATTATGAAAATAAATTCCACAGCAAAAATATACACCTTTTCACGGAAAATACATATGATTATAAATTAGAATTTACATATTCACAATCAAGTACAACACACGGTACAATATGAAAACAATAGCGAGACACCGAAAAACATACGAAAAAAATTAAGCCACCAAAACCATTACATGTTTACTTACTAAGAACTCGGATCCATTTAAGCAGTACGATATGGAGTGACATACTGTTAAAGATGAAAAAATAAAGATGGAATGAGATTCTCTAGTTCCTTTTTATTTTAATTTTTTTTTTTTTTTGGTTTAATAGGGTGTCAAAATACTAAAATAATAGTTAAAACCATTGCATGTTTTTAACCTGCCAAAAACTCGGAATTTTTTAAGGAATACAATATAGAGTGAGATGTCGTTAACAATGGAAAATGAAAATGAAATGAGATTCGCTAATTCCTATTTTTATATGTTTTATAGTTTCACAAGGTATCAAAAATACTAAAATAGCAGCCGAAACCATTGCAAGCTTTTAACTTACTAAAGACTTTGAACCTTTTAAGCAAGATGATGTAAAATAAAATGTTATTAAAGATGAAAATAAATATAGAATGAGACTCTTGATTATTCTCTTTTTTTTTGTTTTTTTTTTTGTTTATTCAACGGGCAGCTAAAAAGACTAAAATAGCAGCCAAAACGGTTGCAAATTTTCAACCTGCTAAAGACTTTGCAGATTTGTTACTTACTAAAACTCAGAACTTTTTAAGCAAGAAGATGCAGAGTAACATACTAGTAATGAAAATGGAGATGGAATGAGACCAGCCAGAACATCGGTTTCATAATTAGACGACACTGCTGAAGTTTCCTCTTTGGACAATTAAATCTTGGTTTTTTTTTTTTTTGTTCAACGTGTTGTCGGAAATACTAAAATAGTAATCAAAATCATTTTAGCTTTTAAATCTACCAGAGACTCAGAATCTTTCCAGAGTGAAGTTCAAAAAAAGTCTTAAAATTCTTATATTTAAAAAAGAGGGTGAATTCTACATTCGCGCGAAAGATGTGATTTACATTGAAGCCCTAAAGAATATTTGATGTTGCTATTATTGCTTTTATTACTATTTTTTCCTTCGTTTTTAAATAAGATGACAACTTGTGTTAATTTCTCATATTATGAATAGAAAATAACGAATAGAAGCATTGGTTGAACTCATGATGGGTATTAAAAGGAGACTATGTTTTAACAAGAAGCATACTACTAACACTAGGAAAAAATATGAAAAATTATTGATCTCAAATTTTCTAAAAGGTTATGTGGGAGAAATCAATTAAGTACTTACACTTCAAATTAAAATATGACAACTTATGGACACAAGTTGAAAAACGAAAATAATGATTAATGAAGATAAAATATGGCCGATAAAAAAAGAAAAAGAAATTAAAACTCAAATTGAATTAGAAAAGAAAAGTATCATCTTTATCAAATATGATTAATGTCCAATAAACATCGAACAACTTTTTCAGGCCAAAGTTTATCCCAATCTTATCACTTTAAGTAGTATATATTCAAAATTTCAAGTTTTTAAAATCACCGCATTAAAAGGGATAAAATATTTAAATTTTATTCACCGAAAACTACTAGGTGTAAATCTTTTAGTAGTTATGTATGTACTCCATCATTATAATGTGACAAAATAAATTTAAAAGAAAAAACTTATAAACAAATTTTTTAAATAGATGCAATAAATCATTATCTATATAATACCTTGACTACAAGGTCAACTTTGAGTCATTACAATTTTTGCCCACCGAAATTTTGCTAAAAGTCATTAATGCTAATATTTTAAAATGTATAATAGTTTGTGCAGAAAAATAGTAACATTGAATTTTTACAAAGAATGAATTATAACCATCTATATTTATACCTTATCTTAAAGGGTTTGTGCATTTAATGGTTATGGTATAATTGAAATTCAGCCATACACATCATTAACTGTAATTTTTTAATCAAATTTGCACTGTATGTATCACTTTTCTTAATTGAGATTAATTAGGATACCCTTTTATTAGTTATGTGATTTTTTTCGTCATTTCATGAAGAATCAGGTGGCAAGATGAAGAACCTAGCATGGAAATAAAACAAAAGAAGTCGTGTTTGCATGCGACGGGTTGTCAAAAGAGATAATCTGCGGCGCAGAGGCTTTTTTTTTATGTTAAAGATGAAAATGAAGATGAAACAAGGTCCACCAGTTTTTTTTTTTTTTTTGGTTCAATGGTCTGTTAAAATACTAAAATAATAGTTAAAATCATTGCAAATGTTTTACTTACTAGAGACTTGGAACTTTTAAGGAGAACGATGCAGAGTGACATACTATTAAAGATCAAATAGAGATAAAATGATACCTGCCATTTTTTTCTTTTTTGGGGAACTGATATAATACCAATGGCATTAACCGTATTCTTTTACTCTGATTCTCAGAGTAGAGAATGGCACTTTGATGGATTTTACCGAAGAATGTGTAAAAATCTATATAATTTAATAACAGAAAACCCAGAGAGAAAAAACTGGGATGGTTTTCTACTTGCCACGTAGGACTAGCAATTTTCTCCATTTTTTTAGTTTATTAAAAAGGGAAAAAAAGTTTTATCTTTGGTTAAAAAACTCTAAGGAAAAAATATATATTACTTAAGTAACCATCCGATAGAAGATTCTGTTTTCAAATACTCCGGAGCAAATCTTACCCGATATTATCCTATCTTACCCAAATCTTCTATTCTGGTTGGAAGTTTTTTAAATGTTAAATCATATTCTGTTGAGTCAATCTGATAGCAATCTCGTAGATGAAGCAAATTTTGCTAATGCAACAATCAACAAGAAAGTAAGAAAATAATTTGTCTATCCCGTGAAACTCAAAAGAGTGGGGAAAATTCACAGTAAGACGATCGTTTATCTAAGGATTTCTATCTCTTAACTCAAACCAAGCAAAGAACACATTATCCAAGAAAGATTCGAATTAAACAACAACCCAGACTAGAATAGTAAGGACACCATTCAATATACTCGATCAGTCATCATTCAAGAGACTCAAGACAGGTAGGAGCGAACAATGTTCAACTATGAAGAAATACTATTGATTAGTAATCTCCATAACTAACAAAGATATGCAACACATACACTATTTCAAAATGGTTATGCCAAAGCACAACTCATCCAACAAAAGTAGGACAAACCCTACACTGAAACTCATGAACACACTCATCATGAACTCGAAAACCAAGCCAAAAGAAAGGCTCATCAATCGAACTGCTAGAAGTAGTATGAAATTAAGAAGTTTAGTTTTAAACAATTCTATCAAAAAGCATACTTGAAAAAGAACGGTTTCTGCAAGATCAAAAGATCCAAGACAAGATGAAAACCCTCTTGGTTAAATCATACTTGATACAAAAAATGGACACACCATTTAACAAAAATTCCTCACAGGAAAAACTCTCATTACAGACAACAAAAATGACCACTCAAGGGTGCTTTAATTTTTGGCCATCCTCCCCTATTTATAGGCTATGAATTTCGGCCAAGCACCAAAAAGAGGACCAACTAGGACTCTCTAATCTTATTTCACGCAGGAGTAGAAGTAGAAGAGTATTTGATTTGACTCTATCTAAAATCTAAGAAACCTTATCTAAATGACTTATCTTCAAATAGGATAATACTTAGAAGGAATCTAAGACTCTTAATCAAAACACTCTAGTTTAATTCAGTCCACATGACTTATTTAACTAGATAAATTCAAAAATTAAACTCCTAGACTAGATAATACTCTAAATCCAAAAATTAGCTCCAAATATTAAAATAAATTATCTTGAATGCCCTTCCAAAAGTGAAATATTGGTCTTGCGCCCCTCAAGTTGTAGATAACTCTAATCTACTCCAAAACTTGTAGAATTCTCTTTATTGACTCCAAAAGATTGGAAAAACACTTGAAACAATTGAGTTAGTTTGCAACCTATCCAATTGTGTAGCAATGGGCTCAATCTTGAACACTTTGATAAAATAGGCCGTTCATTCAAGAACCTAAATGATTCTTCTCTCTAGCTCGATCAATGATCTTCATGGTACACCTAGAGTCAAACTCCTTTGATACTCTTGAGCACTTATTTCCATGAGCGAATCATCTCCTTTGGTTTGAATCCCAAAGTTAATGACATTCTCATCACCTTGATCATAGCTCTCTTGAATCAACTCCCTATCACATAGGTAGTCAAGATCCATCCTTTCTTCCTTGATTGGCCTGCAAAGTAAACTTGGCATTCCAAAACTAGAATGAAGGACTAGCTCATTCCCCTCACTGGGAGAATCCATGGAAAGCTACATGATTCTCATCATCCCCGCCTTCTTTAAGAGGATTCATCCTCGAATCATCAACCTCTAAACCTGCACAAGGAACAAACGAGATATAAGGGTTAGTAAAATCCTCACCCTCACCACACTCTGATTTTCTCTCATTGCGTGCAATTTTTTCTGTTTCCACTATTTTCATAGTTTTCTCTCGCCTCAAGTCTTACCTCAGCGTGACACTTTTTACTTTCTTGCGTCACTCTCTCGACTTTTTCTCTCCCTTGTGTATAAGTTATCTTAAGCCTTTTCTCTCGCACAGATTCAGCTTCTTCATAAGCCAAAGGCTTAAGAATATATTTTGTCCTCTTTAGTAAAGACAAAGATATTCTTCGACCAATGTGCACAGCATCTAAATCTGATTGCCAAGGCCTACCTAGCAAAACATCACAAAGAGACATAGAAATTACATCAAAGTAAATTTCATCCCTATACTCACCAACTTGAAAAGATACCATGGCCTTCTTAGTGACATCCACAACCATCTCTTCACTCAACCATTGAAGCTTGTATAGTCTAGTATGCGGATCCGTCTTGATTCCGTTTGCTATGCAAAATTCCTCACTTATACAATCAGTACTCAACCCACCATCAATTACCAAATCAACTTCATTTGACTACCCAGCCGAACACTTAGTACGGAAGATACATGTCCGTTGATCACCATCGTCAGCGCCAAACACCAACCCTTGATCCTCAATTGGACCATTCTAACCACAAGAAGTATCATGCTCTCTCTCTCCACTTCTAAGGCAGCGTAATATGCCTCATAGAGCCTTGATTGCCTCCTTATCTTTGGGTGTTGTTTGAACCCCTTGTCCAAGCCATAGTGGAAACAATCTGTCAACATGTAGTCATTCTCATCCACCCCCGAACTCAGAAACAAGCCTTCTAACTCCTCAAAGTAAGATTGAATGGATCTACCATTCTACTTACAATTGAGCAACTTCACTTTTGCTTCATCAAAGGTGTTAGTACCAGCATATCTTTCTCGCAAAGAATTCCTCAAATCATGC
This sequence comes from Oldenlandia corymbosa var. corymbosa, assembly GCA_949775105.1. Taxonomy (NCBI): domain Eukaryota; kingdom Viridiplantae; phylum Streptophyta; class Magnoliopsida; order Gentianales; family Rubiaceae; genus Oldenlandia; species Oldenlandia corymbosa. Next base: position 13,646,585 of record OX459124.1, read on the forward strand.
CAATCATCCAAATTATGATACCAATGATGCGAATAAATATTTGAAACTAGCTTCCACCAATTCAAAGGACTAGAACAAAAACAACCTATAGCTAAGTCTATTTTCTCACTCTCTTTCTCTATGTTAAGCAATACAAACAAATTCTCTATGCTCTTTTCAAGCTCTGATACCAGAAACTGATAGCAATCTCGTAGATGAAATAAATTTCGTTAATGCAACCATCAAACAAGAAAGTACGAAGGTAATTTGTCTATCCCGTGAAACTCAAAAGAGTGCGAAAAATTCACAGTAAGACGATCGTTTATCTAAGGATTTCTATCTCTTAACTCAAACCAAGCAAAGAACACATTATCCATGAAAGATTCAAATTAAACAACCCACACTAAGAATAGAAAGGACACCATTCAATATACTCGATCAGTCATTATTCAAGAAACTCAAGAAAGGTAGGAGCAAACAATGCTCAACTATGAAGAAATATTATTGATTAGTAATCTCCATAACCAACAAAGATATGCAACACACACACTAGCTCAAAATGCTTATGTCAAAGCACAACTCATCCAACAAAAGTAGGACAAACCCCACAATGGAACTCGTGAACACACTCATCATGAACTCGAAAACCAAGCCAAAAGAAAGGCTCATCAATCGAACTACTGGAAGCAGTATGAAATTAAGAAGTTTAGTTTTAAAACAATTCTATCAAGAAGCATACTTGAAAAAGAATGGTTTCTGCAAGATCAAAAGATCCAAGACAAGATGAAAACCCTTATGGTCAAATCATACTTGACATGAAAAATGGACACACCATTTAACAAAAATTCTTCACAGGAAAAACTCTCATTAGAGACAACAAAAATGACCACTCAAGGGTGCTTTAATTTTCGGCCATCCTCCCCTATTTATAGGCTATGAATTTCGGTCTAGTACCAAAAAGAAGACCAACTAGGACTCTCTTATCTTATCTCACGCAGGAGTAGAAGTAGAAGAGTATTTGATTTGACTCTATCTAAAATCTAGGAAACCTTATCTAAATGACTTATTCTCAAATAAGATAATACTTAGAAGGAATCTAAGATTCCTAATCAAAACACTCTAGTTTAATTCATTCCACATGACTTATTTAACTAGATAAATTCAAAAATTAAACTCCTAGACTAGATAATACTCTAAATCCGAAAATTAGCTCCAAATATTAAAGTAAATTGTCTTGAATGCCCTTCCAAAAGTAGAATATTGGTCTTGTGCCCCTCAAGTTGTACATTACTCTAATTTACTCCAAAACCTGTAGAATTCTCTTTATTGACTCCAAAAGATTGGAAAAACACTTGAAACAATTGAGATTGTTTGCAACCTATCTAATTGTGTAGCAATGGACTCAAGTTTGAACACTTTGATCAAATAAGCCGTCCATTCAAGAACCTAAATGATTCTTCTTTTTAGCTTGATCAATGATATTCATGGAGCACTTAGAGTCAAACTTCTTTGATACTCTTGAGCACTTATTTCCATGAGCGAATCATCTCCTTTGGTTTGAACCCCAAAGTTATTGAGATTCTCATTACCTTGATCATAGCTCTCTTCAATCAACCCCCTGTCACATAGGTAGTCAAGATCCATCTTTTTTTCCTTGATTGGCCTGCAAAGTAAACTTGGCATTCCAAAACTAGAATGAAGGACTAGCTCATTCCCCTCACTGGGAGAATTACCATGGAAGGCTACATGATTCTCATCATCCCCTCCTTCTTTAAGAGGATTCGTCCTCGAATCATTAATTAATCGGTTTTACAGTTTCAGTTTCTCAGTTTTTGGTTTAATTACCGGTTGATGCCGGTTTAACCGATACTATTTTTCATATTTTTTTCGAGCAAGATATAGTTGATGTTTAGCCAACATTTAAATTTTCTTCTACTAATTTATATAATTTATATCATATTTTTAGGCTCATCAAATAATGAAACTCTTTTTTAAAATCTTAATCTAAAACAAAATAATCAAAACCTTCTTTTTTATAATAATCTATTCAACCAAAAAGTATGTTATCACAACAAAAAATTTTTAGTAAAATAATTTGACAAAATGAAAAAAAAATTAATGTTATAGAAATATGAGATAAGGATCTTTCAAATAATTATTACGTTTTTATCAATCTGTTCATTGAAATACTTTAAGAAATCAAATCTGTTTCAACCGTGCAACGCACGGTCACAATACTAGGTATAATAGATTAATTAGGTAACCCAAAAAAAAGGCATGAATTACAGAAGAATATAAGATAATATTATTGTAATTTTATTTTTGCCTTTCTGATCTACTACTTAGTAGCACAGTCAAATCGTCTCCTACACCCACTCCAAGAGTCCAACAAATCTCCTTTGATCGAATCGAATTCTACCAAACTCCTCCGCGGAAATCCTGTTACTTTGTTATCTCATCCCGTCCTATCTCGATCTTCCAAATCTATATAAATCCACCCCAATTCCAGGTTGTTCATATTCATAATCTCTTTCCCTTCTTATCTGATCTTTTTGATTGAGCATATTTCAATTGCCCCTTCCTAAGTAAAACAGAGATGGATATTGATTTGAGTCCTAAGTTGCCGAATAAGATTTATGGCAGTGATGGTGGGAGTTACCATGCATGGAACCCAGAAGACCTTCCAATGCTAAAGCAGGGAAACATTGGTGCTGGGAAGCTCGCTCTGGAGAAGAATGGACTTGCTCTGCCCCGTTACTCTGATTCTCATAAGTTGGCCTATGTCCTTCAGGGTATGTGATCTTGTTTTCCTTAAATGTCTTGCTAATTTTCAGACTATAGATCGTTTGACGGTGTGCGAAATTGGTATGGTGGACAATCAATTGTTTCAGTTTTGGTTGATGATTTTCTGGGATCAAGTCAAAATTTTCTTTTTTGATTTTCCATTACATTTGCAAAACTTACTTCTGCTTTGAGATTGTGTTCAATTCTGATTAATAGTGCAATAGTTTGTTTTCTGCAGTTCGTGATCGCCATAGTGTTATTATGTAGTAGTTTTTTCTAATCTCGTGTGTTCATTAGTATCTATGCCTATATGTTTGAATTAAATCCTCATAGCCATTTTGTTCCAAATTTTCTTCAGGAGACAATAATGTAATACTAGTATTAGTTAAATAAGCAGAGTTGACTTGGCCTGTGGAAAAATCGATTTTAAGAATGAGGTGTCATTTGAAAGTGACTGGGCCGCCAGTTGCATTTTCTAATATTTAGGTCCCTTTTGGTTTGTTTGGTTGCTGGATTGTAGCACCTTCATGTGAATATTTTGAAACTCAATAACCTACTTCATACACATGTATAATGTTTGTTTGGGGTGGGGATTTTTCTTGAATAAATCAGAACATGATCGATAAAGTGTGCATCTTTGTGCTGCTTTTCCATTCAGTGTTTCTGCTTATCTTTTTATACACATATAATGATATAAATATCATGATGTTTCTTTTTAGTTTTTGCCAAAAATATCGGGTTTCAAATGGCTTCACAACCTTTAATTGATTCAGGTAATGGTATTGCTGGAATTGTTCTTCCAGAGAAGGAAGAAAAGGTTATTGCAATCAAGACGGGTGACTCTATCGCCCTTCCATTCGGTGTGGTTTCCTGGTGGTACAACCAGGAGGACACTGAACTCGTTGTCCTGTTCTTGGGAACTACTGATATAGCTCACAAACAAGGAGAATTCACCGATTTCTTCTTGACAGGCACTAATGGTATATTCACCGGCTTCTCAACTGAATTTGTTAGCAGGGCATGGAATGTAGACGATAATGCTGTGAAAGCCCTAGTCGGGAACCAGAAAAGCAAAGGAATCGTCAAGGTTGATGCCGGATTCAAGATGCCTGAGCCCAAGGCTGAGCATCGTAAAGGCATGGCCTTAAACTGTATTGAAGCTCCCTTGGATGTGGACATCAAAGGTGGAGGCAAAGTGGTGGTTTTGAACACCAAAAACTTGCCATTGATAGGTGAGGTAGGCTTTGGCGGAGATCTTGTCCGCATCCTAGGTCACGCCATGTGTTCTCCAGGTTTCTCCTGTGATTCGGCTCTGCAAGTTACTTACATTGTCAGGGGCAGTGGCCGTGCTCAGATTGTCGGCCCTGATGGCAAGCGGGTGCTTGAGACTACCGTCAAGGCCGGTAACCTCTTCATTGTTCCAAGGTTCTGTGTTGTTTCAAAGATTGCGGATAATAGTGGCTTGGAATGGTTCTCCATTGTCACAACTCCCAAGTAAGTGAATCAATTCAAATTTTCCAATGCTAGTTAACTTATGTTGTTTTCTTGCTTTCCTGAAACTGATGTCAATTTGTCTTCATTGCAGCCCAATTTTCACACATATGGCTGGAAGAACATCAGTGTGGAAGGCCTTATCCCCCGAAGTGTTGCAAGCGTCATTCAATGTTACCCCTGAAGTTGAGCAGCAGTTCAGATCAAAGAGGATGGCTGAAGAAGTCTTCTTCCCACCAAACTAAGTAGAGTCATTTTCTTAGTTGTCCCTTCACTTCGATAGCAAAGCCAAATTAATAAGTCTCTATTTATTTTTAAGGGAGCATTTTGCACACATTGCGTTTTTTTTTAGATATTGGACATAAGAATTAGTGATTGTTTTGTTTAGATTTTTTTTTTCTTTTTTATTATTTTCAAATATATGTCAATGGTTAAAAATATTGTGTATTTATTCAGTTGATATAATTGCATCTTAACATTAATTACTAGATAGATCAAATCAATCAAACATTATCTAAACAAATGATATCAAATATTTTAACATAATCGACCAAATCACATTTAGCTCTTTTCGAGATTGAACAGCATCCTTTCAAAAGGTTTTTAAAAAATGGTTCATTAACAACTTATTATACGTTCATACTGCAGTTCAACATTGAGGCGGTCACAGGAAAGCTTACCCGGTCTGAATCCGCTTGCTATATTCTAACTCTTCTCGAAATTAATTCACTTTGTGAGCTTTCTTAAACTCTCATAAACATACTAGTTTAAAATGATTTCTCAAAAGGAAATTAAAAAAAAATGTTGGAGGAGGATGGTTCAACAAAAATAAACAGAAATAAAACCAAAAAAAAAATAAAATAGAGCCTAATAGTTTTACTATCTTGTGGCCAAATTTTTTCGCTCCAATTCTATGGCCAGTTTATTGAAGTAAAATAGAGCCTTAAGACTAATTGGATCGGGAATTATTTTTTTTTAATGATTCCCAATTTAGAGTCAGTCAGTGTGAATCTAACGAAAAATATAAGGTAGATGACGAGAGCAATGAAAAATACGACGAGCTTACAAGGCAAAACGAAATCAATTACAAATGCAGAGAAAATATCCTTGTTTTTGGAAAGACAATATACTTGTTTTTTGTGGGTTTTTTTTTTGGGGGTTTCTTTTGGGAAATACAATATCAATATGCTTGTTTTGGTGTTTTTTTTTTTCCGAAAAGAAAACTAATTTGTTGGGCTCTTGTTTTTTGTTCTATGTTTACTGAGGAGGAGATCGTTAGTTATGGGTGTTCAAGGTACCTGTAAAAGGAGACGAACTTAATCACGATTGTCTAGTTTGATTCTGTCATTTAGGCATAATTACTAATTAGGGCTTCAACGCCTGGATGATCTCCCTATTGTCAACAATATAATAACGTCATTTTTTCTAAAAAGAAAAATTATTTTCCAACCATTGAGTAGTTAATATTCTTTTATCTTTTTCAAAACCATGATAACAATCAGCAAAGCATTATTCGAAAAGGAAAAATTAAAAATTCTAACTTTGCAGTCATTAAATATCAAGGGCAGCATAGGCAAAAATTTCCCGTTTAAATTAGGAAATTACTAAAAACGTAACTACATTGAAATTTCCTCGTGAACGAAATATAGAAGCCGATTCCCATCTTGAAGAGAATTTATAACTTCTTCTCAAACATCCCTATAAATATACGAGGTTGAATTCCAATGGTAATAGTAAACTTCTTTTTTGTATTAAATCCACAAAGAAAAAAGAACAATGATCCCCCCTCTGCTGAAGTTATTAATATCTATAGCTAAGGAAGAACAACTTAGGCGATATCCAGGAGGGTTATCAGTAGGTGGCCGGAATCATGAGGAAGATTCCGATGATGAGCCGGAGCCACCGCCCGCGTTTGAGATAAATCTCCCCCTTGTCGTCCCTGAAGAATGTCGGCGTCCAAAGACCTCTAGAGAAGTAGTAGGGAGAAAGATATTGACAAAAGAAGGTGAGTATAAATATGAGATGTTCCATGATTCCGATCACGAGAAAGGCCGTAATTCTCAGTCTCGTGAGGAAATTGAAAGGAGAGAAGGATTGTTGAAGAGGCCCATGATATACAAGAGTGATGATAGTAGTGATGATGATGAAGATACTGATACTGATGAGGAAAGAACACCTATTCAATGTGTTAATACTCTGAATTTTGGCCGGTCCCGGAATAAAGGAATTGTGATTAGAGAAGGCGGTGTTTGTGATAATTCGAAGCGAAAACATCCCGGGAAATCAGTGAAAATGCCTGTGGAATACGATTTCTGGGCTAATGATGATAGGAAGAAGAAATTGGAGAATAATGACGATCAAGAAACAGGGGACCCTGAAGAAACAGAGCAGAGGAAGAAGAAGAATAAGAAGAGGAAGGTCATCAAGAAGGATTACGAGGAGAGTGGGTTACTGATGAAGAAGAAGAAGGAGAAAAGATCACACATAGATCGTCGGAATCTTGGGGTCCCGCGAGAATTACCAGAAGAAGTGATGGAGAAAATTCGCGAAAAAGCGCGAGCTGGAGGAGCAGGGGATGATGATGATTTGAAGCTTATTTTGGTAACAGAGAAGAATCTAACAAAGAGTGACATCGACAAGAACCAGAATCGCTTTTCTGTTCCGAAATCAAAGCTAAGAAACAAGTTCCTTACTGAGCCAGAAGATCTATATCTCAAAGAACATCTGAAAGGGAATAGTGGAGAAGAAGAAGAAGAAGAAGATGCCAATTCGGCTGAAAACAACAAATCAAATCATACCAATTTTTTCACTGTGCCAATAATTGAGCCATCCGATACAGTAGCAGATATATCACTGAGACGTTGGAACGTGGGAACAAGCAGCAAACCATACATACTGAATGGAAATTGGAACCAGATAGTCAAGACAAATTCGCTCCGAATCGGGTTAAGAGTCCAGTTATGGTCGTTTCGGATCCTGGGGAAGCTGAATTTGGCCTTTGCTATTTTTCGTGATGATGAAGAAGGACAAGGAGGATCAGCTAATTGCCAAAGGAATGTAGAAAATGTGGTATCAACATCACAAGCTGCTGCTGCAACTTCAATTAGCCCTGATCGTGGTGATGATCATCATCGGAGTGATCAAGATAATAACAACAGTGAAGACAGAGATGATGATGATCATAGAGATGAAAACAGGATTCAGGGTTCGAATTCAGGAGTTTCAGATGAAACTTCCACTGATAATCATCAACCTGAGGAGGGCAAATAATGGCATGTCTAGAAAATTATGTCTTTAATTACTTTCTAAACTAATCAATTTTGGATGTGAAATTCATCACATTGTTGTCAGAACTCTCGCAGTTTTTTATTTTTTTTCATTGTTTACTAGAGTTTTCTTTCTTATCCTGAAAGTAAAATTAAAATGAATGAATTATACCCTTAAAAAAAGCGGCAGACCCATCAATTTAATACTACTATTACTTCAATGAGATTTGTTGACTAGTTGTATATCAATATTTCTTGAGTTTTACACGAACTACTCATCGTCTTTAAATTTATGAAAGCTCCCAATACATTCTCTAATATTTCAAGTAAAAATGTGTATATACTGACCTCCCATACCCCAACTTGTTGAGTATGTCAATGTTGATGAACTTATCATTTGATTAGGGTACCAACATACTAGCACGCGCTGTTTTTTTAACTAACGTCATGTCGAATGTAACACAAAAGTATCACAGAAAACTGCTACGTATATCGTTCATTTATTTGAGAATAAAAATGTTTTTTTAGTGTCATAGAGCTTTATTCTTGGTCCATCTTCAAAGGCAAAAGTCTTGGTTTGATTGGTATATATAAGGGAAGATAACACTAAACAAATAAAAAAGAAGAAAAAGAGGAATCAATATACGGATAAATTATGATTGCAATTTAAATTTAAAAAAAAAATCTCTTTTCTCCTACAATATTTAGTAATTCCGGAGCTGTTTCTTTGATAATTAGGTTAAGTAATCTAGACTTCTTTTTTTTTATAGAAATGACATGACTATATTATATATATGGCGTACTAGACTAGACAATTGCTTTAAGACATATGGATAATTTGCATTCCGGGATCACCAAATTAGTTCTCTCCCTCTCCAAAGAAAAATATTACACTTTTGAATTTGAGATTTATTGTTTTGCGTCATTTTTGTGATTTTTCGTTGGTATTATAATTTGGTAATTAATCAATTTTATTTTTCACATTAGATTTTCAAATGTTTAAAATTATTTACATAAAATAGAAATTTTGCTTTTTTCTAATAAAATTGCTCATTCGTAATAAAACAAAAGATGAAGAAAATGTCTAAATGCAACACATAGTATAATAAATTGTGACGCTGACATTTCATGACCAATGTGAAAGTTACCCATGTGAAAGTTACTACAAACCGAACTTTGTATGTTTTTTTCTATTTTCTACTCCTTCTGTCCTATAATTATTATCCACTTTGAGTTTTCATTTTTAATTTAAATTATATTCCCTCCGTCCCATAATTATTGTCCAGTTTGAGTTTTCATTTTTGGTTCAAATTGTACTAGAAGTGAAATCTCAAACTGGACAATAATTTTGGGACAGAGGGAGTACTAAAAATAAAATCTCAAACTGGATAATGATGTTGGGACAAAAGAAATACATGGTTGTCGTGTTTCGTATTATATTATCTTTGGTTCAGCAAAATGGATTGTTTAGCTGGACCGTAGGAAAAATAAGAGGAAAATAAAACACAACAAACTTAATTTGGATAATAGGAAGTAGGGTTGGGAGTCAGAAAAATAAAACCTTAACAACGTATGACCAATCTAAATGAATACTCCCTCCTTATCATTCAATACTCTCATTAATCTCTCAATCACTCTGGTAATCATTAAGGATGTCATTGAGTAATTTAAGCTCCCACTATCAATAAAAATTGTACTACATTGAACTAAAACCAAAATCAACTTGTTTAGCATTTGAATGTTATAGTAATTTTATAATAAATATTTTAATAAAGAGTTCTAAAAGGTATATGTTATTATCTACATTAATATTATAACTACATGAAAGCAAAATGTGTGCGCCAAGTACATACCATCATTGGTTCAATGAGCACCCTAAAATCTTATTTTTTAGTGAATATTATTAGATATTTTATCTCATTCCGATATTATAGAAAATAAATTAGAAAAAAGAATTACCAGTTGGAGAATGTGTTTCAAGGCTCGAACTTTGTGGCAAACAGTGTCAATTTTATGTAGCAATTGGATAGGAGAGATTACTCGTAATAATTATAGTGCGAACTATACATTTCAGCCCCAGATTTAGCCTGATCTATCATACGTCCTCTGAATTTTGATAATATTACTATACACTGGGTTTAATATTGAAATGACGGTTTACATACACGTTTTCTTTTTCTTTTTTTTTTTTTCCGTTTGTTTTTCTTCGTTTTGTGACTATTAAAAATGGAAATATTTAATTCGTTACTTTCACATTTTAATAATAACATAAGTTAATAAATGAAAATCAACCCGACATTAATAATATATAAGTTTATGCATAAAAGACATGATAAACTTAATTTCCAAAATTTATTATTTAATTCCATTGTTATAAAAGAATTAATATGGAGTATTTTTCTAATTTCATTTATGATCTATTTTTAAAAATGTTTAAATTTTATTACTTAAAAAATATGGATTAAAAAGTAGTTTTTGATCGTTCACACAAAATTTGATGATAATCTTAATATAATGATAAGAGACCATTTAGTAGGTTGAGTATGAGTAAAATGATACATAATAGTATTACCAAAGTGTTGCGAAGATCCTTTACAAGCATAGAATTGTAGACATTATTTTTATTTTTATTCACGCTGAAATCATTGTTAAAATTAATTAATTTTTTTTTTAAAATTAATTGAAATTCGAGTTGAATAGGTAGTTTTTAGGAGTAAAAGTCAGTAATCATATGATTACATCGCCATACCAGAGTTTGATCTCTATTTACGTGATTAGAGTGAGTTTGAATTTTTTTTTTATCGGATTCAGTCCGACCTGGCATTCCACGTCATTTGCTAAGGTTTACTCACTCTCTCCGTCCCAGACAAGCAACAAAAGTTCTCCCAATTACATCTCAGTCAGTCTGAGCCCATTTTGAGTAGAGAGAATCGTTCTTCTTCCTTTTCGGATAGCAAAACCAATCTTCCTCAACATCAGATTCGAGGGAAGAACAAACAATCTCCCTAGGATTTCCCCTTTGTTTTCTATCGGTTTGACAGTATTCCGAAAGACGCATCAGAAAATCCCAAAATTTCTCCATCGATTTCTTTTACAATTATCGGTCTTTTGTCTTTTGTGTTTTCCTTCAATTTTCTCTTTAATTTCACTGAACAGGGCTTTGAAAAATGGATCCAAACCTTAAGAACTTCCCGATTTTGTCCTACGTAATGGAAAAATTGCCCAGCATGAAACGGGCTGCCGGTTCAGGGGAGCATGACATCGAAGCCCCGGCGGTGCCGTCGGATTCGGTTGAGAAGCCTCCGTACTTTGAGCTGACGGAACGGATGCCTCATCTGACTGATCCTAAGATCATATCCGAGATGCGATCCGCCGTTGCCGACGTGGCGCAGACGCGTTCTATGCTTAAAGCTCTAGGTGAGCGGCCGGATCATGAGACAGTGGACACTGCGAGGGCGAGGCTTGCGGAGATCGATGGGAGTTTGTCGGGACAGCTGGAGGAGATCGCGCTGTCGCCGGAGGCTGAAGGGAAGGTGGTGGAAGGGAAGAAGGCTTTGCAGAAGGAGCGAGAGATGTATAAGGCGGTGTTGGCTTTGGATGAGATGCATGATTCTTATGGGAAGCTATTAACTGAAGCGGAGGCGAGGTTGGAGAGGATCTATGAAGCGGCTGTGGCTGGCGGAAATGTTGCTGCGGTGGCGGATGTGAAAGGGAAGGGTGTGGTTGTGGATGAGGAGTTGAATGAAGAAGTGGTGGCCATATTGAAGGACGTTGAAGGGGGTGGAGTGGTTGAGAGGGTGAATTTGGCTGGAAGAGAGTTGAGATTGCTACCTGAGGCCTTTGGGAGGATCAAGTCACTGCTGGTTCTTGATTTGTCCCATAATCAGCTTGAGGTATTCTCAATTCTTTAATATATAGAAATACTTAATTCATTGGTTAATTAGTTTCTGGTTATCATTATTATTTGCATTGAATGTCTTTATCATACTATGTTGGATCTTGATGCATTGATTTCACTATAAACTGAGATAAGTAGTTGATAGACCAGTCTGGTCGGCATTCTTTCTGGAGATTGTTAACCTTTGGCGAAATGAAGATATTCTTGTAGTACTGGTGAGGCTTATATCTTCAATGAGGATTGGATACTTGTATAGTTTTGTATAATGAGGTCAGTTGGAAGCTGTGTTTCCCAAATTCAATTAAGTGATTTTAAGAGCTGGAATTTGAGTTAACCTTAATCTACATTGAATATATTCAGTGTGCCTGGTTTTTTTTTTTTTTTTTTAATTTATTTTTCAAACTCTAGTAGTTTAGTTCTGCATCAACATTATGATTGACAGGTCTTTAATCTTTTTCCATATTCTAGGGGTGAATGATCCATGCTCTTGTCCTCTATTGAGTTTTTCAGAATCTTATTTTTCGGCTGATTGAATACCATTTTGTATCTTAAAGTGATCTGCACCCGATATTCAGCTTTCTTTCATGACCTTGCTCAAATTATTCGGTGGTGGAAACATGGGAGGGGCGAGGGATGATCTATCTCTGTAACATATTAACATTCTGTTTATAGCTTTGGGTTTGCTATTTTATAATAAATGTTTAGTTCTTTCCTTTCTCTTCAGAAACCCTGGTAAAGAAGTTCTGATGTTTTTTTATTATTATATTGGCCCCCTATTTCTCTTTCTTAGGAAGGTTATCTCTTGGGATTGCATCATCTCTTGGTTAACAAAGTATTTTACGGGTAAACCCTTCGTTAAAGTATTTGTCTGCTTACTGAATTGGCTCTATGGTAGATTTATCTATTTCATTCAAAGTGATCCAGCACAAGTGTGTGTTCAACAGACCTTAAGACTCCTTGTCTCTCTGTAGGCAGAGAACTGAACTTCAGAATAAGAGACCTTTACCTTTATTAACTCACGATAAATCCTTTATTACATTAGTATTTTCTATGGGAAATTTTGTCTGTCTACTGAGTTGGTTAGAAATTTAGCAGACTGTCCAGCTTGTTTTCTCTTAGATTTTTACAGTAACTCCTAGAGCCCATATTTTTTTAAGAGGAAACTCTTTGCATTACACCTAGGCAGAGTTGTTTCGCATCCGAGGGAGAAATCTGTTGCAGCAATTTGTATTCATTTCAGATCTGAAATCTCCTCTTAAGTGGGTACTATGTTTGCAGGTTACAAAACTAAAACCAATTGAGACTGTCATACTTTCTTCACTCTTCTAAACATTAGCTTTTCTGTATAAAACAATTGCGGAAAGTTTTTCGCCTGTATAAACCTTTGAAAGAAAGATTTAGAACTTGAGATTGTATTGAAACACGCTTGATAGATAAATGTTTAAATGAATTACTATGAACAGTTAATGAATTCCCCTGTTTAACATTTCTGCAAGTTAGTCAATTTCTTGAAAGAGCTCCATGCCATCCAAAGCATGCCCAACGAAGATTTAGTGTTGGAATCCGTGTTTCGACTCTTCTATTGACCCTTCTCCAATTGGATCCATCATGGTCATAAATGTTTGTTTCCAATCATCCTTTCTTTCTTTTTTTTTTTTTTTTTTCCCTAATCTTCTTGTATTTTCTGTTTGGTGCAATTTCATAACAGATATTGTTAATTAGGTCTTTATTGTCAAAGCACTAATTCCTAGTATCAACTTGGAGAACATGGTTAGAGGGCTCTAATTCCTAGTATCAACTTGGAGAACATGGTTAGAGGTCAGGCTTCAGGATTCTGGGTGTAATTGGGAAACTCATTGACAAGCTATTAGGATTGTGTGTGATTTATGTCCTTTTAGGTGTTTTGGGTTCTACTTGACGTTTTTGGTCCAAAATGCAGACACACAGTATTTTCCTTTAGTGAAACCTGTTTTTTATACATTAGAACTGAGCTATGGAGGGATTCATTAAACATTTTTCAAGCCGAGGGCACGTCCTTGGAAATAGAGTTTTTTTCATATCATTTAGATGTTTTGTAAGATGGTGAAATAGTTTTTGAGAAACAAAGGTGTACCATTGATGAAGCTTTTGTTGGATCAGTTTGATCCCAAGGGTTTTATTCCTTGAGAATTAAAGTTTTGTTTATGATGCTCTTTATAGCTTCGTTAGAATATTTTGTGTTCTGGTCTGTTGTTTTAGGTTACTAGCGTTCTAACCTGTTACAAGTTGTCACTCATCTGTTTTCTCTGTATATGCCTGTAATTTCTTCTTCATCTTCTTCTTCTTCTTTTTGTATAAAAAGACACATGAAGGATTGGTTTTAGGATGATGTGCCTTTTATCCTGATCTGTCCTGCTGGTAGCATGTGCTGTTAAGTATAAGTATATGATCTTTATTCCACATCCACAGGTTGGGGAAGATTATGTTTCTTTTTATCAGATGTTCTTGAAGGGACAAGGACAATTGCCTAGAATGTCTCTGACAAGGATTTGGAATTGTCATTTAAACTCTCAGTTACCTGGGTCTATAACCAAATTAAGTTGTAGTATCCTTGCAGCTATTATGTAGAATCTGGTTATATCCACGTTTAAGTGCTTTTGAAAATGCCTAGTTTGCAGCTTCACAGTTGATTTAACCCATGCCAGATAAAGCTGTTAAGTAAATATTATGGTAACTATCTGTGTAGGCTTGAAGTCTTGAAGATGCACAGGATATTATTCCTAGAGTTCGAGGTCTTCAACAATACCTTATAAAAATGTCAATTTATGTACTTGTTTGATTTCCATGTATCGATTCTTGCTGGTGTGAAGGTTCACTTGTCTATATTTGAGAATGCTTTCCAGGTTCACTTGTCTATATTTGAGAATAACTTCCTAATTAACAATGTCAAACATTACATTGAGCAAATTTCACATTTAGGTACCAATCTGGGCATACTTTTCTTCTTGTTTCTGATTTTATGGAATGATCTGTGCCATACATGGTGCCTCTTTTTTCCACTGAGAGAATGGCAATTCTTGTTGCCATTCTTTATATCGTGTCTGTATTTTTGAACTAATTTTTTTCCATTGGATCCTGATAGGAGTCCCTCATTTAGAAGGATTTTGATGAACATGTAAAGAAAACCATTTCGTGTCAAGGAAAGTTACCACTTTATGATAAAAATTATCCGTACCAGCTGAAGGAAATGAAAATCCGCTTCAGGCCTTAAGTTAGATTAGTCCAAAATGAAAAAAAAAAAAAGATTCTAGATCATAATGCTCGTCTCGCTCTTTATATGCACCTCTGCAATATTCCTGATCGCCACTTTGCCAGCATATTTCAGGTAGTCTGTCTATTCAATTGTGATGATAGAAATAGTGCCAGTGAATGCTCATAGGTTTAAAAGATTCAGTTAAGCATTGTGTATGGAATGAGGTAATCAATTGCCGCCCTTTCCTTTTGCCAAGGATGCCTTGCATGAGTTATGCTTTGCTGAAAGAGACTTGTGAAAAATTTCTGGATCCCGTTGTGAAATCACCATTGGTACAACAGTTCTGTAAAAAGAAAAAACAGAACCTTGCCTAAGGATAAAGAGAGCCAACCTCTTGGGAGAAACTCTTTTCCAGCAAGGGTTTGCATTCACACAAACTTGACTACTTTGATCCCTAGACTATTCAATGTTTTGAGGTAAAGGAAATTTATATAACTTATCTGCAAACAGTTTAGATCATTTTTCACCTTACCTGAGAGTCCGCATCGTTGGCATGCTTAGATTTTACTCTATATCATCATAAGATAATGCTCCTCCTTTGGAACTCGTTTTATCTTCACGAACTGTGTTTTCTTGGTTGCAAGCACCTTCATTTTTCTAGGCTTTTAGAAGCCGACTTGGTTGAAGCTTCCATATGTTTAGTATAATTCTGGGCTTCATCTGTTAAAATATTTTGGAAGTTGTGAAAAGTCTTGCTTGGAATAGGAAACGGGTAGGCCTCCTTTATAAGTATTATATTTCTTATCCGTACGTGTTTACTCTATGGGGCAGTAGTTATCTCCAATAATGAGTGCCTTGAAGGCCGTGGTGGCAAATAGTGTCCTTGAAGGTAGTGGGGGCAAATAGTGTCCTCCAGCCTTGAAGGTGATGATGGTCCAGCTGATGGCCCATGTTTAGATCTTCGGCCATGCCAGTTGACGGTTGCTGAATTACTGAAGACCATGTAAAAGCCTATGACGAGCATGTTTTAGAGCTTTTAGCTGCATCCAAGCCCAAATATTCACCAATTAATGGTCAACTTAACTGCAGTTTCTTGTACTGTTATTTCTTTGACCAGTTTTAAGTCTGCAGGATTGATTGCTTGCTATATTATGTTTTTGATTGGCTTCTTTGCCTTACTTTCACTTGATTATTCTGTAATTTCTGTGGCTGAATCTTGATTTTCAAGACCAATAAGAATGATCTGTCTATTACTCCATGAGGCTCTTGTCTATTTGAAAACCAAGCCTTGCAATCTGGTTAAAATCGTAGCTGAAGCGATACTGTTAATCATGTATTAATTCTTGAAAGATATGTTACCATGGTTATATGGGTTTGTGCTTGGGGATTCCCAAGTTATAACTTTAGCTTCTAATCATCCAGCCCTTACTCTTTATAGGGACTTCCTGATGCGATTGCTGGATTGGAACATCTTGAGGAGCTTAATCTTGCCTCAAATGCCTTGGAGGCTTTACCAGATTCCATGGGTTTGTTGTTTAAGTTGAAAGTTTTGGATGTATCTGGAAACAAGCTTACTGCCTTGCCTGACAGCATTTGTCACTGCCGGTAACTTTTACTTTCTACTGTCGATAAGCATGTACTGCACACAAAAATTATTTGGGGAGTAACTTAAAATGTGTATCTACTGTAGGTCATTGGTTACACTGAATGCAGGCTTCAATAAACTAAGCTACTTGCCTACTAATATCGGCTACGAACTCGTAAACCTGAGAAATCTTTCCGTTCAGTTCAACAAAATCCGTCATCTACCAACTTCTATTGGTGAAATGAGGTCTTTGGTTCAACTGGATGTGCACATCAACGAGCTTCATGGCCTGCCTCAATCAATTGGGAGATTGTCAAACCTTGAGATTCTCAACCTTAGTGGTAATTTTAGTGACATGACTGAACTTCCTAGCACAATTGGTGATTTAACCAATCTCAAGGAACTGGACATCAGCAACAATCAGATCCATGAGCTACCTGATACATTTGGACGGCTTGACAACCTGAAAAAGCTTAACATGGATCAGAATCCTCTCAAAGTGCCTCCGATGGAAGTTGTGAATGAAGGTGTTGAATCTGTGAAGGCATATATGGTTAAAAGACGACTCGACATACTTCTTGCAGAAGAGCGAAGTAGCTCGGTTGAAGAAACATCCCCAACCAATGCCAGCATACTGACACGAAGCACCTCCTGGTTGAGTAATGTTGTTTCAAACGTTACTGGGAATGTTTCAGGATATCTGGGTACCATGGGAAATAAATCAAGCAATGACCCCTATCTTGAACAGCCACGATGATTCAGTTATGACGAAAACGTCATACTTTCCTTTCAGAGTCACCAGCAATTTGACAAAGCACTTTTTCTGCGATCAGTTTTTGTTTTCTGCTGATACTTCTTGGCACACTTCGCTAGAGGGAAAGACAGTTTTACTCTGAATAATGTCGTTTGCTGCACTGCTTTGCTCTTTTTCGCGAGAGGGATAGGTGCTATTTTTGATCAAATAATGTTGCTATTGTTACGCTGCATGCTTGTGCGACTCATGATTTCAGTGACTACTTTCGATACTTTTATATAGGACTGGGGAGAAGTGTTCTTAGCCTCCAATTCGACATACGGTATACTGAAGCTTCACATCGTTCTAATTGCTGAATGAGATGTAGAAACCATCAGCGAGATATCATCAATGTTACTCAGTTTGAGAACTTCTCGCATGACCAAATTCCAAGTGCAAAGTTCATCATCAATTGAACCTCGACCTTTCCCAAGTTTTTCTTTTTACCAAATTGAGATAAGTTTTCATATACATACCATCTTTTCCGATTTATGCGAAAGCATCCCGGAAAAGAAAAATAAATATAAAAAAATTCAGCGCCAGGTAATGCTGGAAAAAGCGAGTAAACAAGAGAGATAACAACACTTTTGTCCGAGGGGATATGTATCATGAGTTGTATACAAAATCTACCTCATGAGGATCGCTGGTAAGCAGTGGACATCAACTATTTCTATCCAATAATTTTTTGTTTCTTTTTAATCCAGAAAGATTACCGCTGATTCAGAACAAAAGTGTAGCTTAACTATTATATATGACACACACACACACACACACACACATATATGCAAAGGAATAAAGGTACAGGGTGTGCTCATAGTTCATGGAGCTTGCTTTCTTATTACTGCTTTTATGTACCAGAATTATTCATTTGGAAGTTAGAGAACGGGCCTACGGACTTGATTAAGTGTGGGTCAGTGATTGGCTATTCCACATAGATTGAGTCTTATTACAAGTATTACGGAAGCAGAGGCGAAATGTACTGTTGGAAAGCTACTGCAAAAGAAATGTCAGTCATTTCGTATTCGTCGTCGTGAACAAAAAAAAAAAAGAAAAAAGAAAAAAAAAGAAAGTTGAGGATAGGCGCATTACTAAAAACAAAAAGTGGACTGTTGCTTGTTGCATGAAGTAGAAATATGGAGATTATTTTTGTTTATATTAATATTTTAACAAGCATAATCTTTTTATTTTCCATGTATTTTACACCCGTTGCATAAATACTAGTTTACCTATTATTGATATTGTTGAATCTTTGCCCAAATAGGTGGCTTTAACTCCGGTTAGTTACAGTGGTAAGCGATTTGACTTTAACGGCTTTTGGCAACAGTTATATATTCTTCAATTTTCTCCATGGGTTGGATTGAATGGAACATTCTAGACGAAAATAGGACATTGGGAACACCATCGAATAAATCCATATGGTAGCCGTTCCAATTTCTACAAGAACCGCTTCTTTTCCAAAATTATATCGTCTTTCTTACCTATAAAGTATTTTAGGGGAGGTAATCGGGAGTTAGGGACAATGGATAGGGCTTCGAGAAGGAAAAAAACCATCCGGAAACATGGAGATTCCGATTAGGATCACAAAAAACATCAACATGTCAGTTCCAACCACAGGGAAAGCAGACGATCGGGACAATTCACTTGACACGGAGCATGGTGGTGCCAAGAGAGCTAAGGTTTTGGAGGATGGGAAGGAGGAGAAGTTTCTTTTGTTGAACAGGGCTTCTTCCAGTTCAGGGAAACTTGCAACTGCTTTTGCTGCTTCAGAAGCATCACAGAATCCAACCAAGGTTGAAAGGGAATTCAGAGACGCGGCTGGTGAACGGGAACGAGCTCATATCGACAGGAATGCTGAGCGCCGCGAGAAGAAAGACAGGACACTCTTTGACGATAACTCCAATAAAGCGGAAGCAACTATAGTATCGTTTACAAACTCAACCGTAGCCTTTCAAATCATCAGGCTCGTCATAAAATCGAGCACCAGAATCGGTTGACGGGTTGTGCTGTGATGATTTCTCATGGCATCAGTGTCGTGGTTGTGGAAGGCTGTCACAAATCAATCAAGACATATGATCAACTTATGCTAAGGCGTATAGATTGGGCAGCGTCGATAAAGAATAAAGACGACGAAGATGGTCATTCTCCAGCCAACAAGTGCACATTGGGGTGGCAGGGTTATGTTGCTAAAACCAAGTTTTGATGGGTTTTCTATTCGTGAATGACACACCAGAAGTGGCTGCTGGCAAAGTCTTTTCTGATGCATGGGTCCCTCACTATTGGGACATTGCCCTCAGTTATACTGAGGATTGATCATCTCTCTATTTAGCCACTGTCTTAATAAATCTTAAGGGGATGATCATCTCCTCCCTTTCTTTGTTCACCTTCATTATAAATGTTGGCTATATTACATCTCCTTCCACAATGCCACAAAAAAAAAAGAGTGCATCTTCACACTAGCGTACTGATGACAGAAAAATATATACACTTTTAGCAGGCATTTTCTACTTATTTTTACTTAGTATTAGGTATCAATTAGTTAGGATTAGTTTACTTTTAGGGTGATTTTGCATTCAAGTTTACTTTTAGGGTGATTTTGCAGTTCAGGTTTCTCAGAGGGCCAATATGGAAAATCAACATAAAAGAGGGTCAAATTGCACAAAAAGGCATCAGAATGGACTGGAATGGAAGCTGCTGAAAATTGAGCTACTGGAAGATCGATCAGAGCTGAAGCAAGTGGAGAAATCCTTGTTCTGGAAGGAAGATTGACAGCAGATAAACTCAAGTGGAGGACTCTGCAGTAGCCACCTCAATAAAGGAAGAAGAAATGGCAACTGTTCTGCTACCACGTTGTTGCTGACAATCAGGAAGAGCCAGGGCTGAATTTTTACTACCAAAGGAAGGAATTGCTTTGCCACCACTGCAAGTTATAGTTGCTGCAAGTTGAAGAAGAGAAAGAGGGAGTGGAAAACAGTAGCTACAACCTGCTACTTACCTGCTGTGACTGCTGCTGCTGAATTGATGGATTGGCTGCTGCAGTCAGGTAAGAAATGGTGTTGTAAGTGACCACAGGAAACAAGGAAAGAAAAGGCAGAAAGATTTGGGCTGAATTGGGGGATGAAACACAATGATGGAAGGAAGAATGGAGAAATAGAGATTTGTGACTGGAAATTGGAGAAACTGCGCCGAAGAAGAAGAGCAAATGAAGAAGGCAGTGATGAGAGGAAGGTGGCTGATTGCGGCTGAAGAGGAGTAGCCAAAGAGAAGACTGCAACTTGCCAAATAGGCAAGTTGCTGAATAAACAAACCTCTACTGCTGCAAGTTGCTGCCTCACCTTTCTGCTGCAGAGAAGAAGGCCAGAAACTAACCAATTCAAGCTTCTCCAAATCTCTATAAATAGTCAGCCAATAGCAGTTAGAAAAACAACAGATTGGGTAGTTAGATTTAATCACAAAGACGGTAGTTAGGTAGTTAGTTAGTAGCTTAAAAACCGGGTAGTAGCAGGAACAAGGAGGCAGACTGTCACTTTGTCAAGTGGCGAACACCACTGGTCATAGTGAGCAGACAGAAACTGTCCCTGCTACCATCTTCCCTTTCTTTCCTCTAACCTTTTGATCTAGATTCATGTCTTATCTTTTGTACTTTGTTGCTCTTATGTTTAACTCAATAAACATGAGTAGCTAACTTAGTTAAGGGTTCAATCCCTATTATCTTTATGTGAATGTTTTGATTCAGTTTTCTTGATGAGGTGTGTGCCTAGATAAGTGATTTAATTAACCTTTTAATTAACTTGCCCACTTAATTAAATGTGCTTGCATGGTTATAAAGATCTGGAGGTGGGAGCATAACCTTAGAACTGCTTAATCTAATCTATGACAATGGAAGAAATTTACCCTGCGGTTCCAAAAATCAACAAAAGTTAGGTGAATGGCATATGCGATCAAAAAGGGATTCAGAACTCAATGGCTTAGATTTATAGATTACTCTGATTGGAAGGTAGGTGATTTAGATAATATAGGACTCTTTATTCTGCCTGGAAGGAATTATAAAGAATATAAGTGCCTGATCGAACAACTAATCATACACTACAGGAATATTTGAATCAAAACTAGATCATAAGGGTTGGAAGGTGATTGACCCTTCTGCCTCTTCACTCTGTCAAGTGTCTACTCTCACTCTCCTAAGTGACAATCTGTTCAACTCATTTTTTTTTTCTTTCTACACTTTAATCAGATTTTGAGTGGTTTGACTGCCGTCACTGTGGAACGACCCTACTTACCACTAGCTAATAGTTTTAAGTAGGTTTATAAATATTTCTTTTGAGGAAGTGGTTCAACGACAGCTCCACCAGGTACGTGAATCCAATTCTAACGTTGTCAATGTTGTGGAATCTCTACCACTTTATGATGATGAAGTTAGAGAAGTTCTAACAAGCAGAAACAGCTCTATACAAGTCAAAATGGCTTGTAATTCTTGGAGGAAAGTCGTAATATTGCATAAAGGGGCTACCAAGGACTCAATTCAACCTTGGCAAAAAAGTAACAATCTTTCTTTATTTTTGGTAAACTTTAATTCTTGGGAACACAATGGGGATAGAAGTTGGAGTACTCTGGACCAGCCAATCTTCTTAAGGTTCTAATCCTTCTTTTGCTTCAATATTTGTGAAGATGAAGTTTGCATTGTGTCGGGATCTAAGTAACATCATTATAGGGTTTTCCAAGTCGAATCATCTAAGACTACCTAAGAATCGGGAATCTGCAGGATTGCTACTCATGGGTGTCTCTCTGATTAGGACATACCACTTTGTACAAAGTTCTTGCTGGAAGAACTCAATACTCAACACATTGAGCCAACTGCCAAGGGATTAAAACAAGAGTTGCATGGAAGCACATTTGCTCTTTGCTTGGGATAAAACAGTGATAGAATTCAAGGAGGGCACAAGTTTCTAAGTGGTACTTGGTGAGTTGAAGAATGTCATTATAATGAAATGAAGAACACCAAGAACCACGTTTATTTAGAAAACATATATTTTTCTTTCATTAGGCTTGAGGACAAGCCTCTTTGAAGGAGGGAGTATTGTTATGAATGGTTTTTGCGATGGAGGAAGCCATTGAGGATCCCTTTTCCAGACTGCCGCTGAATCATAGAGATTCAAAAATCTTTGAGTCGGAAAATATCGAGCCTCCTGAATATGATACAGAAAAAGCCGTAGTGGGGAGATTGATTTTCAACAAATTACTGGCACATTACACCATCATATACAAAAGCTACGGAACTTCTGGTATCTCAAAGGAAACCTTACAATGAATGCTCTTGGAGACAACACATAATTGTTTTGTTTCAGCAACATACCAGATAAGAAAAGAGTTTTATCAGGAGCTCCTTGGTTTGTAGAAGATCATCTTTTGATTCTTGAGGAAGAAACTACCAATGTGATTGCTGGAAAGCACTCTTTCAAACACTCCCTGCTTTGGATCCAACTACACAGTCTTTCGGTGGGACATATGTCGAAAAATTTTGCAACTACTGCCGGCAACAACATTGGTCGTTTTCTTGAAGTTTATTGCGATAGCGAAGGCTCTTGCATTGGGCGTTTTCTTCGTATCAAGGTATAGTTGGACATCCAACAACCATTGTTGAGAGCAATAACAGTCAGTCATGAAGAAATGCCGCTTAAGATCGAAATCCGCTATGAGAGGCTGACTGATTTTTGCTATTTTTGTGGGATCACTGGTCACGAAAATGCAAAATATAACATGAAGATCAGCGCCTCTTCCACTGCTCCGGGGCCTCTAGAATACAGCCGTTTCTTGACGGTGGAGGCAACCAGCAATCCTTCCTGATGACCACACCATCTCAATCAATTTTTTGAACTCCCCTCAATGCAATCAAACCATAGTGTCCTGAACTGATTGTTCCCATCCATGAGAGGAGAGCAGCTACTGCAAGAGAAGCAAACATGTATCCTATTCCAGCCATTCAACGCATTGAAAACCAACCTATCATACAGCAAACCCCATCCCCCAAACCACAAACCCATGGTAATCTAACTCTTTCCTCTAGTCCCTTTCTAGTGAATCTTGAAATGTTGGTTGTTTCCCCCGTGAAGAAACTAGAGAGGAAAGTATCAATCCGTTGTAGGCAGAATGTTTCTTCTTCTCTCATCAAAGATAAATCTGGAAGAATTATCAAAAGAAAGCTGACAACTGAAGACGTTATTGTGGAAGCTATCCCCGTGGAAGTCATCACCAAAAGATCCCAGATCCCGGCCCTCTTCTTCTAATGAATTTGATGTATCAAAAGGAGCTATTACCGTTCCCGATAAGTACTGTTGCATGATTCAAAACCTCCATCTCTATCTCACCAACTCGTTCCCAATTTGTTCTCTCTTTTGAAGAATTCAATAGGGATAAGATGAACTTCGCCCAAACTCCTGTTTTAGTCTTGAGCTTCAACCATAAATTCATCAAAAATGCATCGATCATCTCTTGGAATCCACGGATGCCGAGCCCATTTTCTTGCATTGAAAAAGTAATTCTTTTCCTTGATCTCCAATGTCTTTTTGATTCTTGATCATTATATCCCCCCTATGATTTTTTGGCACTTAGAATAAAGAGTTCTTAAGGTAGATTTTGGCGGAGATATTGCTGCAAAATTATGTATCGGGATAGATGCGAGGACATGCTTTATCCAATAAGTCTTCCTGCAACTGTAAGAAGTGAGTTTTTCCAACTCCTTAATCTCGTATCAAAGCTTTCTAATAGTGACTGAAAGTATACAACTTTCTTCCTTCCTTTAAATACAATGCATCCCCCTTGGCATACCTAGGACTTAAGATACCATCTGACATGTGAGACATTACAAGTCTCTAAATTTAGGGAAAAACTCTTCTGCTTGTTCATGTGTTGTCCAGAAACATGTTCAAATTCTTGGAAGCCTTGTGAAGATTATTAAATTGTCGCCGAAACACCAATGAGATACTACATAAGTATTAGCTGGAACACCAAATGTAGAAATTTTACCACTTTCAGTCAGAACCTTCAAGCTTCGTGAGAGTGCTTTGAACTTCAAAATAAGCAAAAAAAAAGGTGAGAGTGGATCCCCCGTTTGATGCCCCTTGAGGATGGAAAGAGACACACTGGACTACCATTGAGTAAGACAGAGAACCAAATATTTTTTAAATTCCACATAATGAGCGACATAAATTTTTCATGAAAACCAAAAGCCTTTAACACTGAACACAAAAATTTCCATGACACGTGATCGAAAGTCTTCATCATGTCTACCTTTATCACTAAATTGTTTCCCACCGATGAATGATCAAGAAATTGACACAAAGCATGTGTCATTAAGATATTATTGGTTATATCTCTTCCCGGCTACAAATGCAAATTGCTCTTCGGATGTAAGTCTCAGGAGCAGCGGCTTTGACCTTTCCATTATTATCTTTGTGAAGATCTTGTTGACAATCGCATAGACTTATTAGCCTGAAATCCGCAAATGTAGTTACCAAGTTCTTTTTTGGAATGAGAGTAAAGATGATACTACTAATTGCTTGCGGAATTGGCACACCCTTCATAAATTCCAAACACGTTGGTTGTAAATCCAACTTGATGATGTCCCAAAAAGCATAGTAAAAGTCTCGTCAAAATCCATCTACTCCCAATGTGCTTGTGGAATCAAGACTAATAAAAGACCACCATTTTGATTTCCTCTACGGTTACCGTTCTCAATAAACTCACATTATCTTCTGCAGAAATTAAATTGGGTATCATCTAAGCATATAATCCCGAAGAACTTCTGATTCATCAAATTCTTCCTCACATGGGAAAGACTTGTAAAAATCCACAGCCTTTTCTTCTTTTGTTCGGGCAACAATCCAAGAACCATCTTCAGCTCCAAATTTATCGATTCCAAGTCTGATTCTCTTCTCCTTTAAAGAAGCATGAAAATATACTGAATTCAAATCTCCTTCTTTGAACCATTTTATTTCACTTTTTGCTGCATGAAGTCCTCTTGCTCCTTTAGCTTCAGAAATAGGTGAGCCTTAGCTTTTTCGGAGAGATCAAATCTGAAGGATCTTTTGAAGACTCAAATTGAATCTCCTTTGAGTTAACTTCTTCTTCAGCCTTTCTTAAATATTGAAATAAATTCCCAAAAACTTTCTTATTCAATTGTTTCAAACACTGCTTTAACCTCCGCAGTTTGATGGAAAAGGCTAACATACCCTAGCTTGATCTTGGTAGCTCCCAATTTGGCTTCACAATTTCTTTAAATTCAGTTTTTCTCCGCCACATTTTCTGGAATCTGAATAATCTTGGTCTCGATTCTATGTCTGATCCAAATTGATAGAGAAGCAGAGTATGATCCGAGTAAGACTTATTAAGATGTTGAATTGACGATGTATGAAATAAATTCGTCTACTCCTCCAAGAAAAGAATCAGTCTAATTTCTCCAAAACCCATCCAGTATGACGAGTTCGTCCCCATGTGAATTCACTTCCTAAAATTTGCATTTCCAGTAGCTCACAATTATTGATACATGCACTAAAATCATCCATAGGCAGTCTTTCCTGATTTGGATAGTCTGAAAACTATTCTATCGGCCTGATTCGTTGAAATCACCTCCCACCATCCAAGGCATGCCTTTATGCTGATTGTAGTATGCTTTCAAATCTACCCACAAATCATATCTTTATCCTCAAGAGGATTTAGCATAAACCGCAGTAACAAACAACTTTTTTTTTGTACATAAGATTTTGCTACTTTCATACGCAAAATTCTCTCTCTCTTCGAATATTCTCTCTCTTTGTTCTCTCGGCGCACGCCCTTAACGTGCGCCTACCATGGCAGGTATGAAGAAGAAGGAGAAGAAAACGAAAGCAGAGGGAATAATAGATCAACAAACAACTGATGGCAACAGTCAATTGAGGAAGGGCTATGTGGGTGAGAGCTCTAAAGTCAAAGATTCAGTGAAGAAGGCGATTTCGCAACAAGAAGCGGAACTGAATCAATTGGTGGCTGAATCGAAGGTGGATCT
The DNA here is from genome assembly GCA_949775105.1 of Oldenlandia corymbosa var. corymbosa. Classification (NCBI taxonomy): domain Eukaryota; kingdom Viridiplantae; phylum Streptophyta; class Magnoliopsida; order Gentianales; family Rubiaceae; genus Oldenlandia; species Oldenlandia corymbosa. The sequence continues at coordinate 13,672,650 of OX459124.1, forward strand.
GTGAATTGGACGTCTTCGCCGATGTTTTCATGTGCAATTCTGATGGGTGAGAAGGGAGGACTCAGTGAAGTATGTAAATCGGGGAAGGAGCAGGACAAACTGGAAGCTAGGGTTTTGACCAACAACCCTAAATGACAACTATTGTGGGGAGATAAGGAGGAATTGGAAGGAAAACAGAATGCTTGGGCTCAATCAGATGGGAACCAGTTTGGAAAGCCGTCGGGGAAACTTCAATTTGTTCAGCCACGACAAGTTGAAGGGCAGAAAATATATAGAATTCAGACGGAGGATATGCGTTAGGAGGCTGAATATTGGGAATCCTCAGTGGTTTGCGTTGTACTAGGTGCTAACCCTCCTATTAGGGTTATGGAAGATTATCTCAAAAAGATTTGGGGACAACATGGAGTCGATAAGGTAATTAATCTCCCTAGTGGTTTATTTGTGGTTAGATTCAGTACCTTGCATGCCAAAGAGGAAGTTTTGAGTGTAAACATGTATCAATTTGGTCTGAAACCATTAATTGTTAAGCCCTGGGATGTTGAGAAAGGTGTTAATTACAGAGATGTAGATAGCGTTCATGTTTGGATTAGACTTTATGGTTTGGAAATCAAACACTGGAATTTAACAACACTTGGTGGGCTAGTAAGTACGATTGGTCATCCAAGATGCCTAATGAAGGTTGATCTCTAGAAAGCGTATGATTCTATATCATGGGAGTTCATTGAGGAAGTATTAGCAGCATACAGATTCCCTAGAAAATTTATCAACTGGATCAAAGAGTGTGTGACAACCTGTAGCTACTCACTGAGCATGAATGGGGGTCTAAATGGATTCTTTGCTAGACAGAGGGGAATCAGGCAGGGAGATCCCATGTCTCCTCTCTTGTTTGTGCTTTGTATGGAGTATTTGACCAGACTTTTCAAGTGTGAAGTAGAGAAGGTGAATTCCACTTTCATCCCAGGAGTAAAAAGGTACAAAACTTACAAATCTCACTTTTGCGGATGATTTGATTATTTTGTGTAGAGCTGATAAGGAAACAATCATTAGAATTAAAGGATTGTTAGAAGGGTCTACTGAAACAATGGGGCTATGAGCAAATCTTAGTAAGTCGCAAGTTTACTGTGGAGGAGTAGATCATAATATGAATGAGGAAATAAGGAGTATTACAGGATTTGGTTTGGGCAGCTTCCCAATGAAGTATTTAGGAGTGCCTATTTCTCCTTCAAAATGAACTGATTTGAACTGCCAGGTGTTGGTGGATAAAGTCACAACAACGGTGAAATGCTGGTCATCAAGACACCTTTCCTATACTGGAAGGGTGGTATTGATAAACTCAGTACTGTTGTCATTGCACACTTACTGGGCCAGCATCTTTCTACTCCCAAAGAAAACTTTAACACAAGTGATCAGAGTGTGTAGAGAGTTTCTGTGGGGGAAGAAGGAAAATGGCAGAGCATACTCATTAGTGGCATGGGATGCGGTGTGTAAACCTAAGAAATTTGGTGGTCTGAATATCAAGGAACATATTTTATGGAACCAGGCAACTTTGGGGAAACAAGTGTGGGATATTGCTACAAAAAAGATAATCTCTCGGTCAAATGGTGTCATGAATACTACATCAAAGGACAGAACTTTTGGGACTATCAGCCACCACAAGGAGCTTGTTGGCACGAGCATAGGCTGATTAAAATCAAGGAAAAATGAAAAAAGGAATTAGGCAAGGCAACTGGTTGGCTGACAGATCAGGATACTACTCAGTCAAATTAGGATATGCTTGGCTGAGAGGTGGAGGGCAAAAGTAGAAGGAGGTTGATGTGATTTGGAACAGCTTAAATGTATCAAAACACAGCTTTATCCTTTGGTTGGCAATAAAGCAAAGACTGCTTACTGTTGATCGACTTCTGAAGTTTGGAATTATAAGAGATGCTGTGACCTGTGTACTATGTAACTCAGAAGTGGAAAGCTTGAACCATTTATTGTTCAAGTGCAGGTATTCTAAGCAGATATTGATAGAACTGGCAGAATGGCTTGATTGCAGGAGAATCCCTGATCAGATCAGAGGATGGAAGCAAAAAGTAAGGAAAATCTGGGCTCAAAGTAAGTGGAAGAAAAAACTGTTGTATGGTGTACTGGCAGTAGCAATATATCAAATTTGGAAGATGAGGAATGACATGCAGCATGTTAAAGAATGTAAAACTGCAACTGTTGTAGTCAGTGATAGCAAACAGGAAATGCATTATAGACTTTGAATTTGTGATAAAAAAAAATGACTAGGAAGAAAGAACCTATTTTGATAGAATAGGAATATGAGTTTCAAAGAAGGAAGTTGATGTAATAGAGATGTAGAGGTGAGAAAGTGTACATACTATTTCTGGTTTGAAGAAGTTAATATAATTAACCTTCTCATCAAAAAATAAAAAATAAAAAATCATAGAAGGTCTTTTGTGTGTACAAAAGTTTTCATTGCACTTTTTTGGCTGACTTCATATGCATTCATTAATGTTTAGTCGCCAAAGGACATTTTGATAATTTATTAATTCGTCGAAGGGTTTTTTTGATATTTTGATAATTTATAGTTTTTCTTTTTTGATATTTTGCCAAAGAATAAGGATGTTTTAGAAAAATAGACTAGGGACCTAAAAGGGGGTGAATTTAATAAATAGACTACACTTATAGTTCTAAATAGGATATGTGATGTTGGTTTATTCATCTTTTTTTTAGTGCTTTTTTCTTCTGCATTTTAAAGATTTATACTTGATTAATTAACCTCGTTTGATACACAACCATATTATTTATTTTTCCTTCTCTCTTACCCCTAAGTTTCTTCATTCTTGGTCTCATGCTGTAAAATAAGGCTTTCAAGGAAACTTGTGATTCCACTCCCCTCTGGTTAGTTTTCTTTAATCGTGGGACAGATTCTACGAGTGCTGATTGTGGAATTTTTGATCATCTCAATTTGTCCAAGGTTTTGATATAAGAGTGTCTAACTATATGTATAATACTTGCTTGTTAAAATGTCTCAGTGACTTACCAGCTTCGATCGGATTTGGTCCTCATGGCCGACGATCAAACTGCGAGGGTCCCCACTAGACTCCCTCGAACCTTTGCAAACCTTTTCCAAAAACTAGTGGAATCACATATGCCTAAAAGCTCTCTAATCAAGCAAGTGAAATTTATAACAGAACGCCGGTCCTCGAATCTGAAGATGATGAATTTGAGTAGCTCATTGCGCCTCATCGGTTAAGTTTGGTTGGAAAATTTTCTTATGACAGGCCAAAGATGGACGAGGTGCATAAAGAATTTTGGAAAATAGGATTTGAGAAAGATGGAAGCTATACAATAGGTTTCATAAATCCACGGCACATCTTGATACAATTTGAGAAAGAAGAGGATTATGATCGCTGTTGGATACCAACATTTTGGAACATAGCAAAATTTTCAATGAGAATTCTGAAATGGACTCCCGGATTTAAAGTTGAAGAAGAACCCCCATTGCTCCTATATGGATTTCCTTGTTTGATCTTCTGATAGAGTATCTAAATCCTGAATTTATCTTGTCCATGCTATGGAAATTGGGAAACCCCTGAAAGTTGACGCTCCTACGTTGAATATGACTCCACCTTCTATTGCGCGTTTCTGTGTTGAAGTAGACTTGATGAAGGAGCTTCCAAATTTAGTCAAAATAGGGGGAAAAAAAGGACGCAATGATGTGCAATTTTTCACCTATGAAGATATTCCTTCTTATTGCTCAAATTGCAGTAAAATTGGCTACAAAAATGATGAATACAAACAAGGTAAGATGATTCAACTGCGTCACTTGAAGGAAAAATAGAAACAAGTTGAGAAGAATGAGATCCAGACTAAAGGGAAAGGCATCATTTTGCAGCCTTTGAAATCCTAGTGGAAACCAAATATTGGTGCCAAGGAAACTACTGCTTCAAATTTGGGCTTAACTGATAAAGAAAAGGAATCAATTCTAGTTGAGCAGTCTGATAAAGACATAGGTGGAAAAAAAAACATGAAGCGAATATGCAAAAAGTAATAGAGCCACAAGAAGCAAATAAAGACGGGACTGAAGTTGTTGATGTTACCGACTCTCCAAACAAAATTTCGAAGGATCACTCAAATATAAATTGCAATAATAGGATTAAGGCTGCAAATGATGAAGGTCAGGATAGGACGGAGGATGAAAATAATCTAAAGCAACCACCTCATCGCGGAAAGATTGACGGGGAGCTACCAATGGAAGATGATTTAAATCAGTACAACAAGTTGTTTCTGAACTGGTGATAACAAATACCTTCCAGGTTTTGCGTAAAGATGTGATTGAGGAGAATACTGATTAGTCTATGAGTAAAGAAGGTGATTCAGAAGATGGCTTAGTAGTAGTTGGAATTGCAGGCACTCCGATACAAGTATATGCGAAAAAGCAACTCATGATAGAAAACACAGCAAATTTTAAAAAATCTTGGCACAAGTTGCAAAGGGTGAGGAACTAAAATTTATTTTTGCTCGTAAACCAAGGAAGAAGCCTAGTGCCAATGCAAATCTAAAAGTACCTCGCTCAGAGAAAACAAATTTCTATTGATCATAATCCTTTAAAATATTTCTATTAGTTTTTTTTTTTGAAGATTTATTTGATGTATTGTAAAAGGTGATAAGTCCTACGCACTGCCACTTTCCTTTTCTTTATTTCCACATAAATAAAGGGGGTACTATACCCGTAAGGCACTGCCTGTTTTGATAAAAAAGGGTGTTTTAGAAAATCAAGTTAACCTCGGGGGTGTTTTTGATATGAACTCTTTTCAATATGGAACTCTCAACAACCAAGAAAACTGAAGAGACAAGAGAAATATGACCTTTTTGTGTGAAGGAGACCTTGGAATTGGCTGGACTCCCTACTGTTTTTGTTTCATGGGTTATGACCTGTGTTACGACTGCATCTATGCTACTTCATTGGAATGGGACGATTAGTGAGGAGTTTGTCCCTTCACGGGGTGCGAGACAAGGGAATATCTCGCCTTATTTGTTTGTTTTGTGTATCGAGAGGTTGGCACATTCTATACAAAATCGTGTAGAGTTGGGGTTATGGAAGCAAATCTCAATGGGAAGGCCAGTAGTGAAAGTTCCCTACCTAATGTTTTCGGATGATTATTGCTATTTTTTGGAGCATCAGATGATCAAGTGCATGTTGTAAAAATGGTTCTTGATGAGTTCTGTCGAGCTTCCAGTCTGAAAGTAAGTCAGGCTAAGACAAATGTTTTTTTTTTTCTCGAAAAATGCAGTCTTGGACCTATGGCATGAATTGGCATCTATTATGGGATATACTGAAGTCTAGAATTTGGGAAAGTATCTAGGTATGCCTTTGATACATGGGAGGATAATGAAGAACATGTATGCATGAATATTAGAGAAGGCAGAAACGAGATTGGCTAGGTGGAAGGCTTGATCTTTTCCTGTGCCGGGACGGGTTGTCTTAGTGCAATCAGTAATTAGAAGCCTCTTCTACTTTTGCATTCAGACCGCTTGGCTCCCTTCGGCTATTTGTGAAAGCTTGGAAGCCAAATGTAGAAGGTTTATTTGGGGTGGCTCTGATGGGGCTCATCGGGTTAACCTAGTGAGTTGGGATGTTATGTGTATTTTGAAAGATGGCAGTGGTTTGGGGATGAAGAATCAAAGACGGATGAACAAAGCTTTATTGATGAAATTGGGTTGGGGATTGATGAGTAATGCTGACTCTATATGGGTCCCGGGTATTACTGGCCAAATATAAGTTGAAGCCACATTTGATGGGTGCCGACTATACATTTCACAAAGGCTCTGCCGTTCTGTGAGCAATAGGGAAAGTATGGGACACGGTTGTGAGAGAAACTAGATGGAGCATCGGAGATGGGAAGAGAGTGCTATTCTGCCGGGACCTATGGGTGCATAACTCTGAGCCATTGTTGTCTGCTGCAATTGCACCTATGCGGGAGTTACAGTTAGACTGGACAATAGATCAGTTTGTGAGCGAAGTCAAACAATGGAGGTGAGATCTTTTCGCAAAAAACTTGCTCCTTTCTAGCCAACTTCCGCGCATTTTGACAGTAATGCCGCCAACTGAGATAGTAAGACCTGACCGGACTTATTGGGCTTGGTCGGACAATGGTAACTTCTCCACGAAGTCAGCCTATTTATCAATAGGACCGTCGAACTCATATGGTGATCGAAGGTTGTGGAGACTAGTATGAAAATGGATGGGACCTCAGAAAATTCGTCAGTTCTTTTGTGGTTGGTTGCAAAGGAGAGGCTGCTGACAAACTCTGAGAGGCATCGTTGGCATATGGCAACGAGCTCAATGTGTGAGAGTTGTGGGATGAAAGAGGAGACATTCATACATGTCCTCCGGGTTTACCATGCGGCTGTCCAAGTCTAGGAAAGGATGATACCAGTAAGTCAACGAAGCTAATTTTTTCAGCTTACCTTTGAATGAGCTGCTGATGAATTTGAAAAATGAGCTTGGTATTGAAGGGGATGATTGGGAATGTCGGTTTGGTGTATATTTGTGGTGCATTTGGCTTGCTAGAAAGGCAAACATTCTTAAATGTATTGATTCGGGTGCATTTCAGCGAATGAGGGAGATTGATTCTCATGTAATGGGTATTAAAAAAGTAGTGTTGTCTTTCAATCGCTGCTTTGGAGGACCTGTGCCTTAAGAGTACCTTATTTTATAAGATGGAAAGCTCCGAATGAGGGGTGGGTGAAGATGAACACGGATGGTGCTTTTGATCAAGCTTCCGGAATAGCTGCAGTTGGGGGACTTATACGTAAATCTTGAGGTAAATGGCAAGGAGAATTTATTTTTAATATTGGCTACTATACCATTACAGGTGCTGAGTTGTGGGGATTGTTATATGGTATACAGTTAAACTGGGAGAAGGGCATCAGTATGTGATAGCGGAGGTGGATAGCAGCAGCGTTGTGAATATGGTGCTGAGCTCCACAAAAGCGACAGCTCGAGCTATTAAGGAACTGGTGGGTCGGTAGTGGAGTGTGGAAGTCAAGCATGAGTTTAGAGAGGTCAATTTTGTGGCTAATTGTTTTGCATAGCTTGCGGCTGCAAGCCCAGAGAGATAACATGAATTGGGTCCTCCACCAAGTGTTATGCAACCTTGGCTACTTCATGATGTAATGGGTGTTTCTTATTCCCACAATATTGTACAAGCATAGCCCTGGACTTCGGTCTCCTTGGTACCAAACAAAAAAAAAGACAAAACAACAAAAATAGAGTATGGTGTAGGATGATGGAGATTTCACCACTATTTATTTTATGGTTCACTATAACCTATTTTTTAGTTAAGTTACTTGAACCGATGAGTCATTGCAAGCAACCTTTTGATATGTAACTAAGGGATGTTCTAAATCCTTTTTCCAATGGAATTAATAAATAATTTTCATAAAAATATAATGACAAACAAATATCCTTACATATATCCAAAGAGAGTTAGGTGGATGAATTATATGTTCTCCAACAATTTCACATTTCCAAAAGATTAGGTTGTACTAATTAATCATTACATTTTTATCTGCCCAAAATTATTGGAACAAAGGGTTGGTGCTATGCTTAATCGTAACAAAAAAAGGCCATTCATGCTTTCAAACCAAATTGGAATAGAAATATGGGGAGTGATTTGCATTAATAAGGTCAAACAAATGCGAGTTCTCAGAGAATCCTTCCAAAATGAGGAGAATGATCAGTTCCTTGGATTATAGGGATAAATGGTCAGAGTTTATTTGTATGCATTAAAACTTTGAAAAATTGAAACAAGTAGAGTCTATATGGAAGCAAGGAGGAATTAAACCCTAACTGAATGTTATCAAGACTTGGTTTGTATATGTTACACTTCAAAATTCAAATACCGTGTTTTTTTTGTTATCGTAATATGTGTTTAATATTATGAACTAAAGATATATTTTCTTATTCGCCAACATATTTAATCACAGTCCGAACACTAATTCAAGGGAACCGCCACCAATCAGCTAGCTTATGTATCTTGTCAATTTGGTCGTTGAAAAAGGTTTAAAAGATACATTTAAAACTTAAACACACTAATGTAAAGCAAAAAATAACCATTCAAAAAGAGAAAACTATTTTGAAACTGGTTAAAAAATCAAATATATCTTGCTCATGATTTTGAATATTTGAATCAGGATCATTCCTCGTGATTTTGAATATCATATTGCATTAAGATTATGGTACACAACCGTAGTACATACCCTAGGTTAATGAATTGAGACTACCAAATGGTACCTTCTCGGATTGTAGGAATTGAAATTTTTTGCGCTCCCTAGATTCTTCTGAGCTATTTTTTTCACGCTAAAAACTTGAATGCTTTAGAATTGGGCCCAAAGTTATGAAAGTACTCCAATGAATATGGGCCTATAAAAGTAAATAGTAATAATGAAATCGTTACATTCTTGATAACATGATGTCCCTCTCTTTCTTATCAGTGTGCTTTAGAAGGTGGAGAGTAATATGTTTCCTTGCCAAGGACCATTCATTACCAAAGGTGATGATGATCGGCACAATGCTGTTGGAGTCGACTATTTATACAAATATGATAAGTTTTGATTAGAATGACAAGACTCCGAGGGACACTTGAGATAGATTTAGGATATTTTGTTATGTAGATTATGAGAGTGCTGTCCAAAAGCATTGGTTCTTGGCTCTAATAATCAAATCCTCTGCTTCCAATGAGACGAATGAAATCTGGATAGTTTTGATTTTGGTTGCAATTGCAGTTGAAGGTTCAAGACGGTCCAATTTGACATTCTAAGTTCCAATTTGCAAGTTATCCATGGTGTTCGCCATCACTGCGCATTCGATATTAGTTGCATTACTACTAAATAATACTCTGCTTCGTTGCTTGTGCAAATGTTAAACTAGAGTATTTGTTTGTTCATTTAGGTAAATGGTCCAACATTTTGAAAAAAAAAACCATAGAATGGTTCTTTTCTAAAAAGTAAGAATTACATAAATTTCCCTAAGTGGATTCCAGCCGAGAGATACACACATAAAAATTCAATTCAATAGAACCCTTGATATCACATATTATAGTTTATTATCTCCCAAAAAAATAAACCAAAAAAAAAACCAAAACAAAAGGCCACCTCAATTCACTTCCATTAACTAGTCAACTTCATTTGCATCAGGTCAAAAACTCTTACAATAGCTTGCCATTCCTCTTCTCAACCACCCGATTCGCAGATATTAGCTGAAAATTACCAAAGCATCCACTGAAAATATTGGGTCTTCTTCTACTGAATACTTCTGAGGAAAACCTAGTTTGAACATATCATAAATTTCTTATATTTGTTTCCTCAGATTAAGTATCAATGATTTTTTCAATTGCTGGTGGTCTGTTATAAGTTTTAGTTGCAATATTGTAATTCAAAACCTTTACTATGTCTCCAACTTTTCCACTACACTCCAGCTTATCTTGAGCATACAAATTTTCCAAACTTATTTTGCTTAAAGCATTAAGTTGGTAAAGTTCAAACTCATGCATTGAATTTTCCCCTTTCCAAGTTGGCAATGAAATATTGGTCCATTAAGTGGATGACCCTTTTGAGTAAATCAATATTAGTATCAGTGTCAGGACACCCCCTCAAAGATTTAGCAGTTTGAAAGTAACTTTACTTTTTCCATCACTCATTAAATTTTGGAAGTAACATTCAATGAAACCTCCAAAATCAGCAAGGTTTTCTTTGTACACAATGAGTAGAGATGAATACCATTTTGTTTTACCAGATATGAGATATGGCAGGAAGTGTTCATCTTTTACACAACAAAAATAAACCTTGCTTATTGTGATTCCATGGAAAGATTCTCACCTAAAATTTTGGCCGTCGAACATATGGGATTGCCACTAATCTTCTCTTCATGCACCTTGGTTCTGTTGGAAAAATTGAATGTGGTATTTGTGATGAACAATGATTTCCTTAAGAAATAAGAAAATCCGAGGCTCGTGAAGACACGATTTCCTTAAAACATATTTGCCCCCTCCTAAGGTGTTAGAGGATCATGAGCAATTATTTCTCAGGATACAACGGAGAAACGTGAAAACCACTTAGCACAAAGTAGCTCCATCGGCGAACTGAAACTTAGAAAATATTTGATGAACACCAAGAAGAGGATGAAAAGGCTAAGGCAAAATTTATGAAAAAAATTGGGGTTCCTAGAATTAATTAATGAGCTACTATTTATGTCATGAAGAGACCCTTTGAATTCAGCCAAAAAAACCAACGGTTTTCTCATGTTAATTCACTTTAATTGTAACTGAATAATTGTGAGTCAAATGTTTAAACATTTGTAACCACTCAAACATTTATTCTGCTCATTCAAATGAAAATATCCACAAATTAAAAGCTGAAATGGTCAGTTTTATTACAGCAAATTAATTCATGTGCTAAATGAAATATTATATTCATTAATACTCTCATAACAATTGGTAATCAATTCGGTCAAATTTGGATTAAATGAAAACCATTTGGAATTAATTCTAGCAGCAAAAGTCTCTCTATTATTTGACTGGAAAATTAATCTGAAACAGAGTAAACGTGGGTTGATCAGGTCCACGAGAGTTCGGTCCAACATTTCTGTTCGCAAGTCGGGCACATACATGAGTTAAGCTAACTCTGATAGCATAAACCCAACTTTTCCAATCTATGAAAAAATAATTTTCATTCAAATTAATAGCTCATTTCCAACAGGTGCTTGTATCCATGTGATAAACCCATCGAAAATGTTTGCTGATCATATCTAAACAATATTAGTAGATTCGTTGAACCAGTAAAGAGTCCGCAAATTCTTGAAATCCTAAAATATATGCCTATCCTAGAAAGTGTTTATCAACAAAATTAATCCAAAAGAATTAGTTGTTAGGTGAAGTTAATCTGTTTTTTTTTTTTGTCCTACCTCCTAAAGACATTCCTAACATAGCATAGCTCCTACATTCTTGACCATCTCAAAAGAGAAATTTTCATAATTATCTTCCATTCCTATAGTTTCAACACCATAATACAATCATTTTTCTTTTTCGTTTATTAAGGAGTAGTTCATCCCATTTGCCATCAACCAACTTGCCACCAACCCGACCGCCACCAAGAGATGAGCTACCACGCTGGTCATTTAACAACCGTTGGCCACCAACCGACCAATCACCACACCGCTCGGTAACAACTCCCTTCCCACCAAGACACAGTAAATTTATTATTAAAAATTAAATTTTTTTAATCCTTTTTTTGTAAATAGAAATGAACATAAAAAGTCGTCATATATAAGAGGGAACTCAACAAACTTAGGTGGATTTGGATGTCATGAAATTGGCTGGTTATTTTTAATCTCTACTTGCTCTAACCTTAAGTTAAATTAAAAAATCTCTACCTTAACCATAGTTACATTATTGGTTGCACTATTGAAGATAAAGAAACGTTAGCATATCCTCTATATAATTATACCGAGAAGAGTTGCACTTTCTTTTGGAAAGTTGAGCTTGGCTTCTCGGGAGATTATGAACCAGTAAGTAAAAATATTTTTCTAAAGTGGACACAGTAGTAATTAATGATTTTAAAATGCACAAGACCAACAATTCTATAAAACATCCATAATTATTGGAAGTTTCCCATTGTCTGATGATCTATGGTGGCTAATGTAGTGAAAGCTACACATATTAATAACATATCTCCTACATCCTCGATCATTTGAAAAGAAAAGTCTTCATAATCATCTTCCATTCCTTTAGTTTTCTACACCATAATATAATGAAGTTTGTTTTCGTTTTAAGAAGTCGTTCATCCTGTTTGCCATTAACAAACTTGCAACTAGCCTGTCTGCCACCCATCCGGTCACCACCAAGAGATGACCACGCTGGTAGTTTGACAACCGTTGACCACCCACCGATCAACCACCACGCCGCTTGGTAACAACTCACTCGCTACTAAAACGCGGTAAATTTGTTCATAATCATCTTCCATTCCTATAGTTTTCTACACCAAAATACAATGAATTCTTGTTTTTTTTTTTAAGGAATCATTCATCCCATTCTCCACTAACCAGCTTGCCATCAACCTGCCTGCCACCGAAGAGGTGAGCTACAGTGCTAGTTGTTTGACAACCGCTGGCCAATAACCAACCACTAGGCCGCTCGGTAACACCTTGCTCGCAACTAAGACATGGTAAATTTGTTTTAAAAAATTAGATTTTTTATCCTTTTTGTTAAAAAAAAAAAACATAAAAAGTCATTCATATATAAGAGGGAACTCAACAAACTTAGGTGTACTTGGATGTCATGAAATTGGCTGGTTATTTTAATCTTGGCCTGATCTAACCTTAAGTTAGATTTTAAAAAGTCTGCCTTAACAATAGTTAAAATTATTGGTTGCACTATTGAAGATAAAAGACGTGTGTACCGCCCATCCTCTAAATAGTTACAGTTTTGATCCACAAAGAAGAGTTGCTATTTCTTTTGGGAAGTTGAGGCATCCTTGGCTTCTCAGGAGATTCCGAACCAGTAAGTAAAAACCATATTCTAAAGTGAACACATTAGTAATTTATGATTTTTTAATGCACAAGACCAACAATCCTATAAAACATCCATAATGATAGGAAGTTTCCCATTTTCCAATGATCTACAGAGGTTAGTATAGTCAACGCTAAAGTCTTTGAATGAATTCATTGCTGAGAGGTTACTTTGTCCAGCATATTGGTGCTTGCCGAGTTCACCAAAAAAAAATATTACTAGCTTGGATTATGAGTTTTGTAGATAATGGAAGCTAGGTCGATCCCACGAGGATAGCTAATTACCAAATTTGTTGTAAAGAAAAACTACCAGTCAGACAAGGTGTCACTCAGGGGAATGAAGACAGTCACTCAGGGGAATGAAGCTAGGGGTGTTCTTCTCCTCTTCCTACTGTTATAGTTGTTTTATTAGCACTGTATTGGTTGAGTTCTTGTTCATTCAGCTCACTTATAACTCTAAGTCAGTTCCCATTTTTCTAGAGTTATCTTTGCAACCTTAACAACCTATTTTCCAATGATTGATTCCAGCCACAAAGTCATTAAGTTCTTAGGCCTTCACGAATGCTTATGTTAACTAAGTATATTCCTATCTTAGTTAAAACCATAGACTGTTACCTCTATGTTATAAGTTAAACTTGAAACAATCCAAACCAAGTTTATCCTTCCCGATCTCCCTTAGTTCTAGCATGCATTCAATTTAGTGATCAAGTAAATGAATGTAGAAAAACTTTCAATCATAAAACAAGGAACAAAACCAGTGCTTTGACAACTACAACATCAGTTGAGGAGGATAACCCCTGGGAACTGTTTAGCTACTCATACAGATTAATGCTACATCTACTATATCAAAAGATATCATAGAAGTATGCATAATAAACAAAGTTCAAGCTAACAGTCAAGAGACGAGAAAAGAGCTTGTGCAGTTTCTGAGCCACTCCTGGGAGTAAAAGGGTTCACTCGTGGAACTGAAGCAGAAACTAGTTGACTACTTTCCAACTTGGCTTCCTCACTGAGTTGTTGCTGCTTCTTCTTCTTTCTTGCCTTCTACCTGGAGTTTTTCTGAGTGTTTTTGGCAACTGAAAGGGTAACCAGAGATTGAGATTGATCCCCTGGGAGTGTAGTTCCCTCTTTTATAGGGCCTTGCAACCGGTTTCTTCATCATGAGAGCCTTCCCATGCTTGTAGTTGTTTAATCCTCCCAATGTCTTGAGCCTACAATCCAACTTGGCCGTTCTTTTTCTCTTTTTCCAACAGTGGCCGTCTTGCTCTCATTGATCAGCAGAGGTGGCTGAGATTGCGGCTGGGGGACAAGCATGCCTCTTGGAGGAGGCAAAGTCATTAATGACAAGATGCTTCTTGTCTAAGGGCCTTCTTCTTCGTCCAGCTCAGCAACATTGCCTCAGCAACCCATAAATTGTTCCCTTGGCCTCCAATTTTCAGCAATTATTCAATCCAGCCCTTACCTAACAACAACATGAAAACGAGTTAAGTAAATTACATCGATGTTAGGAAATACCCCCAATTTCTTATCTAATGCAGAGTTAATTGTGATGCTTTTATGTAACAATTTAGCCATTATCAGTATTCATTAGGCTAGTGTGTCTTAAGCCTATAAAAGTGTCTAGATATAATGCATTAATAAATAAGAGACAAGTTGTCAATTAGAGGTTAATTTGATTTCTAGTTTTCTAAAGTAGGAATACAATTAGAGATCAAATTCTTCTCCTCATTTGTAGGAGAATTTCGGCCACCCTCACTATAAATAGGGGTGCTTGGCCAGCATTTCTGATGTACCTTTAATGAATTTGATATTTCAATACAAGACAAGAGGAAATTCTTTGTTCTTTTTTTTTCTATTATTTTCGAAGATTAGTGCATTACACACTAGCTTGTGCTTTGTTGATGCATGCACATAGATTAGGTGTTTCTCTATTTGTGGATCTTTGTTAGTTGTTCATTGGAACCTTTTCGCTAGCCGTTCTATCCATAAATCGAAGGGATAGGGTTGTTAGAGAGGTAACTGAGTGGTTGCTAGTCATAAACACTTTCTATATCTCCTAAACCTTTCCATCCCTTTTTGGTGAAACTTTTTGTGGTTTGCATCATTTTTTTTATTTTTGTGTGTGTTGGAGTCCTTACTCTTGGATATACAAGTTTTCAAGTCTTGAAAAATTCATAGCTTCCGCATCGAGGTAAATTTGCCACCTTTGCCTCAAGATTCGTATCATCAAGTGTATTGCTCTTGATCTTCCTAGTGTTAATATTTCAAATGAAAAATAAGATTATTGTAAATATATTAACTCATGATTATTGTAAATAAGATTATTGTAAATATATTAACTCATGATCTTTGTTAGTTGTTCATCGGAACCTTTTCGCTAGCCGTTCTATCCATAAATCAAAGGGATAGGGTTGTTAGAGAGGTAACCGAGTGGTTGCTAGTCATAAACACTTTCTATATCTCCTAAACCTTTCCATCCCTTTTTGGTGAAACTTTTTGTGGTTTGCATCATTTTTTTTTTATTTTTGTGTGTGTTGGAGTCCTTACTCTTGGATATACAAGTTTTCAAGTCTTGAAAAATTCATAGCTTCCGCATCGAGGTAAATTTGCCACCTTTGCCTCAAGATTCGTATCATCAAGTGTATTGCTCTTGATCTTCCTAGTGTTAATATTTCAAATGAAAAATAAGATTATTGTAAATATATTAACTCATGATTTATCATTCCCATGGAAAGATAGCAAGATCTTGAGATATAGAAAGTTAGGGCTGTTTGTTAACCTGAAAAAGGATTCGGGAAACGGATTCAATGCCGTTTGACATGTTTGGTTCTCAGGAATCGAATCCAGGGAATGCCTTGAATCCAATAGAATGAATCATCGGCTTAACCCCATGATTCACCTTGAATCCTTTTCTCAATCCATTTTGTTATATTTTATTAATATTTTTTCCTTCAAAAAATTCCTAACCCCCCTCTAATCCCATCATCTTTCTCCATCTTCCTTCTTCTCCGTCCTCTCCATCTTCAAAAAATATTTTTGCCTCAAGATTCGTATCATCAAGTGTATTGCTCTTGATCTTCCTAGTGTTAATATTTTAAATGAAAAATAAGAATATTGTAAATATATTAACTCATGATTTATCATTCCCATGGAAAGATAGCAAGATCTTGAGATATAGAAAGTTAGGACTGTTTGTTAACCTGGAAAAGGATTCGGAAAACGGATTCAATGCCGTTTGACATGTTTGGTTGTCAGGAATCGAATCTAGGGAATGCCTTGAATCCAATAGATTGAATCATCGGCCCAACCCCATGATTCAGCTTGAATCCTTTTTTCAATCCATTTTGTTATATTTTATTAATATTTTTTCCTTCAAAAAATTTCTAACCCCCCTCTAATCCCATCGTCTTTCTCCATCTTCCTTCTTCTCCGTCATCTCCCTACCTCCAATTCCCACCGAATCATCATCTGTCTGTTCTCGTCTTTGCCGAAGTCATATCCATAGCCGCCTACATCATCAAAGCCATTGCCTTCATTTTCTTATTCCTATTCTCTACGGCTTGACTTTGTTTTCTCGGATCTGACTCTGATGAAGATATAATTTTGGTGGGATTTGTCTTTCTTGCTTCTTATTGATTGAGTAAGACTAGTTGAAATGGGATTTATCTTTCTGACTCTGATGAAGATATGATTTTTTATTTATTGCAATGGTGAAACCTGGTTTGTTGATTGTTGGCTACCAATTTGCACAATCTATCATCACCAGCCAAAAGATAGGCAGTGGAGTGTATAGTGTAGATGTTGGCGATGTGTCAACTGGTATTGAACGGAAAACTGGAAGGTAGCAGGGATTGGTGGCTGAGAGGTGGCTATGGTGGAGAAGAAAACGTGAAGGAGGCGGAGGAAGGAGAAATGGCTCCAAGTTTATCAAATTTACACTACTTTATCTTTGTCCTTTCAATATTGAAAGTTGATCTCTCTCTCTCTCTCTCTCTCTCTCTCTCTCTCTCTCTCTCTTGATTCAATGATTTCATTGCTGTAAAATTTATAACTTAATAGAAATATTAATTAAAAATTTTCTGTTTCTTAAGAAAATATGTCGATATATAATTTCAATAATAAGAGTTGTCCCATTGTTTGCTTGTTACACATTGTAGCATCTCAATCCCAAACCCTCTGAAGTAACGAATCATTACTTTTTGTTCATCTATCTCTTTTTCATCGGAAATTGAGTTTTCATCTTTTCTTAGATAACTCCGAAAATACTTAAAATGATGGGTTAGTTTAGTTTACATCACTAATATTTTTCTTATTTGAGTTGGTATCTTTATTTCTTTCGGTCTTTTTTTTTCTCTTTTCACTTTTTCGGTTGCGACGTAAAACTAAATTTGTTAAGACATAAATAAAAAACCTCCCTTACCAGTATCTTTAAGTAAAGATGCAAAACTTTGAGTTTTAGAATAGGTTTTTCTAATTGTGTGCTGTAATACACAGTTCATTTTGTTCTGTTAATTTACCAAATAAGTAGCGAAGAATGGCTCAACTGGACATCTATAGTGATGAGCAATGCTGAAGTTTTGTACGAAGAAGCAACATGTTATCATCAATGTGTCCTTAGAATGATATTAGTGGCACGTATATATCGAATACTCAAAAGGAATTCAAAGCCTTCACTGCAACTTAAAACGAAGGATCCTGTATTTAGAATTTGTCAAAAAAAGAGGCTGTACCTTACAGAGCAAAGGATTCAACGTAGTATAGGGATGATATCTGAAGTGATATTTGTTCATGAAATATAGTTTATATTGAGTTTAAAATTTGTACACAATGTGAACTATTTACAACAAATCTCAAAACTTAATATAAACTTTTTTTTTTTGGAAACAAATGGGATACTAGATTTCCCAATATCAGAAAATGGATTAGGGATTCGAAACTTGGCAGATGTTATTCAAGCCTTTTCCATGAAACTATGTTGCAAAATAAAGACTACACGAGGAATTTTGGCAAAATTTATTTGCTCTCTCTCAGCTACATCGAAGGAAAAACAAGTTGGTCAAGAGTAGTACCGTTGATCATCTGGTGGCTCCAAAGAGCAAAATGATCATTTGCGATGGTTCTTCTTCCTTTTAGCATGATCAATGGTTGGATTGGGCATACTTTGGAATGATTCAAGAGTCCCCTAGTATCAGATTTAACAGTAACATATTTCTTTTTTTTCAAAGATTTTTTCGTGATAGTTTTTGGAGGTCTTTTGGGTGAGCAAAAAGTCGATCAGCCGTGGAGATTGGAGCTAAACTTTGTGGAAGAACTGGTAAAAATTGTGTGGAACCCGGCGTTAACGAGAATTTTTTCAATTGCTTCAACATATGAGGAAGCTCGCTATCACAGAGAAGAATTTCTTCCCCTTAAAAATCTTTAGAATAAACTTATCCCTCTAAAGATTTCCTTTTTTGTATGGAAACTTTTTAATCGTTTGCTCCCTTTTCCTGAAACCTTTCAGAAAATTGGGTTAGTCATAAGCCCTTCAGGATGCCCTTTTTATCAAGAGGATGAAGACACCATTGATCATATTTTTTATGTATGTCAAAATATAACACTGCTTTCGAAATACTTTGCCTCCCATTTTGGAATTATGATTCTGGATAATACAAGATGGTGGAATAGCTTGCAAACTTGGCAAACGATGGGAAGTTTTACCTTAACAAAGAATTCAAGAATAATGGTCACACCTATTTTCCTCTTGTGGGAAACTTGGAAGTTGCCGAATAAAATCATTCACGATGGTATGAATTTTTCTTTGATTTATTTTTTGATAAAGAAGGTCACAACTAATATCTCGAATATGTTGAGTATGCATGATTTAAAGGCAAGGACTTTGGAGAAGCATAAAGAGCTAGAAGATCTTTTCAAAGTGAAGATACTGAAGCCAAAAATAAAAAAGATAAAGACGTTGTGGTGGCAACCTCCGGATCCTGTGGAAGTACTACTAAATATAGATGGATCTGCACTTGGACAACTAGGAAATGGGGATGGGGATATGTCGTCAGAGGAGAGCGTGGTACTTTCATGTTTGCGGAATGCAGCTATATGGGCATTGCTACAAGCTTTGAAGCGGAACTTCCTGAAATCTATAATGGACTCAAAGCTTGCGAGGAGAAGGACTCTACATCTAGTGATAGTCCAAACAGATAATGCTACTATTGTTTCCTTGTTACAACGAGGCAAAATATTTTGCATGGAACCAATATATGCTTTTGACACATGTTCAGCAAAAATTGAGCCTTACAAATTCCAAAATTGTTCGTATTTATCAAAAGGTAAATAGTGTGGCAAATGAGCTCGCAAAAAAATGCATCAATGAGAAACACATTGCAATATCATTCTCAAGAGGATCTTTCGGCATCATTGGGAGGTAAGGTTTATTTTGATCGGAACTATTTTCCTCACTTAAGGATTAGATAAATTTTATGGCATAAAATAGTTTAAATAGATATGTCAAGTTATTTATGTTTTCAAATCTATGTAACACATTCTCTTAGTTTAAAATTTATCTCTGAAGTAGCATGAACTATCAAGGGATAGATATTACTATGTTTGTCAGACAGTTCATAATAATACTTTGTTAGAGAACCACCGTGGGGTTTTTCGAAAAACTTTCTGTAAGACGATCTCTTCTGATTTGGGTAAGTCTTAAGTACTAACTTTTGTGTTTTTTTTTCTTTAAATTAATAAAATCACGAAAATGCCCGTCAAGTACCGTCTCGGTTCTCTTAAAAAAATGGGATACTAGATTGAAATTTACTTCCATGTTTTTATATTCTATGAAGATTAATCACCCTTTAACCACCAGGATTAACCTAGTTTTTTTTAAATAAATAGAGTGGAAAGATCAATTTTCAGCTTCCAACTACCCTAAAAAATCTCAAGGGGTATACCCAAGAGGTATTTCTTAGGATAGCCAGTGCCAAAAAGCATAATGCACCCAAGGGGTATACCCAAGGGATGGACATATGTACATTTTAGTTCCCTAGTCCCGATCCTCCCTGTTTTATTCGATTCCATTAAATAACGGAGATTGGCAGTGCTTAAGACTTACAATATTACAAAGCTATTTGAGTCTTACTCGCAAATAAGGAAATGAAACTTGATATAAGAGAACAAGACCACGAGTATGCCTAGGCAAAACCCCCAGTCCAGTATAAGTACATGAGTGACCAAGAGAACCTTGTCCAGCCAAATTATCAGCTACCACATCTGCTTCACGAAAGATATGAGATATTGTATATGATCGCCTTTCCATAACCTCATAATTTCCTTAATCTGAAAAAAGTATTTCCATGGAATCGAGTTCAAAGTTCCAAAAAGGTCAGCCAAAACCTTATTGTCCATTTGAATGTCAACCTGATCCAAGTTGAGCTGATCGCATTTTCTCACTCCTAAAAGAAGGCCATATACTTCCGATCCAAAGCTATCACCAGCACCAAGAAAACCATGCTCCCCATAAATAAAAATCCCATCATATCTCCTAATAGCAAATCCATTACTTGAATCCTCATTAACAGCTGAGCCATCAGTATTAAGAACAAACCCTTCATTGCATGCCGGTTTCCAACAAACCGAGATACAAGTTCGCTTCTGGATTTTATTCAAATTCAATCCAAAAGCCCTACCAATACAGTCCCATTCCCCCACATTCCTAACCTTCAAATCATGCACAAACAAGGCACCCCTACCTGGAATTTTTACGTCATGAATAACCCTTCCTTTCTCAAATGGAACATCATCAGAGTAAGCCTTGTTCCTAGCTTTCCAAACCTCCCAAAGAACAAAGGAGAAGATGATCTTAATGAGAGATTGTTTAGCCATTGCAATGTTGCCCTTAGTCCACCATTTTTGCAACCAGCCAAGTAAAGTAACCACATTCTCCAACTTTATGCCAAAAATATTTGCAAAATGATTCCAAATGCATTTAACTTCCAGGCAGCCAAAAAAAAAAAATGAGATATGCTATCCTCATGCATTCTACAGAACAAGCAAATGGATGGTCGAACCTGAATACCAAAATTGGACAATATCTCAGGGAATGGCACCAACAAATTCTTGACTTTCCAAACAAAGACGACTCTCTTAATGGAAACAGCTTTTTCCAAAAATTTTGAGCCATGATATCTATATCTCGCATCACTTGCATCATTCGCAAATCAAGCGATCCCTACAAATCATTCAAAAGCAAATCTTTATTAGCAAAAAAATCTAGAATAGTTAGAGATGGCTTTGGCGGATGATCATCAGTAGATTCCCAAAGTAACCCATCGGGAGCCCAATTATCAAACCAAAAAAGCCTATCCCCGCCGCGAACCAAAACTTTTGTATTTTTTGCTGCCTCATTTTCAACTTTCAAAACCCTAGTCCAAGTTGTTTTCTTTCTAGCAGCAACCGAGAGAGAGTTAATGAACTTGCTCCATAAGCCATTATGATGCCTAAATTTCCACCCAAGCTTGTATGAAAAAAGCTTGCACAAATTCATTAAACCGTCGTAGCCCTAAGCCATTTTCCTCAGTTGGGAACGTTAAATGCTCCCATGCACGCCAATGCCTTCGCTTCCCTTCACCAGAACCTTGCCACAAAAATCTTTGACACTTTTTTTCCATTTGCTTGAGGACCAAAATGGGAGGGCTAATAGCAGAGAACACATGGATTGGTATGGCAGCAAGAACCTATCTAATTCCTCTAAAATGATGTGACGGAAGAGAAACTAAAGTATGTTCACTTGCCTACGTTAGTGGTTGACATAGTTGTTCTCATGAAACTTGATAGAAATCATGAGGCAAAGGTGGCAGATTTACCTCGATGCGAAAACTGTGAATTTCTCAAGACCATCAGGTATAAGATTCCAATAGAAAACTGCAAAAACTTGCAAACTGCGAAAACTGCGAAAACTGTGAAAACTGCGAAAACTTGCAAGACCAATAGAAAAGATTCCAAAAGACACGAGAAATAAGAATAAAAGATGTAAACCATAAAAATTTGCACCAAAAAGGGTGGAAAGGTTATAAGATGGAGAAAGTATTTATGGGCTAGCAACCCAATCGGTTACTTCTATAACAAACCTATCCCTTTGATTTATGGATAGAATGGCTAGAAAAAAGGTTCCAAAGAACAAACTAACAAAGCTCCACACATAGAGAAACACTTAATCTACGCGCACGGATCAACAAAGCACAAACAAAGTGTGCAATGCACTATTTTTCACAAAGAATAGAAGAACGAAGAGTTTCCACTCTTACAGTATTGAAAATCAATAATAAATCAAAGGAATACAAATTCTGGTCATTCAACCTCCTATTTATATGCACAGGCTTGGAGAAAAAAAAATCCAAATACAAGTGCAAATCGGATTTGTCTTCTTAAAGTTTCTTAATATTTTTTTTTATAATTAAAATAGAGAGACTAAGGAATAAGGAAAAGAAAGCCACAACACACAAAGAGGGTATACCACTAAGATGAATATTGTGACTTCCCATCCCAACTCCATAGTTTCCCTAGAAATTTTATTATAAATTGGAAAAAAGAGGGTAGCGTATATACTAACCCTTTACAAAGCTCTATGAGTCTAGCTACGTAAATATGGGAAGGACATTTGATCTCGTATCAAGAGTCTCTTTACATAACATTGAAGCATGGAAAAGCTGTTAAAAGTAACTGAGACTCCACTTCCGGTGTGCTAAGCCAAAGAATCTGCAACTGCATTGCCCTCTCTATAAATATGAGCTACATAAAATCCATTCCGATCTATAATGGAAGTCATCTCGTTCATTTCCAAGTAGTATTTCCAAGGGAAACCTACTCGATTTTTCAAAATATCGGAAAGTGCCTTACTATCTATTTGAATTACCACATTAGGAAGATGTAGGAGGGCACACCTTCACAATCCAAACAAAATGCCAAATAATTCTGCTTTCAAAGAATCACCATCTTTAAGGTATCCACATTCACCATATACAAACTTGCCACCTTCTCCACGAATGAAAAAACCACAACCGGCACCACTGGTATTAGAGGAGCCATCCAAATTCACAATGTAAGAATTAGAATCCGGAGGAATCCATCTAACAATCTTGGGGATCTTTTTAATGGACCGAGACAAGTTTAGTCCAAGTAGATCCGATACAAATGATTTTTCAGCAACACTATCAACTTTCATTCCATGTACCGAAATCAAGTCCCTAGTGTTATTCAAAATTGAATAAATTCTTGAATCAAAAGTAGCTTTAGTACCTTCAAATTTCACCCAATTCCTTTACTTCCAAACTTCCCAAAGAATGAAAATGGGAAACAAGTTATATAGTGACTTTTTCGTGGATGAAAATGAGCTTCTTTTCCACCACCTTTTCAGCAACCCTAGAAGAGTAGTATGGCCTCTAACATTAATATTCATGGCAAAGCAAAATGATTCCAAATAGCTGCTATAAATTCACAACTATAAAAACAATGAATCAAGCCATCACAGTGTTGTTTGCAGAGAAAAAAAATTAAAGGCCTTATAACAATGCCAAAACTACTAAGAACTTTAGGGAAAGGAAGCAAACCATTGCGCAACCTCCATAAGAAGAAGGAGATGCTAGAGGGTACTATTTTATGCCATATATTACTCAGGATTGGTTTGACAACCTGTTTACAACGAAGAGCATCATAAGCCAACTTGACCAAGAATTGACCTTGAGGTGAAATTTTCCATTCTAGCACATCATCCTAATGCAAAAGCCACATCGAAGTGCAACTCCCATCTTATTTCTTCCAATTTATTATCTTGAAGCATCGGCTCCAATATAACTAAAAAAGTTATCTTATGCATTCGAAATAGAGTCTTCAACAGCCGCTGCGATACTTGACTTTTAATACCTAGAATATTCCATATTATTCGGCTAAGCATTGGAAAAATAATCGATAATAGTTCAGTCAACCTCGCAGATCGCTGCGGGGCCAATCCGGCAAGCGATTTTGCACGTTCTTCCTTATTTTCTGACTACGTTTCCTTGATACCGAGAATTCCCCTTGCACATCTCTTAATACCAAAGCATCATCTTTTGCCCCTCCAACCAACAACCTTCATCATTTTGTTCTTCATCGATCAAGCTACTTCACAGATCATCCAAAAATGGACTATCGTGCGGCAAGTTTGTCATCGTCATAAGAGCTAGGGGAAGGTGCGAGTGCTCAGTTGCAGCAAATTTTTTCGCCACCTTGTTTAGGGACTCTTCAACAGAAACACTTTCAATGAATTCATCATCATAATCAACCACATCATCAACCTCAGTAATCGAAGCCAGAATAGAAAATCTGTTCACTTCCTCCAAAATCTGTTTTGGACCTGCTGCATTCGTCGCCGAATCTGCTGGAGCTGTAGCTTGTTTTTCTGGCTTGTCTACGGCGGTGCTCTGAACATCAGCAGGAATTTCTTCCTTTTCCTTAACTTTCAAATCCAACGTTGAAGCCTCTTCACCGTGGTAGGCTGTGAGGGTTTTATCGCAGGTTGTGATCTAGGGTTTACGGAGTTAGCAGGTTGCGAGGGTTTCTCTGCGAGTTGCGAGATAGGGTTTGTGACCTTCGCTTCTACAGCCTTTGTAAACCTCTTACTCTTCATGCCTTCCGCTGGACCTTCATTCTGCTTCTTTCTACTTGCTGAAAGCTTCGGAATACCAGCCTTACAATCTTCCTTATTGTGACCTATTTTACAACATTTAGAGCAACAATGGGGAACATGCTCATAAGTGAAAATTTGCTCGTGCTTCATGCCTTTCTTCTCTACCTTCATATATCTTGGGAGATCCTTGGTAAGGTCTACTTCTACACAAAACCCGACCACTAATGGCCTTGACATATTCAACGTTGGATCATCCACCTTCAATGGTTTTCCTATTGCGGTTGCCATAGAGAAAATAACCTCCGGATTCATGAATTCAATTGGGAGATCTAATAAAGATACCCAAATTGGCAAAATTGGGGGATCTTCCTCAAATTTAAAAACCTGATTCCACTTGAGAATTCACATAGAAAACCCAACTATATTCTAGAATGTGCGAATCTAACATCGTTGGTAATCTTCTTCCCTTTCAAATCGGATGAGAATGTGTCTAGGGTTCATGAGCCCCAACATGTAGCCACCATGAAACTCTAGCTTTTTGAATTCCTTGTGTACTTCCTCCATTTTAGGCCTACCATAAGAAAAATTTCCAATTAGGCTGAGTTGATGCGGAGCTACTAATTTCTCATATTCGTCATCTTTGTATTCTAACACTACTGCACCATTGACGAATTTCATTTCTTTGATAAGGGAACCTTTCGTTGTTAAAATGTTTGTAAAATTTTGGAAAAAAACTAGCAAAGGTTCGAGGAGGCTGATAACACTTACAATAGACACCTTTTAGCAGTATTTTTTTGCTCATTTTTACTTAGGATTATATATAAATTAAGTAGAATTAATTTACTTTTGGGTCGATTTTGCATTTCATGGTGATCAGAGGGCCAATCTGGAAAATCAGCATAATTTGGGGCCAAATTGCATAAAAATTCATAAAAAGGGACCAAACTGGAAGCTGCTGGAATCAAGGGCTGAAGGATCAATTCGAGCTGATCAAGTGGAGAAATTATTGCTGATGAAGGAGGGTTGGCTGCAGATGAGCTCAAGTGGAAGAACTCTGCAATAGCAAATCACAAAAATGGCAGCTACCCTGCTGACGAAGTTGCTGCTGTCAATCAGGAAGAACAGAGCTGAAATCTTGCTACCCAAGGAACGAATTGCACCACCATCACTACAAATTGCTGTTGCTACAAGTGGAAGATAAGAAAGAGGGTGAATATGAAGAAGGCAGTAGCTGCAACTCTGCTACTTACTATCTGCTGTTGCTGCTGACTGAAGGGAAATATTGACTACTGCAGGAGGTGAGAAATGGTGCTGCAAGTGATCCTGGGAGACAAGGAGGAAAAGAGCAGAAGATTTGAGGCCTAATTGGGGGCTGAAAAAGGAAGAAACATAATGATGGAAGGGAAGCATGCTCTTGATACAGCTCCCTCCTACCTATGCTATTAATGCTGCTGAGGAATAAAGAAAGAAGAAATAGATATTTGTGGCTAGAAATGGTGAAGAGGTGCCGGAGAAGAAGACTAGAAGAAAGAGCAATGATGAGAGGAAGGTGGCTAATTACGGCTGGAGAAGAAGGAGCAGCTAAAGAGAAGACAACAACTTGGCAATTTGGACAAGTTGCTGAATAAACAATTCTCCGGCTGCTGCAAATTGCCACCTCTGTCTGCTGCAAAGAAGAAGGCCAAAAAATCAACCAATCCAAGCCTCTCTAATTCTCTATACATATTCAGTCAATAGTAGTTAGAAGAAGAGCAGATTGGGAAGTTAGAATCAGATGAAAAATAGTGTAGTTAGTTAAGTTAGTTAGGATAGAAACAGAGTAGTAGTTGCAGCAAGAGTGCATACTGTCACTCGGGCAAGTGATGAAGTACACTTCCCCAAGTGAGCAGACAGAATCTGCCCTACTACTACTCTCCTATCCTCTAACATTTTGTTCTTTATTATGTTTAGTCTTTTCTACTCTGTTGCTCTCATGTTTAGTTAAATAAACATGAGTAGCTAAACTTAGTAAAGGATCTAATCCCTACTATATATGTGAAGGTTTTGATTCAGTTTCCTATATGAGGCATTATTTCTAGGTTACGTGTTTTAATTAACCTTTTAGTGAGACTAATCAACTAGCTAATTGTACATGCATAATTATGGAATCCTGAGAGGGTGAACATTGTTTAAGAATGGCTTAAATTAGTCTATGACAAAGGAGACAGCTTAGACTGCAACCCTTTTCTTTCAATTATCAATGAGAATTAGTTTATTAGCATAGTTGATCAATGAGACTTAAATACTTAATGGCTTGGAATAATGAATAATTATCACTGAGAGGTAGGTAATTTGGCTAATCTGGAGCTCTTTACTGGTAACAAAGGGGAAGGTAAAGAATATAAGTGCATGATCAAACAATAAATCATATGTAACAAGAACTGGAAATGAATCAAAACTGGATCATAATAAGAAAAAAATATGGGAAAATCCTTTTCCCAATCGAACTAGGAAAACCGGCAAAATTTGCCATAGCTCTGTCGACTTCCTCGTCGACCGACAAGCTGCTTGACCATTTGTCAACTTTGTCGTCGATTTCTTTCTCTTGACCACCAAGTCGACGTGCACCAAAAACTGCAATTCTACTCCAGCACAAACATGAAACCCATGGAATTAAATCCATATTGAGAGTTCAAAAATCCATGAATAAGTTATTAAGCGATTCGTTCATCTTATTCCTTCGAGACCTTGTCATAGGACCTCCAATATTAGAAAGTGGATTTTGAATCTCTTTTCGGCTCGAACTTGATTGTACGGTTGAACGTTGACTTGTCCTTGAGCTTGATAATCTAGGATGTCCAGATCATTCTCCCTTTCTTCAAAAGGATTCGTCCTCAAATTCGACGCTTCTACTTCCTCAACATCTGAAAATCAAAAGGAGATAAATAAGAAACATTGAAAGTTGCAGTTACATTTTACTCACAAGGAAGGTCAAGTTATAAGTATTGTTGTTCAAATTCTTGACAAGTTGGAAAGGACTAGCGCCACAAGGGTCAAGCTTTGATTTAACTTTAGTTGGAAATTAAATCTTTCGCAAATGAACCAAAACCCAATCTCTAGGTTCGAAGATCACTTCTTTGCGACCTTTATTGGCATTCTGGGTAACACTCTCATTTTTCTATAGGATATTCATGTGCACTTTCTCATGTAGAGATTTCACAAACTTTCTTGGCTTCATTTGCATCAAGGTGCTCAGAAACAGGCAATGGAGACAAGTCCAGAGGGGTTAAGCAGTTAAAACCATAATCAACCTCAAATGGTAACATTTGAGTAGTCGAATGCACTCCACGATTATATGCAAATTCAGCAAAAGGAAAACATGCTTCCCCTTTTGGATCAAAACACGAAGCAAAGTACCAAGAGTCCTATTAACAATCTCTGTTTGGTCATCCGTTTCAGGATGAGCTCTCCTTGGAAAGAAAAACTTTGTACCTAATTTTCCCCACAAGGTTTTTCAAAACTAGCTCAAGAATTTAACATCCTATTAGATACACGATAGTTTTAGGTAAACCATGCAATCTAACAACCTCACGCATAAATAAATCAGCTATACGCTTAGTATCATCAGTTTTACGAGAAGGAATAAAATGTGTTATCTTAGAAAACCTATCTACTACCCCAATAACTGAATCACACCGATTTTGAGATCTAGGCAATCCCAACAAAAAGTTCATTGGAATCGGTGTTGATCTAGGTACAGGTAAGGGCGTATACAATCCATGATGTTGTGACCTAGACTTACCTTGTACACTCAATACAAGTAGAATAAACCTTTTCCACGTAACGTTTCATATTAGACCAATTAGTTCACATAAAACATCATATGTCTTTAAACTACCAAAATGACCCATAAGACCAACACTATGAGATTCAAGCACTAATAGCTCATGCAAAGAACAAACAGGCATACATAATTTATTATGCTTAAACAAGAAACCATCATGCCTATGGAACTTTTTTAATGCACCAATTTCACATTCTTTAAATATGGACGAAAAATCAGAATCAGTAGCATATAAATCCTCGATATATGATAATCAAACCTCTGATACACTGCACAATCCCACCACTCAAAAGAAATCTCACACTCTTGTAACTCCGGATGTGCAACTTTCACTGGAATCAGTCCTACCTCTATTACACTGCACAGTCCTACCACTCAAAAGTTACGAAGCGATTCATTCATTTTCTACCTTTGAGACTTCGTCATAGGACCTCCAATATTTACTAGTAGATCTTGAATCACTCTTCAAGCTCTAACTTGATTGTACACTTAAACATTGACTTGTCCTTGAGCTTGATCACCTAGGATGTACACATCAAAACTACTCTCAAAGCAGAACTCAGGATCGACCCTTGTCATTAGCGTGGGCAACCTTACATGTTTTTTCCAAAATGTCTTATGTAATGAGGTGTCTATAACTTAGGGAATGTGATTAGTTACTGTTGACAATGATGGACACCCTACAAATATATATATTTTAAAATAAAGTAATATTTTTTCTGTTCCAAAATATAGTCTACATGGGAGTCATAAAGCAAAACTCATGGTTCTTGAACTTAAAAATTCTAGAGAAATGACGACTCAGCTATGGTAGTTTTCATGCAAAAAAGGAAATTGTGATCTAGTGACCTAAGAACAAACACAATTTTGGGCTAAATTTTCAATTTGGTATTATGCATTTTGCTTATTAATTTCGTGGGTCATACATCTTTACAAAGGGTCAAAGGTTTTGAGAGTAGCGATCTCTTATGTCATTATTAATTTGATGACACTCAGAAATCCTACGATCGATTTGGGTATGTGATATGACAAAGAAAGAAGCTTCCCTTATATAAGGAAAAAATAATTTTTGTCAAAGCACATTAAGATAGGCAGGTAGTGTAGGAATTAGAGTTGTCATGAGATTTTTAGACAAATTTATGTGAGACAAACTCTTAGACTACATGTTTAATGTTTTTTCAGTTTTCAAAAATGGAACTGTCATGAGATTCCAGATGATCTTTATAAAAACAGTTTCTCAGTGTTAATTTGTATTAGACCTGTCATGAAGTTTTCTGAAAAATTTTTGTAAGACGGATTCCATTTTGATTGGGTAAATCTTAAGTACTGCCCATTGTACTTCTTTCTTTATAGTAATAAAATTGGGATCCTCCCACCAGGTACTGCCCTGGATTTAAAGAAAAAAAAAAGTAGACTGCAGATTTATTGTTTGTAAAAGTTAGGAAATTCATATCGGTTTATTAGCTTTTCTTCTTTTATAACTGTTTTGCTAGTAACTTTGTAAATGAATATAAAAGCACTAAATGCAACAGTCTAATAGGATATTAACACGACAAATTTATTTACTAGTTAAGAGAATAATTAGGGGGTTTGAACGTGCTTTGCACGGACGTGAATGAAGTTGTCATGATTATATATTGTGAGTATGAAATTTCATTATATATATATTTCTATGAATCATGTAAAAGGCATAAAGTAAACTTTTTCAAGGTAGGGCATTTACTTGGATGTTGAGTGTTAGTAACGGTGGTTTGCTGTAGATTCACGATGGAAGAAGGGAATGAAAGAGCAGCACGAGACTAGCTCAAACAAAACCTACCATCCGAATTCTACCGGAAGTTGAGCCTATTCTATTGCACTGTTTAATACTATTGTAAGAGTAACACAATTCGATTGCAACTAAAAAAGTTCGATGATTTGAAGTTTCATATTTTTGCATATTCTACAAAGTCTTTGTGACTCCTTGTATACTTTCTTCCGTTTCAGACTTTTGTCTTTCTTTTCATGAATATAAGCGGTTTAAAAATTTTATGATGATTAACAATGATAAATATTAATTTTAGATAAATATAAAATTTATTAAATTATGATAATTAATTGATTTAATGTCATGTATAAAAGAAGAACAAACGCAACAACTGAGTTTGAGGACTACCAAACTAAAATCCATAGTCCTCATTTATAATATAGTATGATGACTACGTTGATCACCAATTTCGGTATTTTAGTTATTCTTTTTTTTCAAAAAGAAATAACCAACCAAGATAGTTCTAGTTTTTCCTCACTGAAACTAATCCAATAATCCTTTTTGAGAAATGCATAACAAAATTGTAACATATATTGCTGGTGACCCTGTTTTTAATTATAAATTTTTCAGTCATAAAAAAATTACTTGGGGGGAGTAGAAGATAACCATTACATAATTTAGTTACGTATAATAATGCAATCGATGATACGTTCCAAATACCCAAAATGCAAATTTATGACCATGAATAGGAGCGCTAAGCAAATTCTTCCAATCGATAATACAAAAGACTATATATAACATGTTGAAGAAAGAAAAAAGTTTAAGGGTCATAAATATGATTTTGTAGTTTTTCCTGGAGGAAAGAAAAAATCCTTTTCAAAATGGGTTCTGTGTAACGATTCTAGTCGGATCAAACTCCGGGAGGCCGAATTTTCGGGATGTCAAATTTCCATTAGAATATTCTTCTCAATCGAAAATAAAGAGCTGCAAATACATAAATACATTAATTCCTTAAAACTACGGAGAAACTTTTCCTGTAATCTAACAGCTAACCCACGTTCTAAAACCACTTCACTTATCCAAATTAAATCACTAACCATTTAGAATAATAATAAATTATTAACCTAAAGTAAACAAATTCAAATGATTTTAACAAATGCAGAAAACTTTATGCGACGTTTTTTGCATCCAAGACTTACAAATTCCGCTGTTGGATGTACTATATAGCTTGATTATTTCAAATCAGAAATGGTAGTTGGAAACTTAAAGAGTGAATTAAATAATCAATGCAATAATTTAATTTCATCTTGGGACGTTCTGGTGGAATGACAACTCTAGAAGAATTTGAGGCCACAAATGAAATCATACAGTCGGGAGACAAACGTTTTAAAGTTCAAACTTTCCGGAAATAATTTCCAAATTTCGCGAGCAATGAAACAGAGAAAAAGAAATATACTTAAAACATTAGAGTTCTTTTATGAAAAAAGGTAAATATGAAAATTGTAATTTTTTTTTCTCGTTTTGATTTCGTTTTCGCTTACAAAAATTTACTTTGACTGTGATGCATTTAGAGATTTCTCACAAAGATTTATTTTTATATTTCAGTTGTTGGGTAGATCCCATATTCTTTATCTATTTATTTAGCATAAGTGTTGCCCCGAGTTGGTAAAATTATAGTGACTCTGAAAAAGTTTGGATAGTGTTTACATTATTAATACCTCAACGCATATTGAATCTTCTTCGAGTAAATTAATGTAATACCTTCACTTAAAGGAAAAAAATAAAGAAAAAGAAAAAACTAGAAAGAAAACGGCATCCATCGTGTTCCTTCTGCCCATTATTCAACTCCAAGAATTTTTAACATAAAGAAAGAGAAGTAAATGTAAACGCTAAAAAATCAAGGAAAAAGAAATGAAAGGGTTTGACTTAACACTATATTTTATTCTTAGTTATTTTTTTAATTATTTCTTTATATATTTTGCGATGGCTGATAAATCAAGGAAGATCACGATCACATGAAATGCATGTTAGAAAAATACCATCATTTCAGACGTTGCCCACTCCAGCTAGCATAAATTAGCGTGTATGTTTATATCTTACTATATTAGAAATAAAAATCCCCTTTCAAACATCTCCTATGATTGCTACGTGGCATGAGGAAAGTATTAAATTATTCTTCTCTCTAACCATAACTAAATTACTAAATCCCCTTTGCACTTTACGTGGCACATTTTTTTTTTTAATTTTTTCTTTATGTTTCATTCAATTGAATTGATCAATTAGGTTTTTATTACAAAGTGTCAATTTTGTTTTAAGCGTATACCTTTCGGATGAAGCTTATTACAAAACTATTAAAAATCTCCAAAATTAAACATAGACTGGGCCAGGGTCGCGCATTGCGCGACCAGACATCACTAGTATATATAGTAACAATTCTCATTAATTAAGTATTCAAACAAACTAGTCCAACTAACTAAAACTGTTCCTGTTAGATCTCTTTTTTTTTTTTTTCCATTTCAGAGAATCATCAAGAAGAAAAACCAAAATGGATGACCGGAAAGAGCTCCAAGATCATCTTGCTCAACCCCTTTTGATCAGCAACAACAATGAGGAAATAATTTCCAAGAATATTCCGAGGCGTTTCGATTTCGATTTTTGGGAAGCCAAAGAAGAGGTGAAGAGACTAGGAGGATTGGCAGTGCCACTTGTTGTGGTGAGCTTTCTTCAGTACAGTATGCAGATGATATCATTGATGTTTGTTGGGCATCTTGGTGAGCTCTCACTTTCCAGTGCTTCCATGGCCACTTCTTTTGCTGGAGTTACAGGATTTAACCTCATGGTAGGTTATATTTCAGAAATTATAGTTAATCTAGAATTATGATCATATCATTCTTTTGTGTGACATTTTGTTTGTTGAGCTGTTTTAGTTATATTTTGGGATGAAGGAAGTGTGTCTTAGATGTCTCGTTTTCTTTGTTGCTTTCAAAGATGAAGAATATTGAACTGAAATTAATGATATTTTGCACCAACACATTCATTATTTAACAAAAATGGGATTTCTTTCGACCTTTGTCGTTTAATCTAAAAGTAGATAGAAAAGTACGGATGCAGAAGTGGATTTAAAGTAGCTTTCTTTTTAACTAAAATGTAGTTTGCATATTAATAACAGCTTAGTTAGTTACAGAAAACAGAATGCCTGCCGTCTTAATTAAGGGTCTAAAAGTTGACAAACTTTTGTGAAAGAAAAGAAAATAAAGAAACTGCCAGATAGATAGAGTGAAGTAATAATATACCAGCTATTATGTCCTCTGGATTTACTTACTCTTTCATCTCAAAATAAGAGTTAGGCACAATATCTTGAATTTTTATCTTGGGATGGTAAAAGTTTAGATGAACTCTTTGTTTCTCCTACTAGTACAACCCCAGCCATGTGTAGAATTTTTATCTCGGGACAGTTTCTTTTAACATACGAAATAGTTGTAACCGTTTTGTTCTTGATTGAGGAAAAATATATGGTATGGTCCCGCATACGTAAGGGTATTAATTGAAGAGAAAAGAAAACCAAAATCATGCAAGGTATATTAATAATAATGAAAAGAAAAACACATACACACACACACACAAACACATACCATCAAACCGCTCCTTTTTTTTCTTTTTTTTTTTCTTAGCTTTGGACATCGTTTCAAACGTTTGAAATAGTGACACGATCGATCTATTGATTAATATAAATATTGATCCTTCTTCGTTCTTTGATTAACTCTGGGAATAATATTTTCCATACATTATGAATTAGCACCAATCTAAACTATCTACTACATTGTTTTGATGATTAAACGGTTCATTATGATTTCATGGCAATATAATTCAGCTAGGAATGGGAGGGGCACTAGAAACATTATGCGGGCAAGCATATGGAGCAAAACAATACTACATTCTTGGCATACATTTGCAAAGAGCTGTACTTGTTCTCTTCCTCACTAGCATCCCCATTGCAATTATTTGGATGAACACAACAGATATTTTCCTTCTTTTCGGCCAAGATCAACACATTTCCTTGCACGCCGGGACATATGCTCGTTGGCTAATCCCTAGCCTCTTTCCTTACGCGGCCCTCCAATGTCAATTCCGGTTCTTACAGACACAAAAGCTCGTGACGCCGTTGATTGTGAGCACCGGTTTCACAAGCATAATTCATGTCGTTTCTTGTTGGTTGTTGGTTTTCCGGCTTGAATTTGGGAACAAAGGTGCCGCGCTCTCCAATGCTATCTCGTATTGGATCAATGTTGTGATTTTGGGGGCTTATATAAAATTCTCACCATTGTGCCAAAAGACTTGGACTGGAATTTCTAAGGAAGGGTTTAAAGATATTCCTGCATTTGTATCATTGGCCATTCCTTCAGCCCTTATGACTTGGTAAGTTTCAGGAATTTTCTTTTTTTTCTTTTTTGCATCTTATACCTTAAATTTTAGCAAGACATATGATCAGCTACTGATCAATATTTTTATCAACTTTTTCTAAATCATGTAATGTGTCGAGTGAATTTATACAATGTAATAACTTCTTTTCCCTCTAGTGTATGGCTTCCAGAATGGATGTGTTCCTTACAAACTTTTTTTGTTGGTTTTGTTGGTATTCTTTTCAATTTACTTTAGAACTAATTATTTTACTACAAAAACACAATCACTTGATTTTAATTGGTTCCCTTTTCCATGCAAATTATGCAAGATTCAGCTTGGAAATGTGGGCATACGAGATATTGGTTCTCATGTCAGGCTTTCTTCCTAATCCCAAGCTTGAGACATCAATGATGTCCATAAGGTATTGTTATTCTTTTCTTCTTTTTTTTTTTTTTCAGACTCCATGAAACAGAATATATACTACTTTCATTCTAAAAAAATATTGACCTTTGTTAAACTGTTCTTACGAATAAAGTGGACTATTGTTTTCAAACAAGGGATCGAGGATAGTTTTATTTATTTTTTTATTTTTACATTTGAATGTTATAACCTCTTCAATTGAGCTTTAAATATTCCAATTGTTTCACTATTTCAACTTTTACTTCATTGATTGTGATCCCAACATTTTTATTTGGCAGCCTCAATACAAGTTCAGTGGTCTTCAGAATTCCTTATGGTTTTGGTAGTGCAGTAAGGTAAGAACAAGTTATTTACAATGCAGGAGGACTTAATGTCCTAATTGATTCCATCTTAGAAACAAATTTGATTTGTTTTTCCTCTGTTACTATGCCTCTTTACTTGATACAGCACAAGGGTGTCGAATGAATTAGGTGCCGGAAACCCGAAGGCTGCGAAAATCACGGCCCAAGTCGTGCTGTTTCTTGTTGTTGTTGAAGGGCTTTTGATTGCTTTGGTTTCAATGGCAGTCAGGGGTTCATGGGGATATTTATACTCAAATGAACAAGAAGTAGTCAGATACATGTCTGCCGTAATGCCTGTTCTCACTTTATCAAATTTCATGGATGGAATTCAGGCAGCAATGTCAGGTTAGATCACCTCCTAGACACTTTCACAAACTAAATCGAGTTCTTCTCAATTATTGGGAACATTTGTGCTCTTTGTCCTTTACTCCCTTTCCCTCGAAATAATTGTCTAGTTAGTACCACAAGCAGAACAGTGCATTTTGCGACAAATATAGCAGGGAGTAGATTAATAAAATTTACTTGCGAAAATCGTTATGACAACTACATATATAGGTGTTGCAAGGGGATGTGGATGGCAGAAGATTGGAGCTCTGGTAAACCTGGGATCTTATTATCTTGTTGGTCTTCCTACAGCAATTGTCTTGACATTTGTCTATCACTATGGTGGAAAGGTTAGCAATTTCATTGATTGTTTTATTACTGCTGATTTACGTACTCCTTTAGTGATTTATTCCAAAATGTAAGATTAAGTTTCATTTTGAGAACATACATCTTAATTTCATGAGACGTTCTTTTTCCGCTGCAAACCCCATCGGAGATAGTTAAACTCACGTACTGTAATAGTGTGCAAATCACAGCAGCAAGTAAATTACCCTAAAAAAGTTCAAGGTGATAAATTCGGGTGCAAAATCGATAAATAAAAGTAACACTATCAAAATTAATATTAAGATATTATTACTTATGAGATGAGGCGATAATAGTGATATAATACCTCTATCCTCAAAAAATAGTCCATATTAAGTTTTTAAATTTGTACAGTGGTGAAAATTTAAAAACTCAATATCGACATTTTTTGGGGGACAAAGGAGTATAAATTTTGTTATTAGAGAAAAAGAAGTGCTTTAAAAATAAGTTATCTTTTAGGGTCGAAACTCAATCTATTTTTATGAGACCAAACAACTATCTATCTATTATCATATTTTTACTCTTCACTCTGTAAGTAAATTTTCTACTAACAGGGCCTTTGGATGGGAATCATAAGTGGGAGTGGACTGCAGGCAATTTTGCTTCTTACTATAGCATTTCGTACAAACTGGAAGCAACAAGTAAGTAATTTCATTTAATTTCAAATCAATTTATATGATTTGATCTTCACCACTTTTAATATTCTTTTTTTTTTCATTTTATTCAAAAGTGGCTCTATCATTTATAACTTGCTGCTTGATTTTATTTCTTGCCCAGATTATTGATGCAAAGCGCAGACTATACCATTCCAGTATTCCGGTAACGCAGATTTCATAAAGGATATACAATTTTTTTTAAGGGTGCACAGCATATATTTGCACATTTTGATAAAAGAAATAAAGCAAGAGTTTATTTAAGATTTTCTTATGCATATTGAGGATCTATCTTAGGCTTGTTTCATAGTGTTTAACGGAGTTGTGTACCCATAGGGACATATATAGTATATAATTATGGTGGTTTTTTTCATCCTTCTTTTTTCATTCTTGAAACAGTTACTTATTTGGTGATAATAACCTATGTAAACAGTGTGCATATTTGGTGATGATTAAATATTTGTAAAATACAAAGAAATGTAAGATAGAGTAATAAAAATACTTGTTAGGTAAATTTGGCACATGAGAGGAACTATCTCGGTTGAATCTAAATTAATTGGAATCATGATTTTGAACAAATAATGCTAAAACCAAAAAATTAAAAATTAAAAAAAAAAAGAAAAAAAAATGTAATATCGAGAAGTTTCAATCGGATACCCTTTATTAAATAAACATTTCTAAAATACAAGAATAAAATCAAATAATTTTACCTCTTCACAGTAGACAGAAGAAGATTTGTGGTCATGAATTGATCAAAAGATTCCTAACTCTTGAATTCAAACAAACATGGATTGTTTTGATCTAAAGAGCTAGAAAGACTATTAGTTGGGGAAACCCTTATTTTGGAAAACAGAAAATTGGATCCAGAACCATTGAACTAAATAAGAATATTACGTTGCGGATGAATTCAATAAGGTGTTTGTGGGGACAAAAAAAAAAAATCATAACGCGGCTCCTATTTAATTTCCAGCTCCAACAATTAATAAAGATTCTCTTGATTTGGTGATGGAGTTCATTAGATGCTCCTTCTATGAACGCCATGAACAAATTTTATTTACTTCAACTAAATCTCCCGTTCTATATAACAACACTGCCAAAATATTTACTCTCATTGAACAGAGTGAGTAAAAAACGTCATTCATTTGGTCGAAATATATGTGACTAGCTAACTTCTGCTCTACTATAGCGAGTCTAATATACTCCCTCCGGTCCTTAATGTAAGCTAAAAAGGTATTTTGATTTGTTTTAGGTTTCACCTAATATACATTTTTTAATTAAAAAAAAAATTTATTTTTAAAATTTTTTTATCAATTAAAAATGCATACTATATGAAATTTAGGACGAATCTTAAATGCCTTGTATTAAGGACCGGAGGGAGTATGTGACTGTCAGAATATCCCGTAAAATTTCCTTACGTCCCACATATTTACTTAGAGTTAGAGCAATATTTCCAAAAACTTGCTTCATACACTTGTTTCCGATTTGGGCTAACCATTTAGCCCTTAGTATTTATTGTTTTCTTGTACCTATTATGCCTCCAGCTGAGTTATCGATGATCATACATCACTGAAAGTGAAGTAAAATGATGACGGTGAGCAAAAATGAGTACATTAAAATTCAATTATTTCCACACAACCTAGAGGGATTTTATTTTTATTTTTTTTCCTTGAAAATGATTCATTTAAAGTTCAGCAACATTTTCAGCAGATAAAAATTAATATTTCTGCCCTGATTTTTTAAAGAAAAAATGAATTAATTTCCCTAACCTGCGTGAATCTCTGATCTTGTGGTACTAATACTCCACATTTACCACTCTACATCATAACCTTTCAATACCTTGTAGATAGCAAGATTAAAAAAATGGTCATGAATTTATGATGTAGAACACAAAAGTCACCGATTTATGTCAATATCTCTAGTTCTCTTATAAAATTAATACTAGATTACTAATATGAAACTAAGCATAAGAACATGAGAGACATAAGAGAATAGAGAGAGATAAAAAACTTGTATTCAGATGTGTTTTCAAGCATCAATGAGCTCTCTATTTATACAAGTAGGGGATCAAACTATTGGAAATGAATCACATGTCATTAATGTTAAATATTATATAATACATATTAATTGTGGACATTCAATCAAATTAAATCAAATATTTCATAACACTCCCAATTTGAATGTCCATCTTTGGGGAATAATGCCTCGTTAAAACCTTACTAGAAAACACCCTTTGAGATAAAAACCTAGTGAAGGAAAAAGAGTATATTTCTGAATATGACGCTGCCTCGTTAAAAACCTTGTCAGGAAAACCGATTGGGACAAAATCTCGATCAAGAGAAAAAGAGTACAACGTGGGTTACTCCCCCTCTTAAGTATGCCACTTTTAACCTTTTTGTTGCATGCCAAGCTATTGACCAATTTCATGATTGTTTAAGTCAATAATAGACAGATTACTTTGACTTCTCATGTAGACGGTTGTCTTTCATATACCTGTATAATTTTAAGTGTTCTATAATAATGGAGATGCATGACTATCATACCTTGAAGGTATCAATACACAACATCAAGTCTTGACTAATTGATTAGATAAACTGAAACATTATATGGTACTTTAGGACCAAATCGGTCTACATCATTAATAGAAAGTCAAGAGGAAGGATCTTTATGCACATCAAGATTTTAATCAAATGCACTCAATAGGTGTTGAATTTACAAAGGTCAAACTATTTAGACCGAAATTCTACTCAAGATCTTTCATTATCCTTACTTCATGCAAGTAGCAACCTTTTGAACTTCCTTAGAAGTGTTCATAACTATGATATAACTCTATGGGAGTTTTATTTATATTCAGGCTATTCGATCTTCGTGATAAGTTTCGATAATATTCAGCCTTTTGAAGCTCCACAAGAGTTCAGTACTAACAAAATTATAAATGCACATATGGCTTATGAATACTCACTCTAGTATTGATTATCATCCTATCATTCAAATATGATTATAAAAACAGATAGAAAATCATGTTTCAAATAAACATAACATATCTAGATAAAAACAAACATAGCATATCTATTATATTCAAAAAATATGAACCTAAATATCTAGACACATGAAGACACTATAACTTGCGCAAGTCTTTTGAACTAATTTCTTGAGAATTGGGAATCATTTTCCTTTTTTAATCTTTCGGGGATTTCATATAGATGTCATTATTAAATGTCAAGTATCACGTATCAAGTGATCATTATATTCAAGAGAAGCAATTCCCATTTCTTCATTTGTTACTAGATTTAGCAAATAACGAAAGATTTTTCTTTCTCATCCACCATGAGAAAATGTATCTCCTCATGATTAATAACCAGATTTTGGAAAACATGTGCAATAAGTAGGTTCCTCGATAATCTTTTGCACAATCACCCATTAAAATCTAGTCGGTATATTACTTGCCAAACTTCTAGTTTTTCAAACAATTTCAATTATAAGGACACATCTTCAGGGGTGTATTACGTCTTTTTCTATTCATATTGGCCAATGAGTTTAATATCCGTACTCACAACAGACTTTCATGATCCTCATTCATTTCACTAACTGCCGCAGTATATGCAAACTTCATGTCGACATTTTATTGCTGATTGATTCTACGTTCTTTGGTAATGAGATCTCCCAATCATTAAGTTTCCCAAGTATTCATATATTTTTTCTGGAATTTAATTCACCGTAGTGGGAAACTATTCCAGCTCAAAATTCTTATAAATTATAATCACTCGTATTTGGCATCTTTATAAATTTAAACCTTGTCATTTACGAGAATTTTTATCATTGGAACCGATTTTTCTACCACTCATCAAATGGACATTCAATAATTGTGGTAGATGGTCCTTGACGAGCCATAAATTAACCCTAGGCCTATTGGGTCTAGGATTAGATTACTTGGAGATTAAGCCACCGCCTAAACCTATTCCGCTAGGGTTTCGGGAAATAAGTAACACCACCTCTATATAAAGAGGTGGTGCCTCTCTCATAATTCATATCTTCTACCTATCTTCTACCTATCTTCAACACCTTCACACACGATACACATCCCTCTCACTCTCTATTATCTCTATTCCCTTATTGACTTAAGCATCAGAGAGTCTACCATCGGGAGACACCCGAGGCTCTGTCTTGCAGGTTTTAGACCGTTCGCCACTGCCTAGGTCTTCGTCAAGTGGCACGCCCAGTGGGACCGATTTGTTTGGTCCTCACAACCAAATAAATTTCTTTGCGGAGTACGGAATTTTTTGGTATTCGTAGATTATTATAGCGTCAATCTTTCCACCCTTGAAAGACTTTGTTATTTGGCGTCGATTTGGTTCTTGCTTTGCCTGAGAATCAGCCAGTTGATTAGTACCAGCCAATAGGCAGCCCAAAGAAGAATTCAACTGTGCTAGTAATTCAAGGAGCTGAACTGATCGAGAAGAAATTCTGCAATCTAAAAAAATTGCAGATTGGTCTCTCAATTTTTAAACTTTGTTAATTTTGACCCTTAAAGTTTCTAATTTTGCAGAACAATCCCTAGAGTTCAAAATCAGTTGAAAAGGGCAGAATATTCAATTAGTTCACTTAACTTTGAAGCAAGGGGCAATCTCTGATATTGAAGTTTTGAGAGATACATCTCCTCAAAAGGGCATGCATCCCTTGAGCACCATACTACTACTCGAAGTGTTCGAGAAGATGTATCTCGACTTTTATCTACTCAACTACTACCTTCTCGGAATCGAGATAACACCTTCTCGAATAATCAATTTATCTCAAGATTGAGGTACATATCAAACCTTGTCATTATTATATGCTTCTTGAACATAAATTCGTATATCATTGACATCATAATTCTTGCCATAAGCATATTATTCATGTCATATGAAAAATATCTTTTTGAGCACGATCAAAGGAGTTCTTCAAATTATTAACCCTCTCGCGGTAAAACCCTATCACTCTTCAATGAGGAAAACGTACTCGGGGGCACAAATAGGGATATACCCTACGGGCAAGGAACTTGAGGGATCATCCTAACATCCTCTGCTAGACTGATATTCTTCACGAGCATCTTACACTACATGTCATTATTATATAATCTTGCATCTCAATGATCCAAACACTCACGGTCCACCGTGCAAACAAGGATACTCACGGTCCACAGCGCAAACAAGGACACTCGCGGTCCACTGGGCAAACAAGGATACTCGCGGTCCACCACGCAACCAAGGAACTTTCTAACACAAAGACCTCCTCGAGGCATTCTATCTCTCTTTATCTTATATAGGTGACACCCGAGAACGAAAGAGTTCGAGAACTGGGGCAACACTACGAAACTTGAGGAAACATCAACACTCGTAGCAACCCATATTCCTCTCATCAAGTCTCGAGAATATGGCTTGCTAGGGGCACTTGACGAGTCATAAATTAACCCTAGGCCTATTGGGCCTAGGATTAGATTACTTGGAGATTAAGCCACCGCCTAAACCTATTCCGCTAGGGTTTCAGGAAAGAGGTAACACCACCTCTATATAAAGAGGTGGTGCCTCTCTCATAATTCATATCTTCTACTTATCTTCTACACCTTCTACACACGATATACATCCCTCTCTCTCTATTATCTCTATTCCCTTATTGACTTAAGCATCGGAGAGTCTACCCTCGGGAGACACCTGAGGCTTTGTCTTGCAGGTTTTAGGCCGTTTGCCGCTTCCTAGTTCATCATCGCCGTCCGTCCTAAGGATCGTACAAATCCATGCTTCATCAGTCCTACAAAAAAATTATTCAAGATTTGGAACTTGACAGCCTTTCGCATGTAACTCAGTCACATGTTTTGGTCAATTAAATATCTAGTTTTAAAAATTATCTCTTGAACTTCACGTTCATGTTATCAAGGATCATCATGAGATAATTATATTGTCCATCTGATTTATAAAAGCTGTTTTAACTTCCCCTCCCCCCCTCCCCCCCGATATTGGGATATCTAACTCAGTAAAATGATGATTAACCAACTGAGCAGTTAATAATCTCCCTTTTGAGAGTAACGAACTCGTCAAACTAATACGATCAATCTATCGAGTAGTTAATCCAACATCAATAATCTCAAACATTGGAGATTTAAAATTCAACATATATTTCTGACTCCATCATTATGTGCATTGTGGTGGAATAATTATAATATATAAACTGCACATATAATATTTAAAGATGGATATGTATGGTTTCTGACCAAAACCAATTTTGGGGAGAATATCTATATTGACATGTTTGGTTTTCCTTATTATACTTATATTAAATAAAAGGCACAGTAGCCAAGAAATAATACCCAAAAAATATTCAAGGACCACCGTCAAATCGATCTCGTCCGCCGGATGGGGTTGATATGACGTCAGTGACTTAAGCGGGGCCAAATTGAAAGTTCAGAAAGTTTATTTCCAAATTTTATATTTTCCCTTCGGTTAAAAATAGCACCTGTTTTTGAGAAAAATCCCCAAGCCAAGAAAACGACGTCGTCCATCCCTCCCCCCTCCCCCAACTATAAATTCGAAATGATGGCTGCATAATAGACTTCAACTCCCAACGCTCCTTCTCAAACCACCCTACCATTGAATCGGCCATTCATCAACGGCCATTGAATTGCGCATAGGGTCTTGTAAATAATCCAATTATTACCATGAACAAAGACACTTATCTGCTGACGAATTGATTCTTCTGCTTATGAATTGAGGTCCATTGTCGTTGTTCGCTCCTGGTTTTAGGAATTGGATGTCTATTAGTTTTTCTTCTTACAATTGTTTTTAGATTAGGAAATTCAAGATTAGCAATTTAATCCTCCTTTGGACAAACAACATCTTTATTTCTTCAGGAATTGATGTTGTTAATTTTTCTCCGATTCCTTCTCTTCAGGCAGCAAACGATGAAGTTTCGTCGACTCAATTTCTGTCATCAAATTTCTTCCTACAAGATAGCCAGTCTCTTCACCGGTGGCCCATTGCACCTCTTCTCCTCCAAGCTTCCAAGTTTCTTTTCCGATCAAATCACATAAAAGCTTCCAGGGCCTTTCTCGGTAGATTCAGGTATGATTTTTATTTTTAATT
This sequence comes from Oldenlandia corymbosa var. corymbosa, assembly GCA_949775105.1. NCBI lineage: Eukaryota > Viridiplantae > Streptophyta > Magnoliopsida > Gentianales > Rubiaceae > Oldenlandia > Oldenlandia corymbosa. Next base: position 13,716,037 of record OX459124.1, read on the forward strand.
ATGGTCGAGCTTCTTGAAATTAAGTGGATTCATATGGGTGTTTATTCTTATTTTTTACTGGCTTTGTTTATTCATTATTGGTAGAGGGTTTAATATTGATCAGTTTAATTTAGCAACATTGGTCAGTTTATTGGCTCTGTTTATTCTTTTTTTTTTATATTGAGAATCTGCCTGTAGTTAGAACTTGCTACGTCAAGGTTTGTTTAATTTAAATTTAGTTTTCTTTCCTTACCAGTGAGGTGTCATCTTCGACGAGATCTCCTTGTGATTATGATTATCTTGTTGTTCCGTACCGTACTTAGTCGTTAGTCTTTTGCCTCTCATGTGGCTGTTTCATAGCTATTTTTACCTTATAATGATAAATAGCTCAACTGGTATACTGAGGGAGTAAATCATATGTCTATTCTTTTGTTCCTTGACCTTCCACTTTCACCTTTTCTTTTGTGTATTCTTTGTGTATTTTGATAGTATGCATCGGCATGTGAATGGATCAACTTGAACAACCAGAACCTTCAAGGAGTTTGTATTTTAGCAGAGCCAGATTGTGTAAAGTAACATACTGTAAATGAAAACTGGACTCCTCTATCTAAGTAATTACTGGCTGCTAGAAATTCTCCTAGGTTGTGCCTCTTTAGTTGTTGGAGGCAACAACCATGACCCTTTTGTAAGAGCCACAACCACTTTTTGTTTTTTAGGTTAGTACTTTTTAAAAGTTCAACAGTTGAGTAATATTTCACCTATGGTCGTAAGTATTAAACTTTGAAACTATCGGGGATCTGAGTAGGTTGCTGCCCATGTCTTTGTCGGTGGAGGTGCAAGATTTTGAAGTGGTGTTGGGTTTTGATCGATTACCAGAAGTGGTGTTGGTATTGGGTAACTGTTGGTTTTGGCCCCGAGGTAATTTTTAAGGGGTTAGTATTAGGAAATTCTATGCGTACGAAAGAGGATTAGAAATATGATTACCTATTCCCTTAATTGTATTAGGATTAGGAAACCCTTTCATTTATAAATACATCACCAAAAAGAATAATCTGATTTCGGAGAAACTTACCCTTTGTTTTGACCTTTTTTGCAAAGGATTTTCAATATTTTTGTTTATAAAGTCTCATCATAATCTCTACTAGAAATCCTTTTTCTGCCTTGTAGAGCTCAGGTAGTGTCTGATAAGAAATTCCTGCACATTGTTGTTGGTTCCTTGTGTGCCATCTGGTTGTGTCTTGAGTATAGAAACTCTTTTTTTATGATGTTTGCTTATATCTGTCTCTCACTTTTCCTTGTTATTCCTGTGCTCATTGGATTAGCTGTTCTCCTTTGGATTGCTCCAAACCCTTTAATTTCTCTTCCTTTTTCTTTGAGATGATTCTTTTTTTTTCCCAGATTTGTATTCAATGTGTATCATTTTCTGCTCATATTTTTCAGTTCACAAAACTAAAGAAACACTTCATTTTCAATTGTTTTAACTTGTTTGTATTCCTTCTGCAGATGAAGAAAAATTTGAACAAAAATACTTGAGAGAAGCCAAAGATGATGATACTCTTCCTCACTGCTGGAAAGGGAGGTTCATTTTGAAGCATAAATGAAAGACAAAATACTTGAAGCCCCTACCACTGAGATTCAGCAATGGTTTGAAGCCCCTACCACTAAGATTCAGCAATGGTTGGCAATCGAAATCTCAATTCAAAATACCCCCTGAAGGATATCTCATTCGTTATATTGGTGAGTGTTTCAATTCTTCCTATTGTCTTGAACAAATTACCTTTCAAAAACTATTTGCTAATAGATAGCTTCTTAGCAAACAAGGTAACCCAGGAATAGCTGGTAAACAACATTATAAAAACTATTTGCCAATAGATTAAAGGGCCAACCAAAGGATTTTCTTAATGGGTTATTTTCAAATTGGCTTATTTAAAACCTTGTGCTCACTAATTTTCCAAGTTGTCCATTTCATTGTGAAGCTATATGCTTCCAGAACATCAGTATTTACTGTTCAGATTCTTTTACCATTCAGATTTCTTCTGAACAGCAGGCTACTGCAATTTTTAAAACGCAAATGATTGTACATGCTAGCTTGCTAGCTAACTACAATTGATGATATGGTGTTTCCAAACATGATTGAAGAATAAAACTGTTTCAATGTTTTCTAGACAAATTGATCATAAATAGTTGTGCTCTTTCAATGCAAGGCCTTGCTAATCTGACAGAAAACTCTGCGAATGCAAGGATGCATATGAGAATGTGGTTGGTGGGAACCTAAGCATGAAAGAAAAATGCTTTGGATATGAAGGTAGCCGGCAGAATTTTCGAAAAAAAAGAATACAACGAAGTTTTTTGAAAATTTTTATTCAATGGCCTGAACGATTCTTTAATTTGGCATCAAACTGAGCAACACAAAGACTTTCGAGTATACTGGACTAGCTCCATGAGCATTCAATAGGAAGAAGCGAATTTTTTTGGCAACCATTTTGAAGTACTTCGCATCCAAAATTTTCAATAGTCTTTTTACATCTGTAAGCCTATTAACTCATGAAACAACAAAATGTTGTAGAATACAAGATTTCAACTTCTGTCAATGGAGTTTCTTTTAATTTTTTTTTTTTTGCTTCACAATATTATGGAATACAAGTAAATTTAATTGAAATATCGTTTCTGATTGCCTTGAAATATGCAAATGCAAATGCATTTTTAGTTGGGATTATATCACATTGAGAGATTTGGTAAATGAACAAATTTGCAAGTAAACGAGCAATTAACATTAATTAAGTTATATAAAAATGACTGAACAAAAGGATAAGGTGTTTACCTAATAAATATGAAATAGTAATTCAATTCTATAATTTGAGCGAAGACATCGGTGAAGATCCTAGCAATGCCTCCTACGTTAAAAGAGGTGTTAGAGGACGACAACAAGACTCGAAACGTCGTTTATAAGAGGTCTTCGAGCTCGCCGAGTAGTAAAAAATATCACGGCATATATGGCTCCCTTCTGATCTAAATTTTTTTCTCCTTTTTTACATAGATATTAATGTTTATTTGCCATATACATACACAAAATATTTATTACCGTTTTGTTTCTCTGATTATATATCTTTCAACATGTTCTTTTTTCCTTTTCAAAAAAATATGTTCTTTCTTACACTTTATTATACACTACTAAGTCTAACGGAGTATATAAATGTTAAAATAGACTGGTCGCGCGATGCGCGACACCAAAAGACTAGCATGCATATAATTGGTGCCTTTTATGTTTCAGCACTTTCTCAATCATACATGAGGTAATTAATTTAATTGAACACATGCAATAAACGATTCTACTAGACCGCTTCATTGTTGCTCTTATAGGCACTCAATGTTCAACTTCTACCATTTTGGTATTGAGTCATACACTCACCATAATTGTCAAATCAATATTCTCATAAGAGCAGAATATGAAAATCTGTAAGTTACCAATTTAACTCCACAATAAATTTCTGCAAACTTCAGGTTGCAATTTAACGACAATCATACATATGGCTATCTCATCGGCACATCGATTAATACTCTAATTTGTTAGAAGAAACTCTTGGTTCTCCAATTTAAAGCACATAAGCTTTCTTTTTTCATCTTGAAACCAAAATCGCTTAATTATTTATTCCAAATTTTAGAATTTCTCTTCTCAAGAAAATTGTGAATTAATTATTCAACTATACCAGAATAATTTTCGCTCCACATGAGTGTTTACTCTGACAGAGTATTTGTTATTTAGTTATTTTCATTCTACCATAGTGTTCTTGCTCTTTTAAAAATAAAGTATCGCTGCTCTGCTGGAGACAATAATGAATTTTCAAATTCAAAATAGTTGTGTTGGTAGAACAATTTATATACTTCTTTGATACCTTGGAGAATATAATGTATCTCAATACACTTTTCCTTCTAACATTCCCTTGTTCTTTTAGGTGCAAAGTTTGTTTACTATTGCTTTTCCAGAGGCAATGATGAAATGATGAATTCATTATATTTGCTCTTCAAAAGCATTTATTTGTTCTCACTCTCCGGAGTAATTATACTCTACGGAAGTTTTTATCTATCTTTACAAAATAATTTAATGCCATATGCTTTACTGGAGCATTTAGTTGATTTCGTGTTTATCATTGACTAGCATCACCTGTAGGGCGATTAACCCAGAGAGGTAATATGAGTTGCATTATGTGCCGGACATACTTCTGCCATTAACAAACTTAGATATTATTTTCTTTGTAACATGTACATAGAAAATGTCAATTAAATAGTATCATTACTATAGTGGTCAAAAGATCACAACATCTTCGAGGTATTTGACCTATTAGACATTTCCATCTCTAAATTAATTTTCACATCACCGTCAGGATGTTTGACAAAGAAACTGGCAATATCTAAAATAGTAAAACCGTTGTTCACGAGACCATTGTCAACATTATCAACATTGTTATAAATTAAATTTGTCTTTATTTTCGGTTCTTCTTTCTTCATCGATTGCTAATAGAGATATGTAAGATGTTTTAGCGTATGATGTATACGCGACCAATTGTTCGTTATACCATATCGAAGGATTTTTTTCAACGCCTTTCTTTTCTTCTCATCATTACTTCCCAACTTTTGGTTGGTATACGACTAAATCATTCAATCTCTCACTTCAGGTGAAGAGTTATATTTGGTATATAATTGTCGTATGGACGAATGTACGTTTTGGTCTCTAATGTAATAGGGGTAGCCTAACCCAGTCACCAAAAATATTTCACTACCGATTTTAGTCTCTTAATACTTTTTTATGCCTGATTTTGGTCTTTTAACAAGGTTTTTTGTAGTAATTGACGGAAATTTTAACCCTTCCGTTAAGTTTTGAATTTTTTATTCATTTCCTGTAGATGATGGGTCCCACATTTGTTGACCCTAAAAAAATTTAAAAATTCAGAAAATTAAAAATAAGTGAAATTGTTTGTACTGCTATTGTTATCGGTGGATGAACAGTCTAAATTGCCACATCGCCGCCTCCTCATCTCCTGCGCCTCCGATAATTCCGACGAATTGATCACCCAGCCGGACGATTCAAGATCGCCAAAGCAGGGGCTATCAAGCCATTGATTGAGATCATTTCCTCCGGTAATTCACAGCTGCAGGAGTATAGCGTCACCGCTATTTTAATCCTCTCGCTCTGTGACGAGAACAAAGATGCGATTGCGGCGGCCGGAGCTATAAAACCCCTTATTAAGGTTCTGAAATTTGAGACTTCTAAGGCGAAAGAGAACGCCGTGTGTGCCCTGTTGAGACTTTCCCAACTGGATTCGAATAAGATCGCGATTGGGCGGTCCGGTGCAATTCTGCCGCTGGAAATCTTCTTGAAACCGGGAATTTCCGGGGCAAGAAGGAAGCAACTGCAGCAATCGACGATGAGCTCTTGAATTTCAGCAACGGAGTGATTGATGATGGTGCTCATCAGAGAACAGAGCAGCAGCGGTCGGCGGTGTTGATGGTGATGAATTGGAGCGACCGTCGACTGGATTGATGAGTGAGTGAGTAATGGCTGATGGTGGACGGAGCCCCGCCGAAATTGAAAGGTGGGTGGAATGGAGCGACGAAACTGAAAACTGCCGAATCCTTCTCTTGATTTGGACGGCGGCCGCTTGGATGGTCTGAATCGGTACGGCGAACTCGAAACTGCGGCCACAGCAGAACTTGACGACAACGGCAAGCAAGGATCAATTCGCCAAGAAGAATTCAATCCGTTGACCAAGAAGATAGTCTGAATTTTTAATTCTTTTTTCGGAGTCAACAAATGTAGGACCCACCATCTGTAGGAAATGAATAAAAAATTCAGAGTTTAACGGAGGGGTTAAAATTTCTGTCAATTATTACAAAAAAAACTTGTTAAAAGACCAAAATCGGGCAGAAAAAAGTATTAGTGGACTAAAATCGGTTGTGAAATATTTTTGGTGACGGGGTTAGACTACCCCCAATACATTAGAGACTAAAACGTGCATTCGTCCTTGTCATTTTATTGTTGTAGATTTAATTTCTACAATCTACCGCAAAATAATTTACTGCCCATTTACTTCACGGAATGAAAAGAAATCGATTCATAAGATTTCACCAAATAATTCACTATAATTCTACTACTGGAGCAATTTAATATGGTAAATGTATTATCGTAATATTGCTACTTTAGGAGTAACTTTATTTTCGTTATCATTAATCTTTCAGTACGGGTGAAAACTATATCTATATAGTAATAGTTCACTTGCTTCAGGAAGTGAAAAATCTCAAAGTAAGGGTGACATCTTCTCACGAAACAATAATAGTATATACAACAAAAATAAAATAAAAACTAAAACATTTATTCTTGTCAATGTACATAACAAATCACTACAGCATAGCGACAATTTGTTTTTCAAATAATTTTCTTTTATAGGATAAAGAAAACCTACAAATATAATTATGCTAGGAAACCTTAATAACACCAACAATACGTAAACAGGTATTGAACCAATAGGTTATAATTACCTTAAAAGGTTTACATTGAACCAAAACAAGGAACAAAAACTCCATTATTAATCTTCCCTATTTTCCTTTTGCTCTTCCCAGAGGATAATATAAATAATATGCATCATTACATAATCATCAAATAAGGCATTGATATTAACGAGATTAGATTTTAATAAAATATGTAATTTAGTTTATGGAATTAGAGATCAAAACAAAAGCAAAATAATGAAAAACCGTGGATGAGTTTTTGTCTAAGAACTCGTTGACTAATAAAATTACAAGCCACTCAGACATCTCAATACAAAATCAAATAGTATGATTTCAACGTGCCGAATTTGTTTTCTCAATTTTGAATTGACAATCCTAAACTAAGATCTTGAAGTGACTTGAGGTCACGACGCTTCAGGCGCTTCAGGTTACAAAAATATTTATTGAGGATTCAGGTCTTCAGAATCAATATGCACCAACTTCAGGCGGTGGTAGGATTAAAATATTTATTGAGGATTCAGGCCTTTAGAATCAATACATACCAACTTCTGCGTTTTCCATCTGTTCTGTTGGGATCCATTGCACAACTTATCTCTTATCATGACAAGTTTTTTCCAATGCCATCTGGTGTCGCGTGCCACAGTAACATCCCATAATCATGCCTTCATCAAATAAAAGACATGCAACCATTTTATCCACAAATTGTCTTTCCCCTAAACAAGTTCCCATAATTGTTTCTCCACAGCTACAATGTTCCATAACCCTATATCCCTTATCCCCAATCCTCCTTACCTTCGTGATAAACAAACAGTTTTCCAAGCTACTAGTGGAAAAGATCTCCCAGACTCCCTTTTCCCCCAGAGAAAATCACTCCATAGTCTTTTAATTTGTATCATGATGCTTTTTGGAAGAAGGTACACTGTGGACCAATAGGTTTGCATATCCAAAAGAACTGAATTTATTAGCTGAACTCTTCCCATATATGAAAGAGGTCGAGAAGCCCAGCTTTTCAACTTCAAAGTAATTTTATCAACCAAAGCTTGACAATCAGTTTGAGTCCATGTATTTGGAGATATTGGAAAGCCTAGATATTTCATCGGAAATTTTTCCCTTTCAAACCCTGCTATAGCTTCAATTCTCTCCTTTTTTTCATATGAGACCCCTCAAACATAAATTTGGGACTTATGCCAGTTAGCCAGCAAGCCAGTGGAGGATCCAAACTTATCCAGTTTTCGCATTACAGTTTGGATAGAGCTTTCCTCAGCTTTACAGACTATTAAAGTCATCCGCAAAGCAGATGTTAACTATTTGCAAGGATTCACATTGGGGGTGGTATTCAATAGTTCCTAGATTTATTTTCTCCTTAAATAATCTAGTGAGATATTCCATAACTAAGATAAAAAGCAATGGTGACATAGGGTCACCTAGGGTCACCTTGCCTAATTCCCCTTTTCCCCGAAAAATATGCCACCAGATTCCCATTGAGATTTAATGAAAAAGAACATGTCATCACACATTGCATAGTTTATTCAATAAATCTTTCTGGAAAGTCAAAACCTACCAAAGCTTCATTTAGAAATGACCAGCTTACACTATCAAAAACTTTTTTCAAGTCAACCTTTAGCAAGCACCTAGGAGATACAGCTTTCCTTCTATATAACCTAACTAGCTCCTGAGTTAGCAAAACATTGTGCTTAAAAGACCTCACCTTTACAAAGGTTCCCTGATTTAAATTAATCAATTCAGGTAGTATTTTACTGAGCCTATCACTTAGGATTTTTGTAATACATTTATAAATAGAATTGCAGCAAGAAATAGGCCTAAATTCACTAGCATTCTTAGGCAATATACACTTAGGGATGACTGAAATTAGGGTACTATTTACTTGGCTGAGAATTCTCTTTTCTGAGCCAAATTCTTGAACATCTGCTATCACATCTGGTCCCACTATCTCCTAGCAAGCTCGAAAAAAACCACTGCCGTATCCGTCTGGTCCCGGGGTCTTGTTGGGGTGAATATTAACATTGACTTTTTGATTTCCCTGGCAGTAAAATCCTTGCACAATCTGAGTTGTTCTATTAAGCTCACTTTGGGGCCTTGGTCGTAGACCTACTGTCTAGAATTGCATCTTTGCGTTTCGACCCCTAGTAGATTTTGGAGAAACTGGACAACATGTTCCTCAACCTCTGGCCATATCTCAATTAGCTCCCCTTCTTGTCTCGTAGGACAAAATCCTGTTTCTGGCTTTTCGTTCCTTCATCAATGCACGGAAATAGCTGTTGTTTGCATCACCTTGTTGGCACCATCATTCCTTTGCCCTTTGGTCCTGAAAACTTACTACTTCCTTTCCCATTTCCACATATTCCTCCATAGCTTCCTTCTCCTGTGCTTGCAGTTGCAAATCCATTGGACTTGTTAGTAAATCTGTTTGCAGCTTTTCCAACCTTTCTTGTGAGTTGCAGTACCTTGTTTCAACATCACTGTAATGTTTCCTATTCAGTTCTTTCAAAGGTGCTTTCAATAGCTTAAGCTTTTTCATGAGCTGAAATTGCTTAGTACCTGCAATTTTTAGTCCCAAATCTGCTTCACAATATCCTTGAAAGCCTTGTTTTATGTCCACATGTTGTAAAATTTGAAGGGTCTTCTTCCTGTGGTATTGCTATGGTTCCACCTAATCACCAGAGGGCAATGATCAGATATACTGTCACATATGAGTCCGGAAATTCTATGTGTAGATCTCACTACTCTGTCTAATCTGCAGCATATCCTTTTAGCCCCTATTTGCTTGTTTGTCCAAGTGTAGATTCCTCCTTGAGATCGGAATTCTTGCAATTGACATGTATCCAGCATCATTTGAAAATCTCTCATCTCTTGATTCTTGAAAAGGTGACCTCTAATCTTCTCCTCATTCTGTAATATGCAATTAAAGTCTCCTCCCATGACCTAGGGTTTACCACCATCATGCAGTTGCATTAAGTCTGCCCATAACTCAGTTCTGTCGCCTTACGTGTTCTTAGCATAAACTACTGTCAGTGTGTACTCCTTTCGAGTTCCTCTTTCTATCACCATGCAGTGAATAAAATGATCCTTAATCACCAATGTATCAACCACATAGTCATTTACTTTCCATATAACCAATATTCTGCCCTTCCGGTTATTCATTGCATTTTCTATGTAGTTGTAACCGTCTGTTTATGATGTCCAGACATTTTTCAGCTATTAGCTTACTCTCTACTACTCCTACTATACCAACATTTTGTGCTTTAATAATGTTACCCATTTCTTGTTGTTTCAGAGGGTGGTTGAACCCTCTAATATTCCACAGTAGTATATTACTCATATTATGTGAGGATCTGGATTTAAAGGTTCACCTGCTTCATCCTGTTCGTCACTTTGCTTCGTTGTGGCTGATATGCTTCTCAATGCCATGCTAGGCCCTTTTATCACTCTTGGTGCTATCATACTGACATTGGTTTCTATTAAAGAGTCTCAATCCCACATCGGTGTTGGGAGACTCTGAGTATCAATATATAAGCTTCATGAGCTACTCTCCTCATTGCCAATTGGTTTTGAGGTGGATCCCCATGGGCTTCTGTATGGTATCAGAGCCAGCCCGCCAACATTCGGACTCCAAAAAAGCCCAATAAGAAAATAGGGTTGAGACGTGAGGCGGTGCCTGAGCTGAAAAAACTAGGACAAGCCCAACCTAAAAAATACGTTGGGCTTGCGGGGGAGTATTAAAGAGTCCCAATCCCACATTGGTGTTGGGAGACTCTGAGTATCAATATATAAGCTTCATGAGCTACTCCCCTCATTGCCAATTAGTTTTGAGGTGGATCTCATGGGCTTCTGTAGTTTCGGCTTGTTGTGACGGTACAACTCTTTGAGCCTTCTGAACTTCAGTCCCTTCATGCCTGATTACAGCTGAGCTTGGATCGCTGGTGAGAGCTTCCGTGTTCGGAGTAGTCTCTTCCCTTATCTCTTCTCTTTGTTTTCCTTCTCTATAGTCTTGGCATCTATTACCTCCTCAACCCTTTCCTCTGAGCCTTGCACTGGCTTCCAAACAGGCTTCACAAGTAACTTACACCCTTTTTTGAGATGGCCATATTCCTTACAGAGTACTGGTCTCCATTCATAGATTAGTTTCTGTGCATGTAACCTGCCTACTTCATTCACAAACATCACCTTCTCTGGCAGTTCTTCTTTAATTTCCATCTCCACAAGGACCCTTGCAAATCTAGCTCTCTGTTTTATTATTACAAAATGCAATTTTTGTTTCAAATATTTCAAACTCAAAAAGTAATAGTACTAATGGCAGCTATTTTCATTATAATGAGATAAGTTGTGGATAATTTGATATTGTACCGATCATATTCAAGTATTTCTTTCTTAAAAAAGAATCAGAAATATGTGTAAATTGTCTAACAGCACTTATCTAAGAATTTTACAAACTACTGGAACAAGTTGTACTACTTTTATTATTCGTTACGCGAAACCAACAAACAAGCGGACCTAGGTTTCGACCCGGGGGTGTTTGGGGTGTGGAGGGGCACTATTATACGCGCATTTTTATCTCTCTATTTTGTCGATGCTTGAACCAAGTGCCTTCCAAAATCAAGAAATTTATATTAAAAAAAAAGAAAAGAAGAAAACAAAAACACGCACACAGACACACATTGGGTATACCAAGAATGAATAAATTAGTTAAAACTTGACATACAAGTCAGCCATACGTTCAGTTCATTTAGTCCATTCACAGCATTTGAGAAATGGTGGGTGTAAATTTAGATTATTAGAGGGCTCAATTATGCACATCTTGGGGAACACACAATTGAATGCTTCAAAGTTGAAACCAGCACTTTTATTAGCTCAAAACCGACAGCGTAAAATTATTGCCACCTCTATATGCCCGAGTGATGCAAATGCATTGCACATGCCCTAAACCTTTACTGATAAATTCGATAATTTCTCGTAATTATTCTTATTAGTTATTATTAAATAATTTTCCTAAATTTTCTTACTATTAAATAATTCTACATCAGTGGTCAAATTATTGGCACAGTAGAAGTATCTCGATTTGAGGTAAATTAGTCTTGGTCCAAAAGTCGTTGATTTGTACACCTCTGTTCCTTTATTAATAAAGATTTTTTTTCCCGAAAAAATTATGCCGTATTTGGTGAACATGTTTTATTTTTTAACGACAAGAAAAACAATATGTAGGCGATGCTTAAAATGTACTCCCTCTGTCCCAAAATTATTGTCCAGTTTGAGATTTCACTTTTAGTATAATTTGAATTAGAAATAGAAATCCAAACTGAACAATAATTATGGGACGGAGGGAGTACTCAATTAATCAAAACCACTCACCTCACACACATTTTCGATATAACACTTGCTAGCTAGGTGGTTTGGTGCAAATAAAGATTAGAAAGAAAAAAAAAAAAAAAGGAAAGAAAGAAAGAAATAAAGAAAAGATACTTTTAGACTGTCAAATGCGAAGGGAAAGGGTTGTATCGTTGCTTTAGGAGCAGAAAACCTCGACAAGAACATAGTTCATTCGCATTTCAATCAGTGCTATTAGGAGTGAAAACGTAGAATTCTTTAAATTCACAATCAAATAAAGATACATGAAAATTCCTTCCATTGAGAACCAACAAAATGGTTGGATAATTGATGCGACCATCATTCGTCGTTAATGTGAAATTTCCAATATTAATTCTTCTATTTCAAAATGATTTTCTTTTTTACTATTTAAAAAAAATTGTGTAACAGGGGTAATTATTTTTAGATGATGAGATATTGTTTCACTCATATATGCTAGGGTGTATAAGAAGATACCCTGAGATCTTGGTAATGATTGTTTGTGATATACATGATCAGGTGTGAACAAATTATTACAGCCTAAATTTTTAATAAGGTAATGATAATGTTACTTTCATATTCGCATTTGGTGTTCCAACTGATTTCTATTAATTAACTGTTTGTTGTATAGTATATTCTATGATGATGAAGAGAATTGACTAATGGAGAAAATGTACAAATTGGTAGAGACGGCTATTTTACTTCTATCATTCAACACCTAACTTAGAGTTAGTTTAAATATAAGTATATCTTAACTTTGTACAAATTCGAAGGGAAGAAAAGCCGCTTACCCCAAGACTAGTCCAAAAGGGCGACTTTCTTTTTTTTTTTTTAGAAGACTACTTTACTAAATTTAGTCCACTTGAAACTTCTTAAAGTCCAAAGAATAATAAAACACTAAACCAACAAAAGATGAAAAATAATACCGCCCCCCCTAGCTACTACTACTTCCTCCAATTACATGCTCTCAAATAATATATTATCTGTTTCAGAAAAATAATCTATATTGTAATTTGTAAATTATATATCAAACTGTGTAAAATTTAATGAATACAATGTAGACTATATCTTATGGTCTACCGTGTCCCTAAAATAATTTTTATTTTTCAAAATGAAGTGTTCACTAAAGTAAACCATAGCTCAGTTGGGATGTCTGCATTTTGACTAGCTAGCTTGGAACAACATAGCATTAGAGTGATTCCAGGAAAGAGGTGAGTGTGTCCTCATTATACTCTAATCTCAATTAAATATGTTAATGAAATTTGTTTGTTTATCATTGTTTCCCAACCACTGCATGTGCTGCACATGGAGAAACCAATTCCTTTTTTTCCCTTTCCAACCACTTATGAGTTATATATCCCAAATCAAATCATTGAAATCCAGTTAGTTTAATTTCCTCTAATCTTCCTTCAAACCAAATACATTTACACACACACACACACACACAAAAGAAAAAGGGAAAAAGGAAAAACTCTTCTTCTTCTTCATACATTGTTACAAAAAGTTAGATGTTTAATCACCTTCATCTTAGATGAACCTTCATTCTTCATCACAAAAAGCAACAACAAGAGCAACAACAACAACAACAACATGCTTGTTTTTGTTCTTGATTTCTTTATTCATCGTCGGATTTTCCAACGAAAGGATCAAACCATGTTCGTATTCAAGTGATAATAATTATTCGTCGTCGTTCTTCCCGATCGCGGCCGGATTTCTTTTCCTAGCCGTATTGCTGGTCGTGTTGGCGATCCGGACAACGGTGGTTGCTTGGATCACGGTGTTAGTCCTCCTCGCTTTCGCGGGAAATCGCCGGCGTTTTCTCGTCAAGAATGGGAGGAAGATCACGGTGGATGTGACGATGCATTTTGTCACGGTAATTACTAAAGAAAGAGGTACCATTGCTGTTGTTATTTGCTCAGCAGTTGCAAGCCTAATGACAATAGCTTTTTTGTTGAGGACTTTTGTATAAAATGGGATTACTTACTACTTGCCTTCGTCAGTTAATTGTAACCTTTTCTAACTAAGACAAAAGTTTATATATCTTTTTTTTTCTCTCGGTTTATGTTTAGCATTTTTATTTATTTATTTTTTTTTTTTGGTATTTCTTCAATAGGAGAAATAGAGATTATGCCTCTAAACATAATTGGTTATTCAATTGTAATTAAACCTTTTTGTTTTTTTATAATATACATGTACTTCAAATGTGTCATCAGAATTCAGGAGTACTTGTATTGCAATAATTTTGTGAAATATTTGGTGATTTTATATTTTGCATTTAGATTATGATCTTGGTCATGCATGTATACATCAACTAACACAATGAAAAAATAACTGAGATAAAATTTCTGAAATCCATAAGAATCATGGGCCCTTAGCTGAGAACAAGCTATTCCGCAACATGTTTTTCGTTGCTGTTTTTAGAAATTTTGTGGCGTAATTCTGATAACTGAGCTTGGACTTCATTCCTGATTCGAAGTAACCATCATTCACCTTCAGCCTTCTGTAACCTTTCAACCTTTCACTGTGTTTAAATGAGTTTGACTACTCATTCAGTAATAATCCGATTGTGTAATGCTCTACATCTTTTTAGTGGCTTTCACTATAGAAGTTGTACATCTTCATAATACATTTACAAACAACCTTTCAGTCCCATCAAAAATCACCTTCTGTTATGATAACAAGAGGAGTTGTTTACTGGCCAACCTCCATCAAGCCTCATCCTTGTAAATTAGTCTGAAATTTATATCAAGGTGAATGTGACAAACTTACTTGCAAGTCATCAAACTATGTGGTGTTTGTGGATATTTTTTAGTGATCTTCACTCTTTAAATGGTACCTTATCACAATGTATATATAATGGTAAACTTATCAGAATACAACACAAAAACAATCCAAGCCATCATCAATTGCCTACAGTAACCTTCCACCACTGCTCATCTTTACCTTTGAGCGCTTTAAATTCAAGAATCAAGATCTTGGTCTCCTTCGAACATTTGAACATCTTAGTTCTCATTCCTCAATGGAGGAAGAAACTGTCGTTGTCGTTAGTGAAACCACGACGGACCTTATGCTCGGCCTCATATGAGGATTTGTGCGAGTGCAAGCTCGGGCAAGCTGAGCCATCTGCAACATGTTTTCCAATGTTGTCTTTCAAGAAGAACATTTTCGGCGTCATTTTATTTAGAGCTGAGCAAGAATGTCACCGGATATGTACAAATGCGCGGAGAATTACCTTGAGGACAGACCGAAATGGATAATTATCTCCAAGTCTGGGGTCAACCAATTTGCAGAGACCATCATTTGGATCTGGTAGACTAAAAATTTCTTCAAACTGTCATATAACAGAGACGCATTATATCCATCATTTGTCAGACGTAGCAGACAATATTTGGGACTACCAAATGGATATCCCAATTAATTTAAGAAACTCTATGATCCTTTTCATGCCATTGGAGGAAAATGAAAACAGGTCACACAAATCTTGCACTTCAATCCTGTGGCGGCTCAACGTTTTTGGGGGCCTAAGACGAGTTCTAAAATCGGGGCCTTTTAATAATAAAAAAATTTAAAAAAAAAGAAAAAAAATTTTAACCCTCGTCCTTTTTTTGGGCTTGGGACCGGCAACTATAAACCCGTGAATTTATAGCAGGCGGAGTTAAAAAAGTCTTTTCCAAATATTATTCATATTAAGTTTTTCTTCCTAGCATTTTTTAAAGTATTGGTTATATTAAATTTATTTTTCTAGCTTTTTTGGTTACAAATTCTTTTATGAAAGTTTCATGATCTATCTCTTCTAGTAAGTCATTTTTATTGATATAATAGCCAATCCATTTAATTTATCTTGTGACATTGTTGATCTTAAATAATTTTTTATTATTTTTGGTTTTGAAAAACTTCTTTCTGCTGAAGCAACTGTTACGAAAATAGTTAACATTATCCTATAAGTATAAGCATTTGGATAAGAATTAAGTTTTTTAATATAATTAAGTATATCTATTGGATTATTATTCTCAACATTTACATTTTCTCTTAAAATTTTTAGTTCATATAATAAATCAAAACTGTTAATATCTAAACTATCATTGTGTGTTAAAGAGTTTTGAAGGTTAAGACAATTTTTTTCTAAATTTTTGTCATCAAGTGATTTTAATTTTTTTCAAACTAAATAGAAAACCAAAAATATTTCGTACATTTTAAAATTTTCGAATCTACTTTGTAGTGATGAGATAGCTCTATTAACTATAAAAAGAAAATAATTAATTTTTTGGAGGAAAATTAATAGCGTTGTTATGAGAGAGAGAGAGAGAGTAAGAAAGAGCTAATTGAGCGATAGATGGGGGAGAGAGGAAAATAAAGAAATTGATTTCACGAGGGCAGATGTGGAAAAAATGAAAACATATGCACTAGATGCTAGAAATTGTTGTGGCAAAATCACCACCCATAAAAAACACTATTGATTTTACTTAATTACTTTCCCTATTATTCTGAAGTATAAAATACACGTGAATTAATAAATATTGAGTGGTCTTTTTTTTTTGGCTACAATTGGTCAATATTTATAAGCTTTAAATTTTTTTTAATAATATATATATATATATATATATATATATTCGGGGTCCTTCCGATTCCGGAGCCCTAAGCGATGGCCTATTTTGTCTAATGGGAGAGCCACCCCTGCTTCTATCGAACAATATCTGCCCCCTTTATCACTTCTAAGCGCAGTGTTAAGCTGCAAAGTCGCTTTAGCGTTACCTAAGCAATGCAAAGAGCTTACCATGTGAACAAGGCTTTTAGTAATGGAGTCTTCTTTGATTATAGCTTGCTTGGCCGAAATTAACTCATAAAGCACAATCCCGAAAGTGTAAACCTCAACTTTAGGAGAAACTTCACTGTACTGTGCATAACTGCAATCAAACAACGACTATGAAGGCAGAGATTGTTGAACTTTGTCCCATAAGGTCGGGATTCTTTTCAAACTCAATCAAAATATTCAGAACTAAGATGCTCCGAAAGTAACTGAACAAGAGACCAAGGGCAGATGAACTTCTCAGTGCTTCAAAATTAAAGCAGCTCATTGAAACATTTCCTTTCTCCAGATTGTGAGAATCTACTTTGGTCTCTATGCGAAATTAAATGAAAGAAAGTGTTGATTCTCAAACATCAGATCTCAGTAACACTTAGCTTCCAATAAATAAGCTGTTTTGACAGATGTGTTCTACTACACAGAACGATTTCCACATTTTCTGAACACAAATTAACAGAAAACACAAAAGTGCTTACTCTGGTGGCATGTAGCCAAATGTACGCATTAGACGCTTGAGAGAAGACAACCCTCTAGCCTCAGTAATTGTGGTTAAACCGAAACCTGAAACCTGCGAAATTAACAACATAGGTTACTGACCTCACGAGCCTTGCAAAGGGCTCAATATATTATCCCAGACACAATAGTACGACCTTCGCATGGAAACTTTTGTCAAGCAAAATTTTTGATGGTTTAATATCACAATGGATATACACCGGCACTTTACGCTCGTGAATGTACTCTAGAGCTCTTGCTGAGTCCAGAGCAATTTGCACCCTTGCTGCCCAAGATAATGGTTCACACCCTGGCATGTACAGACAGAAATGCGATGAGTATCTTTTCCGATGACCATTTCCAGACAACTGACCCAGAAACCAACATTGTGTGTGCCTTAAAGCTTCCCAGAACTGATGCTAAAAAGGTACTGAAAAGTGATTAACAATAATGATTAGAAAACAGTAAAACACAATCAACTGATTAAGTCTGTCTATATTGAAAAGTATTGAAATGGCATCACTTATTACTGCCGCAAAGCTCACTTCAAGTTTGTCTATATTCCAATTGCCGATTCAGGGCTCAGAGAATGCATCAAATCAAGATTGTCAATAGTAACAGTAGAGAGCTGAACACTTGCAAATTCAGGTCTAACATAAGATTTGCTTTCTTGTTTGCAGATAATGCAATACCTGATCCATGAAGATGGAATTTTAAGTTTCCATTATCAGCATACTCAAACACAAGAAGAAGAGAACCTTCAACATAATATCCTAATAAGCGGACCAGTATCCAGCATCAATGAATAAAATTAACATCTCAAAAGCAACTGATTCATTTCTCAACAGACAGCGTCATGCACAATTCTAATATCTTAATCTCGTGTCCACCAGAAGCATGAAAACCAGGAAAGATTCTAAACATACTCAGAAAAATTCCTGAAATCATGTTAATAATGACTATTAATGTGGCTGAAATTTTGCAACTGCAAAACACATCAGAGAAAAGCCCGAATTCTAAGTTTTGTTGGTAAGATGTGCTTTTCAGTGCATAGAAATTAGAGGTGAACACCCCTCCATGAATGCTCCTCCAATCTAAGGACCGAAAGAAAATTGATAAAAGGAAAACTATGTTAAAAGTGCATAGAGGATTTTGCGTACCAAATTCTGATGATGAATATGTGATAAAACTCTCAGTTCAGTTAGAAATTCTTTGCTACTCTCCATGCCCAGTTTCTTGATTGCAACTTTCTGCACCAAAACACCTGAGTTCAGAGGTCAGGATCTATACTAACACATGCAATTCGTATTAGAAACATGATGGTGGAAACATAAAAAATTCCTCCTTAATAAAAGACAAGTCAAGAATTGCCAAAATATGAAAAGTACACAAAGAAATTTTAGGTAGCAGCTGTAGTAAGGCAAGATAAAATTCTTTAGGGAAACTTTAAAACTAATGTCCACTCTGATCTCGACGACATTGTTGGGAGGTATATTAATTATACTACGACAAAATATGAGATTTTAAGATATCAGGCACAGATGACATGGGAAATTTTGACACAGTGAGAGTGAAAAGTAAAAGCAACCATTCAGCCTTCAATGGCAAAATAGTTAAAATTTCTTATCAATACTTAAAAATCCAGTCAATCTGACTTCGGCTACCACGATATGCAAAGTAACCAATAGAGAGGTCTTACTCAAATGATCCACTGAACAATGCTTTAATCGATCTTTAGATTCCATTAGTTTTTATCCTTAAATAAAGATGCGGAAAAGGATGAGATATTACCTTGCCTCTGAGCTCAGAATGATAAACAGCAAGAAGGATACCTTCGCTAATCTTATTAGCCGAACTGAAATCACAAGTAGCTTTTGCAAGTTCTTCATATGGAAATTCAATTAATTTGTCAACAGTTATGTGATCATGGCAAGGAGGACTTCGCTCCACATCACCTGAATTAGGAGATTTCATTAACAGTAACTCTGAAACCAACAGATCAATGAATGTGTTTATCTTACACAATAAGCATGAAAATCTTAGCAAAAGAAACAACAAAATATATGCATTTTGTCATGAAACAAAAACAAAAACTTGTAAATATTCACATTTACTATGGTGAACTCAATAGTAAAGATTACTTGGCTTCCATCAATTTTCAAGGACAAAAAGAGCAAAAAAAACACACTAAAAAAAGTGAGAACTGAGAAGAAGTAGTGTAATAGGGGAATGATTTCTGATGATTATCTGTTATAACAAGAAAAGGAATCTGAGAGCAACCATTTCAAATGTAGACTTTCTTTGGAACCTCCAATAAATTTGAAAAGTGAAAACACAATTATCAGACGTTGAAGGGCAAGTTGTCACTTAGAGCGAGAAAGAATACTGAAATTAGATAGTGCAGACATGTTGTTTGAGAAAGCACACTGACTCGGCCAATACAAAGCATCAGCTGCAACAAAAAGCATTTGATACCTAGTCAATACAGCATAAGCACACCCATATAGTAAGCTATGTATGGTAGAAAGACATTCGTGATCTTGACAGCACTTCATAGAATTCTTCATTTTTGGGACAACAAAAAAAATAAAAATATTGGACTGACCGTGAACTGAATAGCATGCAGTGGTTTTATTTTCTGAAATAAAGGTTTGAAACCAAGAACTAATTGATAGTATCATATCATTCTCTCAGTGGCATACCTCTGCTCTTAACTGTTTTCCAAGGCCAAAACCAAAACTGTTTCCTGTCACGAGAAAGCTGTTTCCCACTTGAGAAAGCTTTTGTAGTTGTGATGTCTTCCGTTGTTTGAGGATGTAAACTTTTATCCTGTATTGCGAGTAATGGAGCCTGACTCGTTTCACATGATTGAATAGTTTTTATGTCAAGATATTGGACACTGGCTGCAGTATCTCCTGATGCAGATATAACAGGTCTGTACTGCAGCTGGCAATCCTGTTCTGCATTCCCCACCAATTGAGCCATAGGTCAGATTTCCAGCTGCTGCTCCAAAGTATTCTTCAACAGATTTCAAGTTCTTTAACTTTCAGGTGATAGGTTATACAGATTTCAAACTCGGGTCCTTTTGCTTGAAACTTCCTGGTATTACTGAGAAAGCGGTTAGAACAATATGAAAGGCACACACATCAGTACTTCTTGCCAACTTGTAAAGAGTAAAATACTCCTGATTCTGTCGGGCCTTTGCTTTTTACGGTTGAAGGCAATCAGGTCGTATTTTAATGTTTCCTGGTTATAACACAACAAGAATACACACCTATATAACATGACCGAGACTTATATGCATAGTTAATTATGTAATAAACCTAAGGAAACCCGTTAAACCTTAGAAGGCTAACCACCTGAAACACAGATAAAAGCAGCCATTAGTTTGTTTATCCTTGACCATTTAATCCATCCACATTCTTAAGTCCAAAATATCACAAACGATGCAAAACATTTCCAACCAGAATTCAAGTGGCTTTTTTAATTATCAAAATCATTGAAATCAAATTAAAGAACATCATGTGACTGATCTATGTCAACAGTACGCATGAACATTTAACACATTGAGCTGCAATCAGGCCAGCCCACAAAAATTCAGATGATATTTGTCCTTCTAAATTGTGGAATTTCCTATATCGTGACATAGGATCTATATCGCTGACACCACGTAGTAGCTCAGGGCTCTTCATTTTAATATATGTATATTCACACCTCGAAAGAATATCTCAGGAAAAATGGATAAACACAATTTTGTAAGATAGAACAAAGTAAGGCACCAGGGAAGAAGAAAGAAACACCTAGATATAAAAGGCACATCTAATTGAATGCTGTCGAAAAAATCTTATGGAAAAAATCCTAATGAGTGAAGCAACTGATTCTGAAGTCTCGAACTCAAAGCCAGAAACTAAGAAATCTAATAGGTGATGTTCTCTAATTATCACTGAGAACATAAACAGACAAATCCCAGTTCCAACTCTCCAGTGACAAAGAAAAAGTGTCGAAATAACAGAATAAACCCCAAAATCGACACTGCCGAAAATGTTTTACCAACTTATAACGAAGAAGAAGGGAAAAAGTTCATACCCAAAGCTTTGACCTCAATTCTACCTTATTGATTTTCGGTTAGCCAATTTTATCCTTACTATTTAAAATTTTTGTTAATTCCGACCAATTGGCCTAATTTCCATTAAACTTAACTGATTTCCATTAATTTTTAACCTAAAATATCCTAATAGTTTTAAAATATTATAAAAATAACTCCAAAAAATATAAAAATAACAAAATAGTCTCTTTTATTCATTTTTTCTATTTTATTTTATTTCTCTTTACTACTTTTCATAACCATGATAATATACTATATGATTTTTTACAAAATAATTATTTATTTTCAAACTTATTTTTCATGTGCAATACATTTGATTCGGGTCCAGGGGTAATTTCGTCATTTTAAATTTTTTTAATTTAAATTTTTTTTTATTCGTTATTTTTTGAGATTCTTTTTCTTATATTTCATAAATTGTATATTTAGATACTAGTATAATTATTAAATTTAAATAATTAATTTACCTTTTTATTTCATGGATTATAAAAAAAATTAAGATAAAGAAAATGATGAAGAAAAAATTAAGTTGACATAAACATCAAATTAATAATATATCATTCTAAGCAAAAAGCAAAAAAAATCTATAAAAAAAAATCTGCAAAGACAAATACAATGTATCATATTCATTTTCCCCAATACCAAAATATAAGTTGAGCTAAAACAGAGAAACACAATCCCCAAATTGAAAGAAGCAGAAAGTCCCATTAGACATATTCACAATCGTAACATCAACCCTTTGTTGCCACGACTTGTATCTACAATAATCTACTACGCCACAATATTGGTTCTGAAAAGCAAGAAAAAAAACAGAGAACTACGACTCGGGAAATAAGAACTTAGTGAACGAAAAAACTGAAGTTCATTGACGCGAATGATCAAGCACGTAATATGCGTTATTATGAGCTTTACACATCGACATCCTGACAGAAGAATCAGCGACCGTATGTGCCATTATCTCATGTCGAATTAAACAGATTAACAAAGAACAAAAAAAAGGTCTGGAACTTAGTTAAAAAACGTAGCAGGAAACTGTCAATTCTTTTACTGTCATAAACATAATCGTTCAGACCGGATTCTTAAAAACACAATACATTTTTAAGATTTTTTTTTTCAATTTAAAAGATATCTTAGGATAAACTTAGGACGAAATCAAAATGTCTTATAATAAAGACCGAAGGGAGTATATTGTACTAATGGAAAATTTAAAAATGTACTTTCGCATCTATTGTGATTTCTCAATTATTATATAAAATATTTTTAAATTTTTATTTTTCCCTAAAATAATATTATAAAGAATGTTTAAGAAATATCACAATGTCTGGTAACAAGGATGAGAGTAACATGGCTAATTCATTCAAAAATGTCCATCTTATTATCGCTGAATTGAACAAATGTTTCTCACTTCAGAAAGATTTTTATTTTTTTTTAAAGACTCCGGACTTGTGAGGATATAGCCAAACCGAGAATTAAAAGATTGTAATGTTATAAACAAGGAAAAATGATGCCGTATTGGTCTTCTAATTAAGCAATCCAAATTCTCTCTTCTTCATCATCTTTATTCTCAGAAGGACAAATTAATGACACGACAAACAAAGTTGTTTTCGTAATATAGCACAAGGGAGATGACATTCAAATGGATCCAATACATTCATAGTTCAAATGTGAAATGTTTTTTCGCACATAAAAGTTACACAACAACAATTGTGTTGGCGCCGAATTGAAAAACCATTAACGAATTGAAGCATTCAATCAATTCATGCACGCACATACAATCCCATCGGCCATGCCTAAGTTCCAATTTCGTTCACAATTTTCTTGCATTACCAAAAACAAAATAAAAGAGAAAAAGAAAAAGTAGTAGGGAAAAGAAAACTACTAATCTTTATCTAACCATTTTCAATTTCAAATTAAAAACTATACTCCCTCCGTTCCAAAATTTTTTGGCACTTGTTTGATCATCACATTGAGAGAGAGAGAGAGAGGGGGGAGAAGGCCATTCTTCGTGATAGAAAGAAATCAAGAATTAAACTGGAAAAATTTCAATAAGAATATTTATTACTCCCTCCGTCCGATAATTATTGTCCAGTTTGGGTTTTCATTTCTAGTTCAAATTGTACTAAAAGTGAAATCTGAAACTGGACAATAATTTTGGGACAGATGGAGTATAATTAAATAGTAACATCATACTTATACATCATCTTCTTGGTGCGTCAGCGGGTTATTTTGATAGTTGACCTAATAAAAGGGTGTGTTTAATATTTTCTTAATTAAAAGCTAGAGCTATTTTAGATAATCGATTAAACTTCGAGGGTGTTTTTGATATTAATCCTTTATAATAATATCCCCCTGCAGCCTTACTATAAAAGCTACTTCTTCTGTCCTAAAATTATTGTCCAGTTTACTGAAACTGAAAATCCACTTATTTAGCTTTCTATACTCCTCTTCTAAGGTAGACATCAATTTATACTCGGACTAATCGCCAGGTGTTTTATGTTTCCAGATTGAATTTTGATTGTTTATCTCCTCTTTTGTTTTGTGTGTGATGTTTTGTTTCGCTAGTTTTTGTTGTTTTTTTTTTTTTTTTCTGTTGGATGACATTTAATTTTGGTATTGATTCCCTTAGAGCCATGGGGATGAAGATGATATCCACGTCCCGAACCTCATAAACGAAGCTAAGCGTGCAAATGGCGATTTGACTCATTTAACGAAGGTGTTGAATGATATAGAGGCGGCGTATGAGAATGAGCGAAAATTGAGAATCAAGAGGCAGAAAGTGATAGAATATGGAAATAATCGAAACCCTAATTAGGGTTTCCCATGTAGACGGCTAGGGTTGTTACACTATTGTACTATAAATACCACGATCAGCTTGGTTCCCGCCTTCTCCAATTGAAATTGGAGTTTCATAGCTTAAAGAAAGGGGAATTAACCATTAATGAGTATGTTACCAAGCTTAAGATGTTGGCTGATTCATTAACAGCCGTCGGTTCTCCCATCTCCGACGATGACTTGGTGCTCCAAATTCTAGCTGGTCTTCCTTCGACCTACCAGTCTGTCTCTACTACCATTAGCCATCGCGTTCCTTTACCCAACTTTGTTGAAGCTCGATCAATGCTCTTCCTGCATGAAGTGCAACTTTAGCACAATGCTCCTTCTTCCCTCTCCACGGCTACCAACGCTCTAGTCGCAGCATCTTCCACTGATCTTCCACAGCAGCAGTCCAATACCCCTTCTCAACAGCAGCCGTCTTCCAATCGTGGCCATGACAGGGGTCGCGGTTTTCAGAATAATCGGGGACGTGGCCTTGGGCGTGGACGCAACCAATTTTTTGGTCATGTATCCCTCCTTGTTTTCAGCACCTTTTAACTCTTATACAGCTCCTATGTTTACTCCCAGGCAACATGCTCTCTCTCTTCTTGGCCCGGCTCCCTCTTCAGTCCAATCCCACTGCTGTTCGTTGCCAATTGTGCAATTAATTCAATCACTCTGCTCGAGATTGCTATCAATTTCAACAGCCCGCTTACTTTGGGGGTCACAATAATCGCCTTTCTATTCCCCCATCTGCTCGAGATTGGTATATGGACACTGCTTGTGGTAACACTATGACTCCCTCTCAAGGTACTCTTACTAATTCAAAACCTTATACTGGTTTTACTCGAGTCATTATTGGTAATGGTCATTCTTTACCTATTCAATCCGTTGGTCAACTCTCTTGTTCTTAGTTTCGTTTCCCTAATGTTTACCATGTTCCTTCGCTTACCAAAAATCTAATCTCTGTGCGTCAATTTTTCACTGAAAATCAATGCTCTGTTGAGTTTGACCCTTTTGGTTTTTTTATGAAAGATCTTTGGACGAGGACCCCTCGTCTACGTTGCAATAGTACTGGTTCCCTTTATACATTTCTGCCCTCACTGCTCCATCCATCCCTTGCACCGTCTTCTCCGTCTTGTCCGGTGTTTGCTGCTTCCGTCTCTTCTCAATTATGGTATCAACGCCTTGGTCACCCGAATGCCTCCGTTTTGTCCAGTTTAGTGTCCAGTCGAAGTCTTCCTGGCTCCGTCATCTCTTCAAATAAATTTAGTCTTTGTTAGGCTTGTCAAATTGGGAAGCATCATAAGTTTCCTTTTATGCCTTCTTCTTCGGTTACCTTTAGTGCTTTTGATCTTATACATACAGATGTTTGGACCTCTCCGTGTCATTCCTTTAGTGGTCTCAAGTATTTTGTACTCTTTCTTGACGATATCACTCATTATTTATGGGTGTATCCTCTTAACAATAAATCCGAGGTTCCTCAAAATTTTGTTGAATTTTATACTCTTGTTCAAACTCAATTCAATGCTTCCATCAAAACTCTTTAGTCTGACAGTGCAGCTGAATATGTTCATTCTCATTATCTTCAGTCTTTTCTTAAATCTAAGGGGATCACAATGTGTATCTCTTGTCCGTACACTCCTCAACAAAACGGCAAGGCTGAGCGCATGAATAAAACACTAATCAATATGATCCGCACGCTTCTGCATCAAGCTCACTTACCACATACATTCTGGGTAGAGGCTTTACATACTAGTGTCTATCTGTTAAATCGTTTACCTACTAAATCTAAAAATGGGGCCATTCCTTTCTCCCTTCTTTTTGGTCATCCACCTAACTATGGTTCCTTAAGGGTGTTTGGGTGTTCCTGTTTTCCCAATCTTTCTCATTTAGCTTCTCATAAGCTCCATCCTTGCTCCGCTCCATGTGTCTTTCTTGGTTATCCTGAATCTTATAAGGGCTATCGTTGTTTGATCCCGTTTCTAAGAAAGTCTATACTTCCCGTCATGTCGTTTTTTATGAAACCTCTTTTCCATTTCCTCAACTCTCTTCGGTTCCCCAAAACAATCCTCCCCAATCTCCTTTTAAAAATCCCTTATTCCTTATTTCACGATCCCTCCCTTCATCAGAATCCTCTCCATTGGTTGCTTCTCCTTCCCAAATACACGTGTCATCCGTTCCTTTAGTATCTACACCCACACCTTCCATTTCATTGTCACATACTTCGGATCCTCCTCTTTCGAATCCCCCTATTCATCATATGGTCACTAGAACTCGTGATGGTACTCGTAAACATAAACAGATACTCTCTCTTACTGCCACTTCTACATCATCTTCCCTCCCTACTGAACCAAAATCCTTCACTGAAGCGAATAAATACCCTAAATGGTGTGCCGCTATGAATGACGAATTTAATGCTCTCCTCACTAATCATACATGGGATTTAGTCCCTCCCCCTGTCTCTACCAATATCATTGTCTCCAAATGGATTTTTCGAGTCAAGTTAAAATCTGATGGCTCTCTTGATCGATGTAAGACACGTTTGGTTGCTCAAGGCTACAATCAGCAGCCTGGACTTGATTATGACCAAACGTTTAGTCCGGTGGTTAAACCTGTGACAATTCGGACTGTCTTAAGTATTGCTGCTTCTCGAAAATGGCCCGTTCAACAGTTGGACGTTAAAAATACGTTTTTGCATGGTCATCTTAATGAAATTGTCTACATGAAACAGCCTACTGGTTTTGTTCATCCAGACCATCCTCACTATGTCTGTCGGTTGAAAAAGCTCTTTATGGCTTAAAGCAAGCTCCCAGAGCTTGGTTTCATCATTTCACTGCTTTTCTGCTTACACAGGATTTTAAAGGCAGTCGCTCGGACACTTCCATGTTTGTGTATTCTTCTGGATCGGATATGGCTGTTTTGTTACTTTATGTTGATGACATTCTCTTGACGGCTTCCAGCAATCATCTCCTTACTACTATTATTCAGTTGCTGAAAGGAGCTTTCGCAATGACGAATCTTGGTCCAATCAGCTATTTCCTTGGTATTTCTATTGCTCCTCACTCTGGTGGTTGGTTTTTACACCAACGCAAGTATGCTGAGGAGTTGCTTGCTCGCAGTCATCTCACCGATGCTAATCCAATTACAACTCCACTTGCTCTGGCTTTTCAAATTTCGGTTGATGCGTCCCCGCCTTTTCACAATCCGACTCTCTATTGCAGCTTGGTGGGTGCATTACAGTATCTTACTTTCACCAGACCGGATATTCAGTATGCGGTTAATCTTGTCTGTCAACATATGCATGATCCTCATGAGCAGCACTTTCAGGCGGTCAAGCGCATTCTCCGTTACATTAAGGGCACACTTCACTATGGTACACATCTCCGTGCTGGCCCCCTTGATCGCCTTGTTATATATTCCGATGCTGATTGGGCTGGATGCCCTACTACTTGTCGCTCTACGACTGGTTTTTGTGTTTTCTTGGGCTCCTCACTAGTTTCCTGGTCTTCCAAGAAACAATCCACTGTGTCTCGATCTTCTGCTGAGACTGAGTACCGTGTTGTTGCCTCTGCGTTGGCTGAATCCGTCTGGTTGGAGAATCTTCTGTCTGAACTTCAAATCAAGCTCTCACATCGCCCGGTCATCTTGTGTGATAATGTTTCTGCTACATACCTAGCTGCAAATCCGGATAATCATGCTCGCACCAAACATATTGGTCTAGACATTCATTTTGTTCGTGAACGTGTTACTGCTGGTCTTCTTCGGGTCCTTCATATTTCCTCACAATCCTAGCTTGCAGATGCTTTTACCAAATCTTTACCTAAGGATAAATTGTATTTGTTTAGAACCAATCTAGGCATGATTACTTCTCCTGCTACAATTGCGGGGGATGATAGAATATGGAAATAATCGAAATCCTAATTAGGGTTTCCCATGTATACGGTTAGGGTTGTTATACTATTGTAAATACCACAATGTATCATGTGAATAATAGATGCAATAATTCTTTCAGAAAGGTATTTCAAAGAGCGTCCCCGCGGGTTTTATTTATTTATTTATTTAATTTTTTCTTTCCTGTTCGTAGATTGATTAATGATGCAATCTATGAATGATTGCGAGCAGAGAGAGACGCTGCTACAGCAAAGAGAGACGCTTTGCGAGCAGAGTTGCGTGCTACCAAAAAAGCTCTTTCTGATGCTACTGCTGCAAAAAACTGCAATGGAGAACGTTAAGCAAATATTTCTTGAAAACCTTCCCCTTCCCCCCTATTACCGCCCTCGCTCCCTCGAACGTTTAGGTTAAAGTTCCGTTAATTTTTTTCTTGTAGGATATGTATTGTATACATTGTATGTTTTGGCTTTAAAGTGTCTTTTTGGTATTGTTACAACTGTAAATTGTATTGTTTCTTTTCCATTTTGGTCTTCAGAATAGAGCTCCCTTGCTTCCTATACATTTGTGTTTACCACATTCGTTTCAGTTTTAATTTTGGGCATTCTGCCACAATCTTCTGAATTCATTTTGTCAGTGTATCCTTGTATATCATCTTGGTACTTCGGTATTAAGAATTTACGCTTGCTTAGTTTCTTCAGTCCGTTGGTGATGGTTGACAGTATGGTATATGCAGTGATGTTTGGTCCGTAGCTCTATTTGCTGGTGTTTTTGGGGACTTATAATTCCCGAGGCAAGAAAGAGTATTTTCGTGTTAGGTGTGTGCGCCTTAATTTGATCAATTGTTGTCTATCAATGCAAAGCTGATGTTAGGATTGCTTAGTTTCAGTCCATTGGTGATGGTTGACAGTGTGGTCTATATATCGGATGTTTGGACCTAAGGTCTGTCGCTGGTCTTATTTTGGAGGCCTGTAATAGTATATCCCCGTAGTTTGTGCAGTGGCCTTAATTTTTGTCAATTTTTGTCCAGAGTTAATGCCAATTTTCATGTTTTACACAGTTTTCGTGTTTTTTCATTAGGAAAATACTTTAGAATTAGTATGATATATCATGACTATTGTGTTTCTTTTTCTGTTTTTTCTTTGACATTTGGGAGGGGGGAGGAGCATTCTTTTGTTTATAATGCTAGAGATGTGCTAGTGATCCTAAATGTTTGTGTTGTTGACTTATTCTAATGATTTTTTTCCCCCTTTTTAGGTATAAACCCCGATGATCTTACCGTTGAACCATGCCGGGATTTCAAACTTCCGGGAGGCAAGTTTATTATAAAACCGAATTCACAATCGTAGTATTCGTTTTGCAAAGTTGGTTGTAGAGAGTTTGAATCTGATTGTAAGAAAGATGTTTACTTCTTTGGGGTATTATTGCTTGAGCTTTGATTGAAAAGGGACCCGATGATTTGGTAGCCTAATGAGAAAAATCGTTCTTTTTTTCCTCTGTTTTGCCTCACTTTGCAAATTAACTTTTGAGTTGGATGAAACAATAATGGACCAAAGATTTAAAGATGATAGTATGGTGGATTTAAAGATGAAGAAATAGGCCTTAATCAGTTCTTGAAATCAAGATTGAGAGTCCGAGTTGGAATTTTTTTGGGCGATGGCGATAGTTGTCACACGCTCAGTTTTAAAAAGCGCGCCTCGAGGTGAGGCGACAAGGGCATCATGGAGGGTGATGCGATGCGATTACGTGAGGCGAGTAGGATGCGCAAAAAGCGCTTACCTCACTCCGAGGCGTGATGCGCAAGAGGCGCTCGCCTCCCGTATTTCGACCTTTTGACTGGATTTGGGAGTCGTTGACCATGGCACATCATGGCAGATCTGGAGAGGAGAAGAAGAGAGAAGAAGAGAGAAGAAGAGAGAAGAATAGAGAGGAAGGTCAGGTGTCAGAAGGAGAATAAAGAGAGAAAAAGAGGAGAAGAGAGGAGGAGGATGCCTGAACGGTCGATCGTGAGAGGAGAGAAAAAAGAGAAGAAGAAGAGAGGAGGACGGCTGAAAAGCAGCGGCAGCTGAGGAGAAAGATAGAGAAAGAGTTTCTCTGGGCCATTTACTACTCCATGGAAGAAGGCCCATTTGACATGGGCTGAACAAAATCAATTTGACCTCCATAGACTTTTCAAATATGCTGTTATAGTATAATATTTTAACAAATTGATCCCTTAACTTTTATATTCATATGTTTAAAACTATAATTGCCACCTATAATAGACATATATATAAAAAAATATATATTTTATGAAGGAGTTCTCCTCGCATATGTGAGGCGTTCGCCTCACGCCTCACGCCTCGACTCTCAAGGTCTTTATTGCCTCGACACGCCTCTTGCATTTTAAAACTAAGGTCACATGACTGAATCGCCGGAGAGAACAACTACTCCTGACACATCCACCATCTTTTTTAATTGTTTTCTTACTTTCATTTACTAGGATAATATTTTTGAACTTAATTTATTCATTAAAGTGGAGTGT
Source organism: Oldenlandia corymbosa var. corymbosa (assembly GCA_949775105.1). Lineage (NCBI taxonomy): Eukaryota > Viridiplantae > Streptophyta > Magnoliopsida > Gentianales > Rubiaceae > Oldenlandia > Oldenlandia corymbosa. Next base: position 13,746,505 of record OX459124.1, read on the forward strand.
CAAAATGAAACACAGAGAACTAGAAATGAACATGCGGAAAGACCCGAAGCCCTTCTGAATTTTTTGCGGGACACTAAATGGGGAAAAGAATCGTCCTATCTAAATCTGTGACTAATACAGATGATCACAAACAAAATGCGACGAAAAAATATGAACGTACATGATTTGAATTATGTAGCATATGAACTATTTTGCGTTAAATATTATTTGCTTTTGCCACAACGAAAGCTGATAAACTTGAATGTGCGTCGTTATTCTACTATTAGCTAGCCAATGTCACCATGCCACTTTATATTAGTTTTGGTTCAGTATTTACAAATTAAATTGAAAGTAATTTTTGAATGTCTATTAAAATTTAAATCATTAAAAAATTATAAAATTCACTTTCTATTATATAATTGTTAAAATATTATTTATTAATTTAAAATATTACTTAGATGAAAAGATGAAACTACCCCTGCTGACGGTATGCCAACTACCGGTCAACATCGAGTTGGACGGAAAATCTATCGGAACCATAAAACAGAACCAAAAAAAGTTCCAAAACATAATATTTTAAACAATCATATTAAAATATTATTGTTAGGGACGTAAATTTAAATTGGTTCAAATGTAAAGGACCATTTGGTAATTTTAGTAAAAAAAACAAAAAGGAAAGACAAAACAAATGAGAATGCATGAATGAGTTTATCTCAGTAAATCCCTCTAGAGATGTCAATACATAGAGAGAACCCAACTCGAATAAGCACCAACCACCAATAAACACGCGAAAAACAAAATACCATAACTGGGAAAAAGAAAACTCCCGGATGAGTATTTCCATTCAACTATTCAACATATGTCATGACCTCATATTAACCAACAAACAATCACCTTTAAGAGCAGAGCAGATAGAAGTACATCGAACAGTAACACCAAGTCAAAACTCAAACAAAAATGTGGACACTAACAAAATTTTAACCTAAACGGAGCAGCAGCAGTTTCACCAGAGAGGAAAGAACACAAGAATTCACTCACCGCTCACAAGTATTCAGTCAGAAGCAGCTGCAATTTCACCAAGGAGATTGCAAAAGGGAAGAAGTAAAAGGGGAAGATGTTACAAAGGGGACCTAAGATACTCTATTCAGCGGCAAAAAACCATGCTCATACCACATTTCGAGGAAATCGCCAAAAATATTAGAGGCACAGCGTATATGATTAACCAATATCATTCAAACACCACAACAGAACAACCTTTTCATGAGCAACACAAAACATATGACCAAAAACTGCCAAGACACCATATTAACAGTAAACATGACATTCAGAAGGGGCCAATCTCAAGAAAAAGAGCCAGATGAAATGATGATGAAGATTACAATGCGTGAAGTGAAGTGCAGTCAGTTGCCAGGTGAGAAAGCTACAAAAGGCAAAGGATATGAAGACAACTACAAACAGCATCTTGTCTTCAATACAATACAATACAACGGGCCCGTGCGCTGCAGAGAATTTAAGAAACACAAACCATCTTGGCTGCTGTTTAGTTTCAATGACTAGACGACACACTTCTGTTTCATGTTAATCGAGATAAAGTCACACAATCGGTGTAATATTACAGACAGGGTTCAAATGAAAGCAAAAACTTTTTATACAGGCAGATGCATATCATAAATTACAACTTAAATATAGAAGCTAACCACCCTAACCAATAAAGGAGTAAAAAAAAAAAAAGAATCAGTACTGTACTGCATCCTCATCTTGCTTACAGAACAATCTTCGTTTCCTATAAACATTAATACCTTCACCCTCCTTATTGATTTGTATGAATTTTATACTCGTAAGCCACTGTACAACCAATTCTGTCATACCTTAATCCCATCATTGTTTACAGTATTTGTATTATTGCTGGAGTCGAGGAGATTCTCCAGTGACCGGGCATTTCTGTTCCGGGTTCTACCAGCCTCTTTTAAAAGTTCAGCCAACCTCTTCTTTTCATCATCTACATCAGGATTTGCTGTCCCAAGCTTTTCTTCTCTCATTCCCACAACAAACTCCAAGATGTCGATTGCATCTTCCAACCTAAATACAGATATCAGACTATCAGCAAATCACAAACAAAACACTATATGCATGCATTTCCATTCAGAAGGTTCAGTTCTCAACATAGTTCCAAAATGAAATTGATCCAATTTTCAATCTGCTTCGAATACATCGAATCTCAGACAGCAACCTTTATCTTGCAACATTCTTCCTCCGTCCATTGTAATAGCCTGTTTCCAAACTTATAATAATACTAGAAACAGAGCTATTATTATGACGATGTGGTGAGAAAAATACATTCTCAGATTTACCCTTTACTGGGTTCACCCGCCAAGGAAAATTCACCATCATTCCTGTAAATCAATGTGCCTCAAGTGTATGATAGCGAGGGTGTGTGCCCCAAGTGTGTGATAGCATGGGTGTGTGCCTGTCTGTATGTGACTGTGTGTGTGTGCGCCCGTGGGTGTGTTTTGTGTGTGCACGTATGTCTAGCAAGTCAATTTCTGAAGAGTTCATGCAATGGCTAGGTGTCAAACCACATAATAGATTCTAATCCACTCAAAATCATGAAAGTCCCCAAAGACAATGATAATTGAAAGACTAGCAAAAGACGGTGATAAATAAGAGACTAGCAAAAAAGACAATAACGTAGTGCATATGAAATTTTCAGCATTAAGCATTAACTTGTCTATAAAAAGTTAAAGGTTTCATGATTCAAAAGTAGTAAAACGGATACCTGCCAACAGCATCATAAGTTCCTGCAAGATTGCTATACACTCCAAGCGTATCAGGGTGATATGGTCCACATTCTTTCTCCAATATTGTCCTAGCTTCTTCAAACAATTCCAAAGCTTCACTGATTTGATAACGCTGTACACAAGCAAGTCCCATTTGGTTAAGAGCAATCCCAAAAAAGGCCGACTTATTTCCACCAGAACGGAGCTTCATTATGACATTTTTAAAGGAATTATATGATTCCAGATAATTTCCTAACATATAATATAAAACTCCCATTTGAGCCTCAATTCCTGCTATTGTACTCTGCTGACCAGGGGCATTATCATATATCTTTAATGCCTTCTGCAGCAATTTAAGGGCCTGCTCAAGCTCGTTCATTGACTCATAAATAGCAGATATATCAGTAAGACCACCGGCAATCTCCTCTGGAGCAATACCAGGTGTAGACTTCCCGAAAATTCGAAGGGCATTTTCACAATAAGATCTGGACTCCTTGAATTTTCCAGTCTTGTTATACAGATCAGCCAGACGCACAAAAACTGCAGCCACCGCCGGATGATTTTCCCCTTTTGTTGACTTGAGAGCTGCAAGTGCTTTCTGATAAGAAGAGATAGCTTCATCATAGCGATTCAGAGATAAATATGTGTCCCCAATGCTGCAATCAATTGATGCAACCTCTACATCCTGCTCACTGGCCGCCATGGCCATGCTGGCCAAAACAAGATGTTCAAGTGCACCTTCATGGTCTCCTTTTGATTCATAAATTAGTCCCATGAGTCTTCTATCGGCTATCTCCTCAGGGGAAGCAGGGGAGCCACTCTCTCTGTGGATATCTAGAGCAATTTGACAGAGCTTTTCAGCTTCATCGAACTGAAGTGCTTGAACATGAGCTTCAGCAACATATCTACAGGTCTCACCGACCCTTGGATCCGAGTCTCCCAATACTTTTCTTTGGATTTCTAAACCAGAAGAATAGCACATAACTGATTCTTCATGCTGACCTAACATGGCATAAGTATCTCCCAGTTGCATAAAACCTGCAAATTTAGCAAGGGCATGATCTTGCCCATCCTCAACCACTGGAATCTCAATTGAGTGCTCTAACACTGGGATTGCATCAGTATACTTCCCTAGCTTACAGTATATAGCTGCAATTACATGCAAAGACATGACCACATCTAGACTGGGCTTGCCATTGGCATATTTCTCAAAAGACTTGGAAGCCCGAAGAGCTAAATCAAGAGCCCTCTGAGGATTGTCACCATTAGAAATCAAATCCCTAGCTTGCTTGAGAAGGTATGGCCCAAGATCAGGATTGTCAGAACCAAGTTCAGACGAATCGCCAGTGTCATGCTGTAATTTAGATGCTGTCAAAGGTGAATTGATCTGTTTCCTTGCAGACACACCCGCTTTTATTCCTTTTTTCATGTTTTTTTCTTTCGAAGCCTTCCCAAAGAAAGATGTACCCTTGGGACTTGAGATTGCTGACACATCCGAGTCCATTGGTGAGTGGCTAGTTTTCTTCACCTGAAGTGAAGCATTCTTGTTACTTCCTGATTGCCAGTTTCCCAGATTTTCAGGTGAGCTTTCCTTACCTGAGAAACTATTATTAGGAGAATCATCATGCTCTTGCCTCCTGATCTCTTCATCCTCTTCCATAATTTCCACTTCCCTCATCTCACCTCCAACAAGGTGCCTTAACTCCGAATCAATCCGGGATTCTTCTCCATCTGATCCAAAACTTTGCCTTGATGGTGATCGATCAGAACTTTGCATTTCACATACATTCTCATAGAGTTGCTCAATGGAGGTCTCTACTGCTCCATCAACTCCAGCACCTGAGACTCCATTCTGGAGACTCTGGGGAGGCAGATCACCATTCTGAGGATCTTTCTCCCCTAATTTTTCCTTAGCAGCAATGAAATCCCCATTCTGACTCACTTCATTACTCACCCTTTCTTCAATGATTCCATCCATGACAACTAGGGTCATAAAACTCTACAAATTAACAAATACCTACAACCAAGCAAAGGCAAATCCTGTAACACTGTCTTAAGCCACTCAACCCCAACATTTACTAATCTTAGCGTAAAAATACCTCCTCAACACACCAAAACAGTAGTATCAAAATGGAAAATGAATAGCATTTTTAAAAAAACAGGTGACTTAAACTACTTTCATTAAACTATCAAAGTCTTTGTCCGAATCTAGTTGTACTTAGTTCGATGTTCAACACGAAATTGAAGCATCAAAGTTCATAAACATAATGCAATCGCAAAATAATCAAAACCCTTTCTACTAACTCAAGAGATCCTTAACCAATTAAAAAAAAAATACAAACATCACTTCATCCCACTTCATCAATCACAGAATCAAATCAAATGAGACATTCTCTAAGGGGAAAAAAAATCAGTAAAAAAAGGAAAATTCATAAAACTAAGTTGACCATAACCGAATCAACAGTAGAAAATGCAATGGCGTGAAAGCTAACATACCTTAGAGAAAACCCATCAAAGAGAGAAGGCGTCGGCAGAGTTAATGCTGGGAAGTCAGGCTTCCGGAGGTTAAAATAAAGGCAATAATTATTAAGAAATGAAAATTGATCAAATAAGGTGGTGGGTCTGTCTGTATAGTTGTCATGTTCTTTACGATTTGTTTTGTTTTGTTGCAGAGGTAGAATGTCAAAGGAAACAAGAAGGCGACTTCTTGTCCGTAACGCCGTTAAAACTTTTTATTTTTACGTTTGCAACCGCCAACTCGGCTCCGTTAACTTTACACGCTTCCCTTGGAAACCCATCTTCCAGCTTGGTGATTGGGTTAAAAAAAAAAAAATTAAAAAGAGAGAGAAACAATTATTCCGTTTAGAATTTTATTTTTTAAACAATTTATTCTAAAAATATCGTGAAATAATTATTCAGTTTAAATTTTCACTTATAGTGTATTTCTTGTTCTGAATAATTTTTTAATTTAAATTTCATTAATTGGCACAAATTTTTTAAAGAATCCTGATAGACTCAACGAATTATTTTTAACTGTCTTTCACGAATTTGACGTGGACAAGAGATTCGACCCACCTTGTTACCCCATTTAATATACTATTTTATTTCTCTCATTTCATTCTTCTTTTCTTTATTTATTTATTTTTAAATATGATAAAATAAAAAACCCAATCGACTTTCTCTGAACTTCACCCCTTTTCTCTTGTCCTGAAACTGAAACGTTAAAACTAAAAGTATCACCTTCCTCTTCTCCTTGTAAGTTTCGATCCGTTTGATTCACAAGCGTTACATATCAAGGGATTTTTGCCCACCCGATCTGTCCTACTTCTACTTAATGGCCGAAATATATCTGCACCATGACCACCCGTTACCAGATGCTCTTAACATCTCATTATAATGGTGGAACGGTAAGATTTGATCATCACATCATGGTAAAAGATGACCAACGTGTTCTTCTTGATGGGATACATTCTAATTTGTTGAAGAAAAGATAATTTGATCTTATATTTTTATCTCTTTTGGAATTAGATTTTGATAGAGAAAAATAAATATACATCCCTAGAAACTGAATTTGTAAAAAAGAAAATTTAAAAATAAGATCTGCAAGTCTGCTGATAGTAAGACTTGTCCAAGATTTTGAAGAAGAAACGAAGGTGGAGGTGGAGATGGAGTCCCTTTAAGATGTGCAAGACCGAAGAGATGATAAATAATGGAGGTTCTATTTGGACAAGAATTTTAAAAAGACTTTTAAGGCTAAAAAGTGTTTTTAGAGTTTAAAAAGCGTTTGGACAAAATAATTAAATCTTTTCTAAACATCAATTTGAAAAAAGAAGCCTTAAAACAGACTTTTTTAAAAATAAGTAGAGGTATTTTTTCAATTTTTTGAAATAAGGCTTTTTGTGTCCGTTCGCGGGTCTAGATCCAGATCGAAAGCGGGTTATAAAAAATCGGGTCATGAATATAAATAACAAGACCAAATATCAATATATTTGGTCCCTTTCCCACGCGCACGGGGATCCCATTCCCCCACCATCCTCATCTGTTCTCGGCCCCACTTTTTTTAAAATTTTTATTTATTTTCACTTTTCTCACATTTTTTCAAATAATTATATCTTTTAATATATAAATAATTAGACAATGTGTTATATATCAAATTAATCTACGCGAGAAGATCTTTCTATTAAAATCCGTTGTTAATATTTTTAGAATTAAAATTTCATTCAAATTTATAAATCAAAATCAATGTATATGTTGTTTAACTATTATATGTATATGAAAAAGATAAAAAAATTTTTTACCAAAAAAAAGTAAATTTTTATTTCTTTTCTTTTATTTTTATTTTATTATTCACTAATTTACATTTTGAATTTTTTGTAATTTTACATTATTTATTTCTTTTTGATATATTTTTCTTTGAAAAAATTTTTTCACAAATTATTTGTCTTTGAGTGTATAAGAATTTAATTTTTATTTTTTTAGTAAAATAATACTTTTGTATCAATTTTTTTTAATGATGTCATCAATATAATGAATTTACTGCTAGTACGAATACAACTGTAATAATGATAGAAATTAGAAATCAATTAAAAAATTATCTGTTAGTATTTGTTTATCATAACTTATTATGTATTTAATAAGTTAGAATGGTATAGATATTATGCATTTAATTTAGTTATAATGGTTTTAAATCTACACTCTAGTTTGATTTATGTTGGAAAGGTAAAGTGTGTTAAAGAAAATTTAGAGCAAGATAATTGTGAATAATAAAAAAAATAATTTAGAAAAGAGAAGTGAAAAAAAGAAAATAAAAATTTGAATAATTCTTTTTTTTTAAAAAAAAGTTAATAAATTATTTTTTTAACAAAAAGTACTTTTAAAAAAGACCTAATCCAAATGGCTTTTTCATATTTTTAACTCGTAAAAGGGTTTTGAAAAATTCTTGTCCAAATGTATTATTTTTCAAAAATTATTTTTTCAACTTTTACTTCAAACATACTTTTTTGAACAAATTTTCAAAACTCTTGTCCAAATAGAGCGGAGTCTTTTTAGATGGGCATATTTCCTATTAGAAAAATAAAAGACAAAATGCACTTTTCGTCCCTAGCTTTTGGGCATAGTAAGATCGAATCATCATATATTTTTAAATGGAAAAAATAATTCTCTAGAATATTTTTCTTATTAATTTTGATCAACAGAAATTTTAAGTCAACTAACAATCAATGCTTTTCCTCTGTTAATTTTTATTTTTTATTATTTTCTTCCTAAATGCGGGGCCTACAAACTCTAATCAGCAAAAAAAAAAAATTATTTTCTTTTTTGGTTTCTGAAAAAAATTGAGGAGGCTGAGAAAGGAAGCTCCAGATGTAAAACCCTACTCATCACTGGAGCGGAGGCCGTGCGACGGTGGCGAGACTTACCGCCAAAAAACAGAAAAGAAAAAGTAACTATATGATTGATGTACGGCGGCTTTCATAGTCTTCTGACTGAAACTCTTTTTTCTTTTTTCCACAGACGGCGATGTCATTTTCCACGGACGGCGCGGCGGCGGACGATTGAGCGTTCCCGGTAGCAGAGTAGAATTGGACGGCGCCTACTCGTTGGGGTTCGGAGGAATTACGCGAATTTGCTTATGCAGTGATGGCAGGCCTTCGGAGGGGTTGAATACCGTTATGAATTCCCGGGATTCTTCTTCGATATTCCCGCCGGAAGCCGATGACGGAGGCGTTTTCGCGGTTAGTTGGGACTTAGAGATGGAGAAAGAAACCTTTTCCATGGTTGCTGATATTTTATTTTATTTTACTTTTTTCCTCCGTCCTTCAGACTCCTTAATCCCTGTTTCAAAAGAAAGACTCCTTAATCCAGATGTTTTTCCCTCTGCTGCAGGAGCTCCTTTCTCGGCCCCCTCAATTTTTTTCAGAAACATAAAAAGAAAATGAAATTTTTTTTTGTTGATGAGAGTTTGTGGGCCCCGCAATTTGGAAGAAAATAGTAAAAAATAAAAAGTTAACCGTTAGTTGACTTAAAATTTCTGTTAAATTGATCAAAATTAATGAGAAAGATATTCTAAAGAACTATTTTTTCTAATTAAAAATACATAATGACTCGATCTTGCTACGCCCAAAAGTTAGAAGAAGGAAAATGCATTTTGTCTAAAAATAAAAGAAAATAAAATGAGAGAACAAAAAAGCAAATGCCATGGGACAGTGGAGTGGGGACAGCTAATTGGCCCAGTTTACCTCAATTATAATATACAGCACCTAGGAGCACATTGCAATGTGTTTCTAGGGTGACATTCACGCGCACGAAAATAGTGCACTTCCAAATATTTAGGAAAATATCATTTATATGTACAACACGTGTCTTATATATGGTAAAATCATTAAACAGTTTCAACCCATTTTCATCCATTTTTCTCTAATTGAAGATCCTATTTTTTTTCTCGTTATTCCAAACCTCCCCGCAACCACTTCTCTGCAAATTTTTGATTCACCGATTCAGATCTTCAAAACGGTGATTCTCGAAATTCAGACCTCCGGCAATACAAAAACAAAAACCTCCGGTGGCGGTTCTTTCGATAAAGAACTCATATTTTGCATTAAATCAGTGATTTAATTTGGTTGGCAGACGATGAAAATTCGGGTAAATTACGGTTAAATTCATCGTGTATTCATCAAATTTTCTTGATTTTTTCATTTATGATGTTTAAATATTGATATTTGATCCAAAACTTTTATGCAGAAATCAACGATCGTTTATTCTTATTCGGATTCTGATCCATTTATGAGGTAAAACTATTGGTCTCTTAAATAAATGATTTTTTTTAAAAAAATGGGTTATGTGATCTAAGATTATTCGCTCGATTACTGATGTTGGTTCATCAATTTAATAGTTTTGTTCAACGAAATTTGGTTGATTTAGGAAGAGATTAATAGATTTAGGAATTGTTCATCAGTTTTCTATCGTTATTCATCATCTAGATAATGTTTCTTCATCATTTTTTAGTCTTGTTCATCTTTTTATGGTTGATTTAATAAATTCTTAGTAGATCTGACAGTATTTCTCATTTAGGTATCGTTAATCATCAAATCGATGTCATTATTCATCCTATATTTGTGGTCAGCCGCATATTTGGGTTATGTAAATTTAAGAGTAATCTCTCGATTACTGATGTTAGTTCATCAAGTTGTCAGTTTTATTCATTGAAATGATGCTCATTTTGTAAAAGATAAAGAGTTCTATGCATTGTTCATCAGTTTTCTTTAATACTTTATCAATGTTTTAGAATTTTTAATCTTTTTTATGGTTACTTCGATAATTATTTCTATATACTGATATTATTCATCATATCGTAGTCAATATTCATCATAGTGATAACATGATTCATCAGATATTTGTTGTTTTTTTTAATGTTTGCATCATCTGCGAATATATTATTCATCATCAGATATTCATTAGATCGACTTAGTTATTCATTGCCATTGTGATATTCATTAGATCGACTTATTTATTCATTAGTAAAGGATTGCTATTCATTGTCTCTAATTTTATTCATCATCTATGTACAATTATTCATTAATTCATTAGCAGTTATTCATTAGTAAAGGGTTATTATTCTATGCACGGTTGTAAATGTGTCAATAATCCTGTAGAATTGTGATATTCATCCTGTTAATATATGTCATTCATCATGTGAACATGTGTTAGTTATTCCATACATATGTGTATTCATAATGCAAAGATATGTCATTCATCACCAATGATGTTATTATTCATCATTTAATATGCACATGTGCACGATTGCTATATTCGATTTATGTAATGTTAATGCTTATTCATCATTTTCAAAATGATTCTTCATCTTCAATAGCATTGTTATTGATGATTAACAAAGTTTTGATTGAATGTCAAATCTCATTTATTATAATGTCCTTGTTGTTTTATCAACAGCAAATAAATGCTCATCAAGATGAAGTCGATCGGTCGGGAATAAAATATTTTTATCAGAGTTGCTGAAATCAATCAATCAATCAATATAAATGAATCGAACATCGACGAATCTTTCAAGACCTTATATCTTAAAAATAGTGACTAGTGTTTTTGTTCATTTTTTGTTTAGTATAACCCATAATTAGAAGTTTGTTAGTTTAGTTATTTACATTATCCCATTGTAATATATACTCTTGTTATCAAAGTTCTTCATTTACTAACGTGTATTATTCACTCATTAAAGTATAATTATTCATCTTGTAAAACTATAGCTATTTTTCAATATAATATTATTATTTATTTAGGATGAGATCATTATTCATCAAGTTTGTATTGTTATTCATCAATAACAACTTGTTATTCATTCCTCATAGTTGAAGTATCGTCCAATAAGCACATCATCTGTTATTCATCAATAACAAATTGTTATTCATTACTTAAAATAAGGTACTCATCGTAAAATCTTAACAAGATAATACACCATCTGCCAAAAAATAACAATGAAATTCTTGTTCATCAGTAACCATCTATTACGTATTACCTTACGCATGTATATTCACTAATAAAACGAATACATTCTACATCATTCATCTTTCAATAATTGCATAACATTATTCCTTGTCTAAACGTTGGTTATTCATTATTGAGAAAATACACACTGATTCTCCATATTCATAAGTCTCAATGATTAAACTATAGTAAAGTTTACTAAAATTAAATCTATCGTTATAAAAAATTATCTCATAAAATAAAATAATATAAAAACTAACATGATAAGCAAATAAAACAAAGATTTAAAATTAATCGGGTGCCAAAAAAAAGGATAAGATCAGGGAGTTAAATGCCGAAAAAAAGAAGAAGATAAGATTAGGGGATTAAATGCCAAAAAAGGGGGCATAAAATTGGGTGATTAAATGCGCGTATAGACTCCTTTTATCCGGGCTCAAAAATTTCAATTTCTTTTCCTTTGTGTGTAATTCACGCACTGCCTAGGTACACCTTAGGATCTTAATATTATTTGGCTCTTAAAACATAAATATTTTCCTTTTTTAAAACATAAATATCCAATCATGTGACAATGAATTTAGGTTTTAGGGAAGAGAAAGTTTTACGTATTATTGAATTTATATTTTCATCTACGTGAAAATTACTATCAATATTATATTTTTTCGTAAATATTTAAATAATAAAGCTACGTTGAACTAAAATTGGTTTTTTTTTCCAATTTAATATCGCCAACAATTGCAAAATGTTAAATTAAGTAATCAAATTTGGTGTTTATTTTATTATAGAGCCTGAATTTTATTACATATTACAGCTAATTAAATATTCCCATACATCTTATTCGAAAAACCAATGAACATTGAAAAACAAATTAATACAATCATGACATATCTCAAAACTACGTGAAATCATAATAAAACAATGTGAAATTAGCCAAAAATTTAAAAAAAAACTCATACACCATATAATCTTACGTTTTATTTTCAAAAATACTAATTCACACATAACATCATTTATGTACGGTGAAAACAGACTGTATTACATTCAAAAACGCTTGTTTTCTTCCACTTCTCATTATTTCATCCATAACATTTAATTAATTTTTGCTCAAAAAATTCATTATAAATAAGGTAGGTACATATAAAATATTCACATACAATAATAAGTAATTACAAAAATTCCACAACTTGCATATTAGATGTTTGTTTGATGATAAAATCATTGTTAATTGCTCTCAAGAGAAGATCTTGAGTTTAAACACCCATCCAATTAGAGTGAGACTTTTCTCTACATTTTTCCATCGAAACTTGTAAATGGCACAAAAATGATGATTGATTATATAAGCATCTTTAGAGAGCTTTTGTAACAAACTATATATGAATTCTCAATTTCGCAACCTTGTCTAGGGTGGGAATAAGAGTTAGTATTGATTTTATCTTTGTCAGAGCTGACTCTACCTTTGCGACTTTGCCCATAAACACCTGTAAAAGGGTTTTTTTATGGTAAACTCATACATGAAGTCCCGATTTTGAAACAGGATTTGCCTAAGATAGTTTACCTCTCACTGACTTATTACGACAAATTCATTCGTAAAATCATGATTTCGCACTCGACCTTGTCACCATGAACTTCTATAGGGTTGTTTACCTACGATTAACTTGTTATGACAAACTCATACATAAACCCCTAATTTACATCCGACCTTTTCATCCTGAGCTGGCAGTGGTAGTTCACCTTCCACTAGCTTGTTATACCAAATTAACCCATACATAAACTCCTGATTTTATATCCACCTCAGACTAGTATAAGGTGGTTTACATTCCATTGTTGTTTGTAGGCTGTTCACCAATATCGATTTTGAAATTTACTCATTCTGATGAGCTTTCTGACGTTATCAAAAAATAAAACATATCAACAAGTTTTCAAATTCTACTCCCTCCATTCCAGAAAATTCTATTCCCTCCCTTCCAAGATTAGTTTGAATTTATTTTTGTACAACTCCCTTTGTTCCAAAATGGTATCCAATTTGAATTTTTATTTATAGTACAATTTATACTAAAAATAAAAAATTAAACTAGACATTAATTTTTAAACGCAAAAAATATTGGTTTTCATTAACATACCCAATTAACAAGTTTCTTCATTCCTTACGCCTTCCACATTCCTTTCATAACTCATAAACAACCCAAAAAAATTAAAGAAAATTGTTAAGATATAATTTTTATTGTTTATTTTAACAAAATATTTCCG